>CM067554.1:15145000-17645000 GCA_034509755.1 Anisodus tanguticus | reverse complement strand
TTTGGAAGTCTATTCTTAAAGTTATGAGAATCTACAAGTGTCTCAATTTTCAATCAAATCATACAGACCTATTGCCTTTGATAAGTGTTCGGTCTGACAGCAGCAGAAGTTAGGCAGTCAAAGTTTGAGGATACATGATATGTCATCCTGTTTATCCATTCCAACAGAAAGAAGTTAGAATGAATGTTGATGGAATCAGTTTAAATTGTTGCATTTCTGTGAAATTACCTTTGCTTGTCAAATTTCTATGGAGTTGTTATTCAGAAGTATTCAGCGTTTGGCTGTTGAGTTTTGGGTTTCCAAGACAGGTATCTCGCTTGGGTTTCTTCTGAATGCATATAGGAGTTAGTACTACAACAATTGTGGAAGTTAGGGTGCTTAATAGTTATAGACTCATTCAATAATCTAGTTTTATGAGGATTAGGGTCTTTTAATATGGTTTAGATGGAGAAATATGAAAAAGATGTCGTCCCTCTATTTAGTAGGGTAAGTTTATTGAGGTTTCACTATTTTTGCTTTTTGGACTTCAATACATTCCCGTAACACGGGGTGGGGCTAGGAATGGGAGCTTGGAATACATGGTGCCAACCACCTTAGTTACTCACTAGTCACCATCACCTAAAGGCTGAAGGAAACCCTCATTGGGATTGCCTCTCTAGGTAACTAAAAGGGCAGCTTCCAGGAATGAAATTAATCATATTCTTGAGAGTACAACTTTAGCCCAAGGGGGGCATCTTTCTTGCACATTTGCATTATTTTCTTTTTGCATGTGACTTACCCCTTCTGTCAACTGCAGGTTATAATCAATGATGAAGGATACATAAAATAGAGAATGAGTTTGGTTTGGTTTGAGTTAGACGTAGCAGCTGAGTAAAAAAGATGTATAAACTATTTTTTATTTTATAAAATTGGAATTATATTTGTGTGCACAAAGTGACATGATGTTGAATCCCTGCATTATAAGAGGAATTAGGACATACCAAAGACAAGAAAAAATGCATTTAAGTGCTTGTTTAATTTGTACGTCAGCTTTGTATGGTATCCTAGGAATTGAAGGAGCGCAGGGCCCTAAAGGGTTCTTTACTCGCAAAAAGGGCGCTTAGTGCACTAAGTTGAGATACAAGATTGGCACAAGTGCCAACTAACGTCTGTGTCTTTTAAATTCAAAATATAATTTTTTTTTGCAGAGATGAGGAAGGGGGCTTGAACCAGCAGTATGAATGCAGTCCTTCAACTGTTACAGGAAAGGATGGGGACAGGACATCCAAATGGGACATGGAAATCTATACATCAATCAAGGTAGTAGGTCCCACTGCTCCCTCACCACCCACCCCCTTATTGTTATTGGATATCACAATCCCTTAAAACTCCCGAAATTTCAGCTCCAAAAAGAAAATATGTTTGCCTGCGTGGTTTCATGTACGTACATTTTGGTTTGCTAAAGCTGTATGGTTATTGGTTATTGATTCAAAAAGAAAAAAGAAAAAATGATAATAGTGAATAAATTGGGAGTAATGTAGAGCTCATACATTTCGTGGTGATCTTAAATGAGTTTGCAGATTGTGAAATGAATGAAGTTAGGAGGACCCCGCTTATTTACTCTGTCTTTGTTTTTTATACTTTGTCCTGCATTCACATTAATGTTGTGTGCAGGTTGCAGTATATGCCATCTAATGCATCACTCCTTCTGCCCTTAGCAAAACATTCATTTCCCTATTGGAGTTTACTTACTTCCACTTAGACAAAAAAAAGAGAAAAGGGTAACCACTTCTTTTCTTGTTGGCCGCCAACTTTTGAAATAAAATTGAGATTTTCTTTGAAAAGGAATGAAAGCTCAAATTTAGAAATCCTCGATAGGGGACAAAAGCAAAGTTGATGATATGCACATTGTCCTTTATATCCATTGTGTTCTATTTGCATCCATTTTGTTCTAATAATGATAAAATAATGTGTTTTAAGGTTAGTTAGATGCTTCTAAATATTATAATTATTCTTAGAGGGAGATACAATCTCAACAAGACTCAGAAGAATCTGAATGATAATCCTAATTAGTTGGTGTCACCCATGTGGATCCTTTCCTTCTAATGTTATACTTTTACATTGATTTGTGTTGATTTTGAAAGATTGTGACTCTTTTGAAACTATTTTCCATGTGATTTTAGATCTACCTCGTTTTTTATCACACTTAAATATCATCACATCGTACCTATGGACTGATTTATTTGGAGGTCGATGTAGAAATGACGGATCATAACAGGCATCTTGCTTTTTATCTATCTGTGCTCTTTGTACCTTTGTCTAATGCAGGTCATTTTATTTCTTCGATATTGTATGATCATATATCCATCTCAATGTCTGGATTTTATGACTCTTTATATTGTAAATATGTTGGGCCTTAGAGGTTCAATATCGAATTCTATATAACAGTATTGATTTCACAACCAGTCTATTAAACGTTTCAATTTTGATGTACCTATTCCTCCTATTATATAACAATACTTCACCAATTTTACCATCCTATTTTAATTCTGTGCTAATTAAGTATTCATCTATCATGCCATTCTACTGGAAGAATTAGCTTACATATCTGAATTGGGTGCATTCAGGCACCGCAATCCCTTTTAGTCCCATGTTACATTTCTTCTTCTTATGGGATTAAACTTGCAACGTGCATTTCTTTTGTCTTATTTCAGTTTAACCTAAAACCTTACTCTCATCTTTGGTTTGTTGCTTTGCTAATTCGCCAATTATCTTAATATCATATACAAATAACATGCATCACGTACCTCGTCCAATAGTATATACTATAGTCGGCCCCTCCAACTAGAGTAAAGAAACACGATTCAAGCAATATCCCAGATGCAAACCTGTGGTTGTTGGAAAACTTCATTATCTCTTTGGTCGTACAAGTGTAAGTACATTATGAAATTCATTGCCAAATTTCATAATTTGACCCGTCGAATTAAATCAATGTATTGGGACTGATAGAATACTCCTCCTAATAGATGTCATATAGTCTCCAGTGAACATAGAACTGAAGGAGCAAAGAAAGATTAGCACCAGAAGATCTAGGTTATCTGATTTCCTAGGAAGCTATAAAAATTTGAACTATGGAAACTGAAAAGATACTGAAGAATCGCGAAGGGTCCTACACAAACACCTCCGGTTCGTTGGTGTCACTGGAGAAGTCGAATCATCTAGCCTATAAGCTTGGAGGACAATTTGTCACAAAGCTGTTTTGGTGACTTGCACCAAATATGTTGGGTTATAGGTCAAATAAGGTATGATATTAGATGATGTCTCTCTCTTTCCCGCTTCCATACTTTCACCCAAACCTTGTACCAATCGGCTATTTCACTACAAGAAATGGAATTAATAGACAATGTGTGGCAGGATCCTAATTAAAGACATTGTAAGCTTATGGTAACCAATATCTTTTCTGTTGTCTGCTAAAGCTACTTGAAGTTTGCTGAATAAACAACGGTACTGATTCTGTACTGTACGATGAATTCTAGTTAAACTTCTCGTTGTTAGTTTATGTTTAGTTATTTTTCATGTTTGTTGTGGCAACTGGCAAGTAACTTCTAGCTCCTTCATTCTTTTTCTTTTTTCTGATTAGTGGTGCATGAATGCAGACAAGTATGCTGCGTGCACAGTGAAAGAGAGCTGGAAAGGGTTGGTCAGAATAGTTAATGTGAAAGGTGATTAATGATAGAAAAATAGAGTAAAAGGTCATTGTTTTGTTTCTACGGGGAGTAATAGTGATAAGTTTTAACTTGTATTACCTTGACAGTGTAATAATCTTTACACTATCATGTTAATTACATGTAACTGTGCAGGTAAATTGAGATTACTCACTATAACAAGTTAGAATATATTGATGTGAAAATTTCTTCTACAATGTATGGAAGTTAATATCTTTCTCTAATAGTGCAAGTTTTTTTCCTTTGCTTCAGTTATTGTATTAATTTATTGTTGCTATTGTTCTTTTCTCTACTGTATTTTTTCTTTTGATACTTGTTTTGATATGTTTTACTTGAGCCAAGGGTCTACCGTAAACAACTTCTTTATCTTTACAAGGTAGGGATAAGCAACATACACACCACCCCAGTGGCGGATTTAGGATTTTCACTTAGGGTGTTCGAAAAAAACAATAAAAGCTAAATATAAAAAATAATGTTGTCCCTTAGAATTGAACTTAAGATGTTGAAGACAATTTTAAACACCCTGGACCATTTGAGCTAACATTTTGCATTGGTTCAGGCTATTCAAAAAGTTAATATATGTACATAAACCCAAATAATATATTCTAAATATACAATGTAATTTTTTGCCGAGGGTGTTCATCCTCGCCAGACTTTACTTATAGAATTTCACTAGGTATGTTATTGTATTTTAGTTCGCCGTAGAAGGTAATTTGTGTTATTTTTTTAACTTTCTAATGAGTTATATGTAGTTATCTTTTTAGTGACATGATGTTGCAGCAGTGAAAAATGTGTCGTTCTCTTATTTCACATTTGTCATAAAACGCACTCCCATGCAGTAACCCCGTCAGTGCATTTACTCTTCGCCCGCCTTTCAATCTACCCAATGCTCTCTTTCTTACTGTGTGTGTGTGTGAGTATTTGTGCTCTATGGTGGTAATGTTCAAACATAAAACTTCAAGTTAGGTATTAAATTAAAAATGGTATCAATAAAAGGGCACGGAGATGCCGTGTCTGCGCATTGAAAGCAAATTCATTTAAGCTTAGTCTCAAGAGCAAGTTGCAGATCTTTGCCTCTTGTGGCCCTTTTCTATTGCTCTTCCGTCATCTTCTTCGTCTACTGCCATCTCTCACATTTAATTTACTTCCTACCTTACATATTTACACTTTGCACATTGTCGCTTTGCATTTAACTCACTTTATGCATACATGTCTTTTCACTTTCTCAGAAACTTCACACCCTTCTGCTTTTCTTCTTTCTCTATCCCTTAACTCTTGTTACCTATCCTCGATCCAAGGGCGGAGCTAGAGTGTCGGCTACGGTTCGATCAAACTTAGTTATTTTGATCCAAATCCTGTACAACATCAATATACTCATTGTAGTTTTATAAGTGGGGTCTGAGGAGGGTAAAGTGTACTCGGCCTTATCCTTACGTCTGGAGGTCTTGGTTCAAGCCCTGTATTTATTTTAAATATGTACAAATTATTAATTTAGAACTCATTAACTTAAATAATTTAGAATCCAGAACTCATTAACTTAAATAATTTAGAATCCAGAACCCATAAGCTTCAGATTATGGCTTCATCGTGCTCAATCTCCCCACACATATTTACATTTGCCCTTCTAATTTTCTCAACTACTACTACAAGTATTCTTCACCTTTGCAGGTACAAAATAACAACTATTCATACTAACAAGTTTGATATGATAGCTCAATAAACAGACTAAGTAACCTGCTGTGACATTTAAATCCTCCTGGAACACGTTTTGTATTTCGTACCAAAGGAATAATCACGGAATTTACGTTTGAGGTTCTTCCAGAAAATTAATAACATAGAACCTAATAAAGTCAGTGAAGCTAATATAATTAATAGAATATTTATCGAATAATCTTTCACTAATTGTATGTCTCTTATTTTAGGTAGAATTGTATTATCTATTGTAATTAGGTTGATTAGTTATCTAGTTTAGATATTCTTGTACTACTATATATATTGTACATTATTGATGAATAAAATTAAGCAATATAGTTCTTTATGGTATCAGAAGCCTAACCCTAAATATCCCACCCTAGCCGCCGACCTCTTTTCTCGACCGCCACCCTTCCCACGTCGGAATCCTAGCCGCCGACTTCATCTTTCGGCCACCCCCTTTTTCCAACAACGGAACTCTAGATATAGTATTAGAAGCCTAACCATAAATATCCCACCCTAGCCACCAACCTCTTTTCTCGACCGCCACCCTTCCCACGTCGGAATCCTAGCTGCCGACTTCATCTTTCGGCCCCCCCTTTTCCCCACGACGGAACTCTAGTTTTTCCAGCTATTCTCCCTCCCTCTTCCTCCTAAATCTCTTCTTCCATGGCTGACAAAATCAAATTCCATCATGCACTTGAAGTCAACAACATTAAAAACTTCATCCCTATGACTCTTGAGATGGAAAATGGTCAATACTCCTCGTGGACGGAGCTTTTTAAGATCCATTGTCGTGTTTACGAAGTTATCGATCACATCATTCCTCCTTCACCGAAGTCACAGACATACCATCGGCTTCGACTTCTGATGATGCACTCTGGTCTCATTTGACGCAGTTGTCCTCTAGTGGATATACGACACGATCTCTAATGATCTGTTGCACACCGTCATTGAGACCGATGCCACTGCCCGCCAAACGGGGAACGTTTGGAAAGTATTTTCCACGACAACAAAACTCAACGAGCGTTATACCTTAAAAATTAGTTCAAGGATGTCCATTAGGACGATTTCCTAAACGTGTATGCATACTGTTAAGAACTCAAGATGCTTGCCGATCAACTCTCCAACATCGCCGCACCAGTCATTAATCAACGATTGATCATGCAACTTATTGCAGGCTTGAACGAATCCGATGGCGTTGCCACCATCCTTCAGTAATGCACGTCGTTACCTCCGTTTTATGAGTCACGTTCGAAGCTTATTCTTGAGGAAATCCGGAAAATCAAGCGCAACACCACTCAGGCTAGCATTGCCGACGTCGTCCTCACCACTACCGTCGGGCCTTCTGCCGACGGTAGGGCCTCCAACTTCGGCAACCAGAATCGCCGGCCCGAGGACCCGCAACAGCCCGCATCCACCCGCAACAACCGCCGGAGTAGGCAATCCGGCAAAGGCCACGGCACGGACGGAATTTCGGCAACAACGACGGTGGGAAGGGGCAGTCCCTGCCGGCGGGAAACAACCAACGGCGACCGCGACAGTGGCAGCAACCTTCGCCGTGGGCTGCCTACTCGTCGTGGGCCACGTGGCCCCATCGTCATGGAGCTCTCCTCCTTGCCTGTATCCAACATCCTCATGGACTACACCTCAGAACCGACAAGCCCACCCTGACATACTCGGCCCACGTCCACAACAGGCCTACACAGCACAGGCCCCCGCCCTCAACTTATGCACCGACTGACATTGAGGCAACTATGAACACGATGTCACTCAATGCTCCAGATGAAAATTGGTATATGGACACATGCGCCACATCTCACATGACGACATCACAATGTACTCTCTCGTCTTATTCCAATTTGAGTAATTTAAATCAAAATATTATTGTTGGTAGTGGATAAGGCATCCCCATTCGCGGTTTTGGTCATTCATCCTTATCCCCACCACATCCACCACTACTCTTAAAAAATGTCCTTCATGCCCCTAAACTCATTAAGAATCTAATCTCTGTGCTATGTTTCACAACTGATAATAATGCTTCCCTTGAATTTGATCCTTTTGATTTTTTTGTGAAGAGTTTTACGACAGGGAGACGAATAATGAGATGTGACAGCATCGGAGATCTCTACCCTATTTCAAACGCCGTCAACAATCCAGCCTCAGTTCCATCAATCTGTGCTGCTCTTTCATCTTCCTTATGACATTCTAGATTATGACATCCGGGAGATTCTGTTTTACGCTCCCTTAGAAAAAATAATTTTATTAATTGCAATCGTATTTCTAGGACTCCTATATGTGAATCTTGCGTTTTTGGGAAACATGTTAAATTACCATTTTCTGCATCCACAAATTATACTTTACTGCCTTTCGATATCATACACAATGATTTGTGAACGTCCCCTATTTTAAGTATGGCTAGCCATCGATATTATGTGTTGTTTTGGACAATTATTCCAACTTTCTATGGACTTTTCCAATTGGCAATAAATCTCAGGTTTACCCCATTTTCCTTCATTTAGTGCTTTCATAAAAGCACAATTTGAAAAGAGCATTAAATGTTTTCAATATGGGGAATTCAATAATAATCAATTCAAACAGTTTTGCTCCAAAAACGGTCTTACCTATCGTTTTTCCTGCCCTCACACCTCCCAAAATGGTAAAGCCGAATGAAAAATTCGAACCATAAACAACCTAATTCGTGCCCTACTTGCTCACGCCTCAATTCCCCCTCAATTTTGGCATTACGCACTCTCCATAGCCACCTATCTCCTAAACATAATCTCATACAAGTCTCTAGCTCAACGGTCGCCCACTCAAGTTCTTTTTCGTAGGAACCCCTCCCAGCAACACTTGCGTATCTTTGGATGTCTTTGTTATCCTCTCCATCCGACCACTCACAAACTCCAACCCCAGTCTTCCCCGTGTCTGTTAAAAAAAGAGAGAACGGTATTCAGTAGTCTGATAGTTTAAGTTCAAATTTCAAACTGCTCTCAAGTTTGAATTTTTTGAATCTTGTGAATGAATTATAGATAACAAACATTTTGACAAGTGCTTATCGACATTCCGAGACATCTCAAAATTCAGTGTGACAAAATGGGATGAGGGGTACATTGTTGAGGTATTCTTAATAATTCGTGTTCATTTTGCCGAATTTCAGGGTTAACAATAATATTTAGTTCGATTTCCCTAAATTTCATGAAAACAATTCTTAATTAAGCTCAGATTTTTATTTCAAGATTTTCTGGCCTGGGAAAGAGAATAACTAAAATTGACACATTTAGAATATACAAATTTCAACGTAAATAAATCATCCACTAAAAAATCCATCCAAAAATCGGTGTAATATATCCACTTAGATCCCAACTATCCATTTTGTGCTACGGTAATTCCTAAAGATGAAACCCAATTCACCGAAGCTTGAAGGCTTAATACATATACAACCCCTTAAACTTGCCACAACTTCATTTAGATATTCGACCTATTGATTATTTCAATTGATCATCTGTACACACGACAAGGTGTTCCTAATAAGCACTTTCAATTTAAATTTGATTTTTTGTGCGTGTTTTCAAATGTTTATGACATAGATAAGTTAACTATTTAAAATATGTACCTCCTTTAGTTATATGAATGAGTCTCGATATGTTGTAAAACCTCAAGTACATTCTAATTGAGGATGATGTGTATAATTAAAGGAGATGACATATATTAAGTGATTAACTTATCTACGTAATGTGCATTACATCATGTGTAAAAAAATCAAAATTTGAATCGAAAGTGTTTTAATAAAAATATTTTATTATGTGTTCAGGTATTCAATTAAAATAAGTAATAGTTCGAGTGTATAAATAAAATTTATTGACAAGTTTGAAGGGCTCTCTATGTATTAAATGTATTATCCATGGGGTAATACCTACACGCAGCAAAGGATTGAAGTACAAAAAGAATCAAATACTAACAAGCTACTGCAAAGGATAGGTTTAAACTAAGGCCGGCCAGTGGGCCGGGTCGGTCCAGTCCCGACCCCACCCCGCTCCGACCCCGTCCCCCCTAAAAAAATGTTGTCGGGACTCGAAATCGGGACGGGACTTGAGCTTGTCCCGCCCAGGTCCGTCCCGCCCCACCCCGATCCCGCCCCCGACCCTCTCTTTGCAAAAATGACGATTGCACAACGACCAATTTATATTTTGGTTATTGTTCAATGACCGTTTTTTAACCCCCCCCCCCACCCCATAAACCCCCTCTACCCCCTTAATATTTATTTTTAACCCCTAAATTAACCCAATTTCCAACTATAAATACCTCATTTTATCTCACAAATCTTCATACAATCTCTCAATCTATCTCTACAAGTCTACAATTACATTGCCTACTAAATATTTTATTTTAGTTGCTCATTTGTATAATTGTATCAAAGTTCAAAAATTGGGACCGAAGTTGGCAACTAGCTTGAGGATCATCCATCGAGCAAAGTTTCAATTTTCAACCTCGATTACAAGTTGACGTTACGTTGGCGTTTGGTACCTTCATTCCTTCTTTAAATTTCTATTGTTACTTAATTTTAATTATCACACTTAATTTCATTATCTTTAATTATTTATTTGCATAATTAAAATGGAAGGATTAAGAGGTATGTTTAAGGGTAAGGGTAAGGGTGAATCTTCTAGTAGGGGTAACAATGGCAGGGGTGCTTCTTCTAGTCATCCTATTCCTAGACAGGATGATTTGATTGATTACACTCATATAGATGAAACTGAATTTTTTAATGATATACCACTAGATGATGAGATATAGTCTGCAACTGAACCAGACTTTAATTTAGAAGATAATCTAGATGACACACCCACTAGTGCACCTCAAACTGAAACTGAAACGCCTCATATTCCCCCTAGTATGAGACGAGGCCCCACACAATGAAAATTAAAATCAGCTGCATGAGATTTTTTTGATAGGGACCAAGAGAATCAAGTAGTTAGATGCAAAAGTTGTAAAAATATTTATAAATTTAAAATGAGAAAAGGTCAGGGTGGGACATGAGGTTTATTGAGACATGTACAAAGCTTTCACAAAGCTAGGTGGGATGAATACAAGGCTACAAAGTCGAGTGTGCCAATGCGCTCTCAGTGATTTGCAACTTTCAACACCACAAAGTTACAATTTTGAAATTGTATTACAAAAAAAATCATATTTATATTAAATAATATAAGAGGCACAAAAATAGCTTTGAGATGTTTTTATTACACTATCTTGTACAATTATTTAAGTGCAAAAAAACCGGAAATTCGGTCCCGACCTGACCCCGCCCCGCACCGCCCCGTCAAGACCGGTCCCCTTTTCCTACGGGATGAGAGACGGGACGAGACGTTGGCCAGTCTTGCCAGTCCCGGACCGTCGGTCCTACCGGAGGACCGGTCCCGACCTCCCCAGTCCCGTCGGGTCCCGCCCCACCCCGAACCCGCCCGTTGGACACCCCTAGTTTAAACCATTAAAGCTTATCAGAGTACTAGAATCATAACATCTAACTTTTGATCTCAATTTCACAGTTGAAAAGAAATTTACCTACTTGAAAGCTACATAAATTGTCTCTCTATAGTACAATAATAATGATATAGTATAAAATTAAAATAAGACAATACGGTGTAACAATTAAAGTTTAGTGTCAATTTTGCATGTATTAAGGGGTTGTTTGGTAGCTGATTTAGAGGTGAGTTATATAGGTATTAAATCCTACATAAGTAATATCACATTTGATAGTTGATTAGAAGATAACTTGTTTCGGCATTGGCCTAAGGCTCGATACATATCTACGAGGATGATAGGGGCCAAATTGAAGTACTTGGATTCCCCATCATTTGTGATGTTGTAGAAGATGGTGTGAGCGGCCATGATGATATGGGTGTCAGTGGCTAAATGGGGGCTTCGGGTATTCATGTATAAAATTAATACAGTGTCTCGTTTGCAATTTAGAAATCCGCATAACTAATACGTGTATAAGTAATGAGAGAATCTATGTATTATTTTATGCAGGATAAAAAGTGAAATTACTAAACTCTGCATAACTAATCCCTGCATAAATTAATACATAGATTATCTCATAACTTATCCTTGTGTCACTAATGCCTACATAAACAACCTACCAAACGACCCCTAAGAGTGCAACTGAGCAAGTTTGGTCCACTCTACAGTTACGAGGAAAAATAAATACAGTAACTTTGTTAAACAGTGATCACTCTCTCAGAGTAAATAGTTGCTGTGTGTTTATATTACTATACACGGAGTTGGCCTTTATAGAAACACTACATAAACTGCAAATCGATTTGTCAAGGGAATTGTGCCTTGTGCAGAGAAAAGTTGAAAGCAAAAACTTCTTTTTCTAGTTAATATTCCGTGTGTATTCATTAGGGGTGTCCAACGGGGCGGGTTCGGGACAGGGCAGGGCGGGGCGGTCCCGGCGGGACCGGACCCGACGGGACTGGGGAGGTCAGGACCGGCGGGCCGGGACTGGCAAACGTCCAGCCCCGTCCCGCCCCTCATCCCGACGGAAAGGGGGACCGATCTTGGCTTGGCGGGGCGGGGTCGGGATCATTTTTTTTTTTGCACTTAATTTTAAAAAATATATATATATATAAGCAATTCAATAATTGAACAAGATAGTGTAATAAAAATATCTCTAGACTGTTTTTGTATCTCTTATATTATTTAATAGAAATATGATTTTTTTTTAATACAATTTCAAAATTGCAACTTTGTGCTGTTGAAAGTTTCAAATCACATAGTAAAATTGCAATTAAAAAGTTACATATTTACAAACACATTTTCTAATTTCTTCACAATGTCTTGTGGTTCTTCGGTTGGAATTGGAATTTGTTGGTCAAATTGGTCGACGTCGCTTCCAGTTCCGTCGGACAAGATTTTATTGTAGTTTTCGTCGCCTTCTTCGTTGATCCCCGGTTGACCGCACCTTCTACACTCCGCTCGTATCCAATCTCTGAATAAAACTGCAATCTCAAAGTTGTCTCCCGCTAATGAGTGTCTGTGCTCTCCTATTTGAAATCTTCAGGCAGAAAAAGCGCTTTCAGACGTTGTTGATGACGCTTGAATGTTCAACACATATCGGTCATCTTTGCTAGTGTCGGAAATGTCTTCTCATTTTCCCTCCAGTCGTCGGGTTAATTTGATCCTGTACTTGGTCCAGGACACTATGTGAACCTTGTCCCGACTGAGAGCGCATTGACGCACCCGACTTTGTAGCCTCGTATTCATCCCACCTAGCTTTGTGAAAGCTTTGTACATGTCTCGATAAACCTCCCTTCCAACCGTGACCTTTTCTCATTTTAAATTTATAAACATTTTTATAAATTTTGCATATAACTACTTGATTCTCTTGGTCCTATCAAAAAAATCTCATGCAACTGATTTTAATTTTCGTTGTGTGGGCCTCGTCTCATACTAGGGGGAATAGGAGGCGTTCCAATTTCAGTTTGAGGTGCACTAATGGGTGTGTCATCTAGATTATCTTCTAAATTAAAGTCTGGTTAAGTTGCAGAATATATCTCATCATCTAATGATATATCATTAAAAAAATCAATTTCATCTATATGAGTGTAATCAATCAAATCATCCTGTCTAGGAATAGAATGACTAGAAGAAACACCCCTGCCCTTGTTACCCATACTAGAAGAAGCACCCTTACCCTTACCCTTAAACATACCTCTTAATCATTCCATTTTAATTATATAAATAAATAATTAAAGATAATGAAATTAAGTGCGATAATTAAAATTAAGTAACAATAATAATTTAAATAATGAACGAAGGTACCAAACGCCGACGTAACGTCGACTTGTAATCGAGGTTGAAAATTGAAACTTTGCTCGATGGATGATCCTCAAGCTAGTTGTCAACTTCGGTCCCAATTTTTGAACTTTGATACAATTATACAAATGAGCAAATAAAATTAAATATTTAGTAGGCAATGTAATTGTAGACTTTTAGAGAGATAGATTGAGAGATTAGAGAGATTGTAGGAAGATTTGTGAGATAAAATGAAGAGAAAATGAGGTATTTATAGTTGAGAAATTGGGTTAGAGTGTAAATATAGTAACTTAGGGGTTAAAAATAAATATTAAGGGGGTAGGGGGTTTATGGGGTGGGGGGGGGGGGGGGCAAAAATGGTCGTTGCACAACGGCCAAAATATAAATTGGTCGTTGTGCAACGGTCATTTTTGCAAAGGGGGGGTCGGGGACGGGGACGGGGTCGGGGCGGGTCTGGGGCGGGACGAGCCCAAGTCCCGTCCCGATTTCGAGTCCCGACACCATTTTTTTAGGGGGATCGGGTCGGGACCGGGCCGACCCAGCCAACTGGCCAGCCTTAGTATTCATGTTGAACTATCAATAATGGCTTGACAAGACAAAATATCTTTTGAGCCTATTTTAAGGAAGTAATTGCTTATATGCCTTGCAATAACTCCTTCCCACTTTTCTTTTGTAGTATTTTCTTAATTTTGTTTTTAATAAGAATAAATCGGTGGGTTATTCAAGACACTGTTTGGTTCCTGTAGTATGTTTAAATACTGACATGTTTAATTTCGGAAGTCTGAAAATAGTATTTTGATTTTAAATGGATTAAGAGAATGTTTCTCTCAAACAGAATGTATGTCATTTAAGTTGCTGTTCTTAATTTGGACTAGATTAGGAATTTTGTTCGGCTAAAAGAAACATTATTCCTATTAATGTTTGCAAAATATTTAACCGGGTAATAATCGGTTCAGCACATCCTAACGCAGTGTAAGCATGCTATAGAATTCTTGATCATGAGGTAAACTCTGATCCATACCAGTGGGTTAAGATTGAATGTAGTGGAAAAATCTGGGTGAATAATATACTGAGTTGAAAAAAAAATATGACACTCCATGACGGAGTGTGAGTCAAAGACAAGAATTGTCAGGCTTCTAGACTAGCAAGCTTCTAAAGAAGGGATGCATACGACAATCAATAATATGATGCCCATGATGGAGGATGGGTCAAAGACAGAACCGTCAGGGTTCTAGGCTAGCAAACTTCTAATTAAAGAAGGGGTGTATATGACACCTTAAGGAATTTCACATTGGAACAGAAGAGTAAAGTAAGTTCTTTATAAGACATAACACAATTTCACATGATACGCGCGTTGTTGAGCTCGATAATTGCATAGCCTGGGGTATAAGTCTCTGAGGCCTATTGGGCCAAACCAAACGTTACTTGTAATGCATGTGGGTCGTTATAAATATGATATTCCAGTCAGACACTGTCAATGCGATGGTGGAATGAACCTCTACAAGGATTTTGAGTCCCTTAGAGAAAGTGTATGTGATGCTCATGACGAAGGGCAGGACGACAAGGGGGAAAGGTTATAGAGAAAGACTGTTACATTTATAAGCTAACAAACTTCTGAAGAAGGGGTGCACATGACACCTTAATCGAATTTCACATTGGAATGAGAGAGTAAAGTAATTTATAAAACACATCACAAGTTTGCATGATACACACGCTTTAAAATTTAAACTTGATGACGGTTGTAACCCGATGGACAAATTCTTGAGATCTATTGGGTCAAAACAGACAATACAATGTGTTGGTGTCTAGATAAAGTATGTCATGATGCCTTTGGGCGATATGCGATACTATACAGAAAAAAATTCAGAGGCATGAAACCACCTTGTTCACCATAAAAAAAAGTTATTCACTCCCATTAGTGCATGCAGATGATGATAAATAGTATCTTTAATCGCACGGGTGGCCCTGCATCTTTAGAACTAGTAATTAATTACTAGAGCAATTCAAAGAAATGAATAATTTTCAAAATGACTCGTGTAAAAAGTTCAATTAAATACATAAAATAGGTAACCGTCAGATATGAAGTATTTTAAATTAAATACAGACACGCATCAATGGGAAATCGGGTCATTGGCACTTGTGTCCTATTTTATGTTCGCCTGTAAGTTTTGTCCCTCATGACCCACAATTATTTTCTTTCTCTTAAATTTATATTTTTATATCATAATATCTCACAAATTATGCTCACTTTTATCCTTAAAAAACTTATATTTTACCAAGTATAAGTTCAATTACTAAAAGATAAAAATTAAAGACCAGCCAATTTAAAGGATAAAAATTAAAGAACAAAACATGCAATTTCTTGTGGGAAATCCAGGGAAAGGGCATTTGAGGACTTATCATTATACGCTGGACTCTAAAGAATCTCTGTGTATACTATCTATATTATATTAAAAAGCACTAAGAGTTTAGAAATGTTGATTGGACTTTTTGGCCTTCATTAAAAGACTTTACAATAGACAAAATTATCATTTACTATTTTTCTCATTAAATATATGTGTACTTATAAATAAACACTAATATATATTGTTGGAAAAGTAAAAAACTCAAACAGTTATTTTTGGTATATTTTTCAAAAATAGTAAAAAATTCACCTTGTTATAAAATAAAGATTATAAAGTAAACACACCAGAAACAAGTATATATAGAGAGACTGATATATTATTCAACATCAAACTGATATATAATTCAACAACTGAATCTCTTATTTATAGGAGGAAAAAGATTGAAGGCCCATGGAATGGCTTGGTGGCCAAGTTCCCATGGTGGCCAAGTAAATTTGGTTACCAAGTAAACTTGGTTTCCAAATACATTTAATGGTCATCCAAATATTTTACAACATTCCCCTTGAATGTCCATTAATTATATGATATGCCTTGTTAAAATTGTATTAGGAAAATTCTGTGGGAAAAAAAGTCATAGTGAAGAAAAAAAAGTACACATATCTAGTAATACGCTTTGAGAGCTGCCTCATTAAAAACCTTGCCAAGAAGACCCAATGGGACAAAATCGTGGCTAAGGAAAAAAGAGTACAACATGTATTCTACTCCCCCGATGAAGACCACGATTCATATGTCGGATTCTTTGCATTCCAACCTTGGATACCATCTTTTCAAAAGTTGAAGTTGACAATTATTTGGTGAACAAATCTGCAGGATTGTCACTTGAATGAATTTGCTGCACATCAAGATCACCATTCTTCAGGAGATCATGTGTGAAGAATAATTTTGATGAAATATGTTTCGTTCTATCTCATTTAATGAAGTCTCCTTTTAATTGAGTTATACATGCAACATTGTCTTCATATAATACTGTGGGTATATGCGTATCATACTTCATGCCACATCTTTCCCTGATGAAATGTATCACTTATCTTAACCACATACATTCTCTACTTGCTTCATTAATAGCTACTATCTCAACATGATTTGAAGAAGTAGCAACAATGGATTGCTTTGTAGATCGCCATGATATAGCAGTACCTCCACATGTAAACAGATAGTCCGTATGAGATCGAGCTTTATATGGGTAAAATAAATAACATGCATCTGCATAACCAACAAGATCTGCACTATCTTTGTTAGCATAAAACAAACACATGTTCCCTTTAGATATCGCAATATATGCTTATTCTGTTTTAATGCCTTCGTGTAGGAGAAGAGCTATATCTTGCTAGTAAATTAACAGAAAATTCTATGTCGGGTCTTGTAGCATTAGCAAGATACATAAGTGCATCAATGGCATTAAGATATGATATTTCAAGACCAAAAAGCTCCTCATTTTCCTCTTGAGCTCGGAACGGGTCTTTACTCACTTCAAGTGAGCGAACATCTATTGGAGTACTTAAATAATGTGCATTTCCCAAGTAAAATCATTTTAAAACTTTTTCAGTATATGCATATTGATGGATAAAGATCTCATTTTCTAAATGTTCAATTTGCAGATCAAGACAAAGTTTTATCTTTCCAAGATTTTTCATTTCGAATTCTTTCTTTAGATATTCAATTGCCTTTTGGAGCTCTTCTGGAGTCCCAATGAGATTTATGTCATCAACATAACAACGAGTATAATAAATTCTGATTTTGTTTTCTTAATAAAAACACATGAACAAATGACATTATTTGTATGACATTCGTTTATCAAGTACTCACTAAGGCGATTATACCACATGCACCCTGATTGTTTTAGAACATATAATGATTGTTGTAATATGATTGAGTATGTTTTCCGAGATTTTAAATGATAAGCTTCAGACATTTTTAATCCTTCTAGAACTTTCATATAAATTTCATTATCAAGTGAGCCATAAAGGTAAGCTGCAACCACATCCATTAGATGTATTTCATGGTTTTCATGTACAGCTAGACCGATGAGATATCGAAATGTTATTGCATCCATAACATGTGAATATGTTTCTTCATAGTCGACATCGGGTCTTTGAGAGAATCCTTGTGTAACAAGGCGTGTCTTGTATCTCACAATTTCATTTCTCTAATTTCCTTTTCATACAAAGACTAATTTATGACCAACTTATTTTACACCATTAGGCGTTTGGACTACCGGTCCAAAAATCTCGCGTTTAGCAAGTGAATTCATATCTTATTGAATTGCCTCTTGTCATTTTGGCCAGTCACATATTCGTCGACATTTTTCGACAGATAGAGGTTCTTGATCCTCACTGTCTTTCATAATATTTATTGCAACATTATATGCAAAAACATTATCCATCATAATTTTCGATTGATTTAAAGTTATTCCATCACCAATAGGACTTAATGATAGTTATTTACTCACTTGAGTCTCGGGTTCACTGATATCTTCAAAAATATAAGGAGTAATCAGATCTTGATTCTCTTTATGAGATTCTTTTATAGTGCCATTTTTAGGATTTTTATCCTTGGAACCCAATGGTCTACCACGCTTTAGGCATGTTTGAGATTCAAAAGCTATGACACTAGTAGATGGTCCTGTTGGGACATCAATCCGAATAGGCACATTCTTTGCAAGGGTATGTGACTTAGTTATTCTTTCAAATCAGTAAATGCGTATGGAATTTGATTTGCTATTTTCTGCAAGTGAATGATCTTCTGGACCTCATGTTCACATGCAGGGACACGTGAATCAAAATGAGATAGTGATGAAACTCTTCACATAATTTCTCTTTTAATTTCTTTCATCTCTCCCCTAATAGTGGGAAATTTATTTCATCAAATCGATAATCTGCAAATCGAGCAATGAATAAATCTCCCGGAGCGAATAATAGAGGGTGATTCAAACCCAACATATATTTCTAACCATCTTTGGAGCCTATCTTAGTGCGTTGTGGTGGTGCAACCGCCACATATACAACACAATCAAAGATTCAGAGATGAGCAATATTTGGTTCATGACCAAATACTAATTGTGACGAAAAGTAATTATTATAATGAGTCGGTCTGAGACGAAGATGTTCAACTTTTATCCCAACTGATAAACAACAATCATCAAAAGCTTGAGATGAATCTCCAGCATTATCGAGCCGTATATCCTTAATGGGATAATTTGGGAACTGTTCTCTTAAGCGTATTATTTGTGTCAATAATTTCGCAAATGCCAGGTTGCGAGACAATAGGATGCATACATGAGACCATCTTGAAGATGCGGCTGTTAGGACCATAAAATACCTAAATGACCTAGAGGATGGGTGAATAGGTCCACATATATCTCCATGTATACGTTCTAGGAAGGCAGAGGATTCAAGGTAGACTTTCATTGGCGATGGTCTTGTTATCAATATTTCTTGACAACAAGCAGCACATGAAAATTCACAACTTTCAAAAATCTTCAAGTTCTTGAGTAGATGCTCATTTGAATTTTTAATGATTAGTCTCATCATTATTGATCCAGGATGACCTATTCGATAAAGATAAAGTTGATAGTTTCTCCAAGATATATTTCTGGTCGGAGATATGCTTGGTAATACCAAGATATTCAATATTTATTTCATTCAATGTCTCAACATGATATCCATTTCGGTGGATATCTTTGAAACTCAATAAGTTTCTTGGGGATTTAGAAGAGAACAATGCTTCTTTTATAACAAGTTTTGTCCCCTTAGTCAGAAATACATTAGCTCTTTCGAAGCCTTCAATTAATTTGGAATTACCAAAAATTATACTAACATTTTCCCTTTTTCTAAACAAGTGAGAAAAATATTTCGCATTTTTTAATATGGCATGCGTTGTTCCACTATCAATCACACTAATATCTTCATGATTGATCCAGATAAAATTTGAGAAATTTCCATATATTCTTCAAAAGAAAAATATAGAAAAAGTGAATATTATAGTAAATATCATTTACCAAAACATGATTTACATTTTATTCACAATTTTCATAATCGTAAAAATCGGATTACTAAAATAAAACATGACTTATCTTTTAACATGATTATACTGGCTAACACAAACAACATGAATTACATATTTCAAGTTTTTACAGATTCATCTCTGATTACAGGATCTATTTATGGGAGTGCAAAGTAATAAGCTACATCCAAATGCATAAAGTCATCATTATCTTCAGAAATAAAATTTGCTTCAGCATTCTTTTCTGTCTTTTTTAGGGAGGCTTGATTAAGCTCAATCAGGTGTTTTGGTGTACGACATGTACATGTCTAGTGTCCCTTTCCTTCACATGTGTAACATTTATTTTCTGAACTTTTCTTTTGCACCGCTTCATGCTTTTCATCCTTCTTTTTACACGGCTAGTGTTGAAGGGTATTATTTGGTGCAGAACGACAATCATGATTATAATTTCTCTCTCGACCATGACCACGACTGGGGCCAGGACCTCTTCCATACCTAGATTGATGAAAGATTGTCTCATTCAATTCAGGGAATGAGATAGTACCAGTAGGTCAATTTTCATGATTTCGTATTAAAAGTTCATTATGTTGTTCAGCCACTAAAAGATGTACAATTAGGTCAGAATATTTCTGAAACCTCATCTCTCGGTACTGCTGCTGCAAGAGCATACTCGAGGCAGAAATTGGAGAATGTTTTCTCCAACATATTATGGTCAGTGAGATTTTCACCAGGTAATTTTAGCTGAGAAATAATTCTGAACATGGAGGAATTATACTCATAGATGAATTTAAAATCCTGTAGCCTCAAATGGGTCCAATCAAAACGTGCTTGTAGAAGTATGACCATTTTCAGGTGGTCATAACTATTTTTAAAAATTATTTCACACCATAAGAGGATCTTTAACAGTGAGATATTTTAATTTCAGGCCCTCATCAAGGTGATGGCGGAGGAATATCATTGCCTTGACACAGTTTTGATTTGATGCCTGATTTTTGTCTTTGATGGTGTCTGCCAGACCCATTGCATCAAGATGAATTTCCGCATCAAACACCCAAGACAAGTAGCTTTTGCCCGATATATCCAGGACAACAAATTTACGTTTATAAAAATTAGCCATTAATGAAGAAAAGAAAATCAATACCTTCGAGACTTTCAAAGTATTTGCTCCAGATGACAGAGTCTCATGTTGATAACGTGTTATAAAATAAATACTATAAAATAAATAACTAGAAACAAATATATAACGAGAGACTGATATATTATTCAACTTTAAATTAATATATAATTCAACAACTGAACCTCCTATTTATAGGAGGAAAAAGATTGAAGGCCCAGGGAATGACTTGGTGGCCAAGTAAATGATTTCCAAGTGCATATTGGAATTCGCTCTTTCTATCACAGAAGGCTGGCAGGAGGTCCCGAATAGACCGGTTGTCAGTAGTACGAAAGGCAAGATTCCTGGCATATGTACACCACAGTAGCTAAGGCAACCCCGTTCCAACTCGCATTGTATTTGAAGTTGAGGATTTCGCTTCTGATGTAGTCAGTGAGAAGTGTTGTTCCGTTTTTAGCTTTAGCAAGCCTGACTACTGATGACATGGTCGAGAGAGTACGATACATCAGTGTAAAAGATTTCCTTTTTTCTCTGAGAAAGATTTTACCTACCCAATAGTGAAATCCTGCAAATAAAGCAAAAACGGCTCCCTCGAAAAATAAATCTTTATTGGTTCTACCTCCTATTTTTTATGAAGAGAATGAATCTTTTTCTCGAAGGATCGGGAAAAAATGGGTCCGGATCTCATGCGGGAATGATTTGGAAGATCCAAAACTAAAAATAGAATCCGGCAAAGTGATCTATCGCTCTGTTGGATATGAAGCTACGACTTTTGGTATATGAAGATATTTATACTTCTTTCCACATACGAAAATATGAAATTCAGACTCATGTGACAAGTCAAGGCCCTGAAAAAGTAACTAATGAAATACCACATTTAGAAGCCTATTTACTCCGCAAATTTTTGGAATTCTTTTTTGTTTTGGCAAATATTTATTTTTAAAAAAGTAAAAAGACCAACGTTTATTTTTGGCGTCCTTGCCAAGTTTGTAAAGGACTCTAATTTAAAAGATGTCACCTTATTGTGACTATAGATTTTCTTGTATATTTTTTTGTGCAACAAATTTTAGAGTTTTAAGTATCAATTGTTTGTGATTTTCTTTGTACGTGAAGTAAAATTATTGTGACTATAATTCTTGTCATGTAACAATATCTTTTGGCTTCATTTACAGATGAAAAATTGTGATAAAAAAAATTATACACTGAATTGGACACTCCATGGAGCACAACACAATCTCAAACATGTTTGATATTATAAGATAACAAAAATTAAGATTCTCCTACATAATCACAAAACTAAACACTTCAGATAGTTTAAGATATAGAGTTTTGATGATTAGTATATAAAAATAAATTGTGTGGTTATTGCATATTAAATTTCTCCTTTTTTTGTATACTTACGAAGCCTATGATACTTTGTAGGCATCTCCTTTAGGTATGGACACTATTATTAAAGCTGACACTTTGATGCTAATTATAATTAAGGCACTTGATAATTACATCGCAAACTTCTATTCAAGATAGCACCTCAAGTTGAGAATTATATTTGTGTGTTCGACCGTTCTTTTAGTTATTTTTTCGTGGAAAGACTCTAAATTTGAAAGGAGTGAATTGCTGATGATAGTATTCTCTATGATTGAATTATGTTCTTATAGTATTATTTTTTTGTGCTTTGATTGTTTGTTTTAATATATTTCTACGTTGGATAAAGTTGTTTTAAAATCTTTGCCTAACTATATGAATCTGTTTCGGCTCCTAATCCTAATCAGGTTCCAACTTTAGGTCCTACATATTATTGAAGAAAACTATAACAATTCCGTACGAACACAAACTCTTTGAGCAGCCTATCTCCCCTATATGGTGAATTTGCTTCTATTGCGTATTAGTTTTCACTTCTTTTTGAGCTGATTTTGTTTCATTGGTTCTTCTTCAGGAAATCTTAACTTTGATCTGTAATGTTGGAGTATTTGTAATTGGTATGCTTCTGTGTTCTTTAATGAGTATCACTTTTACTTCTTTCAGCATGTTTAAATTATGGTGCATTTGACTTAAATTGTGTTTTTGGATTGTCATCGTATAGCTTCGTAGTTGTTGAATATGTCAGAGCGTTTGGTCTGTGCACCCCTTTAAAAGATGAATTCAAAATATAGTTTATGTTGGATATAACTTTTAAGTAATATTTTTCTAATATGAATTTGTATGAAACTCGTTGTCATTCATTAAAGACTCTATAATATACAAAATTGATATTTACTATTTTACTAATAATAAGAATAACCATTTAATTATTTTTCTAATAATTAGTACTTCGAAACAAACTCGATTTTGTGTATTAAATTCTTTAAAGTCGTTCATTTACATAAGGTAAGAATTTGAAATCCCTATAACGTGAAATCTTTTCCTCTATTTTTGTAAACCTGAAAGAAGTTTGCTAATCATAAGTTACATTTGGCCTTAGATTTATGGTGAACATATATCTAATTCTCTGAAAGACCCTATTGACCGGTGCGATAAGGAACAAAGACTTTGAATTTATTGTTTCAAAAAAGAGTTTGTCTCTTTACTAGGAGTTGAGACGTCATATAAAATTGGAGATTGTTGTAGTATTTTTGTATGTTAAATAATACATAAGTATACCGTGTATACTTATGTATCGTGGATCTCGGTTTGGTGTATATAGAATGCCCACGGTTTGGGAATTAATTTGGTAAGGTTTGTTGTATTAGTTTAGGGTAAATATTACATTAATTAGTATTGTATACTTACCATAATTGTATAGTTAGTGTCCAAGTAGAATAAGGTTGTAGGAGTAGAATAGGAATATGATTTTCCTATTATGGAAATATGTAAATTGTATATATACTCTTTAAATTAATGAAAATAATCAAGAAATTATTTCTTTCATGGTATCAGAAGTCTAGGTCTTAAATTCCTCTCTCCAATTTTCTCAAAATTCCGTCGACAATCCCTCCAATTTTGAGCCTCTTTTCTTGAAATTCGTGTCCGAAGGCTCCTCCTCTCTTCCAAAAATTTTCTTCTCAATCCCTACATCACGTCTTGCGTTGCTATTATGGCTAAGAACACGCTTCACCCTTCCCTCACTGTTTCTAATATCAAGAATCACATCCCTATCATTCTCGAAATAGAAAACGTCCAATACGCGACGTGGGCAGAATTATTCAAAGTTCATGCACGCTCGCATCATGTTCTCCATCATATTATTCCCGCGGCTCCAACGGATACGAAGGTGCCCAAACCCGAGGATGATCCTAAGTTATGGACAACCCTTGATGCTACTGTTCTTCAGTGGATTTATTCCACTATTTCTACCGACCTTTTGCAAACGGTTATTGAGCCTGACGCTACGGCGAAGGCTACTTGGGATAGACTACGTGATATATTTACAAGATAATCAAAATTCTAGAGTTGTTACTTTTGAGCAGGAATTCTCCCATGTCAACATGGAAGATTTTCCTAACGTTTCGGCTTATTGCAAAAGGCTGAAGGAATTGGCGGACCAACTCTGCAACGTTGGCGCGCCAGTTTCGAATGATCGGTTGGTCCTACAAATGGTTGCAGGCATATCCGAGGCCTATAGTGGTGTTGGCACGCTTATTCTTCAGAGCAGTCCTCTTCCGCAATTTAATCAGGCTCGTTCTATGCTTACGCTCGAAGAAGCCGACTTGGCAAAAAAGGCGGCAACTGGTGCTAGTCATGTAGTCATGATGACATCCTCCGCAAATTCTCTGGGTTTTATTGATAATTCGGGCCAAACCCGTGCTCACGGTGGCGGCAAGAATAATCGGAAAAATAATGGCAAAAACTGCGGAGGCAAACGCAGTGGTTCCGGTGGTGGCAGCGGAGGTGGGTCCTATCCCGGTAACAGTGGGCCACAACCCCACTAGTCCCAGCCTTGGGCCCCCTGGCAGTGGGCCTGGACCAGTGGGCAGTGGCCCAACGAGTCCCAATTTCCGGCGTTTCCAGCTCCTGGTCAGTGGGCTGGCCAGCCCATGTCTCGGTCCAATATGTAGTGGCCCAATTTTCTTAACTCCTCTAGGCCGGGGCAGCAAACTGGGGTGCGTGGGCCTCGTCCTCCGTAGGCCTATCACCCAGCGGCCCCACTCCTTCCGATATCGAAGCCGCAATTCACACGCTTGGATTAAATCCTTCGGACCCAAATTGGTACATGGACACTGGCGCCACTACCCACATGACATCCGATTCAAGTACTCTCTCGTCTTATTCCAATTTGAGCAACCCTCGTGGCATAATTGTTGGTAATGGTAATTCAATTCTGATTCGTGGTTATGGTCATAAAATTTTATCCCCCCCCCATCCACCTCTTATCTTGAAAAATACCGTTCATGCCCCTAAATTGATTAAAAATTTGGTGTTTGTCCGTAAATTCACCACTGATAATTATGTTTCTGTTGACGGGGAGTCCGTAAACTCCCCGTCACCAAAGATTTCAAGACGGGGAGTCCTCTCATGAGGTGTGATAGTAGGGGAGATCATTATCATATCACGCCAAGTTTCAGTTTCTCGAGTCAAGTCTTGCCATCAACATATGCAGTCCTTGCTCCTTCCTTGTTACATGCTCGTCTAGGTCATCCGGGGGCGTCTATTTTGTCTTCCTTAGATCAAAACAATTTTATTTCGTGTAAGAGTACACGTAGTACTCAGAATTGTCAATCTTGTGCTTTAGGAAAATTGTTAGATTGCCGTTTGTAGACTCCAATTCTCATATTTTAATGCTATTTGATATTATTTATAGCGATTTATGGACATCTCCTGTTCTCAGTTCTTTGAGTCATCGATATTATGTTCTATTTCTAGATGATTATTCTATTTTTATGGACTTTTCCTATAGCGAAAAAATCTAAAGTTTTTTCCACTTTCTCAAAAATTTAGAGCATTCATTAGAACCTAATTCGAACGAGAGATAAAAATATTCAATGTGATAATAGAAAAGAATATGATAATGAGCTATTTCGGGAGTTTTGTGCTAATAATGGGATCAATTTTCATTTTTCTTGTCCTCATACGTCTTCACAAAATGGGAAAGTCGAATGCAAAATTCGTACCAAAATTCACCCAATTCTCCTCCGAGTCATAGACCAGTCACTCGTAGTTAACAGGGTATTGTTAAACCAAAAAGACATTTTAATTTAAATTTTAATGTTCTTAAATCACCCATACCCCGTAATCTTGTGTCTGCTTTAAATGACCGAAATTGGAAAATTGTTATGACCGACGAATATAATGCTCTTATTGATAATAAGACGTGGGAGTTAGTGCCCCGTCCATCTGGTGTTAATATTATTCGATCTATGTAGATTTTTGCTCATAAAGACAACTCTGATGGTTCGTTTGCAAGGCATAAGGCTCGTCTTGTAGGTGATGGTAAGACTCATCAGGTTGGTGTGGATTGTGGTGAGACATTTAGTCCAGTGGTCAAGCCGGCTACCATTCGCACAGTGCTCAGCTTGGCTATTTAGAAAGCATGGCCCATACATCAGTTAGATGTGAAAAATGCTTTCTTACATGGTGATCTCAAGGAGACGGTCTATATGCATCAGCCCTTGGGGTTTAGGGATTCCAAATATCCCCATCATGTCTATTTATTGAAGAAGTCCTTGTATGGGCTTAAGCAGTCCCCGCGGGCTTGGTATAAGAGATTTGCAGACTATGTTTTGATTATTGGGTTCTCTCACAGCATGTCTGATAATTCATTGTTCATATATCGTCGTAGTTCTTCCCTGGCTTATATACTATTATATGTGTATGATATTACTTAATTGTCTCTTCTGATGCATTACGTCATTCTATCATGACAATGCTCAGGTCTGAGTTTGCTATGAAAGACTTGGGGCCCTTGAGTTACCTTTTAGGGATTGCTGTCACTCGTCATGCATGTGGGTTATTTTTATCACAAAGGAAGTATGCAGCCGAGATCATTGATCGGGCTGGGATGTCGTCCTGTAAGTCCACTTCCACTCCCGTTATACTAAACCCAAATTGGGTGCTGCAGCTGGCTCCCCTTACGAGGATCCGACCCGTTATCGCAGTCTTACAGGGGCACTTCAGCATCTTACTTTCATGAGACCAGATATTGCGTATGCCGTACAACATGTGTGTTTGTTTATACATGATCTCAGGGTTGAGTACATAAATGCGCTCAAACGGATTATTCGGTATATCCAGGGGACACTTGACTTTGGCTTACATTTATATCCATCATCGACATCTACACTTGTCTCGTATACAAATGTTGATTGGGGTGGCTGTCCAGACACCAGACGCTCTACGTCTGGCTATTGCATGTTCCTTGGTAATAACTTGGTCTCCTGGTCTGCTAAGCGTCAGTCGACATTGTCCCGCTCCAGTGCAAAGACTGAGTATCGAGGGGTAGCCAATGTGGTCTCTGAATCCTGTTGGTTACGTAATCTTCTTTTAGAGCTTCATTGTTCTATTCAGAAAGCTACCTTGGTTTATTGTGATAATGTTAGTGTCATCTACCTTTCTAGTTGTCCGGTTCAGCACCAGCGCACTAAACATATCGAGATGGACATTCACTTTGTTCGAGAAAAGATAGCTCGTGGAGAAGTACGCGTTTGTTATGTCTCTTCCATAACTGCGGGGGTGTGTTAAATAATACATAAGTATACCGTGTATACTTATGTATCGTGGGTCTCGGTTTGGTGTATATAGGATGCCCACGGTTTGGGCATTAATTTGGTAAGATTTGTTGTACTAGTTTAGGGTAAATATTACATTAATTAGTTTTGTACACTTACCATAATTGTATAGTTAGTATCCAAGTAGAATAAGGTTATAGGAGTAGAATAGGAATATGATTTTCCTATTATGAAATATGTAAATTGTATATATACTCTTTCAATTAATGAAAATAATCAAAGAATTATTTTTTTTTCATTGTATTTTTAGCAGATTACGCAAAACGAAGAATTGAGGACATTGATGTAGATATTGAAGAGGACAAAATTGGTAACCGCTAAGACAAAAATCGGACAAAGTTTTTCTTTTACATTGATTTTTTTAAAATAATAGCAAAAGTCTCGGAAATATTTTATGACACGAAAATCAGAGTCAAGTGATACAAATTTGAGTTGATTTTTACATTTGCTACTTTTCAGATATTAATCTTCGCTATATTAACATTAGTTTTTATCGAGAAATCCTCGAGAGAAGCTGGTAGATAATTGGCCCGTCCCTCTACTCTTCTCCACTAAAATACATTAGGTTTTGTATATAGAGTAGCATTTTATTTTATTTTTTCCTTCTAATGTTTATGAGTTATGTAAATAATGTTATGGTTTGAATTTATTTTAATCTTATCTTAGTATAAATTTTGAGATGAATTGTTTAAACGCTTAAGGGGTATATATTCCAGTATTGCTTCTTTTGGATTGAAAACTGTGTTTAAAAATTGAAAAACTCAGATTTGGAAACAAAACTTAATTTTTAAGAAACAAATAAAGACGTTTTCTCGGAAATAAAAGGCTAGATTTGACTAATGATTTGTTTAAAAAGACAATTACATGGCTGGACCAAATTTTAACGCTTGGATCTTCTTTCTAATATGAATTTGTATGGAATTGTAAAACTAAAATCAATAAAAAGATAAATTATTTCCTGATGTTGCGAACAAATTAAAATTTGAATAACTAATTAGCAAAAGAATCAAATTTTATTATTTTTCAAATTCTTCACATTAGTAAATTTATTTTTAAATTAACAAAACTCTTAAGTATATAAATTTGTTAAATAAGAAAAATATTACTGATGAAGAAAATTAGAAATAAAGCAAAATCGATTATAATATAATATTAAAAATAAAATTGGAAAAATGAATTTTTTTAAAAGCACGAATGAAATAGTAGAAGAAAATATATTCTAAATGAATTTTCATTTTTTTGTTACACTTATCTAACAAATGATACCTATCAATATTATTTATATATTATGTTATTTCACTACTAAATAAATATTGAATTAGCGACGGAAAGTTAAACAGTAGAATTCATTGCTAATCTTATTACCGACATATTACTAATACAACAACAACATAATCAGTATAATCCCACGAGGTGGGGTATGAGGAGGGTAGGATGTACGCAGACCTTACCTCGGTATTTATGGGGTAGAGAGACTATTTCCGATAGGCTTTCGGCTCAAAAGGAAAGTAACAGATGCAGAAGGAAAATGAGACAATAAAATATCCAGTTATAAAGCTACCGACAAATTACTAATGAATTATAAAAAAATATTGTTAGTTACGAGCTATTTAGCAACGATTAAAGATGAAATTCGTAGCTAAGTCTAATTTCTTTTTATTTTTTTTTGTCAAATAAGGTACGCGCTTTGGTCACGCGTACAACTAAACTAGTATAAATATATAAATATGATAATATATACATGCATAATATGTATATGTATGGTTCTTTTTATCTACATTTAAAATTGAAAACTTGAAAAATATATTTATTGCAAAAAAAATCTTTGTATAAAGTATTGTGAGTGATATTATTAGTATATTTGTGTACTATCAAATATTTTGATGCATGTTAACATGAAAAGGTTGTCGTATGAATTAGGAGGGTGTAATACTTGAAGTTTATGGGTCCAATAAATTTGATATGGAGGTAGCTAGGGCCACAATAAATCCACTGTCATTGAAGAGGCCAACTGACAAAACTTTACACAACATTCAATTTGACAATGGTTCTCTTATTACAAACCAAACAGTAATAATTTATTATTATTATTTTAAATAACGGAAACATGTTTTTACTAAATAGTTATTGTAAAACCTACAAGAAAACCTAAGAAAGAGCAAGACAAACACTGTTTGAAAGACTTGCTAAATTTAACACAATTTTGATGAAAAAGGAAAGTACTAGTGAAGATCATGCAAGGGCTCATTTGGTGTTTTGCAATCACTACTATAAAACCTAGAAACTAAGTCTAAAAAGAACCAAACGAGCCCTTCTACAGACTTGGCTAACAATGACATATATTTGCTCTAAAAGGGAAAATTACTAATGAGAGTAAAAAGAGAGACGACCACTTCTAACTTGGAGTCAATCTCTATTTTGTTGATCCCAAGAAAATTTCTTTTTTAAAAAACAGGGAGTAAAACATTGCGCTAATCTCACAAATCAAGGACAAGCAAAATTAAATATCGTAGACATTAACATATATGGTTTCTTTATTCTTTTGACAATCTCGAGGAGAAGGGAGCCTTGGAGCAACAATAAAACTATTTTCATGTAATTTATATTTACGGGTTCGAACAATGAAAATGAAAGCAACCAATAATACTTACATTATAAGATATTATCTACATCACACCTCTTAAAGTGTAATTCTTCTCATTAGGAATGTTTGTGCACCAAACTCTTTTCCTTTTTCTTTTGACAAGACCATGCATAATCAAATATCATGGTTTGTTTTTTTAAATCGTTTGACACTCTCAAGGACAAGCAAAAACAAATGTTTATGTAGACATCAACAGTTAGGTGGATAGTACGTATGGTGACGGAGTTAAGATTTTTATTAGAAGAGTTCGAAATACAAAGAAGCAACACACAAAAGAATCAAAAAAATAATTACACTTATATATTAGATATACATAAAAATAATTTTAATCTTGTATACACGTGTAATTTTCGGCTAAGGTGATTTTTGGTGAACTTTCTTGCTCCCCTAATTCTGCCTCTGAGTATATATATATATATTTAATAATTCTATAATACTTGATGAATCCATAACCGCTTCTGCTAAATGTTTTTTTTTTCTTCAAGGATCGGTTGAGGTTCATTATTCCTTTCTTTTTTTTTTCTCATTGTGGAGATAAGATCCGATAAAATAGGAAAGAAGAAATGCTGATATTTAAAACTAGTTGATCCTTAAATTTACTCTGAGCAAGGGTGCAACTAAGAGTAAGTGCAGACGTGGAAGGTAACTTGGTGTTATAGAATTTCACCCCGTGACGGCTTCAATTTCATGCCGACGTACATACCAAACTTTTTCTTTTCATCATTAACCTATTATGCCTTTCTAGTACTCTTTCGACGTCACCGTTGTATTTATTTTAGTACAGTAGAATTTACAAGTTACATACATGTCAGCGTAAGAAAGGTGTATACTATTATATTATTTTTATTTATTATAGCATAAAGGAAATGTAAATGGTGAATTAGAAGAGGGTTAAGGCCATCATCTAGGAAGTCGTAGGAATGTCGAGGTGGCGAGTGTAGAGAGGCAAAGGGAAATTGAGACTCATCAAATAGGACATGACATGAAATAATAATTTTACGGCTCGACAAGTCATAGCACGAGTAACCACGATGATTGGCAGGGTAACCCAGAAACACACACGGGGAAGACCGGGGTTGGAGTTTGTGAGTGGTCGGATGGATAGGGTAACAAAGACATCAAAAAAAATACGCAAGTGTTGGTAGAAGGGGTTCCTAAGAAACATAACTTGGGTGGGCGACCGTTGAGCTGGAGACTTGATGGGGATTATGTTTAGGAGATAGGTGGCCATGTAGAGTGTGTAATGTCAGAATTGAAGGGGAATTGAGGCGTGAGCAAGTAGGGCACGAATGAGTTTGTTTATGGTTCGGATTTTTCGTTCGGCTTTACCATTTTGGGAGGATGTGTGAGGGCAGGAAAAGCGAAAGGTAAGACCGTTTTTGGAACAAAACTGTTTGAATTGGTTATTATCGAATTTCATGCCATTGTCACATTGAAAACATTTAATGCTCTTTTCAAATTGTGTTTTTATGAAAGCAGTAAATGAAGAAAACCTGGGGTAGACCAGAGATTTATTTTCAATTGAAAAGTCCATAGAATGTTGGACTAATCGTCCAAAAAATAACACATAATATCAATGGCCAGTCGACTCAAAATAGGAGATGTCCACAAATCACTAGGCATTAAAGTACAATTTGTGGATGCAGAAAATAGTAATTTGACATGTTTCCCAATAACGCAAGATTCACATATAGGAGTCCTAGAAATACGGTTGCGATTAATAAAATTATTTTTCCTAAGGGAGCGTAAAACAGTCTCCCGGATGTCCTAATCTAGAATGTCATAAAGAAGACGAAAGAGCATCAAAGGTTGAAGGAACTGAGTCTGGATTGTTGACTGCGTTTGAAATAGGGTAGAGATCTTATATGTTGTCACATCTTATTATTCGTCTCCCTGTCGTAAAATCCTTTACAGTAAAACCAAAAGGATCAAAGTCAAGGGAAACTCAATTGTCAATTGTGAAACGTCGCACGGAGATTAGATTCTTAATGAGTTTAGGGGCATGAAGGACATTTTTTAAGATTAGTGGTGGATGTGGTGGGGATATGGAGGAATGATCATAACCACTTATGGGAATGCCTTGTCCACTACCAACAATAATATTTCGATTTAAATTACTCAAATTTGAATAAGACGAGAGAGTACCTTGTGATGCCGTCATGTGAGATGTGGCGCATGTGTCCATATACAAATTTTCGTCTGGAGTGTTGAGTGACATTGTGTTCATAGTTGCCTCAATGTCAGTCGGTGTATAAGTCGATGGCGGGGGGGCCTGTGTTGTGTAGGCATATTGTGGACGTGGGCCAAGTATGCCAGGTTGGGCCTGACGGTTCTAAGGTGGAGTTCACGAGAATGTCATATATGGGAAATGAGGGGAGGCCCATGACGGTGGGGCCCAAGCGGCCCACAGCGGGTAGGCAGCCCACGACGGAGGCTACTGCAACTGTCGTTGTTGGCTGTTTCCAACTGGTGGGGACTGCCCGTACACGTCGCCGTTGTTGCCAGAATATCTTCCGCCACAGCCCTTGCCGGACTACCTGCTCTGGCGGTTGTTACGGGAGAAAGTGGACTGTTGCGGGTCCTCTGGCTGACGGTTATGGTTGCCGGACCGGGTGGCCCTGCCATCGATGGAGGGCCTGACGGTGGTGGTGAGGGCGGCGTCAGCAATGCTGGCCCGAGTGGTATTGCGCTTGATTTTCTGGGTTTTCTCAAAGATGAGCTTCGGAGGGGCCTCATAAAACGGAGGTAACAACGTGCATTGCTGAAGGATGGTGGCAACGCCGTCATAGGATTCATTCAAATCTGTAATGAGTTGCATCACCAATCGTTGATTAGTGACTGGTGCGTCGACATTTGAGAGTTGGTCAGCAAGCATCTTGAGTTCTTCACAATAAGCAGACACGTTTCGGAAATTATCCTGATGAACGTCCTTGGACTAATTTTCAAGGTATAACGCTCGTTGAGTTTTGTTGTCGTGGAAAATACTGTCCAAACGTTCCCACATTTGGTGGGCAATGGCATCGGTCTCAATGATGATGTGCCACAGATCATTAGTTATCATGTCGTATATCCACTAGAGGACGACTGAGTCCAAACGAAACCACAATGCATCATCAGAACTCGAAGCCGATGGTACGTTTGTGGACTTCAGCATAGGAAGGATGATGTGGTCGATAACTTCGTAAATACGACAATGGATCTTAAAAAGCTCCGCCCACGAAGAGTATTGACTTTTTTCCATCTCAAGAGTCACATGGATGAAGTTTTTGATGTTGTTTACGGAAAGTGTCGGATGAAATTTTGTTTTGTCAGCCATAGAAGAGGAACTTTAGGAGGAAGAGTGAAGGAGAATGGCCGGTAAAACTAGTGTTCCGTCGTGGGGAAAAGAGGGGGGCGACCGTGAGAGGTCGGCAGCTAGGGTTCCGACGTGGAAAAAAAGATGGCGACCGAGAAGGTGTATCGGTGGCTAGAATATTGTTTGTAGTTTTAGGCTACTGATACCATAAAGGAATATGTTCCCTTGATTTTATTGATGAATTATTACAATATATATAAGGTTACAAGAATATTTACTTTGATACAAACTAGGTAACTAATTAACCTAATTACAAAAGGATTATAATTCTACCTAAAATAGGAGATATACAATTAATACAATTAACGAGAAATATTCTATTATAGCATGTAATTTATATTTAATTTAAAGATTATATATTTTTAAATTTTTTAAAAAAACATACATATAGAAATTTTTGAATGACATTATAGCGTAAAAGGAGACTATCATGGTACCTTTTAGATCTTGAGAGTCCTACAAGTTTTTTGGTTTATGACAACTTATCTCATATGCCTTTTAACTAATTCAATTTGTCAATTATTGTGATTTATAATATATTTTTTCTTAGTTTTTAGATACTATATACTCCTTATATTCCAAAAAGATGGTCCTATTTTTCTTATTAGTTTGGTCCGAAAAGATTGATATTTTTCTATATTTAGAAATAATTTAACTTTATGATATGATTTATAGGCACACAAGTATCTAAGACTTGTTTTAAAGTACACATTTCAAAGTCTTCCTTTATTTTTTAAATTTTGTGTCAAGTCAAACTAAGAAAATCTTTTTGAGGACATGGGAATAAATTTTAGTATTAAGAAATTTGTTCAGTGCCATAAATTGGGAGAGGAAGTATCTATAATTTAAACTCATATTTGATATAGTACTCCACTATTATTCTCTCTTTAAATATATATCGGCCTTGTTTTGTTCAGCGGTAAATATCCATCCATCGATTGCTCTTAACGGCTCTCTCTATTGCTTTTCTCTCCATCTTTTCTCTATGTTCTTTCCTTCATATCCAAAACAAGTTTCACTCACTCTGATTTCCTAGTAACATATTACCCTTTTTAGTCTCTTGCTTTCTCCCTTTTCTTGATCTTCAAAGACTTTTTGAACTCTATATCTCTTTACTTTATTAGAGGGGTGTTGGAGATGGACGGTGATCAAAGTTTGTCTGATTTCTTTGAGGATACTGAATGTGACATCTTCAGTATTTTAGAGGCTTTAGAAGGCGGAGGCGCTTCCGAGTTTAACCCGACAATAACAACAACAACAACAACAACGACATCGGATGAAATTAGGGGCTTAGTTTCGAAAGAAGAAGAGAAAAAAAGGAAGTTGGTTTCTCAAAAATCTACGGGATCGAGTGCAACTTTACAAGAGTACTACTCGGATGAGACTGAAGCAGATACACCAAGTAGTAGCAAGAAGCAAAAAATAGGGGCGGTTATAGGTGGGATAGAGGACAACCAGCCGCAAGAAAATAGGATATCTCACATAACAGTTGAAAGGAACCGCCGCAAGCAAATGAATGAACATCTCTCTGTCCTCCGCTCTTTGATGCCTTGTTTTTATGCTAAACGAGTACGCACACTTCTTGCTTTATACATACATATTCTTGTCTTCTCATTTTTCCTTTTCAAACCTTTTGGTGAATAATCTGTTTAAAAAAAAATAATACGAACTTGTTATCTTTAAAATTTATATTTTACCATTAATGATAGTAAGTTGTTATAGACGTAGACACGTTTAAAATCACAAATTTTATGGATATTTTTTTTGAGCCAAATACTATAATATATATAAAACGTAATAAAAGTAGTAGAAGTTTTGATTAAGTAGTACTAGGAGTTTTGATTAGTGTGGTGGGTACAGGGTCAAAGCTAGGGGCGTATGAGGTTCATCCAAACTCTTCGTCTGAAAATTATATTGAGTATGTAAGGTTAACTCTTTTTAGGTAAACATAGTAAATATTAAATTCGTTTTAACTTATTTGTGTATTTCTCTTTTTATATTTTAAATTCTTTTAATAAAAATTATGATTTCGTTGTTGGGTGGGAATATGCATGTTGGAGATTTGTTCAATAAATCTTATAAAGTTTAGAGAAAAGTTCTACTACTGTACTTCTGAAATTTATTTCCTTGTTGAACTTCAGCATATATATTACAGTTCTTTTTTCCCACGTGTTTATTTTGTGGTTATGTAATAAATAGGGTGATCAAGCATCAATAATTGGTGGGGTTGTGGATTACATAAACGAGCTACAACAAGTTCTACAATCCCTCGAAGCCAAGAAGCAGCGCAAAGTTTACAGTGAAGTTCTAAGTCCAAGACTAGTCCCAATTAGTTCAAGAGTACCCTCACCATTAAGTCCAAGAAAACCACCACTTAGCCCCAGAATGAACTTACCAATTAGCCCAAGAACCCCACAACCCACCAGCCCATATAAGCCTAATCACAATAATAATAATAATAATAATAATAATGCTAACAGGGTACAGCAACAGGGTCCAGTAGCCATGTCTGTTAGCCCACTCGAACCATCTCCTAGTACTTCTTCAAATTCGTCCATTGACAGTCATGTCAACAATGAGCTAGCTGCTAACTCAAAATCAGCCATTGCTGATGTGGAGGTGAAATTCTCCGGCGCAAATGTTATCTTGAAGACCATGTCTCCACGTATTCCTGGCCAAGCTGTGAAGATCATTGCTGCTTTAGAAGAACTCGCCCTTGAAATACTCCATGTCAGCATTAGTACTATTGATGGTACCATGCTAAACTCCTTCACCATTAAGGTAAGTACATTGTTTACGCGATCAATTAAATTGTGTACTAATAGACAGTATATATAACTTAAATTCAAACTACATAAGACTAGCTCAATGACTCTCAAATTACGTATGTACTAATGTACTATCATGAAAATGAATTTACCCTAGAATGGTTCACAGGCACTATTATTACCTTCTTTTGCTTTCACTTGTGGTAACTTATATGACAAAATATCAGTTTTATCACAATTTGAAGCAAGTCCCAAAATTTATTGCGAAAAGAACCCTCAAACCTCTTTATTTTGTTATGTTTTCTATTTCAGTCTCTTCCGTTGAATGCACATTTACCTAGAGGTGTACAAAAAGTGAAATATTCATACATCATTTTGAGTATAATTAACCTAAGGTTTCTCCAAATATAACACGGATAATATCATATAGTTTGAAAGTTTTGAAATGGAAATAGACATGACAAGTCAGGATAGTTGAGGAAACTTTTTTACTAGCACGAAAAATGAGTATACTCCTGATCCCAGAAGTTCCTAATAATCACTTGATTCCTCTAGTGAAACAGACATGTGGGGAACACAAAACTCGTACTTACTAGGTAACTTTTCTACATATATTATGGCTCCCTTATTCACAACCACACTTCTTTTTAAACCACTCTTTTTATTTACAATGAGTTTTGACCCGGTATATTATTCGTTCATGTTAGTTTTTATCAGTTGTGATAGATTTAAAAAAAAAAAAGACAGTCAGGCGCACTAAGCTCTCTCCATGTTTGAGGTTTGAGAAGGACGGACCACTAGGGTGTACTACACAGCATTACCATGCATTTCTGCAAGAGGCTGTTTTCACGGCTCGAAACCCTGACCTCTGTTCACATAGCATCAACTTTATCAGTTGTAATAGAAGACCTATCTTATTTGACACATATAAGTTAAACTACAAATTTAATTAGAGAACATGTAGATGTGTGGTTTCATTAAATTAGTGAAGATTTCAAAGGTAATGATTGGTAATTTCTTGCATTTGGCAGATCGGAATTGAATGCCAACTTAGTGCTGAGGAACTGGCTCATCAGATTCAGCAGACATTCTGCTAAACACAATACTCATTACTCATTAGTAATACTAGTAGTAATTTTAGTACATGTTTTTTTTCACTTCCTTTTTATTTTTTTTTTTTTTTTTTTTTTCATCTGGGAAAGAAGTGTCTCATTCCAGTAGATCTGACTAGGGAGCTGTAACAATAAAAGAGAATGTGGTTAGTTGAATTTACCACCTTCTGTTTTAACAGATGTCCGTATAGATTGTCATGACTTTTATTTACTAGTGATCAATTAATTAATATGACCCCCTTTGTACTGATATTTTTTTATGTTCAGTCTTTGTATTCTCATTTATGTGCACTTAATGTCTAGAATATGTTTTGTTGTTAATTAATGAACTTCAAGATTTCATGTATAACAAATTCAAGCATCAAGGAAATCAGTGGTACCCAAGGTAAAATAATTATGAAGGAATGAGATATCACTGTCAAAGAATTCATATAGTTTTGCCAGAGCTCTTAACTATTTTTTACCACCTTGTCTGGTGAAGATACCAAACTAATCTTGTTTGTGTAAGAGTGGTTACCACATGCAAATCCTATAAAGTAGTGAAGGCTTTACATATAATTAATAGGATGATATGATGGACAATTAATTAGAGCCCTTTCGAACACTGGCTAATTCTCCTTCGATCCAAAAGCCGTCAATCGCATGTGCAAGTGTTTATAGTTTACCTTCTGATCAGACCTCAAAAACAGAAAGAGAAAAAGGCACTGTCCTCGGGACAACTATGTTGTATAGAGGTATAAATTGCAAAAATACGATACCGTAAGGGGATGTTTTTATTTAAAAAATTACCTAAAGTTAAAAATAATTATTAGGCAAAACTTCGGTTACCCATAGCAATAAATTTCAGTTATAATGTAGGCATAAGTTAATTTTACCCATGAGGCATAGACTCAAAACATTTCAATAAAATTAGGAAGATTGAAGATAGTATAATGTGTTGTCTATTAAGCAAAAAAATTCAATTGTACATTAACTGACATACTTTTATAAAAAATTAATCGTGATCAAACTCAATTCTATTTTTTGAATAATACATTAATAAAACACATTTTCAGATAGAAAGATGAAGAATATTATTTTGTGGATTATAACAATGATTGTTTATAAAGTGGATGAAAAAGTTATTAACAATTGAATAATACATGTAGCTTTTGTCAATACATCACAACTTTTAACCAATTTAACAAGAGAGGTGGAATCAATAGTACCAAGTTTTATTCATCTGTTATAACTTGTGAACAACATAGCACACATAAAGCTTTTGCATATAAATCAGAATTTGTAGTAAATTGAGCAGATTCACTTTCTCTCACTTATTAAAATGTCTCGAATTCCTGCCATAAACAAAACTAATTTATGCCCAACGGACAATGAAAAATTTGTCCAACAAACTCTTTAATTAAGAGATCATTTTTTGAAATAGGGTCAAAATTTCAAGACAGCCTCTTATTAAGGTCACTCTTGTAAATGATGCGATCGATTTCTTCCTCCTTTTTTTGTTGCTTGTATTCTATATAAATAGTTAAATTTGAGCTCACAAGCAAAACATATTAAGTAGTTGAATACAATATGATGGTGCTCTTTACACATTGATTTACTTTTAGATCCTGAATTTACTTTTGGTATTTAATTACAATTTTGAAGTGATCAGAAATAACGATCAAGAAAGATATAGTCAAAACTCTTTATAAGAACATCTTTTATTAGAATATATCTTTTGACTGCTATAATGCAATACTGATATAGAGAAGATGTAATATAATATAACATGAAAATTGATTCTAAAGAAAATTTAATTGTTAATATTGTTATAAGGATGATTGGTTTAATTGTACCAGCATGCTCTGTTAGTTTTCACGATCTGATCATGGATTGCATAATTAATTGTAAACTGATTTATGCAGTCGAAGCTGAAGAAATGAGGGTTCTGTTTGTAGAAGAAGAGAGGAGTTTGTGGAAGCTTTTCTCATATATTTATTTTTTCATACAATGTGAATTACAACACTTATTTATACTAGTAGAAAGTAAGTGTGATGGCTAAGTAACCACTCTAACAAACTCCTAACAAACTACTTAACAAACTTAACAACATAAACTAAAGTGAGAGTGAGTTAATAGTAGTGGTGTTGCATTCTGTGTTGCACTTCAATACCCCCTGCAAGCCAGGTACTGAGAACATATTCTTCAGACCTAGCTTGGACAATAAATGAGCATGATGACCCTATGTCAGACTTTTGGTTAGCAAATCTGCAAGTTGTTTTGCATTAGTTATATACAATATAGACACCAATCCTTGTTGTACCTTCTCCCGGATGAAATGACAATCAATATCTATATGTTTTATACGCTCATGAAACACTGGATTAACAACAATCTAAATAGTAGACTTGTTGTCACTGTATACAGAAATAGGAAGCTTCAAACATACATTGAGTTCTGCAAACAAACTAGAAATCCATACCACTTCAGCTACCACTGAAGACAAGCTTCTATATTCAGCTTCAGTTGAACTCTTGGATATTGTGAGTTGTTTCTTGGACTTCCAAGAGATTAGAGAAGATCCATATAACACAAAATACCATGTGACTGACCTCCTGGTATTAGGACAAGATGCCCAGTCAGCGTATCATAATATGCAGATAAATGTTATTAGTGTCCCCGGCAAGCATAAAGATGCCCAAACCTCGTGCCTGTTTGACATATATGACTACTCTATCAGATGTCATCATATGTTATACCTTTAGTGTTTGCATGAACTGGCTCAAACACTGAACTGCAAATGGAATATCTGGCCTTGTATTAGTCAAAATAGAAGCCTTCTAATAAGCCTCTGATAACTAGTAGGATCATCCAAAAATGGATCATTAATCATATCTTTAGTGCCCCCATCAGAGTTGCCGCATCATTCACATATAGATCAAACATAGCAGAAATCAACTTGACATTTAACTCAATTGGTGATCCGGCAGGTTTGGTTCATGTTAAGCTCATATCAGCTATCAGTTCAAGTGAATACTTCCTCTAATGCATTACAATACCACTCTTGTTTCTAGCAAATTCAAAACCCAAGAAGTATCTCAACTTTCCCAGATCCTTGATCTTAAAATGTTGTTGCAATGTAGCTTTAGTCTCTGCAATCAGCTTTGCATCATTCCCAGTAATAAGTAAGTCATTCACATAAATCAGAACTATCATTATCTTGTCTTTGTCCTTCCTTGTAAAAAGAGAATAATCCAGATGACTTTGAGTAAAACCAGAAGATATCAAGGCAGTGGTTAATTTAATGTTCCACTATCTGGAAGCCTGCTTGAGTCCATATAGTGACTTAGTGCCTATATGCCTTCCCTTGCTCATGTGTAAAGCCCTGGTGTAAACTCATGTACACATCTTCATTAAGATCCTCTTGCAAGAAAGCATTAAACACATCCATTTGATATACAACCCAGCCTTTTGCAGCAGTAACAAAAATAACTGATCTTACTGTCACCATTTTCACTACTGGTGAAAAGGTATCTTGATAATCAATACCTTCCTTTTGATTATATCATTTTGCCACTAATCTTGCCTTAAACCTTTCAACCTCACCTGATGCCTTATAGTTAATTTTATACACTCATTTGCAACATATTGCCCTTTTGCTACTTGGGAGGTGGTAGGTCAACCACCTCCCAAGTCTTATTTTCCTCTAAGGCCTGAATTTCAGCTTTCATGGCCTCTATCCACCCCCTATCCTTTGTTGCCTCATAATATGAATGTGGTTCATACTCTTCTAAGATCTTCTCAATTAAACTGTGATATGATACAAATAATTCCAGCTTAACTAAACACATCAGACAAATGATATGGGCATGTCTTCCCACTCCTTTTATTTACACTAGGCTGAATGAAATCTTTCATCCATGTATGTGGTTTTCTGTCCCTAGTAGACCTTATAGTCTCCAAGGTATCAAAGGGTGCATGGGTGATAGGTAGACTATGTGGGGATGACACAATCTCATATTGATCATGTATAAAAGACACACATCTGATTGTAAAGGATCAACATCAACAGATCCTTCTACTTCATCAACATTTAAGCCTCGTACTACTTCAACTAGTAAATGATCACCGTTGGCATTCTTGTTTCTCCATGCAGTAACATTCTCAACCATAACCTGCTCATGTATGGGCACATCAATATGTGCATCATGAGTAGGAAGGTAATCACTATCTGATGTGTCTCAACATCACACTACCTGATTTGTCCAAAAGAAAAGATGTCCTCATATAAGGTAACATCTCTACTGACAAAAATAGTCATTTTATTTAAATCAAGCAGTTTATACCCATTTTGTCTGGCTGCATATCCAAGTAAAACTGGCTTAGTGGCTCTAACATCAAACTTGTCCCTTTTGACCAATTTAGTAGCATAACATAAACACCCTATCACTTTCATATGATACGATAAAGATGTCATTTTAAACAGTTTCTCATAAGGTGACATATTTCCTATCACCACAGAGGAATCATATTAATCACATAGATTGTTGCTTCCACACAGTCTCCCCAAAACCTTGCTGGCAAATGGCTTTGGAACTTGATAGCTCTGGCAATTTCTAAAATATGTCTATGCCTCCTCTCCACCACTCCATTTTGTTGTGGAGTGTATGCATATGAGCTCTGATGTATAATTCCATGTTGGTTAAACCACTCAGCACAAGAATTATTAAGGAATTCTGTACCATTATCTATTCTAACATTTTAACTATCACATTAAATTGTGTTCTGATTAGTGCAAGCAAATTTTAAAAAATAATGGCCACATCATATTTTGCATGCAATAGAAACACCCAAGTCCATCTCGTGTAATCATCAACTACTGTGAGAAAATACCTCATCCCAGTATATGTGGGAATCTTATAAGGTCCCCATACATCAAGATGCAACAACTGAAAAGTAAAATATGACTTATTACCACTAATAGAAAAGACTTCCTTGATTTCCTAGCCAGATGGCAGATATCACAATGCCTAATTGTAAAACTAGATTTGTCACCAAGACCATCAATCTTCTTGAGCACACTCATTGACACATATCCCAACCTTCTATGCTAGAGTCCTACTTGCAGCTCAGTTGTTGTAACTGTAGTTACATATGTGATTGTGCTTCTGTCAATTTAGAATAGCCCTTTTGTGACTCCAACATGTATAATCCATCTATATCCCTACCAATCTCCTTCACCTTCCCAGTTAAGAGATCATGTAGGATAAAAAATCAAGAAAATATCTTGCACAATAGTTTAACTCTCTTGTGATCTTTGAAACTAAAAGAAGATTAAACTTAAAACTTGGCACACATAACACATGTTTTATAAGATCACCTCATGTTAACCTGCAACTTCCTGTTTGAGTAATTGTTGATGTATCACCAATAGTCAATTGTACTTGTCCTGCATTTTCTATGAAATCAATTTTTTCAATCATGCTATTATCACTTACCATATGATTAGTTGCTCCTGAATCCACTATCCAGCTACTACTTTCCTTATCATATACAGGTTTACCTGCCATGTGAGCTCTAGGTACTACTGCATTAGCATGATGTGCACCAGCAAGTACTATTGCATTGTCATGATGTGCACCAGCATCTGCATACTGATTCAACATTGTAATCACCTTATCATATTTATCTAGAGTACAAGATCTCAACAAGAAATTAAGTTGTTCATGTTGCTCTTGGGATAATTATCTCAACTCTCCCATATTTCTCTGGTTTGATTGATGCACATATCCACCATAAGATTGATGTTGTTGCTGTGAATCATCAAATTCTCTGTGATGAACACCGCCATAACCATATTGACCTTCTTCTTTCCTTTGAAATCAAGAGGATAGCCTATGAGTCTAAAATAGTTATTCCTGACATTTCCCTTATTCTTACATTAATCACAATACATCAACATGTAACATGTATACCTAGTGTGTCCCTTCAGTTGACAGAAATCACAAAATGCATTTGGAGAATAAGGCTTCTTTTGCTTAAACTGTAGAGACTTGCTAAATAGATTTGTGGGCTGAGCGGACTCTCCCATATTTGTGTATCTTCCTGTGATCATTTTCTGACTTTCATCCTGAGAAATCATTACATAAGCTTGATTTACATTAGGAGTGGGTGACATTAGTAAAATATGACTCCTTGCTTGATTGTAGCTATCATTAAGTCCCATGCTAGATGTTCTATGTACTCTCTAAGACTGTCACAATCACATGTTCGAGGAGGTATGATTGAATCAATTTCATCTCATAGATCATTCATCCTTGATTAATAACTAGACACATGTGATACACCTTGATGCAACATAGTCAATTCCTTCTTCAATTGATATACTCTAGATAGATTAATTTTATCAAATTCGTTCCTTCAAATCCTTCCATACTGCATATGCAGTAGATCTATAGAGTATTCCACTAAGCAGGTTTTTATTCACATTTCTCATAATCCATGAGATAACCATTGCATTACATCGATCACATTGCTTCACTTGATTTGCACCATAAGTATCACTTTTAACTGTTCCATCAATAAAACTAATTTTATTTTTTGTTAACAGAGTCAATTTCATAGCTCGACTCCACAAAATGTAATTCTCCATTCCTATTAGTTGAATTTCTACTTGTACCGCTCCAAGTGTATCAAATGCACTAAAAAATAATGGATGATTATGGTCCACAATGTTCGAGTTTGAACTCGAGCTTTCATCAACAATTAATGATGCAACCGGCGATGTGTTTTCCATGTTTTACAGTTATACTATACTACAATGATTCAGAAAAGAAATTCGATCTGTGTAACTCACTGATTTGAAGACAAAAAAAATCAGCTCAGACCTCCGCAGAGAATCCCTCGATTTCCAATTGTATTTTGCCGAAAAATCCCTCGATTCTCCCTACGGTTGCTCTGATACCATGTTAGTTTTCACGATCTAAGTTGATCATGGATTGCATGTGCAATCCATGATTAATTGCAAACTGATTTATGCAGTCGAAGATGAAGAAATGAGGGTTCTGTTTGTAGAAGAAGAGAGGAGTTTGTGGAAGCTTTTCTCATATATTTCTTTTTTCATACAATGTGAATTACAACACTTATTTATACTAGTAGAAAGTAAATGTGATGGCTAAGTAACCACTCTAACAAACTCTAACAAACTACTTAACAAACTTAAGTGTGAGTGAGTTAATGGTAGTGGTTCTGCATTCTGTGTTGCACTTCAACATGCTCGTCTTAACAGCGCCCCTCTTCTGTAGCCACATAAAAATTTAAATTCTCCAGATTTAATTTTCGCTTCCAACAATGAATGTAGGAGTCATGCAGTATGCACGGGGATTATAAATTTATGTGGTGCCTCTACCAAAATAGCTGAAATTTGCATACCGTACCTATGATAAATAACGTAGGTATTATATTAATTGTGTTCAACTACTTATATAGATAGTGTAGAGAATTTTTATGTATATCATATCATATCCATCTGTTGTAACCTCCTAATAAGCAATATGTCTTATTTTTATTATAATTATTACAAATTTCACATTTTATGAAAAGTTACGTAACAGATATCCACAGTTAGCACTTAAGAGACGATCAAAGTAAATTTATTTTATGCAATTACCGCTTCACCTTAGAATTGAATGAGCTATGAAGCTTCATCAGTATGTCAAATGATCATCACATGATTATCATATGATAATGTTAGCCTCCTAGCCCTAGTCTAAAAATTTTGGAGTTTGTATTAATGGAGAGACCTGAACCTATAGCTATATACAGTTCTATTGAGCTCTAAATAAGTTCTAAGCCCAACTAGTTAGAAAGTGGGTCAACAACCCTTAGCCTTCCAATTGATTGAGTACTTCCAAAATATTGTAAGATAAGAATTCTAAAAGCAATGTTCTAAAATTATTTTTTTGTTTAAATATTTTAACAAGGTTTTTTATGGTTAATATGAGTATTATAATTAACCTAAATCAACCCAACTTTTAAATGAATCTGTGTGGATCAAGATGAGCAGAGTTAATAAATGGAAAAGTCACACAAATACAACTTTTTAAAATGGTAATTAAAAAGATTACAACTACTTTCTAAACATTACAGAAATACAACTTATTCAAAATTTTAGCTTTTTAATAAAAAAAAATGCAACTTATACATTCCTAAATATCTATAACACTTAATTTTAGGAGTTATGTTACTACCATTAATGCATATCCACTTTTTACTTTCTTTTTCTTTCAAAATCATCCCCCCTCCCCCCAAAAAAAATATATATGAAAAGGGCATGAGAGAATATAATTTTTTAAATAAATAAAACAAAAATCCACTTCACATCCCATCTACCGTTTTAATTTTTTTTCTTTCGTTTCCTCCTCTTTACTCTTCATTTTTTATTTTCACTTGATGACTAGTGCAATTTTTTCTGTGACTAAAAGAAATTATTTGAATTTATTAATATTAATAAAAGTACATGAAAAGATATGGTATATGATATAAGAAAATTACATGAAAATATACCTAAAAAGGTGTAAGATATATAACAAATCATATTATATATATATATATATATATATATATATAGTATATAATAGTGTAATATACATAATATATAAGTACAAAATATATATACTTGTTCAAAGAATTGTAGTATAATATATATCATATAAATAATAATATACTTGTTTATTGATTAGAATGATAGTTGAGTATGTTGGAGATTTTTAGAAAAGTATTTAATATGTTTTGATATATATTTGATTTCGTTATCACTAATTCTTGAAACTCTTTAATTTTAGTGTTTTATTAATAGCAACATTCTCGATTTATGGTATCATATCATAGCGCTTGAGATAACGTTTCGTTAATAATGGGTAGGAAAGGAGAATTTGTAGGGACGAATGAAGGAAAAAAATACAACCTATATAAATTTATTACCATATTTATACGAAATTGATCATACCCAAAGATTTTACTTTTATCATTTTATAGGGTATATTTTGTAGATTCTGTAAATTAAAAATAGTTGTATTTTCTATAAATAGTTATAAATTTACTAGTATTTGTGTAAGTTCCCCTTAATAAATGAGCAGGTCTCTAATCCGCCCAAATTTGAACATGTCATATTTTTATGAGTTTATTTTGACACCCCAAATTATATGATCAGATAATTTGATACTCAAATGTATCTTTTTATTAGACAGAAATCCAAGGCCACGGAATGACGAATCGATTATCATTACGAAAGATGATTAGTGAAAGTACAATGATATTATATGCCATGTGCATTGAAGCTCAATAAGGTTAATGTAAACTTGCTTGTAATTTGTATGACTACCCAATTCCATACATGTGGTCCGTCCTATATAGATTTGTAACAACTTTAACACTTTTTTCCAAGTTTGAATAAATTCGAAATTTGCGTGTCGTGTTATTTAAAAGAATAAGTTATTAATAAGTGTTTCAAAATATATGGTCCCGAAAGATGCATGAAAAAACTAGGGTCATCAAAGTAGGCTGTGACGGACCACATTGGAAGTGACTACTCTGTGTATTGGCAAAATAAAGATTTTCTTTCTATGATCAGAATCTTAGTTTTATTCAATTATATGTATATCAAGAAATAAATAGGAAATGCAATTAACGCTCATTGTTTTTTGCGGGGATATGGGAAACCAATTGAGTGTTACGTGACGTGAGTGACTTTTATTATTTTGCATGAATTTAATTTTATGACAGATACTAGTCAATTCCATGCCCGGTGGCTAGATAAGCCAAAGTTACAGTTTGGATGCGGATCACATTATTATACATATACGGATCTATTGATTTTATAACCTTTTATAAAATTATTAATTTTATTATTTTTATTCTTACAAATAAAATATCTGAAAATAATAATAATAAAAATGATCCTTTTAGCATTATTTTTTCTTTTTTTATAAAGAGTCCAATTGGTCGACCATTTCCACCAAATATACGTTATATACAAATAGGGGTATGTACAAAATTTTCTTATTAGTCATACCACGTAAAATTATTAGTTTTCACTATCCTTATTCAATTTATAGTTCCGAGTAAAAAGGGGAGTTCAACAAAAAGATAAATGAATTTTGGGATACTTGCATGTCTTTTTCAAGTCAGATTAATATTTTAAACCTAGGACTTAATCAAAACCCTGAGTACATTGCACTCTTCAATCGGTACTGAAAAATGGAAATCAGGTCTCCGTTTCATTTAGTAATCAAATAACGAATGGCTCAGAATAAATAAATACCGAGGGGATAATGCAAGAAAACGACTAGTTAACTTACTTAACCAAGTTGGGGGAAAATGGGATTTTTACATTGTATATTCACTCACCAAAATTGTAGCCAACAGATATATATTTTTCGTATGTTAACGTAGAAAAAGTATTTTACATAAGCGAATATAATTATTTTTTATCGGCTAGCAAAATGCGTAACTTGCCAAAAAGAATTGCTTATAATGAAATCCAGCAGGAGTCCCAACAGGCCGTGAATTTACCTGGCAAGAGTTTGATAACTATGAACATTTTAAGAGAATACGGAATTGGGCCTGTTATCTGGATCCACTTGGGCTTGGGTAAGCTAATTGGGGATGTACGGTGCAGAAACCAGTTACCGCTTATGATGGTATTTGAAGGAGATTTTTAGGGGGGGAGTGCACAAATACCCGATTTTGGGGGAATCGATTAAGTTATACTTTTAAATTTTATAATTTTTTGCAAATATATCTATAAAGAATAATATTTTCCTCATCTTATTCTTCCACAATAATGTGGTTAATATACAACTATACAAGATTATGATAGGAAGAAGATTATGCCTAAATATCTCCTTAATGATAATGATAAGATTGTTAATCTTCCTAATGATAATAATAAGATAAAGCTAATATTTCTAATAAATATTTTACATTCTACCATATATGCAAGATACTATTTAATTACAATGATAATAATTATTAATACCAATATTAATAATTATTACTCCATCACTCCCCCGGCACGAAGCGGGAGGCAAACGGATGTTGAGATTGTTCCGAAAATCTTCATATAATATCAGCGGAAGACCTTTGGTAAATATCTGCAATTTGATGGCGTGACGGGACATGTAGCACCCGCACTTGACCGCGTGACACATTTTCACGGACAAAGTGGATATCCAGCTCAATATATTTCGTGCGTTGGTGATTGACTAGATTTCCGGACATGTATATAGCACTAATATTATCACAATACACCAAAGTGGCTTTCGGAATTGGGCAGTGGAGCTCAAGAAGAAGATTGCGAAGCCAACAAGATTCAGATACAACATTGGCAACACCTCTGTATTCTATTTCGATACTGGATCTGGATAATGTGGTTTGTCTTTTTTAGGACCAAGAAACCAAGTTATCACCAAGAAAAATACCATAACTAGAGGTGGAGCGTCTCGTGTCTGGGCAGCCTCCCCAGTCTGCATCTGTGTAGGACACAAGTGTGGATGTGGACGATGGATACAAGTGTAGACCATATTCAAGAGTACCCTGTATATATTGCACAATGCGTTTTAGAGCATGAATATGGTCATCCATCGGATTATGCATGAAAAGGCACACTTGTTACACAACATACGAGATATCTGGTCTGGTGAAGGTTAGATACGTGTCTGTCTGTCCTTTGCGGTAAAGTGTTGGGCCGACAAAGGCTTCTTAGGAAGATGCACTCAATTTGGATTTAGTGTCCGGAGTTTACGCTCATTCCACAATCTATGTTGCATACTTCTTTTGGGAGAGAAACAAACCACTGCATGTCGTGTCACACGTTTATGCGATAAAGTGTCGGGTCGACAAAAGGCAATATTATTATCCCGACGATAAATTGTGAAACAAAATCCGCAAATCGGAATATGCACTCAATTTGGATTTAGTGTCCACCGGAGTTGCATGGAGGAAGGCATTTTTGAGGGTTTACATGAGGACAAAAGGCTTGACTAAAAATCCACATAGATCGAATTATATTAGCATGAGGGGGAAGATGCACCATGAGAGTTGCAAAAATCCCAAAACTGTCTATTACCAAACTCCCTACCATTATCACATTGAATATTCTTGATTTCCGATTCAAATTGATTTTTGATGAAAGTTCTAAATTTTAGAAAAGTGGAAAAACTTGTGATTTTTTAGACAAGGGATATGTCCACAAAAAATTAGAGTAATCATCTAACAGAATCAAATAATATCTATGGCCCGAAGAGCTCAAAACAGGGGAAGTCCAAATATCACAGTGGATAATATCAAATGGCATAAGTATGCATGAATTAGATGAAACAAATGGCAATTTAACTTGTTTACCAAGTGGACATGAATGGCATTTATTTAACTGTAGAGTACAGGAAATAAATTTATTTTGCTTAAGGGAGGATAAAACAGGTTCGCCCGGATGACCCAACCATTCATGCCAAACTGAAGAGGTTAATCCTGCAAAAGAAAATGGTAACTTGGACTATTGGATAGGTGATGTTATTGGATAGAGCTCGCATTGACTATCACATCTCATGATAAGCTTCCCCGTCTGAAAATCCTTCACGAAAATCCAAAAGGGTAAAAAATAACAGACACTCAATTGTCAGTAGTAAACTTTCTAATAGATACCAAGTTTTTAATTAATTGTGGAGCATGAAGGATATTTTTTAAGGATAGTGGTGGGTTTGGTGGTGACAAATTAGTAGAACCATAGCCCCGAATTGGAATAGAATGACAATTTCCAACAATTATACCATTATTTTTGCTCAAATAAAATAGGAAGAGAGATTACCTTGGGAGGAAGCCATGTGAGACGTCGCTCAAGAGTCCATATACCAATTTACATCGGGTGAATTAAGTCCAAGAGTGTGAATGGCGGACTCAATGTCGGTTGGGCTCGTCATAGTCGAATGGGCCTCCTGCCACTGGTTTGTCATTGGCCCAACACTGCCTGGGCCGTTACTGTTGCTGCTAGAAGACTGTCTGGGCCCAAAACTGCCAGGCCCAACATTGTTTGGACCGGCAGTGGTCATTCCAATGGGGCGGTAATTGGGCCTGGCCCAGTTCCCCGTTGGGTAGGGGCATGGTGGCATAGCCCACGACCACTGTCAGGCCCACTGGGCTGGTCCGCCACGGGGCTACCACTGCTGTTGTCCGCCGGTGGTGTTTCTACCAGAGTTGTCGCCACCGCCGAAATTCCGGTGGCCTCCATTTTTATTATTTTCTCGATTTTCACCCCGATTTTTATTACCATTTTTTCCTTTTTGTCCCCAATTTTGTTGTGTGGGTTCAAAATGATAGTATCATCATTCGAGGGGGTAGCAATCATGGCGGAATTAGAGACGGTGGCGGCCTTTTTGGCAAATCCTCCCTCTTCAAGTATAAGCATCGAACGTGTTTGATAAAACAAAGGGAGAGGATTGCTTTATCGTATGAGTGTCCCCACACCACTATAGGTGTCGGTAAGGTCGGCAACCATTTGTAAAACCAAGCGATGGTTTGTAACCGGCGAACCAACATTTTTAAGTTGATCCGACAAGACTTTAAGACGTTGACAATATGCTAACGCATTTGGAAAATCCGTCATATCAATAGTGGAGAATTCTTGTTCTAAAGAAAATGCGCGGGAGTTTTTGTTGTCTTGAAAAATGTCTCGCAACCGATTCCAAGCCTCCATGGCTGTAGAATCAGGTTCCATTATTGTGTGTAACAAATCCGAAGAGATTGTTGCATAAATCCAAGAGAGAACTCTAGCATCAAGAGTTTCTCAGAGTTTTTTGTCATCATCGGTCGTTAACTCCTTTCCTTTGTCATTTTCCGGCGGAATTATATGATGAATAACTCGGTGGGAACGACAACAAATCTTAAAAAGTTCTGCCCAAGTTGCATAGTCATTTTTCATCTCAAGAGTGATGGAAACGTGTGTTTTAATGTTTGAAACGGTAAGGGTTGGATGAAAATTATTTTTGGAGTCAGACATTGTTGATTGTAAGACACAAAATTGGACCAAAAAATATGAAGAACAATAATGGAAGTGAAAGAAATAAGAACAACAAAAAACAAAATCGTCAGGGGGTGGTGGCCGATTGGAGGGAGTATTTTTAGGTTAGGATCTTTTCCAATATTAATAATTATTATTCAATCACTATCCACTTCAAAACAACTTCGGACATGATGTTTCTGAAGTTGAGTTTGATAAAGTCATTGAATTTCAGCCATATGTGGCTAAAGTTCAGACACATATGACTGAAAAATCATTTTTGTCTGAACTTTAGGCAAAAATAGCTAAATTTCATTCATTTTTTTCTAAATTTCAGTAATATATTCAGTCACTTTTTCTTGAACTTCCTGGTGTAGTATTCGGAGTATGCCTGGTTGGTTCCATTCTCAATGGTGCAAGTGATTTCATGTTCACATTCTCAGTTAAGGCCAACAATGCATCACTTATATGTTTGTATCCTTCTTTTTCTTTTTATCGGACGTCCTCGAGGCGAAACTTCATTGGTCTGAAGTGTCGTGTTCCTAGGAGAACCGGTCAGAGTTGATTGTGACGTTTGTGATCTGCTTCTTTCTTTTTTTTTTTTTTTTTTTTTGATAATCAGGGTTTCTGCTTTGCATACCGACTACTTCACTTGGTATTACCCAGACGTCCTGGAGGTAATAGCACCGGTCCTTCAACACTATTACCGGGTAAATCGCGGGATGTGCTCCGGTGGCCGCTTTTTTACGGGAGCGTACAACCGATCAATGAGACAAGGTCAAATTCCCCAACATGCAGAGTTTCTTCGTGCTTGCGGGGAATCGAATAGCACCCAGTGCTTTGCCACTGGACTATGCCCCGGAGGACGTGATCTGCTTCTTTCTTATGTCAGATTTTGCACTTCAGCTACATTTTTTACTCCAATTACGTCTTGTGTTTCGGTACGTTTTGCACACAAGCCAAATCTTGTTCCCCCGCCATTATGCTTTACAAAAAATGACGAAAGATCAGAAAGATCTAAAAAATGACAAGCACAAATCTTGTTCCCCCCGCCATTATTTAGTCTAAATTTGATTATTAGGTTAATCAGTCAAATTATTAAGATTGAGGTCACATTGATTAATTCAAATTCACTTAATCCTTTGATAACATAATGAAGAGTGATTTTGACAAAGAATGTATATAATAGAGTGTAGTCATATGGGTACAATAATGGGTAGATGGCAGAATTTATAGGATAAGCTAAATAATATTTGATCTCGTGAGAGACCGTTACAAACTTACAGTCGTTATAAGGATAGGATCATGGCCGTTAAATATGATTTAATGAATTTCGTATATCTTAAAATCTGATCGTTGTTGGAAAGAGAATGGTCCGATTGTGTTGATTCAACTGAATATATCATTTTTGAGCATCATCGTCAGTCGTGTGTATTCTGAACCCTAGACCAAGTTCTCGAATGTAGAAATATCTTATCAAGTTGTCATTAGTTAACTCATTAGTTGATTGTCGTCTTATTTGTGTTTGCCTCATGATAGTCACAAAATCATGGCTCCGATATATTTTTATCAATACAATGTTGAAATTTTGTTATGTATTTTTTCCAACCCCTTAGTTAAATATATATTGATCATGATAACAACTAACAAAAGGTAGATCACAAAAAATGAAAAAATAAACCAAAAAAAGAACAACTCGAACTTGATTTGGTTCAAGTTGAATTTTATTTGTATGAATTTATCGGTACCGCAAGAAGCTAGCTATAGTGGCATACCTTTTTCCTTACTGTTTTTTTTTTCATCCTTCTTTTATTATTATTTTCTAACTGGTATTTAATACTTACTTTGAGGTTTGATTAATCAGGATTCATATTGGGAAGTACACTTTGGGATAAAACGACTATTAAAGACAATTTCACTTAAGATTTAAATTGATATATCTAATTAAAAAGATAGATGAATACTTATCACTTCACTCAAGATTCAAATTTAATACATCTAATTTAAAAAATAAATGAATACTTATTACTTCACCCAAAATTTAAATTTGATACATCTAATTAAAAATATAAATGAATACTTATCACTTCACCGCAATCTTTTGGTGTTATTTATTCATCACGAGAATGATCGGATCTGCCGTAGACATCCGAGAGATCTTCACAAGGCAGGCTAAAATAAAAGACTAAGAGGCGCTGCAAGTGAGCAAAGAGTTATGCTTTCATTTGTAGTCTTAATGACTATTAGTTTGAAGCCTTAAGAAAGCGTTTTTTTTTCGGCACTCGCTTCAAAAAATGGGCTTTGCTCCCCTTTACAATATGAAGAAAGAAATAAAGAAGCCCCCAAGGACACAGTCGAGTTGGTAAGTGACAAGGTGATTGGGGTATAACCACTCCGACGTCGCGGGTTCGAATCCGTGTGGTGACAGTCTTTGCTAAAATATTGCTAGGGTTGTTGCTGGGTTCGTGTTCCGTTGGTCCTCTCCCTTGCAGGGCTGTCACTCGCGCATATCCCTCGATTTACATCCCACCTGATCAAAGGGTCTCTGATATATGTGGGGAATTTCGACTTCGGGACTTTCCCCTTCACAAAGAAAGAAATAAAGAAGCAACATGGATGCTTCTTCATTGTAGAAAGTGTATGAACTTAAAGTACAGATGGGACTCCTCTCCAGTAGAGGATCCCTCCATTTCCCCCAGTGGGGTCTTTAAATTATTACACGTGTTCCCAGAGAAAATAAATGGTTCAGATTTCTGTAGTTAACTCAAGTAATTTACCCAAATTAATAATTAATTCTATTTCCTCTCTCTCTTCTCCACAGCCAATAAGAATTCCTTCTCTTTCCTCTCAAATATCTCAAGGTGAAACGGACTTCAATTGTGAAAATTAAATATTGTGAACTCTCAAAGTAACAGCCATACAAATTATGTCCTCTTTGCATATTTAAATCTATGTTCTAAATTGAAAATTATTTATATAATTAAGCAAACCCAGTTAAAAAATGTTGAGAGATTCATATAAGCTTGAACTTATGTACCCACTAATGGATTTGCAATTAAACATAATGTTATTTTAGCTCTGTTTTCCCGAATATGCATTGACAGAAGAGGACCCTCAATTTTTCCTTACCAATTTCACCAAGCAATTTAATTTTTCATCTTCTCCAGAGAGCCGCAATTTTTTGTTATGGCAAGGTATTGGATTACGTGCAAGCTTGACAGAGGACAGATTGAAGAAGATCTGACCAGAGTTAAATCATTTGGGTCAACTAAAGAAATTTCAACCATTTATTTTCTGTAAAAATGGAGGGATCCCTTTTTTCTTATGAATAGAATAGAATAATATTACGTGGAACCGTTTCTATTAAATTCAACCGACAAGGAATAAATAAAATAAAACCCGCATAAGACAATGCCTCAGATTTTGTAAGTTTTAGTTTTATTAGAAATACCCTTTTCTGTTTCCTTGTTCCCTTGATTCTTCAGTATCTATTTTGTCCGAGTTGTAGTTGCTATGGCCACTGTGAAGCCTACTATGTATTGTTCCGCTTTTCGAGAGTAATTTTAATTTATTTTTAAAGTTAAAAATTAGATTAGATTAACTTAATATTTTAAAATTAATATTTAGATATTTAAAAATTATACATAAGTATTAGAAGTTGTAATTGTCTCATGAAGGGAAGGAGCTATCATTGCCCGAGGCTCTTCATCGAAAAATTACATTGTATAAATAGGTCAAATTTTAATTTTATAAGGATATATACCAATGTTGACAACCTTTAACACAAGTTGAAGGTTTGGTGAAGTAATTAAAGGGTTGCAAAACTTCCCTACGCGAGCCTAGCTAGCAACATAAATTTAACATAGTTTTAGTCTAAATAAGCGGAAAGTACCGCATAAACCGGGATAGGGAGTATATACCGCGAAAAACAATGCTTAACATTAGTTACTCATGTTTTTTTTTCTTCATCATTTTTATTCCCTCTTTGGAGTGTAAATTCAACAACGGGGGCGACAGACGTGGAGGTGAGACTTAGGTCATTCCAAAGAAAAGAAGCTTCAAGTACCTAGGTCTATTATCCAAGAGAATGGAGAAATTGATGACGATGTCACACATCGCATTGGGGCAGGGTGGATGAAATGGAGGCTCGCATCTGGAGTTTTGTGCGACAAGAAGGTGCCACCAAAACTTAAAGGCAAGTTCTATAGGGTGGTGGTTAGACCGACTATGTTGTATAAGGCGGAGTGTTGGTCTGTCAAGACTTCGCACATACAAAAGATGAAAGTTGTGGAGATGAGGATGCTGAGATGGATGTGTGGGCATACAATGAGAGATAGGATTAGAAATGAAGATATCAGAGACAAAGTGGGAGTGGCCTCGATGGAGGATAAGATGCGGGAAGCGAGGTTGAGATGGTTCGGGCATGTGCAGAGGAGAGACACAGATGCCCCAGTGCGGAGGTGTGAGAGGTTGACTATGGACGGGTTCAGAAGGGGTAGAGGTAGGCCGAAAAAGTATTAGGGAGAGGTGATTAGACGAGATATGGCGCAGGTGCAACTTACTGAGGACATGACCTTAGATTGGGGGTTGTGGAGGACACGGATTAGGGTAGAAGGGAAGTAGGTATCGAGCGTAGTCCTACTTACGCTTACAAAATGATAGTTGTAGTGTTATTATTGTAGGCCCGATTAGCCTATCACACTTATAGGCGTAGTATTGCTTTATAGTCCCTTGTAGTTTGATTTCTGCCGCTATGTGTTCCCTAGTGTACTTTGTTGATATTATTTATCTAAGTTAGCTACTACTTCTTCCTGCCAGAATACGCTACTGTGGCGTATTCAATTTTATTATCAGCATGTTCATATTGCTTTAATTTCTTGTCTGGGTCTGACCGTTTCTCTTGCGTTGATGTGCTTGCTTCACTTGTGATTATGCTTTGTCTTGAGCCGAGGGTCTCCCGGAAACAGCCGCTCTACCTACCAAGGTAGAGGTAAGGTCTGTGTACACTCTACCCTCCCCAGACCCCTCATTGTGGGATTTCACTTGATATGTTGTTGTTGTTGTAGTAATTTTCACTTTTCAGGCTGAAGTATCCAAAGATTTTGAAAATTTGATGTTTTTCATTAATATCAGGGTTTGGACTTGTCTTGTAACAATTGTATATTGAGATAGTTGTGCTTAGATTGGGAGATGAATATGGACTGTAGTAATGAATCTTTGAGGGTAATAGTAGAGGCTGGAGATACTGCAAATAGTGTGAGTGGTTTGAAAAAGAGAATCTGGTTATTGCAATCAGTGTTTAAATCAGGAATCAAAGATCAACACAATCGAAAATACATGTTCCAGTTTGCAGCAGGAGATTGACCGGGAGAGAAATGAGTTTAAGTTGCTGAAAGATAAGTTTGACGTGTTGCTAGTCGAAAAGCGTGTTGTTGAGGATGAGCTTGAGGTATTGAAGAGAAAGAATCAAGAGTTGGAAGAGCAGGTGCATCGAACAGAAAATAATGGCGGTAACAAGGAAAACGAGGAGGAACGCGCAGACCGAGTGAATTTCCGCCTATCCAGATGTGCCAAAGATTGAGGACTATGAGGGTACGGTGCTATCCTTGTACTTTGTTTGTTGCACATGGCCTAATGTACACTTGCCCCCTTTTTCTCACTCTTTTGGTGATTTGTCAATTTGAATCTATTTTTCTTTATGCTACCGAAAGACGAAAAGAGGAACCGAGACAAATTTTTACAGTTGATGATCGAGAACAGTGTCTTGGAATGCGAGAAAAGGAAGGCTCAAAGTTGATGTTGAGTATTGGAAATCCAAGTGCAACGAGCTACAGTTGACAGTGGCGGAATTGGACAAAAAATTGGTTGAGAAAGCAGGAAATAGAGTTTCAACAAAAGTACTATGTGGATTGCATGACACAGAAGAGATACATCAAGTAAAGGGGTTGCGAGATGAATGTTATAATTTAGCCCAAGAAACGGATCTGCATGAAGTATATAAAACCACAAAAGTTGATGATGAAATGCTGGTTTAGATGGAGAAATCGGATCTCTACAATCCCAAGATTCAGGTACTATACTTTTGTCTAAACAATTTTGTTGAGAAGTTGTAAAAATCATTTTAGGAGTTGGAAGTTTTAAGTAGTATATATTTTGCTTTAAGAAGATTGCGATGCAATATGTAGATATTTTTTACCTATTGCTTTTGATGAACAGATAAATCTTTGGCAAAAACACCAAGCGTACAAGCCAATCTTGTGGGAGGAAACAAAGCTTTACTATCTGAAAGTGGCAATAACCAAGTGAGGAAACGATTGACATTTGAAGAAGAAAGGGTTCTCGGGTCGTGGGCTGTGGACTGTGGGATGTGGGTCTTCTGATATTATCTTTTTGGACCAGAGAACTTTGCCAGATCCTAAAAGTTTCATATGTACAGTTTGAACCATAATTCTTTCAGATGTACAGTTTGGTCCCTGAAGTTTCAAGATGTACGGTTTGGTCCCTGAAGTTTCCAGAAAGTCAGAATTTGGGCAGACATAATAGAAACGACACAACACTCAATTCAGCCATTTATTTTGGCTGAATTACTCCTTCTATAATGGCCAATCCGTTGGTCTTTCTCACCATTTATTTTGGTGGCTTTACTACCTCCATAATAGCCATTATTTGGCCAATAATGGATGTTATGGAGGCAGTTAAACTGCCCCTCCCTCACCTATATAAACAACCCCTTGCACCATTGTTTAGCACACTTACAATACACGAAAATACACAAGCAGAAAAATAGTTCTTCCTACAACTTCCAAGCATCATTTCATTACTCAATATTCTTCACGGTAGCTCTTGAGTTTCCTTTGCTCAATTGTTCCATTGTTGTTTTATCTTGGGAGACGAATTGTCCAGGACGTATAAAGGATACATACGGGGCAATATTGTCTTAAGGACAGAGTGTCACACTCGACTCAACAAACAAAAACAATTTCCAGTTTTTCTTCTTCAACATCTTTGTAATTTTCAGTTTTCTAGTTGAATTGTAATTTCAATTCTTACATTAGCAGTTACTTGTAATTTCCGTTTCCTGCATCCTTTGTATACCAACAAGCTCTACATGGGTAGTTCTAGTATCTCCACTAAGGCGCTAACTCATTTTTTATTGCAAGTTATCCAAGCTCATAGCCTACATAAGATAACACATTGTGTTGGCATTAAAAGTTTGTCAATATTTGTTATTCTCCCTCTACAATTTAAATGTCTTATTTGTCTTGGATACTTTAGTTAATAAAGAATTTTGACTTGTTATTGAATTTGAGGTTTAATTATCTCCTTTTCTCATAATCGAGTTGTTTAGCATGATTTTCCTTGATACCCTAGGTGTTGGACTGCATTTTGGATGACCTTAGAAAAAACCCACAACCCATTGGGGTTATCCTGCCTTTGGAAGCAGAAAATGAATAAATATAGTGATAATTTGATTCTTCGTCGCCGTAGTAAATAGGAGAGAAATCGAATTTAATTGTTTGGTTTTACAAAAACTATACAAAAAAAGAGGAGTTAGCTTGTGACACATTCACTAAAAACATATACAAGAGAATTCAAGGGTAAGGATGAGATGGTTTTCTTTCACAGTACCACTCCCAACAAATGAATATGTGACTTGAACACATCTTATTGTTATGGCAGTAGGCCTTGTCTGCCAAACTCCCAATTACATTAGTTCATAACTCTTTAAACTCTTCTAACGTAATGAATAAGCATTAAGCTAAATTTCTACGGTTATTCGATTTTACTTGATCTGAAATCTGCAAGCAATTCACAAATCCAAAGTGTAGGTCCTTGAACTATGGGACTAACTAATCCCCAAGAAGAACATTTTTTTCCCCTATTGAGGGCTTAAGAGCGCAATCCTTAGCTTTCCGACCACTTTTTAAGTAGCAAATTTGAAGATCTGAAGATAGTCCAAGAGAAAAGCCTTAAGCTTTGCATTTTCTTAAGGATGATACCGAGTTAGATCATGAGGTTATGTAGTTCAAAAGTTGATGTTGGTTATTCACTAAGCTTCTTAATCTGGTAGTAAATAGCTTAACGACATATTTGGACTCAGTAACTCTAGTGTAGGGTGGGCTTGTGAAGTTAAACTGCAGATGAATTTGACTACTCCGAGGACCACCTATGACCTTGACTATGCCGATGTAAAGTAGTCCAGTGATGAGTTTCACATAGATCAAAACAATCTATCTGCTATGATTGGGATTGCGAGACTGATATAGCCTTGTCTAAGATGGCATGGTTATTTCTGATGTAGTGAATTAAATATCATGTACAGACCATTCTTTAATGGTTAACGTTTCATTATGTATTTATCACTTGGTTTGACATCTCTGATAAAAGGGAGAAAAGAAACATGTAATTTCAAAAGGTTTGATCGGCTTCTTCCAAAAGAGGTCAAAGTGGATAAGAGAAAGAAATTATTGCTGGAACAAATTCTCTACGTTAGGCCAGGGAAAACATGGGAATGATGGTTTCTCTTCGAAAAGATGACTGCAAAGGCTTCATATCTACAAATATGAAACTCTTTAATATTAAGCATTCGCGGAAAACATCTAATAGTTATTCTCTTGACCAGAAAGGCATTTGGGCTTTGATCTGATTTTGTGCTTCTATGCTGAATCTGAAATTTGCTTTGTATGTTTGGGTGCTGATTTCATTACTTTACTGCCACATTACAGGGGAAGCACCTTGGCTGAATTTCTTACTGATGTGAGATCCTCAAGGTGATATGAACTAGTGTGTGGAGGAATTGCAAGCTTATGATCCCAAGGGTGTTGAAGTGTGCATAACTTTAGAGACAAGATACTAAGCAGCTATTTGCTATTTGCTATTTACCAAAACAAAGAGGGTCCTTTTTTCTCAGCTCCTTGACATAGTGTCTGGTTTTTTGCATTGCCCAACATGATGGTCCAAAATCAGTCTTCCTATCCTTGATGTAGATATGGAATCTTATCATGTATAGTCTGTCCTTCTGTATATACAACCTAAAATTTTAGGTGCTTTTGCCATCACTAATTTAACAAGTACTACAATAACTATTACGCCCCAATCCCAAGCAAGTTTTGATCGGCATTCAAGATAAAAGTCTTTTCTACTTTATCAAAAAGCATCCTTTTAATATATATATATATATATATATATAATAGTGGTGTCTAGGCCAGCAACGTTTTAGGATGAAAATGAAAGATGTGATGTAGTATGGCAGCTGCCTCTATTGCTTTCTTGTTTTCGGAGCTTGTTCAGTACAACTGGACAATCAGACCCAAGTGGACAACATTACTGAATTAGAGCGAAGGTGGTTTTCAAGAACTCTGCTGTTTTGTTAATTTGCTCTTATGTTGCTGAAATTATAGGGAAAGTGACTTTGTATGTCTGTGAAACTTAGAGATGACTAGTATTGAAATGGACCTGAATAGGCGAAATGGTTATGGAAGATTCATACACCAACTATTTTGGAGTGGAGGCTTAGTTGATTGATTGATCATTTTACATTAGTGTTGCTATAAATATGGAGATGCTCTTTGTAGTTTTTATTCCCACTATATTTTCTTGGTGCCTAAGAGTCTTCCATGGTATCATGTCAATATAGGAAAAAACTTTAGACATATCTATTCTCCATATTGAGCTGATGGTATCATTTCAATATAGGAAAAAACTAAAACATATCTATTCTTCATATTGAGCAGAGGGTTTATCGGAAATAACCTATCTACCTCCACTAACTCCACAAGGTAGGGTTAACGTTTGCGTACATGCTACCCTCCCCGGACCCCACTTGTGGGATTACACTGCGTTGTTGTTGCTGCTTGATAGTATAATCACTTGCATAGTATTAGATCATTAAGGTATATATCTTGGAAGATATAAATAAGTGGTTCTTGATTGTTGAATCCTGATTAGAATGTTTAGTCTTGAAATGTGTGCCTACATTTCATGTATTGTTTCTCTAACTTTAGCCAAGTCAAGTCCATGCTTTTTATCTGCGTGAGAAAGAGGCATGCCCCTTATCAATGGTTGATTTTCTGATGAGGATGCCTACTTATTGCATTGAGTGGCTGCCTTTGGTGTGTAGATATTAGTGTTTAGCCTAGAATAATTCTAACTTAAACCCCATGATGTTTAGATTCTTAATCAGATGCTATCAGGTTGTACATTTGCATGGGGTTTGGTATGTGCACTTTGGATTGTATGGGGTTTGTTTCTCCTGCCTTTGGTGTGTAGATATCAGATGCTATCAGGTTAGCTTGATCATCCTATTTGCTTCAAATAGCAGGCGTCTTTCAATAGTCAAAGTTACTTTGTCATTTTGTGTTCTAATGTTGATATTTCTAAAATTGAAAAACTATTATTATGGTGTATGATTGAAAAACAATTTTTGAACCATTTTTTGGATCACAACAACAAAAAAGATGCAATTAAAAGAATCTAAAACTGATATCCATATTGATAATGTATTTGTCTCATAGTTTCGCATCATGTTTTTGCAAGGACAAAAATAGATCAAGGGATTGCATACGGCCTAATGTTGGTGGCATCGGTGCTAACTTACTTCATTCACTAAATTTCCTTTACAGTTGTTATACTTCTGCTATTCTACACACGATAGCAGTTGAAACCAGAAATATAGGATAAGAATGCAAGTAGAACCATTATTTTCAATGTCGTTATTACATTTTCCTTTCTAGATGTAGAATATTATAACTTATTTTTCTTATCTCGTCCTTCCTTTATTGTTTATGAAATGGAATTGACTTTTAGAGTAGAAATATGCATACATTTTTATTTCATTTTTCTTACTTTTAATATTTTCTTTTGTGTGCTTGCTTGTTCTTGAGCGTATTTATTTATTTTAAATTAATGCCACCGCTATGATGAGAGGTTTGACAACAGATCTCAACCTGTATATTAATAACTAGTAGGCCAAATATGTAGTATGTCCACCTCCTGGAAAACATAGAGAAAGACACATAAAAAGAGACCATCTAAGCACAAATTTGAGAATGCTAGAACATCAAGTACATACCATATATCAAAAAATCTATACATCAAAAATGTTCTTTCTAGTTTCGATTCTGAAGATAGTCAGTTTGGTCCAGGATAAAATGTTGAGGACATTCTTTGCAAACTCATGTTAGCCAAGAGATCAACTGTGAAGTTAAATTTTCTGAAGCAGTGTGAGAAATTGAAATTTTCATCATACTTAAGTTCTACAATTTAATCCACTATATGTGCAATTCACCAAGGTGCAAATGATTACTAGAGATAGTATTTACTAGGATTTGTTACGCTGAGTCAACTTGTACCTCTTTGTACGCATTGTCTAGGCACCATTTGACTCCTATCAATATTGCATTAGCTTCAACATTATAATTATTATCTATTCACTTATTTTGGAAAAACTTAATCAGCATTCGAACAAGTCGAAAAGATGCCAGAGGCTTATACAAAGGCATTATAATTTTTCAATTCATCTATTTGAAAATGGAAAAGATAGCATCAATTGATCTTTTCAAAGTACAGTAGACGTGCAGAACTTTTCATTATCTGTTGAGCTTAATAAATGATACATTCTGAAGATGATAATGTCAAAGCAAAAACTATCCTATATAAATTCAGAAATCACAGGTTTTGTACATGCGATAATTTTTATTCAATGCCTATGCTGTTTTGGTAAAATGAATGTTTGTTTACATCTTACATCCAGAAATTCAATTTATTACGAGGAATTAGCCGAACAATATTTAGTTCTTTCTCTTTTCCACTTGCACAAAATAAATTAGAAAAATAGCATTGATAATGTACCCTTAAAACTACAAGTTATATTTAAACTATAACCAAAATAGCATCGATAAAAAATATTTCTGCACATCAATATTTTAGCTTGAGATCCCCAGACCAGTCAAGAAGGAAATTAAAATTTTCCTAAAGGAAGTAAATAAAGAACTTGAATATTCTTTCTTATGATAACTGAGAACACCTCAGGAAAAACTGCTCATTGATGCAACCAAAGTTGATCAAAATCTCTTCTTAATCCAAAAACCAAACCAAATTGGCTGGAAAGCAAAGAGTGATTATTTTCTACAAGCTAACCTGTGAGGGTAATCTACCATGGTCAAAACTGCTCTTTTGCGTGCTACCTTATCCACATTAGAGCACACACGGGTGCTACTCCAGCGTCCCATCATGGCCCAACTCAGCTAAGCTAGTGTCCATTGCTAGATCCGAGACGTTGGAAAGAAGAAACCTAATTAACCCGACTACGCTCCCTATGAAGAAGCATAATGGTGGTGTAACATATATTTGACAACTTCGTAAAATGAAATCACAATTCCAACTGAAGGGCCAGCACGACCAACACGAGGACCTACTCCGGTAAACAGTCCCTTAAGCCCTCCATCCCTGCATCAGTCAGCATGACTTCATTCAGAATCCACTTCATAGCCAGGAAAAAACTAGTGCACGAACATACATCTGCAATTCTTTTTATAAAAATTGTGCATTCTTGTGAACACGCACGACACATCCCTTCAATTTAAAAGTATAAGCCAGAGCAGAGGGATACAATGGATTATCAGAACATAGAAAGCACGTTCCTGACCCAACAAGAGAGTATTGATGGATAAAAGTTCTTGAGAGCCATCGGATATTTTTGCAGCAAAACACTAAAGACTAAACAAAGTTCTTTTCTGACTAGCACGTGCTCACTGTTTTGTTATTGCGTAATATACAACCTGCTGTTATCTTCATTTTCCGATAGCACGTTTAGCAATAGCATTATGGCTTTATTATAAGCAGTTTATACGTTATTTTACATTCAGTAGATATATTCTCAAAGCTGTACCTCCATATCTCCAGCAGAGTTTGCCTTGTCGTCATTGTCAATGCCCTGGCAGGGTCCCTCTGACATAAAGAAAAGAGGTAGATAAGAAAGCCATCAAGTGATGGAGAAAAGGCAAGTCAATTATCGGCATCCATCTTTTGTTAAAAGGAGAGCAGCACTCTCTAACGTAAGCTAATTTCAAATAATCCCTGTATTTTTTTAAAAACATGAAATTGCAAGACCCTGGGCCAAAATACATTTTACACAATGCGCAGAGTCATAAATTTTGTGATATTGATTATACCCTAGTGTACCACTACAAACGTCGAAAAGAAGCAATAAATGACACTTACAAGGACGGTTCACCAAACTTTTAAGACGCCAATTAGGGTTTGCAGACTTACGAAGTTCAAGTCAATTGTGAGATATTCATCCAAAATTTGCCCTCAACAAGATCACAAAAAAGAACTTCCCTTTCAATGGAAAGATCTGAAGCGAACTGGGTATACACCCTACTATTCACACTTCCTTCATCTAAGGCTCATAATGAACACAACACTAGGCTAAGGGAGCTGAAGTGGTTGCAGTAACTAACCAGACATTCTGAATGTGGGGTCTATGGGGTCTATGACTATTGATTCCTGGATCTCTTCCTAATTTATATAACAGACAAGAAAATTGTGGATTTTAATTGATTGAAATTATGCTTGACCCAAGTGGATTTAGACAAAAAATAAACACCTCAATCTGTCTTCTAGTCTTAGCAACATCAAGCGGACATGTTGCAGCAGCAGCAATGCTTCCTGCGACAAAACCAGCTGAAAAATTTGCCCCTAGGACACCGGCAGCGTTAGCTTCATCTCCCATCACACTAAGAAGCCGCCTCCTTATCTGCAAATACACTTGTGAGAATAATGCTTGAATCATATGAAATTCATGAACAGATCAGAATCTAACAAAAAAGAATTGAATCATACCGGTTCAAGAGTTGACCAACAAATTGCAGAAAAAGGGACGTCACGAGCAAGCTGTGCCCCAAGTCCAGTCCAAAGTACACGATAGTTTTGTACTGCAGCAGAAAATACTATGTCAACTTCAAACGAGATTGCCAGATCATCCATATTTAAAGAGGGAAAGTAAGAACCAGAATTTTAAAGTAGAGAAAGGAGCTAGAATGAGAAGTAAAGGACTTTCAAAACTCTATAAGCTATGTGAAGATTCAACTTTCTGAAGGATCATGCTTTAGAAAATATTCTTTTCTCCTACAACATTTAGTAATCTGCGAATTAGTCACAACATCTCAAACCATTGCCAAAAGGGCTATTATGGAATCTACATTGCTATTCATTTTGACTAACAAACAAGTTCTATAAACTCTTTCCTATAGCTAGAAAGCAGGAACTGTAAAAACATTGACTTACAGCCAGAGTTGGTACTAGTTGTGCTTCTGACATTGGCAATAACCTCAAACAAAGTCTTCCAGACTCCAGCAGGCTTCTTGTTCATATCCTTAAATGCCTGTAAAAAGAAGCAACTCAGTGACAGAGAATCAGAACAGTTGAAGGAGTGGATTACCCATATCCTTAGCAAGTAAAGAGAGACTGGAATGCATAGAATGACACATATAACAAAATATGCATCAAAGGCTTACAAGGAAAGAAATGACTTCTATACCAGCCCAATCCGTTTCTTTACCCCTTTCCTCTCCTTTATATATGGTGGATAGATGAAACCTTGACAAAAGGAAATGTGCAATACCTGCATTCGTGTTTTGGCGAGTTCAATAGGATAGCAACTTGTGCAAGCTAAAGACCGTGCCAGCGAACCAGCCAACAAAGGAGCATATGGTGTCAAGCTTGGGGCATGTTGAGCTGTAAACTCCTCTAACTTATTGCGAAAAATGTCATAGCAAGGCAAGTAAATTCCAACCTGTTAAAAAAGCATCAGTACAATTGTGATTATAACATATAGCCTTAACTCACTTAAATACACAACAAGGGAGTCCATGGCAAGTTCAAAACAACTAATTAAATCAAAAGGCACATACTGTTGGTACAGCCAGTGCTAGACCAGCATTTGTGCCTCTCCATAGCCTAGAAATACCTTCCTGTGAAAAGACCCCAGTTCACGTAAAGTTTAAAGAATCCAAACAGCAAGATGAAACTTCAGAAGACAAGCATGAAAGAAACATGAAAGATTGAGCAATCAACACACTCAAGCATCTGAGAAAAATGAGAATAAATTTGCCAACCTGACGAATAATTTTGTAGAAGACATCAAGTGCTCCTTTGTACTGGAAACAATCAGGTGGGCAGATTGATACTGTACCATGAACACCAGCGCGAGTACATGAAGGTGAACACCTCAGATCTGCAAACATCTGAGTGAACAAGAGAATAAGTCAATATCAATTGCTCATTTCAATACAAGAAAAGATTTATAAACATTCCACATTCTTCAAGAGGCCAATGCAGATATACATTTGACACAAGGGAGTGCAACAACTCACCCAGGAAAAACTGTATTTAAAACCCTTTTTCATTCATTTATATACTTTTATTTTATGATGGTGTCCGAGCCAACCTACGTGCACCTCGATTAATCTACGGGATATATGCTACCTCTCACTAGCACATGCACAGAGTAACTACTGCCCACCGCGACACAGACAAATGGAAGAATTCACCAAGTCGAACCTTGATTCATAAGATTGTTATCGAATAACTACTGCCTACCAAGGCGCAGGCAAATTGGAAGAATTAACCTAATATAGTCTCTTCGGATTCGAACCTTGATTCCTAAGATTATTATTTTAACTCTTCCACCACTAGGCCACACCCTTGGAAGTTTTTATACCCTTTATTATTGATGACACATAAGGTATGCTACTTTATCAAAAGACGCAGAAGGTATGCTAATAATTTGGGACTATCCTGAAATCACAGCTTCTTTCCCATAACAAAATCACGTTTTCACCTTGTCCCGGCAAGAAAGGAAGTTGCTTTCACCTCTTCTTGTACCAAAAAGGTTGTAGAAATCAGCCAAGAAAAGATAATATTTATGTCAACTGAATCAACCTCAAAGTTGCTGCATGTGTCTCACCGACCGAAGCACTAACTATGAAGGAAGGCTATTCATACTCCTGTTATATTGCATGATTCAAGGCTATAAATTCTAGGAATGAAACTACTCACATCTTCGATACATTCTTTCTACATTTGTCTTCTCATTTTACATGGTTTACGTGCTATTTTGTTTCTTGTGCAGTCGCAGCTATTTTTCCCAATTCACACTTCTAACTTATAATAGCATCAAATTGATTTCAATAAATAAATAAATAATGTCAAATTGATTCTATTTTAATGATTATGTGAAACATGCTCTCATTCCGGCTCCCACTCCCAGTCTGGTGTCCTCAGACACTATTCACAACTAACCAAGCAGGCACTCATATGTAGTACTTTAAACAAAATGTTCTATGTAATATATTTATTTTTGATCAGGAAAACATCTTATATGCGTCTGCACAAAATGTTCTATGTATCTGCAATAATATAAGGTATAAACCACCAGGAAAGTTGGGAAACAAGAGGGGAAAATGAGCCATAATTTGTTCTGCAAGTCCATCCTTCCGATAATAATCAGATGCACTAAAAATTAATAAGCTTTATGAGTACTCTATAAAGCAAATCTGGAGAACTATACCTTTGTGCATATGCTGAACTATTTGGCTAGAAAGAAATAACGCTTGTTTTGATGGGCAAAAAGATCATATATCTAGAGTTGAAAACAAGTGTTTACATAATTTGTTTTGTTGGTGTAGAATAGTTTCATTGATAATATAGATCAATAAATGGACTTGGAGTTCTTAGGGAGATGTTGTAATTGACTGTATGGATATTCCCAGAAGTCTTTTGCAACTCTTGGTACCTTCTTGGTATTTGGTCAATAAACCTTTACAACAACAACAACATACCCAGTGAAATCCCACAACGTGGGGTCTGGGGAGGGTAGAGTGTACAGAGACCTTACCTCTACTTTGGTAGGTAGAGCGGTTGTTCCTGAGAGACCCTCGGCTCAAGACAGAGCATAAGCACAAGCAAAGCAAAAGCAAAGCAACAGAAACGGGCAGACCCGGTCAGGAAAAAAAAAATTAAAGCAATATTAAAATACTAGTATCAAAAGTGAATAAGTCATGATAGCGCATTCCGAAAAAGCAGTAACTAGCGCAGGTAAATAAAAACACAGCAGCAGAAATCAAACTACATGGGACTATAAAGCAATATTGTGCATGTTAGTATGATAGGCTAAGCGGGCCTACAATAATAACATTACAACTACCAGTTTGCAAGCGTAAGTAGTACTACGCTCGACTACCTACTACCCTTCTATACTAATATGTGTCCTCCACAACCCCCTATCTAAGGTCATGTACTCAGTAAGTTGCACATGCGTCATATCCCGTCTAATCACCTCTGCCCAAACCCCAATACTTTCATCTCGGCCTACCTCTAATCACATCCCTCCCCTCGCACATAACCAGTCCATAGTCAACCTCTCACACCTCCGCACTAGGTCATTTGTGTCTCTCCTCTACACATGCCCAAACCATCTCAACCTCGCTTCCCGCATCTTTTCATCTCCCGAAGCCACTCCCACTCTGTCCCGGATATCATCATTTCTAATCACATCCCTCCTTGTATGCCTGCACATCCATCTCAGCATCTTCATCTCCGCAACTTTAATCTTTTGGATGTGCGAAGTCTTGACTGGCCAACACTCCTCCATTCTTCAGGCATTTTTGCAGTCTTAAAAATGACGTTAAATAATTCAGTCATCCACTTCAAACCTGCCCTGCCTGCGCTCTTCCAAAATTCAACTGAGATTTCATCAAGCCCGATCACTCATCCCTTGGACATCCTGCGAACATCACCCTTAACCTACTCGATCTTAATGTTTCTATAATATCCAAAATCCCGGTACCTACCAAATTGCTCCAGATCTCCCGGCACAATGTCTCAATCTCCTTTTTCGTTCAAGAGTTTATGGAAGGCTTCCACCTCCGCCTAATATGCGCGTCCTCCACCAGTACTTTGTCCTCCTCGACCTTGATGCACCTTACGTGATCCAAGTCACGGACCCTCCTCTCACTCGCCTTGTCTAGTCTGTACAACTTTCTATCCCCGCCTTTCTCCTTAATTTTACATACATGCGTTCAAAAGCCGTCATTTTCGCCGCCGTAACCGCAAGTTTTGCCTCCTTACTCGCCATCTTATACAGTTCACTATTCGTCCACTTCTCCACCTCATCTTTGCTTTCTACCAATTTTGCATGCGCCACTTTCTTCACTTCCGCCTTCTCTTGAACATTACCATTCAACTACCAGTCCCCTCGATGCGCGAACCACGACTACCCCTCGAGACCCCAAGCACATCTCTAGCTACCTCTCCAATGCAACTGGATGTCTTGTCCCACATATCGTTGCATCCCCGCTACTCCCCCAAGCCCCCTTGGCCATCAACATCTCCCCCATCTCTTTTGCACTAGCCATGATCAAACTCTCCTATTTGATTCTTAATCTATCATCCACAACCCTCATCTTCTTCTCCATCTTGATCTCCAAATCCATCACCAAAAGCTTATGTCGAGTTGTAAGACTCCCTCGGAATAACCTTGCAATCTTTACAAAGACCGTTGTCAACCTTCCTAAGGAGCAAAAAGTCATTCTGCATCTTAGCCACCGAACTACGGAAAGTCACCAAGTGCACATTCTTTTTCAGGAACCTCGAATTGGCTATCACCATCCCAAAAGCTCTAGCGAACTCCAAAAGTGAGACGCCTCCCCATTCCTGTCCCCAAGGCCAAAGCCTCCATGCACGTCATCATAACCCCCAGAAGTGATCCAATATGTCCATTGAAATCTCCTCCTACAAATAACTTCTCAGTGGGTGGTACCACCCACCACCTCATCTAAATCCTCCCAAAACGTCTATTCTCCTCCTCGTTCAAGCCCGTCTACGGCGCATAAGCACTAATAATGTTCATAGCGAACCCTCCAACTACCAACTTAATCGCCATCATCCTGTCATTGACCCTTCTAACCTTTACCACTTGATCCCTTAGCTCGTTGTCTACTAAAATGCCTACCCCATTCCTATACCTCGACCTACCCGAAAACCATAACTTATACATGTCCACATTCTTAGCCTTAGGTCCTACCCATTTGGTCTCCGGACACATGCTATATTAATCCTCCTCTTCTTAAGAATCTTAACTAGCTCTATGGACTTCTCCGTTAAAATCTCAATGTTCCAAGACCATATTATCAGACTAGCATCTCCCTTATCCCACTTGCCCCCCAACCCTCGCCCCCGTCCCCGACCGAGAACGTGACCCTAGTCTACCATCAGTTACCAAAGTCACTAAAGCAAATATAAAATAATAAACTACTCATACGTTTATCGTAAAACAGAAAGAGATCAAAGTGAAAGCACGAGTTAACAAAAATTTAGAGGCAAGTAAAACCACTCGCCAAGAATGCTATAACTAAAGACAAGGGTAAATGCAAGAACGTAAAGTCATGAATCAATACAGCGAAGCGGCAAAATTTAACAAGGATAAGGACAAGGAATGGATACGGGCAACCGGAGGTACCAACTCCAGTTGAATCGAACATGTTTGCCGACGAAAATCATTGTTCACTGGTACTGTTCACCGGCACCGGAAGTATTGTTCACTTGATTTTTTCACTAAAAATTGAGTACATGTGTAGATCGAGGAGAATAAGAACAAAAAGAAGAAAGGAGAAGAGAGAAACCATCGAGAATCGGATCTGAAGCAATATATATATATATATATATATCTATTTTGTGGCAGCGGCGGACTGCTGCGGCGAGGAAGGAGGATCGCCGGTGGTGGATGGGGCTAAGGCAGCATGGGCAGTGGGGGGTGGGGGTGGGGGTGCGTCGGAGGTGGGGCATCGGGAGTGGTGGTGCGGCGGTGAGAGAAAGAGAGATTTAATAGAGGGAGAACAATCAGATCTCAGATCGATTCCAGTCAGAATAAGATGAAACATGGTGAAAATTATTTATACTCTTCAACTCCCCTCCCAACTTTTATACACAGTCGCCAATATTTCTTCTCTTTTAAGGTCAATAAACCTTTACCTTATCAAAAAAATTAATTAGGCTAAACAGGCAATCAGTGGATATATACATCCAACATTTCTTGTGGCAGTGCTACTGCAAAGAGTTTTATGACACAATTAAGTAACTGTCATAGCTTTTTCATCTATCTTTCACTTGAAAAATCTAAAACTTAGTGAGCCATTCAAGTCCAACATAGACCACTTTTTTCTGTTAAAAAATTCAACGAAGATAACACCAATACCTAAGTTACGCCGACTATTTGCTTTCGTTGCCACACCCGTGTCGGATTCTCCAAAAATGCACTACTTTTGGAGTATCCGACACACACCCGTCGATATTTTTTAAGAGTCCGAGCAACATAGACCAATACTCAAGTCAATATCCTCTTTTCATAACTACCTCATTTTACATGATGATTATCAAGAAAGCATATTGATTTTTCCTGTCTTTCCACAATAGGTTTTGGGTTATGCTTAGTACCATAGTTCTCAGTGTATGAAATAGGAAAAGAACTTCAATGGGAAGAAGTGGAGAAATCTATATTCGAGAAAGACAAATTAAAGTACGGCACAAAAATAAATTTCCACATAGAAAAGAACAATTAAAAGCATGTCGTACCATATTTGGTCCAAAAACTGTCATACGGCTTGTCATGTTACTCATTGGATGCGAATAAGCAACTCCAGCTGCCTGTGCTTGCAATCTAGTCTGTAAATTAGTGCAGAAAGCGAAATTTAAGTCAGCTTATCAATTTAGTGATTTACTGTATGCGTGTATTATTCTTTATCTGTAATTCAATGAAGTATCAAAAATTTGTGGATACAACAGAAATGAACAAAATAATTGTTAAACTGCCTGTATTTAGCATAAATACCTTGATAACATCAAGTGGATTAACAAGAACTGCAGAGAGAAATGCTGCACCAGCTGCGGAGACGGCTCGTTCAGATACGCCCAATTGGACATCTGAGGAGGGGCTGGTGGGACCCTGAGGTGGAGGCTGCTGAGGACGCAAGGGTTCTACTCCATCAGTGATAATTACTGATTCAGACATCAAGGTAACATTATTATCAACATCAAATACTCTATTCGACTGCTCAGTCGTGTCCATCCATGAATTTTCTCCGTGCTTCAATTCACCCACCATTTTTTCTCTGTCAAACTCTATTTAACTAGAATCAGATATGGATCAACCTGAAATGAATTGTTGCCAGAAACCAACCCCTTTAGTAATTTAAGCACTGACATTATACAATCGAAAGGAAAGATTTTGACCATTCCCCTCTTTCTTTTTTAGAGGTCCCAAAGAGAATAACACATTTCTATATTTAGTAATCCTAACAATCATTTTATCCTGAGATGATTTATAGTCACACAAATATCTAAAGCTAATTTTAGACTACAAGTTTCAAAAGTATTCGTTTATTTTTTAAATTCCGTGCCAAATGAAACAACTTCACATAAATTGAGATGGAGGGAGTAGCAAATAAATGTCAACATAGGATCGAACGGAGGTTACATCAAAACGCAAACAAGGAAAAGATAGAATTTGTTCCTGCCTAGGATTTATTAAAGAAAAAAATTGATAACAACATCAACAATCAATACCTCAATAACCGATCAAAAAGACTACACCTGAATAGCAAATTAAGTGGTTTGGCTATATGAATTCCAATACTCAATAATTTGTCATTTAAGACAGAGGTGAAAAAAAATCAAAAGCCATAACTTATATTCATTCCTCCGCCACTCAAAAAAGAAATTATAAAAACAAACAAAATCCATGAACTGTGTTTTCAAAATATTAAGCTATTAAGGGAAGAATTCAAAAAATAAAGCAGAAAAATCAGAGCTTAGTATTGAAGAGGAGAAGAAAAATAACATGTTGATCTGAGCTTTATTTTAGCAGTCGTGAGAGTGAAATGAAATTAAATTAAAGCGAAAGAAAAGATATACTGTTATTATTTGAAGAAAGAAAGCAGTTGCCTATTTCCTTGGAGAACAAAAACGCCACGCCTCGCGGGGCAGAAAAATACAGAAAACGCTCTCGAATTGGGGCTGCGTTAATATTAGGGCCTATAAAAGGAAAATTGATATTTATTTATGCATTTAGCACAAAATTTCAACTTCAATTTCATATTATAATTTTAAATTCCAAATTATCTAAAAAGGCATGATTTAGAATTTCAAATTTTTAAAATGTAAAATATGACTCATAAATTTATATTTTTAAGAAAAAGATTCATAAGTTTTTAGTTACTAATGATATTGACCAACTACCGGCTAAAAGTAACAATATTGGTTCGTCTTCTCAGTGATCCGATTGGGAGATGCATGCTCGACGTGAAGAGATTGATCATACTCCATTATATTAAAGAATAGTTACATTACTATTCATGTTAAAAAAAAAATTATTAAACTAAAGTTTGATCAATTGATGTTGTATTTTTTAGAAAGACTTTCTAAGAGCGTATTAATTTTATTATCAATTATGACTTGCTCATTTGATAAGATTGTATATAAAAGTTTTGATGATTTTCACAATTTGTAGGGTTATGTCTATAAAAATATAACTTAAGAAATTTAAATTGTATGTCCAAACAAAATTTCAACTTTAAATCATCATGATTTTATTTTATGATTTTAAATCATGTCCAAACGGCTCCAAAAATAGATATTTCTTTTTATTTTGCAATATTTCAAGATGAGCCAATGGAAAAAGGGGTTTCGATATGAATATGGTAAAGGAAATTCGACATAGATATATGAAAAGACGGAAAGGGAAAAAAAGAAATCTTCTCGAAGTAGGACTTGGAAATCTAAGTCCACAAATAGAAGTTTCCGTGTGAAAGACAATATGCATGGAAAATGAATAAAATGAAAATTAGATGATACACCAAATACCACAATAAATTTGTCCCAAAATTGACTATTGGTCCTCCAATTTCAGCTGTTTAAGATAATTTTCAAATAAATAAGATTTAAAAAATTCAAGTCAATGTTCCCTTTAAGAATTGGTAGCCCTAGGCCCCTAATTGGTGAAGCAAAGTGTAGTAATTAGTAAATTTTGAAATTGTTCATTTTCAAAATAGCTCAATCTATATATATAATAAAGATAAGAAAAGAAAAGAGAAGGTGGCGTGGCACCTCTCTTTGGTTAAGACAAATATTTATCTTTTTCTTAATTTTTGAAGTTTTCTTTCTTTTTTCTCAATTTTTTAAATTTTAAAAAATCACATTCATAACTCATACCTTTTTATTTTTTATAAAATCTACTCTTAATTAATATTATAATATCTATAATCCCCAAACCAATTATTTAGTATACAAATTTATTACATCTAAAAGTCATACCAATTTTTATTCATATATTCTTTTTAAGCCATCTTTGATATCCTCTATTTTTGTAGTGCAATAGCCATCAGCGATAGAGGACATTTGCTTGGATGTTTGATGTGAATGGAGGAAATCTTTAGAGAATGATTTTAATTTTTCTGTTAGCTTCTCTTTTTATTATTTATGAATTTAATTATGCTATGTAACTTTCTCTAAAATGTTCACCTGCTTAGTTAATTTCATTTTTTTTAATGAGGTTAATTTATTGTATTTTCAGGTCATTGTGTTTTAAAAAATCGAAGCAAAAAAAAGAAATCATGTATATGTGCATGTTGTTCAAAGAAGTACGTAAATATTATTCCATAGTTATGTGGATCAATGTTTAATAAGCTTAATGATAGTATATGTGAATGTAAAATTAGTTTATAATTTTTAAAATACAGTTTAATTTATAGGAATGTTGTTATTGATAGGTAAAATTATAGTCTTCAAGTTTTTTGTGTTTTGTTGTTGATAAAAGTCATATAGTTTTTTAGATTTTCATAATTTTTTACTACCGTCGGTTGGGTTTGAACTCTTCGATCTTACTACTTGAAAATACATAAATATTAAGCTACAATAAAAATGATTTAGTAAAATTATTTATCTCTCTCTATTCACTTTCTTCCCCAATAGAAGAATTTGTGTTCTTATCTAGACCTTGATTCTTCCTTTATCGAGGAATGAATTTTTATCGAATTTTCTATTTTGATTTAAAATATGGCAAGGGATATAAATAAATATTTTTTTCTTAGTTTAAAACATGACAATGAATATTAAGACATGAGAAATTAGTCAAAATAGAAAGTAATTTTTATGTTTCATAAGATTAGTAAAAGGTGGAGGAGAATTGATTCGGTTACTCAAAAAAGAATGACAATTTCTTAAGGGTATATACATGAAAAAAAATGTAATACGATTTATAACTTATGATATACTTTGGTAAATATTTAATTAATTATATTACATTTTAAAGAAGATTTATATATGCATAATTTAAGATAATGTTAGATCAAGAATCCTTAAAATAGATAGAGTATAATATTTGAATGAAAAAAGTAATTAAATCTAAAAAGTTATACCTAGGGCTACTTGAACCGCAACAAATATTTCAAAATGATTGGACAAGAAGAATGTTAGAATTTTGACGTTCTGAGCTCTCTAAATTTTATAATGTTACTTTGTGTAAAATATATTAAGAGCAAGATTATTGTTAAAGTTTCTTATCAATAATTTGCGAGAGACATTGGTAGAAGTTTGTTGGCGCACGTTATCGACATGTGATCCTTAAGTAATAAAGAACGTGGAAGATAGAAGAGGAACATAATCAATTATAACCAAAAGTATCTATGAATTTATTTTTGAATGTTTAATATACACATAAATTATAAAAATATATGACAATTTTAATTAAAAGAGAATTTAACATAAGAAAGTGGGAGAAAGAGGAAGATAATAAATTATAAGCAAAATTATTTATGAAGTTATTTTTGAATATTTAATATGACATATAAATCATGAAAAATATGTAAAATTTAGTTAATAGAAAAATTAGTTTTGGCATTTCCGTAATGAATTAGTAGAAGAAGAAAGGGAAATAAAGTTGATTATTTAAAAGAAGAATAACAATAATTACTGATTTTTCAGATGAATTGAATAAACAAAAGAAAAGAAATGAAAAAGAGAATTGGTAAGGGGAGCCGGAAATAATGTTAGGATAAATATAAAAAAGAATAGGATTGCATACGAAAATTATTAAAGTGAAAAACATTAAAGAAAAAAAAAGATAAGAAATAGAAGAGTAGATAATCAAGAAAATAATAAAAAGAAAAAAAGTAAATTAAAGTTTTAAGAAGGCAATGTGAATATGATCGGAACTAAGGAGGGTCATTTGGTTGATATTAAATTTGTTGAACTGAATTTCTTTTTTCATTTGGTATAATCTTGAAAATATAATTAAAACAACAATAGTGGTATAATTAAAGAATAGAGAAAAGGTAAATTTGATCGATAAGTCAATATTGATATTTTTAATTAAAAATAATAATAAAAAATAATTAATAATATTTTAATTTTACTTTAATGATTGCGCAAAACGCAAACAATTTTACTAGTTTCTAATATGATTGCCGTGATACAAGGTAGTTTTTCATCAAAATTATTCGTTCAAGAACGATTCACCGTTACTAATTCACGTTTAATATGATTGTTTACTACAGTACATTTTTCATATATAAGCATAAAAATTTAGGCATTAACCCATTTGATGAAAGATTTACAAATAATGACATAACATATGCTGACTAATAACAATCATTTAGTGCTTAAGTAGGCGCCTAAAGTTGTAGAAGGTACTCATAAATATAGCTTTTGAAGAATAAATTTTTTATCCCAAAGAAATTAAAAACTTAGCTAAATTATAAGCAATGAAATTAAAATTTAGAAATATATACAAAGATAACTTGATCTAAATATAGATATATTTCAAATAGCTTCACAAGCAACATCCACTTTGTCAAAAAGAAGAAGGTTATATCCACATTTTTTTCAATATGTCTATGCGTCACAAAATATATGTATTTTCCTCTAGACATTGTGAATTGCCTTTTCTATAGTTTCTTCAATTTTTTATTCATTGATTACTCAATTACTGTTTGGAATATAAAATAAAAAGGGGCAGTTATAAATTTTGGCATTCAGGCCAATATATATATATATATATATATATATATATATATATATATATATATATAGAAAATATATTTATATATATATATTATATATATATATTCGCTAGAAAATATATTTAATAAATACATATATTATGGGTCTATTATATATTTTCCGTCTATATTTTTAGGTAGGCAATTATTTATGTCAATTTTCCAAATAAATTCAAAAGGCAAAAGTTTTCATCTCTTTTCTCTAACATGCCTAATTTTTTGGTTGCGCGATGTAAATTTTTTCATCATGTTAGTAATAATCTTGATTCTGTCTATTACGTCTAAATTTATTATTTGTAGAGTATATCATTCTGCCCCAAAGAGTATTAAAAGAAGTAGACATGAAATGCAATGAATACCTATGGATGGGAATATGAAAAAGAGAAAAATGTCACTAGTGGCTTGGGATACAAAATGTATGCCCAAAAATATGGTGGTTTGAATATCAAAAGCAGTAGAATCTGGAACATTGCTTTAGTAGGAAAACTAATGTGGCAAATTACATGCAAAAAGGATGTATTATGGGTGAAATGGGTACATGAAGTGTATTTTAAAACATGTAATGACATATGGGAACACAAAATCACATAAGACATCAGCTTTTGGAGGAAAATAAACTCTATCAAAGAAAATATGAGAAATTGGTACTGCAATGGACAATATCAGCTAACAACAAATGGAAGGTACTATGTGACAAAAAGTTATCTCAGCTTGATAGGTACAATGAAAAAAATGGATGAGGCTGACCTACTATGGAACAATATAATGCAACCAAAACAGAGATTCATATTATGGTTAACTTACAGAAATAGACTACAAACAAAGAAGACACTCTAGTGAATGAACATTCCAGTGGATGATACAAAATGTAGACTGTGCTCTACATGGGCTGATGAAACCCAACCACACATGTTTGGAAGCTGCAAATGGTACACAACACTACAAGAAGAAGTAGCAAAATGGTTGGGCATTTAAGTGAGACAAATGGAAGTGAAAGCAGGATTAAAGTGGATAAAAAGAAGAAAATAGAGAAATTCAAGAAGGAGATTGTTGCAGCAATATGGGGAACCATGATTTACTATACATGGCAAGCAAGAAACAAGATGATATTCAAGAATGGAGAAATTGATGTAAGGGTTGTAAAGGCTCAAATACAAGATGAAATTTGTACGAGGATAGAAACATTAAAATGTTTCAGAAAAGCAGTCAAATGTAGACACTAGATAGATCAAATATGTAAATAGTAGAATAGAGAATAGATGCAAAATGTTAAACTCTAGATGATTAACTACACCTAGCTAAAATATAGTAGTTAATCGATAAGTACTCTCAAAGTATAATTATTTTGACAATAATAGTAATATTTCACGGTTGGTTACCAAAAAAAAGCTTGAAACAAAAACATATTAAATTTTCATATTTGAAAGCCTCGTCGCAGACTTGCAGCCATTAATTTTTTATCTAAATTCGACCACTTACACCCCTCTCTCATTCTCTTCTTTTTCGAGCAAATGCCAGGTGGAAATAAAAATACTACATTCTTTTTCCCCAACCTATTTGCTTAAATGGGAAAATGTGCAAAATAAAGAATACATTACCAATTGCTTGGACGGAAAAAGGCCCACAACTCGTGGTGCAAATGCGTGACTGCTGGCTGCTAAGGGATTGGAATCTGTGCATGGCTTTGGATTTCTTTGTGAAGGGGAATCTGCACAAATTGGGACAGATTTTATGGTGGAGATTATTTAAAAGTGACAAATGAATGATAATTGATGCTCTTTAATCAAGTGAAATTTATTGACCTCATACAATTTAAATAGAAAAAAAGACCTTTTATATTGCTTATATTTTTTTCTCAGATATTTTATATACAAAAATATTTATCTTTTATAAAAAAAGGTCCTAAAATTAAAAATTATAAAGAACTAAAAACTATTTCAAATAATAGGAGTATTAGATATTTCATCCATATGAATCTAGATGTCCTTTTGTATTGGGTAAAGGCTCAAACTTTTTCCTTTTTTCTCATCCGCCCAAATATATTCCTAATAATTAGAATTATTTAATTTTGTACTCGGTCACACTCCTAGTTCGTATATACTATTGTTGTTTTTGTTAGCAAATTGTCGTATTTGTATTTGTCATTAACAAAACTTCAACTTAAAATGAGTAAATTTCATATCCAAATTCTTCCCTTTTTCCTTTTAATTATTATGTGATAAGAAGATGTCATCAAAACTTCAAGGCAAGTTCTATAAAGTGGTGGTTAGACCGACTCTGTTGTATGGGGCGGAGTGCTAGCCAGTCAAGAACTCTCACGTTCAGAAGATGAAAGTTGCGGAAATGAGAATGTTGCGATGGATGTATGGACACACTAGGAGAGATAGGACTAAGAATGAAGATATCCGGGACAAGGTGGGTGTGGCCTCGGTGGAGGACAAGATGCGGGAGGCGAGACTGAGATGGTTTGGGACGTGAAGAGGAGAGACACCAATGCCCCAGTATGGAGGTGTGAGAGGTTTGCTATGGACGATTTCAGGAGAGGTAGATGTAGGCCGAAGAAGTATTTGGAGAAGTGATTAGACATGACATGAGACAATTCAAACTTACCAAGTACATGATCTTAGATAAGAGGTTATGAAAGACGCTTATTGGGGTAGTAGGTAGTCCGCTTATCCTTTTGTACAAGTTGTCACAATTTTGCTCTTTAGTTTCTTGCCCTCTGATTACGATATTATTTGTTGTCTCTTGTACTTTGATTATCTTATTTATCTACTGCTCCTTTTTCAGACTGCTTTATCATAGCTTTTTCATTTCGCTATTTTCGTTTTCATATTGCTTTGAATTGTTTGTCCGTATCTGACCGTCTTTTTTCCATGCTTTCTCTTGAGCCGATGGTCTTTCGAAAATAGCCTCCCAACCTTCCAATGTATGGGTATGATCTGCACACGCTTTACCCTCCTCAGACCCCATATTGTGATATTTCACTGAATATGTTATTGTTGTCCTTTTAATTATTATACATACTTACATAATAAAGTATAAATTACGATTAGAACATCATATATGCATGAGCAATATTAGGCGAGCATTGTGATCTTGGACTAACATCTTGTTTGTATGGTTGTTACCTATTATCACATTTTATCGCGTTGTTATTTTAAATGTCAATGTTCATTCTTATTGTTATTTTAAATTATTTAGAGCTGAATAACTTTAGCTTAATGAATAGAAGAATTTCCTCTTAAGATTGGTTAAGGGAGAACTTTTGCCAATTTCATGACTTGATTGATTTTTCATTATGTCGTATTATTAAAATTCATTGCTATGTAACGATAAAATATCATTTAATATGAAAATAGATTTTGGTGTAATTGTATTGAAAGAATATAGAACGATAAAATTTATTTAAATATTACATTTATTTAAAATAATATTATACGACACATTATTAAATAATATGTAACAACTAACCATTATAATGTGGTAATTGTCTAGGAAGGTGTTGGACATTTAAGGAAAAGATAATATAAGGAGGGTGTTACCCTACTGGTCCGTGTAGTAGGCAAATATGCACGCGGGGGAGCCTTGAGGTAATCCCAACTCTGCATTTTAAAATGTACTTAATTAATTTAATTAAGTGAAAAGGAGAAAAAATTAACTGAATAAGGGTGGCTTCAGTATGAAGGAAATGTTTCTTTAAAAAACTTTTTTATATTTTGAGTAAAAATATTATCCTAAAAATATTTATATATAATCTCAACAAATACTCCTATAAAGAAGTAGACATGTTGATTGGTGGAGATGGAGTTATAGCCTATAGGAGTGGGAATAAAGATGAGGAGTGTTGAAGGGTAAAAAAGACATAATCAATGTGGAATCACTTGTGGAAGTTATTTTCTATACTTTAACTAGGAAAATCATTTTTAAAGAATTTATTTTTTTAAAGAAAATATTTTTAATGCAAATATAAAAACATTTTTTGTTAGTTTGTTTTTTTAATCGATATTGTAAGATTGTATTAATTTCTCTTGGGGAGACTTTCTCATTAATACAAATATATATAGTGTACAATGTGTAGAACCCTAATACAATAAGAATCCTCTACTTACCATAATTATACATCACTAAGTATTTACACAATATATGGATATATTCTAACGATGGTTGTGGGATTGAATTGGGGATTCTATGAAACATGTACACGTTAATACACCCCCTCAGTCGGAGCGGGAAGAGGCCGGACGCTGAGACAAGATCTGAAGTCGAGGAATAGTTGTCTAGGAAGACATTTTGTAAAGATATCTACGTACTGATATGAGGAAGACACATGCAACACCTTAACATGACCGAGTGCAACCTTCTCACGAAGAAAATGTATATCCATCTCAATATGCTTGGTTCGCTGATGCTGAACCGTATTATGAGATAAATATATGGCGGATATGTTATCACAATAAACCACAGACGCCTTACGCAAGGGATACTGAAGCTCCAAAAGAAGGTTTCGGAGCCAACAAATCTCAACAACAACATTTGCAACTCCTTTATACTCTGCTTCTACACTCGAACGGGATAATGTGGCTTGCCTCTTGGCAGACCAGGAAATGAGATTATCCCCTAAAAATACACAGTAGCCAGAGGTGGAGCGTCGCGTGTCCAGATAGCCTGCCCAATCAGCATCCGTATATGCTAATAACCTGGTCGGTGCTAAGGGGTATATGTGTAATCCATAATCAAGTGTGCTCTTAACATATCGAATGATACGTTTAAGGGAAGTAAAATAAGGCTCCCTAGGGGCATGCATAAATAAAGCATACATGCTGAACATCATAAGCGATGTCAGGTCTGGTGAAAGTAAGATACTTAAGTGCACCTGCAAGACTCATGTAAAGAGTGGGATCGGACACTGGGTTACCATCAACAACACTAAGCTTTGATTTAGAGCCAACCAGAGTGGACATGATCTTACAGTTCGCCATTTTAGCCATGCACATTATCTCCTCTGCATACTTGCGATGACATAAAAACATCGTATCTGCAGAACGAGTCACTGATATCCCCAAAAAATAGCCCAACATCCCCAAGTCAGTCATAGCAAATTCGATTTTGAGTAGTGCAATAATCTCATTTTTCAACACATCAGACGAGGCAGTAAGCACAATGTCATCCACATATAATAACAAATAAGTGATGCTACTACCTCGATGAAAAGTAAATAGAGAATTATCACACTTGATGCATACGGACCCAATTTGCATAATGTACTGTGTAAAACGATCATACCACACTCGAGTGACCTGTTTCAAACCGAGTGACTTACGAAGATGACATACATACCGATGGGTTGTTGGGTGGACAAACCCAGACGACTGGTGCATATAAACAATTTCTTTCAAATCCCCGTGTAGAAAATATTTTTCACATCAAGCTGATGAATCGGCCAATGTTTACCCATAGCAATACTGAGAACCGTGCGGATAATAATCGGTTTGACAATCAGACTGAATATCTTACCACAATCAATACCCTCATTCTGATTAGTGTCATTAGCCACAAGTCTCGCCTTATACCTCTCGAGCTCTCCACTGTGTCTGTATTTGTGACGAAAAAGCTACATACATCGGATCACATTCACCCCTTCCAGTCTATGAACCAAATCCCAAGTATGCTATTTCATTAAAGCATTAAATTCCTCATGCATGACCGCATTCCAATTTGGGTCTAATTTGGCTATTTTTTTGGGTTTTTATGAATTGTGGATAAGGTTTCTGCGGACATGTTAAATTGGACTTTGGGTTTGAAAATTCGTGTTGGACACGAGTTTTCATATGGTGTTGCGGGACTGGGGCAGTCTGGGTCTGTGTGTGGATTGTATGGTCCGGGTCACGGGTTGGGTGAATGGTCGTGATTTGTGGTGGGTTTGGATTTGGCTTTTAGTTCTGTTCACCATGTGTCTGTCTGGGGACGACGGGGTCAAGGTGAGGCAGCGGGTCTGGTGGTGGCATCGATATGGATGGGTTGATACTAGTTGGGTATGATGACAGTGGTGGATTGGGATTGGAGGGAATTTTTGAGGATGTGTGTGTGGTGGCGCTTTTGCAATTTCCGGTAGCTGGGTGGTTGTCGGGGATGGGTTGGGAGTGCAGATTTATTATTCTATGGGGCGGCAGCACTGTAGGATGGATGGAGACTGTGGATGGACATGGGGCACTGGGATGATTGCCGGAAGAAATGACAGTTGACGATGTTTATGGAGGAGACACAATGATGGAGATGTTGTCGGTGGCGGCAGCAGTGGAGGACAGAGGTGAAACTGTTGTGGCGGACCATCACAGGTCATCTAGGAAGACGGGGGAAATGTCGGTCTCGTCAAGAAAGTTGTAGTCCATTTTTTGAAATTTTTGGATGTTTGAAAATGGGAATGTGGTTTCATCAAAAGTTATGTGATGGGAGACGTGAATTTGACGAGTAGATATGTCATAACACAAGTAGCCCCTATGATTAGATGAGAAACCTACGAAGACACACAGAGTGGTTCGAGGAGCTAATTTGTGAGGGGCGGTAGATGAGAGGTTCGGATAACACATGCAACTGAAAATACGAAGGTAATCATAAGAGGGGATTCGAGGGTATAATATTTTGGTTGGGGTCATGTTATGTATGGTACTGGTAGGTAAAATATTAAGAACATATTCTACCATTTTGACTGGAAAGACCCAAAATAATGGGGGTAGAGAGGCATGGAGTAGTAAAGTACGAACCATGTTATTTATATTGCGAATGATTCATTCTGCTTTGCTATTTTGAGGAGAGGTGCGAGGACACGAAAAATGAAACACCATGCCATTATTTTTGCAAATTTTGTGAAACGTGGAATTATTAAATTCATGGCCATTATCACATTGAAATGATTTTATGACTTTTTCAAATTTTGTTTTGATAAACGTGCAAAATTCAAGAAATTTGGCAAAGACTTATGACTTGAATTTTAGCGGGTAAATCCAGATAAAATGAGAGTAATCATCTAATAAGACGAGATAATATTTATGACCCAGGGAGCTAGGGATGCGAGATGTTCATAAATCAGCATGAACAATGTCAAAAGGAGCAAACGTAACACTAAGAGATGATTTAAAAGGTAGGAGAACATGTTTGGCTAATTGACAAGAAACACAATTTTGGGCAAGTTTCTCATTATTACAACGGATAAAATTATTTCATCTAAGAAAATTGAAAACATGAGCTCACGGGTGTCGAAGCCTATTGTGTCAAGTTGACGGAGAGATAACAGCAAGAGAGGTGTGTGAGCGGAGGCTGGCAGCGGAAGATGATGAGAATGGATAGAGGCCCCCTATGTTATTGCATCTCGTAAGAGGTGTCCCCGTACATAGATCTTTCACAGTGAAACCAAACGGATCAAAATCAACAGACAGAATTATTACGAGTAAATTTCCGGATAGAGATTATTTTTTAATGATGTTTGGGGCATACTATTTAGGGAGAAGGGTGGGTGATGTGGTTGTGTGTAGGCATTACCATAGCCCTGAATTGGAATGCGATGACCATTGCCTATAGTAATAATTGAGGAGGTTTTAATTAAAATAGTTGAGAGAGATTACATACGCTGGTGAGATGAGATGTGGCTCCTGAATCCATGTACTAATTTTCGTCGGGCTGCTGCATCGTCAAAGTGCTGAAGGCCTGGCCCAAATCAGAGGGGGCCAGGCCGTGTAACTGTGGTTGTTGGGCCTGGGCTAGATGTGACTGAGTCTGCCCTGTAGCACCGTGTCCAGGTGCTGGTCCCAAGAGACTGGGTTGGTAGTATTGTTGTTGGGCCGATGGACCAAAGAACTGGCCCTTGTGCTGCTACTGATAACAAATCGGGGCAGAGGCCCACGGTGCAGTATTGGGCCACTGTCCTGGGCCAGCCCAATTCACTGGAGCTGCGGGTTGTTGAGGGACATATATGCCTCCACGACTTCTACACTGTCCACATATGTCGGTTCTACGTCCCTTTTCACCATTGCCTCCGCCATGGCCACCCCGCTGTTGGTTGTTGTCCGGCGGAGGTTGGCCGGTGGCAGTGGCAGCGTGAGAAATGGTTGTGTTCGTCATGTTTAGCACGTCTTGTTTCTTCCAACAATAACTGTGACCGAGCCTTGTTGAAGCTAGGCAGGGGGTCGGCTTGTTGTATCATTGTGGCATGAGTATCGTACTCACCTTTCGGAAGACATGCGACTAGTTGGAGAACCATTTTTGTCTCGGAAACAATCGTTACGACGTTTGTTAATTGGTCCTCTACTAGTTTCAATTGCTTGCAATATTGGGACATATTAGAGAAGTTTTCAAGACGTGTGTTGTTGAACTGTTCTTCCAAATAGATGGCACGAGTGTGCTTGGTGTCTTGAAAAGTTCTTTTAACTGAGTCCATAACTCGCGAGCAGTGGCGCCAGTTTTCATGATAGTGAGGAGTAAGTCCTAAGAAATAGTGCCATAAATCCACTGTTTAACAAAGGCGTCGAGGCGGCGCCATGTTGTGTCATCAACCTCAGTGGGGCGAGGGACATAGTCGTCAATGTGATCCATCACGTTATAAACACATGCATGAATGCGGAAGAGTTTGACCCACAGAGAATACTGATCGTTTTCTTGATCAAGAACCACAAGAATGAAGTTCTTGATGTTTGTTACGGAGATTGCCGGATGAACGGAGGGTGAAAACGTCGGTGTGGGTGTGGGATGTGTCATTATAGTGGATTAATTTGGGGAAGGGAAGAAGAAATCAAACAAAGTAGTAGGAATTAGGGGCCAGCTGCCGGGACAGAAACCGAGCCCGGGGGGGGGGGGGGAGGGGTTGGGCTGCGGCGGCGACGGTCCAAAGAGAGGAGAAAAGAATATGGTTTAAGTTTTCAGGCTTCTGATACCATATAAGATTGTATTAATCTCTTTTGAGAGACTTTTTCATTAATATAAATATAGTGTACAATGTGTAGAACGCTAGTACAATAAGAATCCTCTACTTATCATAATTCTACATCACTAAATATTTACATAATATATGAGATATATTCTAATTATGATGGTGAGATTGAATTGGATATTCAGGAGACATGTACACGTTAATAGATATATTTTGACAATGTGAACTGCTCACTGTGGGGACCACCACCCCAGAACTGAACAGAATGATGATGAAATACACCTGACTCCTGAGCCTCACGTTTCCACGCTGTAACGGCAGAGGAGTGCCAGGTTTTCCCCCACTCTATCGTGTATGTCACTACCCACCAAAATATGCGTTGGCGAACTAAGCGCTAACTAATCCAAAAACAAAATACACACAAACCCTAAAATACTCCCTTTTCCTTTTCCCTCCCGAGTGTGGTTTCCTGGATGAAATGGGAAATGGAGGTGTATGAAATCGAAGCTGTCCTCGAGAACATCTGGGATTTACACGATAAGCTTAGCGATGCTATTCACTCCGTTTCTCGTGCTCACTTCCTCAATTCCGTCAAGTCTCGGAGTAAGTCCGACGACTTCTATAACCACCGGTCAAAGAAAAATACCGACCTAAATTCCGATAACAATGGAGATCGGGTAAAGGCTGGTTACGTTTTCGTTAAGGAATTCCATGTTGATGACGATGAGTCGGCTGTTCATGAGGCTAAGAGTCTTAACGCCATTCGCACCGCACTCGAACACCTTGAGGACCAGCTCGAGTTCTTCCATGTAACTTCTCATTTCTTTCGTTTTTTTGTTTAGCGATAGTTTGTTCGTTTTTCATTGTTTTCTGGTTATTATTAGTTATTTGATTCGATTTTGGCTGAATGGAATTACAAGATGTTGTTTGTGAAAAAAAGGAGATTGTCTACTGTTGTGCGATGTCTTCGATTTGAAGTTTTGTGATATACTAGTAGAGAATTATGCTGCAATTAATGTGGATTGCACTGTTTGATGAAACGGTCATAATATAATCCTTCGTGTTAGCCGAGTAGCTGCTTCATGTTTCCAGCATATTATTATTTAGTTTATTATTATTTTGGCTGAACATAGTTGTCTTACCTTGTTTGTGAAAAAAAGAGAGGAAATTATCAATGTTGTGCCATGCCTTAGATTTGAAGTTTTCTGATACTAGAGTATGATGCTGCAATTAATGTAGCTTGCACATTGTACATTGCACAGTTTGACGAGACGTTATAAACTCATAATTTAATCCTTCATGTTAGCTGAATAGCTGCTTAGCATGTTCCCAGCATATTGTTGCATATATGCTAGTACATCTTCTTTAGCGCCCTGTAACAGAAATGCAGTAATTGCAAGAGGTGAGGGAGGGACGGGGATGTGAAAAGAAGAGAAAACAAAAAACAGTGTATTTGTTTTGTTTTCATGCTTCAAATTAAGCAGTGTATTTCTCATACTGATATTGCTGTTATCAAATTAGTGCTGAAGTCGCATGTTGTCCCCTGTCGAGAAATTACTGCAAAAAGCTTGTGGTTATTTGATACTGCAACATGTAATTTTAGCTTGGGTAAGATGGTATCTTACACTATTTTTTGCCAAAATTTTCATAGAAACAGGAGTCTTTGACAGCTTGGTTTTTATTAGGCGCACATAGAGAAAAGTTTGATACTAGATGCGGTGAAGACTTGGTAGTATTTTTGTTTTTTTCAGAACTCCTTCGACAATGCTATGTAGAATAGCCAGATGATTGTAATTCTCTGTTTAAGTTGTTACTGGCATTTTGTTATACAAAACTAAAAATAAATTGTTAGTGGTGTTTATTTTACCCAGCATATTAAACAACTCTCTTGGTCGAATGAGGATAGGAGAATGGTTATGAACTTGCTGGATTTACTGTATGCTTCGTTGATGGAGTATGTTCATTGAGGTCGGTATCGAATATCTTTTGATGTCTAGTGAACAAAATTTAAGGCTTACATGTGCATAAAGAAGTTGTATCCAACATTAATGGTTGTCTGAACTTTACTATGAAAAATTGATATTGATAGAATGGTTAGCAATAAAATGAAAGAGTAACTAGGAGTAGAAGGGATGGCCAATCATATGGTAACTGTCTGGGACTGATATCTTTCGGTTTACCAAATAGATAAACCTAGTTCTTTTGTTCAAAAACTCTATCTGCGTGCAACTGTGTCCACAAGGATAGATCAGAAGATGCTGAAGCAGATTCTAACGCTAGTATACAGCTAGAAACAAAACAGGTTCTAGAGAAGCACCAATAAGGCAAAACTACCACCAAAGGTTGCAACACTTTCAACTTTGGCCTCTGCAAGTTTATGGGCACCCAAAATGGGACGGTGAGCGATTGTTGGAGTCACAATCTTCCATGGACCAAGATTGATAGTACCAAGAAAGAGAATGAGAGAGCTCTAGTGTCTTAGCCACCCGAGCTTAGAAGAAGTTGATTTCACCTTTTTCAGGATATGTTTTGCATATATTTCTGTAGTTTAACTTTTTTGGTACTTTAAGAGTTTTTGGTTCTTTTTTTTTTTCTTTGGATGAAGATGGCGGTGTTTGGACGAGCTTGCGCACACCTCGACTATTCCACCCAATTCTTGCTAACTCCCACCGGCAGAGGTATTGGGTAACTTTTCCTACTGAGGATTAGGCAGATAGGAAGAAATCACCTTAGTGGTGCTTTTATCTCTGCTGAAATTTAAACTTGAGATCCTTAAGGTTCTCCTCCCACTTCATTGACCACTAGGTCACACACTTGCGCTAGAATTTTTGGTTCTTCTACATTTTTGGTTCTTATTCTTTTATTATTGGGAACTCAACAAAAGATTGAAGTAATTAAATTTCCAAATGAGGTGGGTTTCCTATAATATCCAAACCAAAGTACCAGTAAAATTTGGATTTACTGACATTTCATTTGGACCTAATTGCATAAATATTTGCTATATGAATTAGAAATGTGGTATTAAGAAACCTAGGAAATACATATCCTGACGTGTTAGAAGTTTATTCTTCATTATTCAAGGGTCATCCAAATATGAATAAAAACCAAAGTAAGGGAAGAAATAACAATTACAATTGAGGAGGCTTCGAGGAAACAAAAGATCATAGTGCAACAACTAAGTAGGGATGTGGCCTACTAATCAATGAAGTGGGTGCAAACCTTGGAGCCAAGGGCTTATATCCCAGCAGTTACAAAAAGTATTAGATGGTTTCCTATCTCCTAAGCCTGGAGAGAGTTACTTGGTACATGTGCTGGTGGGAGGTAGTAGGTACCTGTGAAATAGTCGAGGTGTGCGCAAGCTGGCTCGGGCACCACCATTATCCACAACAAAAATAGAAAAAGAACACAATATAATGATTAAATGAGCCAACAATTCTAATATTAAATCTATCATCAACTTATCCAAACAAAATACTTCATCAATGAGTAATTCTAGGATTGCAACAAAATCAAGAATATTCCCATGTATCAGTCATTACTTTAAGAAATATGTCCACTTTCAGAGCAATATTTTTCACTGATATCAAAATGTTTCGGTCTGGAACTTTGCTTCATGACAAGTCTACCATTTAAAAACTCTTATTTTTATGTTAAATGGCTGCTAAAAATGGTTTATAAATTTCACCATGAGAATTTTCCCAGCTATTCGCTGTCAATGTGCTACATATGCATCTGAACCTAGAGACGATGCCAATTTTCTGGTTGAATTGCTCAGCCATTTCTGTTTAACGTAGGTAAACTTAGGGAGATTCGCTTGCTCTGGTTTGTGTTTTTCGTTGCTCCATGTGGGAGTCATGGTACCCGATGCATAGGACCTACTTTTCTAGCTAGTCAGTTTTGAAGGCATTGGAGTTATTGTAGTGAATGCAATCTGTATCTTCTTCTTCATTGCATTATCTGAAGTGGTTCATGACGTTAGAGCGGTTTTCTTTCTCTTTTGGAGTTGTGCGGTGGTTTGGCAGGCGCTGCGAAGGCGTGCAAGTAGAGTAAAGTAATGTCTTAACAGAATCAAGAGGATCAGTTAAAAGAGAAAATTGAAAAGCAATTAGGTATGGTACAAAGATGTGGTTGGTGAAGACAAGTAGTCGGTTTGAGCTGTTTACATTGATATGTCATAAGAGTATGTATAAGGTAGAAGAAACCTCAAGTTTGATTTATGAGGTAAATGGATAGATCCTGTCATTAAACTGTTTCCGGGATCCTTTTCTTTATTGCTGAATATATTCTACTTGAAGCATTCACATAGTAATATCTTAGTTAGCTCTTCTTGTTTTCCCTATAAAAGTATGACTGCTCAGTTTGTTTGATTTTAATATTATATTTTGTGTCCAACAGATAATTAACTTCCTACTTTTTCTTTTTGGGTGCGTTTGTACCAGACAGTGCAAAATCAGCAATGTGCAGAAAGGGATGCTGCACTTGCTCGTTTAGAGCAAAGCCGAACTATACTTGCAATGCGATTGGCTGAACATCAGGGAAAGAAATATAAATTCATTGAAGAAGCTCAATCTTTGGTGGGAGAAGTTCGTAATGCCAGTCAGTTTGTTTCCCCTGAAGATCTTTATGGTCCTGCTACAAGCCCTGCAGGTGAGAATTTAACGACGCAGAAGAGGAAGAGATCAAATGCTCTGGTCAATATACTCTTCTCTAGTTTTAATTTCATTAGGAAGTCTCTTAGAGTAGATGAAGTGGGTGGAATTTTGGGAAATACAGCCTTGGTTGCAATCAGCATGCTTGCACTGATGCACCTGCAGCAAGTTGGTAGCAAGGAAAAATACCTTTTGGACCTCCCATTAGGACAAGATGCTGGCTACTACAGAAGTACGAGAAAAATCTCTCAGCCTGAGGGGTCATCTTCGGGTCTAAATCTGGATGTGTTGTCAGCCAGGGGCTGAAACGTAAAAATATGGTTGGTATGGTGAGAATCGGGGAGAAAGACGGTATTACGTTACTGCTTTCACTTGGCTGCCGAAGTTTTGTTGATTGATGGGGTCGAGCTTTTGTTTCTCGCGGTTGTTAAATGCTTAGTCGTGTAAAAACCAAATTTTAGATCTATTAAAGCATATAAGATGTGAGTTTGTCTTCAGTGGTACTGTTGTCCTAATTTCTGAAAAGTGGAGTCCATTGTGTATACGATAGAATTTCGACTGTCTTTATGGAGTATAACATTGTATGTCTGAAAAAAGTTTTAACAAAATGATGCATTTTTGCCCCAATTATGCATAGGTTTGCATTGTAGCCAAAATTTACGAGGTGGGAAAACCAAGTTTCTTATGGGTAGACAAAGTGGCAAGGAGGAGGCATATCGACCAAGTATGTTTTTGCTGTCTATAATGTTGAAAAGAGCGACAACTAACATTTCTTTGAAACAAATGGCCGATTTTATTCTAGTCTATATGAATGTTGCAGCGTGAAGTTCAACAAATTTGACTACTTGTTGGCGATAAGCGTGTTATTCTTCATCTAAAGGTAATTTACAGAATGTTGTGTATCGTAATATTTAGAAGATGATTATGCACCGGCTAGCGAATGCTAATTGTCAAATGTAAGATGCTACATTTACGGGTCTAGAACCAAAATAATATTATTTCTTTTTGCCAAAGAAACAAAGTAATGTGGGAAGAAAAGTAAAGATAGCTGTAATGCGCGAACATTCCACATTAAAGGCTGAGTTTGTTTTTAATAGAAAAATAAATAAATACATAAATCATGCAAACTAGTTTTAGGAGATTAGTAGCATCATGACCATAAAATCGGAAGTTTAGTACATGTTGCTATCTAAATTGCAATAGAAGTACATGCTGCTATCTAAATTGCAATAGAAGTACATGCTGCTATCTAAATTGCAATAGTACATAAATTGCTATCTAATACAGGCCATGTTTTGATACTTTTCAATATGAATTTCAGCTTGTTTAATTAACTTTATGCAGTGTTAGATGACCATTGACCTGCTTTAGTTTTTTGGTTCATCTTCATTCTTTGATGTTACACGTACTGAAAATAACTAAGAAAGCCTTTCTTGACAAGTATTATATGCTAATCTTAACTAGAAGGGGAATTAGTAGTATGTTGGGCAAACTTCTAGAGAATCAAGTAACGAGAGCAGGCAAGAAGGAACTGGTAAAGTTTATTAGTAAGATCTAAGGGCTTTGTAGCCTTAGCAACTGCAAGTTCTGGTGTTACATTTATTCTTCCTGGAAGGCGACGGCTATAGAATTATTAGTCATATTATTGTCATTAAATATAACATTGGTGTCCCAAAACACATATGGGAATAGCACTGCAACCTTATTTAACAATCCAAACCCCAATCTTTTTATTGCATCCTGCTGAGGCAAATCAGGGATGAACTTGATAGAACCACTCTTCAGAATTCCACGAGGAACGGTGCAAAATGCCATTTCATACTTGGCATTTGTTGCTGGGGGCCAAGTATTCGAGGGAGATATGACATTGTGCACCGTTCCCCTTGGAGTTTTGAAGAGTGATTCTATCAAGTTCATCCTGAGTTGCCTCAGGGGAAGCTGGACGCAATAAAAAGATTGGGGTTTGGATTGTTAAATAAGGTTGCAATGCTATTCCCATGTGTGTTTTGGGACACCAATGTTGATATATTTAATAGACAATAATATGACTAATAAATCAACTTTTAATATAGGAATTAAACAATACGATAGCCCACAGTATCTCAAACATGGAACGCCATAAACTTCAAAACTTGACTAAGAGTTACCTACACTCAGCCTCCTTAGAGCTGCATATACAGCTAAAAGCATACACAACTTGGTAAAAACTTTTTCCAACAGTAGCACATAACTCGCTAATGGAAGAACTGTCTGGTAGGTAAATCATAGAAACCACTCTCCAAAAGAGAAGCCAATCAGCTGCAAATTTATTGCACAAGACAATCCCCACTAAGATTTTTGTTATTTATCTGCTTTCCTTGGGTTTAGGGATTTTCTTATATTCATAATCATTAAAATCAACCTTCTCTTGCAAAGCCTGCAAAAGGATAATAGGTATCAAAGTAAGCTTTAGAAAGGATTTCAACACACGCATACACATAAATGAAGAGACTACTTGTACCTTTAGTTCTTCCTCCAAGTTAAATTTTTTGGAGTTATATGCATTGACAGGTCCAACCCTGGAAAGAGCTTTTCTTGTTTCGATAATTTCCCACTCTTGATCATCCTTTACTTGAGCAATATCCTTGCTGAACAAAATTTTGCACCACTTAGTCTTAAGCCAAGGGAGAAACAAAAGGATGTCTTAAAACCCGGCACAGTTATGGCAGGAGAAAACTGTCCAAGGAAAACGGGGAGATCAACAAAATGTCAGAATTTGTGCTATCTGGAAGCTACACTGCTTATGTGTGGCATGAACCACATAGATACACCCAGTGAGGGGTAAGAGATGGCACATTTTAATGCTAGCCCTCATATTGACAGTAGACTCGGGCTGACTGAAATAGCCCATATAAATTATGGTTTTCACTTCAGCTATCTAAATTAACTCTAGCAGGATGGCGATAGTTAGTAGCACTAACGAAAATATAGTAAGTTATTGTTGCATTACCAATACACAAAAGTATCATTATCACCATAATGATGCAGAAGACAAGAAGATAGACATGCATTTCGATATCAACAAGGTAAATGAAAATTTCTCCTCCTGAACTATTGTCACACTTTTCTTAAGCTATCAATATCTTTAACCTTGAATTGCCTTTTGAATCACACTTTGTTTTGGCATTTATCATTTCTTTTGTATTTTTTTTTGGAGAAAAGTAACAATGTTATAAATATCAACAACACAAAGGCAGTGTTGTGTGCCATATTTACAGTTCAAAAAGCCAAAAACAGTGTCCTTGATTCTTCTTACTAGGATTCTAGAACTTCTAAAATAACTTCTGAATCATCTGTATTGTAGGTAAATGTATAAACACGGGTCTGTGCAGGTAAAGCTAATTACAACCAAATTTAACCATTATTTAATTACCTTTAACTGTGCTACTGTACAAGGTAAATTTATGTGTGTGTGTGTGTGAATTATTGTTCCCAATAGCTAGCAATATTAATTATAAATCTAATGTACTATAGATAAATCATACTCCAGTGCTATTGCAGAATATAAAGGTCTGGGATACTTGGATGTTTATTGGACCCAAGCTATGGAGTATGTTTATGTCCAAACGAATTTAACCATTTGTTTGTCTAGAATGAGCTGGTTTAGACCTTCGACTAATGGAGCAGAGGTTCTTTTTTCCCGATAGGTAACAAAATCTAGCAAAGATTCGATAGTCTCACTAAGTTTTCTGCCATTAGCCTCATTCTCTATGGCTCTTTACCCTACCTTATCAGAAAAAAGCCCCATTCTCTATGGCTTCATTCCTCTGAATTTGTAGTATTAAGGAATTAACAGTCAAGATGAGTGAAAACTTATTACCATTATGGCATTACATGAGATGATAACAAGAAGTTCCCTATGCCTTTTAAGTCTCTTTCTCAATATTTTTTTCTCTTTTCCTCACAGATCATGCTACTATTTGAGATAAAGTCACAATGAAACAATGATATAGAAAGTGAAAGAGACAAAAATAAATAGTAAAAAGTAAGACAGAAGTTGTTGTGCTTATTATCTGTGCAGTAGTTTCTTTCTTCCACCCATTGTGACTCTTAATGCTTCAATATGTATATCTCACCATATACTCTAGCCATGGACCACTACAATTTCATCTATACACTATCCTTAATTATTCAAGAATAGGCAGCAGTGATACAAAGGCAACAAAGTTGCAACTTGCAGGTATCCAGGTGGATTTGAATGTGATTTGGAGATGGGTGACTAGTAGATACCAAAATATTGTTTAACATGTTAACTCTGTTATTAGGACCAAGTTAAGTCATGTTAGGACAATTTGAAGGTTGAATGCACCTCTCATAATAATAGGCAACTAAATTTAAATTATTAAAAAATCCATAAGTGAAGAGGTGCAAGAATACAATAAACCAATAAAAAAGATTAATTACGTAATACGTATGCCATTCAAGCATCCATGATGAATATTTTTTTTTGGTAAAAAGAATCTCTTTGCACAGCCTAGACTCTTGTCGACACTAACCCCAAGGACTTGACTGTTACATATGAGCCTGAAGTATCCAAGACCCATATCCATTAACATGTAAAGGTTTTCCCTCGCTGACTTCCTCAACATATGGACTCAAATGTCTAAAAACTTACTATTAGCTATTCAAAAAAATAAAATTACTACGTATTAATAACTACTGAGGAAGCAGCAACTATGAAAACTTTGAAAAGTCAGAAAAATGCATAAGGAACAGAAAATGAACTACTATAACTTAGATACACAATAACAAGTAAATCAGAACCAAACTAAGAAAATTAAGACCAAGTCCGAGCTCACAATTGCAGATAGTCATATAAGGACTAGTTGTAATACTTTAAAACATGAAAATCTGACCGTATAAAAGAGCCTTGGATTTAGCAGAAAAGCGGAAAAAGTAAACAAAGACAATTACATAAGACTGACAAACCCCTTAAACAATATGTTCTCTGAGCTAAGCTCAAATACTTGCAGGGACTGTTAGTTATGATTCTTACATTTTCCCTTCTGTTCTTGATAGAATTCTTACATAACCTATGGAAGGTGAACATATATTAGTTGTAGGATTTTCATAACTGTGCCAACAAAAAGGTCGGAAATGCAAAAATTTAGAATGTCAGTTTGTAAATGTTAAACAAACATCAATTAAGTAATTTGACATTAAGTATAACTAACCTGCCTTGCAGAAGTTGGCTAAGACCAATAGATCCAAGCACTGTTAGTGAGATCATAGGAAGTCCGTATCTCATAAATGGTGATCTCCTGCCCAATCTTTTGTATGACAAAGCTGGGGTTTGAACGTTGGCATCAGAGGAGGCTGCTCGTTCATTAACTTTATCAGGCTGACTCATTGTAGGCTGGTAGTTGTCATGGTACATATCAGTAGGTCACCTGCTTCACAATCTCAAACTAATCAAAAAGTGGGGTGATAATAATGGAGCAGTCAATCAAATAAAAGGGACTTGGAATTAAGAAAGGGCTTCGGATTTCAAGTGGACTCCAACCAAACTGTCAAACTCCCACGACTCCGATAATCTGACCCAAACGGCTAACTCAGGCCCCTGCGAGTGCAAACCAGCACAAAATACAGGAAAGCTCGTACAACACATATACGGTCAACTACACCAACTGATTAGTTATATTAGTTCGTATAGATTATGTCTTAGGATCATGACATCTAGGCGTATTAAGATCTCAGAGAACGCAGACCAAGACGAGCAAGTTATAATAGGATTAGCTAGATGTATGGAGTATAACTATTAAGCTAGGATGTAGCCAGATTCATGAGAAGTCCTTATTAAGCCTTCTTACTAGTGTAGCGTTTTAATCCTAAAACGTGATATCTAGGTGAGATTCCTTTTTAAAGAATAAAGTACAAGTAGATCAGGATGGACTAAGACATGAGTTTCTAGTCCTCTCGACATCGCATAGATTCAAAGTCACAGTATATCGATAACGAAGATATCTATGGGCCTAGTCATGTGTTAACAGGAACATGGAGACAAATTATCTTAAAAGGTCCTAGATATGAGTTTTGGATCATGATCAATCTTCAAGGCAACTTTTAAGCCATGGAAACAACCTCTTGCAGAAATGTGAGGTAAGACTGTGTACAATAGACCTTGTGGTCCGGACCTTCCCCGGACCCACGCATAGCGGTAGCTTAGTGCACCAGGCTACCATTTATCAATCTTCAAGGCAAGTACAGATGGGATCAAATTGATACGAGTTAGAAATAGAGCAGCTGTGGAAATTAGTACTCTATGTTTCAGGAAGAGTACATGGGAGTAGAGTTGGTTATTTGCCTATTAGTTTCTAGTTTTACATTTGAGTCCAATAAGTAGTTATTTTATTTCCCCTAAGTTTCTTTTATTTTACTTTGACCCCTAGGTCCTATTGAGTTTGCCATTTTCAGAGGCTACGAATGAAATTACCCTTATTTTCCTTAGCTTAGCTTAACAGTAGTTGTAGATTTCTTCTTCAGTTCTTAGCTCAAATTCAGTATTTGCATCAGTGGTATCAGAGCATTGATTCTCTGACCAATATTGCAATGGAGATGGACATATTTCTCTCACTATACAGCCACCCACGAACTTCCCATCCATGGTTAAATGCTGTAGTGAATATTTCAGGTACTCCACCAGTTTCTAGGCCTGTAATTCATCCTCAAATTTTCAGCTATGAACCCTATCAAGGTACAAATTCTTATGGTCATTGCAATACAGGGTATGGGGCTCAATACACTAGGTATCAGCAGCAATTTAGTCAAACATCCCCTATATACACTTCTAATTTTAGTCCAGGTTATCCGTGGCAACCAGTGAGTTCCGAACCTGCCCCTTATCTCTACCAACCATCGGGTTTTGCTAGCGTTCCCTCTAATTTTTGGAGTACAGGAGGTTATACAAGCAGCACTTACAACAGTCTTACCAACTTGAAGCCCTATGCAGCATGTAATCCCCACCAGTGTTCAAACTTCAGTTCCGATGCAATGGCGGCTTACTATTGTGCCAATGTCCATGCAGTTTCCCAGTGCCAACAACACTACAAGCAACAGGAAGAAAGTTTTGATTTTAGGGAGTGTAGGAGAATAAATGAGTTTCAGCTAGACAAAGGAGACAAGGGACAGATTGAGTTGCCTTCGTCACTTTCACAAGGTGTTCGATGAAATGCTAACTGGTGAGGCAGTGGGGTCTTGTAACAACTTAGCTCCTATAGTTGAGAATCTAATAGAGATCTGAATATTCCCTTCACCTTTTGCCGTTTCAACAACAACACTATTGTTTTGATACCGTCGTTGATAGTTCTCTTCTCTTCGAGTTTACGATTAATGAGGAGATTTCGATGGTTAGCTACAACAGCACTTCCATTCACACAGAAGGACCAAGCAATCTCATTGATGTTGCGATTCCAGAAGCTTCGCGGGGGAAAGAGATGTTGGTAGAATTCAAGCAATCGAAAGGGGAACAACATTCCTCTCATGAGTGCCAGGTGTTTGATGAACTGCCCGTTAGTGAAGCAGTGCTGTCTATTGACAATATAGTAGGGGTGGCCAGTGGGGAGGGACCCGGCGTGACGGGGATTGGGTCGGGTTCGGGGCTGTGGCGGGATCGGCAGGCCGGGACAGGACGCCGTCCCGTCCCTCATTCCGCCAAAAAGGGGGACCGGTATTGGCGGGGCGGGGTCGGGTTGGGACCGTTTTTTTTTAGATACTTAATATAAAAAAAATGTGAATATGAACACTTCAATAGTTGAACAAGATTGTAAAAAACTTAAATTGAATTTCCAACACTGAAATTGACATTCACTCCTACACTAAAATGAAATTTCGACGTTGAAATCTATTGTATATCGTCAGATCTTGACTAAATAAAAGGGAAAATTAGAAACCGATTTGGGGGAAGATTCAAATTAATTGGGAAAATGGAGGTTTTTCTAAAAATTGGAGGCGCCAAACCGCCTTGCAGTAGTTTTTCCGGCTACGTCTAAAAAAAATACGCAAAATAAAAAAAAGGGGTAAAACGAACATCGGAGCGCATAGTTATGAACATTTAAAACTTCAGCTACTTTTTTCTCCAATTGAATTACATTTTTACCAACTACTCATGTCGATGCTTCCGTGATATGTTAATTAAGTTCATGCCGCATTCGACTTCCTTAAAAGCTTCGGCTTCAATCTAGCCATTAAATGCACTTTATATTTAGAGGCGTTCATAACACATCTCATGTTGCTACTTTATTTGTTCATAATATGATTATTGCAAGGTGTTCTGTAAACAATTTGGTTATTCAAGTTTCTCGAGTCCTCGTAAGCTCTATGAAGAATTATCTATATTATATAAATGATAGCAATACTGGAGTCAATAATTTGTAGTTGAGATGATCCTCAAGCTAGTAAGCTCTACGAACAATCATAACACATCTCATGTTGCTACTTTAGTTGCTCGATGGATGATCCTCAAGCTAGTTGCCAATTTCAGTCTCAATTTTTGAACTTTGATACAATTATACAAATGAGCAAATAAAATAAAATATTTAGTAGACAATGTAATTGTAGACTTGTAGAGAGATAGATTGATAGATTAGAGAGATTGCAGGAAGATTGTGAGATAAAATGAGGTATTTATAGTTGGAAAAATGGGTTAAAGTGTAAATATAGTAACTTAGAGGTTAAAAATAAATATTAAGGGGTAGGGGGCAAAAAATGGTCGTTGCACGGTCATTTTTTGCAAAAGGGGGTCGGGGGCAGTGTCCGGACGAGCCAGGTCCCATCCCAATTTTGAGTCCCGACACTGTTTTCTTTTCTAGGGGACCGGGTTGGGGTCCGGCCCACTGACCAGCCTTACAATATAGCTTGTCTTTCTGACGATCAATTGGAAGATGAAGCAATAGATAAGGCAGATATATCACAGGAGAAGGAATTGTGTCCTATTCCTGAGATGCAGCTGGAGCCCACGCACAAAACTCTCTGGCAACCAATGGTGTTACCGGTAGAGCAACTGGCTTTATCACCAAATTCGATGGGGATATCGATAGTTGAGCAGAATGATGAGATGGTGATAGATGATCATCTTTCAACTATTAACATTAGGGCCGAGGAAAAGCATGCCAGGAAATATGACGAAGTGGAACCTCTCGTGATGATAGTTGATTCACAGGGTACTCCTATAGGCAAAGATAAAGCAGGGGGTATGGAGGAAGAGACTGCTAACATAGAGATTGAGATGAACACTGAACAATATGAGCCTATTGACAGAGGAAAAGAGTGCACCGACGAGCCAGAACAAGTACCTGGGAAACCAAATGTATTTGAAAGGGCTTCTAGTGTTCCTGGTTCAACCAATTGTGTCTCTGAGACTAGTTTAATTACTTCTGGGAAGCATCAAGTGATGAATAGGGAAGTAGTATCTTTGTTGCAGATAAAGTTGAGTGCTGCTGATAGAGAGGGACTTTCCCAATTAAAATCAGATGACCAATTTCCTCCTAAGACCTTTCTTCACAAGTGATTCTAAGGTGACTGATGTGTCTGATATAGAGAATGGAACTGAATTGAAGAACTATCTGAATAGCTTTAGTATGAAGATAATGACGAGTGTGACTGCATTTCCTAAAGAGACAACTGAGGAAATGGATAAAAGTTACGTTGTTGAGGAGGACAAGGAAAGAGTTGATGAACCACAGAAAGAAGTTGTTGAAAATGGAGAAGGAATTAATTCCACTGGTTTCATTTTTTCTTCCGATATTAGTTTAATCACTGAATTGGATGTTGTAACTAGATTACAAGTTACCTATGATGGCAAGCCGAAAGTCATTGATGTTTTAAATTTTACTGAGAGTAATGATCTTGTTGCACATACACTGGGAAAAGTTGAAGTCGAGGGTTATATTTGGGAAAGAGCTTCTCTGGTTGTAAGTTCTTCATGGAAAAATCCTTTACCAGGTGAGAATGTGCACTTAATAAAGGCCCGTGAAGGTCTCCAGGACAAAGCGGATCTCATGTGCAACCACATAGAAGCCTACAAAGATGAGGAACCTGTTATTTACACTGTTGTTTGGCATGATGGGAAAATGTGGAGAGCTGCTTGGCACACTCAGTATCTTAAGGTCATTGTTGGAATATTATTACCTTGCACATTATCTTCTGATTTGTGCATATGTCATGGCCTAAATTTAACTGTTGGGGAAGTTATTTTGGATCTTTATAGGTGTTGCAATATTCTTTGCCCAATTTGGCAGAATCAAGTTGCTACTGGAAATCCGGCAACTGAGAGAGCACGGTTGTTCGAAAATGGTGGAGTTATGTGTTCTGTTGTTCCCTGTTTCACTGAATGCATTTCATTGACCCGTGCCCTGTTAACAGATAAAATTTAATGGAGGTTTCTTGATGCACTCCATGAGAATTTGAGACGTCCTAATCCTCATATACAGGGAGCTGCCTTAGCAGCCTTGAAAAGCTTCATACCTGCTTATCTTGTAGCTTTGAAGGGTAAAGGTTTCCATGCCATTACATCCAGACACCTTGATCAGTTGAATGGTTCGAATATGGCTGCTAGACGGAATCTGCACTTGCGCTTGGTGCTTTGCCATTTAAGTTTCTAGCTAAAGGATGGAAGGATATACTTTGGAGGTTTTGTACTGCTTGTGAAATTGAATCTTATATGGATGCAAATGAGACTAACTTGATTGAAGGGAAAAGGTTTAGAGCTCTACCAGAGGTAGGTATTATGAAAATAGCAAATAGTGAACAATAAGCTCTTTTAATTGCTTTGAAATGGCTGAGAGATGGGCGTATTTCACCTATAGCTGCAGCATCTGAAGCTATACATGTGCCAGGAAATGTTAAGGAGCGTGTTCATTTCTTGGGGAGAGCAAACTACCCTGCTTCACTTCCTTTGATATTTGCTGATGCTCTTGCCGACACTATTGATATTGACTTTGAGAAGGAGCCAATTGGAAGATCAAATGGGTATTTGAGTATGGAATTTCTCCACAGCTGGACCATCACTTTGAACCCATGGGTGTTCTGGGAAGATGTTTGGGGGTAAACAATGTATTTTAGGCCTAACTCAACCCCAAAAACTAGCTTGTAGGGTGAGGATTGTCCAAGTCTAGAAGACCAAGTTCCTATTCCATTTTCGATGTGGGACTTAACACCCTCCGCATGCCCAGACTTCGTTAACTGGAGCGTGGACAATATAATTTGGGGGCCCAACATCGGTGGGCCTAACTCAACCCCAAAAGCTAGCTTGTAGGGTGAGATTGTCTAAGTCCATATAAAGAGTCTATGTTCCCATTCCATTTCCGTGGGACTCTTAACAGTTGGCAACTAGTAGAGATGGAGAAATGTATAAGAATGATTCTGTTGGAGGTGACAACAATTATTTGGGAAACACTAAGAACTTATGCTCATATGCATGGAGAAATTGATCTTGATAACCAAGCTGAGAAAGGGCTCTTACCTCTTCACAGTTGTCATTTGATCCCTTGAGGACAAGGGTGTTGTGTTACATTTGAATCCAATAAGTAGTTATTGTTGGAAATTTGTCTTTGGTGGGGAGGTGCGTCCACCCATATTTAATGACTTAAACACTAGGGTTCCACATGTTGGAGGCTTTATCTCTTCACACGTGCATAATCTACTAAGTGAGTAGATGACCGTAGGGCCAAGAATCGCCAAATTTCGTTGAGAAATGAAAGAGATATTAGTCCACGAAATAAGGTGTTTGAGGCATGAAAATATGGTGTGGGACAAATCTACCACATCGGTGAAAAAATGAAGAATTGTTCTCTTTATAAGTCTCAAAATTGGCTAAGGGTTTGGGACCCCAAGGGCTAACCCATGTGTTTGAAGGAGGGAGGACCTAGATGTGCTTGGGTTCAAGGCTAAGTCCACACGCGCGCCGCCGCCCGCCCGCCCGTCCTGTCCGGTCTGGGTCATGGGCTTCTTCTGATAGACCCCCAAATTGTTTAATATTTACAGTTTGATCCCTGGAGTTTCTGAAAAGATGAAATTGGGAACGACGGAAGGCAGAAAGTTTCTGCCTACCGTTTGGGTTGGTTTTTGGAACGTTAAAAACTCCATTACTTGGCAGTTGAGAAGTCCCTCCCCTTATGCTATATATTGAAGCCTTTTGGCTCAATTGTAGAGACTACATACACTATATACTACACAGAGACAAACAGAAGAGAGAACAACACAAATTCTGTCCAAAACGTGAGCAGAAACAGTGGCCGAAAACGAAAACAGAAAACTCTTCATTCCTTTTCCATTCTTCAGCAAGTCGTTTCGTGTTTGTTTTCTTCGTCAGAATCAACCTATTTGCTTTGTAGTGTTGATTAGTTGTTGTTTTATCTTGGGAGACTATTGTCAGTTAACGTAAAATCATATATACGAGGCAATCTTGTCTTAAAGACAGAGAGCCATCTCTCGACTCAGCCACAGTTGTAACAATCCAGATTTAGTGTGTTTCTTGATTTCAGGTTATCAAGATTCAACATTCAACAAGCTTGCGGCAGTTCTAAATATTGGCTATTTGTTTATCATTTCGAACACTTATAATATTTATTTACTTCCCGTATTGCTTTACATATCCAACAAGTTTAAGACAAGATTGTATTAGTGTTCGAAAGATGTCGGTAGAAACTTGTGTGACCAAATCTGGATATGGCTGTGGTTTTCTGGTAGAAGAGAGTTTTGATTATGCTGTTGAAGGTCAATGTGTTCATGGTGTCACCGCTCCTGAGAGTGGTGGGAAAAAGCGCCCACGAGAGGCTGATGATGTCAACTGGGACAAGAGAAGAAGGCTGAAGATGTGGTTCTATCTTGTAGCAGAAGGCCTATATCTATCCCAGACAAAGGATCCGAATTATGGTAAGGAGAAAATAGACACTCGGTCCGACCAAGTGACTGAAGTGGGCCAGAATCAGAAATTGGGATAAGTAATTTTTCTTCCTTGTCAAGAATAAGATTAAATGATGTCTGATTAAAAAGGGCTTAAAGTAACGAGTAGGGGTGAGCACGGGTACAGGGTACCCAGATACCCGACCGGAACCGATACTATCGGGTAGGTTCCGGGTAGATATATTATAATAACGGGTAGGTTCCGGGTATTAAAATTAGGAACCGATCAATATCGGGTCCGGTTCCGGTTCCGGTAAATATAAACCGGGTACCCGGACCCGGAACCGATACCCGGACCCTATGAACCTACCCCCATTTAAATTATTTAGTTTTGGGCTTTGGGGCGTTTAAATTTTTGGCCCAGTCCGATTATTTGGCCCAGTCCGGTTAAAAGGAATTCGCATTTCACTACTTCACTTCGCCCAAATTTCCAAAATCTTCACTTCGCCCTAATTTCCAAAATCTTCTTCACTTCGCAGCTCACACTCACCAGAAGCTCACACTCTTCGCAGAATTTCCAGAAGCTCACACTCTTCACTTCGCAGCTCACACTCACCAGAAGCTCACACTCACCAGAATTTCCAAAATCTTCTTCACTTCGCAGCTCACATTAACCAAAATCTTCTTCACTTCGCAGCTCACAACTTCGCAGCTCACACTCACCAAAATCTTCTTCATTTCGCCAGAAGCTTGACAAAGGTTGTTGTATTGTGCTCGAATTCCTCTCGGTTTTGTTAAAGGTAATGAATAACCCTTAAAGTTGTTGCATAGTGAAGAACATTAGATTTTTGCATTTCTTGGGTTGATTTCTGTATTATAATGTTACTGTTTTTTATTTCTGTATTATGATGTTACTGTTTTTTATTTTTTATTGTTTGTTGTTAGTATTTGGGTTGATTTCTGTTAGAAAAGCTAGTATTTGGGTTGATATTTCCCTTTAATTGTTTGTTGTTAACTTGTTTGCAGTTCGCAGTCGCACTACTACGCAGCTCGCCATCGCCGTCGCCAGTCGCCATGACGTAGCTCGCGCCTCGGCATCGCCATCAGCCCATCACCATCGCCATCGCCATCGCCATCGCCATCGCCAGTCTCCTCTCTCACTCCAGAAGCTTGACAAAGGTTGTTGTATTGTGCTCGAATTCCTCTCGGTTTTGTTAAAAGTAATGAATAATCCTTAAAGTTGTTGCATAGTGAAGAACATTAGATTGTTGTATTGTGCTCGAATTCCTTTTATTGTTTGTTGTTAACTTGTTATGCTCAATTTATTGGAGTTGCTGTTTTGTTTTGTTTTATTTTGATACTTTTTTTTGGTAGATGGCTGAGGCTAGCACGGCATCCACAACTCGTGCACCATCGAAAAAGAAGGCAACAAAATCGAGGTTTGGGAGCATTTTGGTAAAGCAATAGATGAGAAAAGCGGTAATGTTGTTTCTATTTGTAACTATTGCAATGAAGGCTTAGCTTATAGTGTTAGCAATGGTACCTCATCCATGTGGAAACATTTGAGAAGTTGCAAAAAGTATCCTCACAATATTGACAAGAAGCAAAAATTGCTTGGTGGTCATTTTAAAGGTAGTATAAATGGGGATAATGAGCATATGCTTAGCACTTGGAAATATGATAAAGAGTTTTGTAGGCACATGTTGGCTAGGATGATTATTATTGATGAGCAACCATTTAGAACGGTTGAACGTGAAGGTTTTAGGGGTTTTGTGTCGGCATTACAACCTTTATTTAAGCATATTTCAAGATTCACAATTGCTAGGGATTGCATGAAACTTTATGTTTGTGAAAACTCATGCTTAAAAGATAAGTTGTCATCTCTTAAATCTAGGATTGCTCTCACCACTGACATTTGGACTTCCATTCAAAATTTGAGTTACTTATGTCTTACCGCTCACTTTATTGATGAAAATTGGAATTTGCATAAGTGATTGCTAAACTTTGTTGTTATGCCTAGCCATAAAGGTAGGGATATTGGTAAGATGGTAGAAAAATGTATAATTGAGTGGGGAATTAGAGATCGTATATCAACAATTACAAGTTGATAATGCGAGCTCTAATGATGTGGCAATTGCTTATTTGAAGGACAAGTTAAGAAATACCCTTGTTTTGGGGGGTGAGTTTTTTCATATGAGATGTGCGGCTCATATATTGAATTTGATTGTGAAAGATGGGTTGAGTGAGGTTCGTGAATCAATTAGTCGAATTCGAGCATAGATTAAGTATGTTAGGAGTTCCCAAGTAGAGCACAACAATTCCAAAGTTGTATAACCGAAGAGGGCATAACTTATAAGGGCTCTGTTTGTCTTGATATTAGTACGAGGTGGAATTCTACATATCTTATGTTAGAAAGTGCTAGTAAGTTCAAACAAGCATTTGTAAGACTTGAAGATGATGATATGGCTTTTGTGACCGAGCTTGATTGTGGTGTCCCGAAAGATGAGGATTGGGAAAATGCATCCTTGTTGTCTTTATTTTTGAGAAATTTCTATGAGGCTACTATTAGGATGTCGGAAGTCTCTATGTGACAACTAACCATTATTTTCATGAAGTTATTAGCATGTTTTCAACATTAACCGAATGTGAAAGCCAAAATAATAATGAAAACCTTAAGGCAATGGCTACAAAAATGAGAGCCAAATTTGACAAGTATTATGGGAGTATTGAGAAAACAAACATGATGGTGTTGATAGCCGTAGTACTAGATCCTCGATATAAGTTGAGATTTCGAATTGGAGTTGTAGAAGGATTGGTGTTGATGATGCTAAAATAGAATTGATCGTTAGTAAGGTAATGAATGTATTGGAACGTCTTTTTGCATTCTATGACAAAAATCATTCTTCTATGCTTGATTCTAATGTATTGGATGAGTCTCAAGGCTCTATTGACAATGTTGGTGGAGAAAATTTTGGTTTTGTTGATCCAAACTTCACTTGTCAAAGATTGGTACCAGGATGACCAAGATGAACTTAGTGGGGATTTAAGATCCGAATTGGAAAGGTACCTTAGTAGTCCTCGTGAGCCCAAAAATGAAACATTTGATTTATTGATGTGGTGGAATGCTTTGCTACGTCGACTTACAAGGTTCTCGGTTTGATGGCTAGAGACATCTTAGCCATCCCCGTATCCACGGTAGCCTCGGAATCGGCTTTTAGCACATCCGGTCGAGTGCTTGATCAATTTCGCACTCTCTAACTCCTAAATTTGTGGAAGCTTTGATTTGTTGCCAAAATTGGTTGCGCTCATCTTCAAAATCAATTAGTGTTGAGCAATATATGGAAGATGCGAGAAAAATATGAGGAAGGTAAGTCACTACTCACTAGGTCTTTCTTTATTTTTGTTTTATGGATTTTGGTTATTTAGAATTTTTATTTTTGTGTATTATCTTTTGTCTTGGAATCTCACAATAGTTTTATTTTATTTTTGTAGAGCTTACTTGTGTCACGGAAGACATAATGGTGGATTAGTATGCAAGTGGACGTGTGACATTTAAACTCTTCTCAAAATGCAGATGTTAGTGCAAAGCAGAAGAATGCAAAGCAGGCAAAGCAATGCGATCTCAAAATGCAGCAGCAAAGAATGCGGATGTGTTGAAGCCTCACAATGCAGATGTTAAAGCCTCACAATGCAAAGAAGCAACACCTAGACTAACAGTTTCTCGAATTAATAAATCGTGATCGATATTTCGTTAAATGTCACCGGATTATGCGGTGTAATTTTGCAATGTTTTCTTCATTTAGTCATTGTGAATTGTGATTGTGTTGTAGTCATTTAAAAGGTCGGGTTGCGATATATCTCTGTTGTAATGAAGTGTATACAATTTCTTGCTTTTCTATCGTCGCTTCGTTCCATATTATGCAATATTTCACACATATTTTGTCACCGTGCTTCATTCCATATTATGCAATCCCTATGCGGTAGTATACTATTTATGACAAATGTTTTACGAAGGTACCGGGAACCTACCCGAACCGCAGGTCCGGCAGTTCCGGTAATGATTGCTACGGGTAGGTTCCGGGTAACTGATTTAGGAACCGATCGTTTACTGGGTAGGGTCCGGGTAGTTTAAAAAAGTTAGGGTACCCGGACCCGCTCACCCCCAGTAAGGAGGAATATGAAAATGTTTTCACGAAATAATTTATATTCCTTACGCTTTAAAATCAAAAGTTTAAGCTCATCTTCTTTCCCGTTTAAAGATTGGATTTTGTAAACGACTTAAAAAGATCCGTTCTTTTGAGTATAATTATTAAAAGTGTGTAAAGTATGTTCCCACATACGAGGGAAAAAGATCCACTGACTGTGCGAAAACTGTTACCACTCTTAAGTAAGCGCCAAGAATTGTCTGGGCACCAATCTCAAGGGAAGAAGACTAAAAGCTAAAGACGTTGAACATGTCACAATATTTGACAGAAGATCCTTCATTTGATAGGATGATATTGGACACTCAGTCGTACAAAGCCTATGGGCGACTGGAGGGCCAAAATTCATTTGATAGGATGATATTGGACACTCAGTCGTACAAAGCCCATGGGTGACTGAAGTGGGGCCAGAATTCATTTGACAGAAAAGTAATAGACACCTAGTAAGGTGGGCCAGAGTTTCCAGGTCTTAAATGATCTGAAGACCAATAGAAAGGCAGAAAAAAAATTGGACACTCAGTCTGCCAAAGCAACTGGAGTGGGCCAGAGTATCCAGATCACATATGATCCGGTTACGCCCTAACCACGGACAAGAGGTTGTTCACGTGAAGCAACGCCACCTCTAAAGTAGAAGGGGCTGGAGAGGTTGTCCTCAATAAGACTTCAGAAAATGGGATCACTTTAAAAGGAGGTGATACATGTCCCAAACTTGGTTTAAGGGACGCCGTTGGTCAAGCTGGTTTGAGACTAGTCCAACAGGTCTATAATAACTAAGATGGTACAGTATGAATGTAGCCAAATGAATGATATATTTGTAATCCGTGCATCTATGCCATCATAGATTAAGACACGTTAAATAGAAAGTCATTCAAAAGCTAACGAAGTTGATATTGTTGCTTTCTGTCGACATAAATCCTCAAAATGAATGTGAGGTAGGCGAAGAGACAAAATCACCTTTCCATTCCGTCAAAGGAATAGCGAAAGAAACACCGCTCCTCTAGAACTTAGTCACACCTTTATGGGTGATTTGAAGTTTATACGAAATAGAGGGGGGAGACAAGTACTTTGTGACCTTCATTGATGATGGTACAACGTATTGTATCCTTTGTTTGTTGAAAAGCAAAGATGAAGTTGTTGAAGAGGATAAGCGCTACAAAGCAGAAGTTGAAAATCAACTAAGTCTACGGATTGAGGAACTCGTAGTGATAGAGGGGGAGAATGTGAAACATCGTTCATTAAACGACTGCTCATTACTAATCTCAGTCCAACGGTGTTAGCCAAGCGCAAAGCCGTACGCCCAAATTATGTGGGGCAAGACGATCCTTACCGCTAATGCGATTCTCAACAGAACTACGCATAAGGATAAGGATAACCCTCCGTGTGAAACATGAAAAGGATCTCACATACAAATGTTGTGATGTGGGGTGGCTTGGTAGAGGTTGGAGTACCGAAATAGGTCAAGTTGGACCTAAGACTGTAAATTGCATATTCACTGGATCTGCAAATAACAGTAATGCTTATCGCCTCTTGGTGTCAAAGAATGCAAAATTCTTTGAAGATAACTTTCATTGAAAAGGAAAAAGAAGTAATTGCTCAAGGTTAACAAGAACCCGCGAGTGCCTGACTATCCGGAACTAGACGTTCTGTATCTACAGGACTCGGAAGTTGTTGTCTATCCGAAATTCAGATCTACAGAACTCAGGAATTCTAGATGTTGAACCGAGATGGAGCAAAGAGGGGACAAAGACTTGTTCCAGGCCTTCTAGCTTGTATGGTTGAGAATGAACCATGGACAATTAACAAATAATTGTCATCTCCAGAAGCGCTGCTTTGAAAAGAAGCTACAAAGAGAAATAAATTCCATCATATAAAACCATACTTGTGTAATGGTTGATCTTACTTCGGGAAAAGAACCTTTGGGTTGTGAAAAAAGATACTCAAAAGTGAGTACAAAGTAGATGGATCTACTGACGAGTATAAGGCTTCGGCTACTTGTACATGTGCTTCCCTGTGAATAGCTTAACATCTAGGGCCATTGCAGTCTTGCGTGGCATGGATGTTGAAACAGTCTTCCTAACCGGAGAGTTGGAAGGGGAGGATCAGAGTTGGTTTGCTGAACTGTTGAGCTTCTTCCTGAACTTTCATTTTGGTCCCTGAAATGTTTACATTTTGGTCCTGGAAGTTTCAGATAAAACAGAAACAATGAATCTGACCACAAAAACATTGACACTGAAATTAGAAGGCCAACAGTTGGAAAATCAACAGTCTGAAAATGGAAGTTATATTAAAACAAAAGATATGGGTATCACAGATGACATCTTAGGAATTGGATTTCTAAGACATCTAACGGACTGGTCTAACTCCAAACTCAATTGTGAGATAGTTGACAGTCTTGTTGAAGCCACCAATGGATATGAATCATATAACTGATTGGAATCATGGTGCACCCATATACAAGGACCGATATGCGCAGGTCACACGTAGTTCAATGTATGTTACACACTACAACCGACCTGGTATCGGCCTACAAAGCAAATCAGTTGAACTAAGGTTCACTCGTGATTCTGGAAATGATCGATAGAAGGCGTTAAGTCGGATATGACGATATCTGAAATATTCGCTTATCTACGGATCATGGTATTCTAGATGTCCAGCGGTTCTGGGAGAACACAGTGATGCAAACTGGACATCAGGTATGAAGAACACCAAAGCCACAAGTAAATGTGTATGGTGGGTCTTGGAAAATCCTCTAAGCAAACTTGCATCGGCCGATTCATGATGGAATCAGAGTTTATCGCTTTATACAAAGCATGAAAGAAGTTGAGTAACTTCACGACTCCTTAGAGGACGTCCCTTATTGAGAGAAACTTGTGCCTTAACAGTTATACACTGTGGCTAGCCGGTCGGCTTCAGGAAGGACACGGATGACGACGTCTGGACATATCTGTCAGGATCTGTCGGAGACATAAGACCGTATGGCAGTTGATCATCATGGGTGTCACTTCCTTGATTACTAATCAAAGGATATAGCGAACCCTTTTAACTAAGGGACTACCAAGAGATCAAGTGTTCTGCATGTCTAGGGGAATGGGCTTAAAACCCAAACAATACGAACCTTTGCGGTGGTAACCCAACCATACTGATTGGAGATCCCAAGAATTTGGTTCAATGGGAAAACTAAGCTGCAAAAGGTTCAGTTGAGCGCTTCGATGAAAGCAAGAGCACTTCGGATGATGATTTTTGTAGGAAAACATGAATCCAAAGTTGTTCGCGATAGACATTAAAGTGCTACCTGCATGGTGGGTAAAGGTTAAGCTTCCAAACCTTTAAGGATCCTCAAACGGTTGAGGTTAAGGTTGGGAAAACATTTAATAATTCCTAACACTTGTGAAGTGGGGTATAGCAGGATACCTTGTAGGAGATCACATATTTAAGTGCGAGGACATGCCGCCTCAAATGAACGCACTTATGAATCCAAGTGCGTCCATGGCCACAACGGACAAAACAATAAGAAGAAAACGAATAAGGAGAGTTATTGTGTTGGTATCATTGTCTTGGCTTACACTAAACACTGACGGTTCAAGACATCACGTTCACCGCGCAGTAAGTAAGTTCGGTGGTATTCAACTAGGGAAGGTTCAAAGCAGAAGTTACCTCTCCTGATGCAATATCTTTTCGCTGAAAGATTGCTGAAAGTAGGCACCTTGTGTGTGCGCCAAAATCTCTTTCAAGAGGGGATTGTTGGAAATTTGCCATTGGTGAGGAGGTGCGTCCACCCATATTTAATGACTTAAACACTAGGGTTCCGCATGTTGGAGGCTTTATCTCTTCACACGTGCATAATCTACTAAGTGAGTAGATGACCGTAGGGCCAAGAATCGTCAAATTTCGTTGAGAAATGAAAGAGATATTGATCCACGAAGTAAGGTGTTTGAGGCATGAAAATATGGTGTGGGACAAATCTACCACATCGGTGGGAAAATAAAGAATTGTTCTCTTTATAAGTCTCAAAATTGGCTAAGGGTTTGGGACCCCAAGGGGTAACCCATGTGTTTGAAGGAGGGAGGACCTAGATGTGTTTGGGTTCAAGGCTAAGTCCACATGCGCGCCGCCGCCGCGGACCCGTCGGGCTCGGGTCACGGGTCACGGTCGTGGGACGTGGGATTCTTCTGATAGACCCCCAAATTGTTTAATATTTACAGTTTGATCCTTGGAGTTTCTGGAGAGATGAAATTGGGAACGACGGAAGACAGAAAGATTTTGCCTACCGTTTGGGTTGGTTTTTGGAACGTTAAAAACTCCATTACTTGGCTGATTAACTCCCTCACTAATGGCCATAAATAGCCATTACTTGGCAGTTGAGAAGTCCCTCTCCTTATGCCATATATTGAAGCCTTTTGGCTCAATTGTAGAGACTACATACACTATATACTACACAGAGACAAACAGAAGAGAGAACAACACAAATTCTGTCCAAAACATGAGCAAAAACAGTGGACGAAAATGAAAACAGAAAACTCTTCCTTCCTTTTCCATTCTTCAGCAAGTTGTTTCGTGTTTGTTTTCTTCGTCAGAATCAACCTATTTGCTTTGTAGTGTTGATTAGTTGTTGTTTTATCTTAGGAGACTATTGTCTGTTAACGTAAAAACATATATACGGGGCAATCTTGTCTTAAAAACAGAGAGCCATTTCTCGACTCAATCACAGTTGTAACAATCCAGATTTAGTGTGTTTCTTGATTTCAGGTTATTAAGATTCAACATTCAACAAGCTTGCGGCAGTTCTGAATATTGGTTATTTGTTTATCCTTTCGAACACTTATAATATTTATTTACTTTCCGTATTGCTTTACATATCCAACAATTATTTTATTTCCCCTAAGTTTAGTTTATTTTACTTTGACCCCTAGGTCCTATTGAGTTTGCCATTTTCAGAGGCTATGAATGAAATTACCCTTATTTTCCTTAGCTTAGCTTATCAGTAGTTGTAGATTTCTTCTTCCGTTCTTAGCTCAAATTCAGTATTTGCATCACAAATTAACTACCCCGTTCAGCATACGGCTTTCTTATTCAAACACAAGGTCAATCATACGAATTAAAAATAAGAAGCATATTTTGAACAAATACAGCATCTTGGACGCAATGAAAAGGGTAGCGGTCGACCGCTTTCAAACAAAATATACATATAATTATAATGAGATTACGTTAGGATTTCATTTGGAATTCAAACAAGAGTATCAACGTCGACTTTAACTTTAAAAAACTCGGAATGAATTCGTATCACACACAAAAAGTTAAAGTCAGATGAAATAGGCGAATATTACCTATACATGAGCTTGATTTGTTCCTACAATAGAAGGTTTTGATTTTGTGATTTTGCTATAAATTTTGGAGAGTTAAAGTAAGAAAGTAAAAATGGAAAAATCCAAAGTAGTAATTAATGAAAGAATTTGAAGAGTGGGAATGGGTAATTTGGGCTTTGTCTTAAGGGCTTGAGGGATTAACTAAGAATGTGGGCTTTTGGATCCATTGGGCTTCTTTCCATGCTATGTAAGAAGTTTTTGCATAGATTGTGATTCACACTTGTCTTTAATTTTTGCCTCTCCTATCTGTCGTCTTTAGTTTTTTTCCTATGTTGCTCATTTAATGAATATATTTAGATTTACTTCGTTCGACATAAGTTCTGTAACATTTATCTTAGGAAAAAATTAAACTTTTGCCTCGCTCGACACAAGTTCTATAGGAATTAAGTTATACGACATAAGTTGTGTAATATTTTTCAGATCATGTTGAGTGGTGAAAGTTTTGCCATGTCATGCATAACTTGTGGGATATTATTATATATATGCCGAATGAAATCTAAACTTATGACACACAAAAAGTGGTGAAGGAAAAAAAATAAAAACCACAAATTTGAGGGCCAAAAAGTAAAAATCACCCCGAAATAGGGAAGCGAATGACCCGCTATGTAACACATTGTAAGACTGGGCTTTTGGTCGGTTCACATGAAAGCCCAAATGTAGTGAGCGCATTCCCAAACTCAAGTCCACCAAAAACTGAGCAACCATATAAGTGGGTGTTTGGATTTCCTTATTTTTAGTGTTTATTGGCTTTTAAGTTATTTTCTAGTTTTTGTGGTGTTTGATAAAGATAAAATGTGCTTAAAAACACTTACTTTTCCAAAAGACAAAAGTTGAATATTTCCAACTTATGACTTACTTTTTAACTTATAAACCACTTTTAAAAAGTCAATCCAAACCGCCTCTAATATTTCTTCATAGCATATTTGTGAACATGATTATCCACTTGATCTTTACTCGAGAGAATGATTATCAGGGGACTGGGACCTAGCTAATGTCCAGTAATTAAATGAGATATATGGTCCACCTGGATAATCCTGATTAATCAGATAAGCATGCTACCTATACTTTGAGGAATATTTGGAATTAATAAATACCACAAATGGCCCAGAGAAAACTAGCAAAATCAGCAATCTTTTTAGGAAAGTAGTGGATTTTGTAATTGCATGGGATTTGGAATGGCCCCTTTCAAATCTCTACTACTTTTACTACTAGCTTTTTAGCTGGGCACTCTTTTATAATGGTGGGGAATGGATTGATGGTGGCATTTCCAGGTTATATAGGTATAGCAATATATCATTAGGGGCGATCCATCCGTTTACGGGTTCAGTAAAATGCAATAGCTTAGTGTAGATTTTGTATTTATATTAAAGATTTACTTATTATATAAATGATTTATCAAGAACCGAAGTCAAAGTCTATCGTAAATAACTTTTTTATCCAACAAAAGTAGGATAAGGTATGTGTATATTTTATCCTTTCCAAACTTTACTTATGAAATTACACTGGAAATGTTATTATTGATATATTAAAAATCAAGCAACTTTCCTTTTTAGAATCTACAAATCGTAACGCCGCCTCTATGTATATTTTTTTTCTCACTGGAATTATATATTATAGCATAGTATTCCATATTTGAAAGGGCCATATGTCGATAAGACAAAAACAACAGGAAAACATTCCTGTTTCTTTTGTCTACCTTTTTCCTTCTTTTTCTCACAAACCTTTTAATAAAAATAATTTAGGCGTGCAATATTTGTGTGCTTTCGGCAATCTGCATAGACTCTAAAATCCATTTCTTCTGGGTTTTAAAATTTAGAGGTCAACCCCCAAAAGGGCGATGTATTTATGATACAATCATGAGTTCATCTTTTTAGTACGATATACATATAAATTATTACATGCATAATATTGTAAATTAATAAGATCTCAATCAAAGTTGCTAGACTAAATCATGAAGCTTTCTTCCTAGTTCCAACTTCCAACTGCTTTTCCCATGACTCTTTCACGATGTTCATTTGTCTTTTTTTTTTTTTAAAAAAAAAATCAAATTATGAATCATCCCGATATATTTAACTATGTTGAGTAATTTTAACGATATGAGAATATTAAATATCCCATTTATTGAATGTGCGAACAATAGTCTCATATTGATAGCTGAAGAAAATGAAGCTATCACTAAAGTTTAAGATACTTTTAATGGTGTGAGATCCAATTGAACAATATATTGCACCATGTTATAAGAATATTTTTGGGTTATATTTGCCCAACATCGTTCATGTTACTAAAGTAATTTGAGTTTGAGATTTTAAGGTTGTTAAGACATTACTAGTTCACGTTTCAAATTATGGATTATCCCAATATATGTAAGTATGTCGGAGTAATTTTAACGATTTGAGATAATTAAGTACCTCGTTTATGTTAAGAAAATTTAGTGTGTGATTTTAAGGTTGTTGAGACTTAACTAGTTAGACGAAGGTCTCAATAGCTTGTGACCTCCTTTAATTCTACATGATTATTTAAAAGCTAATTATAATGACTTTCACTTATTGATCATCAAACTCTAATATCCCACTAGGTTGTTGTGTTAGAATATATGAATATTGTTAGTGATTTTACTAGTGATCTTTTGTATTATTAGTGATTAGGTGAATATTGTTAGTGATCTGATTAGTGATTCTTTGTATCATTGGTGATTAGGTGTATATTTAGTTTTCTAGAATTAATATTATACCTCATGTATATAAGTCACTTAAGTTAATAAAATGATCAAGGAATTACCTTCTTTCATGGTATCAATTAGCCTTGGGCAAATTTTCCTCTTTTCTCCTCCATACTCTCATAAGCGCCGTGCCTCCTCCTCCGCCCAAACTACCTTCCTGTCAACCATGTCTGACACAAAGAATACCTTCCATCCTGCTATTGCAGTCTCCAACATCAAGAACAACATTTCTATCGTCCTTGAAATGGAGAACGTCCAATATGCGACATGGGCGGAGCTTTTTAAAATTCACGCAAGGTCTCATAGAGTCCTCCATCACATCATCAAACCAGAAAAAAGCAAGGAGAGGGTGCCATCAACCGATGATTAAAAAGTGTTATGGGCAACCTTTGATGCTACAGTCCTACAATGGATTCATTCCCCCATCTCTACGGACCTCTTGCACACAATTATCAAACCCGAAGCAACGACAATGGAAGCTTGGAATAAGTTGCGTGATATATTCCAAGATAACAAAAATTATCGTGTCGTAACACTTGAGCAAGAATTCTCTCACACAACCATGGAGGACTTCCCGAATGCTTTCGCATATTGTCAAAGGCTCAAGGAATTGTAGGATCAACTTAATAAAGTCGGGACACCGGTCACGAATGATCGTCTCATTCTTCAAATGGTTGCGGGCCTCACCGAAGATTATAATGGGGTTGGAACTCTCCTTTGCCAAAGCAATCCCATCTCTTCTTTCTACTAAGCCTGTTCCATGCTCACTCTTGAAGAGGTGGGGTTGGCTAAAAAGGCTGCAACCGGAGCAAATTCCACCATGGTGGATGCCACATCCCGTAAAATAGATAACTCTCCATCATTTTAAAAAAATTATACTCAAAATCGTAATAACGGTAGTGGCAAAAATGGTCAACACCTAAATAACGGCAGGAAAAACCACGACGGCGACCATGGTGGTGGTAAGGGTGGAGGCTGCGGTGGCAGTAGTGGCGACCGTGGTGGTAGCCAGTAGCAACAGTGGGGCCAACGGGCAGAGTCAACAACAACAGTGGCTAACGACGTGGGCCAGCGGACAATAGTGGCCCAATATGTACTGGCCCTGGCCCATTCTTCCGAGCCCATACCCATCTGCTGCTTGGGCCAGTCTTAGTAATTAGCAGAGGCCGCAGCCTGGGCATTCTAGCCTTTTTAGGCCTAGACCACAGCAGGCCTTCACGGCATCAGCCCCACCGAATCCTACGGATATCGAGGCAGCGATGCATACTCTTGGGCTAAATCCTCCGGATGCAAATTGGTACATGGATACCAGTGCTACTTCTCATATGACATCCGCGCAAGATAATCTCTCATCTTATTTCAATTTGAGCAAAGTGTGGCATAATTATTGGTAATGGTCATTCAATTCTAATTCGTGGTTATGGTCATTCAATTCTAATTCGTGGTTATGGTCACACAAATTTGTCTCCCCCGAACCCACATTTAGTCATGAAAAATGTCCTTCATGCTACTCAACTAATTAAAAATTTGGTGTCGGTTAGGAAATTTACAACTGATAACATGGTTTCTATTAAGTTTGATCCATTTGAGTTTTCTGTGAAGGATTTCTAGATGGGGATACGTCTAATGAGATGTGATAGTCGGGGCGAGCTTTATCCCATCACCGCCACCATCTTCACAAATCAAGCCACACCTTCAATCTTTGCAGCTTTAGCACCTTCTTTATGCATGAACGTTTAGGTCATCCGGATGCATATGTTTTTGCCTCTCTAATACAAAATAAATTTATTTAGTGTAGTCGAACTCGTAGCTCTAATATTTGTCCCTCGTGTCCTCTTGGAAAATATGTTAAACTGCCTTTTGTTGCTTCTAATTCTAGTACTATGTTGCCATTTGATATTATCCATAGTGATCTTTGGACATCTCCCTTTTTGAGCTATTCGGGCCACCGTTATAATGTTTTGTTATTGGATGATTACTCTAATTTTTTGTGGATATTTCCATTATCTAAAAAATCTCAAGTCTATTTAACATTTCTATCATTTAGAGCATTCATTCGTACTCAATTTGAACGAGAGGTTAAGAACATTCAATGTGATAATGGAAGGGAATTTGATAATGGGTCATTTTGGAAATTTTGTAAGGTTAATGGTTTATCTTTCCGTCTCTCATGTCCACATACTTCATCACAAAATGGAAAAGCCGAGAGAAAAATTTGAACCATTAATAACATTGTTCGTACATTACTAGCCCATACATCATTACCGCCTTCACTTTGGCATTATGCATTATAAATGACAACTTACCTTCTTAACATCCTCCGGGCAAGGGATTAGCCTACCAATCCCGCTAAAAAATTATCAAAAAGACCCCTCTTATTCTCATCTTCGGGTATTTGTGTGTTTATGTTATCCTCTCTTTTCCTCCACTATCATAAATAAACTTCAAGCCTGCTCTACCCTACGTGTTTTTTTGGGATACCCATCTAATTATCGTGGTTACAAATTCTATAATTTATCCTCTAATAAAATTATCATTAGTCGCCATGTCATTTTTGACGAAACTCAACTTCCGTTCACTAAGTTGCATAGCCCAACATCCCATTCTTATGTTTTTTTGGATGATGGCCTTTCACCATATATGGTCCACTAATTGGCCAAGACCGAATCGCAACAGCTGGCCCAAAATGTGTCTGCTGGGCCACTGCCTACGGTCCAGTCCAGGCCCAGCCAACCCACTACTCCGTCCAGCCCACCCCACCAGCAACCCCGTCTCGGCAGCCCAAAACCACAACCCACATCGCCAGGCCTAGTGAGTGGCGGACCAATGCCCTGCCAGCTCATTTCCCCTCCATCGGCTGGTGGGCTGTGTTAGTCCAGCCCCAGAAATAAACCAGCCCACTGCTCCCAACCCAGTCCAGCCCATTTCTATTCAGTCTCCAAGGCCGGTTACTCGTAGCCATCGAATTTTTAGACCAAAGCGACACTTTAATCTTAACTCTAATGGTACTAAATCTGACGTAACCCCGTGTCTGCCCTTCGTGATCTGAATTGGAAATTGTCTATGGATGACGAATATAATACTCTTATTGAAAATAAGACGTGGGAGTTGGTACTCCGTCCACCTGATGTTAATGTGATTCGTTCTATGTGGATTTTTACTCATAAAGAAAAATCTGATGGTCGTTTTGAGAGGCATAAGGCCCGTCTAGTAGGCGATGGCAAAACTCAACAGTTTGACGTGGATTGTGGTGAGACTTTTAGTCCAGTGGTCAAACCCGCAACTATTCGCACTGTTCTCAGTATAACTCTCTCAAAATCATGGTCCATTTATCAACTGGACATGAAAAATGCTTTCTTACATGGAGAACTCAAGGAGATAGTATACATGCATCAACCTTTGGGTTTCAGGGACCTAGATCATCCTAATCATGTGTGCTTGGTGAAGAAATCATTGTATGGGCTAAAATAGGCTCATCAGGCCTGGTACAAGAGATATGCAGATTATGTTTCTACTCTTGAGTTTTTTCACAGCAAGTTTGATCATTATCTATTCATATATGGTCAAGGTACTTCTATGGCCTACATTCTTTTGTATGTGGATGCTATTATTTTGACGACTTCCTCTGATCCTCTTCGCAATTCTATCATATTCATTCTCAACTCAGAATTTGCTATGAAAGACTTGGGGCCATTGAGTTATTTTCTGGGTATAACTGTCACTCGTCATGCATGTGGTCTATTCCTATCTCAACGGAAGTATACAACAGAGATTATAGAACGGGATGGCATGTCTTCTTATAAGCCATCTCCTTCTTCGGTTGATACTAACCCGAAGATGAGTGCTACTTCTAGCACACCATATGAGGATCCCTCCCACTATCATAGTCTTGTAGGGGCTCTACAATACCTCACCTTCACGAGACCCGATATTACTTATGTTGTGCAACATGTGTGTTTATTCATGCATGATCCGAGTGAAGAACACATGCACGTTCTAAAGCGCATTGTGCGCTACATTCAGGGTACTCTTAATCATGACTTGTATCTATACCCATCATCGATATCCACTCTTGTCTCTTATACTGATGCTGATTGGGGTGGATGTCCAAATACCAAGCGTTTGTCATTTGGTTATTGTGTATTTCTCGGTGATAACTTGGTATCTTGGTCCGCTAAACAACAAGCTACTTTGTCGTGATCTAGTGCGGAGGCCGAATATCGAGGGGTCGCCAATGTAGTTTCTGAGTCCTGTTGGTTTGCGAAACCTCTTTTTAGAGCTTCAGTGTCCTATTCGAAAAACTACATTTGTCTACTACGATAATGTTAGTGCGATATATCTCTTGGGGAATCATGTTCAGCATCAACGCACTAAACATATCAAGGTATATATTCACTTTGCTCGCGAAAAGGTTGCTCGTGGACACGTACGTGTCTTACATGCCCCTTCACATTATCAGATTGCAGATATCTTTACTAAGAGTTTTTCCTTGGTTCTGTTTGAAATTTTTTGGGACAGTTTCAGCGTTCGACAACCTCTCGCTTAGACTGCGGGGGATGTGTTAGAATATATGAATATTGTTAGTGATTTGGTGAATATTATGAGTGATCTTTTGTATTATTAGTGATTAGGTGAATATTGTTAGTGATCTTATTAGTGATTAGGTGAATATTGTTAGTTATCTATTAGTGATCCCTTGTATCATTAGTGATTAAGTCTATATTTAGCTTCCTAGAATCAATATTATACCTCAAGTATATAAGTCACATAAGTTAATGAAATGATCAAGGAATTACCTTCTTTCATGTTGAGCTTTTTGCAGCATCATTTCACTTATTTTTATAGAAGTAGAACAAAATAAGCTCAATATGTTCTATTGTTCTAGTTAAATGGAAATAAAAGCCCTTCCTAAAGTTATAGGCACAATGTTCAAATAAAATGCGTATATAAACTATGTGGAAATTGTTTGATCTTACAAATCAAAATAATCTTAACAAGTTTAATTTTTTATCGGACAACTATTGACTAAGAAAAGCGTTAAGATTATAACCAAGTAAATATTATATAAGAATTTCTTTTAATGGTGTTTGCATCAAATTTAATTTCCAATGGTTAAACAATAAATTAAGATGAAAACACAGAATTACCGAGTAACGGATAAAAGTATATATTAATTATTAACTAGTATTTATTAGTTTGATGTAAATATTGAATGTGAATAAATTTCCCCCCTAACTAATCCATTAGTTACAGTTTCACCTTATAGTGTTGAAGCTTTTAACACTTAATCTTCCTCTATCTATACTTTTCTTGGTTTTGATTAGAATGGAGGGGTACTATTTTTGCACAAATATCAATTTTGATCATATGACAAGTTGCAGATCCGTTTTGTGGAAAAAGTAAAGTAGGGGGCGGTTTGAAGATCGGACCCGACCCAGATTTAACGCGCAACCTAGAATTCGGGCCCATCAACATGTTGTCGGTGGGTAAATAGTAGAGTAAATGGGCCCTTTTGTACAGGGCTTTTACCCACTTAAGCTGACGATTTTCACATATAAACTGACTCAAACCACGTGCTCATAATACCATTTTATTGACTCCTCATCATTAAAACAAAAGTTTGGCCCACTCCCCATAAATGGTTGATTATGTTCTGTTTTACAACATGAAAATGAAGAAAAAAATCAAACATAGCAAAGAATTTTTCAAAGTGTATGCTATTTACTTTATACTCATATTTGTATCTCACTCTCTCCTATGTGGCTCAAAATATCCATATAATATTCACACACATCTATATTGGGACAGAGCTAGAGTCTACGCTATGGATTCGATCGAACTATATAACTTTGCTTCAACCCCTATATTTATTTTTAAATTTCATTAAATATATACACATTACTAATTTAAAATTCAATAACTTAAAAAGATTAGAAATCAAAACTCGTAAGCTCCTGATTCCACCTCTGCATATATATACAGTTCCTAAGCGAAGCTAATGGCTGAAATGCACCAAGTGGCGAATGAGCATCCATCAAAGATCCAAGTGAATACAGGATTTTCGACACAAAGTACCGATATATGTATGTGAAAAATGAGCAAAAATTTAAATACCATAATTTCAAGTGGGTGGGATCCTCAATATTCTGTTTGGTTACAAAAGTAGTTAGATTCATTTCTTTTGTGGAAAATTGCTGTTTGCTGTTGTGGGAAGGACACGCCGAATTATTAATAAGAGAAAAGAAACTATTTGCATGAAGTAATTCTAACTTTCTAACTACCCTCACTCAATATTCTAAATTATTCAAACTTATTTCTTCAAAGGTTGACAATGAAGACTACCCTTTTGTTATAATATTCTAGGCAAGAGTGAATATGTTACTCTTAGAAGGAAAAAAATCAAAGCTACGTATTCTATTTGATTATAGGATTATGTTATACTATATAGTATGTCACTTATTCTGATATTCGTTATTGTTTGCCGGAGTAGAGATTAGTTTTTTCAAACCAAAGGAAGGAGGAATTGAGTGTAATTGGATGTAATTACACAGTTTAGTTTGTTTGTTTAACCAAGTTATTACACGTGTGAATTGAGTGTAATTGAGAGAGTGTAATTACACTCTCTAATTCTCAAAGGAGGGTTGAGAATTGAGTGTAATTACACCATGTAAATACATGGTTACTTTTTAGTTTCTTTACTTTATTTTAATTTATTTTATTTTTTAATTTATGTTATATTTATGTTATTTTAATTTATTTTTAATTTTTACTTTTTAATATTTCTATTTTAAAAAAAATATTTTTCTTTTTATATTATTTATCTTTCATTTCATTTCTTCTCATTCCCAACCTTTACTTCTTTTTGTTCCATATAATTGCTCGTGTTTTTTTTTTTTATTCATTTAGCATAACCGTGTTATTATTCTAATTTTTGAAACTACACCTCTTAATATTAGAAATAACGAGTCATTAACAAACTTGGCATTATAATGAGCGACGTTATTAAAGTAAAATTTCATTGTGAATGAGATCATAGACTTATATTTTCCATTTCTTTTGCATTAATTACTTAAGTTACGTTAGAACTTACTTATGTAATGTTGAAATTTGACATAAGAATATTATGTTAAACTTTTTCTTTTGGATTTTGAATTTAGGTTATATTTTTTATTTTAATTTATTTGCTTTAGGACTATTGAATTGTTATTTCACATTGCATGTTGTTTATTTTTCACTTACAGTTGATAGATTTTTTTTGTCAAACATTTGAATAATTATTAAATAACTAATTTAATATCATTTATAAAGGCACATATTTTTTAAATATTAATTTTAAATTTTAAATTTTTTATTTTATTTTTAAATAAATTAACTGTATAAATACACTTGTGTAATCAAACAACACGCTTGTAATTACGCTGTAATTACATTATGACAAATAAACATGTCGTTGTAATTACAATATTGTGTAATTACTAGGGTTTGTAATTATTAGGTTGTGTAATTAGTACCCTATTAATTACATGAATTCCAATTACCAAGTGTCTTTCCAAAAACAGACCCTTAATATATCAGCTAATTTTGCCTGCTTCGTGTGAGAATTGCTCTCCTCTAATAATTTTAATTTTACAGATCGATGCAAATTGCATCTGAAAGCAGGAACAGATGACAAGTTGTTATGCACGGCCATGAAATGGACCACCAGAGGATGAATTTCAGCATGTATTTCTTAAAAGATCGAGCAGCCAAAAATCGATGTACCATGTACGTATATTGTAGCGTCAATGACATAATAAAGTATATATTATAAACAGTACGTACATGCATCTTTTAAGAAAGGGAAGTAAGAAAAAGTGGCCATTGGTTTAACAATTCTGCCAGTACGTGGTAGGGGTACCAACAATTAGACTATCCCCAAACTTCCCCGCAGCAAAACCAACTGATCTTGAGCTCTGAGAGGTCGCTATTCATTAAATTGCTTGTATATTTGAAGGTATTTAAGTTGTATATATGCGGATAGTGTCATAAAATTTTTTGTCTCATTTTTTAGGTCGTGTACTGATCTCATCACTTTTAATGTGTCACAGCCTAAGTTTCTTTATTATTTTTACTGTTCATACTTATTTTTCCGTCTTCAATATTTTCATCGTAGCCTTTTTACTCTTGCATTCTCTGCAACCTGCTATGAAAGCCATTTCTTCGGAGCCAAGGGTTTATCTATAACAACCTCCTATACCACAAAGATAGGGATACGGTCGGCGTACATCTCACCCTCTCGAGACCACACTTATAAGACTACACCGATATATATATATATATATTGTTGTAGCCTAAGTCCATTCCATGACACCTATTGTTGCTTTGACCGAAAGACTTTACGAATCTTTCCCTTGGGCTACGTTTTCGTCGAGCTCAAAAGAGTGCATGAACTTACGATATATCTTATAAAACTCTTTACTTTTCTCTTTCATTTCAATATAAGATTCAACAAAGGTGTAATACTCATCCCTTCTTTGAAAGCTTGTCCGCTTAAAAATCTATCGGTCCTCTTCAACCCACCCTCCGACATCATATAATGGATGGTTGCATATAATTGTAAAAATCATTCTCGAAACGAATTTAATCTTAAGCTATACATGACCTTAGCTGAGCTGTTTTATGCATTGGGTTCCGCAAAAGCCTACTGGCAAAAGTCGGCTCTGATTATGTTACATGTACATCACTTATACACATAGGTATTGTAGTATTATTTTGATGATTCTGTCTTCTGAATCTAGGTTCTCTATTTGTGAAGTTAAGTGTCAAGCCATTAGGTTTAAGAGAGGGGACCAAATCTCAAATATTCATAAATAGCCCACACTTTTTGACTTGTCATCATATTGCTATCATCAAAGTCACGTTGCCTTTCTCTCTGCCTTGCTTCTTGTTTTTGCAGGAAATGAAGCTATGGACTCAAATTTTGCTTAAATAGGCCAGGAAATGTGTGCCAAAAGAATGTAATCAAGATAGTGTCACTACAGATTTTAGCATGAAAATTGAAAATCTTCAACATAGTGTAAAAAAAAACAACAAAGAAGAATATTTAAAAGGTAAATTAAAGGAGAGGAAAAGCAAAAGGGAAAAGAAAGTTGAAACTAGACACTAGTAATGACTTCAATTTGGATGATATCTCAGCTGCAACGTGCATTTGGTTCTTCTGCAAAAAGTCACCTACAAAATCTACTGTATTTTGTACGGATTTGATTTTTTGGGGCTAAAGTACTGTTGCTTTCACAAAGTCAATCTTAATGCGGTGCTTACTAGTACTAACAGAGAAGACAAGTTGATGTTATAATTTCAAGAATTTAACAGTTCTAACTTCTAAGTATGAAATTTGATACCCTTTACATTTTTATGGTAGAGGCAGCGACCAAATCACCCCATTACTCCTCAGCCACAGAAAGAAATTACTCCCTAGCTATACGTGTACTATTATCACTTAATTAGTCAAAACTAATAGAAATTTCGTCCATATAAAACAGAAAATATGAAGAACAAAAACGTAGTTTTGACCCCACATAAAACTATGTTTCCTTAAGGAATTTAATCTTTTCACAATTGCCCAAGGTTTGGATTAATTCCTCTCATGATAGAACGAAACTCTATTCTGCGATACTGGCAAACAAAATTGCAGAATTACAACGAACTCAACAAACGGTAGTAATCACACGACATTACTGATTTTTTCTTTGAAAATGAATCGTTGGAGGTCTCAACAGATGCAAAAATGTTTGTTGTGAAGGGAAGTGTCTGTTCGGAAAAGAACAAACGTTTGAGATTTAATTTATTCCGCGAAATTAATCAATCAATCAGATCATTTGACAAAATTCAAATCTGTAGCCAAGCGACAATGACGACGAGGGGAGGTCCTCTTCTCAATGCTTTATGAGCCAGAAGATGTGCTTCTACATATAAGCACACAATTGTTACTATCCACCCCCAATGTGGGAAAAAGCTCAGTTGAACAAATTACTTTTTTTCAACTTTCATTTCCCTCTATTTTTCAATTCACACTTCATCTTTAAAGCCTACATTTTAATGTCTTTAAAACCCAACAATATTGATCTTAGTCATCATGAATTCACAAGTTTTATTATCACTGTCAGCCTACCATAATTTTCTTTTCCCGAGTCGGTCCCCTTCCCAGTTTCTCCCCAACATCCTTTTGACTTGTAAGCAGCTTATGACCGATAATGAATACTTCATTTGTTTCTCTTTATTTGTCATAGTTTGAATTGATAAAAAAATTAATAGCGAAAGATTTTTTTTTTTTTTAAAACTTGTGATTTTAGATGTATTATACAATGATTGTGTGATTATAAAACTTGTGACCACTCTTTTTCTTTACTATCTAGAACTGGATTCATGAAAATTGATGATCTCCGCTTGACTTACAACTGCGTAAGAATAGCTAGAGCTAGATAAGATCCTGTCTCAGATCAAACTCTTATTATAGGCTAACTCCATCAAGGATTGATGTTTGTCCCAACAACCTCGAAAATCAATGAATTACCTCCGCATAGCCTCCAACGTATGGGTTGCCCTCTTAGACTGACCATCGGTCTAACGATGGAAGTGTATGTCCAGTCGTGGGCTTGTTGCATTTAAATCTTATTTCCAATAAATCACTATTATTGATTGACCGTCTATTGGCAAAGAAATCACAAAAATTAAGGATTTCGTTCCGTTGGGATGATGAATCCACTTTTTAGAGGAACTGAGCAACAAATTGGGGCCATGAGAACTATATTTTGGTCCGGTAACAAAATTATTTCCATCATTACAATAACTAAATTTGTAGTAGTGCAGCCAACTCCAGTGTGTCCGCTTAATTATCCTCGTCAAACTGCCGTTTGAGTTCCCTGCTTTCATGATTTCAGCTAAAAAGCTTTAAGCAACAGAGGTACTACATCACAAGAAACCGCTTATCAAGATCAATATCACTAATCAGTTTACAATGTACAATATCAAGAACTAAAACCGCAGGCAAGTACAACCAGTTCCACCGGTTGAACAACATGCTTAAGTCAGATTCGCAGCAAGATTCATCACCAATTTTTACCGCAGCAAGACAGAGAAGATTTCATCTGAAACATGTAGAGATGGCAGTGGATCCTGGACTCGGTCCGGATTCGGTGGATTCAGATTCGTTTTATAGGATATGGATCTTTAAAATTTGGACTCGACGGATCCGGATCGGACCCAAATCCGTTTCTGACGGATCGGATCGGATCTGGATCTTGTATTTGAAATCCGTATCTGGTCCAGATCCGACCCGTGAATCCGTATTTTATTAAATATATTCATAAGTCATAACCTAAAATGTAATTTTATAAGTATTTTTTTAAAATTGCTAAGCACAACTTTGCAAGTTTAATTTATCCCCGCGTTAACTCAAAAACAAAAAACTAAAGAGGTAACTTCGATAATAAAATCAATGTTATATTAGTGAATGACTAAAATCTCTATAGACAAGTAGTTAAAATTATATTCACTTCATTTGTGAAGATTTCAAGCACATGCAAGTTCTGCATTGCGGAAATACTAGTCAGCATTTTCCACAACTATTGTCATTGTCAAACATTTTCAATTAATAGCTCACAATCAAAACGAGACAACAAGCAAAATATCTCATATAAACATTTTAAAATTGAAACACAGTAAACTGTTAGCTAAGTAAAAATCGTTTGTCAGTTCAAAAAAAATTCTTAGCAAGATAATTTGTTTTACATGTGGATCCAGTTCTGATCCGTAGAGCCGGTGAATCTGATGGATCCGGATTTGAATATGATTTTATAAACCCGACGGATCTGAATCCGGATCTGGATTCATGTATGAAAAACGGATCTGGATCTGAATCTAATAGGATCCGATCCAAATCCGATTGCCATCCCTACCAACATGAGCGTTTCTATACCAAGAACTAGCTAAGAATAGAGGCAATACAAAACGATAACAAAACCAATTTCTTGAAAATGCATAACGACCAATAAACTTCTTCATTGCGATTCAAATGGTCTACAACTTGAATCCGGCTCTTCTTCTTCATCAAGCAACGTCGGACATTGATTTTGTATTACTAATTTTTCTCTACTTTTCCCATGTTGGTCAAGATAGTGACTCCTTGTAAAATAAAGATAAATCATTAAGTAGTTCTCAAAACTAGAGCAAGTAGTTCTGAATACCAGTCCCACAACGCCTAGGAACAATTTTACGCTTCTGTCTCATCAATGGTCCAGCATGCGAAATAGTCACAGGCGCTTGTGAAACATCTCCATCATCACTGGCATTCTACAGATCATTACCATCTCTGTTATTGTTGGTATCCTCCAAATCGTTACCATCTTCATCATCCCTATCGATTACATTGGAAAGCTCAATGGACATTGACAAATGTGATGAATGAAAATGTGGGGGTTGCTCAAAAAAACTGGGAGCAGAACGAACATTGACATGAAATAATGTGGGGTCTGTGCTGTCATCTGTATAAGATTGTATTAATCTCTCTTGAGGATTCTTTCTCATTAATACAAATATATATAGTGTGCACAATGTTGAATCCTACTAAAATAAGGATCATATATTTATCATAATTATACACTACTATTAATTACAAAATATATGGTGCACTAATACACCCCCTCAGTCGGAGCAGGAAGAGGCCGGACGCTGAGATTGGATCTGAAGTCTAGGAATAGTTGTCTAGGAGTCCTTTGGTGAAGATATCCGCATAGTGATACGAAGAAGGCATATGCAACACCTTAACATGACCTATAGCAATCTTTTCACGGACAAAATGTATATCCATCTCAATATGTTTGGTTCGTTGATGCTGAACCGGATTATGAAATAAGTATATCGCGGATATGTTATCACAGTACACCATAGACGCCTTACGCAAGGGACACTGAAGCTCTAAAAGAATGTTTCGAAGCCAACAGATCTAAGCAACAACGTTTGCAACGCCTCTATAATCCGCTTCTGCACTCGATCGGGATAGGGTGGCTTGCCTCTTGGCAGACCACGAAATGATATTATCTCCTAGGAACACAGTAGCCGGAGGTGGAGCATCGCGTGTCCGGACAACCTGCCCAATCGGCGTTCGTATATGATAACAAACTGGTCGGTGCAGAGGGGTAGAGATGCAATCCATAATCAAGTGTGCCCTTAACATATCGAATAATACGTTTAAGAGCTGTAAATGTGGCTCCCTGGGGCATGCATAAACTAATACACCTGCTGAACAACATAAGCAATATCAGGCCAGGTGAGAGTAAGATGCTGAAGTGCATCTGCAAGGTTCCTAAAAAGAGTGGGTTCGGACACTGGATCACCGTCAACAACACTAAGCTTCGATTTTGAGTCAACCGGAGTAGGCATGATGTTGTAGTTTGCCATTTTAGCCCTGTACATAATTTATTCTGCATACTTACACTGACAGAGGAACATAATATCTGCAGATCTAGTCACTGATATCCCCAAGAAATAACTCAACTTCTCCAAGTCAGTCATAGCAAATTCGGATTTCAGCATAGTGATGATCTCATTTTTCAACACATCAGACGAGGCAGTGAGAACAATATCATCCACATATAATAATAAGTATGCAATGTTACTACCTCGATGAAATATAAAGAGAGAAGTATCACACTTGCTGCTAACAAACCCAATTTGCATAATGTATTTGGCAAAACGGTCATACCATGCTCTGGGGAACTGTTTCAAACCATATAGTGAATTACGTAAACGACATACATAATGAAGGGCCTCCGGATGGACAATGCCTAGCGGTTGGTGCATGTAAACAATTTCTTTCAAGTCCCTATGTAAGAATGCATTTTTCACATCAAGCTGATGAATCGGCCAATGCTACCCATAACTATGCTCAGAATCGTGCGAATAGTAGCCGACTTAACCACCGAACTAAACGTCTCACCACAATCAATACCCTCCCGTTGATTAGTACCATTAGCCAAAAGTCTTGTCTTATATCGCTCTAAGTCACCACTGTCTCTGAATTTGTAATGAAATATCCACATGCAACGGATCACATTCAGCCCATCAGGTCAAGGAACCAAATCCCAAGTATGCTGTTTTGTTAAAGCATTAAATTCCTCACGCATGGCCGCATTCCAATTCGGGTCAAGTTTGGCTAATTTGAGGTTTTGGGGAATTGGGGATATGGTTGGGTAGATAGGTTAAAATGGACTTTGGGTTTGAAAATCTCGTATTGAGCACAGGTTTCCATACGGTGCGAGGGGGAGAGGTAGTATGGGTAGATTGGTGAGGTGTTGGGTTCTGGTTAAACTGTGGGGTTGGATTTGTTGAGGTAGTGACTGTGGGTGGTTGTCGGGGAGGGTCGACGGAGTGAGATTTATGGGGGTTGGGCTCTAGTGACCGAGACGGGTAAGAGGAATCGATGAGATGTGACGGGTTTGGGGTTGGGCCTGGTGACCGGTGGATGGGTGCTGTCGAGTTGGGTAAATGGATCGATACAGTGGCAGGGATCGATGGGGTGAGGAGGTTGACGGTGAGGTGGACAGACGGTGACAGAGACTTGTGGGTTGATGGCTAACGGGTTTACTGAGTCGTTGGAGACTGTTGGGTGGGTGGTGCTGGGTCGGATCGGAATGACGGTGATATGTGGTCAACGAAACTGTAGTGACGGTGGCACGGCTGGGTAGAGACGGCCGTGGGTGTGACAGACGCTGCCGGAACAGTGGCAGTATAACGGAGGACGTGGTGGACAATCGAGTATGTGTCGGACTTGTCGAGAAAGGTGTAATCCGTGTTCTGGAATTTTTGGATGTTTGCAAATGGAAATATTGTTTCATCAAACGTAACGTGACGAGAGACGTGGATTTTTGGGTAGACAAGTCATAGCACAAATAACCCCTATGATTAGACGGAAAACCTACGAAGACACATGGAGTGATGCGATGTGTCAATTTATTGGGGGAAGTGGAGGCAAGATTTGGGTAGCAAAGACAACCAAAAATCCGAAGGTGGTCATAGGAGGGGACCCGATGGTATAAAATTTTGGTGGGGGTCATATTATGAAGAGTGCTGGTGGGTAAAATATTAAGGATATATTCTATCATTTTGAATGCATAGACCCAGAAGGAAGGAGAGATGAAGGCATGAAAGATGATTGTACGAACCATGTTATTGATTGTGCGGATGATTCGTTCAGCTTTATCATTTTTTTTTTTGGGGGGGGGGGGGGGAGGTGTGGGGACACGAAAACTGAAAAACTATGCCATTATTGGTGCAAAACTTGTGAAATGTGGAATTATTAAACTCACAACCATTATCACATTGGAATGATTTGATGGCTTGTTCAAATTGTGTTTTGATAAAAATACGAAAATCAAGAAACTTGGCAAAAACTTTATACTTGAATTTTAGTGGGTAAACCCAAATAAAGTGAGAAAAGTCATCTAATAAAATAATATAATATTTATGACCAAGTGAGTTAGTAACGATAGATGTCCATAAATCTACATGAACAATATCAAAAGGAGAAAACGTAACACTTAAAGATGATTAAAAGAAGGCGAACATGTTTGCCTAACGGGAAAGAAAAACAAATTTGGGCAAGTTTTCCATTATTACATCGAATAAAATTATTGCTTCTAAGAAAATTTAAAACAGGAGCTCCTGAGTGTCTAAGTCTATTGTGCCAGGTTGACGGAGAGATAACAACTAGTTAGGTGTGTGAGCGGCAACTGGCAGTGGAAGATGATGATAAAGGATAGAGGTCCCATGTACTATTACATCTCGTAAGAGGTGTCTCCGTACGTAGATCCTTCACAGAAAAACCAAAGGGGTCAAATTCAACAGAAACAGAATTACTACGAGTAAATTTCCGAACAAATATTAAATTTTAATGATGTTGGGGGCATATATGACGTTATTTAGGGAGAGGGTGGGTGAGGTGACTGGGTGTAAGTTGTACCATAACCCTGAATTGGAATGCGATGGCCGCTACCAACCGTAATAAATTGAGGATACTTTAAACGAAACAGCTGGGTGAGATTACCAGAGGAGCGGGTGAGATGAGAAGTGGCTCTCGTATTCATGTACCAATTTTTGTCGAGCTGCTGCAGATTTAAAGAGCTGAATGCCTGGTCCAAATCGGTAGTGGCCAAGCCGTGAACATTATACTATTGTCACGGCCTGCATTAAGTGGGCCTGCTGGGGCAGATTGGTCGCTGATCTGGGGCCTGGTCCAGAGCCCAAAACACCCGGTTGCCAGGGGTTGTGGTATTGGGCCGGTCCAGTTTGTAACGGGAAAGCACCTGAGGCCAGTTGATTTGATTGAGCCACTGGCCTATACTAGCCCAGTGGCTAGGATGTTGCTGCTGAGCTCCTCGGCCACCTCTACCGCGGCCTTTTCCACCTTTTCCATTGTCGTGACCTCTGCCACTACCACGGCTGCCCTGCGGTTGGTGGTTGTCCGACGGTTGCGGCTGGGCGGTGGTGGCATCATTTGTCATCGGATTTTCAACTGCTAACGCCTTTTGGTTGTGTTCATCCTGATTGGCACGCCGACTTTCCTCCAAAAGTAATTACGAACGGGCCCTGTTGAAGCTTGACAGTGGGTTGGCTTATTGAATCATAGTCGCCCTGTTGAAGTTGTAGGACCATTTTGGTTTCGGAAATTGGTGTCCCCACATTAGACAGTTGGTCCACAATAAGTTTCAATTATTTACAATATTCGAACATGTTGGCAAAATTCTCGAGACGTGTATTGTTAAACTGCTCATCCAAATACACGGCACACGTATGCTTGTTATCCTGGAAGATTTCCTCTAAACGTACCCATAACTCACAAGCCGAGGAACCTGTTTTCATGATCGTATGAAGCAAGTCTTTAGAGATGGTGCCATAAATCCACTATTTGACAATAGCGTCAAGGCGACGCCATGTCGAGTCTGCAATGTCGATATGGCGAGGGATAGAGTCATCAATATGGTCAAGTACGTTGTACGCGCATGCGTGAATATGAAAAAGTTCAACCCATGAAGAATATTGATCATCTTCTTGATCAAGAATTAAGGGAATAAAATTCTTGATATTCGTGACGGTGAACGCCGGATGGAAAGAAGAGGTGGAGGGGGTTGTCAATGACGATTGTGGAGGAGGCGGAAGCCTTAGGAGATGTGGGAGTAGACATGGTAGTCACAAAAGAAGAACAAGAAAAATCGGAAAAAAGAAGGTGTGGCCGTCAGCCGAAGTGGGGGATACCATGTAAGGTTGTATTAATCTCCCTTGAGGATTCTTTCTCATTAATACAAATATATATAGTGTGTACAATGTTAAATTATACTAGAATAAGAATTCTATACTTACCATAATTATACATTACTATTAATTACAAAATATATGGTTCACTAATAATCTGAGGTACAATTTTAGTGTTTGGAGGTTGGTGTGACATATTTGATACTTAAGTGAAGTCCTGAGTATGCACAGCTGAAGTGGACCCATTTTCACAGTCAACTACCTGATCATCTGATGTTGTCTGATCATCTGATGTTGCTTGATCATCCACAGCTGGCTGATCCGCTTCCCTCCTTGCACCAACCACCCTTCCCCTCTCAACAACACGGATTCTCTTACCAGCAATACCACCTTTTTCCCGCATATGAACAGGGGGACGTAAATGTTCTGCTAGTATGTCACTCCTTCTGTAATCAGCTGGTACTTGAGCCTAGGAGCCTCATGCACATATGTCAAATATTTAGACCCCTCATCCCACACCATAGCACGAAACATTTATAATTTCTCATATGATGGTTGATCACCGAGGGTTCGTGCTTTATCAACCATCATATGAATATGTTGTACCTGGAAAAAAATTAACTCAAACTAAATCATATTTTTTTAAAGAAAAAATAACACTTAAGCTAACTAACTATTATTTACCATTGCTTCGAGTAAGGGACATAACCTTGTTGCTACTGTGAACGATTACCAGAATTACCTATAAAAAGACGGGTAATTCTTCGGAACCAAACAAAATTCATTTGTTCGGTGAATCATATGAGCTGGTTAAACAAAGATCATGCTGGAAGGGTCATTTGTCTGATTGTCTCATAGCTCTAAGGCAAGTGTGATCAACCATCATATGAGCTGGTTACCAATGCTATAATGTATTCTGTTTACGATTATAAAAATTAAGTGCAGCCAAGATAATAGAAAATAACATTATATAGAAGTAGTCTTACCTGGTCCTCCTTCATCGAATCAAGTGCGTCCCTATAAACGGACTACACATACTTTGTTGCGTCTGTCCAGCTAAAGTGAGCAAACCATTTAGTAACATGCGGACCACCAGGTAAATTAGTTGGAAATATTTTGCTTGCTTTTATATACCCGCCGCATTGTCATTACACAAATGATGCAAAATAGACAATTTTTTTTTAAAATTATTTCCATTTCTTTTAAAAAATAAACCTATTTTTTTAGTAGACTTATTTTTTAAAGGATCAAATCCATCTGTGAGTTTAAAAAAAAATATCCATAACGTGACAAATCCATTAAGAAAATAAATTCACTAAAAAAATAGGTAGATTTTTTTAAAAACCACATGATATTTTTTAATTAAAAAATAAGTTTAGTAGTTTTTAAAATATATATTCCATTAATAAAATATTATATCTACACTATTTAAGTAACAATAAAAGCATATATATACCTCACTTATTTTAATGAATGTATACCTGCTTTAACTAGCCGATATATTTGTACCTTTTTCCTTAATAGAACTATGGACCACAGAGGTTTTGCAAGTGTCCTAGGAAAGTGAGTAATCAAATGGGCAGTCAGGCAAGAGGTGTTGTTACAAATATTTCTCTCTTTTTATCTTTATCTTTATCTTTATTTATCGGTCCCTAACTAAAAGTAGTCAGTCCAAACAGGTTATCATTACTACCAACTTGTATGTACATACTATATGACATTTTAAACCTTATTATCACTATAATGCAGGATAACTTAATTAATCATTTATTTAATTTTTCTAAAAGAGAATATGATTACCATGCAATAAGAAATTTGTAAAACGTGAAAAGACTGAAGGAGTAAGCAGGCATGCAGTGCTTAATCAAGCATTTAACACAGATTAACATTGCAGAAATCCCTAAGATAATTTATTAATTAGAACTCTGTATATTCATAGATTTACAAATAATCATTACATGATGATTCTTCACAGTTCTTTTGTCTTTCCATACCTAGCATTGCAATTGAGCATTCCCCATAGTCTGCCAACAGTACCTTCGTTACTAGTTATTACTCCTTAGTCCTTACTCTATTAATTACTACCCCCGCTCACGTTCTCCGGTACTCTACTAAAAAAAGTTTAAAGTTTGACAGTACTAGTGTAAACAATATTTTCTTTACATCATCACAGTATAAAAGGACATTTCTGCACACAAAATATCCCGTGTTAATAGGGTCCGAGTAAGGGCCGCACTCCAAGAAATGTGATGTAGAAAATCTAACATAATGCAAATATTAGTGGTTGATTCCACGGTTCGAAACCGTGACCTAGAAATCACACGAAGATAACTTTACCATTGCTTCAAGATTCTCTTCTGCATGATAATTTATAACTAACTTACCATATGGGAATAAGTTCAAAAATGCCTTGACATATCATAAATGATTTAAAAATATCCTCCTTCCACCTAAATAAAAAATGCCCGCAACTTTTTTTTAAGGTCTAGAAATGCCCTTTAATTAATGGCAGAAGGACTCATCAATTACCGTAGCATTCTGTCGTTATAAAGGGCATCTCTAGATATTAAGAAAATGTTGAGGACATTTTTGATCTAATAAATGGATGGAAGACATTTTTGAACTATTTTTATCTAATTGTGATGATAAAGTAAATTTGCTCTTAATTTGGTTAGTTTACTGGTATTTGTTATGTTCCACCAACATATATATTGGGTGACTCTATTCTTCAAAAACTTGGACATATGAGGTATAATCTTATTTTTTCCATGGTATTTTTTTATTTTTTATGATTCTCCATCCATTTCTTTGATCATTAAGTAGACATCCTTAATAATCGAAATTTATAAACTAAAAAGTATAGTAAATGGACATATTATATGTTATAAGTTGTAACATGTTAACATGTATTGAAGTATACAAATTTATTACACTGTTAACATATACTCTCTCTATTCCAATTTATAAACACATTTTTATTTTTAATCAGTCTCATAAAAAATGACACATTTCCTTATTTGATTTGTCTTTTGCAGTAGTTGCCATTTCAAATTAAATCTTCTGCATATATATAACATTGAAAAAATCTGTCCGTTAACAGATTTTCTGAAGATTTTTTTATGATTGATATTTAACCTTAGTTCGCTCCAATATCTTTCAAGATAGTTATGCGGCCGGGGTCCAAATAGTTATTACTGCCCTCCCACTTGTAGTAAAAATGTACGAAAAGAAAAAGTTACTATAGCAACATGAGGCTATATATAGAACACCTAAGTTATATATAGTAGAACGGACAAATTAATGTGGTCTTTTCTACGTTTTCAATGTGAAAATTCGTAGTTTCCTTTTGTCATCTTGGAAAGAAAACTTATATTTTGTTCTTTCTTAGTGTCAAGTTTCTGTATTGGTTCTTAATTTGTGTATATTGTGTCATTACAATCAACCGATGCAAGTGGAAACTTCAAATGTTACTGTTTGATAAATATGTTGGAAATTTACTAAATGTGAGATTGAGTTTATCCCGTCTTTAATGACTTAAACACGTGGGGCCCACATGTCGGAAACATCGTTTCTTCGCACATGCTTAATCTACTAAGTGAGTAGATAATGTTAGTGCCAAGTATCGTCAAATTTCGTTAAGAAATGAAAGAGATATTGGTACACAAAGTAAGATGTTTGAGACATAAAAAGATTGAGGGTCTTTAGCAAAAAATGACAAATCTCCCTCATTGGTAAAAGATGGAGAGTTTATGCAATATATAAACTCTAAGTTTGAGTAAGGGTTTGAGACCCCAAGTGGTAACCCATCTGCTTAGAAGGGAGAGGACCTAGGTGAGCTTGGGTTCAGGGCCAAACCCCACACGCGCACTGCCGCCGCCTGTCCAATCCAGGTTCGGGACTGCCGGTCTCTTCCGAAACTTTCTTTTTAATCCTTGAAATGTTAACTATTTACATTTTGGTCCCTGAAGTTTAATGGTTCTTGAAGACACCAACATGCATGACTGTTCAAGAGAACAAAACGCCAACAAACATGACTATTTGCCTCCCTTTCTACTCTTATAAATTGAATGTTTCTGTTCAATTAAAAAAAACAGAAATACACAGAACACACAACCCAACATCTTCTCTTCTGCTCAGAACATACAGAGAATCAGAAACTCAAACAAACAATTTGTTCTTATTCATTTTCTTCGCTAGAATCAACTGTATTTGTTTTGTACAGTTGATTAGTTGTTGTTTTATCTTGGGAGATTATTGCCCAACACCGTAAAATCATTTATACGGGGTAATTTTATCGTAAAGACTGAGAGCCATCTTTTGGCTCAATATTTCTTTTGTTTAACCTTTCGGATACACTTTACCCTAATTTCTACCTACAATTTTAAGACAAAATTTGCTATTTCTAAGTGTTCGAAAGATGTCTGTCAACAGTTGTGTTTCCGGTTGTGGTTCTAACTCTGGGTTTGGCTCTGTTTCTGCCAACTGTTCTGTTGATAGTTCTGTTAACAATTACGTTGGTAGTTCTGGTTCTACTACTGTTAACAATTTTGGTTCTAGTTCTGCTCCTGCTGTTCAAGGCACTACTGTTGTTCAAGGAATTATTGTTGTCTCTGCCACTGCTCAACGAAATGTTGTTGTCTCTGGCGTTGCTCAAGGAAATGTTGTTGTCCATGCTCCTGACAGTTTCCAAAGCAAACGTCAAGGTAAGGTTCTGGATAACAATTACAACAACAGAAAGAGACTAAAAATGTTGTTCTATCTTACTGCGTTGAGCCTGTTACGATCTCAGACAGAAGATCCTTCTTTTATTGGGGATGCAATGGACACTCAGTCTAACACAACGATTGAAGTGTGCCAAAATACCCAGGTCACAAATGACCTGAACGCCAAGAACAAATGCAAGATATAGGCTAACGTTGTACAAGACGAGGGTAATCCTCCGGATCTTGATGACAAAATTATGGATTTCTCGACAGTGTTGCTGGAGGCAAATCTAGTGGAGAACCCAAGGCAATGGTGGATAGACACAGGTAAAACCTGTCACATCTGCTCTGACAAAAATGCATTCTCCTCATACGCCCTAGTCACGGGCAAAAAGCTGTTCATGGGCAACGACGCCACCTCTAAAGTGCAAGGGGTTGGAAAGGTTGTCCTCAAAATGACTTCAGGCAAAAAACTTACTCTGAAGGAAGTGATGCACGCCCCTAACATCCGCAAGAACTTGGTTTCAAGGCCACTGTTGGTCCAGGCTGGTTTTAGACTAGTTTTTAAGTCCAACAAATTTGTAATAACTAAGAATGATATATTTGTAGGAAGAGGCTTTGCGTGTGACAACCTCTTCAAAATGAATGTTATGTCTGTAATCCGTTCATCTAATGAAACAAAGCCTTCTACCTACTTGCTTGAGTCTTCTAATCTATGACATCATAAATTAGGACACGTTAACTACAAATCCATTCAAAAGTTAGTAAAGTTGGAATTGTTGTCTTCTTTCCGCATAAACCCTCAACATAAATGTGAGGTGTGCGTAGAGGCAAAATTAATCAAATCATCTTTCCATTCTGTCAAAAGAAACACGTTCCTCTAGTACTTATTCACACCGACATATGTGATTTAAAGTTTATGCAAACTAGAGGGGGAAACAAGTACTTTGTGACTTTCATTGATGATAGTACAAGGTATTGTTATGTTTACTTGTTGAAAAGTAAAGATGAAGCGTTTGAAGCATTTAAACGTCATAATACAGAAGTTGAAAATCAACTAAACCTACAGATTAAGGCAAGTCGTAGTGATAGATGGGGAGAATACGTAGCACCGTTTGATGAATACTGTGCTCAATACGACATTGTTCAACAAACGACCGCTCCTTACTCACCTCAGTCTAACGGTATTGCCGAAGCGCAAAAACTGTACCTTAAAGGAAATGATGAATTCTTTACTTATCAATTCTGGTTTAGCCCAAAACATGTGGGGCGAAGCGATTCTTACCGCTAATACAATTCTCAATAGAGTTCCGGGGTAAAGATAAAACTCCATATGAATCATGGAAATGAAAGAAACCCACTTACAAATATTTAAAAGTGTGGGGTTGTTTGGCAAAGGTCGAAGTACCTAAACCAAAACAGGTCAAATTGGACCTAAGACTGTAGATTGCATATTCATCGGATATGCAAATAACAGTAGTGCTTATCACTTCTTAGTGTATAAGTTGGATATACCTGATATCCACGAGGGTACAAAATGGAATCAAGGAATGCTGAATTCTTTGAATAGATCTTTCCTAGAAAGGAAAAAGAAATAATTTCGCGCAAACAAAGTTATGAACAAAGTCAACAAGACCCAGGAGTTTTTGATTATCCGTAACTAGGCGTTCCAGATCTACAGGACTCAGACGTTGCTAACTATCCGGAACTTAATGTTATAGACCTACAGAACTTAGGGGTTCCATAGGTTGAACCAAGACGGAGCAAAATGGCCAAAAAGGATAAAACTTTTGGTCCAGACTTTCTAACCTATATGGTTGAAAATGAATCGAGGACAATTAAAGAAGCATTGTCAACTCCAGAAGCACCGCTTTGGAAAGAAGCTATAGAAAGCGAAATAGATTCCATCATGCAGAACCATACTTGGGAAATGGTTGATCTTCCTCCGGAAAGCAAATCTTTGGGTTGTAAGTAGATACTCAAAAGAAAGTACAAAGAAGATGGAACTATTGACAAGTATAAGGCCAAATTAGTAGTCAAAGGCTACAGACAAAAGGAAGGCCTCAATTACTTTGACACATACTCCCCTGTGTCTAGATTAACATCCATAAGGGTATTCATAGCCATTGCAGCTTTGCGTGACCTTGAGATACATCAAAGTGATGTTAAGACAACCTTCTTAAACGGAGAATTGGAAGAGGAAATATACATGGAACAACCCGAGGGGTATGTGATTCCAGGTCAAGAAAATAAAGTATGTCAACTTGTTAAGTCTCTGTACGGACTCAAACAAGCCCTGAAACAATGGCATGAAAAGTTTGATAATACTTTATTATCAAAAGGTTTCTCCGTAAATGAATGTGATAAATGTATCTATATTTTTACAAAGAGAACTCTGACTCATTTGTCATGATATGCCTTTACGTAGATGACATGCTTATCACCGTAAGTAGTCTTAACTTGATCCTGGATAACAAGAATATGTTGAAACAATGTTTCGACATGAAAGATATGGGTATTGCAGATGTAATCTTAGGAATTAAGATTTCTAAGACACCTGCTGGACTGGTCTTATCTCAATCTCATTATATTGAAGATGTTTTGAGGAAATTTGATGTATTTGACAATCCCCCTATGAGATATGAATCATAGAATTGATAAAAATCATGGTGCACCCATATTCCAGGAGCGAGTTGCACATGTCATTGGCAGTTTAATTTACATTAGAAACTGCACCCGACCCGACATCGCTTATCCAGTCAATAAGTTGGTTAGGTTCACTCGTAATCCTGAAAATGATCACGGGAAGGCATTAAATCGGATACTACGATATCTGAAATATTCGCTGACTTATGGATTACACTATTCAAGATATCCAACCGTACCGGAAGGATACAGTCATGCAAATTGGATATTGGACATAAAGAACACCAAATCCATCAGTGGGTATGCTTTTACAATTGGTGGTGGGGTTGTGTCTTTGAAATCCTCTAAGCAAACATGTATCGCCCGATCCACGATGGAATCAAAGTTTATCTCTTTGGACAAAGCAGGAGAAGAAGCAGAATGACTTCACGACTTCTTAGAGGATATCCCTTGTTGGGATAAACACGTACCTTCGGTGATGATTCATTATGACTGCCAATCGACTTTAGGAAGGGCACGAAGTAATATGTACAACGGCAAGTCTAGACATATTCGTCGGAGACATAAGACCGTTAGGCAGTTGATCACTACGGATGTCATTTCCATTGATTACGTCAAATCAAAGGATAACTTAGCGGATCCATTAACTAAAGGCCTACCCAAAGATTAAATATTCTGCTTGTCTAAGGGAATGGGCTTAAAACCCAAACAATAAGAATCTTTATGGTGGTAACCCAACCTTACTAACTGGAGATCCCAGGAATTTGGTTCAATGGGAAAACTAAACTATAGAGGTTCAGTTTAGCGCTTCACTTGAAGTAATAACATATCAGATTATCATTCTTTAAAGAATGATAACTTCAAAGCCGTTCCCGCGATAGACATTAAGTGCTACCGGCATAATGTGTAAAGGATAAGTTCCTGAAACTTTTAATGACTCCTAACACTTGCGAGTTGGGTAGAGCAATATACCTTATAGGAGATCACCTATTTAAGTGCGAAGACAGGCCGCTTCAAATGTACGCACTTAAGAATCCAAGCGTTTTCCATGTCCACAACGGACAAAACAATAAGAAGAAATGAATAAGGAGAGTTATTGTGTTGATATCATTGTCTTGGCTTACATTAAACACTAACAGTTCAAGACATCGCGTTCACCGAGTAGTAAGTAAATTCGATGGTAATCGATTAAGGAAGGTTCAAAGCCGAAAGCTACCTTTCCTGATGTAATATCTTTCCGCTGAAAGATTGTTGAACTTTGGCACCGTATGTGCACCAATTCTCTTTCAAGAGGGGATTGTTGGAAATTTACTAAATGTGGGATTGAATTTATTCCGTCTTTAATGACTTAAACACGTGGGCCCCGCATGTCAAAATATCATTTCTTCGCACATGCCTAATCTACTAAGTGAGTAGATAATGTTAGTGCCAAGTATCGTCAAATTTCGTTAAGAAATGAAAGAGATATTGGTACATAAAGTAAGGTGTTTGAGACATAAAAAGATGGATGGTCTTTGGCCAAAAATGACAAATCTCCCTCATTGGTAAAAGATGGAGAGTTTATGCAATATACAAACCTACTGAAATTAATGGGTACAACAATAATTAATATAAATTCGAGCTGCTAAGCTTCGACAGTAGGACCCCATATTACTCCATCCGTCTCAAATTATTCATCATTTTAAAAGTTCAAGGCACGATTAATTATTTTTTCTCCATTTTACCCTTTGTCATTAATGAAGATGACACATAAACAGAGTAAATATTTAATGGAGAGATTATAACTTAAACATTGATAAGGGTAAAGTAGGTAAAATACTTCTCCTAATTAATATTTCTTAAGGGGCGTGTAAACCAAAAAAGAGACAAATAATTTGAGATGGAGGGAGTATATATGTATGTATCATTTACATGTAATTCTTCTCAACTTAACCATAAAGACCTGAATTATAATTTACTTTTAAAAATCAACTCCGCTAATTTCACTAAGGATTTGATGGTATATACTGATAGATTAAATAAAAAATTAACTTCTTAACAGGTAGGTCACTTTATTTTCAGGTTCTAATTTCACTATTTATGAGATATTACCTCTATTTATTTCTTAAATAATATATAATAGTGTAAAAATTATTTTACATTGGTGATAATGTGTCTCATTTACTAAATGTTACTCCCTTATAATTAAGCAGTTGTGTGCATGCGCGCATGTGGTTGATCAGTTTATAGATCATCTGGAGTTGATGAAAGCCTAATAAAATGAGGTTTAAGTCTTTCTAACAATGATTAAAACTTGCATCTTAAGCATACAATTTTCGAATATCATGCATATGGCCATGGTAATGAATGGTCCCATATATGTAGATACTTGGGTAACCGCCACAGTTTATAGTAGGGATGGGACGGGACGGGAAGGGATTTGTGGGGATGAGGTGGGGTCGGGATCGGGACATGGCGGGCCGGGATATGGGGGACGGGAAGAGGTCCAGTCCCGTCCCACATCCGCTAGCAGAGGGGACGGGATTTGGGGGGACGGGATGGGTCGGGTCGGGTAGGGGGATTTTGGGGGACTTTTTTTTTCTTTTCAAGATACTTAATTTTAAAAAATATATATTTAAACACTTAAATAATTGAACAAGATAGTGAAAAAAAATCCCAAGGCATTACCTCTTATATTATTTAATAGAAATATGATTTTTTTGTTATATAATTTCAAAATTGCAATTTTGTTTCGTTGTTCAAAAGTTGCAAATCACATAGTAAAAATTCCATTAAAAAAATTACATATTCAACCATACTTTTTCTAATTCTCTCACTATCTCTTGAGGATCTTCTATTAGAATTGAAAGTTGTTGGTCAAATTGTTCGACGTCGCTTCCCGCTCCCTCGGATAAGATTTCTTTGTAGTTGTAGTCATCTTCTTTGTTGATCTCTGATTGACCGCACCTGCTATGCTCCGCATTAATCCACTCTGTGAATAAAACTGCAATCTCTAAGCCGTCTCCCGCCAATGAGTGTCTGTGCTCTCCTATTTGAAACCTTCCGGCAGAAAAAGCGCTTTCAGAAGCTGTTGATGACGCTTGAATAGTCAACACATTTCGGGCCTTCTTTGTTAGTGTCGGAAATGTCTTGTCATTCTCCCTCCAATATTTCACCAAGTCTTCACGTCCATTTTCATTGGCAATTGATTCGAACGGTACAACACCTTGCAAAACATAAACATCAAACTCGCTAATTTGTGAACAACTTGAACCACTATACATTCAATTTCTAAGGCCTTGAATACTTAAAGCAGAAACCACATATTTTTATAAGGTTGCATTGAAGTAGAAGAAGATGATACAGAAGCCGGTTGATTATTAACACTTTGTTGTTGGTAATACATATACATATTTTTACATTCTATTTGTATGCTAGACATAACTTCTTTCTTTAGTTGGTTCGTAAGTTGGTTTTTTCAGTTGGATCTATTGGAAATATCTCTAAGCATTCATAAATCGTTTCAATAAGGGCATTACAACTGTCTACTTTAATAGTAGGATTTAATACAACACCAATAAAATAAATAGTGGGAATAAGATTTTTTTTTAATTTTACAAATATTTTTGCTATAGCTGAAGCGTAAGTTGGTTTTTTCATATATTCATTAAATAACAAAAATATTAGAGTTATATAAAATAACATAGATGAAATAGTAGGATAATAAATACCAGAAAATTCTTTAGTAGCTAGAAAAAAATTATCTAAAAATACAATAAGTTTCAAAATTTTATCCCAATCATCATCTACAAGCATATCCGTTGAATTTTAATTATGGGCGTTAAATAATAAAGTTATAGGTATTCTATACTCGTGAGCAACAAGTAATTGTTCATACAAAGAATTCCACATAGTCGTAACTTCCTTTGGAATTTCCTATAAAGTAATCCACAATCATGATAAAAAAAATTATACTCTTTGCGTCTTTGTATTTTATTACCTTTAAAAATAAAGTTGATAGCAAATTATACTTTATGAAGGACATTTTAAAAAAGTTTTAGGCCATCATTTACAACTAAGTTATAAATATGACATGCACATTTAACATGAAAAATATGGAGTAAATATTTAGTGTGGAATTTAGACTTGTAGAGAGAGATAGAGATGGTATGAAGATTTGTGAGAAAAATGAAGAGGAAAATGAGGTATTTATAGTTGAGAAATAGGGTTAATGAGTAAATATACTAACTTAGGGGTTAAAAATAAATATTAAGGGGGTAGGGGGGCAAAATGGCCGTTACTAGCCGTTGCCAACGGCTAAAATCAAAAGTGACCCATTGTGAAATGGTTAGTTCTGTAAGGGGGGACGGGCCGTTGGTGGGATGGGGCGGGATCGGGACGGGCGAGATCGGAACGGGCGGGACGAGCCTTAGTCCCATCCTGAGTTCGAACCCTGCTACCGACATTGAAACTTATGACATTGCACGACAAATGTGGGAGCGCTTGAAAAGTATTTTTCATGACAACAAGACACAACGTGCCTTGTATCTGGAAAATCAATTTCAGGCCATTCAGCAGGACGATTTTCCTAATGCGTCGACCTATTGTCAAGAACTTAAGATGATTGCCGATTAACTTTCCAACGTCGGTGCACCGGTCACTAATCAATGATTGGTGATACAACTTATTGCGGGTTTGAATAAAAATTATGACGGCGTCGCTACCAACCTCCAACAAAGCACGACATTGCCTTCATTCTATGAGGTTCGTTCGAGACTCATTCTTGAAGAAACCCGAAAAATAAAGCGGGCAACGACTAATGCCAGCACAACCGACGTCGCCCTCGTAGCCACCGACTGCAACCATGCTAGCCCGAGAGGCTCGGCTCCCGCCCCATACCACAGGCAAGTCAACAATCCGACACATGACTCACGTTCCCGGAATAACAATAGAGGATGAAATTCCAAGAACAACCACGATAGCGCCGGAAACAGTGGTAGCGGTGACATGAGGCAGCCCTCTTTGGCTGGCAGTCACCAATAGCGGTAGCAATAGTGGCAGCAGCCTTCGCCGTGGGCTGCCTACCCTCCATGGGCTGCGTGGGCCCCACCGACATAGCTGTTCCACCTTGTCCCTACCCGACGTCCTCTTGGGTCCAACCTCTGGCCCGACAGGCCTAGTCGGGCATCCTCGATGCACGTCCATAACAGGCATAAAATGCACAAGTTTCTCCTCATTCAACCTACGCACCGACGAATGTTGAGGCAGCTATGAACACGATGTCTCTCAACGTTCCTGTCACGACCCGACCCGACGGGCCACGACTAACCGCCCTAATGACGTCATTATACTAACCTGTCACACATAATCCAATTAACACTTAATGAGTCTGAAATCCGGCAAAGCATAACGCCGCAATAACAACATATGCGGGGTAGGCAAGCCGACAAGGCCGCCTTTACCCCCGAATGTACCGCCTCTGCGGAGTCACAACTAGCCAACACAATACAACGTGCAAGCCGACAAGGCGCCACTAGATAATATCATATATACACGGGGACACCCCAACACGAGTACAATAGCATGACCGACCAAAAAAACAGAGTTATGACCCTTACATAAGTACAACCCACAACTGTCTACAGACCTCTACAAGAAGGATAACGACATATGACGGGACAGGGCCCCGTCGTGCCCCTAAATATACAAAAGCCAAAATAATAGGGATTTGTACCCAAAATGACAAAGCTCTGAATCAAATGAGCTTCCCAACCTGATGAGTAGGAACCTAGGCCTGAGGTTCACCAAACTGAAAACATGTACCTGCGGGCATGAAACGCAGCCTCCCGAGGAAAGGGGGTCAGTACAAAATAATGTACTGAGTATGTAAAACATGAAATGCCGTAAAAGAGGTCATAAGTGGCCAACAGAAAACAGGAGATCAGTATAAAAATCAGGATCCAAATCCAACTGTGCCATAAACAATAAAAGTCAGTTGTGCCTTATAAAAATGAGAGTCAAGTCAAGAAAACATGAGTGTCTGTCCATATACATATATATATCTGTAACGTAACCCGACCCACTAGTGCGGGACACGGTGACGTCATATCGTAACCCGGCCCATGCTGGGACTCGGTTAATCATATCTCATCTATGGATCCATCTTACGTAACTTGGCCCTCTAGTGAGGGTCTTAGTGAAAAATGCAAGGCTGTGCACGAACGTAACCCGGCCCGGGACTCGGTGAGGTGAAGTAGTAACACTTAGCACGAGTAGATATCATGAGTAACCATATGCAAGTAAAAATTATCATTTGACTCTCAATAAAATCATTATAATAATGTCATAATAAACTCTTTGCTGAAAAATCATAGACACTTCTCATAACAATCCTCGTTAGGAATTAAACTGTATAAGAATCAAGTTCGTCCGCCGTACTTTCCTTAAATCATGCCAAAAGAAAGAAGTAAGGGTTTCACATACCTTTTAGACAAACTAATCCACCAAATATTAGAATATGCCTCTTTATAGAACTTCAACCTATAATAATGGTAATACGTTCGTTAATTCTATGGTTACTAGCATACTTTATATCGAATAACGACTTCTTATTCTATAAAAATTCGGGCAGCACTTCCCCCGTTTATACATGTTTCCACAACTTCCAAACGAGGCTAATAACATCAATAACCAAGCACCAATTAAGGGCACAAACAAAACAATAATAAAGAGAATTTACACACCCACTTCTCATGTAAATTTAACCTCTTAATCCACATTAAAAACAGCCCACAAAATAGTCCATGTTCCAATAACAACGAGAGTAGAATGTGAAGCCTTTCTACACCCTTATTCCTTTAGGACTTACATTAGCAATTACCACACCTAAACATGCATAATGGTAACTAAATTTTCAGCATTATAACACCACAAAACAGTCCCTAAAATAGTCCATATACATCACAACATGTCCAACAATTTCATGCAAGTTCTTGGCCACAACATGTCATAATTCCATAACTCTTATCTTAATTCCTAAAATCCAATTTCGTATTTCAATACTTCCATATAACTAATTCCAACTAAATATCAATGTTTCCTTTCAATTTCATCATGCAATTAGTGATAATAATAACAACAATAACCAACGAATCCAATAACACCAAAATCTGTCCCAAATCGGCAACTAGCCCAAAATTGTCACATGCAACGCTTAAATTCCAATTTTTCCTTAACACAAATTCATTACCTTAATTCTAACAACATGAATTCCAATTATATTATAGAAAGAATAATTTTATACCTCAAATTTCGTCCAAAACAGTCCACAATTTTCTGCCCACTGCTTGTCCGAAAATCCCCACTGTTTTGTAATTTTTCTCCTTTTTTTTGTTCACTTCTTCAACTCCAATTGACATGCAAGTGTTCTACAATGTTAAGCCATCATCCCTACATGTTTTTCTTCCAAAATTTCATCCAAAAATCTCAAAATTTCTGGGCTAAAGTCTCGGCCAACAGTGGTTGTTTTTGCCACTGTTTTTGGTGTTGTTTTGCTTCTAATTTTTGGTGAAAAATGTAGTATATGAAGAGAAGATAAAAACCTCAAATTTGGCTATGTGGTTGGAGGGGGTTCTCGGCTGGGGTATGAGGGAGGAGAGGAGAGGAGAGTTTGTTTTAAGTTTTGAATGAAGAAGATGAAAGAATGTAGGTTAATTTAAAAGAATCTGGATTTTTAATATTACACTTTGGCCCCCAAGTTCTTCAATTAATAAATCTTAAACCCACCTCTTTAATTCCCGAGAATTTCATAAAGCCTCGTATCCTCAATGTCATAATTTTATAATACAATGCTATTCCATAACTCCATTGGAATAAATTCAACTACTAGGATTAATTCTCGTCGTCACATGTATAGCACTAAAGAAAAACTATTCTGGGATAACATCCGTTTATACACTAATTTCCCGTATTAACATATGTAAGTGTTCCTTATATTCAATATCCGAATCTTACTTCCTTAATGACGTTCTTAATTATCGTCTTAATCTTACGAGGTGTAACAGTTCCTTACAACAGTTAGTACATGAACACTGACGCCACATATCATATGTCGGCATCTCAAGGTACTCTCTCGTCTTAGTTCAATATGAGCAATTTAAATCGTAATATTATTGTTGGTAGTGAACAAGGCATTCCCATTCGAGGTTATGGACAATCATCTCGTTCCCCACCACACAACCCATTAGCCTTAAACAATATCCTCCATGCTGCGAAACTTATCAAAAATCTGATATCTGTGCGTCGTTTCACAACCACAATAATATTTCCCTTAAATTTGATCCTCTTGGTTTTTCTGTGAATGACCTTATGACAGAGATGCGAATACCGAGATGTGATAGCACCGGGGACCTTTATCCTATCACCACATTCGTCAGCCATGCAACCTCCTCTCCATCAACCTTTACTATAATTTCGTCTCCTTTATGTCATAATGGATTAGGACATCCGGGAGACTCTATTTTACGCTCCCTTAGCAAAAATAAATTTATTGCTTACAAACATGTCCCTTCTCCTCCCGTTTGTGAATCTTGTGTTTTTGGAAAACATGTCAAGTTGCCATTTTATTCTTCATCCACTTGTACTTTAATGCCTTTTGATTTAATACATAGTGATTTATGGACATCTCATATCTTAAGCACGACTAGACATCGATACTATATGTTGTTTTTAGATGATTATTCAAACTTCCTATGTACGTTTCCCCTTGGTAATAAGTCCCAAGACTATTCTAATTTTTCGTCATTCAGCACTTTCATTAAGACACAATTTGAAAAGAATATTAAATGTTTCCAATGTGACAATGAGAGGGAATTCGATAAAAATCAATTCAAACTTTTCTGCGCCAAACACGACCTTATTTTACATTTTTCCTGTCCCCACACCTCTCCACAAAATGGCAAAGCCGAACGAAAAATTAGAACCATAAACAACTTAGTTCGTGCCTTCCTTGCTCACGCCTCTACCCTCATTTTTAGCATTATGCTCTATCAACGGTAACCTATCTCTTGAACATTCTCCCAAACAAGTCTCTCAAACACAAGTCTCTCACTCAAGTTTTCTATCTTTGGGATCCTACCTATAAGCATTTACGAATTTTTGTATGTCTGTGCTACCCCTTCCACCCCTCCACACAAATCAACAAACTGCAACTTCGGTCATCCCCGTGCGTCTTTCTTGGCTACCCCCCAATCATTGAGGTTACAATTGTTACGACTTGTCAAGCCAAAAAATAATCATATCTCATCATGTCATATTCGACGAGTCTCAATTCCCCTTTGTCAAACTCAATTCTCCATCCCCAAATTCCAATGAATTCCTAAATAATGACATAAATCACCTTCTAATTCATCACTTGCAAAATCAACCATCACCTACACCGGTAGTCGTCCCCACCACTGCCGTCCTGAGGTTGGTAATCCATCCAGCCTCGCAACGGGAGCCTCAGAATAGCCCATCACGGACTTTCATCTCGGCTGTCTCTCGGCTAGCCTCCCTCTCACCGATGTCACTGCCCCTTCTCGGCCCCACCCCTACTCCCGGCAGTCTACCTAGTCCCGCCTCCACTTCTCGGCCACCCCATCCCAATCTTATCCAACCTCTCACAACATACCCACGGACAATGGAAACCCATGCTATGCACGACATTTCCAAACCCAAACGACTATTTAACTTGTCCACTTCGGTTGCCCATTCCTGTGTTCCTCGTAATCCGAAAAGATGCCTTGTCCGATCCTAATTGGAAAAATACAATGATTGACGAATATAATGCTCTTATTGAAAATAAGACGTGGGATCTAGTACCTCATCCTCCTGATGCTAATATTATTCGTTATATTTGGATTTTTCGACATTAAAAGAAATCTGATGGTCTTTTGAGAGACACCCGTCTTGTAGGTGATGGCAAGTCTCAATAGGTGGGAGTGGATTGTGATGAAACTTTCATCTCGGTGGTTAAACCAACGACTATTCGGACCGTCTCAGTATTGCTTTGTCCAAATCTTGTCCTATTCATCAACTTGACATAAAAAATACTTTCTTGTATGAAGACCTTTATGAAACCGTATATATGCATCAGCGTATGAGATTCAAGTATCCGATTCATCCTGATTATGTGTCTTTTGAAAAAATCACTATATGGACTGAAACATGCTCTTCGTGCATGGTACCAACGCTTTGCTAATTTTGTATCCTCTATCGGGATTTCACATAGCGAATCTGATAATTCACTGTTCATCTATAACAAAGGTAATGACATGACATACATCCTACTATATATTGATGATATCATCCTCACCACATTTTCTGATGCACTTCGCTGATCCATTATGTCACTCATTGCCTCTGAGTTTGCTATGAAGGATTTGAACCCCCTAAACTATTTTTTTGGGCATTGCTGTTACGAGACATGCATGTTGCTTATTTCTTTGTCAAAGGAAGTACACCGAAGAGATCCTTCATCGAGCAGGCATAACATCTTGTAAACCGGCCCACACACCAATGGATACTAATTCCAAACTTAGTGCCTCTTCGAGTTCTCTGTATGCCGACCCGACTCTCTATCATAGTTTAGTATAAGCATTGCATTATCTCACTTTCACGAGACCAGATATATACTATGTCGTGCAACAAATATGCTTACATATGCACAACCCGACTGATGAACATTTGAATGCCCTCAAACGTATTTTGTGATATGTACAAGGTACTCTTCATTTCGGCTTACACTTGTACAAGTCCTCACTCTCTGGTCTCACATCTTATTCTGATGCTGACTGGGGTGAATGTCCTGACACTCGTCGATCCACGTCGGGTTACTTTGTGTTTCTCGGAGATAACTTGCTTTCTTGGTCTTCTAAAAGACAACCTACTCTGTCTCGATCTAGTGCCGAAGCTGAGTACATAGGTGTAGTGAATGTTGTTTCTGAGTCTTGTTGGATAAGCAACCTTCTACTTGAGCTTCACTGCCCACTCCATAAGGCTACAATAATTTACTGTGATAATGTAAGTGCGATATATCTTTCCGGCAATCTCGTTCAACATCAGCGCACTAAACACATTGAAATGAATATTCACTTTGTACGTGAGAAATTTGCTCGTGGACAAGTTCGTGTTCTTCATGTTCCTTCCCGATATCAGATTGCTGACATATTCACTAATGGACTTCCGCGCATATTATTTGATGACTTCCAAGTCAGTTTCAGCGTAGGAGAACCTCCCGCTTCAACTGCGGGAGTGATAGAATATTACCATTGGTAGAATATTATCATATTTTGTATATCTTTTATATTAGGTGAATTTATATTCCAATTGTAATTAGGAAGATTTAGTTACCTAATTTGTAATTATATAACACTATATATATTATACACAATGATCAATGAAAGACAAGGGACAATATTCCTACATTCGTATTAGAGCTTTGATTATATCTGACTTTGCACCGTGTAGAGTCCAGTCGAGAAAAGCGTTTTCTATCAAAAAAAAATTATATTGAAGATTCAAATCCCAGACCTCTAATTAAGAAAAAAATAGTCCTATACGCAGCACATATCCTTAGATGATTCCTCATCAAACTCAACCAGCTAAACTTGAATACCACATGCCCCTCTATCCTAATTAGAGGTGCTACATTTTTGAGTTGATGAATTTTAGATTTTAAAAAAAGTTATTGAATTTTTAATAAACTATTTATATAAATTAAGTAGATTTTATATATAAATATAATATTTGCCCCAAGACTATTAAATTCCATCGCCCGTAATCAGAAATGGTAGCTCTGCCCATGACTTAACCTAATAAAATGTTGCAAGTATTATTCCCCTACAAAGTAATACTTCATGTATCTCAATTTGTATGCTATATTTTCATTTATATTTATTCAATTTATGTGTTATATTTTCATTTTTATCTATTAAAAATAATGATATTTTTAATACTCATAAAATAATGTAACTTTAGACTTTATATTTAATAATTTTAATCACAAATGTTAATGAGTAATTAATTTTAGACTAGAATTACAAAAAAAAATCTTTCTTCTTAAATTTTATGCCCAGTTAAATAACGATAAGCTGAGACGGAGGGAGTATAATTTATGGGGTTAGAATGTTAGATTATATATATTGTTAAACACGGTGATTTGAAAATCTTATCATATGAGCTTTCTCTAATCCAAAATAAAAATAAAAATTGGAGGAGTCTATAGTATGAGACTTTTGTGAATTCATAAATTGATTTCTTAAATGTTTAATTTTTTTTTTTTTTTGCATATGTAGAGACAATAGAAAAAAATATTATACCTCACCATAATTAATAATCAAAATATTTTAAAAATTATAGTCAAATAAAAACTCTTTCGACTATCCTAGTATAAACTATGAAGGTCACATAAAATGAATCAAAGAAAAATATTGGGTAATATTCCTCAGGAAAATATATATTTAAAAGGCTTATGATCAAAGGAAAAGCTATTGCACTCTTCAAATATTAAATTAGTATTGTCATTCCTATTTCTTTCAATATATTTAGTGTAATATCACGGATGAATCTGAATTATTTTTGCCTAAGACGAAATGATGGATCATAGTCTATACTTTTATAGAAGAAAAAGAAGAAAGAGTAAAGTTTGATTAGAAAGATTGAGATCTAATCTAAGAGGAGGCAAATCCTACACATGCATGGGAGAAACACAAGTTAATCTATAATCATTATGTTGGGCTATGAAAGTAACTACTGGTCGGAAAGCCATTTGACCATCTTATCACTTTAAAATGAAAAAAAAAATCATTACTCCTACTATTTATTTACTCAAATTATACTAAAGGAGCACATGAAGTACGTATAGTATATTTTGATTAATTTAGTGTAAACACCACACACACACCACATATATATATATATATATATATATATATATATATATATATATATATATGGTTAGGGATGACAACGGATCGGATCTGGATCGGATCCTACTAGATCCGGATCCAGATCCATTTTTCATACTTGAATCCATATCCGAATCCAGATCCGTCGGGTCCATAAAAATCATATCCAAATCCGGATCCATCGGATCCACCGGGTCCACGGATCGGATCTGGATCACATGTAAAAAAAATTGTCTTGCTAAGATTTTTTTTTAATTGACAAACGATTTTTACTTAGATAACACTTTACTGTGTTTCAATTTTTCATATGAGATATTTTGTTCGTTGTCTCGTTTAGATTGTGAGCTATTAATTGAAAATGTTGGACAATGACAATAGTTGTGAAAAATGCTGAATAGTATTTCCACAATGCAGAACTTGCATGTGCGTGGAATCTTCACAAATGAAGTGAATATAATTTTAACTACTTGTCTATGGAGATGTTAGTCATTCACTAATATAACATTGATTTTATTATCAAAGTTACCTCTTTATTTTTTGGTTTTTGATTTAACGCGGGGATAAATTAAACTTGTTTTGAGAATTAAACTTGCAAGGATGTGCTTAGCAATTTTAAGAAAATACTTATAAAATTACATTATAGGTTATGAATATATTTAATAAAAAACGGATCCACGGGTCGGATCTGGATCGGATACGGATCTCAAATACAAGATCCAGATCCAAATCCGATCTGTCAGAAACGGATCCGGGTCCGATCCGGATCCGTCGGGTCCAAATAGAGATGGCAATGGATCCTGGACCCGGTCCGGATCCGGTGAATCCAGATCCGTTTTATAGGATATGGATCTTCAAAATTTGGACCCTACGGATTCGGATTGGACCCGGATCCGTTTCTGACTGATCGGATTTGGATCTGGATATTGTATTTGAGATCCGTATCCGGTCCAGATCAGACCCGTGGATCCATTTTTTATTAAATATATTCATAACCTAGAATGTAATTTTATAAGTATTTTCTTAAAATTGCTAAGCACATCCTTGCAAGTTTAATTCTCTAAACAAGTTTAATTTATCCCCGCGTTAACTTAAAAATCAAAAAATAAAGAGGTAACTTCGATAATAAAATCAATGTTATATTAGTGAATGAGTATATCTCCATAGACAAGTAGTTAAAATTATATTCACTTCATTTGTGAAGATTTCAAACACATGCAAGTTCTGCATTGTGGAAATGCTAGTCAGCATTTTCCACAACTATTGTCATTGTCCAACATTTTCAATTAATAGCTCACAATCAAAACGAGACAACGAACAAAATATCTCATATGAACATTTCAAAATTGAAACACAGTAAATTGTGAGCTAAGTAAAAATTGTTTGTCAGTTCAAAAAAAAATTCTTAGCAAGACAATTTTTTTTACATGTGGATCCAGATCCGATCCGTGGACCCGATGGATCCGGATTTGGATATAATTTTATGAACCGATGGATCCGAATCCGGATCTGGATTCAGGTATGAAAAATGGATCTGGATCTAATAGGATCCAGTCCAGATCCTATCCGTTGCCATCCCTAGGTCCAAAATTTGAAGATCCATATCCTATAAAATGGATCTGGATCCACCGGATCCGGATCGGGTCCAGGATCCACTGCCATCTCTATATGTGGTGTCTATATATATTTTGTGAGAACAACACAATACCGTTAAAATTGTTTTTCTTGAGACAGCGGACAATGACTAAATACTTTGTTTATCCTCAAGGAGAATGAGCAAATTGTTTTATGCAGTGGTAATCCAAATTACGTCAAGATAAATATCAGTATTTATTTGATTAACGCACCCCCACTTAATGGGAAACCCCCTTTTTTCATACCAATTACTCCACTGATGAGAAATACTAAATTCATATCTTCATTAGGATTGAATAAAATTTGAAAGCTCTGTTGAGACGTGTGTCCATGATGTGTGGAGAAATTACGACACATTTCATACCAATTTTATAGATTATTATTGTTCTTTATGCATTTGTAGTAGATGTTTCTTATGTTATTTTGGTTTTTATATTTGCATTGGAACACAAAAAGTGGAGAAATATGCTGAAACATGGATAAAAGTGCTGAAAAAAGGAAGAAGTGCTGAGAAGATCACTTCTGCGAACCGCAAAATGGTAGCCAAGTTAGAAATAGACAGTGAGAAGAAGACTCTGGAGTCCCGAAGTGTGACCCATTATGCGGTCCGCAATCTGGTCTGCAAACCACTGCTCCAATTGAAGTCCAGTTCAAATTGCGAAGTCTCAAGGCACTTCTGCGGACTGCACTTCCAACCGCAGTTCCGGACGTTCCAAATCAAGACCCACTCTGCGAACCCTAATCCAGTTTTGTAGACCGTAGACCTGTTCTGTAGTCCACTTCTGCGGTCGCAGAGTGGCGTGCTGTGATATTTTTTGTAATTTCGAGTAATCTAAAAATTGGGTCCCTATATATACTCACCTAAGATTTTGTGATTTGACATCTTATACCTTACATACCTAGCCACTTTTATATTGTTCTTTGTGTTGTCTTGTCTTGAGGAGACACAAATAGTATTCATCTTTAGTGTCATTCAAAAGATTTTTGGTGTTCTTCATGATCCATTGTGTAAAAGACAAGCATATTGTTTATCCAAATTCATTGTAAGCTTCTTTTATGTTCATTATGCCTTGTTATTTTTATTAATGTGTTTTACATTTATTATTTAATATGAGCGGCTAGAACTTAGGTTGAGATTGTGATTAAATAATGGAGTGTGGTAGTTGGGGTAGTTCATAGATATGAAATAAGTGTATTAATGTGACATTCAACTACCCCTCACTCTTAATGTTTAAGGGTTGGTCGCAAACACCTTTTAATGTCTATTGTTTCTAGTCAAACTTGAAAAGAGAGACTAGAATTTAGGAAACGGGTATGTTGATTAGGACTTGGGGCTTTAAACCTAATTTAATGATTTCCAACTTTAATTAGATGAGAATCAACTAAGGGTGATAATGGATGTTCGTAAATGTCACATTTTAGAGCTTAATAAAGCCTAAAGTGATATTAAGTGGGTCAATTGAGAAATCTCCACCTAAATATTAGTCTCCATTGTTTATACCACGCTAAATACACCACTTTCATGCATTAAGTCACAACCCTAACATTTTAAATTACTCGATACATTAACCATTAATTGACTTGATTACTTAAATAGTTAAAAACAAACAATCAAACAAATCTGGTTACCATAGAAGTAAAGTAATTAGTAAAGCCATAATACACACAACTAGAATTGATTTCACATCGTATTCCTTGTGGGATTCGATCCCAACCTAGTTGAATTACTATATTTGATAATGATCGCGTTATATCATTTTAAGGTGTAATTTGGGCGTCAGTCCACCCTCCTAAAAGGCGTGTATTAATTTCTCAATTTAGAGAAAATAACATATGTTACTTAATTTACAATAATTGAATATTATAAAGTGAACTTCAAAGATATCTTTTCCTCGAAATTGTCTGCAAATACAGTGTGCGTGAGGGCCTAATATGGTGCCTTATATGCAAATTAAACTTAGAACATGCAATTGGTCTTTTTTTTTGTGTTTGTCTGGTGGCTTATGACTCATGGCTCACACGTAAATATACTTTGTCTCAACTTTTAGCTTAGCCTTTTTTGCTTGTGGGAAATATGTTACTCTAATTTAATCTCTTTCACACTCTAAATTTGAAGAAACAAAAGAGAAGCAAAGAAAGCAACATTATTTTTTCCTCGTTGACGAAGAAAAAGGGAAGATAGGGTTGACTTTTGTATGCTATGGTCAAAGCTGCATGTATATTGGAATTATGAACTGTTAAATTGGCTGATTATAAGTTTTGGACTGTTGCTCTACTTTGAGCCACTTTATTTTCCAGGTATTCTGGGGAATTGTCAATAGTATTGGGGCATAACTAATTTTTGTTTCGTATTTGTGAGAACATAACGCACCATGACACTATTAATTATGTCATTTTCATTTTTTTTTATGTCACTTTTGCACATAACTTTATCTCTTAATTTCGGCTAAATCTGTTTTTTTTTTCACGAAAAAGAAAGGAGAGTATGCAGTGCAATTAAAAGTAATAATTAAAGGAGCTCTGTGAGGTATATATCATCCATATGAAAATTGACTTGTCCACCAAATGCAATGAACTTTTCTGCGCCAGCTTCGTGTAAATTCTTGAATAAACTTGTGTTACACATAAAGCTAAGTATGGAAAGGATTTTTGCCAACAATAATATTGTTTCTATATTAGGAGTGGAGCAGATTGTCTACGGACCGTAAAACTTAGTAATGAAATATGATATATTGAGTCATCTAACGGTGGAGCTAGTCGGAATTTTAACCAAGAGAAAGTAAAATATAACGAATTAAATACACAAAAACGTTAAAGGAATTCAACATCTACTACATATAAATAATAAATAACTTTGACTTTGTATATACAATAATTTTTTGCGGAATAAGTTCTAATGTGCCCCTTGCTCCCCTAGCTCAGCCTGATGTTACCTACTGAGAGGAGTTAATGAAAATTGTAAATATTTGTAGGAAGTCAATATTAACCATATCTTGATGGAGGCAAATTAAAGTATGAGTTTTCTAACGAATGAATGACACAAACATGAAGAAATTTGGAAATCTGGGACGATGTGCTACAGAATATGGAGTTTCTTCACTTGCCAGATTTAGGCCATCGCTTAAGAAAGCTATTAAGGTTCTTGTTTAGTACTTCCCCTTGAACCCAAAAATAATCAGCAAGTTCTTTTTCTTCTGATTTTATCTAGAACAGAAATTCTTTTAATCAATCAACGGTATATAAAATATAATTGGTTAAAAAGTCATGTAAGATTAACTTTTTATAAAGAAAAGTGAGCTGTCTGTCAAAACAGTGTAATTATTAAATTACAATAATTATATTGCATGAACGCTTTATTCCATATTTGGATCTTTTTAACAATACAGTGAATTTCGTAAAAACGGGTGAACATATACTAATTGTACATGTAAACGTTTTTATTCCACAATTGAATTTTCTAGTGAAATAACATGAATATACAATCTTAATAAGGCTATGATATATTATTAGGCCGAGCCTTTTTCCATTTATTGCCCACCTTAATTGCTAGTAGTATTATTTTTATAGCTTCGATTATTTTCCCAAAAAAAAAGAAAAAAAAAGTGGAACTCCCACCCCAGGAGCCCCCACACTCCCGGTCCAACAGGTCTGTGAAAGAGGTAAATCATGGTGACTCAGTTGATTTCAAAGATAATCCAGCCTCTGCTTTTTTGGTACAAATGTGAAAAGGACATCACGTTTTCAGTGGAGCAAAATCTTAATTAAGTATTCAAATTCCACAAAAGATAACAAAAAAAATTCTCTAGAGCTTATCACAAAGAATAGATGTTTTAAGCTTCACACAGGCTAAATCACATAAAACTTGACCCGGTCAATTGAACAACCCGCAAATCACGCCTAATGGTGTGTGGCAAAGAGAATGCCACTTTGGCAAATAGGAGTATCAGTATATTCAATGGGTTCACTATTCAAAATCTAAGACATGATTCACCTTCTTATTAAATCAATTTTAACATACTCATTACGTAATTTGTTTAATAGAATTAATCAAATAGAGTATTTAAAACAAATAGCATTAGTATCTTACTTACACGAGTAATTAATGTATTTATGAGCATAGATTAAAAATATATATGTATATTTTTTATTTTCTGAAGTGACAAATAATTTCGACCGTTTTTTTTAAAATTTAAGTGAAGATAAAAAATTGGAGGGACAACAACAAAAATATCATCGTAATTAATGTAATCTCTAAAGTGAAGTCTGAAGAGTGTGGTGTGTATGCATACCTTACCGACAGACATTCAGCTCAAATAAAGCATGTTAAAGTAAGTATAGAAAGAAAATACACTAGTACAAAGGAATCACAGGTAATAATAAAATCTAAGATTAAGATAGTATGAGAGTAACACTATTACTGATAAAGGAAAAAAATCAGAGTGAATAAAAACAAAATAAATAAAGATTGATATTGGAACAACTGAAATCACAGTGAAGAACATAAGATTCACATTAAAGTCTCCGTAGTGTTTTACGATACAACTCTTTCAAAGGCCATCTCTACTTATTGAATAAAAAAACTTTTATATAAACTAAAATAAAACACCACTCTTCACTCCGTTCACTTTCACGGAGATTCTAAACCAAATAAATTATACTAATAATAAATACTACTAATATACTCAAAAAAAAAAAAAAAAAACAAAACTCTAGCCGATTTCTTGCGGTCGCCGGTAGACAAAATTTGCCACTAAACAGTGGCAAGCCGGGACAGTGACAGTTGCAAAATTGGTCATTCATAGAAGTGAATTAAATTGCCAATAGAGAATCAACACGGGAAAAATCACCAATGTCTTGGAGATAATCATCCACTCCTAATGTACCCAAGTCTTGAAACGAATCATCAAACTTGGCAAAATCAAAATCATCATCGTTAAATAGGAAGTCGTTGTTCGCGAAATCCGATGAGGATGTGACATTGTACGATGAGCCAAAATCATTGGGATAACTTCTTGTTGTTTCCTCAAATAACGTCTGTTCCGTTGCTTCGAAATTGAAGAAATCTTCTAAAAATGGAACATCTGTTGGCATGTAATTGTTTGAGTAATCTGGTATCACGCTCGTCTCGCCCTGGCACTCCTCCAGGGCCTGCTGTGGAACCGTTAAATCAGACGGTTCAGCAAACTGGGCAAACGGTTCAACATCCTGAACCGTTTGCTCAGACTCCGTTGGTTCTTGGACCGACTGACACTGGCTTTGCTGCTCAGTTTCTTCACTGGACTGGCTCATTCTAAACCGTAAAACAGATGTCGGAGAATGAATATTACGGGATTCGTTGCCGGATTCATAGCCGGAGTTGGACGGAACACTGATATCGGGCTCGGGATTGGGTGGAGTGACGAAGTTTGTTAAGGCATCGGGCCCACGAAGCTTGATGGCAGCGTTGTCATAAACCATAGCGGCTTCCTCAGCAGTGTCGTAAGTTCCCAACCAGAGCCTGACCCGACGGGCCGGGTCTCTGATCTCAGCGGCCCATTTACCCCATGGCCGTTGACGTACGCCCCGGAACTTCCTAACAGTGCCAGCAGATTGAGGGGGCTGGGCTTTAATTAGTTTTTGTTTGGGCTGAAGAGCTTCGGGTGTTTTTTTCTTCACCCTCTTGCCACTGTTAGGGATGCTGACTTCGGCGGTTTCAATACTTACTTCATTGATGTACCTCTTAACCCGTCGACGTCCGAAATACTCTTCTTCTTCATCGCTGGAAGAGTCAGTTGCGTCTGGGTCGGTAACAGAAATCCGAACAGTCCTCGGAACAGAGGGATTGTATTGGGAGGATGATTTTGGGGCTTCTTGGATTTTTTTTGATTTTACAGGGGAGGGTTTAGTGAGTTTCCTGATAACGTTTCGGTGCTCGGTGTATTTAATCGGACACAACATATTGTGATCCATCGAAGAACACACTTGTTTCTTTCAATTAGCTATTTTCACTGTTTCTCTGCTGCTTCTATCACTATAAGCACCACAAAAGGGTGATTTTTTCACAAAGGAAGGGAAAAAATATCGGAGTGAGAGGTTTAATGAAGGTAAAGGAGGATTGCTTTGAGAGTGACACCAAAAGTAGGACACTTAAAAAGATGAGAAGAGTAATGGAACCGTCAAAGAGAAGCCAAAAACACGATGATTCAGAACATAACCTGACAAAAAGATGACTTAAAACGTTAAAAGATGGGATTGTAAAAGGAGAAACAACACACCCACAGTCAGTCCCACACGGAGAATAAAGCCTGAGATTAAAAAAAATGAAGAACAGAGCCTGGAATTAAAAAAGGAATTAAGGGACCGTAAAGGAAGGAAGAGAGTTTACAAGGAAAGTACTTAAGTAATCATTCTAGATATTGAAATGTATCTTTTGTTGCTCTTTTTGAATGGTAAAAATGCTAAAATGATGATGAGAGAGAGAGAGTGACTGAGATTTTAGAGAGACAGTTATTTTTTAAACTGGCGATGAGTCAAGTACTCAATTCCCTGTTTTATAGGATCAACAAGCCGAAATTAGAAGCTCCATAATAAGCACACCTATTTTTAATTACTATATTATTTTCTCTTTTTTATACCAATTAGTATTTTTTAAATAAGGAAAATAAATAAATACTCCTCCTCTGTGTCAAAAAGATTTATATTTTTTTATTTTCGAGAGTTGAGTTATTATTTGACTGTAATATTTTTAATTTTTTAAAATATTTTAAATAATTAATTATGATGACTTATAGTAATTTTTACGTAATTTTAAATATGAAAATTTTATTTAAAAAATTTATATTCTAACCTATAATTAAAATTAGTAAATTTGACTTTCGAAAAATGAAAAATGTCAATCTTTTTGGAACTCTTAACCGCTTACTTATGTTAGAGCTATTGTGTTACTGTCCTTCTCTACTTTTCTCTGCCGATACTTCCATAACATAGGCCTTTGACGTCTTCCCCCATATATATGGATTCTTATTTTCTTTAGTGATGTATCCCAACCCTCTTCTCTGACTAGAAAAGCTGCGCCTAAGACTCTGAAGCGAAGGGAGGTGGTCCCGAGCCGGACAGAGTATCTGTAAATATATCTAAACAGTCACCGGCGGCAGGTAACCGGGGATGCCGGTGAGAGAGACGGGTAAAGAAATCACGATTCGCCACATCTCAATAAGTCTGAAACACCGTTAGTGATTATGACACGTAGGGAAGGTGGGCCCAGCTAACGAGTTGGTCCAATGAGTGAAATTCAAACGCTGTTGAATCAGCTCCTAATTGTATTTCTCGAAGCACGTGTCGCTTGGTCACGTGAGGCCCAGGATACACGGCCACAGTTAAAATATGTCGGTCAAATTTCAAAAGACATTGCCAACAATTCAGCTGGACCAATTAATAACAGATTTTTACGAAGTTACTTACTGGTGGTTGATTTGGGTCCCTTGATTTTTTCTTTAATTAAGCCTTCCATCACATTTTTATGTCAAGTTGTTGAGTATGCATGAATTTAAAAGGTTTTAAAAAAAGATTTTTAGACGTATTAATCAAAGAACATAATAATAACGTATCTAATGTAATACTATGGCACACAAGTGAGAAATTTGAAAAAGATAAAATGTGTGCGGACCTTCCTACCTTATGCGATAGAGGCTATTTTTAATAGATCTTCGGCTAATGTTGAATGTTTCATGTATTTGATAGTTATTCTTTTCAAAATTGTGGTGATAGTTTCACGTGTTTGAGAGTTATTCTTTTCTTGATTGTGGTGAGAGTATAACATGTTTTTTCAATTTAAACGGGTGATAATAAGGTCTAAAATTTTGATAGCTCTTTCCTAATTTATCTGATTCACCTTTTTTAAATTTGTTTTAAAAAATAATATATTTATATATTAAAAATTAACATTAGACATTTCATTCAACACTTATTGAGATTATTTATCGTAGATAAATATATATATATATAATTTTTTTTATTTTTTTATTTTTTTAAATTTTAAATTTAGTTAAAATGCAACATATAAATTGAAACATAGTGACTAATATCCTACTAGCGATAAAATGGCAATTTACGATTATATAGTTTATTACTATTCTTTTTTGAGATCGATTAAAGTTGTGTAATTTTCATGGGGAGGCACCTAGAATTTGCCGCTTGTGGGTTTTACCTTGTTTTCTATTTACGTATATCAAGGTAAATCAAATTCACGCGACTGTGAGGCCCGTGCATATAACAATCTCGTTTTCACCCGTTAAAGGATGAGAAGAGTGAGGAAGTTGATAAAGTAAAATCACCCAATTGTCGACTCCATTCTCGGTAAAATTGTTCGGAACAGTAATCTTTCACCACACAAATAGCACATGATAAACTCAACAGAGTTGCTCTGACTTAGCGATGTGATTATTCTTGTGACTCTTTTGTGGGCTGCACGTGGTTATTTCCCGTTTTCATTATTTTGTGTTTTTGTATTATTATTACTCTACTTCCACTTAAAGATAATTAACTAAACTAAAAATACAAAATAAAAAATATTTTTGTATATCAATTTATGTGATAATGTTTGAATTCATATGACGTTCAGAAAATAAATTAAGTCTTTTAAAACATGTTATTTTAAATATGATATAATATTAGTGTAATTATAAGACATATGAAATTCGTAATCTTAAACATGTCATAATATTTGAGTGAGTAGAGACGGACCTAGCATTTGAACTTTGTGAGTTTTAGATTCAAGGATAGTGATATTAACTGTTAGTAACCGAGTTTTTAATTTAATTTCATACATGGAAGGAGTATCAACTTTAGGTATAAATACTAAATTGTACTTTCTTACGTCTATATTATATGGTGTTTTAGATTGAGCATACCATTTAAGAGATCACTTAGTATTTTTTCACTAAAATTACCTTTAATTAAATAATATTAATTTAATATATTTTTTGAATATGTAAAAATTAACTTATTCAAATAAGGATAATTTAAAAAGTAATAATTAATACCTTGTTGATTATATAAAAATACTTATTTGGAATAAAAAGAGAAAGCCCCCTATCATATGAGGGAGTATTTTGTAATTTTAAATTTAAGTTGCGAAAGAGTTCAAGGTGTAAATCAATTCATTCCAATTATCTACACATGGTTCAGAAAATTATGGACAAAATCTAATGAGTATAATTAACTCTAGGAAACTGTATAATGTCAAATATTTTGGGACATGAATTGTGGAATTTTGTTTCCTTGGAGATTATGGTTTCTTTTTAGTTTACATTTAAGTAAAAAGAACATTAAGAAAAATAATAATTAGTGAATTGATGGTAAAAATAGATAATTATGGAATTGATTGCAGTAAATGTACAAATTACAAGAGACTTACCTAGTATAACTTCTTTTCAAGTCTAATTGAGGTAAGTTAAATACAACTTTATTTGATAGTGTAATCAATGAGTTACTTGAATTTCGCTACAACATTGTTATCAAATAATTTTATTCTTTTTTTTTGTTCACACCAACATGCTCATTATTCACATGTTTAAGAACGTAATTTTATGTCTGTCATGATATTCTCGTATTCAATAGATATAGTTTAACTTTTAGAATCATATATTTGAATCAATTACTACTAAGTTTGACTTATGTTTCCCTCTAAAATTGATTTATTGAACAATAGAGTGTACTCTTTGCACTTTGGACTTCGGTAATTTGCTATGAAAATAAAACTTAAACCTGCTTGCCAGCTAATGCAATACTAATAATAACGTTCACTTGCCACTTTTTAGTCTTGTCTTTAAAAAATAGCTACTATAGTAAATGATTTAAACCAAGAAAAGAATCAAGAAAATAATGTGCATCTTTATTTACTCATCAGCACAATTAATACACCTAAGCAACAGAATGCCGTGGAGTTTAATGTTTTACTCATTAAGTACCACTATCCGTATCATATCTCAAACCCAAAAAAAGAAAGATGAGTTTCTTTTATTTAATGACTAAATTTAGATATTTGGTGGAAAAGACAAATTATGTACAAGTTTGCCCACTTACCTGTACAAAAATATAAAATGGCTATATTTGGAGTTGGGCAAATCTTGGTTCTATGAAATAAGTAATTTCATAATTGATTGTCTATATCCTCCGAATTTTAATTTATTTGGGCAAATTTTTTCTTTTTAAATGAATAAGTAAATCAAAATGAATTTGATTTAATTTGGGTCGATACGACAGGAGTTGTCTTGAATTCTGAATCCAAAACTAGATATGCTTTTAAACGAGTACATTTTGAGTAAATAATGGAGTATTATTTACATGATAAAAATGTTGTACTTTTTATTTAACATGTCTCAAGCAATTGTGTAAGTTAGGCTGCAACATGATGAAACCTCAACATATTACTTGTTGCATTCTTAGTAGTTGTTAGATGTTTTTCACTTGAAGTGTAAAGACAAGTGACAACAACAACGTGCGCAAGTTGTAGAAATTAACATTTGGTGTATGCCTTAGGATGCTGGCACGTAAAATCACTAGAAAGGTTGAGGGTCATGTAATTGAAGGAGCTCACATGTTGAACTTCCATATTGTTCATATCATGTTTTTTGAAGCTAGTACATGTTGGGATCAAAAGAATCAAATATAATGCGTAAGTTAACAAAATAAACTTTGGACAATAATAAGTAAAATAATCAAACAAAACAAATACCAGAAGAAACGTAATAATTTAGAATAATTTGATCAATTGATATATATATTCACTAATATAATGTAAGAGATAATACAAAAAGTTATTCAGAAATGTTTCTCCGAAACAAGATTTCTCTTAAAAATTAAGTATATTGTGAATTTGTATATAGAGATGACGAGATCCTCAGGTTATAGAGGTCCAATTTTTTTTCATTCAAAATAAATATTAGCCAAATATGGAAGAGATTTATATTTTTCCTTTTACAAAAAGTAAAGATCAATTTTGGTAAATATTTTGTCATTCCTTTATTATGAAAAAACCACTTATGATAAGAAAATCAGGACAAACATCTAATATAATACAATTTTGTTTACAGAACTTGCATTACGAGGCCGGGGTTCGGGCTTTGTATTTATTTGGGTCCGAGAGCTTATTAGAGTTTAAAATAATTTTTGAGAGCTTTTTAGAGTTTTAAATATTTTTTTTAATGAAATAGGAATCCAAGCCAGCCTTTACGACAAGAGGGGGTTTCTTAGATGGTAAGCGTCCTCCATCTCCAATCCGAAGGTTGTGGGTTCGACTCACCACGGGAGCGAAAAGGGGAGAGGGTAACCAAAAAAAAAGAAAGTCTTCACCGGTTTGGTCTGAATGATATTCTAGGTTATTTAGCGTTACTTGAATAATTATATGATTAGACAAATTAATTTGATGATTTTATAGCAATTATATTATACGTTGAGCGACTTTAAGTATACGCAACAACTTTCACGAAATTATCAATTATCTCTACCATGATTGGCACTCAGAGAATTTTACTTTTCCAACACAATAGTTGATAGACAGTGTATATTCCCGTGATATACACTTGCTATACATAGTGTATATCACGGGACTTTGGTCCTTTTTCCATTGTAATTAGTGTATCGATTTTAGCATACTTAGTGTAGAATATTTGTATTATTTAGTATTGTACACTTACCATAATCATAAGAGTCTTGTACTACTAGAATAGGGTTTTGGGATTAGAATAGGAATATGTTTTCTATTATGGTAAACTGTAATTTGTATATATAATATTTTCATTAATGAAAATAATTAAGGGATTATTTCTTTCATAGTATCGAAATTTAGGTTATTTTTTTTCCAACTTTTTTCCGTCGACCTTGTGATCGGATTCCGCCCCCCTTCCCGGATTCCTTGATCGTCGGTGGTTTTCTTTTAGTTTTTTCTCCTCAAATCATCTATTCTTCTTTCATTATGTCGACGACAAAGAACACGTTTCACCCTGTCCTTGTTGTTTCTAACATCAAGAATCACATACCTCTTATTCTTGAAATAGAAAACGTCCAATACGCGACGTGTGCCGAGTTGTTCAAAATTCACGCTCGCTCGCATCAAGTCATCCATCACTTAATCCACGCGGCTCTAGAGGATACGGAGGTGCCTAAACGCGAGGATGATCCTAAGTTATGGACAACGCTTGATGCCACCGTACTTTAGTGGATTTATTCTACTATCTCTACTGACCTATTGCAGACGATTATTGAGCTAGACGCTAGGCAATGGCTTCTTGGGATAGGCTACGTGACATATTCCAAGATAATCAGAATTTCAGAGCTGTTACACTTGAGCAGGAATTTTCCCACGTCAACATGGAAAATTTCCTGAATGTTTCGGCTTATTGCAAAAGGTTGAAAGGAATTGGCGGACCAACTCCGCAACGTTGGTTCACCCGTTAGTGAAGATCGTCTTGTTCTACAGATGGTTGTCGGCCACTCCGATGCCTATAGTGGCGTTGGGATTCTACTTCTTCAAAGTAACTCTCTCCCAAAGTTCTATAAAGCCCGCTTCATGCTTACTTTGGAAGAAGTCGATTTGGATAAAAAGGTAGCTACCGGGCCTAGTCCCGTAGTCATGATGACGTCCTCCACCAATTCTCTGGGTTTTATTGATAATTCGGGCCAAAACCGTGCTCATAGTGGCGGCAAGAATACTAGGAAAAATAATAGAAAAAACCGCGATGGCAAACGTGGTGGTAACGACGGCAGTGGGATCCCACCCCAATAGTAGTGGGCCACAACCCAACTGGTCCCAGACTTGGGCCCCCTGGCCGTGGGCCTAGGCCGGTGGCAGTGGCCCAACAGTCCTGGTTTTCCAGCCCCTTTAGCCCACGACAATTGGGCCCAGTTTCAGCCCCCTTTCGGCCCAACTATCCTAGCCCAGTTTCTGTCCAGCGATCCAGTGGGGTTTCGGGTCAGCAGGGAGGTAGGCCTGGGCCCCATTAGGCCCATCATGCCGTTGGTCCCACTCCTACCGATATTGAAGTCGCGATGCACACATTTGAAATAAATCATTCGGACCTAAATTGGTATATGGACACCGGCGCCACTACTCACATGACGTCTGACTCATGTACTCTCACGTCTTATTCCAATTTGAGCAACAATCGTGGTATAATTTTTGGTAATGATAATTCAATTCCAATTCATGGTTACGGTCATAAAACATTGTCTCTCCCATCCACCCCTTATTTTGAAAAATACCCTTCACGCTCTGATTAAAATTTTTGGTGTATGTTCGTAAATTCACCACTGATAATTTCATTTCTATTGAATTTGATCCGTTTGGGTTTTCTGTGAAGGATTTCAAGACGGAGAGTCCTCTCATGAGGTGTAATAGTATGGGGGATCTTTATCCTATCACGCCAAGTTCCGGTCTCTCGAGTCAAGCCTTGCCATCAACTTTTGCAGCCCTTGTTCCTTCCTTGTGGCATGCTCGTCTAAGTCATCCGGGATCGTCTATTTTGTCTTCATTAGATAAAAATAAATTTATTTCTTGTAAGGGTACGCGTAGTACTCCGAATTGTCAATCTTGTTCTTTAGGAAAAATTGTTAGGTTGCCATTTGTAGACTCTAATTCTCATACTTTATTGCCATTTGATATTATTCGTAGCGATTTATGGACATCTCATGTTCTCAGTTCTTTGGGTCACCGTTATTACATTATATTTTTGGATGATTATTCTAATTTTTTATGGACTTTTCCGACAGCGAAAAAATCTCAAGTTTTTTCAACTTTCTTAAAATTTAGAGCATTCATTAGAACCCAATTCGAACAGAAAATAAAAAACATTCAATGTGATAATGATAAAGAATATGATAATGGGATGTTTCGGGAGTTTTGTGCTAATAATGAGATTAATTTTTATTTTTCTTGTCCTCATATGTCTTCACAAAATGGAAAAGTCGAACGCAAAATTCGTACCATTAATAACATTATCCGAACTTTATTGATTCATGCTTCCGTACCCCTTCCCTTTGGCATCATGCTCTACAAATGACTACATATCTTCTTAATATTCTTCCTACCAAAGGATTGGCATATTCGTCCCCTCTTCACATCTTATATAATAAGGCTCCTTCGTATTCACATCTTAGGGTCTTTGGGTGCTTGTGTTATCCACTATTTCCGTCTACCACAATTAACAAACTTCAGGCCTGGTATACCCTTTGTGTGTTTCTGGGTTATCCATCAAATCATCGTGGTTACAAATATTTTGATTTATCGTTAAATAAAATCATTATTAGTCGCCATATTCTTTTTGATGAATCCCAATTTCCATTTTCTAAGGTAAGTAATCCCGTGCCTAGTTTGTATAATTTTTTGGATGATGGTATATCCCCGTATATTATTCACCAGTTTTCGAACGTGTCCCACACCCCAAATCTGCCAGCGGGCCCACTTCCTGCTGGCCCCACCACACCACTTATACCCATTGCTCCCAGTTTCGCCACTGGGCCAGTTTCAGCAATTGGGCCAGTCCAGCCCCATACTAAAACTGGTCCAGTTCCTACTACGTCGCTTGCTCCAGTTTACAGTTCTGGGCCTGCTGACCAGCCCGTCCCGTGTCCTGAAAATTCCCAAAATTCACCCAATTCTCCCACAGTCATAGATTATTCACTCGAAGTCAACATGGTATTTTTAAACCAAAAAGATATTTTAATTTAAATTCTAATATTCTTAAATCACCGCTACCCCGTAATCCTATGTTTGCTTTAAATGACCCGAATTGGAAAATTGCCATGACCGACGAATATAATGCTCTTATTGATAATAAGACGTGGGAGTTGGTGCCCCGTCCTTCTGGTGTTAATATTATTAGGTCTATGTGGATTTTTGCTCATAAGGACAATTCTGACGGTTCTTTTGCGAGGCATAAGGCACATCTTGTTTGTGATGGTAAGACTCAGCAGGTTGGTGTGAATTATGGTGAGACATTTAGTTCGGTGGTCAAGCCGGCTACCATTCGTACTGTGCTCAGCTTGGCTCTTTCGAAAGCATGGCCCATTCATCAGTTAGATGTGAAGAATGTTTTCTTACATGATGATCTCAAGGAGACAGTCTATATGCATTAGCCCTTAGGGGTTTAGGGATCCCAAATATCCTCATCATGTTTCTTTGTTGAAAAAGTCCTTGTATGGGCTTAAGCAATCCCCACGGGCTTGGTATTAGAGGTTTGCAGACTATGTTTCGACTATTGGGTTCTCTCACAGCAGGTCTGATAATTCATTGTTCATATATCATCGTGGTTCTTCCCTGGATTATATACTGTTATATGTGGATGATATTATCTTGACTGTCTATTCTGATGCATTACGCAAGTCTATCATGACAATGCTCAATTCTGAGTTTCCTATGAAAGACTTGGGGTTCTTGAGTTAATTTTTGGGATTGCTGTCACTTGTCATGTAGGTGGGTTGTTCTTATCACAGAGAAAGTATGCAGTTGAGATCATTGAGAGAGCTGGGATGTCATCTTATAAGTCCATTTCCACTCCGGTTGATACTAAACCGAAGTTGGGTGTTGCGGTGGCTCACCTTATGAGGATTCGACACGTTATCGCAGTCTTGCAGGGGCCCTTCAGTATCTTACGTTCACGAGATCAGATATTACGTATGCCGTACAACAGGTGTGTTTGTTTATGCATGATTCCAGGGTTGAGCACATGAATGCACTCAAACGCATTATTCGGTACATCTAGGGGACACTTGACATGGCTTACATTTATATCCTTCGTCGACGTCTACACTTGTCTCGTATACAGATGCTGATTGGGATGACTGTCCAAACACCAGACGGTCTACGTCTGGCTATTGTATGTTTCTTGGTAATAACTTGGTCTCCTGGTCTTCAAAGCGTCAGTCGACTTTATCACGCTCTAGTGTAGAGGCCGAGTATCGAGCGGTAGCCAATGTGGTCTCGAAATCCTGTTGGTTACGTAATCTTATTTTAGAGCTGCATTTTCCTATTCAGAAAGCTACCCTGGTGTATTGTGATAATATTAGTGCCATCTACCTTTCGGAGAATCTTGTTCAGCACCAGCGCACTAAACACATCGGGATGGACATTCACTTTGTTCGCGAAAAGGTAACTCGGGGACAAGTACGCGTCTGTCATGTCCTTTCCAGGTATCAAATTGCAGACATCTTTACAAAGGGTCTTCCCTCGGTCATTTTTGAAGATTTTAGGGACAACCTTAGCGTACGAAGACCGCCCGCTATGACTGCGGGGGTGTGATAGACATTGTATATTCCCGTGATATACACTATGTACACTTGCTATACATAGTGTATATCACAGGACTTTGGTCCTTTTCCCATTGTAATTAGTCTACCGATTTTAGCATACTTAGTGTAGAATATTTGTATTACTTAGTATTGTACACTTACCATAATTATAGGAGTCTTGTACTATTAGAATAAGATTTTGTGATTAGAATAGGAATATGCTTTCTAATATGATAAATTGTAATTTGTATATATACTCTTTTCATTAATGAGAATAATCAAGGGATTATTTCTTTCAATAGTTTTATTCAATCCAAATTAGAAAAAAAATAAAAAAGGAGAAGAAACAAGAAAAACAAGAAGTATAGTAGTGACTCAAAAAATACTCAGACCCCATTGCATGTCTTAAACAAGGGATACAGGTAGTATTGTATATACAACTTATATTATATATTGAATTTGCAAATTCAGAATGAGAGCTATATAATTTGGGTATCTTGGAGTTTGGCCTCACATTGAACCAAGTGAAATCAGTTCAAAGAAGCAAAGGAAACGGAAACACCCGCAATCGACAACATATCACACCTCGGATCTATGTTCGAGATGTATATATTTAACATTAGCAACAACATATTATATTTGGCCCAAACTATTTGTACTACCTTCATTTTTTCTTATTCCCAAGTTCTCAAAGAAAGAACATTTTTAGTTCTTGTTATATTGTAATTACGTACGTGGAGTTATGCTAAAATATGTATTGAGGGATATAAGTCAACGAGCATCATCAAGTCCAATACCTTTCTGGGATCTTTTAGTCATCTCTAGTATTGGCTGTGTCACATTTACCAAAAGGTTCAAACTGAATTTCATTCCGTAAAAAATTATATTATATATTGAAATGGATATAGTATTTTAAATTTATAAATTTTGGATTTTAGGAATGAAAACTTATTTGATTCTGAATAAATTATTGATATAATCAAACATCCTTATGACATGCATTCTCTATAACAACATTTCACTATAGTAATAATTTTTTTTTATTGAACTTATCTTTGATGTAATGTAATATTTTTATACTCTCTATAACAACGTCTTGCTATACCAGTAAAAAATATCCAGATAAACGACGTTGTTATAGAGAGGTTTGATCGTAGATATTAAGTGGATTTTTGACACGAATACAAGATTCTAACCGAAGCTACCGACCAGTTTTGCTTAGAGGCAAAGGTAAAAGCCCAGATATGAATTCAGAAGAACCTAATTGCTTTTGTTAAAAAAATGTATGCGTATTAAGAAATTTAGACTGAGTTATTAACATTTGAAATTAGTCTTAAAATAAAAAAATGATAAAATTGAAACCTTATTATTTTAGTATTAGCTACCTATCCCGGAATGAAATGAGATGGAATAAAAAGAACGCCCGTGGTTTCTGCTATAGTTCTATTGAAGCTGTAAATAAAACTTTAGCTCCGATATATATATGTGATTTTTAATATTTACCTATATACCTTTTTTAATGCAATGCGAGAGAGCCTTTATTTTTTATTTTGAATCCATTGATAAAATTCCTACCTCTAATGAACATACTTTGTTTGTATTAAGTCCTAGATCTTTTCTTTCAATATTTTTTAAATGCTTAATTACTATGAAAGTGAAACTAGTAGGACCAATACCATCTTCATATTTTTTTCTCTTTCGTTTGGTGTTTCAGATTGAAAATCGAATCAAACCAATTAAGTAAATCAATATATTTATATTTTAGTTAATGGTCATATAGTAGATATACCGAGTTATCGCTGCAAATCATGAGTATTATTATGGCAAAGAATGAACAAAAATTCAGAGCTCTGATTCAAAATTTTCTCGATTCATCCCCTCATGAGGAATTACCAAATCATTTGACCCTTCACCCATTTCAATATAAAGGATTAGTTAATCAAATAATAGATAGTAAATGGATCGGTTTGAAAATAAATGAATTGCTCGTCGTAGAATATTATTCTCGTCAGACTTAAACCTCAGACAGAAACCAAGGGTTTACCATTTGGTACTAAGTACTCTATTCTCCGTGACATTGACAAATTCCGTCTTCCTCTTGCTCTCAGTTCTGGGGGCTTGAACTTGGCTCAGTCCAACACACATCATGGTACCGATAGGAGTCCATCAATTAGATTTTTTCATCATTCTGAGTCCCCGGCTGATTTTATTCGCCATATAGCATACGCTTAAAAGTCCCTTTATTCATACCATATTAGAGCATACCTTTTATGATTTTGCTTTCCATTTATTCTCCTTCCATGGAACCTACTATTATGTTTTAAATTTAAAATATCGATAATATTTCGTTATTGGTTCTATTAAAACAAATCGAAGAAAAAATCAAAATAAATCGACAAACTGTATACACAATTTTTATAATTATATATATACAATATATTAGTTTTATAATTAATTTTAAATATTTTGTATATTTTTAATCAAAAATTTATTTATTTCTAATACGCTAATGAACTCTATACCTTAAGCCTGTTTCTTATAAAAAAGTCATGCATTCGAGCTCATTTATTCGAAAGAACAACTATGAAATTTACCTAGTATTTTTTGCATGTCTTATAAACTTCATTCACTTAACTAAAGCTTATAGAACTTAAGACATTTTCTCTATAATCCAAATAATTATAGTCAACACAACAAAAGAGAAATAACAGATTATAAGTTAGAAAAGGAAGAAAATTATTTCTTAATTGTAGGGAAAAACTAAAAGAGATAAATATCTAACAGATTTCTCAAAAATTGAAAAATAGACTCAAACCGACAAATATGTGTTATATTTGATTTGACTTGCTTTTAATAATTAAAAACCGATAAATTAATTTGATTTTAATTTTAATCAAAAATCGACCCAAAGCAAATCATGAACCCCAGTAATTGAGATAGATGCCAATTTATTCTTTTAGCTGACGTTTGTTTGAAGTTTTGGCGCTTTTGAGAAAATAAATAAATATTGTCTGAGCTAATACTTGAGCTTTGAAGATCTTCTAAATAACTCATGAAAGATTTTAAAATTTGAAAATGTCCAAAACTAGCCACAAAATAATAATATTTGAAGCATTTTTTGAATTTCCCCTGAATATAAGGGTATTTGTTTTAGTAATAACACTTATATTATATTGTAGATTTAAATATAAAGGAATTGTATATGATATGTGCACAAATTTTTTATTATATAAGAAATTATTTGGTTCGAGGGATAAGAGATATAATTTGGGATTAATTTATCCCATATTTGGTAAATATATGATTTCGGGATTATTTATACTATACTCGTAGTGTTATTTTTATCTCATCTCACACTCCATGCAGGATAACAATCCCAGAATTAATAATTCTGAGATTAAACATCGAAATGACACATTTGTGCTTCTATAGAACTATTATTCCAAAATTCTTTGAAAAGCCAAGGTTAAAATATGCAAATAAATATTTACTTCACTTTATCTAGTTTAAACCAAACATGTATTTATATATTATACTCGTATGGCCGCATCTCTCATATTTAGTCCAATAAACTAAATATCTACCAATGAAAATATATTCACTGAATAATTTCGTCATTATCAATTTCAATATTATGATTCCATCATTATTAATTAGAGAATAACTAGTTCTCCAAAATATAGGTGAATATTAGGAAATATTTTTTACTAAAGACGTAACTGATGACATATCACACTGTAAAAGACTAATTATGAAGAATTGGCTAATCCTTTAATTGTCATTAGCCGTATCTCTCATATTTAGTCCAATAAACTAAACATCTACCCATGAAAATATATCTATTAAATCATTATCAATCTCAATATTATAATCCCGTCATTATTAATTAGAGAATAACTTGTTGTCCAAAATAAAAGTGAATATTAGAAATTTTATTTTACTAAAGACGTAACTGATGACGTCTCACAATGTAAAAGACTAATTGTGAAGAATTGGCTAATGTTTTAATTGCCACTAGCGGTATCTCTCTTATTTAGTTCAAAATATATCTACTAAATAATTTCATCATTATCAATCTTTTCCAAATATCCCCCTTGATAATCAATTGAGCTGCCCAAGCGGACATCATTATCAATCTTAATACTATATGATAGAGAATACGATATATATATATATATATATATATATATATATATATATATATATATATATATTGTATTAATGAGAAGACTACAAACAAGGAGAATTACACTATTTTACATGGTATCAAAAGACAAATTGTAACACCCTAAAATTCTTTTTCTTCTCACGACCGCCACCCCCCTCTTTCAGGCGGAAAATATCAAGAACTTTATCCCTTTGGTTCTTGATCAAGAGGATGGACAATACTCTTCGTGGGTAGAATTATTTCACATTCATGCTTGTACCTACAACGTTCTTGATCACATCGATACCACCATACCTCGACCGCCAGATGTTGACAACACAACGTGGAAAAGGCTTGATGCTATCGTCAAGCAATGGATAAATGACACCATATCCAAGGATCTACTTTATACTATTATGAAGGCAGGTGCTTCTGCTAATGACCTATGGACAAGACTAGAGGAAATCTTTCAAGACAACAAACACACTCGTGCGGTCTATTTGGAGGAATAATTCAACAACACTCGTCTTGAGAACTTTGCCAACATGTCAGACTATTGTAAACAACTAAAATTGGTTGCCGATCAATTGTCTAATGTTGGCACTCTGATTTTCGAAACAAAGATGGTCTTACAACTTATCAATGGTTTGCCGAAAGGTGAGTACGATACGCTTGCGACAATGATCCAACATGTTAATCCCCTCCCTAGTTTCAACAAGGGCGGGTCACAATTACTATTGGAGAAAACTAGGCGTGCCAAACAGGATGAACATAATCAGAAGGCGTTGGTGGTTGATGCATCGGTGATCGTCACAACACCAGCCGGACAACCACCACACATGGACAATCAAAATCCATGGGGTGGCTGAGGCGGCGGCAAAGGAAGGGGTCAAGGTGGCGGACGCGATGAAAGAGGTAGAGGCCGCAGCCGAGGCACCAATATCAACGGACAAGTCCAGCAAGCCCATTCCCCATCTCAGTGGGCCGGCCCACTACCTTGGCATGTTTCCGGGAATTGGGCTTCGGCCCAATGCCTATATCCGATCGTCTCGGCTCAAACCACATGCCAGTGGTAGCAGCCCAACATTTTGGGGCCCCCTCCACGCCCACGTCCGACATCACAACCACATCAGGCCCACTTTTCAGTGGCCAACAACAACCATACGACCTACTTACACCTATCAAACTGGGCCAGGCCTTCAACACCATGAATTTACAGCAGCCCGACGATGCATGGTATATGGATACGGGATCCACATCCCACCTCACTCGTAACTCCGGTAATCTTCCTCAACTGTTTAATTTGAATAATCCTCAATTTATTATGGTTGGCAATGACAATCACATTCCAATTCAAGGCTATGGCACCACTCAAACTCCACCACCTCACCCTCTCTTTTCCCTCAACAACGTTCTATATGCTCTTAATATTATTAAAAACTTAATCTCTGTTAGAAAATTTGCTAGAGACAATTTCGTATCTATGGAGTTTGACCCTTTTGGTTTTTTTGTGAAGGACCTACGTACGGGGACAACTCTTACGAGATGCAATAGTGTGGGGACATCTATCCTTTCTCATCCACTTCCACTGTAAGTGTCACTCAACAAACCTCTCTAGCCACAATCTCTTCATCAACTTGGCACAATAGACTTGTATACCCAGGGGCACCAATTTTTAATTTTCTTAGAAGTCAATGTAATAAATGGAACTATACCCTCAACTACTACTCTTGTCCTCTAGGAAAGCATGTTAGACTGCTTTTTACGGCCTCATTGAGTGTAACTTTTTTTTCTTTTGATATCATTTATGCGAATTTATGGACATCTCCTATTACTAGCAATCTGGGTCATAAATATTATTTGGTGCTTTGGATGACTTCTTTCATTTTCTTTGGGGTTATCCTCAAAATTATAAGTCCCACGTTTTCTCTACTTTTCTAGAATTTCATGCGTATGTTAAAACCCAGTTTGAGAAAAACATCAAATTATTTCAATGTGACAATGGTCGTAAATTCGACAATTCCCCTTTTCATAATTTTTATGCGGAAAATGGCATGGTGTTTCGATTCTCTTACCTCCATACCTCACCTCAAAATGGTAAAGCCGTAAGAATCATGTGTACCATCAACAATAAGATCCGCACTATGCTCTTCCATGCTTCCACCCCCCTTCATTTTGAGTTTACACACTACGCATGACAACTTACCTCCTTAATATATTACCAACACGAACCCTTCAAAATAAAACTTCAACTAAAATTCTCTTCTGTTGGATCCCCAGTTATGCTCACCTTCGGTTTTTTGGTTGTCTATGATACCCGAATCTCGCCTACATGGCCCCTCACAAATTAGCACCTAAGACTACTCCCTACATCTTCTTAGGTTCCCCGTCGAACCATATGGGTACTTATGCTTCGATCTGTCTACAAATAAAATCATAGTCTCTCTCCATGTCACATTCGAGGAGACAGTTATCCCATTTCCAAACGTCCAAAAATTTCAAGTCATTGATTACGGCTTCCTTGATGATCCGAACACCTCACCTCTAATTAGAAACGCAATACATAGTACTAGTATTCCGGCTAAAAATTCATTGCCCCTGCCAACTGTCCCGCCACCACCCCACAACCACCCCTACCCATTGATTCTATCACAGCCCCACTATTCCCGAATCACGTGACGTCACAACCCCACTACCCGAATCCTCCCTCGTCTTGAGAACCTCACTGCCCCCAGTTCCCTCCACCCAAATGACCCCACTACCTCCAGTCCCGATCCCGACCCACCGCATGGAAACCTGCGGCAATCATATGATTTTTAAATCAAAAGTCTACTTTAACCTATCCACTCAGACTATCTCACATATACCTAAAACCCCAAAATTAGCCAAGCCCTGACCCAAATTGGAATGCAGCCATGCGTGAGGAATTTGATGCGCTCACTACTCAGCACACTTGGGATCTTATCCCGAAACTAGAGGGGGTGAATGTGATTCCTTGCATGTGTAATTATCATCACAAATTCAGAGATAGTGGTAAGCTTGAACGCCATAAGGCAAGACTTGTCGCAAATGGCATAGGGCAATAAGAGAGAGTTGATTGTGGTGAGACCTTCAGTCCAGTGGTTAAACCAACCACAATTCACACTGTTTTGAGCATTGCTATGGAAAAGAATTGGATGATTTATTAACTTGATGTGAAAAATATATTCTTATATGGGGATTTGAAAGAAACCATATATATGCATCAACCACCTAGATTTGTAAATCCTACGGCTCCTCAGTATGTTTGCCGTATTCGAATGTCACTTTATGGCTTGAAACAAGCCCCAGGGCTTGGTATGACCGCTTTGCCACTTACATCTTGCAGATTGGGTTCATATGCAGCAAAAGTGATAACTCACTTTTTTATTTTTCATCGAGGTAATGACACTGCTACCTTTTGCTCTATGTGGATGACATTGTCCTGACTGCCTTCTCATATGTGCTGAAAAACGAGATCATTTCCATTCTTAAATCCGAATTTGCCATGATAGATTTGGGTAAGTTGAGTTATTTCTTGGGGATTTCTGTGGCTAGATCTGAGAATGCCCTGTTCCTATGTCAGCGTAAGTATGCCGAAGAGATTGTTTACTGGGCTAAAATGGCTAACTGCAAGATCATGCCCACTCTAGTCGACTCCAAATCAAAGCTTAGCGCGGATGACGGAAATTCGGTGCTTGATCCTTCTCTTTATAGGAGTCTCGCTGGTGCGCTTCAATATCTTACTTTCACCAGGCCCGATATTGCCTACGCTATTCAGCAGGTATGTCTGTTCATACATGCTCCCAGGGAGCCTCACTTCACAACTCTTAAACGTATGATTCCTTACGTTAAGGGCACTCTTAACTATGTGTTACATCTTTATCCATTTGCACCGACTAGACTGATATCATATACAAACGTTGATTGGGGCGGCTATCCAGACACACATCGATCTACTTCCGGCTATTGTGTATTTTTAGGTGATAACCTCATCTCGTGATCTTCCAAACGGCAAGCCACGCTTTCATGTTCGAGTGCAGAAGCAGATTATAGAGGCGTTGCGAACGTTGTTGCCGAGATTTGTTGGCTCAGAAACCTCCTTCTAGAGCTCCATTGTCCCTTACGTATGACATTTATTGTCTATTGTGATAACATATCTGATGTCTACTTGTCTCATAACCCGGTTCAGCATCAACGAACTAAACATATTGAGATTGATATTCATTTTGTTCGTGAGAAGGTTGCCATGGGCCATATTCGGGTGTTACGTGTTCCTTCTTCATATCTATGCGAGATATATTTACTAAGGTACTTCCTCGGCAGCTGTTCCTCGACTTCACATCCAGTCTGGGCGTACGGCCTCCTCCCGCTCCGACTGCGGGGTGTGATAGAGAATAAACAAATATTCTCCATATATTTTATAATTATTATGCTAGTGTAATTATGTAAAATAGATATTCTCATTCGATTAGGATTACAATTGTAAACACCTATATATATTGTATTAATGAAAAGACTCCAAACAAGAAGAATAACATTATTCTACAATATACCTACATCATTATTAATTAGAGAATAACTTGTTCTCCAAAATGTAGGCGAATATTAGGAAATTTTGTTTACCAAAGATGTAACTTTAGATTATAAATTGTACTTTAATTTATTTCCTCTCCATAACTTATATGGCTAATTAATATCTTTCGCATTTCAAATCATATATAGTAAAATCACAATCTGTTGAGGTAATAAATTGGAAACATAATTACTCTGTATAACTTGAACATGAGTAACACTAGTTTAAGGATGAAAATTTACGTTAAGTTTTCATCAATATTCTTTTTTTTTTTTTAAATTATTGACTATTTGCACATTCGTACAACCTGTAATGCAATGTTATGTTAAAGAAAGGTCCATATTTTCCCTATACAATCTAAAATATTTGAAGTGCCATCAATTGGATTTTTAGTCATGGGTACATATGCCGTTAGCAAATCATCCCATGCTTGTTCTTGACAACAGAGCTTCATTCATAACTAGGAGCTTTGAACTCGATCAAAGAATATTTTTATCAAAGAATAGTATTAAATAATTAAAAAGAGTCTCTGTGCAGAACTCCCATATCTTTTCTCCTTTAAAGAAAAAAAAATATTTTTCTCTCACCAATTCATGTAAAGTTATACCTTAATAATTTTTATGAAGAATTCTTCTCCGAAAGCGTTCGAACAACCTCTGTAACAAGATACAATTCATAGACCACACTATTTCAGTGTAAGTCGTGCTCATATACATATGATTGCACTAATTTACTAGTTAAATGAGTAGACAATCTTGCAAATTATGTGTTGATTTAATTCTGTATTGGTATAACAGCCTAGGGTCTTATGTTACCTGTAAGGTTTCCGTGAAGATTCTTGTGAAAATCTCTTCTTAAAAAAGCGTCGGAATGACCTATGTAACAAATAACGATTCATAAACTATGCTCTTTCAGTGTAATTCATATTCATATACATGTGATTGCACTAAAGACTAGTGAAATGAATATGATGATCCTGCAAAGTAGTGTTTGATTTAATTCTTCAGTGGTATTAGAGTCTAGGGTCATACATTTCATAGTCTCAATTTCGTCCATGAAAAACAGTGTTGGAAGAGTCCTTTTATATCCGTTGCAATACTTTTAAGTGGTGATTGGGTGTGCTGACTAGAATTCGACAAAGAAGCAAATTGTTCCTCCAATGTTTGTTTGTCCGCTTGTCACTCTCGTTACCTATATTTTAAACATAAATTTCTGTAGTATGTTCTATAAGAGACTTAATGTGTCAATGACTACCTGAAAGTGTTGATACACCCCGACATGCGAGACATGTTGAGGCATCAAGCTTTGAAATAGAAGAACTTTCTTGCTCGCATGATGTAGTTGAGCAGTATGGATAATGATATCATGAGAGAATTATGAACGTATGACTATGCTAAAACATATGGTCTGCATTAAGAGAAAAATTGGTCATAAGTCTTGTTGCTAAATTAAGAGCTCTTACTATCAAGCTTTATACTAATAAGAAATGCCCTGACCACAGTATGCGTAAACAACTTCGTCATATGTCAAATATGGTGAATGAAGTAAAAGATGCTAGTCATCAATTGTCCAATAAGAAACAAGTCTAAGTTGTGATTCGTTTCTTACCTCTAAATTAGGAGTATATGAAAATGCACGAGGAAGAGTGCCTTGGAATGCGCAAAGCTACTATAAGTCCATATGTGGCGATTTTGGATCCGAAAATCAAATACCAAAAAATGCAAATATGTTTTCAAAATAAGGGGAAGAGACAAGTCTCCAAAAAGCCTAAAAATAATCAACAAGGAAAGAAATATGCTTTTGTATAAAAGAAGAAAGTGATTATAATGAAACTCAAATGTTATAACTGTTGGACAAGGAACAATTTGCTCGTCAGTGTCCCAAGCCTAAAAAGGTACATGACCTTATTTTCAATTTACATAGTGGTGTAAGCACATCTTGTTATGTTTATCTAGCTAAATCACATCCTATGTGCATTGTACACTCGGGAGCCACCTATAATATATATAGCGTAGAACATAATTGTTTTTTGTAGAATTTTGACGACTTTTACAAAGAGCAAAATAGACTTATGTAGGGAATAACTCCAAAATGAAGGTTAATGGAATTGGTACCTGCAAACTTTGAGATGTATGGTGGTTGAACTCTGTTTCTACAAGATGTGTTATTTACCTCTTTATGAAACTACACACCAGATAACTTCCGCTCAAAACATCCAACTGAATTTGAGTGGGAATCATTTTGATGATAATGGATCAGTTCCTATTGTCACAGATACACCATTTAAATCAATTTTTTTTTATATTGGTGGTCCCATTGCGAGTAACTTACCAATAGATATATCAATTTTTCAATCTCAACCTCGACGAATGAGTCATCTACATATTCCCGTCTTCAATTTGAGATCAAAGAGGAAGCATTTATAGTTACTCCGTAAAATGAAGAAGAGACTCAAAATATAAATGAAGTTGTTACATGCCTCAACAACAAGAATATACCTAGTGTAATCCCACAGATGGAGTTCGGGAGAGTAAGATGTACACAAACCTTACCTCTATCTTTATAGAGTAAAGAAGTTGTTTCCGATAGATCCTCAGCTCGAAAAGACCCTCGGCTCGAAAGGCAGTTACATGCCCCACTAGGAGAAAATGGTTAAAACCAATGGATGATGAGATGGAGTTAACATAATCAAACCAAGTGTGATAATTGATTGATCTTTCTATGGGACGTAAAACATTAAAAAAATGGATTCTCAAAATCAAACTTAAGGCCGATGGAAGTATTGAGAGATATAAAGCTCGCCTAGTAGTTAAGGGTGCGTACAATAGGAAGGAATAGATTATGATAAAACTTTTTCTCATGTTGTATAATTTATAAGGTTGATTTTATCAATAGTGACTAATTTATATCTTGAACTTCATCATGAATGTGAAAATATTTCTCAATGTAGAACTAAAAGAGAAAACGTTTATGGAACAACTTGTAGGCTTCGGTGAGGAAAGGTAAAGAGCATAAAGTATGTCGACTTTATAGGTCGATTTATGACCTTAAAAATCTTCTAAACAATGGTAATTACATTTTTATAATGTGATCATCTCATTAGATTTTATTATGATTCATAAAAATCCTTATGTGTACATCAAAATATCCAAAGATATTTTTATAGTCTTACCACTGTATGTAGACGATATGCTATAGTTATAAGTGACATTGAATATGTTAAAGAAATACAAGAATGATTATCAATTTTCATCTACATTTGAGTTAAAAGACATTAGTAAAACATCATAAATTCTTGAAATTAAGATTTCAAGAGGCCGTTCGAAAAGATTGTTATCTCTTTCATAAGGAACGCACATTAAGAAAGTTTTTGAACATTTTAATGTGAAAGACTGCAAATTCATGAACGCTGCTATTTCTAATAGGGAAGCTTTAAGTTAGAGGATGTGCCTTTAGACTCCACAACAAAAGGAATCAAAAGACTAATGTATGTTATGATATGTAGTAGACTCGATATATGTTATATTATTGGTTTAGTTAGCAGATATCAATCTAACCTAGCATAACAACACTAGAAAGTGATTAAAAGAATAGGATAACACTAGAAAGTGATTAAAAGAATAGGATAACACTAGAAAGTGATTAAAAGATTATTGAGGTATCTTAAAGGCACAATCGACTATTCCTTGTGTTACCAAGGAAACGATCTGCAACCCAAACGCTATACTAATGCTAACTGGGGAGGAGATTTAGATGAGAGAAATCCACTTTTAGATATGTATTCTTGCTTAACAATATCGTCATATCATGAAGTAGCAAGAAGTTGTCATGCATAGCCTTACTAGAATAAAAGTTGAATTCATAGCACTTTCATCAATTGTTCAAGAAGTAGGAGTTATCTCCATTTCCCCCAAATATTTTCCGCGTGAAATTTCTTTCTAAACAACTAAATTCATATTTCTTAGTTTAATTTAGAATTAGTAATCACAAAAAGTTAAAATTGAATTTGTGTTGTCGATCTAACTAATAGGGCTGATTGAGAGTGTATTGATGCTTATAAAGAGGATGATAAAAAGTTGAACGAGTTGAGTGTGGCCTATTATTTTGTCCGTCTTAACTCATATTATCTTTACCTAAATTGACTTCAAATGAGTTGAATCATGACTAGCTTAATAGTTCACCCTAATTTTCCCACTACACTAATTCAACCTAAGTTAGACCCATCTAAGTTCGATCTGAATCGTCCAGTTGATATCATTATGTGATTTAAAGTCCAAACCGATATGCTCGTGTATGCGTGTGTGAAATCATACGTTTACATTTACATATTACATGGACATAGAATAGGAGAACGAAAACCATAAGGTGTATATATATATACACACACATTAAAGTTTGTAGTGAGTGATAAGTATCATATCTGATAGAACTCATGAAAGTTTTTTATTCATAACATGAATTCTTACAAAACAATAACAAGATAATAGATTAATACTATTCTTGAGAGCTAAAAGTGCAAGTAAAAGAAAAGCAAGTAAAACCCTTTATATAAGGTCTATTACATAAGATACAAATGTGTTTTTCCAATGTGGGACAAAAGCAATGTGGGAAAGAGTTAATGCTAATATCCCCTCTCAAACTCGCAATGGTGTAGACAAAAGCATCGAGAGTTTGCCAAGAAAGAACCGGTGATGCTTTAAGGTATGCGCCTTTGTAAAGAAATCTGCAAGTTGCATCGAAGATGAGACAAATGGCAAGGATAGAGTGCCCTGCTGAAGATGATATCGAATAATATGACAATCAATCTCAATATGCTTGGTACGTTAATGAAAGACTGTGTTGTGCGCAATCTGAATAGAACTCTTATTATCACAATACATCGGTGTTGGTGAAGAAAGAGAGACACCCATATCAACCAATAACCGACGTAACTATACAATCTCACACGTAGTAGAAGCCATAGCACGATACTCTACCTTAGTTGAAGAGCGAGAAACCACATCTTGTTTCTTACTTTTCCATGAGATGAGTAAATCTCCTAAAAATACACAATAACCAGTAGTTGATTTTCGATCAGTTAGGTCACCAGCCCAATCTGTATCAGAAAATGCACGAAGCTCCAAGGATGAGGTCGATGGAAACAAGAGACTGATAAATTATTCCTCGAAGATAGCGAAGAATACGCATAACTACAGCCCAATGTACAGATGTAGGAGAGAAAACAAACTGACTGACAATGTGAACATCATATGCAATGTCAGGGCGAGTAATGGTGAGGTACACCAGACTCCCTATAACTGAATGTTATAAAGTGGGATCAGGAAGAGGATTCTCGTTAGTAGGTGTATATCGAACATTAACCTCAAGAGAAGAGTCAACTATACGAGTATTTGTGAGACGGACCGCTCAAGAATATCTGCAGTATACTTAGACTGAGAGAGAAGATATCCCTTCTCAGAATAAGCTACTTCAATGCCTAAAAAGTAACGTAGATGACCTAAATCTTCCATCTCAAAAAGGCGAGACAAAGTAGATTTTAGGTTTGCAATACCATTAATATCATCACCTGTAATGATCATGTCATCAACATACAACAAAAGCAAAATACGAACTTGTCGAACCAAGCTCTTGGAGCTTGTTTGAGACTATACAGAGCTTTCTTAAGCCTGCACACCTGTCCTGGACTATGTGAAACACCAGGTGGAGGGACCATGTAGACTTCTTCTTAAAGATCCCCATTCAAAAAAGCATTTTTAACATCCATTTGTGAAATATACCAATGACAAACAGATGCCACTGCAATAAGAACCCGGACATATGTCATCTTTGCAACAGGTGCAAAAGTCTCTTCATAATCCATACCATATTCTTGAGCAAAACACTTTGCAACCAAACGAGCTTTATATCTCTTAATATAACCATCAGAATTGGTCTTAATCTTGTAGACCCATCGAAACCAATAGTTTTCTTACCAGTCGATAAAGAAACCAAATCCCAAGTACCCGTTTTGTTCAAAGTAGCCAGTTCCTCATTCATAGCCTCTTGCCAAAGAGGATCATGAACTACCTCAGAGTAGGAGGTAGGCTCACAGAGAGGATTAATAGAAACTAAAAAGAAAGCGAATGATGGAGCATAGCAAGAATAATCAAAACCGGATACCTAAGTAGATCGCAGAGTGCGTTTAGGATAGCGAGGTGGATCTGGATCTGCAACCACAAGAGGTTCTGAAATAGGCGTAGGAGGGGGCTGAGTATCAATATCATGGGACCTGCCAAAAGACTGAGAAGGAACAGATGATATAGATGTAGAATCAAATGGGCAATCAACATCAAAGTGATCAATATCAATAAGGTTAGATTTTGTCATGCCATGTGAGGTAGGTGGGATGGAAAAGAAAGGAACATGCTCAATAAAGGAAACATTACGAGACACATACAATTTTCCAGAAACTGGATCATGACAACGATAACCTTTCTGCCCTAACCCCATATCCAAGAAAAACACAAATGGCGACATGAGAAGATAACTTAGTACGCTCTGCATGTGGATGTAGAACAAAACATGTAGAACCAAAAACTCTCAAATAGGAATATAGTGGGGTATGACCAAATAGTCTAGCATACGGAGAAATTCCAGAATTATGAGAGGTAAGGATCCTATTAATAAGATAAACAGATGTAAGGACAACTTCTCCCCAAAATTCACTAGGTACACTAGCGGACAAAATCATGGATCTAGTTGTCTCAATAATATGCCTATGTTTTCTCTCGGCTACTCCATTTTATTGTGGTGTATCAGTACAAAAAGACGGATGTATTGTACCATCAGCTTTGAAAATACCAGAAAGATCCCCACTAGTATATTCACCTCCTAAATCAGCCCGAAAACATTTAATAATGGCAGAATGTTGAGTTTTCACATTGGCTTGAAACTCATCATAAGTATGAATAAAATCAGAGCGTCTTTTCAACAAATAAACCCAACAATGATGAGTATAATCATCAATAAAGGAAATATAATATCTGGAGCCTCCCTTAGTAGGGATAGGTGTTGGCCCCCAAACATCTGAATGAACTAGATCAAATGGTGCAGAAGAAGTAGAAGTACTAAGATTAAAAGGCAAAGATTTTTTTTTCAAGTTTACATCCACTACAATCAGAAATATGATCGGATTGTAAATCACTAGGAACACCAGTATTACACATAAAACGCAAGCGAGAGCTTGATACATGACCAAGTCTAGAGTGCCACAAATAAAGCTTCGAAGATGAAAGTGTTAAATGAGACAGATTAACAGGCATAGCTGGTGCATGAGTAGGAAGATGCAGCTCATCCAAAATATAGAGACCTCTCCTCTTTATACGCCCTGTCCCAATCACTCTCTTAGATTTTAGATCCTGCACAAAACAAGAAGTAGGGAAGAGTCCAATAAAACATCCAGAGTCACGTATTTGACAAGCAGAAGCAAGATTCATATGTAATTTTGAAATGGTGCCAATGCTTGTCAATGGCATAGGTGTGCCATCAGCAGTCACAACAAAAGTGGAAAGAGGGTCAGAAGACATAGATACAAAGACGGAAAAATCAGGAGACATATGATTTCCAGTTCCAAAGTCCAAGATCCAAGAAGACGAAATGATACCTGAACCAATAGACGGTGATGAGCCGGAAGGAGCAGAAAGAGCATAAGACTGAGAATTCTGTTGAAACTGTTGGAAGACGAGGAACTTCTGAAATTGGTCAGCTACAGAATTAGTATTGTGATTCACAGAGGCTCCTGAAGCTGGGTGATCAAGAGAGGTCACAAAGGCAGCCTGAATCGGTGGATACAAGTTTTGGAATTGACCCCCAGAATATGGCTTCTGTTGAGAAGTCTTTTGTCCTTGTCTCGAATGTGGAGGCTTAGAAACTGACGTCTTCCGTAGCTCAGGACATTGATTCTTCCAGTGTCCTGGTTTCTTGCATTAATTACAATTACCCATGATAGATGTTATATACTGGTATGTAGGGGCTACAAGGACCAGTGCAGACGAAGGAGCTGCCAATACGGAAGTAGAAGCCTTATGTACCCCTTTTAGAGTCTTCAAACATGTTTCTTCAGCCATAAGTTCATTTACCACATCTTCAACATATGGTAAGGGTTTGCGGTGCAACAAGCCTGAATGACAATTCTCAAATTCTTACCGAAGACCCATCAATAGCTAAACAAGACGATCTTCATCTCTGCATTTAATATAAACATCGCATGCTTGCAATTCAGTAGATTCTGTCATAGATAACTGGTCCCACAAAGTGGTCATTGCACAGAAATAATCTTGAATGCCCAAGTCATTCTGTACTAGTGCACGAATTTCAGATTGTAACTGATATTTAAAAGCAAAATTATTTTGCACAAACAATCTTGACAGATAATCACAATTCTCTTTAGCAGTTTTGAACTTAGCCAATTGAACACCAATTCGTTGTTCAACAGAGTTATTAATCCAAGTAATAATCTTTGAATTATTGGTCTCCCAAGTCCTAAATAATTCATCAAAATTTTCATCTCCAATTTTAGGGCATTTGGTTTTTCCAGATATATAATCCCAAAGCCCCTTTCCCTTCAAAAAATTTTACCATGACATAACTCCAATAGGAATAATTTTTTTCATCTAACCGAACACCAATAGTTTGCAAAGAATCATCACCTCCAGCCATTATGAATTTTAAACAGAAAATCCCAAAATAACAAACAGCAATCCCAAATAACAAGCAGCAAAATAATAAAGGGCAGATCTCACCAATCATATGCGGAAGCCAAGAAGACGAAATCCGGATGCGGAAGCCAAGATCAGAACGAGCACAAGCAACCAAAATAAGTCAAAATGAGCACGAGCTTCCAAAACAAGCCAAGAACAAGCCAATTTTTTTAACTACGAACCCCCAACTAACTCACCGTGGAGTTGAATTCGCGATCGAGCTAAAATATTAACTTGTGCTCTTGGCTCTGATACCATGGTAGAATTCATGAAAGTCTTTTTTTCATAACATGAATTCTTACAAAGCAATAACAAGATAATAGAATAATACTATTCTTGAGAGCTAAAAGTGCAAGTAAAATAAAAGCAAGTAAAACCCTTTATATAGGGTCTATTACATAAGATACAAATGTGTTTTCTCCGATGTGGGACAAAAACAATGTGGGAACGAGTTAATGCTAATAATATCATCCTTAATCATATGTTTTGTTTCGAGTCCTGAAAATAAAATTATCCTTAATCATATGTTAGTGATCGAAGAGGAAACCAACAAAATACCCCTTAGTTAGCTCGAAATTTTATGTTTTTTCATATTAAAACGAGTGCTACTTGAAATAACTAAAACCAGTAAGTACACTGCATTAACTTTATATTCAGCATGTAGGACGATTAATTCACCCGCTACCGTTTCTCACAAGCAAGAGATGTTGGTCTTTCTAGTAAAGAATTTTGAATTAGCAAGTGGGAAATAACCAATACATAAAATTTGATAAATATTGACCATTTCAACTATAAAAGTTATGGATGCAACTATACTGGGTTGTTTAGTTCTTGGAATTATTATGTAAAGATATATTGGTATACAGTGATGAAGCCATTTTTGTTCAATTGACACCCCTTAGGGTGAAAGATTATATTGTGTAAAGATGTAACTTTTTTTGTAACAAAAGATTTCATACCAAATAGAGTTGCGTGTGTGGTGTGTGTATGTGTGTTTAAGTTATAGAAGATATAAGCGAATTGATAAAATATATCTTCTCTAACAGTTTAAACTTTTAAATAGGGATGCACACACAATTTTGCTCCTAACAAGCTAATAGAACAAAAGGTTTAAATCTTGTCACCAATTATTATAAAAATTCTTAGAAATTCACCTACTTGACGACATGGAAGATAACTAAGCCGCATACATGGTGAGTAAGTTATTTTCATGGGATTTTACAATTATAATTAAGTTAATCAAAGTGTGACATCGCTAAAAGCATAATCTTATGGATGAGGAGGACTCTGAGGCGACCATATAATCCTTCTGAAAATTTTGGCGAAAATATGGCGCATGCTTATAGAAATGTTGAACTTATTTATCGATTAACTCTTTTTTTTTTCAACCAAAGCTAGAAACAAACTTTAATTTTTAATCAAAAGGTTAAAAAGCCTCTAAATTAGTTTTTCAATTATATATCTTGTTTGGTCAAGCTTCTGAAAGTTCAAAGTGATAGAGAATAAATAAACATTCTCCATATATTCTATAATTATTATTTTAGTATAATTATGTAAAGTAGAGATTCTTATACAATTAGGTTTGTAATTGTAAACACCTATATATATTGCATAAATGAGAAGCCTCCAACCAAGGAGAATTACACTATTCTACATGGTATCAGAAGCCAAACTATCCCTGCCCTAAAAAAATTCTACCGCCACCCACCTCTCCTACATTACTTCCGGCGGCCACACGACTCCTCCCGCTTCCTCCTCCTCCACCCACGACGTCGCACATCCTCCTCCTCCCCCTACTAACACCTTTCATTCGGCCTTTGTCGTAACGAATATCAAGAACTTTTTCCCTTTGGTTCTTGATCAAGAGGATGGACAATACTCTTTGTGGGTAGAATTATTTCACATTCATGCTTGTGCCTAGAACGTTCTTAATCACATCGATACCACCATACTTCGACCGCCAGACGTTGACAACACAACATGAAAAAAACTTGATGCTATCATCAAACAATGGATATATGACACCATATCCAAGGATCTACTTCATACTATTATGAAGGCAAGTGCTTCGACTAATGAACTTTGGATAAGACTAGAGAAAATCTTTCAAGACAACAAACACACTCGTGCGGTCTATTTGGAGGAACAATTCAACAACACTCGTCTTGGGAACTTTGCCAACATGTCAGACTATTATAAACAACTAAAATTGGTTGCCGATCAATCGTCTAATGTTGGCACTCCGATTTTTGAAACAAAGATGGTATTACAACTTATCAATGATTTGCCGAAATGTGAGTACGATACACTTGAGACGATGATCCAACAAGCTGATCACATCCTAGCTTCAACAAGGCCCGGTCACAATTACTATTGGAGGAGACTAGATGAGCCAAACAAGATGAGCACACTCCACATGCATTGGTGGTTGTCGTAACGCCAACCGCAAACACACCCGCTGGTCCTCCGCAACCTACGGACCACCAAGCTCAACGTGTTGTCCGAAGAGGCAGAAGGGACGCGGCCGCGGAAAGAGAGGCGGTGGCAAGGCCCACTTCTCCACGTCCGAGCATCAAGCCTACAACCCCATGACCCCTACCGATCTGAGTCAGGCTTACATTACTATAAATCACTAGCAACGTGACAATGAATGGTACATGGATACATGTGCCACATCCCACCTCACGCGTGACTCCGGTAATCTCCCTCACATATTCAATTTGAACAATTTTCAATTTATTTTGGTTGTCTATGACAATCGCATTCCAATTCAAGGCTATGACATCACTCAAACACGACCACCTCATCCACCCTTTACCTAAAAAAATATCCTATATGCTCCTAACATCATTGAAAACTTAATCTTTGTTAAGAAGTTTGCTAGTGACAACTCCGTATCTATTGAGTTTGATCCTTTTGATTTTTTTATAAAGGATCTACGTACGGGGACAACTCTTACAAGATGCAATAGTGTGGGGGACCTATATCATTTCTCATCCAATTCCGCTGAAAGTGTCAATCCACCAACCTTTCTAGTTTCCATCTCTCCATCCACTTGGCACAATAGACTCGGGCACCCAAGAGCACCAATTTTTAATTTTCTTATAAGTCAGAATTTCATTCAATGTAATAACGACAAATTTACCCCCGCTTGATACTCTTGTCCTTTAGAAAAGCATGTTAGACTTCCTTTTTCAATCTTCATTAAGTGTAACGTTTTCTCCTTTTGATATTATTCATGCGGATTTATGGACATCTCCCATTACTAGCAAACTGGGTCACAAATATTATTTGTATTTTTGGATGATTTATCTCACTTTCTTTGGGTGTATCTAAAATATAAGTCCCATCACTGCCCCACCGTCGACTACCCCCCAGCCCCCGATGACTACCCCCTTATCTCGTCACTGCCGCTGCCCATTGCCCCACCATCGACTATCCTCCAACACCCATCGACTGCCCCCTTCCCATCCGTCGACCACCCACTGTAATCAGTCATTGCCCCACCCTCAATCGGTCAGGGAAAATACCGTGTCCCAAACACCCCCACTACATGTGACCCAAACAGTCCCGCTTCTAACCCACCATATGGAACCCGTGTCCAGCACGGGATTTTCAAATCAAAAGTTTACTTTAACCTATCTCACTTATACCTAAAAACCCAAAATTAGCCAAGCTTGACCCGAATTGGAATAAGGCCATGTGTGAGGAATTTAATGCGCTCACTACACAACGCAGTTGGGATCTTGTCCCGAGACCAGAGGGGTGAATGTGATTCGTTGCATGTGGCTATATCGTCACAAATTCAGAGATAGTGGTGAGCTTGAACGCTATAAGGCGAGATTTGTGGCAAATGGCACGGGGCAACAAGAGGGAGTTGATTGTGGTGAGACCTTCAGTACAGTGGTTAAACTAGCCACCATTCACACTGTTTTGAGCATAGCTGTGGGAAAGAACTGGCCGATTCATCAACTTCATGTGAAGAATGCGTTCTTACATGGATATTTGAAAGAAGCCGTATTTCAGTGACCAGATCCGAAAATGCAATATTCCTATGTTAGCGTAAGTATACCGAAGAAATTGTTTACAAGGCTAAAATGGAAAATTGCAATATCATGCCCACTCCGGTCGACTCGAAGTCAAAATTCAATGCCGATGACGGGGATCCAGTGCTCGATCCTTCTCTTTATAGGAGTCTTCCTGGTGCACTTCAATAGACGTCGATTGGGTGGCTTTCCGAACACACGTCGATCTACTTCCAGCTACTATGTATTTTTGGGTGATAATCTCATCTCGTGGTCTACCAAACGGCAAGCCACGCTTTCCCATTCGAGTGCAAAAGCTGAATATAGAGGCATTGCGAATGTTGTTGCCGAGATCTGCTGGCTCAGAAACCTTCTTTTAGAGCTTCATTGTTCCTTACATAAAGCATCTCTTGTCTATTGTGATAACATATCTGCTGTTTACTTGTCTTATAACTCGGTTCAGCATTAACGAACCAAACATATTGAGATGAATATTCATTTTGTTCGTGAGAAGGTTGCCATGGGCCATGTTTGGGTGTTACATGTTCCTTCTTCCTATCAGTACGCAGATATATTTACTAAGGGACTTCCTCGGCAGTTGTTCCTTGACTTCAGATCCAGTCTGAGCGTCCGGCCTCCTCCCGCTCCAACTGAGGGGGTGTGATAGAGAATAAATATATATTCTGAAATTTTTATTCTACTGTATTTAGGTAAAGTAGAGATCCTTATACAATTAGGTTTGTAATTGTAAACACCGATATATATTGCATAAATGAGAAGCCTCCGACCAAGGAGAATTATACTATTTTACACAAAGTACTTATTTTTTAATTAAAAAAATATTTAAAGAATAAAAGTGTTTGCATGAGTTTTAATGAAAAATTAAGTTTAGTTGTAAAAGCTGAAAAACTTAATCTCTCTCAAATTAAGTGTGTTTTATTTTTGAGGCAGAATTATCTATACTAAAAAATTATATTTATCTAAATTAAAGTTAATGCTAGCAACTTTCTTTTGGTAATTTGACTTTTTTTTTACATAATTTATAAAACAAAAATGGTGATTATCTTAAAAAAGTTTCAAAATATTTGTAATAAAAGTATTTTAAAAAATACAGCTTAATCAAATAAACTACTAGTAGTTTCATAATTTCACGTCAATTTTGGCATTGTCTTGGGACTTGACCACAGTGGAGACCACTTTATTTGTGGGCCCCATAATTTATTCCGGCTACCGGCGCTTATCAAGCCTTCCGGCATACCAGTTTACGGCACGTGGACATTGCAGCTCTCCTCTTTGCGCGTTTGTGTACACTCAGAGAGAAATGTGTATTCACTTGGAAGAATGTAACAGATTCTATTGGTTCAACACTTAGTCAGTTGCTATATAATACCTAACATTCAATCTATGTATATTTTATAATTTTTCGACAAAGGGTGTACACATGATTACCCTTCGTCTAAGATGGCTCTGCCCATTCGCCTACTCCATTAACAAAATAAATTCGAAGACCTTGCTCGTTTGGTATGCGATATAAATTATAATAATGCAGAGATTAATTATGCATAGATTAATAATATAGAGATTAGCAATACAAATATTATTTTTTATCTTGCATTTGGTTCATTGTATTGAAAATTGCATATACAAGTATAACTTAAACTTTGTGTTTGATTAGAAACTGTATAACAAAACTATTTACCATTATACCCTTGAACTTTGTATGACTTATCAATCTCATTTGTGAGTGAAAAGTGTATTTTTATTTGAAAAGCTACTCAAACCAATCTTATATGCTGATATGTCCAGCGGTTAGATTATTTATTTTTCCACAAAAAAAAAATATCTCAAGAATTATATGCATATATGTCTGCCAGTTTCCTCCAGTTCAGTATGTGATTCTTTAATTGCAGACTTCTTGCTCTCTCACATTCTTATAACTTTAGTAGACAATTCTTTTTACAAGAACAAGTATTTGCATGTATGTCTAGAGATGATCAAAACGAAATTCATGTAGGATCTGGTGTATAGAAGAATATATATATATATATATATATATATATATATATATATGCAGACGAACAGATTTAAATTCATAGTAGAATTTATTTCTTAATTATGCTATACAATTTTCATGCTTTTGGTGCAAATAAGTTACTTGCAGAGCTTCTCGTGTGCAATGATAGCAAACAAGGAAGAGAAGTTTTTGTAAGATTGTATTAATCTCTCTTGGGGGTCTTTCTCATTAATACAAAATATATATAGGTGTATAATGTGGAATCCTTATACAACAGGGTTCTAGTTCTACCATAATTACATAACACTAAATATGGTAAATATGATGTAGTACACATACGTTAATACACCCCCTCAGTCGGAGCGGGAGGGGGCCGGACGCTAAGACTGGATCTGAAGTCAAGAAAAAGCTATCTAGGAAGGCCTTTCGTGAAGAAGTCCGCATACTGATACAAGGAAAGAACATGCAACACCTTAACATGACCGAGAGCAACCTTCTCATGAACAAAGTGTATATCCATCTCAATGTGCTTGGTTCGTTGATGCTGGACCGGATTATGAGATAAATATATGGCGAATACGTTATCACAATAGACCAAATACGCCTTACGCAAAGGACACTGAAGCTCCAACAGTAGATTTCGAAGCCAACAGATCTCAGCTACAACATTTGCAACACCTCTATACTCTGCTTCTGCACTCGAACGGGATAATGTGGCTTGCCGCTTGGCAGACCATGAGATGAGATTATCCCCTAAGAACACACAGTAGCCGGAGGTGGAGCGTCGCGTGTCCGGACAGCCTGCCCAGTCAGCATTCATATATGATAACAATCTGATCGATACTGAGGGGTAGAGGTGCAATCCATAGTCAAGTGTGCCCTTAACGTATCAAATGATACGTTTGAGGGCAGTGAAATGAGGCTCCATGGGCATGCATGAATATGCATACCTGCTGAACAACATAAGCAATGTCACGCCTGGTGAAGGTAAGATACTATAGTGCACCTACAAGACTCATGTAGAGAGTGGGATCGGATACATGATTACCATCAACAACACTAAGCTTTGATTTGGAGTCAACTAGAGTGGACATGATCTTGTAATTTGCCATCTTAGCACTGTACACAATCTCTTCTACATACTTACGCTGACACAAAAACATAGTATCTGCAGACCTAGTCACTGAGATCCCCAAAAAGTAACTCAACTTCCTCAAGTCGGTCATAGCAAATTCGGTTTTTAACAATGCAATGATCTCATTTTTTAACAGATCAGAGGAGACAGTAAGCACAATGGCATCCACATATAATAACAAATAAGCAATGATACTACCTCTATGAAAAATAAATAGAGAATTATCACACTTGCTTCATACAAACTCAATTCACATAATGTACTGTGCAAAACGATCATACCACACTCTAGGGGCCTGTTTCAAACTATAAAGTGACTTACGAAGACGACATACCATACTGAGGGGCTGTTGGATGGACAAAACTAGGCGACTGGTGCATGTAAATAGTTTCTTTCAAGTCCTCATGCAGAAAAGCATTTTTCACATCAAGCTGATGTATCGGCCAATGCTTACCCATAGCAATGCTTAGAACTGTGCGAATGGTAGCCGGTTTAACAACCGGACTGAACGTCTCACCACAGTCAATACCCTCCTATTGATTAGTACCATTAGCCACAAGCCTCGCCTTATATCTTTCTAAGTCACCACTATCTCTGTATTTGTGATGAAAAAGCCACATACATCGGATCACATTCACCCCCTCCGATCGAGGAACCATATCCCAAGTGTGTTGTTTCGTTAAAGCATTAAACTCCACACACATGGTTGTATTCCAATTTGGGTCTAGTTTGGCTAATTAGGGGCTTTTGGGAATGAGAGATATGGTTTGTGTAGATAGGTTAAAATGGAATTTGGGTTTGAAAATCCCGTGTTGGGCGCGGGTTTCCATATGGTGTGAGGGTGCGGTCTAGGCGTGTTTGCTGGGTTTCGGGTCGGGTACACCGGTGTGGTAGTTTGTGGCGAAGGGTTGACTAGTGCGGTCGATAGGAGGAGGTAGTGGGTGAGGTGTGTCGGGTGGGTTTCACGACGTTGGGTAGTGTGTTGGGGGTGGGTTAGGACGGTACTGGTAGCGGTTGAGGGTTCCGGTTGGTGATATGGATGTTTACTGGTGGCGGAACAGAGATGGTTTGCCGATTGCCGGTAGTAGCAATTAACGATGTTGGTGACTGAGATAGAGGCGGTGACACGGGCGTAGAGACGTTGTCAGTGGCAACAGCGGTAGGTGGAAGTGAGGCAGCCAACCGATTACTGTCGATGGGGGAGACAATCAACGGTGGTTGTGTCCTGTCAGAGGTACTGTCAGTAGTGGAAGTAACATGTAGCGGTGTCCGGAACAGTGACAGCACGACCGAGAGCTAGGCGGAGAAGCGGTGATGTGTCGAACTCGTCCAAAATATATGTAATCTAAATTCTGGAATTTTTGGATATTTGCGAATGGGATGATTGTTTCGTCAAACATCACGTGACGTGAGACGATGATTTGGCGGGAAGACAAGTCGTAGCACAGATATCCCCTATGATTGGGCGAAAACCCTAAGAACACACAAGGCGTTGTGTGGGGTGCAAGTTTATGCGGAGCCATCGAGGCAGGATTTGGGTAGCACAGGCAACCGAAAATTCATAAGTGCTCATAGGTTAGGATCCTATGAAATAGAATTTCGGTGGGTGTTCTATTTTGGAGAGTCTGAGTGGGCAAAATATTTAGAATATATTCAGCCATTTTCACAACATATACCCAAAATGGAGGGGGAAAGAGGCATGAAATAGGATCGTACGAACCATGTTATTGAGAGTGCGAATGATTTATTCGGCCTTGCTATTTTGGGAAGAGGTGTGAGGACACGAGAACCGAAAACCATGTCATTAGTAGAGCAAAAATTGTGAAATACGAAATTATTGAACTCACGGTCGTTATCACATTGAAGCAATTTTATGTCTTTTTCAAATTATGGTTTGATATAGACACGGAATGCAAGAAACTTGGCAAACACTTCAGACTTGAATTTAGGCGGATAGACCCAGACAAAGTGAGAAAAGTAATCTAATAAGACGAGATAAAATTTATGACTCAATGAGCTAGTAATGGGAGATGTCCATAAATCTGCATGAACAATGTCAAATGGAGAATACGTAACACTTGAAGAAGATTGAAACGGAAGGCGAACATATTTGCCTAAAGGGCAAGACAGACACTGTTGGGAAAATTTTCCATTATGACAATGAATTAAGTTATTGTTTCTAAGAAACTTAAAACCAAGGGCTCTTGGGTGTCCAAGTCTATTGTGCCAGGTTGACGGAGAAATTGTTGCTAAAGCGGTGTGAGGAGTGACATAGGCAGTTAGAGATGTGGAAGGGTTGACACTAGCAGCGGACGTGGATAGGAAAGAATAAAGATCACCCTCACTATTGCATCTCGTAAGTAGTTTCCCGGTACGGAGGTCTGTTATGGAAAATCCAAACGGGTCAAAATTAATTGATACAGAATTATTGGTGGCAAATTTCCTAACGGAGATTAGATTTTTTATAATATTAAGAGCATATAAGACGTTATTCAGGGAGAATTGGGGATGCGGTGGTGGGGTTAGTGTGTGGCCAAACCCTTGGATTGGAATACGATGACCATTTCCGATCATAATAGATTGTGGAGTATTTAAATTCCGTAGTGGAGGAAGATTACCAGAACTATTGATGAGGTGAGACGTGACGCTCGTATCCATAGATCACGCATTATCGAGCTGCCGAAGAGTGAAAGTGTCGAAAGTCTGGTCCAAACTGGATTGGGAATGACCAGGAACGGACGGAGTGGCTCCCGGAAATTAGGCCTGATTAATGGGTTTGTAGGTTGTGCTTCCAAATTGCTGGGAGGAGTCAAGAAAGCCATTTATTTTATTCTCGGATAAAGGACAACGGGGGAGGGAGCAGAGAACGGAAAAAAGAGAAAAGTAAAGTTGACACTTTGCTGTTTTCTGGCAGTCGAGGCCGAAAGGGACAGAAGGAAACAGAGGAGGACAAATTGTTGTTGACCGACATAAATCAAAAAGAAAACAGATGGCAAAGTTCTCACTTTTCTTGGTACTCGGGTAAACAAAAAAACAAACAGAGGACACAACCTTTTTTGTACATTAAGCCAAGAGGTTGATGCTTTGATTGTATCTTGGTAAATGGACCAGGAAGAAACAAAAAAGCAGACAATAGAAAGACAAAAAGCAGAAGAAATTTGGTGATTTTAATGTTTCTCGGTAATGGAGAAGACGCAGTACCGAGAGGGAGGCTTCGGTGGAAGCAACTTAGAGTTTAGGTTTTGGCTTCTGATACCATGTAAGATTGTATTAATCTCCCTTGAAAAGCCTTTCTCATTAATACAAAATATATATAGGTGTACAATGTGGAATCCTTATACAACAAGGATCCTAGTTCTACCATAATTACATAACACTAAATATGATAAATATAATGTAGTACACACGTTAATAGTTTTATTTGTTAAATCAAAGTAGTTTTGTCTTTCTGAAATTTAATCCATGTGCAGCTAATACCTTATTAGGTGTTTCACCATGTGGCATGTATAAAGTTATACTAAAATTGGTGTATAAAATAATACATGTATTAGTTATTCTTGATTTGAAAAATACAACAAAAAACTGGATAAAAGCAAGATCTACTTTTATACCATGATTAATTCTCGTATACAACATACAAACGAGCCTTTAGGGGTTGTTTAGTAGCTGGTTAGAATTATGCAGACATTTAAAAAATAGAGATTAGATATGAGAAAATTTATGTATTATTTGATGCAGGGTTTAGATATTCCACCTTCTATTCTGTATAAAATAATACATAGATTTCCTCATAAGTCATACATATACTATTAGATATGCGAATTTCTAAATTGCAAATCAAACAATTTTATACATGAATAATTTACCTCCTAACCATCTACCAAACGTAGTATTACTTATGCGGGATTTAATACTTATATAATTCACCTCCAAATCAGTTACCAAATGACACCTTATTTTTTATACATATATATATATTTGGAAAAAGGTCTAAATTTGCCACAACTTTACTGAATAATTTGAATTTGTCTATCTTTAAAAGTTGAGGTATATGTAGAATTATGTAATTCATCTTGATTGGAGGCTTCTCATTGATACAATATATATATAGTTGTTTACAAGTACAAATTCTAATTGTATGAGGATATCTAGTTTCCATAATTACATCAAAATCCTAATTACATAATACATGGAGAATATTAATACATTCTCTATCACACTCCCTCAGGCAGAGCGAGAGGAAGCCAGACGCTGAGATTGGATCTGAAGTTAAGGAACTGCTGTCGAGGAAGTCCCTTAGTAAGTATCCTGATATGAAGAAGGAACATGTAACACCCTAACATGACCCATGTCAACCTTCTCACGAACAAAATGAATATTCATCTCAATATATTTGGTTCGCTGATGCTGGATCGGGTTATGAGATAAGTAAACAGCAGATATGTTATCACAGTAGACAAGAGATGTCTTACATAAGGGACAATGAAGCTCTAGAAGAAGGTTTCTGAGCCAGCAGATCTCGGCAACAACTTTCGCAATGCCTCTATATTCTGCTTCTACACTCGAATGAAATAGCGTGGATTGTCATTTGGCAGACCACGAGATTAGATTATCACCCAAAAATCACAGTAACCGAAAGATGATCAACGTGTGTCCGAAAAGCCGCCTCAATCGGTGTCCGTATACAATATCAGCCTGGTCGGTGAAGATTGATAAATATTTAATTTGTAGTCAAGAGTACCCTTTGTCGCGCCCTATTTTAACCAAGTCAAAGCAGAGTACAACATATTGGTGATTCCTGGATTGGATTTAAGGAGTCGCCACCTAATTATTTTACGGTGAATTAGGACACCTAAATTTTAACTAATTGCTGTAAAATAACTCCAATTTTGTGGTCTACGAAACTAATGAAATTCTAGGTAAGAGTTCTTTATTATCCTAAAGGGAAGGGATTAGGCATCCTTTAGGAACCGCTAACTTGCGGTTATCCGGTAAAACTCAGGTTAATTATTATGCTAAGGAAATGCATGTCTACAAAAATAATATTTAAAGAGAATGCATTTTTTTGATAAAGTAATAATTTTCCTTCTTGAGCAGTTTTGCAAAATAGTCGCGAAAATAATTCCCGGTAGGAAATCCGAAAAGCATGCATGACATTGTAAAGTATGATTTATAAAATACATATAAAGTTGATTTTGGATAAAAGTGCATTTGTATGAAAATTGATAAAGTACTTATTTCGCAATTGATAGTAAAGGGGAAAAGTAAATTATTTGTAATATAAAGAAATGATTTTTTAGGAAGTCATTTTAAATCATAATATTGGATAGAAACAAAGCTTTATAGGTATGTGAAAAATGCAAAGTAGAAGATGATCAATTATTTTGAAAGTTTGAACGTGCATGACGCGCCTAAAATAAATAAACTAACGGCGGACTTCCAATTTTAAAAATAACCGAGCTTAAAGTAACTAACTAACGACAGTTTCTAATTTTAAAACTACCTAGCTACTTATCCATTCATAGCCTAATTATTCTAAATGGCCTAACAATCACACAAACATTAAATAATTATTACAGACCCCAAAAATAGAAATAACGAAATTAAAGAATAACAATGAAAGGGAACTAAAGCGGATGACGATGTCATCTCGCCCTATTTGTTTTGAAATCCCGAGATTGGAGAATGCAAGGAGTGTGGACGCGGATCTTCGTTTGGCAATGATCATGATGAGTCTCATAACGAGACTCTTCGTTGCTCCCGATGCATTTCATGTAAATAAAAGAAAGGAAAAGAATTAGTAGACGGAACATGGAAATATATATAAGAAAACGTAAACAAATAATTCGTGAAGAATAATATATTGTTGGGCCTGACCCGATTTACATCATGAAGACAGAAAGGGAAACAAGCGAAAAAGTATGTGGGCCGAGCCCAACGATTACATCAATGCAGTGTAGGCAAACATGAAAGCAAAATAGGTCAGGCCCACTAGACATTTACTGACCAAGCAAAGAGTGATATACACAAGGATGGATATTCTTTTTTTTATATACTTTCATATACACAAATAGGCTCAATACACAGCTTGCATACCAAATCATATACCGAGGACGCTCAGCTCCCACAGATTTTACTAGAAAAATACAAAGCAGACAAACCCGATACACATTAATCCCAAACACCCAAAGACAGATATACAAAAATTTCCTAATCATACATGATATACTTAAGGACATACGAACTTGATACATGCCAGATATATGTCCAGTTCTCTATATCTCATATACTTTAGAGGTATATCATTTAAATATCTCATAGAAAATATAAGAAAATGGAGGAAAAAGAACAACAAACAATTGATGGGTATCACATTTCAGAAGAAAGGGAAATGTTTGTGCATTTCAAACCAAGTAAATGCGGCCAATTCAGTGGATATATGATCAGTATGGACACGAGAGGGGTTTCATGCTAATATGGGCATGCTTTGATATTCAGGAAATAAAGTAAATATGTGGTCAATTCAAAAGGTATGCAGTGTCATTACCTCGGTGAAAAATAAAAAGTGAATTATCACTTTTGCTGCATACAAAAGTGGCAAAAGTGCTCATACCAAGCCCTAGGGATTGTTTCAAGCCATAAAGTGACTTTCTAAGACGGTAGACATACTAGAGAGCATCTGGATGCACAAATCCAGGCGGTTGATTAATATATACGATTTCTTTCAAATTTTCATGTAAGAATGCATTTTTCACATCAAGTTGATGAATCGGCTAGTTCTTTCCCATAGCTATGCTCAAAATAGTGCGAATATTGGCTCGTTTAACCATTGGACTGAAGGTCTTACCACAATCAACTCCCTCTTATTACCCCGTGTCATTTGTCGCAAGTCTCGCCTTATGGCGTTCAAGCTCTCCACTATCTCTGAATTTATGATGATATAGTCAAATTCAACGAATCAGATTCACCCCCTCTGGTCTCAAGATAAGATCCCAAGTGCGATGTGAAGTGAGCGTATTAAATTCCTCATGAATGGCTGCATTCCAATTCGGGTCAAGCTTGGCTAATTTTGGGTTTTTAGGTATAGGTGAGATAGTTTGAGTGGATAGGTTAAAATGTACTTTCAGTTTGAAAATTCCATACTGAGCATGGGTTTCCATATGGTGGATCAGAAGCGGGACAGTTTGGGTGACGTGCAGTGGGGTGGTTACGGGCAGTGGGTTGGTGTGAGATGCGATATTTTCCAAAACGGGAACAGTGGAAGAGGGTGGGGCAGTGGGATCGGTGACAGAGGAATAATGGAAGGGGGTGGGACAGTGGGCTCGGTGACACGGCGTTATTCGTTAAAGGAATAGTGGCAGGGGGTAGGGCAGTGAGCTCGGTGGCAGGACCAATGCGACTGAAATGAGAGTGTGGGTCGGTTGGTGGTAGACGGGATAGAGGGTAGTCAACGGAGGCTGGGGCAGTGACAGGAGGAGATGTGTGCCATGATGTATTGCGGTTCTGATGAGGGTGAAGTGTTCGAATAATCAAGGAAGTTGTAATCAGCGACTTGAAAATTTTGAACGTTTGAAAATGGGAAAATGTTCTCGTCGAATGTGACATGACGAGAGACTTGGATTTTATTTGTGGACAAGTAATAGCATAAGTACCCCATATGGTTTGACTGGAAATCTAAGAAAATGGAAGGGGTAGTTCTAGGAGCTAATTTGTGAGGGGCCGTGGAGGTGAAATTCGGGTGGCACAAACAACCAAAAATCCGAAGGTGATTACAAGAGGGTATCCGACGGAAGAGAATTTCGGTTGTAGTTTTATTTTGAAGAGTTTGTGTTGGTATATTAAGAAGGTATGCTATCATATGCAAGGCATATGCCCAAAAAGAAAGGGGGATGGAAGCATGGAAGAGCATAGTGCGGATCTTATTAATGATGATGCGTAGGATTTTTTCGGCTTTACCATTTTGAGGTGAGGTATAGTGGCAAGAGAAGCAAAACAACATGCCATTATCCGCACAAAATTTATGAAAATGGAAATTGTCAAACTCATGACCGTTGTCACATTGAAATGTTTTGATATTTTTCTCAAACTAGGTTTTAATATATTCTTGAAATTCAAGAAAGATTTGGTAAACTTGGGACTTATATTTTAGAGGATAAACCCAAATAAAGTGAGAGAAATCATCCAAAAATACCAAATAATATTTGTGACCTAGTTTGCTAGTAATTGAAGAGGTCCATAAATCCGCATGAATAATATCAAAAAGAGATAATGTTACACTTAGTGATGACTGAAAAGGAAGTCAAACATGCTTCCCTAATGGACAAGAGTAGCAATTGTGAGAAATTTTCCTTTATTACATTGAATTAAATTGTGACTCCTAAAAAAATTAAAAAATAGTGCTCCCAGGTGCCCAAGTCTATCGTGCCAAGTTGATGGAGAGATTGCAGTAAGAGAGGTATGTGGATTGACACTGGCAGCGAAATTGGATGAGACTGGATAGAGGTCCCCCACACTATTGCATCTCGTAAGAGTTGTCCCCGTACGTATGTCCTTCAAAGAAAAACCAAAAGGGTCAAACTCAATAGATACGGAATTGTCACTAGTAAACTCCCTAATAGAGATTAAGTTTTTAATGATGTTAAACGCGTATAGGACATTTTTTAGGGTAAAGCAAGGGTGAGGTGGTGGTGTTTGTGTGGTGCCATAACCTTGAATTGGAATGCGATTGCCATTTCGAACCAAAATACATTGAGGATTGCGTAAATTAAGCAGATGAGGGAGATTACCAGAGTTATAAGTGAGATGAGATGTGGCTCCCGTATATATGTACCATGCGTCATCGGCTGTTGGAGATTCATAGTATTGTAGGCCTGACTTAGTTCGGTAGGGGTCATAAGACCGTATGTATGTTGTTGATGTTGGGTCGTGGAGAGGTGGGCCTGGTGTGGCTGACCCGTGTGACTTGGGCCAGGAACTGGGTCCAGAATGCTCGAACTCGGACTTGGGTGTTGTGATGGGTTGGTTGGGTAAGGGCAAGGGGGTGAGGCCCAAATTCCGGGGGTGGGCCACAGAATTGGGCTAGTCGATGGATATGGAGACTGGGCCTGCCTTGGCTGGCCACCAGGATTGGGTCGGCCCCCTCTGCCCCATTCCCTTGCCTCCGCGGTTGATGCATCGGCCTTGGCCTCTGCCACTACCCCGACTGCCTCGGAGATTGTGGTGGTCCGACGGGTGCAGGGATGGTCAGCGATGCGTCTACTACCAATGCCTTCTGATCATGTTCGTCTTGTTTGGCACATCTAGTCTCTTCCAATAGCAACTGTGATCGGGCCTTGTTGAAGCTAGGGAGTGAGTCAACTTGTTTGATCATCATCGCAAGTGTATCGTACTCACCTTTTGGCAACTCATTAATAAGTACCAGCACCATCTTTGTGTCAGAAATCGGAGTGCCAACATTAGATAATTGATCATCAAACTAATTTAAGTTGTTTACAATAGTCTGACATGTTAGCAAAATTCTCAAGACGGATGTTGTTAAAATTGTTCCTCAAAATATACGGCACGTATATGTTTGTTGTCTAGAAAGATTTCTTCTAGCCTCGTCCATAAGTCGTGTGTAGAATTATGAAATTCTCCTTGATTGGATGTTTCTCATTGATACAATATATATAGTTGTTTACAAGTACAAATTCTAATTGTATGAGGATATCTAGTTTTCATAATTACATCAAAATCCTCATTGATACAATATATATATATATATATATATATAGTTGTTTACAAGTAATGATGGTTTTCAAGTGGTGTTTTTGAGAATGAAGAGAATAAATTATCATGGCGTTGATTGATTTAGAATGTAAATAGTGTTGGAAATTTGCCTTTGGTGGGAGTTGCGTCCACCCATCTTTAATGACTTAAACACTAGGGTTCCGCGTGTTGGAGACTTTGATTCATCACACGTGCATAATCTACTAAGTGAGTAGATGACCGTAGGGCCAAGGATCGTCAAATTTCGTTGAGAAATGAAAGAGATATTGGTCCACAAAGTGATGTGTTTGAAGCATGAAAATGTGGTGTGGAACAATTCTCCCTCATCGGTAGGGGAAGGAAGATTTGTTCATTTTATAAGTCTCAAAATTGGCTAAGAGTTTGGGACCCCAAGGGTAACCCATGTGTTTGAAGAAGAGAGGACCTAGATGTGCTTGGGTTCGAGGTTAAACCCACACGCGCGCCGCCGCCGCCCTCGTGGTCGTGGTCTTTTGATATTATCTTTTTTGGTCCCTGGAGTTTCAGGAAAGATAATAGTTAGCAGTTACTTATTTCCCGTTTTCAATTGTTGTACCCACAAATAGATTCATAACACTTATCTCTCTATTCTAAAAAAAAGGGCAGCAACTTTCTGCAAAAGACTGTTTCCATAGCTTAATCCCATAACCTCCTGATCACATGACAACAACTTTACCGGTTACTCCAAGACTCATCTTCAACTTATCTATCTATTCTCTTAATAAATAAAAGTTTACCCTCGAAGGATTAGTTACGGATAGTTCTTTCTTTTTAATTTTGCACTGGTCACTCAATATGTACATTTTACATTAATATCATGTCAATTTTCAAAAAGCGCAACTACTTTATAAACGATGAATAATATTCATTTTATTGTAGTGAATTCGTTAACATCCTCCGATGAAAATTTTGTTGTTTAACATATCACTGGCAAACAGATTTATTTCAATGATCTGACTACATATCAAGAATAGAAGTACTCTTTCAGTATTTGATCCATCTCATATACAAGTAATTTTCTCTCACAAATACGGGTACATTGTTAAGATTTAAGAATATATATACTTGTATCGAACAGGTTTCAGGATGCAATACAAGATGATACATAAATATTAATTAAAATATTGAACAGGAAGTAAAATTCAGAATAACATATCTCGGAAAAGTTCGTCGTAGAAAATGATTGAACCTAATAATATAGCACTAGAAATACAGTACAAGAGGACCAAGTTGAACATAAAGTTAATAAATTAAATAAAAGAAAACATAAGTTAAAGGTCAAAATGATATGTTATTGGGAACTAATCATTTCGTCTTATTCTTCTTTTATATATTTTTTAGAATTAGTGGGTCGAAGGTTCACAAATTGATCATATTATATCTTTCAAATGTCTCAAAAAGGCTGAGGAAAGTATATCTGGATGAAATACAAATAAGTGATGGGTAATGATTAACGATAAGTATATAAGCGCAAAAGCATCCAATTAATTATAATATCTGACCTGGCTTTTGTCATGCGATTTCATGTTTGTTTCATATTTTCAATCCGTCTCAAAACTACCATTTCTAGTTTTGCCTTGCAATATAATTTGACATCTATGGTTGATTGCAGAGTCAAGATTTTCAATAAGAGGAGTTATAATAAATTTATATCTTTCACGAAATTGTTTATATAATATAATACATAAAAATATTAACATATATAAATAGTATAATTTTCCGGCAAAGATTTGTCAATGGACTCAAGAGTAGATCCTAGTCCACGGTGTGTTTGGTATACAAAAGAAATATTTTTTCAGAAAAACCTTTATGTCAATATGTCAACTAAAGACCTCTAAATTTTAGAAACTATTCCACATGATCACTTATTGGGGAAAAAATAAGTTTTTTTTTGTAATTTTTCTTAGTTTTTAATTAGTTGCCAGAAAATGCTTATTTTCTGAAATTTTCTCAAAAATGTTTTTCTTTATACCAAGGACGCCCTCTAAATCTAATAAAGAAACAAGAGGGACCATAAAAAGTTAATTAAAACAAAGTATGATTAGGAGATTAATGGGAAACAATTACGGAAAACATGTACCTGATTCATTATATACTTTTTTGCTAATAAGGTTGAAAGTTGAAACAAACAGAGAGTATCCAACTTAATCCTCCACCAAAGAAACGACTACAAAAATTGGAAGTGGGATTCAACTTGTCCCTCTCAATCTTGTCTTGAAATTTGACAAAACTTTGAGTTTCTTTTATTCACTGCAAATATATTTGTTCTTGAGAATTTATTCATTTAAATTATTTTCAAGTACAAAATTTATTGAAGGGATTAGGTTAAGATTAATGAACCAGATTTTCAGGGACCATGCTTGATTGCCTTAATTTCTTCCTCTTAGTCGTGTGCACGATCCTTTTTCTGAATTATATCTATTTTTTTACTAATAATAAATAATAAGGTTTTAAGAGCTTCTTATCGGATTCTTCTGCATATCTCCACCCGACACGTGTAATTAATGTTAATATTAAATAAGGAATTAAATTATAATTTCCATGCTAATAAAATATTGTAGGAGCAGACAGTGCACACAACATGGGTCACCGTGTCCTTTTATATTAACAAATCATATGATAAATTGGGCCAGCTTATTATTTAAATCAGAGCTGAATATTTTGTGGGAGACAACAACTCATATAATAAAATAAATTTCTAAAACTAGTGATTTAAATTTATTGTTTTTGTGGGATTCCCAGGAGTACGTACTTTGGCTCTTCGCATCTCACTTTCTGAAATATTTGTATCTTTTCTGGAAAATATTAAAGTAATGATGATTTTCCACGACATATTTATAACAGTTCTCCATCATTTCTTGCGTCACTTACAAGAAATATTGGTATATTTGTATATCAACAACGACACAATCCTTCCATATTTGTGTGTCAACACCTACATATATGATCCTTGCACATTCTCTTTGTTAATTTATTCTCTTCCACAAAAATATTCGCTCTAGTTTATATGATTTTATTTTCTTCTTAGCTCGTTAAATAAATAATACTTCTATATTTTTATATTTAAAAGTAATTAACTTTATACTTTTATTTTCTTAGTAATATGACCCCCATCGAACATTTTTTGTGCAAAATTTTACTTCAGTTATTTTAATTTGTTTGTCTTATTTTTTTTTAGTTTGTTTAAAAAATAATGATAATTTTCTATATTTAATAACTTTTTACACCCAACATCCTACATAACATATTTAACATCACAAGATTCAAAAAGTATTTTAATTTGTTATACATATCTTTAATTTAAAATCACAAGATTTAAAAGTCTTTTTATTTTTTAAATTATATTGCCGAGTTAAATTAAAATAAACAAATTAAAACGGAGTTAGTACTAAATTTCTTGTGATTGCTGATCTCTTGGATGGCGCAGTTGAGGAAAGGGAAAGTACAATGAGTAGTATGTGCAATCAGTGAGAAATCAGAAGGAACCCACATGGGGGGTTCATTTGTTATGGAGACTTCTGGGAACAATTTAATTAGAGGATGTTTAAGAGTTAAGAGTACTTAGTGACACTTGAGTTTTAACTTCCCTTCAAGTGTTGAATGGTTCTAATAGCATTTAGTGGATTTCTGTAATTAATGCTACTGATTCTATTCACTCTAACGTCTACAAATCTATTTGTATTTCTCTTTCTTGTATCATTCTTTTTTTAAAATTACTTTCTATGTTTTAATTTATGTAAAAGTATTTGACTAGACACAATATTTAAGAATGAAAGAGCTATATTTGAATTTTATGGTCTAAATAAGTCATAGATATTTGTATGGTATAGATTATCTCATGAAGGATATAATGGAAAGTTTAAAGTTAAGTTGTTACTACTAAATATATAAAGATATTATATTTATTGAAATTAATTTAAAAATGAATAGTGTCACATAAATTGAGACGGATGGAGTATTTCATCTATTAGAAAAATGATTTTTTTTCCATATTATTCTATTCTGAAAAAAAAACTGTCATCTTTTAAAAAAAATTAAATAGGTTAAATTCAACTTTTTATTTTATCTGTAGGGACAAATTCTTATAAATATTCATATGTCATGGCATATTTAAAGTCATAATTTTTGCAAGTTTTACGACCACAAAAATCTTATAGCATATTTAATTTCACAAATTTTTAAAGAAAAACTTTCTTATATAAATACATGCTCAAGTCAAATTACTTTGCCTCTAAATTGTGTTGCTCCCAACTGTTTCCTCCTCCATTTCCTTCTTATTGGTCTAATTCTCTTCTTGGGCTCAAGTCTAATTATGCGGGCTCCGTTATCTTGATGACCTAACTGGGCCCGCATAATTAGACTTTGATGGAGGAAGCCCAGTCCATAAATGATCTCTCGGACGAATACGAAACATTAGACCCAAGGAGGAAAAATATGTTTTTAACGAGTAATTAATCATAACCAATTATAATTATACAGCTGAATGTTGAAATGGTTGAGATGGTTCGGGCATGTGCAGAGGAGAGACACAAATACCCCCAGTGCGGAGATGTGAGAGGTTGGCTATGAACGGGTTCAGGAGGGTAGAGGTAGGCTGAATAAGTATTGGGGAGAGGTGATTAGACGGGATATGGCGCAGGTGCAACTTACTGTGGACATGATCTTAGATAGGAGTAGTGGAGAACATGTATTAGGGTAGAAGGGTAGTAGTTAGTTGAACATAGTCCTACTTACGCTTACAAACTGATAACTGGTAGTTGTAGTGTTATTATTGTAGGTCTGTTTAGCATATCACACTAGTAGGCGCATTATTTCTTTATAGTCCCCTGTCGCTTGATTTATGTTGCTATGGGGCTTTAGTGTACTTTGTTTATCTTATTTATCTGCGTTAGTTACTGCTTCCTTTTTCAGAACGCGCTATCATCGCTTATTCGCTTTTGTTACCATCATTTTCATTCTGCTTTAAATTTCGTGTCCGGGTCCGACCGTTTCTCTTATTTTGCTTGTGCTTATGCTTTGTCTTGAGTCGAGGGTCTTTCGTAAATAGCTGCTCTACCTACCAAGGTAGAGATAAGGTATGCTTACACTCTATCCTATCCAGACCCCACGTTGTGGATTTTACTAGGTATGTTGTCGTTGTTGTAATGTTGAAAACATAAATGTTTCTCAATATAACTGCAATTGGCCTTGGATAATTCTATTAAAATTTAGGCAGACAATTATCATGGTCCCTAAGAGGAGTTTGGGCAACACTTTAGTTGTTACAACTTTCAGCGTACATTTAGGCGTAAAAGTTTTAATCTTATCATCACCGTCCCTTCAATCTTTTACCGTCTTCTCCCTATTATTTACGAACACTCCACCGCATTCAAAAGATTTTGTTAACAAAAAAATATGCAAAAAAAAATCACAAATAATACCTAGTTTTTTATTCACTGGGCAGTAAATCTATCATATTTTTCAAACCAAAAGGAGACGACTCTGTTTGAGTTGGGAAAATACTATGTTTTTTATAAATTGATTGACTAGCTTCAGATTGGATTCACTTTAACGATATTAGTATATGAGATCATAAATAGCTAATTAATTTATATTGATTGGATAAATAGAAGTTCTCATGTTCAGCTTACCATGCTATCAAACTTTACTACTCCTATAATACTATATATATAAGAAATAAGATATATATTTTTATTACACTAGTAGGTCATTGGTCATTGATTGAAAAACTATTTATATAAGTTACATATTTTCATAATAGGAGAATCTTATTCCTATTCTATTCCTAAAACCTTATTCAACTTAGATACTAACTATACATTTATGGTAATACAATTATTATGGTAAGTGTACAATACTAATTACATTACAACATTACCTAAACTATGATACTAAATATATACCCAATTACGAGGTACAAAGGGGAGGAAAACCGAGAGCCAACCGAGAATCTAATATACACAATATACACATGTATATTGTGAGTATATTGTGTATATTTAACACACACCCGCAGTCATAGGGGGCGGTCTTCGAATGATGAGACTGTCCCTAAAATCTACAAAAAGGACCGAGGGAAGACCCTTTGTAAAGATGTCTGCAATTTGATATCTTGACGGGACATGACAGACGCGTACCTGACCACGAGCAACCTTTTCGCGGACAAAGTGAATATCCATCTCGATATGCTTAGTGCGTTGGTGCTGAACCGGATTACCAGAAAGGTAGATGGCACTAATATTATCCCAATAAACCAAGGTTGCCTTCTGAATGGGACAATGAAGCTCCAAAAGCAAATTACGTAACTAACATGATTCCGAGACCACATTAGCTACCCCTCGATATTCAGCCTCGGCACTTGAGCGCGATAGAGTCGACTGACGCTTCGCAGACCAGGAGACCAAGTTGTTGCCAAGAAACATACACTAGCCAGACGTAGATCGTCTGGTGTCTGGACAGTCACCCCAATCAGCATACCGTATACGAGACAAGTGTGGACGTCGAGGAAGGATATAAATGCAAACCATTGTCAAGTGTACCCTGAATATACCGAATGATGCGTTTGAGTGCATTCATGTGCTCAATTCTGGGATCGCGCATGAACAAACACACCTGCTGGACAGCATATGTAATATCCGGTCTCGTAAAGGTAATATACTGCAGGGCCCCTGCAAGACTGCGATAGCGGGTCGGATCCTCGTAGGGTACGCCGGCCGCGACACTAAGCTTGGGCTTAGTATCAACTGGAGTGGAAGTGGACTTACAGGATGACATCTCAGCCCTCTCGATGATCTCAGCTGCATACTTCCGTTGAGATAAGAACAACCCATCTGAATGACGAGTGACAGCAATCCCCAAAAAGTAACTCAAGGGCCCCAAGTCTTTCATAGCAAACTCATAGCTGAGCATGGTCATGATAGACTGGCGTAAGGCATCGGAAAAGGCAGTTAAGATAATATCATCCACATATAACATAATGTAGGCCAAGGACGAACCACGACGGTAGATGAACAAGAAATTATCTGACCTACTGTGAGTGAACCCAATAGTCGAAACATAGTCTACAAACCTCGTATACCAGGCCCGGGGATACTGCTTAAGCAGATATAAGGACTTCTTCAACAAACAGACATGATGCGGATGTTTAGGATCCCTGAATCCCAAAGGCTGATGCATATAGACTATTTCCTTGAGATCCATAAATAGGAAAGCATTCTTTACATCTAACTGATGAATAGGTCATGCCTTCGAAAGAGCTAAGCTGAGCACAGTGCGAATGGTAGCTTAATGACGACCCGAATCCATATTTTTTCTATAAAAAATAGAATTTGACCACCGGACTAAACGTCTCACCACAATCTACACCAACCTGCTGAGTCTTACCATCACCCACAAGTCGCGCCTTATGTCGAGCAAATGAACCATCTGAATTCTCCTTATGAGCAAAAATTCACATAGACCTGATAATATTAATACTAGATGGACGGGGCACCAACTCCCACGTCTTATTATTAATAAGAGCATTATATTCATCGATCATAGCAATTTTCCAATTCGGGTCATTTAAGACAGACACAGGATTACGGGGTAAGGGGGATTTAGGGACATTAGAATGTAAATTAAAATGTCTTTTTGGTTTAAAAACACCCCGTTGCCTACGAGTGACCGGTCTATGACTCGAGGAAAAATTGGGCGGATTTTGGGAATTTGCTAGGCTCAGGACGGAATGGCCAGCAGGCAATGGGCCTGCTGGCCCAACTCGGGAAACATGAGCAGGAACTGGACCAGTTTCAGAATTGGGCTGGACTGGCCCACACGCTGGAACTGGCCCGTGGCGGTATTGGGACTGTCAATGGGTGACGGACCAGTAGGGCCAGCAGGCAGGGGGCCCGCTGGAGAATTTTAGGTGCGGGAGACGTCCAAAAAATGCTGAATAATAAACGGGGATATACTATCATCCAAAAAATTATACGAACTAGGCACGGGAGTATTAATTTTAGCAAATGGAAATTGGGATTCATAAAAATTGACATGTCGATTAATGATGATTTTATTAGATGATAAATCAAAGCATTTGTAGCCACAATGATTAGACGGAAAAACCAAAAACACACACGGAGTAGACCAGGCCTGAAGTTTGTTAATTGTGGTGGACGAGAATAACGGATAACACAAACACCCAAACACCCGAAGATGTAAATATGAAGGAATTTTATTATATAAAATTTGAAGGAGGGAAGAATATGTCAAACCTTTGGAAGAAATTATGTTAAGGAGATAGGTAGCCATTTGTAGAGCATGATGCCAAAAAAACAGGGGTACGAAAGCATGAATTAATAAAGTTCGGACAATGTTATTTATGGAATGAATTTTGCGTTCAGATTTCCCATTTTGTGAAGACGTATGAGGACAAGAAAAATAAAAATTGATCCCATTATTAGCACATAATTCCCGAAACACCACATTGTCATATTCTTTGCCATTGTCACACTGAATATTTTTAATTTCTCGTTCGAATTGGGTTCTAATAAATGCTCTAAATTTTAAGAAGATGGAAAAACTTGAGATTTTTTCGCTATCGAAAACGTCCATAAAAACTTAGAATAATCATCCAAAAAAAGAACATAATACCAATGACCCACAGAACTAAGAACATGAGATGTCCATAAGTCGCTACGAATAATATCAAATGACATTAAAGTATTAGAATTGGAGTCTACAAATCGCAACTTAATAATTTTTCCTAAAGAACAACACTGACAATTTGGAGTACTACTCGTACCCTTACATGAAATAAAACTATTTTTAGCTAATGATGACAAAATAGATGATCTCGGATGACTAAGACGAGCATGACATAAGGAAGGAGAAATGACTGCAAAGGCGGATGGCAGAGCTTGACTCGATGGACCGGAACTGGATGTGATAGGATAAAGATCTCCCCTACTATCACACCTCATAAGAGGACTCCTCGTATTGAAATCCTTCACAGGGAAACCAAATGGATCAAATTCAATAGAAACAAAATTGTCAGTAGTGAATTTACGGATAGAGACTAAGTTTTTGATCAATTTGGGAGCGTGTAGGGTATTTTTCAAGATAAGAGGTGGATGAGGGGGAGATAAAGTTTTATGACCATAACCACGAATTGGAATAGAATTACCATTACCAACAACTATGCCGCGAAGGTTGCTCAAATTGGAATAAGACGAGAGCGTACCTGAATCGGATGTCATGTGGGTAGTGGCACCGATGTCCATATACCAATTTGGGTCTGGATGATTTAAACCAAGTGTGTGCATTGCGGCTTCGATGTCTGTAGACGTGGGTGCCGCTGGGTGATGGGCCTGCGGGGGCCAAGGCCCAAGCACCCCTGCTTGCTGCCTCGGCCCAGACTGCTGACTGTACGTCGACTAGGTCGAATTGGGCATGAACTGCTGTTGGGCAGCCCACTGCCAGTTGAGCGAAAATTGGCTAGGCCCAAACTATTGTTGTGGGGCCTATTGCCACTGCATAGGGTCCCACTGTAGGGCCCAAAATTGCTTTTGCTACTACTAACCACCGCGAAGACCCCCACCGCCACCACCATTCTGTCGGCTGCTGCCATTGTTGCCGCTGTGGTTCTTGCCATTATTTTTCTTATTTCCACCCTTTTTACCGTCATCGTTGTTGTGGTTTTGGCCCGAGTTTTTGGAATCGGTAGGATACACCGTAGACTCGGTAGGATACACCGTGGACTCGATCATCATGACTATAAGACTAGCACTGGTAGCCGCTTATTTTTCCATGCCTGCTTCTTCAAGTGTAAGCATAAAACGAGCCTGATAAAATTGCAGAAGCGGATTGCTTTGCCGAAGAAGCATTCCAACACCACTATAGGCCTCGGAGAGGCTGGAAACCATTTGGAGGACCAAACGATCGTTCGAAACTGGTGCGCCAATGTTGCGAAGTTGTTTCACCAATTCTTTTAATCTTTTGCAATAAGTCGAAACATTAGGGAAATCTTTCATATTGACGTGGGAGAAATCCTGCTCAAGGGTAACGGCTCTAAAATTTTGATTATCTTGGAATATATCACGCAGCTATCCCAAGTCACATGTGTCGTAGCGTCAGGCTCAATAATTATTTGCAAAAGGTCAGTAGAAATTGTGGAATATATCCACTGAAGGATGGTAGCATCAAGAGTCGTCCACAACTTAGATCATCCTCGCGTTTTGGCACCTCTATATCCTCAGGAGCCGTGGGGATTATGTGATGGATGACTTGATGCGATCGTGCGTGAATTTTGAACAGTTTGCCCCACGTCGCATATTGAACGTTTTCTATTTCAAGAACAAGAGGGATGTTATTCTTGATGTTAGAAACTATAAGGGCAGGATGAAACGTGTTCCGGGATGTAGACATATTGATAGAACAATATGTGATTGAGGGATTAGGGAGAAAATTTAGGAAGAAGGGGGTTCTCATCGGCACGAAAACCGAGAGCAAAGCTCTCGGAATTGCAAGGGAGTCGACGGAATTTAGAGGAGATTAGAGAGGATTTTAAGACCTAGACTTTTGATACCATGAAAGAAATAATCCCCTTAATTATTTTCATTGATTGAAAGACTATTTATACAAGTTACATATTTCCATAATAGTAGAATCTTATTCCTATTCTATTCCTAAAACCTTATTCTACTTGGATACTAACTATACATTTATGGTAATAGAATTATTATGGTAAGTGTACAATACTAATTACATTACAACATTACCTAAACTAGGATACTAAATATATACCCAATTACACGGTACAAAGGGGAGGAAGATTGAGAGTCATTCGAGAGACTAATATACACAATATACATATGTATATTATGTGTATATTGTGTATATTTAACAGTATACGAGGAACATGAATATATTATTACGAGTAACTTATTATTTTATACCATAAAAAGGATGGTGGTTTCCAATATTTCATGTTTCAAGTTGGTGTGCCATTTAATAATCTGCAAAAACATATACATGAAATCTCTAAAAGATGTAATGTAATTAATAGAATTAGACGCATTTATAATTTTACATTTCCTATAATAGGTATAATTACATTTCTCTTGTAATTAGGATTGATTAGTTACCTAGTTTGTAGCAAAGTAAATATTTTTGTAATACTATATATATATATATTGTACATCATTAATGAATAAAGGCAAGGAAGAATATTTCCTACATGGTATCAGATTCTAGGGAAAGATCCTAAACCCTAAAATTTTCTATCTCAAACCCGTCTCTCCCCCCCCTACCTTCTTCCTTACGCCGCAGGCTTCCCTTCTCCGTCCGACAGCCATGTCTGACTCGAAATCCAATTTCCACCCAGCCCTAGCTATCTACAACATCAAATTTCATATATCCATCACTCTTGAGATGGAAAACGTCCATTACGCGACATAGGCGAAACTGTTTAAAATCCATTATCGCTTACACCGGGTTATCCATCACATAATTCCGTCGGAAAAAGGCAAAGAGAATGTGTCGAAGACCGATGATGAGAAATAATTATGGTTAACCCTTGATGCAACGGTCCTCCAGTGGATCTACGCCACAATCTCAAGTGATTTACTACATACTATTCTTGAGCTTGATTCCACGGCTATAGAAGCTTGGGAACGTTTACGTGACATATTCCAAGATAATAAAAATTCCAGGATCGTCACACTTGAGCAAGAGTTTTCCACCACTGATGTGGCGGATTTTTCCAATGCGTCCGCATACTGTCAATGACTCAAGGTCCTGTCAGACCAACTCAAGAACGTCGGGGCGCCGGTAACTAACAATTGGCTTATGTTACAAATGGTTGTCGGCCTTACTAACGCATATAGTGGAGTAGGTACGCTCATCCACCAAAGCAATACTCTTCGGCCAATCTACCAAGCTCGTTCGATGATCATCCTATAAGAAGTGGGTTCCGCCTTGGATGTCACTCCGTCCGATAAGAGTTTATCACAATTTGAAATTTTGCCGCCAAATCGTGGCCAGAAGGGCCGAAACGGCGGTAACGGGAGCAAAAACCGCAGTGGTGGCTGCAATGGTTGAAAAGGCGGCAGAAACCTCCATGGATGAGGTGGCGACAGGGGCGGCGGCCGATGCGGCCCGGCCTAGTGGCGCACCACCGGCCCGGTGGGGCAATGGGCGATGCTCGCGTGGGCCCGCAGCGGGCCTGGGTGGTGCCTCTCTACCCATTCCCCATGGGAAAAAGGGGGACTAGGCCCAACCCCAGGCTAGTAGCCCAGGCACAATGGACCAGCAGCCCAGGAATAACGGACCAGCAGCCAGCAGGCCCAACAACCAGGGGATGGATTTATTGGGCCACTACCGAGCTAGTGGCAGGAAGCCCACTCGGTTGTGGCGACCCCGACAGATCTCGAGGACGCGATGTACACTCTTAGGCTTACTCCGCTCGACGTAAATTGGTACATGGACACCGGTGCAACGTCTCATATGACGTCCTCATAAGGTAATATCTCAACCTATTTTAATTTAAGCAATAATCGTGGTATAATTGTCAGAAATGGTCATTCAATTCTAATTCGTGGTTATGGTACTACAAACTTGTCTCCCCCGAACCCACAATTAATTTTGAAAAATGTCCTGCACTCACCTAATTAATTAAAAACTTGATTTCAGTTAGAAAATTTACCACTGATAATTGGGTTTCTATTGAATTTGATCCTTTTGGATTTTCCGTGAATGATTTTCAGACGGGAATGTGTCTAATGATGCGTGATAGTCGGGGCAAGCTTTATCCAATCACCATAATCACACATCAAGCCAAATTACCATCCACTTTTGCAGGTTTAGCTCATTCTTTATGCAATGAATGTTTGGGTCATCCGGGAGCACATGTTTTTACTTGCCTTAAACAAAATAAATTTATTGAGTGTACTAGACCTCGTAGTTCTCATGTTTTCGCTCTTGTTATCTTGGAAAACATGTTAAGTTGTCTTTTGTTACTTCTAATTCTTATATTGTTATGCCCTTTGATATTATTCATAGTGATATTTAGACATCTCCCATTTTGAGCTTTTCGGGCCACCGATATTATCTTCTGTTGTTGGATGATTACTTTAATTTTTTGTGGATGTTTCCTTTGTCTAAAAAGTGGGGAAAAAATCCATATTTCTATACTTTAGAGTTTAGAGCATACATCCGCACTCAATTTGAATGGGACATTATAAATATTCAGTGTGATAATGGTAGAGAATTTGATAATGGGCCTTTTTGGGATTTTTGCAAAACTAATGGTTTGTCATTTCGTCTCTCATGTCCGCATACATCATCTCAAAATGAAAAGGCATAAATAAAAATTTAAACCATTAACAATATTGTTAGAACTTTACTTGCACATGCCTCTCTACCACCATCCTTTTGGAATCACGTGTTACAAATGGCAATTTATCTATTGAACATACTTCCGAACAAACAAGTAGCCTACCAATTCCCACTCAAATTTTATACCTAAGGGACTCATCATATTCTCATTTACGGGTTTTTGGGTGCTTATGCTATCCTCTCCTTCCTTCTACTACCATTAATAAACTTCAACCCCGATCAACTCCGTATATTATTTTGGGATATCCGTCAAATCATCGTTGTTATAAATGTTTTAACTTATCCTCTAATAAAATCATCGTAAGTCGTCACGTAATTTTTGATGAAACAAATTTCCCTTTTGCCAAATTACATTATTCCGGGCCTCCTACCTATGACGATAGCATACCTACGTATTTGATCCATAAATTAGCCTCACAAATAGGCTCCATGTTTATCGGTGTCTCGGCCCAATCACCGAGCCCAGCGGTTGTTGTTCCAGCTGAGTCTCTCGTTCGCAGCCCACTGCCGCGAGGTCTAGTGGCTGCCAGTCCACTGGGTCTCGGACCAGCTTCCGGCGCAAGTAGCCCACTGCCCGCAAGCCCACTGCTCGGCAGTCCAGTCACTGCTAGTCCACTGCCGGGTAGTCTGTCCTTCCCGCATGGCCCAACTTCAATTCTGGCCCAACTCTAATTCCGGCCCAATGACCTGTCACTCATAGTCAACACGGGATTTTTAAGTCAAATAAAAAATACGGTCTTCACACCTATTTTTCCAAGTCACCGTTGCCTCGTAATCCTGTGTTTGCCCTTAATGATCCGAGTTGGAAAATGACTATGAATGATGAATTTAATGCTCTTATTAATAATAGGACGTGGGATTTGGTGCCTTGTCCCCATGATGTTAATGTGATTCGGTCTATATGGATTATTAGTCATAAAGAAAAATCTGATGGTACATTTGAGAGGCACAAAGCCCGTCTTGTAGGTGATGGGAATACTCAACAGGTTGGTGTGAATTGCGGTGAGACTTTCAGTCTGGTGTTCAAACCGGCAACTATCAGAATGGTCCTCAGTCTGGCTCCTTCAAAGGCATGATCGCTTCATCAGCATGATGTCAAAAATGCATTCCTCCATGGAGACCTCAATGAAACAGTGTACATGTATCAGCCCATGGGGTACAAAGACCCTACTTATCCTCATTATGTGTTCCTACTGAAGAAATTATTATATGGGCTCAAACAAGCTCCTAAGGCATGGTACAAGAGGTTTGCAAATTATGTTTCACATATTGGGTTTTTTAATAGCAGATCTGATAATTCTCTATTCATCTACCGTCAGGGTAATGATATCGCTTACATTCTTTTGTATATGGATGATATTATATTAACTGCCACATCTGATGTTCTTCGCAAGTCTATAATGTCACTGCTTGGCTATGAGTTTGCAATGAAGGATCTAGGGTCACAGGGTTACTTCTTGGGGATAGTTGTGACACATAATGCATGTGATTTATTTTTATCCCAAATAAGTATGCAGCAGAGATTGTTGAACGAGCTGGCATGTCATCGTTTAGACCATCCGCCACTCCGGTTGTTACTAAACCAAAGTTGAGTGCTTCGTCCAGCAAGCCATATGCCGATCCATCACATTACCGCAGCCTTGCAAGGGCCCTGCAGTATCTCACGTTCACGAGGTCCGACATCTCTTATGTTGTGCAACAGGTTTGTCTATTCATGCATAACCCGATGAAGGATCACATGCATGCTCTCAAACGCATTGTGTGTTATATTCAGGGTACTCTCGATCATGGCTTGCATTTATATTCGTCTTCAACAACCACTCTTATTTCATACACATATACCGATTGGGGTGGTTGTTCGGATACCAGACGCTCTACGTCTGGTTATTGTGTATTTCTTGGTGATAATTTGGTCTCTCCTCAAAACGGCAAGCAACCTTGTCCAGATCCAGTGCCGAAGCAGAATATCGAGGAGTTGCCAATGTAGTGTCTGAATCTTGTTGGCTACGGAACCTTCTTTTAGAGCTCCACTGTCTGGTTCCAAAGGCGGCATTAGTTTATTGTGATAATGTTAGTACAATTTATCTCTCAGGGAATCCAGTTCACCACCAACGCACTAAACATATTGAGTTGGATATATTCACTTTGTTCGCGAAAAGGTTGCTCGTGGACAAGTATGTGTCTTACATGTCCCGTCACGTTATCATATTGCCGACATCTTTACAAAAGGTCTTCCGCTGGTTTTATTTGAATACTTTCGGGACGCCGACCTCCCGCTTCTACTGCGGGGTGTAATAGAATTAAATTGCATTTATAATTGTACATCTCCTATATTAGGTAGAATTAGATTTCTCTTGTAATTAGGATTGATTAGTTACCTAGTTTATAGTAAAGTAAATATTTTTGTAATACTATATATATTGTACATCATTAATGAATAAAGTCTAAGGAAGAATATGTTGGAAATTTGCCTTTGGCGGGAGTTGCGACCGACCAACTTTAACGGCTTAAACACTAGTGTAACGTATGTTGGAGAATCCGGTTCTTCACACATGCATGATCTACTAAGTACGTAGATAACCGTAGGGCCAAGAATCGTCAAATTTCATTGAGAAATGAAGAGATATTGGTTCACGAAGTAAGGTGTTTGAAGCATGGAAAGTGTGGTATTGTGTGTAATTCTCCCTAATCGGTAGAGGAAGAAAGAATTGTTGTGTATATAAGATTCGAAATTGGTTTGGGGTTTGGGACCCCAAGGGGTATCCCATGTGTTTAAAGGAGGGAGGACCTAGATGTGCTTCGGTTCGAGGAAAGACCACACGCGCGCCGCCGCCGCCCGCCCGTCCCGTCCGGTCCGATTCCGGTTCCGAGTTCCGGGTTCTCGGGTTCACGGGTCGCGGGTCGTGGGCTGTGGGCTGTGGGTCTTCTGATATTATCTTTTTGGACCAGAAGTACAGTTTGATCCCGAAGTTTCGATATACGATTTGGACAAGAATTCTTTCGGATGTGCGGCTTTGGCCCCCGAAGTTTCAAGATGTACGTTTGGTCCCCGAAGTTTCCAGAAAATCGAATTTCGACGGTCTAAAACAGAAATGCCAAGCACTCAATTCACCATTTATTTTGGCTGAATTACTCCTCCTATAATGGCCAAAACAGTTGGTCTTTCTCCTATTTATGTTGGTGACTTTACTACCTCCATAATGGCCATTATTTGGCTATTATGGAGGCAGCTTTTCAGCAAGAAACAGCCCCTCCCTCACCTATATAAACACCCCTTACACCATTGTTGAGCACTAAGACATATGCACGAAAATACATAAACAGATGCTTTGAAAAACGGTGCACGAAAATACACAACCGAAATAGTTTTCTTCCTACAACTTCCAAGCATCATTTCGTTACTCAATATTCTTCACGGTAGCTCTTGAGTTTCCTTTGCTCAAGGGTTCCATTGTTGTTTTATCTTGGGAGACAAATTGTCCAGGACGTATAAAGGATACATACGGGGCAATATTGTCTTAAGGACAGAGTGCTACACTCGACTCAGCAAAAACATTTTCATTTTTCCGTCTTCTATAAAACTTGGAATTTTCAGTTTTTACTTGTGTAACTATTGTAATTTTCAGATTCCATGTTGAATTATTGAATCTTTGTTTATCCTTTCGAATACTTGTAATAGTTAAATACTTCCCGTACTGCTTTATAAAGTACCATAGAGCAAAACTCCCAATAGAATATTTACTGCATAAATGAGGAAGTGATCATGTGTTTTGTTAGTTGATTTTTATGGTGCTTATTCACATGCATCATGTTAACTAGAGTCGACTGTTTATTTCATTTTCTGAAACTATTAGAATTGAAACACTTCGCATGCATCTTCAGTAGTGCTGATTTACGATTTCGTACTATACTTACAGGTGGTTGGTGATGAAAATTAAATATATTTCACTTTATTTAGTAGGCATTTGGTCATAAAAATTAAATATTTTTCACTTTTTTATGGAATTTTAAAGTTGGAGTTGAAAATGGATGTGTTTGGTTATAGTTTTTGCAAAAAATATTTTGTCGCTTGAATGTATTGAAAGTGAAGAAAGTGAAAACTTGTTTTTAGTTGTTTTTCGAATTTCAAATACAACTTAAAATTGTATTTGAAATTTTCATGGTCAAACGTTGGTTTTAATAAAGTGAAAAAAATAAATCAGAAAAAAGAAAAAAATTCTCATGGACAAACGGGTCATTAGAATTTTGAAGTTGAAGATAGAGTTGTGTTTGGTTATAGTTTTTGCAAAGAATATTTGGTTGTTTAAATGTACTGAAAGTGAATAATGTGAAGAAGAAAAAAAGTGAAAATAATATTCTAGGTGTTTTTGAATTCCAAATACAACTTCAATTTTGACATTTTCATTGCAAAATGTTGATTTTCAAATAAAGTTTAAAAAAAAAGAGTGGAAACTTCTCATGATCAACGGCTCCTTACAGTAGTACTTTGGATAAATAAGTAGTCCTTCATGAAATCACAGATGACTTTATCACGGTGAGCCTTAGGGATCTCAAATGGGTGGGTTATGTTGGATTGAATTTGAATGAATCAAAATTGATTGATTTAGTAAATAAATGAGTGTGTGTTTGGTTCTACGGTGGACATAATTGATTTTGAAAGAATTGATTCTGACAGAATTGAGTTTGACAATAATTGATTTATGTTTGGATGCAACAATGTAAAAGTGATTGTTATGAATTCATGTGTTTGGATAGTTTTGATCAAAATTATTTTTGAATGTAGAATTACCAAAATGGACATAGTCAAATACATATAAATAAAAATTACTAAAATAATAGTGAAGTATGAAGTATGTAAATAAAAATTACAAATAGATAATAGAATTTAAAGTGCAATATAGTACTTAAATATTATTACAATACTAATTTTGCATGTACTCTATAATTTAATTGCGGACTAAGTCTCGAACGTGATCCATCTCTGATGAAGAAACTACATTGAAAACCTGTGATTGATCCAATCATCATGGTGAATGAAAATTAAAGAGGGTAAATAAGGAAAAGGTAAAAATCCAAATTGAAATAAATGTAGAATTGATTTTACTCACCTTAGAAGCAAGAAATTGTAGCTTCTTCTAAAATCAATTTTGAAAAGGAGAATTGATTTTGGAGAGGAAATCTAAACACCCAGATTTTGCTCATTTTCACGAAAGTAGCAACTCAGAAGCACTTCTGGGTTGCCAAAATCGAAACCAAACATGCACTGAGTCATTAATCTGCCACATGTTATTTGGATTGAAATGAGTGGGTCAAAATGAGCTTAAAATGCATCATATCAACTTTTACAATGTTTAATTTATTTGTTTGTTTTGTTAAATTTGTTGGGTACCTTATAAAACTTTTATTTTTACAAGGTTACTCATAGGCCAATTTGAGTTACATGTCAGCGTAACTTTTAAATAGACTGAATTGTACTGGAAAATGAGTTGAGTTAAGAAATTAGTGGATTGCGGGTCATTACTCGCCCAAACTTGAATAGTTAGACAAATCACATTTTCATGGGCTAAGTTTCACCCCAACCACCTAAGAACTCTTTGATTAACTTGAGCGGGTCATTAACTGAAAGAAATAATCCCTTCATTGTTTTTATTAATGAGTGAGTATATATACAATTTACAATTTCCATAATAGGAAAATTCTATTCTTATTCTACTCCTAAAACCTTATTCTACTTATACAATAATTCTACAATTATGGTAAGTGTACAATGCTATATAAATACAAACTAAAGTTACCAAAATCTTCTCCAAAACCGTGATATACACTGTTGTATATGCTGTGTATATCACGGCTGAAACTGCCTCAAGTTGTCTTGTATTACCGTGATATACACGGTATACACAGGGCCGTGTATATGTCGTGTATATTGTGTATATCACGGTATATTCTGTCACACCCCCGCAGTCATAGCGGTCGGTCTTCGTACGCTGAGATTGTCCCTAAAATCTTCAAAAAGGACCGAGGGAAGACCCTTAGTGGGTATCCATCTCGATGTGTTTAGTGCGCTGGTGTTGAACCGGATTACCAGAAAGATAGACGGCACTAATATTATCACAATAAACCAAAGTAGCTTTCTGAATGGGACAATGAAGTTCTAAGAGAAGATTACGTAACCAACATGATTCAGAGACCACATTGGCTACCCCTCTATACTCGGCCTCCGCACTAGAGCGTGATAATGTAGATTGGTGCTTCGCAGACCATGAGACCAAGTTATTACTAAGAAACATACAATAGCTAGACGTGAAGCGTCTGGTATCTGGACAGCCACCCCAATCAGCATCTGTATACGAGAGAATATATGCCAAGGAAGTACTACGACGATATGAACAGAGAATTATCAGACCGACCGTGAGAAAACCCAATAGTAGATACATAGTCTGCAAATCGCCTATACCAGGCACGTGAGACCTGCTTAAGCCCATACAAGAACTTTTTCAATAAACAAACATGATGTGGATATTTGGGGTCTCGAAAACCCAAGGGCTGATGCATGTAAACCGTCTCTTTAAGATCACCACGTAAGAAAGCATTCTTCACATCTAGCTGATGAGTGTGCCATGCTTTCGAAAGAGTCAAGCTGAGAACAGAGGCGATGGTAGCCGGTTTGACCACCAGACTAAAAGACCGTATGTATCATGGTCCGATTTGGACTCAACAAATTGTAATTCATATATAATTGTAATTATGGTATTAGTCTAGGAAAAGGTATTAGAATTAGAATAGGAAAAGGTAGAATTATTTTCCTATATTGTCCATATTTAGGAATTGTATATTTGTATATATACCTCTCATTATCAATGAAAATAATCAAGGGATTATTTATTTCATGGTATCAGAAGTCTAGGGCTAAAATACCTTCTCTCCAACACTTCTGTTGCCCCCTTCTTTTCTCGGTTTCCATGCCTCCTTTCGGATTCCGTGCCTATTTTTTCTCCTCCTCTATTCCCAAATTTTCTTCCAAATCCCTCATTCACCTATTGTTCTTTCGTTATGTCTACGTCAAAGAACATGCTTCATCTTGCCCTTACAGTTTCCAACATCAAGAATCACATCCCTATTGTTCTTGAAATGGAAAACGTCCAATACGCGACGTGGGCGGAATTATTCAAAGTTCACGCACGCTCGCATCAAGTCCTCTATCACATCATCCCCTCGGTACCTGGCGTGGAGAAGGTGCCTACCTCCGAGGATAATCCTACGTTATGGATAACCTTTATGCTACCATTCTCCAGTGGATTTATTCCACTATCTCTGCAGACCTCTTACGGACGATTATTGAACCCGACGCTACGGCGATGGACTCTTGGAATATGGTGCGTGATATATTCCAAGATAACAAGAATTCTCATGTTGTCACTCTTGAGCAGGAATTTTCCATGTTAACATGGAAGATTTTTCTAACGTCACGGCCTATTGTAAAAGGCTAAAAGAATTGGCGTACCAACTCCACAATGTTGGTGCGCCCATTACCAATGATCATCTTGTTCTTCAAATGGTTTCAGGCCTATCTGAGGCCTATAATGGCGTTGAAACACTACTTCGTCAGAGTAATCCTTTACCGCCATTTTATCAGGCTCGTTCCATGCTTACGTTGGAAGAGGCCGGTTTGGCTAAAAAGGCGGCTACCAGTTCAAATTCCATCATGATGATGACTACATCAGATGACCCTCGATTCATTCTCTGAAAATTCAAGCCAAAACCACAACAACGGTGGTGGAAAAAAGGGTCAAATCGTAAAAGAAATGGCAAAAATCGTGGTGGCAATCGCGGTGATAGCAGTGGCGGACGGAACAGTGGCGGTAACAGCAGTGGGCCGCAGGAAAACTGGTTCCAGACGTGGGCCCCCTAGCCGTGGAACTAGGCCAGTGGTTATTGGCCCAACAACCCCTATTTTCCACCCAGCCAATTTCCTGGAAACTGGGCCCAGTTTCAGCCCCAGTCCAGGCCCGTCTCTCGGCCAATGGCGGTCACAGGTACAGTAATGGGTCGGGGCAGCAGACATGCCTACTTAGACCTCGACCTCCGCATGCCTTACATGCTGCGGGCGCCAATCATATTACATCGCCTACAAATATTGAGGTCGCAATGCATACACTTGGATTAACTCCTCTGAACGCAAATTGGTACATGGACACCGGTTCCACTTCTCATATGACGTCCGATCAAGGTACTCTCTCGTCTTATTCAAATTTGAGCAAAAATTGTGGTATAATTGTTGGTAACGGCAACTCAATTTCAATTCGCGGTTATGGACATACAACTTTGTCTCCCCCACATCCACATCTAGTTTTGAAAAATACCCTTCATGCCTCTAACTTAATTAAAAATTTGGTGTATGTCCGAAAATTCACCACTGATAATTGAATTTCTGTTAATTTTGATCCCTTTGAGTTTTCTGTGAAGGATTTCAAAATGGGGATACCTCTAATGAGATGCAATAGTAGGGGAGAGCTTTATCCAATTACAACTACCACCACTTCCACGAGTCAAGCCATGCCGCCAACTTTTTCCGCCCTTGCTCCTTCCTTGTGGCATGCACGTTTGGGTCATCCGAGATCGTCGATTATTTCGTGTTTGCATAAAAATAATTTTATTTCTTGTAAGGGTACGCGTAGTACTCCACTTTGTCCTTCTGGTCCGTTAGGGAAACATGTTCGATTACCATTTGTAGCCTCTACTTCTCGTACTTTGATGCCTTTTGACGTTATTCACAGTGATTTATGGACATCTCCCATTTTAAGTTCTTTGGGCCATCGTTATTATGTCTTATTTTTGGATGATTATTCTAATTTTTTGTGGACCTTTCCGTTATCCAAAAAGTCTCAAGTTTTTTCCACTTTCTTAAAATTTAGAGCATTCATCCGCACCCAGTTTGAACGGGAAATTTAAAATATTCAATGTGATAATGGCAAGGAATACGATAATGGGTTGTTTCGGGAATTTTGTGATGCTAATGGCATAGTTTTTCATTTTTCTTGTCATCATACGTCCTCACAAAATGGGAAAGCCGAACGGAAAATTCGTACCATTAATAATATTATCCGAACTTTATTAGCCTATGCTTCTGTACCCCCTTCCTTTTCGCATCGTGCTCTACAAATGGCTACTTACCTCCTTAACATACTTCCTACCAAAGGGTTAGCATATGAATCTCCCCTTAAAATTCTCTATAATAAGAATCATTCGTATTCACATCTTAGGGTTTTTGGGTGTTTATGATATTTACTTTTTCCGTCAACTACAATTAATAAACTTCAAGCTCGTTCTATCGCTTGTGTGTTTTTGGGTTATCCATCTAATCATCGTTGTTACAAATGTTTTGATTTATCGTCTAATAAAATCATAATTAGTCGTCATGTTATTTTTTATGAAACTCAATTTTCGTTTGCTAAAGTGAGTAGTCTCATGTCTAGTTCGTATAATTTTTTAGATGAAGAGGTCTCACCATATATTATCCACCATTTATCGGACTTGTCCCGTGACCAAAATACGCCACTAGGCCCACTGCCTGGTGGCCCACACAGTCCCGTTACCACTGTTCTGTCGATTCTGGCCAGTGGGCCAGAAACACGGCCCAGTATCGATCTCGGTATTGTTCCAGTGTTCCAGCCCACTTCAGTATCGATTTCCGCCTCTGTTTCAGTTCTTGGGCCAACAGGCCCACTGCCTGCTGGCCAATCCGTCACCACCCACCCACTACCCAAAATTGTATATGCCGTGTATATCACGATATATTCTGTCATTAACTCACCCAAACTTAAATGGATTGTATTTTCATAGTAATTTTATCACCTATTACCGGACCTGTTGAGAACTCATTGGTTCTTATATTTAGTTTATTTTATTTTGGAAAGAAGAAAATCAATTAGATAACTCAAATTTAATAATCAAAGAGGGGAGGAAAAAAATAATGTGCAAATCCTAAATAAAAGCTTTATATTCGGGTATGTCGGAGTTTGGACCCTTACAATCAAATCAATTTAACGGAAACACACTGAAATTCTTTTTTTATTTATTTATTTTATAAAGCATTGAAACTCAACAACATCACACCTCTACGTTCGAGATACAAATTAAACTTATTGTACTGCGTTGATTTTTTTTTCTCAAAGAAATAACATCAAATCCGATGCCCTTAGATTGTTAATCAATCATTAAGTCATATATAGTAATTCTATAAGTATTGTTAATTAATCATTAAGTCATATATAGTAATTTCTCTCTTAAATTGTTAATTAATCATTAAGTCATATATAGTGATTCTATAAATATTCACATAGTGTAGAGGCAAATCTGATCATTTTTTTGTTATGAAATTTTAGGCACGTGGCAGCAAACCATGCTTATTAGATTTATTAGCCAATAAGAGCAAATGTAGCCCACTTATATAACGGCAAGAGTACACATAGCCTCAATTACTAACAACTGGCATATATCAACCTATTCACATAAGTTATGGGCAAAATTTAATTTCCCCCCCCCCCCCCCCTTTTAAGCCCCTTTTTGGTACTACTAATGGTTCCCTCAGTTGTGTTATCTAATCTTCAAATAATGATTTAAAAAGAAAATCTTTTAATAACGGAAGTTCTATTTTCCGGTCTCTGATTTTTCAATTAAGGTCCTTTCTATTCTTTCTAATCTCACTTCAAACTATATATAGTCGCATCATAGGTTGAAGAAAAAGAACGTGTATAGTAATTTAATAGTATACTTTAGCCAAATATATCTTATTCAATCCAGGTAATAGAAAATGTGGTCGAAGACTAAGTTAAGAACTTAATAAGAAAAAAAGGAAGTAGAATCAGTAAGTTAATTAACAAGCTATAATGATATGCCTTTGGGAAATAAAGAGATGTGGAAGTATGATAATAATTCATATAATAATAAAGCATTTTTAGGAGATTATTAGGAAATAATTAAGGGGAACACGCACCAAACCATATACTTTTAAGCTAATAAGGTTAGCAAACAACTAGCCATAGACACTGAATCCTCCACTAAGAAATGACTGCAAAATGGAAATGGGAGTCATCTTGTCCCTCTCAGCCTTATCTTCAACATAGAACAATTGGTTGAGCCAATATTTTAATTAAACACGGTTTAAAATATAAAGAAGTAAATACATAAAAAAAAAGTTTATGGAGTTCACATATTTATATATACATACAAAATAACTTTAATTTATATATACGATATAATTTTTCGACAAAGAAATTCATATAAATATCATGCTATCACTAGCTTTAATTTGCTTAAGTACAATAGATATCTCTTTTTTCTTTCTTTTTCACATCGAGGCACTCAGTGACGGAAACTAAAAATCTGTGACTTAAAAGCAATTTTAAACTCCATTGCCTCTATACTAGATTTTATTTTTTTTTATCAAGGGAATTCAATAATTTATATATGACGAAAAAGTTCATTTTTATCGTAGTTAAGTATAATTTTTTGATGAATAAAATTTAATTAAACTCCTTGCTTGAACTGATTCGGGAAAGAATCAATATTTTCTATCTATTTTAAGAAAGTATTGTGGGAGTTAGGTTAGTAATAAACCTGATTTTCAGAGACCATATGCAATATTGCATTTCTTAATTCCTCCCACGTGTGTGCACGACCCTCTTAACAGACTTATGTTTTATTTAAATATAGTATCAAGGTTTTAAGAGCTTTCTATCAGAGATCCTTTTGTATATCTCCAATAGACAAGTGTAATTAATTTAAGTATTTAATAATCCAATTTTATTTTTTGGCCAGTTACATTAAAATGTAGCAGTAGCATTAGCCAGTGAACACGAGATGTCACATGAGCCACCGTGCCCTTTTGGCCTTTCTGATTTCAAGCTAAAATAGGCCACCTTTCTTATTTAAATCAGACTAACAAAGCTGATACTTGTTTTGGATATTAACACTATTAGTTAGTCAGTCAAAACTATTTTTTACACGCCTAATCATAATAATTTGTAGCTGTCACCGTCAGATATACTCCATGTATAACAATGTATGATGAATATATAGCAAAGTGTATAATTAATATTATACGCTAAGTATGCATTAATTGTACATTTTACACTGATTAAAAGTAATGATTAGAATTATTTGTTGTGGATTTTGTTGAACTTTTGTGTAGACAGTACCTCCGTCTCAAATTATGTGGGATACTTCCATTTATAGTCTTCCCAAAAAAATGTCATTTTTTATATAGAAAAATCTTACTTTAAATTTCTTAATTTATATTTAATGAGATAATTTATAGCTACACAAATACCTATTATTTATTTTAAATTATAAACTTTAAAAGTGTTAATGTTGGGTTTGGTGTTGTGACATTTGATCCAACATATCTTCTAAAGAACTGATTTGAATTGTATAAAAATGTTGGAACAAATGTTAAAACATTCATACCAACATTTTTTATAACAATTTTGCCTTACTTCACGTTAAGCAGTAATATTTTACTGTGGAGTAAAAATGACTTAGGCTTGGTGAAATGGAGTTGTGTAAAACGTGGGAGAAAGAGTCAAAGCTTGGGGAAGAAGTCGAGTGAAGAACAAGTCAAAGTTGTTGAGATTTCGACTCCATGATCTTCTCCAACAAACACACACTGCCCATATTTCCCTCAACCTTCTCAACTGATCGATGAGCTTTTCAAGGAAGACTCTCTACTATAAATAGAGAGGCCACAACAGTGAATCGATCATCCATAATTAGACTGCAAAAATACCAAGAAAGCTCTCGGGATTTCACCCAGAAATCTGGATCACAAGTGTTGCCTGAGTATGTCAACAACATTTTGTCTAACATTACAATTGATGTTTAGATTCTAGATTAGCTTTGTATGGAGAAGGTGTAATGAGAGGTTGTCTATGTCTACGTAGTTAGATTTTTCAGGCATAAGTCATCTGCGACTTCAACTTTTAATTCCTTTCCATTTTATATTGTAAATCTGTAAAGAAAGAATTTGTAATTTTGTATATAATATATATACAATACTTCTTGTCATTGATCATCATAAGTTATATCAACATATAACTTATGAAAATATACATCTTTGTGTTCTTTATTTTTTCACTGCATTTTACTCTTAAAGGTTTTCTATTTTATCGAAGTGTTGTCACGTGTGTCGTACGTGTGTCAGGCGACATTATCGCTGACATTTGGAAACAGAATTGACATTTAATTTAATTCATCTCATATTTCTACTTTCAGTAATTTTTGACACCCTTCAAAAAGTTTTTTTTCCTAATATTATTAATACTCATTCAAATACCATCATATAAATTAGGCCTAAGAAAGTAGTAGTAATAAATTTACAACAAGTGATTTACTAATTTATAGTTTTGTGGGATTCCTTGGACTTAGCTCTTTACTCCTAACTTTTTGAGTTTTTCAGCAGCCCTTTTCGAAGATATTAAAGTAATGATGACTTTCACAACATATTTATATCAGTTCTCCATCACTTCTTGTTTCACTTGCAAGAAATATTGGAATATTTGCTTATCATGCAAAATCGTGTAATTTCTTCTGCTTGATGAGTTCTTGGGTGATGCAGAACTGACAAGGTAGTAGGTGTACTTTGTGAGAAAATCAAACGTGAAATCACATGGCTCGCTCTTCTATTGACTTCTTTAGAAGAGATGAAAAGAATTGTTGTAATAACATACTTTGCGATTCTTGTATTTTAAATAGGAATTAATATACAGTAAAAACTCCCTACTCGATATTCAGACACAACATCACCTCTTGGAATACATATTAAAACGTGGTAAATATCACTTAGACCCCCCCCCCCCCTTAAGTTTGGAATGTCACTTGAGCCTCCGTAATTTGACTACATACTGAATATACCCATGATATATAGTCTAGCCCAAATTCTTTTGGCTGAAGTGGTTAAAACACACCTAAATTTGGTGTGAATTGCAACTTTAGTCTCCAAATTATGGCTAGTCTTGAAGACACCCTTAAGCTAGGCTAAGTGGATTTTAATATACCCCCGAGCTCATAAACCTTAGAGAGTGTAGTCACTCGCGGGTCCAGCTGGAATTTTCAATTGATGTGGCCTCCACGTGTATAATCTTAACGCCAAATAATAAAGGGAAATTAAATCCGGATAAATAACCAGACCCGATAACCCACTTTCAATTAAATCGCCCTAATCCGTCTAGAACTATCAATTTGAGCAAAATCAGATTACATTGTTAATCAACATACTTTCTTCAACCTAATTAATACATAAATAGAACTTTCAACCATAACCAGATTGTGTTCTAAGATAAAACATCAAATTAAATTGCACACTAATACATAGGAAAATCTTCAATGTTCTTGACCACTTCAACTATTGCTCATATTTGTTTTTCTTCTTAAACAATCCCAAATAATAATTTTAGCTTGCTATGGAAATGATGGTTCATACCACTCGAAAAACTTGCAAGAACATCGACATCTCACCTATATACAATGTGAACCAAAATCAGTGAAAAAATTGACCCACCAAAATCAATTACAAACCCAGAAAATTAGATGCAAAATTGACCTAGCAAAATAAGTTACAAACCCAGCAAATTCGATGCAAAATTGACCCACCAAACCCAGAAAAAATAAATTACATACCTTGTAGTTTTGACAATCCCAAAATCTCCTTCCGGATTGTTATCGGACCATGAAATCCTCACCACCGCCAAAAATTCACATCTACTAACTTTAGTCATGAACCCAATTGAGATAGAAATCAACTAAGAAGACAAAGAAATTTAGCAATTACATAAAAAGTTAAAGAGAAAATCTTGACTTTTAAGTTGTTGAAATTTTAATGGAATAGGTTTAAATATAGGAGAAAGGGGCTTCATAGCCGTCGAGATAGGGAAAATAATAAAGGAAAAATGAAATTGTTTTTAGTCATTTGAGTGATATGTGGAAGCTCTCACTCACCTAGTGGAGTTTGTGCACACTTGTTGTGCCATGTGGCAGCTCGAGGTATGTTAAAATTCATTTAGGCAAGATTAGGGGTGTCTTGATGACTAGCCATAATTTGGGGATTAAAATTGCAAACCGAGCCAAATTTCGTGGTGATTCAACCACTTCTCTTATTTCTTTTTAAACGTGTAAATCATGTATTAAAAAAAGAAATATTGCTATTTCTTTAAAGGAAATCGCTAACTTACATTGCAAAAATATAGCTCATAACTTACATTACAAAATATAGCCCAAAATACTTTTATACAATGTTATACACTTATATACAAAGACATATGCATTATGTATATAGGTATATGAAAGTGTATAATGTGTAGGTATATACACTAAAAATATAATTATACAATATTATACACAAAAATCCGCACTTATACACAAAAAAATTATATTGTATAAGTGAGTATAAACATAGATGTAGTTCATAGAGGTGATGTCTTTGTTGTTGTTAAAAAAATATCACCATACAATATTATACACAAAATATCCACTTAGACATATTTATACACGATTATATAAAAGAAAAACCTATTTGTTGTATGTTTAGAAGCAGAGTAGAATGTGAAAAGGCTGAGAGGGCTGAGTCATAGTTTGCCCTATCATCATCGTACAATCGTATCATCATCTGTCTCCACCGTCTATTTCCGTCGTCCACCGTCGACATAGGTATCTGACGTCGTTAATACGTCGTTACTTTTTCATTTTCCCTATTTTTACCGCATATGCACGTCGGAGATATGCAGCAAAGAGTGAAGGAGGAGGGAGTGTGTCATTTTTTATAAGATTTAAAAATATGAATCAATTTTGATAGTGTTTACCCTAATTAACATACATCATAATTATTCCTTCTTTAAATGGCTTTATTTGGGCTGCTAATGTAGTTATTTCTTCAAAAGACAATAGCAAAAAGACTACCAACTTGTGTCCGTTTGGCCTTCCTACTGAAAACGTTACGGACAATTATGAAACTGACGTAATTCGGAAAAGGGAAAAGAAATCAACACATGTTCTAATAGTTTAGTTATACTCTAAAATTTACACCAAATGTTAGTCAGGATTTTAGAAGACCAAATATGTTTCCATTCACCTATGTAACTGCAAGGTTTACCATGTTGATTCACCATTCAACTTGATAGCAATTTTGAGTAGCTAATTTTTTCTTTTAATGAGTGGTTGCACAGAAAATTTTAATATTAAACCACATAATTTTAATAAGATTTTTTTATTTACCAAATTTATTAAGAAAAAAAAAGTTAAAGACTAACGGTGAATGGCATAACTGGGCATTCTCACACTGCTGAAAATGAGAATTGAATATAAAAAAAAAGGCAAAATTTGAAACTCCAAGGGTGTTCAAAACGTGTTATATCACAATGTAATACAGAATTTAACCTACACACGTGAAATTCCCAGCGAAGGGTGTTCACCTGACATAAATATCTGATAAAATAGTTAACATGTACAAGCTGTCCATACCCCACTGTTATACCTCATCAAGCATGAGGACGAGTCGACTACCTAGAAATAAACATCCCCATGATTCTCTGTGGCCGGCCTTCTTGTTGGACTTATTATGGTTAGCATTCTTGGGCTTCTTTTGCCAAGTAGAAAGTTCATGTGAAGCTGAGAAATGGAACAAATTTCTCTTCAACTACAAGGTCGGAATTAACTGGGTCGTAATCATAACTACTTTATCTTGGCAACTTTAGTGATGTAGTCATATGAAGGCCAACAACATCGTTTTCTTTTTATGGTTTTTGACACATTTTTTCAATAAAAAAAAAACACATAGCAAATTAGCAATGGTCATTACCAAAACCGTCCTACCCGAATGCTTCAACATGGGGAAGTTGGGAAGTTTCATACAATACAGCTACAGCGTTGTTAAATCATGCAAGGAGATGTAACTATTATCAATAATTCAAAACATATCTATATTGCTCGAATATAAGAGCTTGTAAAAACAGTCAGCAAATATTATCGCAGAAACACCTGGAAGAAAAGGTTAATTCATTGGTTTCTTTCAAAGATCAAATTGCTCATACAACCATTAAAGAGCAGCATTCATGATTTTCCACCCCTCTTAAGACATGGACTCCCTCCATCTGCCGATGGTACAACTCAAAGAACAGATCAACCCATTAATACATTCAATGTAAATAACAAAGTATCTGAAAGTAGACTGCCCTGATCCCACAGATACCGATGTGCATTTAGCCCATGGCGTACTTCTGGGTCCAGCTCCTTGCAGTACTCTCGTACTTGTTCCTATCTGTCTTGTACATGTGTGCAATCTCCGGGACCAAAGGATCATCAGGATTAGGGTCCGTCAAAAGAGAACATATTGAAAGCAACACCTGAAAATTGAAACAAACAGTTCTCAAGAAATAAGTGGAGAGGCTCTCATCCATTGTCACACACTGCAATATTTAGTGCCCTGCAAGGATTTAAAGCTTCAATAATGCAAGACATCTTCATCAAGTAAATTTAGTGGCTGATCTCACCCTAAGAGAGCTGTTAAGTTGTATGATCAACGTTCATTATGTTTTGAAGGTCCTCCCTTTTTTTCTAGATGCACCAGTAGTGGAAAAGTAAACTAGCAGGGAGGATCACCAACAAATGGCAGGAATGTGTTATGTTGAATCAATGATGGCCTTTTTATCTAAGATATACGGTCAGAGGCAGTACATTGAATATATGAGAAAGACGTTTAAAGAGGTAGTCTAATGGCGTAATCGAATAGAAGAGGAAGACGTTTGAATAGGTATGATGTTAGCAGAATTTAAAGAAGAAAGCCGGGCCCAAGACACCAAGAACCTAAAGCACTCTAGTCGATTAAATGTCCTTAAGCTAATATATATGGCTATGATCATGATAAACAGGAAATTGAAAATAAACGACATAGATTAGTATTAAGAATATTCCTATAAACTAGTTTGCAGACATTATGAGTTGCTCATGGTATTAAATGGAAATGCAAAATAAGTTTTAGTTACTCTATTGTAGAGATTGAAACAATATAGTAATCTCATGGTTTTGGCTACTAAACAATAACCGAGTGTCTTCTAAATGAAGCCTTTCTAGTGGCAGTAGACAAGACTGTTATTCTCTTTATAAGTAATCAAAGATTTTATGAATACTTGCACTAAGCCACTGCCACAAAACGTAATTACAGATTGTGCAAATCCTCTATTGTATCTAGGATTGCACAAGCCTCTGTTTATTATAACAAACATATTACGAAATCAATCTTTATTTTACTTTCATAAAAGGAAAATAAAGAAGCAAGATTGCCCCATATATAAGTTTAGAACAAATTATTTAAGTACAAGGGTATTATGAGCGTGTGAAAACAAAAACAAAAACACTTACCAAAATATTGATAAGTAGTACTTCAGATATAAACAACTTAAATGTAATAAGAATTAACCTTGGAAATTGTTAGGGCAGGGCTCCATTGCTCCTTTAAAATGTCAAGGCATATGCTCCCATTGCTGTTTATGTTTGGATGGAAAACTTTTGTTCTGAAAGCCACCTGCCAGGGTTTCATCGATGGTGAGTATCTTTCAGCCAAGTTCATTGCCGATGACAATAGTATTAAAAAAATGAATGCAGAACATCACCAAATCAAGCACAACAGCTAGGGAGAAAATGATATTTTCCACAACCACTTGGTTTCATAGAGAGTCCTCGATGTTACACCTTAATTATTCTATTTGACATTTTTTATGATCCGAAGAGATACTTTGACCTGTTTTACCAGATTTATTGATGCTATCACAACATCAAGTAACCAGTTTTAAAAATTATACTGATGTTTGGTTAACTCCAAGATTTAAGACGATTATCATAAATCAAAATTTTAATCATGGTGGCTATTATTTATTTATTTGTTTGTTTATTATAAATTGCAGAAGGCAACTAAATTTGGCTTTTCTCACTTGGTAGACTTGAAACGTTTTTGTGCTGTTAAATTTGGTATCTCTTTCACTTGCTTAACAATCCTTAATGATACATTCCCTTTCTTCAATATTAAAATTTAACATCACATTCTGTCTCCTTTGAGGCCGCTAAGATTACTCTAAGTATCTGAATAAACCAAATAATAAAATAAAATAAAATGCTCAAATGCACAAGGAAGAAGAGTTTTAAGTCATCTATAGAACCGAACACTATTTTCAAAGCAGATCATTGTATAAAGAAAATAAAAGATACAAATGAAAACTCTTTCATGTGAAGTATCAACCCATCAAGCAAGAACTATTGGGATTTTCAGAAGTCTATATACTACAGCTAAAAACAACATAAGCATGGTAGCTCCAAAAGAAATATGAGTTGAACCTAGTCCCTCTTTTTGAATTTAAGATTAAGGAACTATGCCTATCATCCCCCCAAAATGACATATTCCCTTGATCAATCGTGTTAGTGTCACAGATAGACTAAAATGAAACAATATACTGCAGCTAAAAACTAAAATGAAACAATATACTGCAGCTAAAAACAACATAAGCATGGTAGCTCCAAAAGAAATATGAGTTGAACCTAGTCCCTCTTTTTGAATTTAAGATTAAGGAACTATGCCTATCATCCGCCCAAATTGACATATAGGAACTTGATCAATCGTGTTAGGTTCACTTATTCAATGGACGGAATCTCTTAGATCCATTATTTCTAGGTTGTAAAGGACCAATACCCAATATATGAAGTCATGTGTCTCAACAGCTATTATCAATGTGATATTTAAGAAACAACAAGAGCTCACACCGCACCTTAGGTGGCTTGAACGGGTAATCTGGAGGAAAATGGATTGTCACCAGAAAAACCCCACCAGAATAAGGACTGTCTGGAGGACCCATGATCGTTGCTTGCCAATGAAACATGTCCTCAGCAACAGGTCCTGAGAAATCCAGTTTTAGCAGATAAGTAAAACAAAATACAAATGACAAGCCCAACAAAATTATCCCTTAGAGAGGTTTTTAGATAAGTGGTCGATGGGTCTGGCCTGGACGGCCGATCAGAATATGACTTTGATGCTTTACATGAATCCAAACACTGATAAACGAAGGAAAGAACCTGCATGACTTAACTTCTGGTTTTTTATTTTAAGAAAGTACAAGAAATAAGCATATTTTGATACTGAGAAGCGTCTTTATTATTAGAAGGATCTGATTTTAGCAATAACCATCTATGTCAGGTAAAAGTTCTTAGTTCTAGCCAAATCGACTTTGACTACTTATTTCATAGGAAGTATTCAAGGGAAGAAGAAACCACTAGATTAACCGGCAGGGGAATGATGAAAGAATCTTTTATAGACTAGCACATCCAAAGGAATACATAAGGACCCATCTATATAACATAATTGCAGTTTCACATATAAAAGTCCCTGCACGAACAATGCTAAACAAACACTTCAGTTCGTAATGCACATTTGACGCATTAGTGCATGCCGAAGAAGAAATACATGCTGAATAAACTACTCCATAAGATTAGATATCAGTAGAAATAACAAGATTTCATTATCTATTTTTCGTCAACAGAGAGCTATGAGTTCTTACACCAAATCTCCGTTTCTGCAAGACTTTCCTGTCCTCTTGCTATCCGATTCGATTATGTTACTGCCAAGCCACTACTAAGCACTTGCAGTCAAATGACAAACTAAAACCAGAACATACATTATAACTTCCATTCGAGTGACAGAAAATGCAGCCAATGACGTGTTTATGGTTAATAGATCAAACTATTAAACAACATTGATGCAAAAAAAGATAAGAATTTTGTGGCAGCCAGATCACACTGGCATCACATGATATGATCTCGACGACGATACAACCATACAAGCAAAGGTTAAGAAAATCTAACTACGTTAGGTCATAGTGAAATTTTCAGACCAATGCCTAATAGTTTAACCACGAAATTAGAATCTCCTACTATCAAGCCTTAACAATTATCTCTCCAATGATCCAATCATACGTCCAACAATTCAAACAACAGATTCGTTAAGCAAACAAAATTTCAAACAAAAGCAAGGGTAAAGAAATTAAATTCGCTAAAAATGCATAAAAAAAACAGAATTGGGGATTTTACCAGCACTACAAGAAGTAGGAGGATCCTTTTGAAGATCTTTAAGCTCCTTCAAGATCCGCCTGGAAGCCATAGCGACTCCTGCAATTCTAAATTAAAGAGATCCATACACATACAAGAGAAAAAATTGATCTATTTTTATTTTTTTTTGCTATTTAAAAAACAACAAAAGCATAGATGAAATTGAGGAATGAGACCTGACAGAGATCGGGATCCTCCCTTTTTTGGATGAACACTAAGAATCCACGGTATAATAGAAGATAAAAAATGATGATTCCCCCAGGAAAAAATGACCATTTATATAGGGCCTGGCCCCCATTAAACAAATTACTTTAGTAATATTATATACTACTAATATGTTTAAGGATTTCTATTTTCCGCCGATCCACCGTCCTTTACCAAATTCTATAATAATCATTCCAATTGAATCATTGACTCAAAATCAGACGAAATCAATTGGAGATGTCATGCACATTAATGCATGTATATTTGCTACTGAATCATAGCTAACATAAGGATGGCTATTTTTTTTAGGTTTTAAAGCTCGACTAATTTGAATTTGTGTCCCATTTAAGAGGAAAGCGTTCACTAACAGAATATTTTTCATAACGAAGCTCACTTGAGAAGCTAGTTGTCAGGAAAGAAGTAAGGATGAAGCGAAGCTGTCGACGAAGCTTTCCACTTACTCCATGTAGTCGTAATACTTGATTTGTCGCTACTTTGATTCTAAAGTTAACCGATAATTTCCGATTTACTCCGCACAATTGTAACTACTTGTCATTTCAATTACTTCATCCATAAATTTTTTCTTTCTTTCAAGATAACGATACGCTCTAAAAAAAGTCAACGAGAAGCTTCCATTCTAGAAGCGGTAGCTTCCCGCCTCCCTCGGGTTGAGAAGTTCCCTTCCCTTTTAATGTTAAATATATTTGTAATTGCTAGCTAGACAATAAATATTATTATATATCAGCTATATTTTAGCTATTTATATCAAATTTTCTTATTAATTTGGATGTCAATTGAATAAGTTCATTTTGGATGAATAACTCGATGTTTTCTGGACTTGGAATTTGAAATTTCTAGTCAAACATAAAGAGATCCAACAATTTCACCATATTTTCTTGTTGAATTATATATTTGATGTACTATTATAGGAAAATTGTAGTTGGTTAGTTGGAATTGCACTTGCCTCTTTATAGTTCTTTTTTCCTTTTTTTCATGTTTGACATTGACTTCTCTTATTAAATAAATAAATATCAGTAAGACGTAAGAAAACTTTTATCGTTGTTTAGGTCATTATCAACATAGAATATTTTGGCCATTATTTGGCTATTATGGAGGCGAGTTTTTCAGCCCCTCCCTCACCTATATAAACTCCCCCTTACACCATTGTTGAGCACTAACACATATGCACGAAAATACGAAACAGATGCGTAAAAAAAAGGCACGAAAATACACAACCGAAACAGTTTTCTTCCTACAACTTCCAAAGCATCATTTCGTTACTCAATATTCTTCACGGTAGCTCTTGAGTTTCCTTTGCTCAAGGGTTCCATTGTTGTTTTATCTTGGGAGACAAATTGTCCGGGACGTATAAAGGATACATACGGGGCAATATTGTCTTAAGGACGAGTGCTACACTCGACTCAAAGCAAAAACAATTTACATTTTTCCGTCTTCTACAAAGCTCGGAATATCCAGTTTTTTACTTGTGTAACGATTGTAATTTCGATTCCATGTTGAATTATTGAAATCTTTATTTATCCTTTCGAATACTTGTAATAGTTAAATACTTCCCGTAATGCTTTATAAAGTACCATAGAGCAAAACTCCCAACAACTTAAGACAATATTTGTATTGTATTACTATTAGTGTTCGAAAGATGTCGGTCAAAAGTTGTGTGACCAAATCTGGATATGGAAATGGTTTTCTAGTAGAAGAGAGTGATGATGATGAACGTGTTCATGGTGTCACCGCTACCAAGACCTGGTGGGAACAAGCGCTCTCGAGAGCCGAGGATGTCAACTCGGGACAAGAGGAGAAGAGGCGAAGATGTACTTCTATCTTGCAGAGAAGGCGTCCGTATCTATCCCGGACAAAAGATCCGAATAATGGTGAGAAGGAAATGGACACTCAGTCTGATGAAGTGACTGAAGTGAGCCTGAATCCGAAATTGGGATAAGTAGTTTTTCTTACTTGTCAAGAATAAAGATTAAATGATGTCTGATTAAAAATGGATTAAAGTAAGGAGGAATATGAAAATAATTTATATTCCTTACGCTTTAACAAATCAGAAGTTTAATCTCATCTTCTTTCCCATTTAAAGATTGGATTTGGTAAACGACTTAAAAAGATCCGTTCTTTTAAGTGTAATAATTAAAAGTGTGTAAAGTATGTCGCACATACAATGGAGAAAGATCCACTAGCGTGCGAAAACTCTTACCACTCTTAAGTAAGCGCCAAGAATTATCCGGGCACCAATCATAACGGAAGAAGACTAAAAGCTAAAGACGTTGAGCCCGTCATACTATTTGGCGAAGATCCTTCATAGGATGATATTGGACACTCGGTCATAAAAAGCCTCACGGGCGGCCCTGGAGGTGGGCCAAAATTCCTTTGATATGATGATATTGGACACTCAGTCATATAAAGCCTCCGGGGGACTGGAGTGGTGCCAGAATTCATTTCATAGGAAAAGTAATGGACACCTAGTAAGGTGGGCCAGAGTTTCCAGGTCCTAAATGATCTGAAGGCCTAAATAAATACAGTAAAGAAATTGGACACTCAGTCTGCCAAAGCAACTAGAGTGGATCCGAGTGTCGAGATCACATATGATCCGATTACGCCCTAACCACGGGCAAAAGGTTGTTCATGTGAAGCAACGCCACCTCTAAAATCAAAGGGGCTGGAGAGGTTGTCCTCAATAGGACTTCAAGGAATGAGATCACTCTAAAAGAGGTGATACATGTTCCTAACTTGGTTAAAGGACGTTGTTGGTCAAATCTGATTTGAGACTAGTCCAACAGGTCCGTAATAACTAAGAGTGGTACAATATGTCTATAGCCAAATGAATGATATATTGTAATCTGTGCATCTATGACATCATAGATTAAGACACGTTAAATAGCAAGTCATTCAAAAGCTAATGATGTTGAGATTGTTGCCTACTGTCGACATAAACCCTCAAAATGAATGTGAGGTAGACGAAGAGGCAAAATCACCTTTCCAAATTCCGTCAAGGGAATAGCGAAAGAAGCACCGCTCCTCTAGAACTTAGTCACACCTACTTGGGTGATTTGAAGTTTATACAAAATAGAGGGGGGAGACAAGTACGTTGTGATCTTCATTGATGATGGTACAACGTATGGAATCCTTTGTTTGTTAAATAGCAAAGATGAAGTTGTTGAAGCGGATAAGCGCTACAAAGCAGAAGTTGAAAATCAACTAAGCCTACGGAGTGAGAAATTCGTAGTGATAGAGGGGGAGAAAGTGAAGCATCGTTTATTAAACGACTGCTCATTTCTCACCTCGGTCAACGGTGTTAGCCAAGCGCTAAGCCGTACGCCCAAATTATGTGGGGCACGTCGATCCTTACCGCTAATGCGATTCTCAATAGAACTCCGCATAAGGATAAGGGTAACCCTCCGTGTGATACATGGAAAGGATCTCACATACAAATGTTGTGATGTGGGGTGGTTTCATACCTAAGACTGTATATTGCATATTCACTGAATCCGCAAATAACGTAGTGTTCATCGCCTCTTCGCGTCAAAGAATGCGAATTCTTAGAAGATAACTTTCCTTGGAAAAGGAAAAAAGGAGTAATCGCTCAAGGTTAACAAGAACCCGCGAGGGCTCGATTGTCCGGAACTAGACGTTCCGTATCTACGAGACTCGAAAGTTGCTTTGGCTATCCGGAACTTAATACTCCGGATCTACGAACTCGGGGATTCTAGATGTTGAACCGAGACGGAGCAAAGAAGGGGACAAAGACTTGTTCGAGTCCTTCTAGCTTGTATGGTTAATAATGAACCATGAACAATTAACAAATAATTGTCATCTCCAAAAGCGCTGCTTTGGAAAGAAGCTAAAGAGACAAATAGATTCTATATATAGAACCATACTCGTGTAATAGTTAATCTTCCTCCGGAAAAGAACCTTTGGGTTGTAAAAAGTGCTCCCCGTGAGTAGCTTCACATCCGGGGCCATTGTAATCTTACATGGCATGGGTGTTGAAACGACCTTCCAAACCGGAGAGTTGGAAGAAGAGGATCGAATTGGTTTCTTTGAACTGTTGGGCTTCTTCCCGAACTTTCATTTTGGTCCCCGAAATGTTAACATTTTGGTCCCGAAAGTCTCGTATAAAACGAAACAATGAATCCGATCACGAAACATTGACTCGAAGTTAGAAAGCCAACGGTTGGAAAACCAACGGTCTTAGAGTGAAAATCATATTGAAACAAAGTCTCGATATGAAAGATATGAGTATCACATATGACATCTTAGGAATTGGATTTCTAAGACATCTAACGGATCGGTCGATAGTTGGCGGTCTCGTTGAAGCCACCAATGGATATGAATCATAGAACCGATTGGAATCATGGTGCACCCATAGACAAGGAGCGATATGCTCGGGTCACGTGTAGTTCAATGTATTGTACACACTACAACCGACACGGTATCGTCCAACAAACAAATCGGTTGAACTAAGGTTCACCGATGATCTTAATACATGATCAATAGAAGGCGTTAAGTCGGATATGACGATATCCGAATTATTCGCTTATTTACGGATTATAGTATTCTCGGATGTCCAACGGTTACGAGAGAACACAGTGATGCAAACCGGACATCGATTCGAAGAACACCAAAGCCACAAGTAAATGTGTATGGTGGTTCTTGGAAAATCCTCTAAGCAAACTTGCATCGACCGATTCATGATGGTATCGGAGTTTATCGCTTTATACAAAGCATGAAAGAAGTTGAGTAACTTCACTACTCATTAGAGGACGTCCCTTATTGGGAGAAACCCGTGCCTTCGAGCAGGTTCTACATCGTGGCTAGCCGGTCGGCTTTAGGAAGGACACGGATGACGCGTCCGGACATATCCGTCGGGATCCGTCGGAGACATAAGACCGTATGGCGATTGATCATCACGGGTGTCACTTCCTTGTTTACAAACTAAGGGACTACCCGAAGAGATCAAGTGTTCTGGCTGTCTAGGGGAATGGGCTTAAAACCCAAAATATACGGACCAATACAGTGGAAACCTGTCACGACCCGACGCGACGGGCCACGACTAACCGCCTTAATGACGTCATTCTACTAACTCGTCACACATAATCTAACTACCCTTAATGAGTACGAAATCCGGCAGCATAACGTCGCAATAACAACATATGTCGGGGTAGGCAAGCCGACAAGGCTGCGTTTACCCCCGAATGCACCTGTCTCCTGAGGAGTCACGATTAGCCAATATAAAATAACAAGCAAGCCGACAAGGTCGCCACCGAGATAGTAACGTTTAAACATGGGAACACCCCAAAGACGAATACAATAACATGACCGACCCAAACAGAGTCATAACCCTTACATACGTACAACCCACCACCGTCTACGGACCTCTATAAGAAGAAGAACGACATATGACGGGACGGGGCCCCGTCGTGCCCCTAAATACAAACGAAGCTCTAAAGAGATTCGGTACCAACATGACAAAACTGCGGATCAAAGGAGCTTTCCAACCTGTGAGTAGGAACCTAGGCCCGAGGTCCACCAAACCGAAAACATGTACCGCGGGCATGAAACGCAGCCCCCCCGAGGAAAGGGGGTCGCACGAAATAATGTACCGAGTATGTAAAACATGAAAGTTGTAAAAGAGATCACAAGTAGCCAACAGAAACATGAGATCAGTATAAAAATCAGGATCCAAATCCATCTATGCCATAAACCATAAAAGTCAGCTGTGCCTTATAAACATGAGAGGCAAGTCAAGAAAACATATATGCCTGTCCATATACATATATATACCGTAACGTAACCCGGCCCACTAATGCGGGACTCGGTGAATCATATCATAACCCGGCCCATGCGGGACTCGGTAAATCATCTCTCATCTATGGATCCATCCTACGTAACCCGGCCCCCTAGTGAGGGTCTCGGTGAACAATGCAAGGTGGTGCACGAATCGTAACCCGGCCCGGGACTCGGTGAGGTGAAGTAGTAACACTTAGCACGAGTAGATATCATGAGTGCCATGCAAGTAAAAATCATCATTTGACTCTCAATAAAATCATTACAATAATGTCATAATAAACTCTTTGCTGAAAAATCATAGGCACTTCTCATAACAATCCTCTTTAGGAATTAAACTATATAAGAATTAAGTACGTCCGCCGTACTTTCATTAAAGCATGCCAAAAGAAAGAAGTAAGGGTTTCACATACCTTATTGTCGAACTAACCAACTTACTAATTAAAGTTCGTCTCGTCTAGCACTTCAACCTATAACAATGGTAATACGTTCGTCAATTTTATGATTACTAGCATACTTTATATCGAATAACGACTTCTTATTCTATAAAAAATCGGGCGACACTTCCCCCGTTTATACATGTTTCCACAACTTCCAAACGAGGCTAATAACATCAATAACCAAGTACCAATTAAGGGCACAACCAAAACAACAATAAAGGGAATTTACACACCCACTTCTCATGTAAATTTTGCCTCTTAATCCACCTTAAAAACAGCCCCTAAAACAGTCCATAAACATCACCACATGTCCAACAATTTCATGCAAGTTCTTGGCCACAACATGTCATAATTCCATAACCCTTATCTTAACTCCTAAAATCCAATTTCGTATTTCAATACTTCCATATAACTAATTCCAACAAAATATCAATGTTTCCTTTCAATTTCATCATGCAATTAGTGATAATAATAACCACAATAACCAACGAATCCAACAACACCAAAATCTGTCCCAAATTGGCAACTAGCCAAAAATGGTCACATGCAATGCTCAAATTTCAATTCTTCCTTAACACAAATTCATTACCTTAATTCTAACAACATGCATTCCAATTATATCATAGAAAGAAGAATTTTTATACCTCACATTCGTCAAAAACAGTCCGCAAATTTCTGCCACTTTGTTTGTCCGAAAATTCCCCTTTGTTTTGTAATTTTTCTCCTCCTTTTTGTTCACTTCTTCAACTCCAATTGACATGCAAGTGTTCTACCATGTTAAGCCATCATCCCTACACGTTTTTCTTCCAAAATTTCATCCCAAAAATCCCAATTTTCTGGCAGTTTTCGGTCCAAGCAGTGGCTGTTTTGCCATGCTTTCGCCATGATTTTGGTGTGGTTTTGCTTCTAATTTTTGGTGAAAAATGTAGTCTAGGAAGAGAAGATAACAACCTTAATTTTGGTTATGGGTGGAGGGTGATTTTCGGATTAGTGTAGAGGAGAGAATGAGAGGAGAGTATTTTTTTTTTGGTTAAGTTTGGAAGAAGATGAAGAGGTAAGTGTAGGTTATACAAAAAAAAAATCTGATTTTTTTTCTCCTTTTTTTACACTTTGGCCCCCAAGTTCTTCAATTAGTAAAACTCAAACCCACTTCTTTTAATTCCCGAGAATTCCATAAGCCTCGTATCCTCAATGCCATAATTTTTTTAATACAAAACTATTCCATAACTCCATTGGAATAAATTCAACTTCTAAGATTAATTCTCGTCGTCACGTGTATAGCACTAAAGAAAAATTATTCCGGGATAACATCCGCTTATACACTAATTTCCCGTATTAACATATGTAAGCGTTCCTTATATTCAATATCCGAATCTTGCTTTCTTAATGACGTTCTTAATTATCATCTTAATCTTACGAGGTGTAACAAAACCCAACCTTACGAACTGGAGATCCCAGTAATTTGGTTCAATGGGAAAACTAAGTTGTAAAGGTTCAGTTGATCGCTTCAATGGAAGCATGAGCACTTCGGATAGTGATTTCTGAAAAGAAACACCAAATCCAAAGCCGTTCCCGCGATAGACGTTAAGTGCTATCTGCAGTATGGGTAAAGGATAAGTTTTCAAAACCTGTAATGATCCTCAACAGTTGAGGTTAGGTCTTTGGGAAACTTTTAATGGTTCCTAACACTTATGAAGTGGGGTATAGCAGGATACCTTGTAGGAGACCACCTATTTAAGTGCGAGGACGGGCCGCCTCAAATTGAACGCACTTAAGAATCCAAGACGTTGTCCATGGCCAAAACGGATAAAACATTACGAAGAAGAGAGTAAGGAAATTTGTTGTGTTGGTACTGTTGTCTTGGCTTACACTAAACACTGACGGTTCAAGACATCACGTTCACCGCGCAGTAAGTAAGTCCGATGGTATTCAACTATGGAAGGTTCAAAGCCGAGGCTACCTCTCCTTATGCAACATCGGTCCGTGAAATATTCTTTGGAAATGAAAAGACACCATGTGAGTGCGCCAAAATCTCTTTCAAGGGGATTGTTGGAAATTTGCCTTTGGCGGGAGTTGCGACCGACCAACTTTAACAGCTTAAACACTAGTGTAACGTATGTTGGAGAATCTGGTTCTTCACACATGCATGATCTACTAAGTACGTAGATAACCGTAGGGCCAAGAATCGTCAAATTTCATTGAGAAATGAAAGAGATATTGGTTCACGAAGTAAGGTGTTTGAAGCATGGAAAGTGTGGTATTGTGTGTAATTCTCCCTCATCGGTAGAGGAAGAAAGAATTGTTGTGTATATAAGATTCGAAATTGGTTTGGGGTTTGGGACCCCGGGGGGTATCCCATGTGTTTAAAGGAGGGAGGACCTAGATGTGCTTCGGTTCGAGGAAAGATCACACGCGCGCCGCCGCCGCCGCCGCCCGCCCGTCCGGTCCGGTTCCGGTTCCGAGTTCCGGGTTCCGGGTTCTCGGGTTCTCGGGTCACGGGTCACGGGTCACGGGTCGTGGGGCGTGGGCGTGGGCGTGGGTCTTCGATATTATCTCGTTGGGCGAAAACTTTGCCGAAGTACGGTTTGATCCCGAAGTTTCCGGATATACGAGTTCGGACCGAGTCGGTCCCCGAAGTTTCAAGATGTACGAGTTTGGTCCCTCAAGTTTCCGAATACGGACAAAGTCAAAGCGATTGCCAAGCACTCAATTCGGCCATTTATTTTGGTGAATTACTCCTCCTATAATGGCCAAATCCGTTTGTCTTTCTCTCATTTATGTTGGTGGCTTTGCTACCTCCATAATGACCATTATTTGGCTATTATGGAGGCGTTTTTCAGCCCCTCCCTCACCTATAAATATTTTCAAAAAACTAGACAATATCTAAGGATGAATAAGGAGCATAATTGGTAAGTTATAAATTAGTGAAGTACTTATGTCAAATTAGTTCCCAATGAGCAATACTTGTACTATAACGTATAGATGAATTTCCTATTAAGTATATAATAACAAAATTGTAAAAAAAAATGCAGTTATTTTGTACGTTCCAATAAAGATTAAATCAAAGAAAATATTCCATCGTTGACCAAAAGAAAAAAGCATAAAGTAAGAAACTCTTACAACCAACATCATCCAATGTATCGTCTCCCACGAGATGACAACAAATTTAAGACTTATTAAACAGAAAAGTTGAACGGTGTGTAATAGCGGTTTTTTTTAAGGAATTAAATTAGAGTTAAAGAGGAAATCTGAGCTGGATACATAGGAGGGAGGAACATATGATAATAGTTTGAAATGAAGGAATGAGTTGGATACAGTAGATGGACAACTGGCCAACTGGGTTTATGGCTTTTACTACTAGTATATACTCTCGCTTTCCAATTGCGGTTTAATGACAGTCAACCTCCCGTATCTCACTTTCACCCAAGTACTTTATATATTTTTTTCATTCGATGTCGGATATTTATATTAATATTTTAATTAATTTAAATTTATGCAGCGTAATGTTTATTTAGAGTGAATCACTCTCTAACAAAAAAATTAATATTTAAAATTTAAATTCAAAACTTTTAATTAAAAATAAAGATATCATATTCATCTCATCAGTCACCACAACATTTGTTGGTTCATTTCCTCCGTTCTTTTCATAGAAAACGATAGAGAAAATTCCTTATACTTGTCTCTAAAATTTCATTTAGCAATATAACTTTAAAGACATTTAAGTATCTCTAAATAACTTTCAAATGAATTTTGTTCAATCGACATTACCTAGATCAATCTTACAATAGATTATGTAAAACATTCTTAGCCACATCAGCAACACATCACATCAATAATTGATTAAATTTTAACTATTTTTTCTAATTATTTTTTTGTATTTTTCTTTTTCTTTTTTCTTTTTTCTTTTTTAAAATCCACAAATCAAATTTTATAAAAAAAAAAAAAAAAAAACTTTTCGAACCTCCTTCTCCATAAACCCACTTTGAGCTTCTTTCCAGCCATTTCCTTCAACACAGGAGCTTCATCGATTCCATAATTTTTTTAAAATTTGCAAGACACAAATCCTAAAACCAAAGAAAAACTAAGCTATCCAAAGAGAGAAGGGATTTCTTTTTCTGATCAATTTATTTCATTTCTCCCAAAGAAAAGAGACAAAGAATTACAAAAAACCCACTTGAAAATTTCGCCATAATTTGAGAAATTCGTTCAACCCCAGTTCATTGTGAGTCAGAAAATTGAGTTTCTTATCGGCTAATGGAGTTGATATATGCCTTTGCCTCAACAATAACAACATAAGCGTCTATATGAACCAGAAAAATCGTATCTGCCTATTTATTAGCTATAGCAGAGATTTAAAATTCTAAAGACTCATTATTCTCTAAATGGGTAGCCAAGAATTAAAAAGGAAAAATGAAATTGAGTATGAAGATCTGAATTTTTGCACAAAATTTGTGTTTGTTTTTTCCTTTCACAAAATTCATGAACTTCTATATCAAATTATCATTTTATTTCTCTCCAACATTTAGTTTAATAATGGTGGTCATGAAATGAATTGTAAATGGAATAAATAAGGTTGTGGTAACGAAGAAGATGGTATTGGAGAAGACAATAAATAAAAATTAAAAGAAAAGGTGGGACCACAAAATTTATGTGTCTAAAAAAATCTAATAATTAAAATGTATATATTAATATATCAAGAAAAGATATTAAAACTATTAATTATATGTTGGCCAATAAGAAAATGGACATCTGTATTATTTTGTGATTTTTTTTCACTTTTTTAGAAAGATGAATACACTTTCTCTGTTTATGAATATATTTAATACACGATAAGAATAAGGAAGTAGTTAAACGCACGTAAAATTACAATGCTAAAATAAATTTTTGTGACAAGTTAAGAGAAAATTGTATGTATTTTCTCAAAACGATATAACATTGGGATCCTTTATTTTATTTTTTATGGTATAGAAGTAATTGATGTCAACTTAAATTCTCGCGCAAGACAATGCAGCCTTTGATCTGCTGAATAACACTAAAAATAATTGTTGCATAACGTATGCAGCGTTTAATTGATGATAATAAATAATTTTGACATTATAAGTTAGAAAATGGTGTTAATTTCACGAAAAGTTAATCAACTCTTATTTAATTCCATCAAAATCATTAGACTATTTTTTGTAATATAAAAATTACTTAATTTTGCCGAGTATCATAGAAAACCACTAAATAACTTATTGGTAACTAAAAACTTATTCAATAATATTCCTTTAGTATCATATAAATGTCGTTTTTGTTTCCTTTTAGTGACTTTTTATAATATATAAATAAAGTTGAGTGACTTTTTTTGATACAACAAATAGTTTAATGACTTTATGATACTTGAGTAAAATGGAGTATTATATTAGTTATAAAAAATTACAGTAAAATGAAAGTTGAATGATCATTCATAAAATTAAACCTCAAAATTTTATATATTTTAAAAAATAATTAACTATACAAGGACTAAATAATTCACCACATAAATAATTCATGCAATCAATCCATAGCGCTTAACTAACTATTTGACCAAAAAGGTATAGATCGGAGGCTTAAAGCTGCATCCATTGAATGCTAATTGTGAATGAGTTTAACGGTAAGAATTGGTCCTAAAAGGACTATCCCTCCTTCGTGCACGACAATTATCTTGGTTATTGTCGTCTGAACTTTAATGTCTTGGATGCTTGTCACTGTTTTCCTTCGACTTAAAAAAAAAACAATGAAATAGTTATATTTTCTTGTTGGTGAAAATACCGTAAAAATGTACAAAAAATGAATAAATAAATATTCAGGCTGACACGCGGATATCTCGCTTTGTTTAAGCAGATTCAAGTCCATTGCAATATAATCTTCACCGATCCAGCATTATATCTCTTGATTGTTGTAACAACCGATATTCTACCAAGTGAAATTTAGAGTTATTTCCTTAATTATAGCATACTAATGATAATGGATTTCATTTCAACTTTCAAGTGAGGTTTGTGTTCCGGCTATAAGGCAAGTAAGGCTTAAACTCTTAATTTACTTGTTTTTCATAAAAAACATAGTTTGTGTTGTATGTATGCATTAAACCATTTAGTTCGTGTGAGTGGGCAAGCATGATCTAAAATGGATAATTTTCAAGTGTCTAAAGTAATGACCGTATGTGTCCTATAGTTACTTGTTATATATGTTAAGTTTTGAATTGGTATTGATTGAATATTTGTTCCACTTTATCATATCTTCATAGCAGCATACTCCAACAGGCCTTATTGGGTTCGGTTGGGAGTAGATGCCAGAATTATAAGTGATCCGGGTAAGATTGTGGGTAAATAATTTTTACTATGGAAGACGGGGTAAGACATGGACAAATACGTACCGTGTCCCGTGATCATAGATTCAGATTTAGTGTATTTCATGTGTTGCATGTTTATACTTCATGATTTCAACTTCAACTTCAGTGTTTGTATATATTTAATATACTTGTACTGTTTAATTGGCTTTATGCATTATCAAGGATTTCTAAGACTTGCCCCAGTGGTAAGCTGAAAGTGTGTCGATGATCTTGCTGGGTCTTTTAGACTCACACTTGTTAATATTATATGTGTGTAGGTGGGGTTAACGGAGATCAAATAGCCAACACCTGATTATTCTAGCTTTCTTCAGTCCAAGTTCAGTCAAGGTGAGCCACCATTAGATCATGGCGACCTCTTCTTCTTTAGTTGACTTAGTAGTATTCCGAGTTGTGTCTCGTACGTTTGTATTCAGACTAGTAGTTCAATGACTTAGACATTTTATGAAATTTATGGATAGACACAATATTTGATTTCTTTCCGCACTCAATTTATATAACGAGACCTTGAGTATTATTCTTCTTTATCTATTATTATTCACATATTTAGCTTAGAGGGTTCGCCTCATGTGTAGAAGCTCGTCAGTGCTCTGTCACGGCCTATCACGGCCTAAGTGTTAGATTTGGATCGTGACAAATCGTACTTATTTTCGAGGGGTTGCATGGCCATTTTAGGAAAGTATCCTTTCTTTCATTCCTCCCTCGTGCTATAAAGCCTAAGGTACAGAAAGTGATACACTTCGTGTTCTTCTAGACGGGAACACCTCAATTATTCAGGCGCTAACTACTAAGAATATTTCTCCATGAGTTACAAAGATGTTCGGAAAGGTAAGAGGTAAGCCTAAAAGATAGACTAAAATATAGAAGACGACTTGAGTTGAGTATTAGTCTACAAGGCTAAAAGAAGTATGCATGAGTTATTACACAATTATGAAAGACTCATACGATTTGAGTTGAGTTCTGTTGGAAATTTACTAATGTGAAATTAAGTTTATCCCATTATTTATGACTCGAACAATTGGGGGGCCCGCACGTCTGAAATGTCATTTCCACACACGTGCAATCTTAGTGCCAAGCATCGTAAATTTTATTAACGAAAGAGATATCGGTACATAAGTGAAATGTTTGAGACATAGAATGATGGACGGTTATTGGATAAATAACAAGTGCTCCATGTTGGTAAACGAAGGAAGGATTGTGCGAAGTGTAAGATGGAACGGGTCAGAAAGGGCCGTGGCGCCTCCCGGACTGGGTCGCAGTGCGGGAGCGCCTAGGCTCCCCCTTGCAGCGCCGCAGCGCTAATTGTCTGTTTGGCCACTGGAGCCGCGACTCTAATGTTGCAGAGCCGCGACACTTTCCAAGCAATGAGTGCTCGACGGAAGTCCAAAAGTTTGGCTGATTATGGAGAGATTTTGGAGCATTAACATGATAGTTTTTCCTCCATAACTCAGCCATTATTTGGCTGCATTAGTAGGGGTTAAATGTCATCCATTACATGGCAATTGAATGCCATTGTGGGGCATTTGAAAGGCCATCTTGCACACCTATAAATTGAGGCATTTGGCTCAATTCTATAGATGAACATAACAGAAATACACACAAGTATACAACACCACAAAGAGATCAGTTTGCAATCCTTCTCTTAGCAATCTTCATTGTTCGTGTTCTTCGCTGAGGTCATTTGTGTAGGCTTTGCACATTTGATAGGGGGTTGTTTCATCTTGGGAGACTATTGTCCACACTTCCGTAAAGCCTATATACGGGGGCAATCTTATCTTAAAGACAGAGTGTCATCACTCGACTCAGCACAGTTGTAACACTTCCAGATTTAGTATGTCTTGATTTCAGGTTATCAAGATTCAAAAAGCTTTCTGCAAATTGGTATAAAGATTCAAGAACTCAAAAAGCTTGTTGTTGTCACAATTTTTATTTACTACAAATTTGTTGCTATTGTAATCTTTATGGTTTATCCTTTCGAAGCACTTGTAATAGTTATTTACTATTCCCGTACTGCTTTGTTTTCAACAATTTTAAGATAACATCTCTTTAAATTCTTGAAGTGGGAGCAGAGATTCAATCAACTGAGCGATAATTTTGCCTACACACTTAGTGGCACATATGACAAGGCTACGAGCAAAGTGAAAACTATTCATACAGGTTATACTTGAGAGAAGGTGGACATGTTTAAGTGAATTGCCTTAAAGTGTAAATAGTAATGGAAAATAAAATTTCAGCATAGTTACAAATTAAGACCATGGTCTTATTTCATAGTCATGAAAGTTGACTACTACAACTCAATGAGGAAAAATCAGTTCAGCTATGCGTATTCAGTTGGCTATATAAGGCTATTAGGTATGTTATATATGGAGAATCAACATTGACTTTTCAATTGTCATGATTTCCACATTGGGAGAATCAACATTGACCTACTATAATATACATAAGTGTTGGTTCTAGAGAGTTTCGGACTATTCAGCAGCAGAGATTCTAAACCTTGGGAGAGTTTGCACTTCAAAATAGTGACATAGAGAGGAGTTTCAGCTAGTTAAGTTCGTGTGTTGGATACACCACAGATAGGTGATATCGTACCTAAGAAGGTTCTTTGATTTTAAATTATTTTCTGCGCATGGACATACTTTCCCTTATAATCACAAGTGCATTGAGCGCCAAGCAGGACACTTTTGCAGTCACAATTAGATTTGCGTTGAGCGCCAAGCTCAGCATAGAAGGACACTTTTGCTAGCGCAGTTGGATTAGTGTTGGGTGCCATGCTCAGTATAGTGGGGCATTCATGCCACCACAGTTAGTTATCTCTTATGACCAGTAGGGTGCAAAGTGTGAGACTCATTGTAGCCGAAAGCACCTTCAATTATAAATTAAGACGTTGAGCATGAGACTCAACGTACCAGGGCATGATTGTCAATTTAGTTTGAGTAATATATGAGGTATAGAGAATATTGATACTTAGTATTGTATTCGGGGAAGAAAAGGAAAATTGATTCATAATACGAGTTGTTATAGTTTTAGCCTAAGTGGGGGAGTGTATTATGGTAAACCAAGCTTATGGGAAGAGGGCGGTTAAAATTTTGGCCCGAGAAAGACCAATAATCTTGATAGGATCTGTTGAGATGAGCAGAAGGTCAAGTTGAGCATGGATCTATTATAACTTAGCCTCATATGAAAGTGAATGCACAGTTGCATTTGGGCAAAGTTATCTCTTTTATCAAAAGTTTAGTGAAGGTTGAGGAGTGTGTTCAGCATGAATAATGGTGTTTTGGACTCTAGAGTTAAGTTTTGACTCTTGTTACAGTTCACAGTTTGCAAGTTTCAAAATAATTTTGGAGATGTATATGATGTTTTCCCAAAGAAGGTAATAAAAGTCTGACTCGATAGACTGAAGTAGATTTTCTAGACCTATTGAATCACTACAAGTGCTTTGGAAAATTCTTTGACATAGATGACTTATAGTCTTTATGGGCTTAAGGAACCAATAATTCAAATAAGTATTAGTGTTACTAATATAACAGGGAGCATATGATCACGGTTTCTACAAATACCGAGAGTACTATATGTGTCGAGTACTAAGAGAACAAAACTCTACCAGAATACCATATCAGGTTGATATGAGTCAAGCTAAATATGAGATCTAGAAGGATTCTAAAGTGATTGAGAGAAGCAGTGGAAGTATATCATTTTATGTATTTAGCAAGAATATGACGATTGTCATATTGCAAAGTTGACTATCACAATACTTTTGACTCGGTTGATTCAGAAGACAGTGCAATTTCGATGAGGAGATGAGTTTGAGTTAGACTTTAGATGCTTAAGATTGTAATAAAGACAATATTAGTATATGACTTGCCTACGGGTACCAAAAGAAAAAGAAGCGGCATAAACTTTTAAATAGATGAAGAGGCATAAGAAGAACTACAATACTCAAATTTGAAAATTGAGCATGACAATTTGATATATAGAGTTATGACATACCTATTTGTACTAAGAATTCACGCGGGTTTTACATTTATCCCTATAGTTTAGAGTAGGTCGTTAAGAAAAAGGGGTCATTTCATCTCAGAGATAACAACAAATATTCAAGTTGATGCATGACGTTTTTACACAATCCTTACGATATTTTTTAAAAAGTAAGATATATGAGGGTTATGTTCAACAGTTGATGACTTATTATGCTAGTTGACATCATTTTATTATTATTTGGATAAAACGTATGATCGATACACCGCGTAAAGAGGGTCAGGCGGGGTGTCGATGCACCGAAGATGGGGTAAGACATGTGGATCAGATATTTCATGTCCCGTTAGCAGTTATTTATCAATAGTAGATTATATTTAGTAGTGTTATTGGATAAGTCGAAAAGTCTATGGAGAGCAACAGGTAGGTATCCATGATACTAACGCTTCAAAGACGGGACAAATATGTAAATCGGATATCTCATGTCCTGAAAGCCTCTTAGGATTTGCTATGATTGGCGACGGGAGTAACAATTTTAAAATTAGCAGTGCCCCGTTAGTATTAGCAGTTTTTCAGCAATAATAGAGATTTGCTCGCAGCATGTAATAGTTGGAGCAACAACGAGGCAATTAATTTATATTAAATGCATGATTATATGTCTTATGTCACAGATGATGGCTCTAAAAATTTAGAATCAAGGCTAATCAGGAATTTGACCTAGTATCTTAAGTGCCTAGGAGAGGTACTTTATGAGGTACTATTTGATCTCTATCAGTTGAGGGTGTTAAATAAGATAGTGAAATGGTTTCTTTTGGTTCAAGCTCTATGAAGTTTCCGTGTTGGCTTTATGGTATGATTACCGGGTAACTTAGAGGAAATTGAGTCAGTTAGGTGATTTTTTATAAGCTCATTGAATTCGTGTACTTTATATTAGATCAGATTTCTTATGCAGCACAATAGTTGTAGAGATGCAGTGGCAAAAATATTGTATAGTCTAACCAGTTACTTTTGAAAAACGGAGTGGAGCGGTAGAAGTCCAGACTTCTACCACCATCCTTATCAGGGTTCATTCAGTCTTTCATGTTTCCATGCTCCGAAAATACTCTCGAGATCCGATCCATATTGTTTAAGTGATTGGCCACGAGACGGTTCAACTTGATTAGAAATGGGCTTATGTGAGGCCCCGATAGCTATTTTGGACAGACAAGTTCGCCAATTGAAATCAAAGAGTATACTTTTTGTAAAAGTATTGTGGATGAACCATCCGAGCGAGGAGGCTACTTGGGAGACGGAGCAGGACATTCGAGACAGATACCCACAACTTTTTTCTTAAATTCATGTCAAACACAAAGAAGCTTCAATGTATGTGCATTGGTCGCAGGTATACTCAATGCGTTTTCACGTGGATTTTGAACTAATAGATCATGAATAATGTATGTTGACTCGTTTAAGCTACATTGGTAACTATATTCTTTGTTTGTAATTTTTTTGCATGATTGTACTGGTTGCTTGGTACCATTTTGCACGTGATTGATGGTATGGAGTAGCCCGGAACTCCCTAGTATATGTTGGTTTATAAATTATGATGGGTGGGTGTTGTTGTTAGCTGTTTTGAGATAGGTATATAAATGACATTAGTCATAATTATAGGGGAAATTCTGCTCAAATTTCGGTAGGCCTAAGAGACTTGTTAAGGCGGTTAAGGTGGTCAATATGTTTCTCTTTGACCACGCATAGAATTTTTCTTGCGTTCCAGGGTGAACGTTATTTTAAGAAAGAGAGAATGTAACCCCCGATATTTTATCAAGTAAAGTTTAGAGTTATTTTCTTAATTATAGCTTACTAATTATAATGGATTTCATATCAGGCGGGTAAGTTGGAATATATTCGTATCATTTGTAGGTGGACATTTATTTTTTAAAATATTATTAATATACATACAAATTTGGTGTAGTCTATTATTAGCTAAGGGTTCTCTTATGGGTTGGTTTTCTTTTAAGAGATTTTAGATAATTTTCAAGTAGGAAAAGTGTGTCAGGTCCACCATTATGTTGATATGCCTAGGGTGCAGTGATAAGGGAATTAAATGTTCTTTAAAAAAAAGGTAGTTGAAGGAAGCAAAGAACAGAAACGCAGAGAAGAGGATGTTGGGAATCTTGCAACTGGGTAGTGGGTAGAGGTATTAGTGCTTTTTATTCCATATTTATTACTACTATTCTTTTGGAGAGATAGATGCTAAAGTATAAAATATTAATTTAACCTCTTAGAACATTGAATTTAAGGAGAATAATTTTTAAGATAGACTAAGATCTTTACTACTTTTACTCGTAGGTCGTCATATCCTTTTTAGGCTACATTATTAGCAAGTGTCAATTATTCTACTCTACGATTTTTTACTCTTCTGGATATGAGTACTGATGTTTGGAGTACAGTAAAACCTCTATAAATTAATACTCTATAAATTAATAAACTTTCTAAAATAATAAAATTTTTCGATCCCGACTTGGGTCTTTGTAAAAAAATCATCAAATTCGATAAGATAATAAGATAATAATTTTTCGGAAAATCCCTTTATAAATATTAGGTCCCATTAAAACTCTAAATTAATAATTCATAAATATTACAATTATAAATATTATGGTAATTTGCTAAAATATGAATCTATTGTTACTTGATTTTTCTTAAAATTTAAATCTAATTGGATTTCATCCCTAACTTTTTTAATTGCGCCAAGAGTTAGATTGTCGAGTTCTCTAGCTGCAACAAAAAATTTTGAAGAGTTGTTGTCGCGCTCAAAGTCTCCTTTCTCGTGACTGGTTCCAACGGTATTGAATCATCTTCAGCTTCATCATTAGTAGGATCTTCAATAATATCAGCAACAATTTCCTCTAAACTTTGAACCATTGAACATTCATCATTTTCACCGGATAGTCCACCAATTTGTTGACGTCCATTTCATTGTGATAACCAACATCCTTGATCATATTCTCAAGCTCATGTAGGCTTTCTTCAAAGTTTGTCTCACTTGAGATTTCTTCATTTGAACGGATTTTAAAGGTCGAAAGCAATTTGCTATTGACACTTGAGAAACATTGGTTGTCCAAGCGGAGAGCGCAAAATTGATGGCATCTAAAACATTAATCTTTTCGGGATTAGGTAGCCCAACTCATGACCTTCCGGTAGATTTTTGTAGAATCTCCTACGATAGTGCATCTTGAAAGCTCTAATTATTCCTGCATCACATGGTTGAATCTTTGATGTCATGTTAGGTGGCAAAAAAATAACTCAACATTCCGTAACCCTTCAATATTTTTTGGATGGGCTGGACAATTGTCAACCATCAACAAGATTCTTCTGCCATTCATTTTGTGATCAAACCAGCGAACATATTCATCAAAAAGCACACTAGTCATCCATGCCCTCTTGTTGGCACGATAATGATAATTGATGCTGCTCATGTTGATATTTTTGAAGCAACGTGGCTTTGCATATTTTCCAATAATCCATAAAGGAATTTTTTCTGAACCATCCTCGTTGCAACAAATAACAATTGTAAGCCTCTCTTTGTCTTGCTTTCTTCCCTCAAGTTGCTTGGTTGCAAGAGAGTGATCACTTGTAAACTGTAAAACGAGACATGTTTCATCCAAATTAAAAACATCTTTCATGGGAAATTGGTTTATTTTCTCCCTTATAGCCTCCGAGTTTCATTTCCATGTCTGCGTATGTCAACCGAACCACTTTCTCCAAAGCGACGGAATGATTTAATACCATGTCTTACCTTGAATTTTTCAAGGCAACCTTGAGAAAATTGATATTCATGAGGGTGTTGAGGATGCAAAAGCTTCATTATATCCTTTGCTTTCTCCAAAATAAGCTCTCCGGTCATGTTGACTCGATCTTGGTACTGAAGAAACCATTCATAAAGAACCTTCTCCATATCTGGATATTTCACCGATTTGTGTCGCTTAATATCCCCACCCTTCTCAAAGTTGGCTGAAAGGTACTCCGATGATCTCTTGAGAGTGTTTGATATTGTACCTTGACTAACTTTCAAACGATATTTTTCATCAACCCACTCTTGTAAATCTTTTTGAGTGCATGTGGGATGGTCTCTCTTATACTCACATAATGCTTTACGCATTTTATCATTCATGGATGATTTTGCGATGCCTTTTAGATGAGAAGACATGGTTGGGTGTTATGAATTATTTTATTTCCATATTGAGATTTATATAGTATATGTTTCATTCATCATGCATGAATATATTTAATTGGCTATAATAGTTATTTAAGTGCAACGAATTAATGTAAACATGCATACATTATTTAAGTAATTCCAATGAATTGATACATGCGTCCATGAATATAATAGTTAATTGTATACAATGAATTGATATTATACATGAATATATTTAATTAGTTACAAAGAATTGGTTGATGCATGAATATAATCAATGAAACATATATGAATTCATTTATTTTCAATACATATGTACTAAAGTTGCTGAATTTAAAAAGTCTCTCTTTTAATTAATAAAATATTAATTTATCGATATATTAATATCTCTCTAAATTAATAAAATTTCATGGTCCCAAGGTTATTAATTTATAGAGGTTTTAGTGTATATATTGAATAACGAGTAGACAGTGAAAATTGGGGCTAGAATATTCAGGTTTAGTCTTAAGCTTGAAATTTAGAGAAATTTAGATTGATCCTTTATTTATATTATTTAATAGATTGAGGTTATTGGAGATCATTTGAAGAGACTTTGGCATTTCAAGTGAGGTTTGTGTTCCAGCTATAAGGTAAATGAGGCTTAAACTCTTAGTTGACTTGCTTTTCATAAAAAAAACATACAATTTGTGTTGTATGTATGCATTAAAATCATTTAGTTTGTGTGTGTGGACAAGCATGATCTAAAATGGATAATTTTCAAGTGTCTAAGTAATTATTGTATGTGTCCTATAATTACTTGCTATATATGCTAAGTTTTGAATTGGTATTGATTAGATATTTCTTCCACTTTATCATATCTTCATAGCAGCATACGCCGACAGACCTTATTGGGTTCAGTTGGGAGTAGATGCCAGAATTATAAGTGATCCGGGTAAAATTGTGGGTAAATAATCCTCACTCCGAAAGACGGGGTAAGACATGAATAAATACGTACTGTGTCCCGTGAGCATAGACTCAGATTTAGTGTATTTCATGTGTTGATTGTCTATACTTCATGATTTCAGCTTCAGCTTCAGTGTTTGTATATATTTAATATACTTGTACTATTTAACTGGCTTTATGCATTATCAGGGATTTCTAAGACTTGCCCCAGGGGTAAGCTGAGAGTGTGTCGATGATCTTGCTGGGTCTTTTAGACTCACACTTGTCGATGTTATATGTGTGTAGGTGGGGTTAACGGAGATCAAATAGCCAACACCTGATTATTCCAACTTTCTTCAGTCCAGTTCAGTCAAGGTGAGCCACCATTAGATCATGGCGGCCTCTTCTTCTTTAGTTGACTTAGTAGTATTCCGAGCTGCGTCTCGTACGTTTGTATTCAGACTAATAGTTCCATGACTTAGACATTTTATGAATTTTATGGACAGACACAATAATTGATTTCTCTTCCTCACTCAATTTATATAACGAGACCTTGAGTATTCTTCTTCTTTATCCGTTATTATTCACATATTTAGGTTAGAGGGTTCGCTTCATGGGTAGAAGCTCGTCAGGTGTCTTGTCGCGGCCTAAGTGTTAGATTTGGATCGTGACAATTGTCTCTTTCAGGATACAACAGTCCGACAACATCGTGTGACTCAAATAACTCCGGACTAGTTGAAGAGTCGAAAACTCCATCATAAAGAACATCTTCCTTCAACATAAAAATACTCGCTTTTATAGTGAATAAGTTGAAGACTTTTAATATTTTTCTTTCTTCAACTCTCACTTTCACTACTCCAACCTCACTACACACTATAATATTCTACACACTTCTCATACACAATACAATATTCGTTTCATAACTCATAGAAAAAACACTTCTATGTATAATTATAAGAATTCTCCCAAGAAGTAAATTAGCGGGTAGTGCGATATCAAATGAGGTAGAACATTGAATGATGATTAATGAGAATAATATATAACCAAGTTGTTCATCCTGAAGTAGTGAACTTATGAGAGCTGTGATTATTTTCTAACTTTTATGAAAGATTAATATACTTTAATAATAATGTGTACTCCAACAAATTCTTACAATAAGTCTTCGTTGCAATTTGCATATAGAGTCAATTAGAACAATTGGCAGCATTAATACGCTATGTTAGGTTGGGAGGATTTGCTTCCATTTGAAAAAATTAGTAATCAGAAAATCAAGAGTTTCTTCATTCTCTTTTAGGTCGATGCCGGGCGGATTCAAAATTTAAAGTTTATAAATTTTTATAATAATTTTAAATTAGTATACGATAATATATAAGTTCACATGCAAATATTTATAGATATTTAACAAATATTTTATTATATATATAAAGTTTGAGCAAAGATTACGTGAATTTCCGTGAACCGGCACGCAATATATTGGGATCCACCCGAGCTATGAACACAAAGAGTGAATCTGTATTGAATATTTCAAACATAATTTTCTTTAGATCAGTTTGGACATGATTTAAAATTATGAGATAAATACATGAGATGAAAATTGTGATGATTTGAAGTTGAAGTTTTGTTTGGACATGTAATTTAGATTTCTTAAGTTGTATTTTTTCTTTAAAAACATAACCCCCCCCCCTCCCCAAGTTGTGAAAACCATCAAAACTTTCTCAATTCTTATACAATCTTACCAAATGAGCAAGTCATAGTTCATAACAAAATTAATAATCCTTCCGTTCCAAAATATTTGTTACATTTTTTATTTATACGTCCCTTAAGAAATCATTTATGAGAATAATATTTTGACTATTTTACCCTCCTAACATACATCTCTCCTCAATAAATTTTTACTCTGTCAATGATTGAACCTCTTAAATATTGCTAATTAATGCAAGGGTAAAATAGAAAAAAATTACTTACTTTTATCTTGATTAAATAAAATGACAAATATTTTGAGACAAGTATTTTTAGTAAGGACGACAAGTATTTTGGGACGGAGAAAGTATACTACTAGAAGGCCTTTCTAAAAAATACAACATCAATTGATTAAAATTTAATTTAATAAAATGAAAAATTGAACATGAGTTGTAGTGTAACTACTCTTTAATATAATTCTCCACATAATTGGTAAAAGTAAATATGTTATAAATATATTACCAACTTGTAAATCTTTTAATATTGGTCAAACTCATCGGCGGCTCAACTAAGTCTTGTTTCATTTATACACCTGAGGTGGGGTCTGGCCGTATCATTTAAACACTTTAAGATGAATCAACCAAATATGTAATGTGTGTGTAACACACTCGCCAATAACATGGCACAATGACAAATTAAATAATGACATATGTCATTTGATCCCATAATAATATAAAAAATAAATTTTGAGTAAAACTAATATTTTAAAAAGAAAAAGAAACCTCTATTTTCTAAACCCTACATATTATTAACACAAAAGAATACATTTACTAACAAAAATAAATGTTTGAAATCATATTCTTGTTCCTCACCATTTCATGTATGTACTCGTTTCAACCATGATTTTAGTCCAAATTTTTTAAAGAAATTCTTCCAAATTTGTTATAATTTCAGCTAAAGAGTACCCCCACGAAGACCCGAAGACAACCCCAACATTAATTTCTCAAAATTTTCATCAAATAAAGTAACTCATTTTAAACCTCCATGATTTCTAAAGAACCCTTTAATGGTGCTTACATGAGTTCTTTTGATTTTTTTTTCTTTTTACTAGGAGAGAGAGCAAAAAATTGAGTTGAATTAAAAATGTAATTAATTTTTCTTCGGCTAGTGATAGCGGCGGCGGTGATATCGATGATGTTAGGAAGATGGTAGAAAAAAGAATGGAGGAAATCAAAAAATACAAAAATAAAGAATGAAGAAAAGGAAGGAAATTTAAAAAGAAAAATTGATTTTTGGCCTTTCCACACACCAATTTGGTGTAAAATTCACACTTGTCAAGTCATCAAAAAGTGTCTAAATGACATTGTTACGGTTCACTTTCACGCGGAGGCATAAAAGCTACTGAATAACTTGTGGACTCTTGAAATTTATTTTTTATTTAGGATCGCTACTTAATTTATAAGGAAAACTAGGAAAACCAATTTAAAAGAGTTTTTTAAATCAAGAGAAAAATCCTTAAATAACCAGAGTTCGAGGTAAGGGTTCAAGTGATCCCCGAGAAAAGTGTTAGGCATCTATGTATCAAGGATCCGCAGAATACGGTTGACCTAGGATTTTAAAATAATAAAATTGCTTTCATTTGCTTGAAATGTTTAAAAATATTATATGTGTATATGTCATTCAAAATCATCTTCTGCCAAAAATATAACTTTTTCACATACCTAAAGTAAGAAAATTATTTTTTTCTTGAAAATCTTTCTCTTGGAATAATATTCCATATATTTTATCAAAGGGATAATAAAGGTTAATTTGGATCTTATAAAATATGTAACGTCTGTATAAAATAGGAAAAAGGTTTATCAAAATAGTTGTTTAACTATAAAAAGGGAATTTTATTCAAAAGGGAGGTCAACCTTTCATTTTCTCTTTCCTCAAACTCTAGTTATAAAGGACTTGTTTAGGAGTTTCAAATAAATTTAAGAAGTGATTTTTAAACTTATTTACAATATTCAGGACTTATTTCAAAACATAAATTAACTAAACACCGGTTTTGGAAATGTTAAGGAAAAAGGCAAAAGATATTCAAAGTAGAGCAAAACCTTTTAATATGTTGAATTAAAGTTATAAGAATCAAACTTGTATTATTTAAGGAAAAAAGGTGACTAAATGTCTTCAATTAGTTTCTATCCTATATGTTCCAATAAATAATAATGTTTTACAAATAAGTATCACATCATAAAAATAAATAAAATGGGTTGGTGGGTATACCGGTCCACCAGTTTCCGCGTAATGGTAAAGTCCTGTCTTTCTAAGCCATTTTTACCCATAATTGGGCCTTCTATCCACGGCCGCTTGTGTTTCTGATCTGCTGATGTTATTTCTGCGCTTTGGGCCTTAAGCCCAGTTCTGCTGCTCTTCGGTTAGGAAATGAGGCTGACTCGATGGGAAAGTTATGTTGGGCTTTTGGCCCAACACATAATGCAATGGGCTGAAATGAGTCCGGTGGACTCATGCGAGTTCACATACATCAAAACAAAAGAAAGACATTAGCATTTATTTACGCAATAAGTCAGCAAACTGGATAACTTTGACGAAGAAATAGAAAATCAGATTATTGATATGAACAAAGCAGTGGATCGCACACTTGCAGTCTTGCAGATCGATACCAAATAAATATTCTCATAATTTTAAACTTTCTTTTACAAAATAAATCTCTTAGATAGTATATTATGTTTTAAAGGAATGTACGGACTATGATCAGGGAACTTTAAGTTATTATTCAAACTACGGATTTAGTCCCCAGAAAAGCACAGAAGCAATGATCAGATAAACTCTAAAACTTCAAAGTTCAAACACAGGAGTGGGACAACTTATTGCTAAGATTTTAAATAAGGGTGATCAGTGGGCCGGGTTCGGGCGGGGCGGGGCAGGTCCCGACGGGACAGGACTGGGCGGGACTGGAAAGGGTTGGAACTGGTCCTCCGGCGGGGCGGGGCGGGTCGTGTTCCGGGATTCTTCTTTTTTTCTTTTTAGACACTTAATTTCAAAAAAACGTTGAATATAAACACTTAAATAATTAAACAAGATAGTGTAATAAAACATCCAAAGATTGTTTTTGTGCCTCTTATATTATATAATAGAAATATAATTTTTTTGTAATACAATTTCAAAATTACAACTTTGTGGTGTTGTTCAAAAGTTGCAAATCAGATAGTAAAATTGCAATTAAAATTATATAGTTATAAACACTTTTTTCTAATTTCTTCACAATGTCTTGTGGTTCTTCGGTTGGAATTGGAATTTGTTGGTCATATTGGTCGACGTCACTTCCAATTCCATCGGACAAGATTTCATTGTAGTTTAAATCGTCTTCTTCGTTGATCTCTAGTTGATCGCACCTTCTACGCTCCGCTCGTATCCAATCTCTGAAAAAAACTACAATCTCCAAGTTGTCTCCCGCTAATGAGTGTATGTGCTCTCCTATTTGAAATCTTCTGGCAGAAAAAGCGTTTTCAGACGCTGATGATGACGCTTGAATGTTCAACACATCTCGGGCCATCTTTGCTAGTATCGGAAATGTCTTCTCATTTTTCCACCAGTATTTAAGCAAGTCTTCACGACATTCTTCTTTGAGAACTGCTTGGTACGATACAATACCCTGCAAAAACAAAAAAATCAAACTCGCTAATTTGATTAGCAGTAGAACCACTAAACATTCTATTTCTAAGACTTTCAATACTAGTCGTAGAAACAACATGTCTTTTATAAGGTGTATTGAAGAAGAAGAAGAAGAAGACGATGGTATAGAAGCCAGTTGATTGCTAACACTTGTTAGTAATACATATATACTTTTTTACATTCATCGTGTATGATAGACAAAACTTCTTCTTTAGTTAGTTCCTTAGGTGGTTGTTCATTTGAGTTTTTGGAGTTGGAGGTAGAAGTACGACTATACAATCATAAATAGTTTCAATAAGTGATTTACAACTGTCTATTTTAATAGTCGAATTTAATAAAGCACAAATAATATAAATAGTGGGAATAGATTTTTTTTAATTTGATAAAAAAAAATTTAATAGGTGTCTTATAAAATGATTTTCCCATATATTCATTAAGTAACAAAAATATTAGAGTTATATAAAATAATATAGTTGATATAGTAGGATAATATATACCAAAAAATTATTTAGTTGCTTGAAAAAATTCTCTAAAAATCCAATAAGTTCTGAAATTTTTTCTCAATCATTATCTACAAGCATATAAGTTGGATTTCGATTATGTGCGTTAAAAAATAAAGTTATAGGTCTTCTATAATCGTAAGCAACAAGTAGTTGTTCATATAGAAAATTCCACCTAGTCACTATTTCTTCAGAAATTTTTTTGAAAGGTAATCCACAATCGTAACAAGTTTTTTTATATTCTTTTTTCCTTTGTATTCTATTACTTCTAAAAATAAAATTTATAGCAAATTGTACTTTATTAAGAATGTCTTCAAAAAGTGATTGACCATCCTTTACAACTAAGTTATAAATATGACACGCACATTTTATATGAAAATGATTAGGAAAAGATGGAGTTAATAGATCTTTTAAAAATCTCACAGCATAATTATTAGAAGAAGCATTATCTAACGTAACAGTCATTATTTTGTCAGTTATACCATAATAATCGCAAACTTGATGAATATTTTGTGCAATAAAATTTCCAGTGTGCCTATCATCAATATATATATATGCTAAAATACGTTTTTGCATAGACCAATTATGATCTATCCAATGACATGTTACAGTTAAATAATTATTGTCGTTAGCACTACGGCCTATATCAGAAGTGATATATATTTTGCCAGGAAAATGATATAATGCATAACGTAAATATTGTTGATATTCATTTGCAAATTTAAAAACGTCTCTCCTAACAGTTGATCTAGGAAAACCGTTAAAAACATGATTATACATTTCTCTAATGTAATGAATAAAACCAGGAGATGAAGGAAATGAAAAAGGCAAACCCTCCACCGCAACTAATTTTGATATTGCTTCTCTATTTTGGGTTTATCGTATTTAGGACCTACAATTTCCCCCGTCGTCGGGTTAATTTGACTTTATACTTGATCCGGGACACTATGTGAACCTTGTCCCGACTGAGAGCGCATTGGCGCACCCGACTTTGTAGCCTCGTATTCATCCCACCTAACTTTGTGAAAGCATTGTACATGTCTCAATAAACCTCCCGTCCCACCCTGACCTTTTCCCGTTTTAAATTTATAAACATTTTTACAAATTTTAATCTAACTACTTGATTCTCTTGGTCCCTATCAAAAAAATCTCATGTAACTGATTTTAATTTTCGTTGTGTGGGCCATCATCTCATACTAGGGGGAATAGGAGACGTTCCAGTTTCAGTTTGAGACTCAGTCTGAGGTTGAGGTTGTTGAGGTGCACTAATGGATGTGTCATCTAGATTATCTTCTAAATTAAAGTCTGGTTCAGTTGCAGAATATATCTCATCATCTAATGGTATATCATTAAAAAAATTAATTTCATCTATACGAGTGTAATCAATCAAATCATCATGTCTAGGAATAGGATTACTAGAAGAAGTACTCCTGCCCTTGTTACTCCTACTAAAAGAAGCACCCTTACCCTTACCAATAATCGTACGTCTTAATCCTTCCATTTTAATTATGCAAATAAATAATTAAAGATAATGAAATTAAGTGCGATAATTAAAATAAAGTAACAATAATAATTTAAAGAAGGAACGAAGGTACCCGACGTTTAATCGAGGTTGAAAATTGAAATTTTGCTCGATGGATGATCCCAAACTAGTTGTCAACTTCAGTCCCAATTTTTTAACTTTGATACAATTATACAAATGAGCAAATAAAATAAAATATTTAGTAGGCGATGTAATTGTAGACTTGTAGAGAGAGAGATTAGAGAGATTGTAGGAAGATTTGTGAGATAAAATAAAGAGAAAATGAGGTATTTATAGTTGAAAAATTGGATTAAAGTATAAATATACTAACTTAGGAGTTCAAAATAAATATTAAAGGGGTAGGGGGAGTTATTGGGTGGGGGGCAAAAATGGTCGTTTTGATCGTTGCACAACGGCCAAAATCTAAATTTGGTCGTTGTTGCAAGCATAGTTTTGCAAAGGGGAGGGGGATCGGGATAGGGGCGGGATTGGGACGGGATTGGGGCGGGGTCGGGGAGAAGCGGGACGGGCCCGGGCGGGACGAACCAAGGTCCCGTCCCGGTTTTGAGTCCCGGCACAGTTAAATTTTTTTTAGGGGGATCGAGGTCGGGGTCGGACCGACTCAGCCCACTGGCCAGCCTTAATTTTAAAGAACCAATAAACAGATCCATATCTGTACTTTAAGCATATTTAGAAAAAAGCAATAGATAAGAATTGAATTTAATCAATCATCACTGTCCAAATTTTAACACTTTTGAACTTAAACAAAAGGGACACTCAAACTGGCTCTCACATATATCTAATCTCCTGAATTTAAACAAAAGGACATGATTCTAGCCTAAAACATATCTAATCTTCTGAATCACAAAGAATGGAAGGCAATGAAAATAAATTTACTATATTAATGATTCAAACAAAATCGCCTACAGCTTAAGAATGAACCATAAACTCAAGGGAATCAAATAATGGGAAAAGGAAATATCATGCATTGACATTATGCTCTTTATCCATTTTGTCACTATGTAACTATTATTCAGCTATTTTTATCAAACATAAAAGCTCAAGTCCAAATTTAAGTGAAAACCAGTAACTTTTCCATAAACAACCTTAAAAGAGCAAGAAACACCTAGGCTAATATATCAATTCTCATGCTAGTTTTTTTTTTAAAAAAGAGATGCATGAAACAGAGGTGAATTCTTGCTAAAAAAAATTAAGCCTTGCAGGTTCTATATATTTTTTTTGTTGAAAGAACTTAAATCAAGTTTTCCATTTAACTCTATTGATGAAACAGTGATGTGAAGAATTCACTTAGCACAAACAGAGCATGGTTTAGACTTGAACTGATTTGTATTATGCAAATATGATATTAACAAAGATCAACAGCTATACCAAACAATGTCATATCAACCTTTAACCACCTACCAATCTACAAGTTAAGCATTACATGAGTGTAACTTAAACTAATTAATAAGAGAAAGGCAACTAATGAACACAAACAACCAACCAAACAATGTTCAAGTTAAGCTAGAGCAAAGCCGTTCCTATACTTTTAAGAGCCCGGTGCGAGAAACAAAAAGAGGTCATTTTATATTCACATAAAAAATTAAAATTAACTAATTAATCAATATTATAAAAAAAAAAAGCTTTTCGCTGCTCATTCGAACACGCGACCTCTCACTGGGGAAGGACTTTTGAAGAGAGTCCTCAACCGCTAGGCTACAGCTCTCACTGATAAGATTGGAGGCATTTTTAATACATATCTTAATATTTGAAACCAAGAAAAATGAAAATTCTGGCGCGAGGCCCCGCCGGCCGGGGGCCCTGTGCGGCGGCGCCGCCTCGACCGCCCCAGGGACGGCTCTGAGCTAGAGCACATATTAACCTATAAGTTAAAACTCTTCATGAAACATTAATTTGAGCTAATCACCATGAAAACTGGAAATGCATATTACATAGTTATACCAAACAGTGGACATATTGAACTATAGTACCTACTAACTCATAAGTTAAATTCTCATTTTTATCATTAACCTAAACTAATCAAGACTTGAGCTAAAACATAGCTATTCCCATAGTACCAAGAGTAAACCTGAAGCCTCACTAGTCCACAAAGATCAAAGTAACACAACCTCGAATTACATTTTTTTAATACTCTACGTAATTTACGCCCATCTAATTAAAACATACTCAAACAAAACACATAAGAGCATATAATACTACACTAATGCAGAATTGAAAAAACATAAACTAAAGAGAGGGGATTTGAGAATTACCTTTTTGCCTAGCAGCGACGGGGGCGACGTGAGTTGAGTCGATCACCTTTCACCGACGACGACAAACAAAATATTTAGCTTTGAACTCAGAACACAACTCTTCAAAGACGATACGGTTTAAGATTTTGGGGGGAAATGATACGCTTAAGGGCCTTGGGCGTTTAATGCCCATTTGGGCCGGTTCGGCTCAGGCATTTTAAAGCGAATTGGGCTGTAGTTTCAGTCCAATAATAGGCTTAGGGACGGCTGTTTTTGAGAAGTGGTTAAATGGAGTTTAAAAATACTTAATTATAATAATTGAACCCAAAATGTCATACGCTTAAAATTCACACTTAATTAAAACACTCATTTTTATATAACTTGATTCCCAAATTAAAATGGGTATAATTTAGTAATCAAAATTATACATAATATATATATATTGGTATTTTGCCACATAAATGGCAAAAATGACACCAAAACTAGTTTTAAAATATTTTTAATTTTTTCCTGAATAAACTTTACTTTGTTTAAAGTTCAAGAAGCTTGATTAGTTAATTTGAATTTTTGGAGGACAAAAAATGGGTGTCAACAGACACAATGGGAGTCTACCTCAGGTGTCTAAATGGAACAAAGTTTAGTTGAGGTGTCAGAGTAAAAGATCTTGACGACCACAATGGGCCGCCGATGGGTTTGGCCTTTAATATTTGATATAAATGGTTGGTAAACATGACTAGTAAATATATCTACCAACTTACAGATCTATTTTTATAAAATATATACTTGTGGGTCAACTTTTACATTTAGAAATTTATAATCATGATTTGAAATCCCAAATCATTCCTTTTTGGATGATTTGGAATTTATCTCATGAGATGAAATAGCATGTCCAAACGATGATTTCATCTCATGAGATGAAATCACATGTCTAAACGCCTACTTAGGAGCCGTTTGGACATGATATGGAATCATGATGAGTTGAAGTTTTGTTTGGACATCAATTTGAATTTCTTAAGTTGTATTTTTTTAGTCATAAAAACCCCACAAGTTGTGAAAATCATCAAAACTTTTTCAATTCTTATACAATCTTATCAAATGAGCAAGTCATAATTCATAACAAAATTAATACACTGCTAGAAGACCTTTCTAAAAATACAACATCAATTGATCAAACTTTAGTTCAATAGAATGAAAAATTGAATATGAGCTGTAGTGTAACTATTCTTTAATATAATCCTTCCAGATGGTTGGTAAGAGTAAATTTGTTATAAATATACTATCAACTTGTAGATATTTTAATATTTGATATAAATGATTGGTAAATATATGTACCAACTTATGAGTCTATTTTAATAAAACATAAATTTATGGGTTTTATATTTAAAATTTTGAAATCATGATTTGGGATTTCATATCATGAGATGAAATCGCACGTCCAAACGCCTACTTATTTAGATAAACAAAAAACTCTAAAGAAATTGACGCATGACTAGATTTGTTATAAATCTACAAACCTGTTAGAAAAGATCTACAAGGGAAGAATCATGATCGGTAAGTTTCCGATCACTACTAATTAAGATGTAATCTTGTAATTATTATTGTAAATCAATTTGTCATCAATTAGGTAGATTAGCATCTTATATTTTAGGTAAACTTAGATTAGTACTACATTGTAATATTGTATATATTTGTTATCATTGGAATGAAATACTCAAGGGATTAATTCTCCTATGTGGCACCATGCACTTCAAATGGCAACCTATCTTTTAAATATTCTTCATAGTAAACTGCTCTCCAATGTGTCCCCTACACAAATGTTGTATCATCGTCTTCCGTCTTTTACACATTTGCGGGTGTTTGTGTTATCCTTTGTTTCCTTCTACTTCCATTCACAAGTTGCAGACTAGGTCGACTCCTTGCGTATTTTTGGGATATCCATTAAATCATAGGGGATATAAATATTTTGATATAACGACGGGGAAAGTTATTATCTCTCATCACATAGTTTTTTATGAGTCTAAATTCCCATTTGTTAAGTCTCATGTGGCATCCTCACCTTTATATGATTTTTGGGAAAACGGAATACATCCCATTTTACACCACAATCTCAATAATCAACCACCGGTTGACCCGCCACAACCCAATAACCTAACTAACCCCGTCTCACCACTTCACAACCCAATAACCTAACTAACCCCGTCTCACCACTTCACAACCCAATAACCTAACTAACCCCGTCTCACCACTTCACGGGACCAGACCAATAGTCTTGGCCCAATTGAATCCCCGTAACAAACAGCCCACGTGTTGGAGCCCACTACTCCCTCACCAATAAATTGAGCCAGCCCATTACCCCGCCCAATAACCACTCGGTGAATCACTCTCCCACACCTTAAAATTAGACTCTACTCAACCTCCTGAGATTCCTACCACCCAATCGATGACAGTACAACCTCAGACCATTGAAATCCGTGCCATACATGGGATTTTTCTGCCCAAACGTCAGTTTAACTTACTATCTTCGGTTCAACCATCACCCATACAAAAAATCCCAAAGCAGCCTTATCAGACCCGAATCGAAAAGTTAGACGAAATTAATGCTCTTATTGAAAATAAGACGTAGGACTTAGTGCCCCGTCCATCTACTGTGAACATTATTAGGTCTATGTGGGTTTTCTGTCACAAAAAGAATTATGATGGCTCTTTTGCGAGATACAAAGTTAATCTTATTGGTGATGGCAGGTCTAGCAGGTTGGAGTAGATTGTGGAGAAACTTTTAGTCCAGTGGTTATGCCAATAACTATCCGGACGGTTCTTAGCCTGGCACAGTCCAAATCTTGGACCATTCATTAGTTAGATGTCAAAAATGCATTTTTGCATGGCCATCTACATGAAATAGTTTACATGCACAAGCCGCTGGGTTTCGAGACTCTACACATCCAGATTATGTGTGCATGCTGAAAAAGTCCCTATATGGTTTGAACTTTGAAACAAGCTCCACGGGCTTGGTATAACAGGTTTGCAGGTTTTGTATCCACTTTTGGTTTCTCCCACAACAAGCCCGATCAATCATTATTCATTTATAAGAAGGGCAGTGACATTGTGTATATCCTTCTATATGTAGATGACATCATTCTCACTGCATCATCTACCGCCCTTCGCCAGTTTATTATGTCCCTTCTCGCAACAGAATTTGTGATGAAGGATTTGGGTCCTTTATATTATTTTTTGGGCATTGTTGTCACTCAATATGCAGGTGGTATGTTTCTAAGTCAGAAGAAATACGCCGAGGAGATACTTAAAAAATATGTATGTCATCCTGCAAGCCATCGCATACTCCAGTGGATACAAAAGCCAAATTGAGTAATACTACAGGGGTTTCATACAATGATCCTACAAACTACCGCAGCCTCGCATGGGCCTTGCAGTACCTCACTTTCACGAGACTTGATATCTTATATGTTGTTCAGCATATGTGTTTGCATATGCATGATCCGAAAGAGAAACATATGGGGGCTCTCAAACGGATTCTGCAGTACATCCAGGGTACTATTCAGTTTGGATTACATTTGTCTAAATCCTCCGTCTCGACTCTATCCTCTTATACTGATATGTATTAGAGTGGCTGCCCGGACACACGACGTTCAACCTCGGGTTATTGTATGTTTTTGGGGGATAATCTGATTTCATGGTCATCCAAATGCCAGCCAACTTTGTCTCGGTCAAGCGCTGAGGCAGAATACGGGGGTGGCCAATGTGGTCGCTGAATCATGTTGGCTTCGTAATCTTCTCTTAGAGCTCCATTGTCCGATTGAGAAGGCAACTGTTGTTTATTGTGACAATATGAGTGCGATGTACTTATCCGGTAATCCAGTTCAGCATCAACGCACAAAGCATATTGAAATAGATATCTTATTCGTCCGAGAAAAAGTTGCCCGTGGACAAGTCCGGGTTCTCCATGTACCGTCCCGTTATCAGATTGCAGACATCTTCACGAGGTCTTCCGCGCATACTTTTTGATGATTTCAGGGAACAATCTCAACATTCGAGAACCTCCCGCTAAGACTGCGGGGGACTGTAAGAATAATTATGGGACAATCCCATAATTATTTACAATCACTACTAATTAAGATGTAATCTTGTAATTATCATTGTAAATCAATTTGTCATCAATTAGGTAGATTATCATCTTATATTTTAGGTAAATTTAGATTAGCACTACATTGTAATATTGTATATATTTGCTATCATTGGAATGAAATACTCAAGGGATTAATTCTCCTACATGATCATCTTGCATTTAATATAAACAATTTATAATTAATATATTTTATTTGAAAAGACATTTCATTATCAACTATATAATTCTTTAATAAGAAGTAGTCAACATGGTTCTTTTCGGAGATTAACCCAAAACTATAAAGTGTTGTACCCCACATTTTTGGTGATGAAATATCACAAGGAATTTCGCATCATTCTAAGTTCGAGAAGATGCTACATATTTTAAAGAGAAAATAAAAAAAAATATAGAATTATACTCACAAAATTATTTAAAATTTGACGCAAACACATATATTATCTCTTGAAACTTAACTGTTTATTTTGATTTAAAAAAATGGTTTAAGCCCACTCAAGAAGAAAATAATACAAATCTAAAATTAGACAAAAGAGCATCCAATTTTACGAGCACAACAAAAAGTAATTCCTCCTCAGTATTTATTCGATGCCTGTAAGACTTTTGCCTTTTGTTAGTTGCTGGCTTGGGGTTATATAACGTAAATATTGTTTTATCCCAAATTAAATAACTGTCAAAATTGCGTCAAATAAAACATGATTTGGTGTTACGTAGCGTAAAAATTGGGGAAAAGAACGTTCGTGCCCCCTCAAACTAAAATAATTACCAGTCTTACCTTCATTACTTTTGTACCTTCAGAAAGAATTAAAACTATTTATCCGAGATACCCCTCAGTTATGATATAATCATGGTATCTAAATATACGGAGATAGTATCATGGAAGATTGATTCAATCCTTCTCTTAGTACTTCATGATACTATCATGATATATAAATATATTGAGATGATATCATGGATAATCATATTCGTTTATATAAAAGAGACACACTTTTCTCGAAAAAAAACTCTATGATACCATTGTCTTATATACATATATTGTGATGGTATCACGGAGGACTCCTTCAGTCCTTCAATGAGACACTTATCAGGATCATGATACCATCGTGGTATATAAATATACTGAGATGGTATCATGGAGGACTTGCTTCAGTCTTTCTCTTAGTCCTCCATGATACCATAATGACATATAAATATACTGCGATGGTATCACAGAAGAAGGGGTTTGGCCGAGGGGCTATGTCGAGTAAATAATTTTGGGTGAAGAGGTACGGCTGGTAATTAGTTTAGAAGGGGTGTGGTGCGGGTAATTATTTTGTTTTTGGGGTGTTTCGGTTAGTTACTTCATCCCAAATTAAATAAAGTTTGTCCTATTCAATTCTCATTTACTTATCCGTTAGTACATTAGTTTACTTTGTCAAAAAATAGGAAGTAATTCAGTTTACTATTTTCTCTCTTACTCGTTTTTATATATCTCTGACGTGAGAAATAAACAAATAAGTACAAATGTTGAGATATGTTATAAATCCACTTGCAGAGGTGGATGTTCACTTGGGTTGGTTTTAAGTTTCATAACAAGTTGTTGATAAATGTGTAACAAATGTTGGTTTTGGAAAGTTATGTAACAGACCTTTGGTTGCTATAAATAGGTTATCCAATAACCTATGGAACACACCAAAAAAATATTGAAAGAAAGTGTTTCTTTCTCATTTCCTCTCCCCCCCTAGTTATTTTATTTTATTACATTGCTTTTATTTTATAATATGTTATCACGAAGCTCTAACTTTTAATCGTTATTATTTTTCAAAGTTAAACTTCGCCTCTTGCCAGGTATGTATCTTCGATCAAGTATAAAATTTCCAAGCCTAGATATTAATTCTGATAACTCATGTGCACATGTTTATTTATGTGTGCAAGTCCTTAATCCTTCATGATCTTTCCTTTCTGAGTTGTTTCATTTCACTATAGACATTGTACATATTATTTTAGTAAATATATTTGTATAATATTGATTTGTATATTTCATACCATACAAGTAAGTTATTATATAGTCAAACGAAAGGTGACAGTACTAAATTTAATGTTTGACATAAGGATTTGCTCAATATTAGTTCACTAAGCTTATTTGTTTTCTGAAATTGGTATAGCTAATTAGACCATCAGATTGGTATTATCTATTATAATATTTTATAGTGATATATGATAAAGTAACATTACATATAAACTCACTGTTTTTATACTCACCAGTTTACATATAGATGTATTAGTTAGTGCTATTCCATAATTATAAAATTCTTCATTACTAATAATTCTTAATTCTAATTCATTTATTTATTTTTGATAGCTTTCATCATGTCAAATTTGTCAAAACTTGAGTTTATGACACTTGACATTACCGAAATAATTATTTATCGTGGGTCCTTGATGCTGAAGTTCACCTTGACGCTAAAGATCTTGGAGATACTATTAAACAAGGAAATGAAACGTCAAATCAGAATAAAGCAAAGACTATGATTTTCTTCGTCATCATCTTCACGAAGGATTAACAATTGAATATTTAACTGTGAAAGATCCACTTGAATTGTGGAATAATTTGAATGATCGATATGAACACCTAAAACTGACGGTATTACCGAAAGCTCGGTATGACTGGATACACATTCGCTTTCAAGATTTTAAACTGTAATTGAGTATAATTCTGCTATTCATAAAGTAAGTTCTATATTAAAATTATGTGGAGACACTATCACTAATGATGACTTATAGTATAAATTTTTTATCACTTTTCATGCTTCAAATGTGTTGCTACTATAGCAATACCGTGAAAATGAGTTTAAGAAATATTCTAATTTAATTACCTGCCTACTTGTGGTTGAGCAGAACAATACTCTGTCAATAAAAAATCATGAATCCCGTTTCACTAGATCTGCTTCATTCCCTGAAGTGAATGCAACAACTGCTTATGATAAGCCTGAAAGAAGACAAATTAATTATAGTGGTCGTGGCCATGATCGTAACGTGGAAGGGGACGTTATAATTATATTCAACATGGTGAGAATAAACAGAAAAACAATAAGGGTTCTCAAAATAATTCTTCAAGAGGTAAAGTTAATATGTGCCACCAATGTAGTATGAAAGGTCATTGGACACGTGTTTGTCGTACGCCCGATCATTTTGTCAAGCTTTATCAGACCTCTCTCAAAAGAAAAGAAAATAACGTGGAGGTACACTTGACCTTTCGGAAAAATGATGATGAAGCAGCCCCTCAAACAAATATGATGATATTGAGGCAACTGTTGCTTATAAAGATGATGATTTTAATAGCCTCTCAAATATTACTCATTTAGAAGCTGGAGACTTCTATGGTGATATTTACTGAAGAACTGATCATCTTACGGGGAATAGAACTATGAGAAAAGTTGTGTTTCTTTTATGTTTGTCACTAGTTTGTTTTCCTTAAATGTATTTCCTAAAGCATCATGTTTTGCTAGTTTCTACATTTCTAATGTAGTTTCTTAAAGTAGTTAGTTTTCACATTTCTTATAGTGTACCCTTTTTATGAAGAATATGAAAATTCACCACTCATTAGTTGGACCCAAGATCAATTACGATGATATTTGTCTTTATAGATAGTGCTACAACACATACTATTTTAAGAGATAAAAAATATTTCTCTTATTTAATGATGAAAGAAGCCAATATTAATACAACATCTAGTTGTACAAGATTAATTGAAGGCTCTGAAAAAGCTAATTTATTACTATCCGGAGGAACAAATTTGATAATTAACGAAGCATTATATTGTAGTAAGTTACAAAGAAACTTACTGAGTTTCAGAGACTTTCGCCAAAATAGCTATAATATTGAAACTACAAATGATGAAAAGATTGAATATCTTTATATTATTACAATGATGTCGGGTAATAAATATGTGCTCGAAAAGCTACCCGCTCTTTCTTCCGATTTATACTACACAAGTATTAGCATGGTTGAAACACATGTAATCAAATGATTTTATTATTTGGCATAACCGTTTGGACCATCCCGGTTTTAATATGATGCACAAATAATTGAGAATTCATATGGACACTCTTTGAAGAACCAGAAGATTCTTCAATTTAAGGATTTTTCTTGTGTTGCATGTTCTCAAAACAAATTAATTACTAGGCCATCAACAATTGAAGTCGGAATTGAATCCCCTGCATTTCTGAAATGTATACATGGTGATATATGTGGGTCCATTCACCTACCATGTGGATCATTTAATTATTATATGGTTTTAATAGATGCATCTACAATATGGTCACATGTGTGTTTATTATCAACTCCCAATTTGACATTTGCGAGATTGCTTGCTCAAATAATAAGATTAAGAGCATAATTTTTAGATTAAATAATTAAGACAATTCGTCTCGATAATGTTTATGAGTTTACATCCCAAGCATTTAATAATTATTGTATATCTTCTGGATAACAGTTGAGCATTAGGCTGTTCATGTTCATACTCAAAATGGTCTAGCAGAATCATTGATTAAATGTCTCTAATTAATTGCTAGACCAATGTTTATGAGAACAAAACTTTCCATTTCGTTATGGGGCCATGCTATTTTGCATGCAGTAACTCTTGTGCAGATCATGCCCACAAGTTATCATAATGTCTCCCCATTATAATTGACTTTTGGTCAGGAGTAGAATATTTTTCATCTTAGAATATTTGGATGTGCGGTATGTGTTTCAATCGCTCCACCACAACACATAAATATGGGTTCTCAAAGAAGATTGGGAATATATGTTGGGTATGAATCTCCTTCAATTATAAAATATTTGGAATCTATGACTGGAGATTTATTTACGGTAAAATTTGTTGATTGCCATTTTGATGAATCAATATACCCAACATTAGGGGGGAGAAAATAAGCAGTTGAAAAAAGAAATAGATTGGAATGCATTATTACTATCTCATTTAGATCCTCGTACAAATCAATGTGAACTTGAAGTTCAAAAGATAATCTATTTGTAAGATATTGCAAATCATCTGGCAGATGTATTAACTGACCTATTAAGAGTGACTAAATCTCATATTCAAGTTGTTAATGCTCCAATTCAAGTTGATGTCCCGATAGAACAATTAATTAATGTAAATGAGTCTAAACTACACTTAAAACGTGGTAGACCGATTGATTCCAAAGATAAAAAATTCTTGAAAAAGAAATGGAGCAAACCATCAAGATGTTAATAATATGGAGAAAGTTCCTCAAAAAGAGAATCGAGATGTAACAATTGATAAAAACCTCGGAAGAGGTTCAGGCACCTGAAAATAATGAAAATGAAGAGATCTCAATAAGTTATGTCTCCTCATGAAAAATATGAAACCGAAATAATATAATTGGCGACAATGTTTTTGCCTATAATGTTGCTGATGAAATAATACAACAAAATGAAGATCTTGAACCAAAATTTGCCGATGAATGTAGACATAAATGATTGGTCAAAATGGAAAGATGCAATCCAAATTGAATTAGCTTCTCTTGAAAAATGCAAAGTTTTTGGACCTATAGTCCGAACACCTGAAAGTGTAAAGCTAGTGGGGGTACAAATGGGGTTTTGTGCGAAAACGATATGAGAAAAATGAAGTCGTAAGACATAAAACACGACTTGTGGCACAAGAATTTTCGCAAAGACCTGACATTGATTATATGGAGACATAGGATGCAATTCACCTTCAGATATCTTATAAATCTGACAGTTCATGAAAAAATTGATATGCATCTCATGGATGTTGTCACAACTTATTTATATGGCTCACTGGACAACGATATTTTTATGAAAATTCCTGAAGGATTCAAAATGCCTGAAGCATATAAATATTTTCGGAAAACTTGTTCAATACAACTTCAAAAATATTTATACGGATTAAAACAATCAGGGCACATGTGATATAATTGCCTTAGCGAATATCTATTGAAAGAATGATATAAAAATGACCCAATTTGTCCTTGTGTCTTTATGAAAAGGTCTGGATCAAATTTTGTCATAATAGTTGTATATGTTGATGTCTTGAATATCATTGAAAATCATGAAGAGCTTCCAAAGGCAGTAGAACATTTGAAAAAGGAATTTGAAATGAAAGACCTTGAAAAAACAAAATTTTATCTTGGTCTACAAATTGAGAATTTTACAAATGAAATATTTGTTCATCAACCGACATATACTGAAAATATTTTAAAGAGATTTTAAATGAATAAAGCACATGCATTGAGTACCCCAGTGGCTGTGAGATCACTTGATATTAATAAAGATCCATTCGACCTTGTGAAAATGTTGAAGAATTTGTTGGTGCTGAAATACCATACTTGAGTGCAATTGGGCATTAATGTATCTTGCTAGTAACTCTCGATCAGATATAGCTTTCTATGTAAGCTTATTAGCAAAATTTAGTTATTCCTCCACAAGAAGACACTGAAATGGCATTAAACATATATTCAAATACCTCGAAGGACCATTGATATGAGACTATTTTATTCAAATGAGTCAAACTCACAACTGATTGGTTATGCAGATGCAGGATATTCGTATAATCCACGTAAATGTTGTTCTCAAACGGGTTATTTATTTACATGTGGAGGTACAACTATATCATGACGTTCAACAAAACAAATTATGGTAGCTACTTTTTAAATCATGCAAATATAATAGCCATTCATGAAGCAAGTCAGGAATGTGTTTGGTTGAGATCAATAACTCAACACATCCAGAAAACATGTGGTCTTCTTTTGGAAAGGAATATCCCAACAACATTGTACGAAGACAATGTTGCATGCATAGTTCAACTAAGAGGATGATACATTAAAAGAGACAGAACAAAACATATTTCATCAAAATTCTTTTCACACATGATCTTCAACATAATGGTGAGATTAATGTTTAACATATCCGTTCGAGTGATAATCTTGTAGATTTATTCAGTAAGACATTACTAGCATCAACCTTTGAGAAGTTGAGATACAAGATTGGAATGCGCAGTCTTCAAGACATTAAGTGATGTTTTTCATCAGGGGGAGTATAATACGCGATGTACTCTTTTTTTCTTAGTCGAGGTTTTGTTTCATTGAATTTTTCTAGCAAGATTTTAAATAAGGCAGCTATTAACGTGTATTTTCAGATATATGTACTCTTTTTTCTATATTAGGGTTTTGCCTATATAATTTTTCTTGATAAGATTCTAACGAGTTATATTATCTATTAATGAATATCTAAGAGTTACGGTTATAAATCCATTCGCATAGGTGGATGTCCACTTGGGTTGGTTTTAAGTTTCATAACAAGTTGTTGATAAGTTGTGTAACAAATAATGGTTTTGGAAAGTTATGTAACAGACCTTTGGTTGCTGTAAATAGGTTATACAATAACCTATGGAACACATAAAAAAATATTGAAAGAAAGTGTTGCTTTCTTATTTCCTCTATATTTCTTGTTTTCTCTCCCCTAGTTATTTTATTTTATTATATTGCTTTTATTTTATAATAAAATATATAATTGATAAAATACTTAGCATTCACTATTTATATACTATTAGATATATATATATATCACTTTTTTGGTCACACGCTACTTAAAAGATTTTAATTAGAAGGGATATTTGACTGATTATATTTTTAGGGGAAAGAAAAAGTGGGCCTTATCTGGCAAGGCAGGTGATGTAACAACGGACGCCAGCTGTGCACGCTCTCTCTTCCCACCGGCAAATCAACAAATTCAACAAACTTTTACACATCGGCACTTCCCCCAACCATTCTTCTCCGCCCTTCCCCCTCCCCCCACTAACAGTTCCGTCGCCGGCGATGTCACGTTATCTATCAAATAGGGGAGAAACTCAAGCACAAAAGGTTCGTTTCGATGAAGGAACGATTCCCGAGGAGGACGAAGTGGGTGGAACTTTGAAGTTGAGGCCTTCCGAAAGCAACGTAACGGAAGATCAAGAGCCTTTTATGGGAGTTAAAGTCCGTAGAAAAGCTTCTATTCATAGAGATTATCTTGGTGATTATGTTGATGTGCCTTCTCGACCTTATCTCATGAAGATTCTCGAGAAGCAAGGTATTCTGAGCTTCTTTCTTTTTAATTTTTGGGGTTTCTACTTTCAATGTGTTAAATTTGTGTGTTTATCTTTTAGGCTTAATATATAGACAAAACTTTAAAACTTGTCAATGATATTCTATTTAGACCTCGAACTAAGTCATGTTTCAATTGAAGCTCCTAATAAAGTGTTCCAATTAGACATTTTCGGTTCAAATTATTTTCATTCGTGTATTAGATAGTCAACTTAACCACATAAAATATGTCATCTTATGTCTAACAGATAACGGAGAGGAATCTCTTTAACATCTATTTTTGTGCTGAATGTGCATCTGGAGTTGTTACTCTTTTTACTGGACAAACAACCAAGGAAACCTAAGTTTAAGCACATTTTCTTTTGTTGGGTGGATATATGTAATTTTATTAACAGAAGCATCCAGGTGTTGCACTTGGCAATACTGTTGGAGCAGCTTTGTTCTATTATCAATTCAATACTAAAATTTTAGTTGTTTAATCACTGTGAAGGAAAAATATGAAAAGGTTATGTCAGAAGGTGAGAGATATCATTTTGTGCATATTCAGTTGGCGTCAAAGCTTTTGCTAATTTTACCAGCTGTAAAGATTTTGCCGCATCGTTAGATGGATTTTTTTCATCATAGTCGAAGTGTTATTTCAGTTTGTATCCCGTAAATTTTGCCAAGTTAACCACAATACCCTCTTTAAACTATATTTTCTATCAAAAAAGAAGCATCCAGGTGTTTCAATAAGGTACAAAAGCCTGAAACAGTTCTTATACAAAGTTTAAGGAGCTGGGCAAAATCCAAAAACTGATTTACGTTATCAACATTATCGTGATTATGAAAAGGTTCAAAAGCATTTGGCTTCCATATCTGAAATGGTGGTTGATACCCCCTTAAAACATTTAAAGTTGTTCTACCACCAAATGATCCAAAAAGAAAGCCGCCTGGAATGGTTTCCCTTATTTTTTTGACAACTTGCCAGCGTTCTAATGACCTCAGCTGGTATAGGTTCCCTTAAGGATTGTGGGTTTATCCAGCAAACTCCAAAAAGGAAAACATGTTCCATATAGAACTGCAGGGTAATGCAAGAAAAGGTGGTTGATATCTTCTGAATTTGCATTGCATAAGTAGAATGAGAATCGTTGTATTTCAGTTTTCCCTTGTAATACAAGCCTCCTGTAAAAGTATATTAGTGAAGCATGCTACTGTTATTTTGAGTTTGGTTTTTCATATTGATTTTCATTCTCAATTTTCAATTGTGCAATTCCTATTCAGCAAGGAGTGGTAAATTTGTAAACACCATATCTTCTAGCTCTTGCAATCTCTATTGCTTTCACATCACACTAATTATGTGCGTCAAGTTTGAATACCTGATCTGCTTTAGAAGGCTGTCAGAAAATGTATATCTTGGTGGAAGTTGTCTCGACTCTCGAGACAACTGTTGCAAAAGGAGATGAATATTCAGGGCTGTCGTGTATGATTACTTGGATATGTCTATGTCTATGTCTATGTTGAATTCGTTGGATTTAGATGATGCATCTTTCGGAAGCTCAGAGATGAAAACATTATGTCCAATCTAAACTGAACATTTGCATTTGAACAAAAGATAAAGCACAAACTTTCTTGTACAGACGAGAAATACACCCCCCCCTCCCCCGGGTCCCGACAAACAGAAAATGAAATCTATACTTCCAGGCCCTATCTCTAAAATTCTCATCTATGTTGATGTGTAATTTGCAGGTGACAAAAAGGTTCTATTTGCAGACACAGTTCTGAAGTTTACAAGCACAGGGAAGATGAAGCGGCGCATTCTCCTTGTAACTGATTTCGCCATCTACATCGTAGACCCAGAAAGTGGTGCACTTAAAAGGCGTATTGCCCTGGCAGCTGTTGAGAAGCTTTATCTGAGTGAATTAAGTGATAATTTCTTTGCAATTATCATCCCGACTGAGTATGATCTTCTCATGGCCAGTACTCGGAAGACAGAAATAGTAACAATCTTAGTAGATGCTACCAAGAGTCAGTCTGACTATGAACTCGATGTTCTCTTCTCTAATAGGTAATTTGAATAGTGCAGTGTCATTTTCTTATTTGTCTTTTAAGTCCAAATCGTTCGTTTAGTTGTACGTCTGAATTTGACAAACTTTGAGCTGCACTAAACACATCTCGAGATATTGTTGTAGATGCTTAGGGCACTGTTGTTGAAGAAGCATATTTGATGGGTTAAAGTTTCTCCAGTAGAGAAAGATAAAGACTTGGTACATTTTCTTTCTCGACCTTAGGACCGACCTGCTCATATCCTAGCAATACTATAGCTTGAGAATGATTCACTAGAACTGCTTACCCTCATAAGAATGCTCTCAATAGTTATTGGTATATCACTTCTAAACTGCTAATATGTGGCAAATATGATGATTCTAGTTGTTGACCTTCCATTTTGTCATTATGCTTTTCAAATGGTAGAACTTTTTTGTGACCTTCTGAGAAAAAATGTGGGGTGTAGACCCACTTTTTAATTTTTATATAGTGTTGGACAGAATATTTAGTTCGTGAGACTGTTGCATGGGGAAATTGACTCAGACGAAAAATCTTAAATCAGATCAGCAAGTAGTCCTGTAGGTGATGTGATGGTTGAAATTGCTATTTTCTTTTATGAAATAAGCATTATCATTTACGGCATCAAGAAGGTGCAAATACTGCAGATATTACAAAAGATAGTAAGTACAAAAGAGATCTGTAACTCCATACAATGAGGTCTAAGTTAAGGACATGGAGTGAACAAAATCCAAAAAGGCGTAAGGAGAGTTTGCAGGGGATAAGTTGCTCCAAAAGGAGAGTTTGCAGGGGATAAGTTGCTCCAACTATATTAACTTAAAGAGACATTTAGCTTTCAGACCCCACATTGTGGGATTTCACTGGGTATATTGTTGTATGTAGACATTTAGCTTTCAGGGAGTGTATTGGAGTTGATATTTCATCAAAACATCTTCTGTTCCTTTCATTCCAAACATTGAAAATTGCTGGTTCTGGAAACAGAAAAAGAAAAAGGGCATGTGGTTTGGGCAGGGTTGGAGCTAAGTTGTCACATGATTAGAGGTTGACTAACATGCTATTTTCTCATGGCAGCATCACCTGTGGGAACTTGTAAACCTTTTCGTCACTGGATACTTTCTATTTGAATACTTGTGCTAAAAATTGTGCTGTTACACTTATTTAACTAACACAGATTTCATCTGACATGATCAGAGTAGCATTTAGGACTCTAATGTAATGCTTGCTGCTTGTGAAATTGTCTTTGTTACACATGCTGCTTAGTTTCCTATTTCTCTACCTTGGACATTTTATCTTTTTTATTTCCTTTTAGTTTTTTTTCTTCTTTTAGGTACCTAATACTGTTGTTTATATTGTTTCCTAATCTTAACCTCCCAGGTTTGAGTACAATGCAACTTCTGAACTCGTTAAAGAAGTTCAATTTGAGCAAGTTGAAGGTTAGTGGTGTTTTTCTCCTGACATTTTCTGCAGATAGCCGTTGTGTTTAATTTAACATTTTCTATTTCTCTTATGCTGAGCGGGTTTTTTTCTTCTCCCTCAATTTCAGCCGGTGTCAAAACAAGAATCTCGCGGAAATGAACTATCTTAGTGTGTAATGGTCTAAGAACATCAACTGCTCACTGCCATGCCTGCAAATGTGTCTTGCTATTTGGAAGGAGGAGCCGGTTTTGCACTTCATCAAACAAATAACAGGGTGGGGAGCCAGGTAGATCATTCCATGTAGAAAGGTGATTGATTTTTACTTATCAAAGAACAAAAAAAGAAAAAGGGACAAGAATGTATTATTTTTTTCATCATATGAACTGGTTTCGTGCTCTAGCTATGCCTGCCTATGCATTTATATACCTTGTTGCCCTGTTGTAAATCTATAGATGCGTCCTCCTTTCTTTTGTTTTTTCCCTTTGTGTGACTGCGTTTTGTAATATTGTAAATTTTCCAATCTAGAAGATGAGATTGTTTGGTGGCTGATAGTTGGAAGGCATAAGTTGTACAGAAGTTTCTGCAAGGGTAGATTTGACTTTTTAAAAGAATCTGCACCTAAGGGTAGATTGACCTTAACCTCGAAGAAGAAAACGACCATCGCGAATTTCCTATAACAAGACAGTTAATTTAATCATATTTATGGAAAATAATGTAGGGACGTTGATATTTCAAAAGATTAAAAAAAAAAAAGGGGGTAGAGTGCTCTAGACATAGAACCCCTCTTTACTGCACAGCAATGACTAATGTGCAAATGTGATGCATTATACAGATTACCATGTGCAAATTGATACCATCACAAGTTGTGCATGTTTGGCTTGTATTCTCAAAATTATTTTGTGATTATTGACACACTATTATTTGTACTAAAAATATAGTTTATTGTATAATAGCTAGATTCTTATTGATGATTGACATTTAGCTCAAATAATCCAAACCAAACACAGATTTAGCAACACAATTCAATTTGGTCGGTGAATTAATATTTGGCAGAAGCTCGAGAAAGGGTATCAAATTAAATACCAGCCCATCTCTTGAGGGAAAAGTAAATCAGTCTCTTAAAAAGCGTATAAGAACATTAATTAAGTCATGGGTAAAAAAAAAAGGAAGTCATGAGTTGTGTCAGGGTGGGCAAGCCTCTATTGGCTATTCTAATACCATCTATATTACTATGCTTCCAATATTAGTTTAAAAAATAAAGTTATGCTAGGATTAGTAATACAAGAATTGTGAAGTAAAAATTATAATACAAGAATTATTCTTGTTACATGTTTGATTTGAGATATTAATAGTAGTTAGTATAGATTGTATAATTTGAAATAATTGTTTATTTTTAAGCAAAATAAAATAATAAAAGGTTGTTACTGGTTCGAGGTAGTTTTGTCATTTTAGTGTTTTTAATTAATGTATTGTTAATATCTACATTATTATTCCACAATTTGCGTAAATAATACTGCATGAATTCTCACTTATACAAGTACTACCTTCATTTCACTCCATGTGACGACATTTGACTCATTATGAAGTTTAAGAAAGAAATTTTTTGAAACTTGTAATTCAAAATGGAACAAAAAATTTGTGTCTATAAATCATTTCATTAAAAGTAAATTAATCAGTTTAAAATATTTTTTTTAAATATAGAAATATATCTTCTTTTTTTTAAAACATAAAATAAGACAACTGGAGTATATGATTTATGAGAAAACAAAGGTAGGGGCCAAATATTGTACTATCAGTGATCCTAGATCTTATGTGGAGATTATATCTCCTTACAACACTCACCAAACGACCCCTTACAGTGTAGTCTCTCCTCTGCATTACAACTTGGCATGTCAAGCATATTTACATCATTTCACGTACTAAAGTGATTGATTTTTACTTGTCAAATGACAAAATTATATGGAAATCTACAGAGTTAGAATTAGTGGAAGAGCGAGTAGGTTGGTGCGAACACCATAGTTATTAAAAGAAATGTTAAGGAACAAAATGTATTAGAATGCACTTTTTTTGTTCACTATATTAAAAATAAATTTACTTTTATTTGTCCAATTTAACATATCAAGAAAAAGATAAATTTTTTTCTTGTTTTATTCTTAATATTAATTACTCATTTTCAAATCATTTTCCGTCTATTGAGACTATACATCAATTAGTATAAGTATTATGATAAAATATATACTTCATTTATTAAGGAAAGTGTAAAATAAAAAGTGAACAAGTTAAAGTGTACTAGTTATTCCTGCATATACATTAAAGTCTAGCTTTTGTTGCTTTGTCGTACTTCTGTTTTAAAGTCTTCTCCATTTTCTTTATACTCCAGCTGTTCTTTGTAAATATTGTGATTTTCTCGATAATGATGATAGGAGATTCTTTGGTTGCTGATATTCCAAATCTTGAATAATAATATATGCTCGCCTAATTTGGAAGGCACAAATTATTCGAAGCTTCAGCACATTCTCCTACAATTTAAGGTCTGACCTACCATGTGCATATTCATTCTATTACAGTTCAAAGGTACTTGCTACTTTTGTCCTGTTTGGTTAGTATTATAAAAATAAAAAAAGATGATGAAAATAATCAGTGTTTGAAGTACAAACACTTTCTGTCTTTGGTATTAGCATAAAATTACTACTTTTACTTGTATTAGCCAGACTTAGTGAAGTGATTGAATCAGTTATCTGAAATAATCTAAAATCAAACAGACTTGTATACTTTCTGGAAACAAGCTTAATAGGAGAAGATCAAGTAGAGAGATTAATCATTTAGGATTACTATTCAATTTGGTAGCTAAAATAATGTAGTATCTAACAGAAGCTCAAAGAGGAAAATAAGATCCAAACTGTTCCAAAGAATTACCAGCCAAGTCTTTAAACTCAGAACAATGAAACAATTGAGGATACAGAATTGTAACTAATATCTAAATAACAAGAAATATCAGTGTGTAACAGAAGACGACCCTATTCCAGTCATCGGTGGTGTCAAGTTCAGGGTAGAAGCTTCAGTGGATGGCCGAGTCCCCGTATTCACTCTTCTAACACCCTCTACCATCTTTACTACTACTGCCATTTTTGGTCTCTGCTCTGGCATTCTGGCTACACAAGTCAAACCTATTTGTAACATCTCTACCATTTCTTCTTCTATATTAGGATATCTCAAAAGTTCCACGTCGAATACTTCAGCAGTCCATTCCTCACGGACGACAGAATGGACCCACCTGACTAAGTGGACAACCTCGTTAGTACCTGTGGCATGTATAGGTGACTTTCCTGTGAGAAGTTCAAGCAATAGGACGCCAAAGCTGTAGACATCGGTGGCTTGGGACACTTTTCTTGAATCTGTAACTTCTGGAGGTTGATAACCTGCAGCACGCATCACTGGTGGAACAATTGGACTCATTATAGTTGCCAAACCAAGATCAGAAATACAACCGAACCCTTGGGAGTTGAGGAATATGTTTGAGGATTTTATGTTCCCGTGGACAAGCTTTCCCCCAGATTGTACGTGTATATGAGCAATGCCTCTAGCTGCACCAATGGCAATTCGTAGTCGGGTTTCCCAGTCTAGAGGAATCCGATCAGCAGACCTCTTTGCTGCAATTAGGAAGTGCATCAGAATATTACTGATAGGAATACTTGAAGGTGCAATTAAGACACTTTCCATTCTAACAAAGACGAGAGTTGAATATAACACAAAAGCAAAGTTCCCAAGGAATGTGATGTTGACTTTTGACAAATAAAAACAAAAGTTGCACTTAAACATGGCCTAAAAGTGGCACTTAACATTATGACTCCGAGCTGTTTATGCTGTCCTATAAGCTATTGATGATATAAACTATCAAGAGGCCTATATCAGCAGATACTCTATTCTTTTGATGCAATTCTCCAACCTAGTGCATTCAATAGTAATCGGTTACGTTAAAATTAGCCTGAAAAATTCAAATACTGCACAAGATACATCATGGCAAGAAATGATCTGCATTATCTTTTTGATCCTGATAATCAGTTCTCTATCGATTGGTTCAAGAATAAAAAAGCACGAGTAGTAGAAGTTGGGTGCTTAACATACCATGCAGCATCAAAGACGCACTCCCTTGGCTGTAGAAGTCATAGACCATGAGCTTCTCGTCCTTAGAATAGTAGTATGCCCTCAGTGGAGCCACATTCTCGTGCCTGATATTGCCAACAACCTCCATCTGCTGCTCGAAATCTTTTCTTCCAACGCTCTCTTTCAACCTCTTCACCACAACTGTGGTAGAATCCTCCAAAGCTGCCTTATACATAGTGCCAAATGTTCCCTTTCCAAGCACTTCCGCTGAAGCTCTCAACAGATCTTCAAGGTCAAATGCAAGATTACAACCCTCAAAGAATGCAAGATTCCCTTCTCCATGCTGACTGCTGGAAGCTCCCTTCCTGACTGCAGCTTCTTTCTTGAGTGATTTCTCTGTGTCCCCACTTTTACCCTCTTTCTTCGAATAGCGTATAATCAGCACTGCAGCTATTGCCAAGAAACCTAAAACACATCCTCCAATTACAATCCCAAGTATTGCAGGTTCATGGAGTTTAAACGATTTCTTTTTTGGCGGCACACTTGGAGGAGGAACCAGAGGAAGTGAAGGTGAAATATTTGCAGGAGAAAGCCGGTTACCAGAAAAAGCTGAACCAGGAAATCTTTGAAGAGAATTGGGTACACTTCCAGTGAAGTTATTGTTGGATAGATCTAACACTTGCAAACTCGGGAGATTGAGATCAGGAATATTGCCAGAGAGTGAGTTATTAGCAAGAACAAGAGCTGTCAAATGAGTCAAGTTCGAAATTGAAGAAGGTATACTCCCACTAAAATCATTATTCGACAAATTCAAAACCGAAAGGCTTTTCCAAGCAGAAAAATCAGCAGGCAATGGACCATTAAAGCTATTGGATTGAAGATAGATAGAAGTAAGATTTCCAAGGTTTCCAAAATCAGAAGGGATAGGGCCACTAAAACTATTAGACCTTAAACTCAAGATCTGAAGAGCAGACAAACGGCTAAGAGTGTTTACAGGAATCAAACCACGGAATCCAACTCCAGGCAACCTGATTGCTATAATCCTTGTTTTGTCATGATTACAAGTGACACCAGTCCAAGAACTGCAAGCAGAAGTTCCGTCCCAATTCAGATAGTGCGAGTGGTTAACATTATTGAGGAAATCAAGAAGTGCTTGTTTGTCTTCATATGGTTCACTGCTTGCTAGCCAGAACAGAGCTGAGCAGAATAAAACTGACAAGAATACGAACTTTGTGCCCATCCTTTTTCCTCCTCTGAGCTAAACTACAAAGGCATCAACACTAGTAACAGCCCTGTTCATCTCTACAAGAATTTCAAGAAATAAGGAAATTGAATCAGAGGTTAAAACGGCACGATGTTAAAAAACAACAACATATCCAATCTAGTCTCAAAATGGGGTCTGGGGAGGGTAGAGTGTACGCAAACTTTACCCCTAATTTGGGACCCTTGACTCAAGATAAAGCAAAAACAAAGCAGATCAACAAGGAAAAGGATCAATAACTACAACAAAACAGTATGCTAAGCTAATAACAACAAAACAGTATGCTAAGCTAATAACAACAAAACAGTATGCTAAGCTAATAATAAGGGACAGTAGATAGTAACAGAAATTAAAGGATAAGAAACTTTCTCAAAAATACTACGGCTACTAGAAAGGAAAAAAAGCGGGACACTCTCTACTAACTACTAACCTTCCACCCTAATCCATGTCTTCCACAGCCTTCTACTAACGCATGATGTTCACTATTCAGTATATATAATTACCATTTAAATTAGAGAACCGTTTCTTAGCCATAAATATACAATTTATAAGGTAGTTTAAGTTACGTAGACACTCAGAAGACCTTTTGTGTTTTGGTCAACCAAGCAAACTAAGTAAAAGTAAGGTTTCCATATACAGAATAGCTAAAGTAAAACAAGAATTAGGTGCAATTTCTTCCATCATTTACTGACTAATAATGATCCTTCTTCAACGTGGGCTGCCAGAAAATGAAAAAGAACAAATAAAATGAACAAACATGCATTTCACGTTCTTCACCTATTTCCAAGCACACACATAGAAAGATTGAATTTTTAATGGTTTTCTTGATCTTAAAGCAAAGAAAAAACATAGTAATGAACCTGAATGGAAATACCCAGATAGCCAAATGACATCAAAAGGGAGAATGTTTCATGCCCAGCAAGAAAACCCCACAAAATTCAGCCAAGATCAGAAACTGAATATTACCAGCTACCAAGGTTAGCTCACTGAGGAATAAAATCAAACACTTGGTAAAGTACTAAACGGGAAAGAAAGAGTAGATGAACGGTAACGTAGATGTAAGTAAATGTAGAATTAAATAGCTAGGGAGGAGAGACAATGAATAAATGAGGGGAAGGGAGTGGGTGACAGACAATAAACGATTGAAAGGCAGTTAGTTATTAATTTGAAGAAGAAAGCAAGCAAACAACAAATAAAGAAATGGGAGGCATTATATAATATATTTTTTATATCCAGCTTTTCGATTTAGGTAAGACTATTCTTGAAGATAGTAATCTCGATTCTTCAGCACTAGTATCATTAAATCACGAAATGTGTCTGAATGACCAGAGTTTAAGAACAGAGCAATTGATATCACCTATAAGATCCTACCCCAGAAGTGAGCAAATTACTCCTATCAGAATTTAAATACAAGTTGCAGACCTCCAGCTGAATTTTAAGTTCATATTATCATATATGGTAGTATTTGGTTAGCAAAGAAGCACACTCGGGTGTCGTTGAATTGGTTTGGTGGGTGGGTTACACACAGTAGGCCTAAGATCAAATCCCCACAATATCTTCTCATTCTAGCTCGTAGCATGAGGTTTAGTAGGCTTTAGATCTCCCGTGTTTTGCGAGCGATTGCATAAGAGTGGGTTTAACCAGTACTCACCCGAAAGGAATATTATAAAATATAATAGCTACGGTTCCCGGAAGTGTTTGGCCCAGTGGCCAATACATTAGGGTATTGCTGTCTGAGGTTCCGTGTTCGAGTCCTCTGATCAGCGAGAGTGGAACCGTGTTCCCCAAAAAAAATCCCTCCATACGCGTAGGGCCAAGCGGTGTATACTAATCCGTAGGGCCGGGCCGGAGGTGGGGTTTTACGGGGTATGGGGCCGTAATGCGGTGGGGACCGGTCACTTTAAAAAGTTTACCCTACCACAGTTTATCCAAAGTGTTTGGCCCGGTGGCCAATACATTAGGGTATTCTTTGCCCGAGGTTCCGTGTTCGAGTCCTCCGATCGGCGAGAGTGGACCTTGTGTTCCCCCAAAAAAATCTCTCCATACGCGTAGGGCCGGGCGGAGGTGGGGTTTTCGGGGTATGGGGCCGTAATGCGGTGGGACCGACGGTCACTTTAAAAAGTTTACCCTACCACAGTTTTTAGTCCTCCGGGGCATAGTCCAGTGGCAAAGCCTGGGCGCTATAAGGCGCTCTGGCATGGGACAGCGTGGGTTCGATTCCCCGCAAGCACGAAGAAACTCTGCATGTTGAGGAATTTGACCTTGTCTCATTGATCGGTTGTACGCTAAAAAGCGGCCATCGAGAGCACATCCCGCGATTTACCTGGTAATAGTGTTGAAGGACCGGTGCTATTACCTCCAGGACGTCTGGGTAATACCAGTGAAGTAGTCAGGCGCAAGCCTGAAAACCTGGATTATAAAAAAAAAAAAAAAAAAACGGAAAGAGTGGGAAAAGCACGTGGAGACAAAAGCGGAACTACTACTACTGCTATCAACGAGTTGACAGACAATTATGAGTTGTGACTACGCTTTTTCTTGGATTTAGAAGAAATGTGAAAATGGGGAGGGCTAAAGAAGAGGTAAGTGGGAGAGAGGTACACGTGGTGCCAGTGGGGTAGGGAACACCAGAACAGCATTATCCACCATTTCCGCCATTTTTTGAAGCTGTTCAACAAAAAGAAAGATTATTATTGGCTAAAGGGTCAAAATTACCCCCTCCACTTTCTTTTACTAGTTAAATTTGTCCTCCGTGATAAGTTAGAGTTATTTATACTCCTACACTGAATTAACATCAATCCAATTTTACTTAAAGTTACCTATTTGAGGGATAATTTTATTAATTTTGATTATTAGTATTACTACAAAAAAGGAAAAAAAGGGAAGGAAACTCACCACTCTTAATCACGTCCCCATGTTAATAAAATCTAACTGGGTGCTAGCTTTATTAGGTAAAACTAGTGGAGTGCGCCCTATGACAGTGGAAACGAGTTACTAATATAATGGGCCGGATGATAATATGTGAATTAAACAAAATGAAATTATATAGTGCATGTATGCGTCACTTACTTTTTTTTTTTTTAAAATCTCGACGTATATTCTATCTTTTTCAAACACTACTTATGAGATTATACTGAATATATTATTATTTTTATACATATTTTTTATAAAATATTTGATTCATTGAAATAAAAATAAAATATATGGTATATGATATAAATAAGTGTTGAATTTTATACTAGACATTTATTTTTATATTTAATCTTTGCCTTCTTAAAGGACTTTGAAAGAAAACTTTGGATAGGAGAATGATATTTTTGTCATTTGATTGTTTTATTCCAAAATAGCTAGTCTTGAGATTGTTTCTTACATGAAACGTGGTATAAACATAATGGAGTATCAAAATTGTGGTATAAATAATCTTGTAATTACTTATACCAAAATAATAAATTTCAACCAAACATTTGAATAAAATAATCTCACATTCCATGCATCTTGGGAATTATAATCTTTCTCTTCGAGCATACCACCCCTTGAGTGGTATCTTGATTCTCATACAGAGAGAGACACTAGATTTTTTTTTTTTTTTGCATTTTATGTAACAAACATAAGTCATATAAAGTATTTATATTATTTGATCAATGGTTTTGCGGTCCATTTAATTTATAATAGAATAAAAGAAAAAGCAATATAAAACTTTTCTCTTTTCAGAAAATCAACAAGTAACTAAAAACAATGTTTAGTAAAAAGCTTATCATCCTAACCTAACTAACGTGCAGCTGGTCTCTAATATGTAAAGCATGCATGGGAGTTGGCGACAAACAGCATAAAGTGCAAAGGTGTGTGAGATGGACGACTATCTAGATGGAAAAATTATGGGTGCAAGTGATATTTCACCTCTAATCATAATTCACTTGTTGATTTTTCAACATTAACTAATTAGACATTCACTTAACTTCACCCAAAATTAATCCTAATTATGAATAAATCATCTAGATTCGGACCCATAAACCCCTCTCAACTCAAAATAAATGTTCTATATTCATCTCGGCATGCCCAAAAGAGAAGTATATGTGTCTAAAAAGAATATTATATTACTAATAGATGCTGTTACAGTATTAATTAATTTGAAATGCAGAAGTTGGTTCGAACATTTACTTTTGACAATATTAATTCTTCATGTTCTGTTTTACTGACAACAATTTTAAATGCATTTTTAGTCCTTCCCTAAGTTAGTGTAAGTCAAAATCAAGGGATGGACCTAGGGATGGCAACGGATTGGATATGGATCGGATCCTACTAGATTCATATCCAGATTCATTTTTCATATCTGGATTCAGATCCATCGGGTCCATAAAAACCAGATCCAAATCCTGATCCATCGGATCCACGTGTAAAAAAAATTGTCTTGATTAATATTCCCACATGTTAAAACTTTTTTGACAAAATAAAACCCAATCTTATTGAAAAAAATGATTAAGTTCATTCAATCAACCTATGCTAGAAAAAACAGAAGAAAACAAATTAAAGTTTACAAAATTCATAGACAGATTTAAGCAAAAAATATATTGTCCTTTAACATGTCTAATTCTAAGACATGGAAGTTCATCTTTGGTCATTCCAAGACATGTCTAATTCTTTGTTTGCCTGAGATAGATTTGATATTTTGCTTTTACTTTTGAGGAAAGGTCAATACCCAAATAAATTACATCAAAACATGAAGTAACATTAGTCAATTAACACCTCTAGGCCACTCCGACTCTACAACCATGTTAAACAAAATAATAGCCTCATTGATCACATGTGACTTATTTTTCTTAATTGTTTTGTGAAATAGCTTATATATTGCAATAGCTTAAAATTCAATGACAACAAAAATTACAAGTGCGGGAATAAATCAAGAGACGACCATCTCGGTGGTATGATCGGGAAACAACTTTGGAGGATGGGGGTTTGTTGGGAGAAGAGAGCTAAAAGAGCTAAAACAAGAGAGTAGTTACAACTCTCTACTGGATTTTGTTATTTTTTTATTTTCTTCAAGTCTTTAGAATTTTGTTTTTCTTACTTGATTATATATGAAGACATCTTTGCTTACCAATTATATGCTATCCAACCTGCTAATTTATTTAATGTGCTACTAATTTTTTAGTAAGGATCAATCTTTAATTAAACACTTAAATGCCACAAGTTAAAAGAGAAGGAAGTCTTTTTACTCGCATGGTACGAGACAATTTTTAGTTTCTGCAAACCAACTTCTAGACATATATATGTGACAAAAGCTAGTAATCACATCCTTTACAGTTCTATAACTCAATTGTTATTTGTCAGGGACATCTTTTGATCCCTTCAACACCTCTCCAATATGAAAAAAATATTACTTTTTAAAAAAGAGATAACTAAAAAAATTCATCTCAATAAATATTTATGATTAAACATATCATTTACATGTCAGAAATTATGAGATTTTTTAAGAAAATACTTATAAAATTACATTCTAGGTTATGAATATATTTAATAAAAAATGGATCCACGGGTCGAATCTGGACCGGATACGGATCTCAAATACAAGATTCAGATCCAGATTCAGATCCGTCAAAAATGGATCCGGGTATATTTAATAAAAAATAGATCCACGGGTCGAATCTGGACCGGATACGGATCTCAAATACAAGATTCAGATCCAGATCTGATCCGTCAGAAATGGATCCGGGTCCGATCCGGATCCGTCGGATCTAAATTTTGAAGATCTATATCCTATAAAACGGATCTGGATCCACTGAATTCGGATCGAGTCCAGGATCCACTGCTATCTCTAGATGGAGCATACTCCCTTTATCACGTTTCACTTTTTTTTCCGAGAGTCAAACTGTATAAATTTTGATCAAACATTTTAAGATGTATTTTTTATGATATTAATGTAAAAAAAATTACAACTTATAGGATCTTTCATATAGTTTTCGAATATTTTAATTTTAATTTTTAAATATTAAATTAATCTAATTTAATTTAATTTTAAAATTAGTTAAATTCACTATCCAAAAGTGAAATATAAAATGTAAAAGTGGACGGAGTGAGTATATAATTATATATTAACACGATTCCTCTTCTGTATTCATTGGCCTAACTTTGACAATTAGGCATGTCCCACAAACAATATATGACATGTAGATAAGATGGTGGCAATATAAAATAATTGACTTTTAGTCTTTAATTCTCACGCTCATTTCCCGTTTGTTTTTTATGTACCCGATGATGGAAATAAAACTTTAAAAATACATTTTTTGGCTTATTTTATTTTGCACCTTTCTGCTTGTTTGCCACTTACTAATAGAAAAGAAATTGACATTAATTTGGTCATTGGTCGTCCCCAAACAAAGAAATATAACAATTATCAATGTCTGAAGACGAAATAGTACATAGCAAAGGACATTATTAATTTTTCCATGACACATATTCAAGTGTAAACACTTACCTATTGTTGGCTTAAGATAATCTGACCAATGGTATAAAATTAAGTTATATACATTAATTATTGTTTACACCATCAGGCTATATTTATCCGTTATAGGTAAAATTCATAAACGATAGTATAATTGTAGAGATTACTTTAAGCGGAGCTAGTTTAAAAAACATGTGAAAAAATGAAATTCTGTTTTTAATAGACGAAAAGTTTTCACTGAAGAATTACTCTATATATGGGTTTTCAATTCTTTAAGAAAACTTTCCCTCTAATATAGTAGGAGTATTTGGTTAAAAAGAATGTTGGTACTCTATTGTACTTTATAGAGCAGTATGGGAAGTAATAACTATTACAAATGTTCGAAAGGATAAATAAATGGTCAATCTTCAAAACTGTCTCATGTGTGTTGTATCTTGAATCTTGATCACCTTGCAAAGCCAATGTTGAGAACTGCCGCAAGTTTGTTGTGTCTTGAATGTTGATATCCTGAAATCAAGAAACAACTAAATCTGGATGGTTACAACGTTGTGTGTTGAGTCGAGGATAGCCCTCTATCCTTAAGACAAGATTGCCCCGTATATATGCTTTTACGTTAGCGGACAATAGTCTCCCAAGATAAAACAACACTTTAATCTCAACACTACAAAGCCAATAGGTTGAGCCTGCCGAATAAAACAAATATGAATCGACTTGCTGAAGATATGGAATAGTAAGGAAGAGTTTTTATCTACTCTTCTCATTTTGTCTCTGTGTATATAGTGTGTCTCTGTAGTGTATATCTTGTGTATATGTGTGGGTTTGCTCACTGATTTTCGTCACAGTTTGCTCACTGTTTTAAGCTATTTTGTGGTTGTTTTGCAGTCTATATTCGTCACTGTTTTCAGTCAATTTTCTGACACTGAATTGAGCCAAAAGAGGCTCAATATATAGCATGGAGGAGGGGTTGTCCAACTGCCAAAAATAAGGTTGTAATGGCCTTAAAGGGAGGCCATTAAAACAGCAAGTAATGGCTGTTAAGGCCATTGAAATAGACTGTCCAAATGCCCAAATAATGGGTTGTTAATGGAGGAGTTAATCAGCCAAGTAATGGATGATTAATGCCTCAAAAAACAGTTCCAACGGAGGCAGAACCAACTTTCCAGAAACTCTGGGGACCAAAATGTAAATATTGAAACTACAGGGACCAAAATGTACATATGAAAGAATTCAGGTCCAAACTGTACATATGAAACTTCAGGGATCAAAATGTACATCTGGCAAAGTTCTCTGGTCCAAAAAGATAATATCAGAAAGTCCCCACAGCCCACGACCGAGACCGGACCGGCGGCGCGCGTGTGGGCTTAGCCTTGAACCCATGCACATCTAGGTCCTCCCTCCTTTAAACACATGGGATACCCCTTGGGGTCCCAAACCCTTTACCAATTAGAGACTTATATAGAGAGCAATTCTTCCTATTCCCACCGATGTGGTAGATTTGTCCCACACCACATTTTCATGTCTCAAACACGTTACTTCGTGGACCAATATCTCTTTCATTTCTCAATGAAATTTGACGATTCTTGGCCCTACGATCATCTACTCACTTCGTAGATCATGCATGTGCGAAGAGACAAGGTCTCCAACATGCGGAGCACTAGTGTTTAATTCATCAAAGATGGGTGGACGCATCTCCCCGCCTAAAGGCAAATTTCCAACAAAGAACTCAAAAATATCGAATAGCTACCTTTGGAGAAAAAAATATATTCTAACACTTACTAAAAAACAAAGGCCATTATTGTTACGTAGCCCGTGTTACCTACTAAAGTAGGCCGACCATGACGACTGAAGCCGAAGATTAATTAGTATAACTACCCGTAGCTACAACAGCAAAATAAGGAGAAAAACAATTAAGCAAGAGAAAAAAAGAAAAAAAAAAGGTACATGAATATGTAGCTTCATGCCCCTTTCAATTTGAAGCTTATGAGTTTTGATTTTTTGAATTACTATCTTATTAAGTTATTTTATTTTAAATTAAAAGACCGTATATATATCATAAAATTTTAAGAAAAATACAAGGTTTGAACTAGCTCAGTAGCAAGAGATCGACACTGAAAGAAATAATTACTTAACTATTTTCATTAATGAATGAGGTATTTATACAAATTACAATCTCCAAATATGAAAAATCTTATTCATACTATACTTCTAAATCGTAATCATACTTGTACAAAAATTCTACAACTATGGTAAGTTTGTACACTAGTTTAATTACAATCATAATCCTATTTGAGCACGGTACCGTGCTATATTCTATCACGCCCCCACAGTTATAGCGACGATTGTCATACGCTGAGACTGTCCCTAAAATCTTCAAATAGAACTGAGGGAAGGCCCTTCGTAAAGATGTCAGCAATTTGGTATCTGGAGGGCACATGTAAAATGCGTACTTGTCCACGGGCTACCTTTTCGCGAACAAAGTGAATACCCATCTCGATATGTTTAGTGCGCTGATGTTGGACCGGATTGCCATAAAAATAGACTGCACTAACATTATCACAATAGACCAAAGTAGGTTTCTAAATAGGAAAGTGTAATTATAATAAAAGATTACGCAGCCAACATGATTCAGATACAACATTAGCCACACCTCGATACTCAGCATTTGCATTGGATCGTTATAATGTAGCCTGACGTTTCGCAGACCACGAGACCAAGCTATCCCAAAGAAACATACAATAACCAGATGTCGAGCGTCTGGTATCAGGACAGTCTCCCCAATAAACATCTGTATATGTCACAAGAGTAGAGATGGAAGAATGATATAAATGCAATCCATAATCAAGTGTGCCCTGGATGTACCGTATAATGCATTTGAGCGCATGTATGTGCTCAATCCGTGGGTCATGTATGAATAAACACACACACTGAACTGCATAAGTAATATCAGGTCTCGTGAAAGTAAGATACTGAAGTGCCCCTGCAAGACTACGATAATAGGTGGGATCCTCGTATGGTGTGTCTGACGTAGTACTCAGCTTCGGTTTGGTATCAACCGGAGTGGAAGTAGACTTACAAGATGACATACCAGCTCTCTCAATAATCTCTGCAGCATACTTCGTTTGAGATAAAAATAGACCACTTGAATGACGCGTGACAACAATGCCCAAGAAATAACTCAAGGGTCCCAAGTCTTTCATTGCAAATTCAGAATTGAGAAGTGACATGATAGACTTGCGCATATTATCAGATGAAGCAGTCAATATAATATCATCTACGTACAATAAAATGTATGCCAGAGAAGTACCACGATGATATATAAATAGAGAATGATCAGACCGGCTGTGAGAAAACTCAATAGTAGATACACAATCTGCAAACCTCTTATACCAAGCCCGCGGGGCCTACTTAAGCTCATATAAGGACTTCTTCAACAAACAGACATGATGAGGATGATTGAGATCTCTAAAACCCAAGGGTGATGCGTATAGACTGTCTCCTTAAAATCACCGTGTAAGAAAGCATTCTTTACATCCAACTGATGAATATGCCATGCTTTTGAGATAGCCAAACAACAGTGCGAATGGTAGCCGGTTTGACCACCGGACTAAACGTCTCACCACAATCCACGCCAACCTGTTGAGTTTTACCATTACCTATAAGACGAGCCTTATGCCTCTCATAAGAACCGTCAGAATTTTCTTTATGAGTAAAAGTCCACATAGACCGAATAATATTAACACCAGATGGACGGGGTACTAACTCTCACGTATTATTTTCAATAAGAGCATTATATTCGTCAGTCATAGCCAATTTTCAATTCAGGTCATGTAGTGCAGATACATGGTTACGTGGTAGTGGGAATTTAGAGACATTAGAATTGAGATTAAAATGTTGTTTTGGTTTAAAAATACCCTTTTGACTATGAGTAATGGGTCCTTGACTCGAGGTAGAGTTGGGTGGATTTGGGGCAATGTGCGGGACGGTGACGGACTGTCCAGCAGGGGTAGAAGCCGATACCGGAGTGGGATGGAACAGTACCTAGATCGGTACTGGGCCGTATTTTTGGCCTACTGGGCAGAATCGACGGAACAATGGTAACGGGACTGTGTGGGCCAGCAGGTAGTGGGCCTGCTGGTGTATTTTGGTCACGGGACAAGTCCGATAAATGGTGGATAATATATGGTGAGACATAGTCATCTAAAAAATTATACGAACTAGGCACGTGACTACTCACTTTAGCAAACAGAAATTGGGTTTCATAAAAAAGAACATGGCGACTAATTATGATTTTATTAGACGATAAATTAAAACATTTGTAACCACAATGATTAGATGGATAACCTAAAAACACACAAGCGGTAGAACATGCTTGAAGTTTGTTAATTGTAGTTGACGGAAAAAGTGGATAGCATAAACACCCAAAGACCCTAAGATGTGAATACGAAAGAGTCTTAGTATAGAGAATTTTAAGGGGAGATTCATATGCTAACCCTTTGGTAGGAAGTACGTTAAGGAGGTAAGTAGTCATTTGTAGTGCATGATGCCAAAAGGAAGGGGGTACGGAAGTATGGACTAATAAAGTTCGGATAATATTATTAATGATACAAAATTTCCGTTCGCCTTTCCCATGTTGTGAGGACATATGAGGACAAGAAAAATGAAAAACTATGCCATTAGCATCACAAAATTTCTGAAACAACCCATTATTGTATTCCTTGTCATTATCACACTGAATATTTTTAATTTTCCATTCGAATTAGGTACAGATGAATGCTCTAAATTTTAAGAAAGTGGAAAAAACTTGAGACTTTTTGGATAACGGAAAGGTCCACAAAAAATTAGAATAATCATCCAACAATTAGACATAATAACGATGGCTCAAAGAACTTAAAACGGGAGATGTCAATAAATTACTATGAATAACGTCAAAATGCATCAAAGTACGAGAAGTAGATGCTACAAATGGTAATCGAACATCTTTTCCTAACAAACAAGAAGAACAAAGTGGAGTGTTACGCGTACCCTTACAAGAAATAAAATTATTTTTATGCAAACACGAAATAATAGACGATCCCGGATGACCCAAACGTGCATGCCACAAGAAAGGAGCAAGAGCGGCAAAACTGTAGGAGTGGCCAGTGGGTCGGGCTCAGGTCTGGCGGGGTCGGGGTCGGGGCGGGACGGAGAAGGGGTCGAGGTCGGGGTCGGCGGGGTCGGGTCTGGCGGGACTTGCTCCAGTCCCGTCCCGATCCCGATCCCATCGTTGTCGGGGCGGGGTCGGGCTCGGGGCGGGGTACGGCGGGTTTTCCTTTTTTTTTTTTTTTTAAATAACATATGTATAAAAAAAACTCAATAAACAAAACAAGATAGTGTAATAAAAACATCCCAAGGCTGTTTTTGTGCCTCTTATATTATTTAATAGACATGATTTTTTTGTAATACAAATACAATTGTCTAAAATCTAAATTGCAACTTTGTGGTGTTGTCCAAAAGTTGCAAATTACATAATAAAATTGCAATTAAAAAAATTACATTCTCAAAAAAACCTGTTCTAATTGCTTGATGATTTCATGTGTTTCTTCGGTTGGAATTGGTATTTGTTGGTCAAATTGATCCACGTCGCTTCCACTACCTTCGGTTAAGGTTTCGTTGTAGTTTTCATCATCTTCTTCGTTGATCTCCGGTTGACCGCACCTTCTCCACTCCGCTCGTATCCAATCTCTGAATAATACTGTAATTTCCAAGTCGTCTCCGGCTAATGAGTGTCGTGGTCTCCTATTTGATATCTGCCCTCGCAGAAAAAGCGCTTTCGGACGCGACGATTGATTGATGACGCTTGAATGTTCAAAACATCTCGAGCCATCAATGAAAGTGTCGGAAAGGTCTTCTCATTCCCCCTCCAGTATTTGAGCAAGTCTTCATGTCCATCTTCATTGATAACTTCTTGATACGGTACAGAACCCTGCAAAACAAAAATATCCAACTCGCTAATTTGGTTAGTAGTAGAGGTACGGCCGCACATTCTATTTCTGAGGCTTTCAATACTAGCCGCAGAAACAACATGTCTTTTGTGAGGTTGTGTTGAAGATGAAGAAGATGGTATGGAAGCCGGTAAGTTACTAGCATTTTCTTGTTGATAAAATCTATATATATTTTTGCATTGATGTTCTACGCTAGACAACACTTCTTCTTTAGTTTGTTCAATAGGTGGTGGGTGATTTAGATTTTTGGGGCTTGGAGGTGGTAGTACTTCTATACAATCGTAAATAGTTTCAATTAGTGATTTAGTACCGTCTATTTTAATAGTCGGATTAATACAGAACCAATAATATAAATAGAGGGAATAGGAATAAAATATTTTTTTATTTTGAGAAACTTTTTTTTAATAGTTTGCCTTTATAATTTGGTTTTTTCATATATTCACTAAGTAATAAAAATATTAGAGTTATATAAAATAACATAGTTGAAATAGTAGGATAATATATACCGAAAAATTCTTTTGTTGCTTGAAAAAATTTCTCTAAAAATACAATAAGTTCGGAAACTTTTTCCCAATCACTATCTAAAATCATATCAGCTGGCTTTTTATTATGAGAGTTAAAAAATAAAGTTATAGGTAATTTATAGCCATAAGCAACAAGTAGTTGCTCGTATAAAGAATTTCACCTAGTGGATACTTCTTGTGGAATTTTTCTATAAGGTAGTCCACAATCGTGACAAATTTTTTTATATTCTTTTCTACGTTGTACTTTATTACTTTTAAAAATAAAGTTTATAGCAAATTGTATTTTACTAAGAATGTCTTCAAAAAGTGATAGACCATCATATACTATTAAGTTATATATATGGCACAAGCATTTTATATGAAAATGGTTTGGAAAAGATGGAGTTAAACTATTTTTTAAAATTGTAATTGCGTAATTGTTATTAGAAGCGTTATCTAATGTAATAGTCATAATTTTATCGGTAATTCCATAATAATCGCACACTTGATAAATATTTTCTGCAATAAAAGTACCAGTGTGCCTATCATCTATATATCTATACGCTAAAATACGTTTATGCATAGACCATTTATAATCTATCCAATGACAAGTTACAGTTAAATAATCATGGCCGTTAGTACTACGACCTATATCAGACGTGATAGATACTTTGCCATTAAAATGATATAATGAAAAACGTAAATATTGTTGATATTCATGCGCGAATTTAAATACATCTCTCTTAACAGTTGATCTAGGAAAATCGTTAAAAGCAGGATTATATATATCTCTAATGTAATGAATAAAACCGGGAGATGAAGGAAATGAAAAAGGCAAACCCTCCACAGCAACTAATTTTGATATTGCTTCCCTATCTCTATGTTTATTGTATTTAGAGCCTACAATTCCCCCTGTCATAGGGTTAATTTGACCATGTACTTGGTCCGGGACAGGATCAGTATGTGAACCTTGTCCCGATGGAGCGGGCGTTTGCGCACCCGGTTTTGAAGCTTGGTATTGGGCATACCTAGTTGGATGAGCACTTACTACGTGTCTAATTAAACCCCCCGTCCCACCGTGACCTTTTCCAGTTTTAAATTTTAAAATATTTTTACAAATTTTACATATAGCTACTTGATTCTCTACGTCCCTATCAAAAAATGTCCATGCATCTGATTTTAATGGTCGTTTTGCTGGACCTCGTCTCATACTAGGGGGAATAGGAGGTATTTCAGTTGAAGGTGCACTAGTGGGTGTGTTGTCATCAACATTAGTGGGTGTATCATCTAGATCATCATCTAAATTAAAGTCTTCTTGAGTTCCAAAAAATAGTTCCTCGTTTAAATCTAATGGTATTGTAGAAAAATGTTGAGTATCAACAAAATCATCCTGTGTAGGAATAAGATGACTAGAAGAAATACCCTTGCCCTGGTTGCCCCTACTAGAAGAAGCACCCTTACCCTTAAACATACCTTTTAATCCTTCCATTTAAATTATGATAATAAATAATTAAAGACAATAAAATTAAGTGCGCTAAATAAAATAAATAGACAATAATAATTTAATGAAGGAACGAATGTACCAAACGCCGACGTAACGTCGACGTGTAATCGAGAGGTTGAAAATTGAAACTTTGCTCGATGGAAGATCCTCAAGCTAGTTGCCAACTTCACTCCCAATTCCCAAATGAATAAATAAAATTGAATATTTAGCAAACAATGTAGACTTGTAGAGAGATATATTGAGAAATTAGAGAGATTGTAGGAAGATTTGTGAGAAAGATGAAGAGAAAATGAGTTATTTATAGTTGGAAAATTGGGTTAAAGTGTAAATATAATAACTTATGGGTTAAAAATAAATATTAAGGGGTAGGGGGTTGGGGGAGGGGGGCCTAAAATGGCCGTTGGCCAACGGCCATAATCTAAAATGGCCGTTGGTGCAACGGCCATTTTTGCAAAGGGGAGAAAAGGGCGGGGTCGGGGCGGGCTCGGATCAAGCGGGCCTGGGTCTCGCGGGACGAGACATCGTCCAGTCCCGAGTTCGATTCCCGCCCCGTTATTTATTATTTTTTTTTTGGCGGGGTCGGGGCGGGGTCGTGACGGTGTCGGGTCGGGGTCGGGCCGTCCCGGCCCACTGGCCAGCCCTAGGAAAAAGTAGACGGCATGGCTTGACTCGTGGAAGTGGTGGTAGTTGTTATCAGATAAAGCTCTCCCCTACTATTGCATCTCATTAGAGGTGTCCCCATTTTGAAATCCTTCACAGAAAACCTAAAGGGATCAAAATTAACAGAAACTCAATTATCAGTGGTGAATTCTCGGACATACACCAATTTTTTAATTAAGTTAGGCGTATGAAGGATATTTTTTCAAAACTAAAGGTGGATGTGTTGAGACAAAGTTGTATGTCCATAACCGCGAATTGAAATTGAGTGGCCATTAGTTCCCGGACCACCCATCTCTTCCTTCCCCTTCGCCCGGCCCGGCAACAATTATACCACAATTTTTGCTCAAATTTGAATAAGATGAGAGAGTACCTTGATCGGACGTCATATGAGAAGTGGCTCCGGTGTCCATATACCAATTCACGTCCAAGGGATTTAAGCCAAGTGTATGCATTGCAACTTCAATATCTATAGGTGTCGGGATCAGATTTAGGCTCGTAGCATGAAAGGCTTACGAGGTCCGAGGCCCAAGCAGGTCGGACTGCTGTCCCGGCCCATTACTGTACCGCATTACACTATTTGAGACCGAGAAACTAGGCCTAGAATTTTGTTGAAACTGAGCCCAGTTTCCTGGATAAGGAGCAAGCAGAAAATAAGGGATGTTGGGCCAATGGCCTAGCCCCACTGCCAAGGGGCCCACGACTGGGGCCAGTTGGCATGTGGCCCACTGTAGCTGCCACTGTATCGTCCTCCGTCGTCGTTACCACCGCGATTGCCACCGCTGTTTTTGACATTATTTTTACGATTTTGACCCTTTTTGCCGCCACTGTGGTTACGATTTTGGCCTGAATTTTTGGAGAAGGAGTGAGGTTCGTCTGACGTGGTCATCATTATGACGAAATGTGCTCCGGTAGCCATCTTTTTAGCCAAACTGGCCTCTTCTAACGTGAGCATGGAACGAGCTTGATAAAATGGTGGCATAGGATTACTTTGATAAAGTAGTGTTCCAACGCCTTTATAGGCCTCAGAAAGGCCTGCAACCATTTGAAGAACAAGACGATTATTGGTAACGGGCGCACCAACGTTGCGGAGTTGGTCCACTAATTCTTTCAGCCTTTTACAATAGGCCGAGACATTAGGAAAATCTTCCATGTTGACATGGGAAAATTCTTGCTCAAGAGTGACATCACGGGATTTTTTGTTATCTTAGAATATATCACGCACCCTATTCCAAGTAGTCATCGCCGTAGCGTCGGGTTCAATAATCGTCTCCAAGAGGTCTGTAGAGATTGTGGAATAAATTAACTGGAGAACGGTAGCATCAAGGGTTGTCCATGACGTAGGATTATCCTCGGAGGTAGGCACCTTATCCTCGCCAGTTACCGAGGGGATTATGTGATGGAGGACTTGATGCAAGCGTGCGTGAACTTTGAATAATTCCTCCCACGTCGCGTATTGGACGTTTTCATCTCAAGAACAATAGGGATGTGGTTCTTGACGGGAATGACCTGAACACAAGACAGTTTACTGCTGCAATATTTGGTGGTAGTGACCACATATTTGGTTTGTGACCGTGTTGACTGCACATCCCCTAAATACCCATAGTCATTTAGTTGTCATAATATAGTATTAGTGTCTTGGAATTGTGTGGTACTTTCAGCTACTCTTTTTTTTTCCATGTAAATACCTAGTTAGAAATGATGGGGTACAACCACTCCGACGTCGCGGGTTCGAATCCGTGTGGTGACAGTCTTTGCTGAAATATTGCAAGGGATGTTGCTGGGTTCGTGTCCCGTTGGTCCTCTCCCTTGCAGGGCTGTCACTCGCGCATATCCCTCGATTTACATCCCACCTAACCAAGGGGCCTCTGGTACAAGTGGGGGGTTTCGCCTTCGGAACTTTCCCCTCAACAAAGAAATGATGCAAGTAGCTTTTCTCATAGTCCATCTAACCGTCACGCATACCATAAATACAGGGCGGAGTAGTTGGAGAAACTGACCATGTATGTTTTATACTTTTATGTATATACATCGAGTAGTATGTGAAAAAGGTGTTTATCTTCTCCTATATCAAAATATTTGGCTAGTCTGGGAAGTCGAAATATATTTTGACACCCCTTTGAAATAAATAGCAACAAGGTTCTTGTATAAAACAGAACACCTGGGAGACCAAGTGCTAGTGAAAATTCACTAGTGTTTGCTTGTTTTGGCTAAAAATTTATCCAAACTTCTGTTAACAAATTTTCCTTTGACTGTCCATGCGAAAGGGCAAGCAAGTTAGCTATTCTTATATGAAGTTAACCGGCTTCGAAGTAGTGGCTGGGCTTCGAAGTAGTGGCTGGTATTGTGTTGGGCAAAGCACATCAATAATAATTGAATAGCTAACTAGAATGCAGTTACATGGAAGAAAAATTATCACTACTAGCCACTTTTGCTATCACAACCGGTAGCTATCAGATCAATGCCAAATCACTTATCTAAAGTTAATAGGACTTACGAGAAAATATATTATCTGCACACAAGTAAATGGCTCAACATACATTTACAATCACATTATGATGTACTGACACCCCTTGTTACATGCTCATTAATACTATTATGATGAACTGCCGAGCAATTGAGCCGCGGCCTTGTCTTTATCGTTGTCATTCATTAGTAAGGCATCTGCAACACTGTTTGATGAGAATCCCATCTCTTTCAAGAGAGTATATGCCTCCGCAAATTCTTTGACCTGAAAAGTTAATGAAGAAAATGTTTGAAGAGCTACTGAATGGTCACATTGCCTATAGAACAGTGCTCCTCATGATATTGAACAAATTATTATATCACTAACCCACTTTACTATTCCGCGATCTCAGTCGCAACTTAAAATGTCATGATTTGCTTTTCAAAAAAAGTAAAACTCAATATTTTTAAACATTACTGTCTAAATATTTCCGAAATGGTTTATGATGCAGATAGTTGCTTCATGTTGTACTTTAATGCAGTTTCCAAATATGTAACTCTATTTTCAAAAAGAATCTGACCATTTTCTGATTTCACTATGAAAATTAGTCAAGTTGACTCGAGTATTCAATGAATTAAATTTGAAATTCGACTAAGAACAGGGAATCATAAGAAATGGAAATCCTTGTGGAGAAATGTCTTCCCGCAAATTAATTGAAAGTAATTTTGGTAGATAAAGTAATTTGATCATGCTCATAGTGCCACATGCAGACCGAAATAAGAGAAGCATGTAAAAGATCTGTATACCTTGATCGGATTATCTCCATAATTTGCAACCGCTATGGCCACAGCCTCTCTATTGAAACCAGATGTTCCATATTTGTTCATAATAGGATCTCCCGTGAATCCCTTTATACAAGCAAGAAAAAAATATATCCAAGTCAGAGAAGACTCATTTAAATCTCAACAAAAATTAAGTATCCGCTAATCAATGCTTAATTGATATATATAGAGTCAAGTCAAACATTTAGGGATGCTAACTACCTCTGTCCATAGAATTAATCTTCAATATCCTAAAAATGTCATAAAACAAATGACATGTTTCAAGACATGATATTTTCCTCCTTTGCGACATGCAAGCCGTATTAGAATCCAAAAATTCAAAATGAGGGATCCAACTTGAGGATTTACTTGTTACACCAGTTCTTAAAAAGGAAAAGGACAAACCTCTATCTCTTAGGCCAAGTAAGCTATGCATTATAGAATCTGCTGTTTAAACAGAATAATCCATCACCCACAGGAAGGATTCGACCACCTTGAAAACTCAAAAGTAGTCTAAATGTGCCAACGAAAAGGAAGTAGAAGAAGTAACACTTGCACCATTATCCCTGAGTTATAAGTAAGGCTGGCCAGTGGGCCGGGACGGCCCGACCCCGCTTAGTAAAAAAAAAAAAAAATCGGTAGCGGGACTCGAACCCGGACGGGACAATGTCTCGTCTCGAGCCCGCCCCGATCCTGCCCCTAGTCCCCCTTTTGCAAATATAATCGTTGCACCAACGACCATTTTAGATTTTGACCGTTGGGCAATGGCCATTTTTGGCCTCCCCCTACCCCTTAATATTTATTTTTAACCCATAAGTTATTATATTTACACTTTAACCAAATTTTTCAACTATAAATAACTCATTTTCTCTTCATCTTTCTCACAAATTTTTCTACAATCTCTCAATATATCTCTCTAAAAGTCTACATTGTTTACTAAATATTCAATTTTATTTATTCATTTGGGAATTGGGAGAGAAGTTGGCAACTAGCTTGAGGATTTCCATCGAGCAAAGTTTCAATTTTCAATCTCTCGATTACACGTCGACGTTACATCGGCGTTTGGTACATTCGTTCCTTCTTTAAATTATTATTGTCTGTTTATTTTATTTAGCGCACTTAATTTTATTATCTTTAATTATTTATTATCATAATTAAAATGAAAGGATTAAGAGGTATGTTTAAGGGTAAGGGTGCTTCTTCTAGTAGGGGCAACCAGGGCAAGGGTACTTCTTCTAGTCATCTTATTCCTACACAGGATGATTTTGTTGATACTCAACATTTTTCTACAATACCATTAGATTTAGACGAGGAGCTATTTTCTGTAACTCAAGAAGACTTTAATTTAGACGATGATCTAGATGATACACTCACTAATGTTGATGACAACACACCCACTAGTGCACCTTCAACTAAAATGCCTCTTATTCCCCCTAGTATGAGACGAGGTCCAGCAAAACGATCATTAAAATCAGATGCATGAACATTTTTTGATAGGGACGTAGAGAATCAAGTAGCTATATGTAAAATTTGTAAGAATGTTTTAAAATTTAAAACTGGAAAAGGTCACGGTGGGACGGGGGTTTAATTAGACACGTAGTAAGTGCTCATCCAGCTAGGTATGCCCAATACCAGGCCTCAAAACCGGGTGCGCAAACACCCACTCCATCGGGACAAGGTTCACATACTGATACTGTCCCGGACCAAGTACATGATCAAATTAACCCTATGACGGGGAGAATTGTAGGCCCTAAATACAATAAATATAGAGATAGAGAGCAATATCAAAATTAGTTGTTGTGGAGGGTTTGCCTTTTTCATTTCCTTCATCTCCCGATTTTATTCATTACATTAGAGATATATATAATCCTGCTTTTAACGATTTTCCTAGATCAACTATTAAGAGAGATGTATTTAAATTCGCACATGAATATCAACAATATTTACGTTATTCATTATATCATTTTAATGGCAAAGTATCTATCACGTCTGATATAGGTCGTAGTACTAACGACCATGATTATTTAACGGTAACTTGTCATTGGCTAGATTATAAATGGTCTATGCAAAAACGTATCTTAGCGTATAGATATATAAATGATAGGCACACTGATACTTTTATTGCAGATAATATTTATCAAGTGTGCCATTATTATGGAATAACCGATAAAATTATGACTATTACATTAGATAACGTTTCTTCTAACAATTACGCTATTACAATTTTAAAAAATAGTTTAACTCCATCTTTTCCAGATCATTTTCATATAAAATGCGCGGGCCATATATATAACTTAATTGTAAAGGATGTTCTATCACTTTTTCAAGACATTCTTAGTAAAATACAATTTGCTATAAACTTTATTTTTAAAAGTAATAGAGTACAACAAAGAAAAGAATATAAAAAAATTTGTCACGATTGTGGACTACCTTATAGAAAAATTCCAGAAGAAGTATCCATTAGGTGGAATTCTTTATACGAGCAACTACTTGTTGCTTATGACTATAGAATACCTATAACTTTATTTTTTAACTCTCATAATCAAAATCCAGCTGATATGGTTGTAGATAGTGATTGGGTAAAAATTTTCAAACTTATTGTATTTTTAGAGAAATTTTTTCAAGCAACAAAAGAATTTTTCGGTATATATTATCCTACTATTTCAACTATGTTGTTTTATATAACTCTAATATTTTTATTACTTAGTGAATATATGGAAAAACCAGCTTATATGGCAGATATTAAAAAAATGTTTATCAAAATAAAAAAATATTTTATTCCTATTCTCACTATTTATATTATTGGTGTTGTATTAAATCCGACTATTAAAATAGACGGTACTAAATCACTAATTGAAACTATTTACGATTGTATAGAAGTACTACCACCTCCAAGTCCCAAAAATCTAAATCACCCACTACCTATTGAACAAACTAAAGAAGAAGTGTTGTCTAGCGTAGAACACCAATGCAAAAATATATATATGTTTTATCAACAAGAAAATGCTAGTAACATACCGGCTTCCATGCCATCTTCTTCATCTTCAACACAACCTCACAAAAGACATGTTGTTTCTGTGGCTAGTATTGAAAGCCTCAGAAATAGAATGTGTGGCCGTACCGCTACTAACCAAATTAGCGAGTTGGATATTTTTGTTTTGCAGGGTTCTGTACCGTACCAAGAAGTTATCAATGAAGATGGACATGAAGACTTGCTGAAATACTAGAGGGGGAATGCGAAGACCTTTCCGACACTTTCAATGATGGCCCAAGATGTTTTGAACATTCAATCGTCATCAACTGCATCTGAAAGCGCTTTTTCTGCCGGCAGATATCAAATAGGAGACCACAGACACTCATTAGCCGAGACAACTTGGAAATTGCAGTATTATTCAGAGATTGGATACGAGCGGAGCGGAGAAGGTGCGGTCAACCGGAGATCAACGAAGAAGAAGACGAAAACTACAACGAAATCTTATCCGAAGGTAGTGGAAGCGACATGGATCAATTTGACCAACAAATATCAATTCCAACCGAAGAACAACAGGAAATTATCAAGCAATTAGAACATGTTTTTTTGAGAATGTAATTTTTTTAATTGCAATTTTATTATGTAATTTGCAACTTTTTGATAACACCACAAAGTTGCAATTTAGATTTTAGACAATTGTATTTGTATTACAAAAAAATCATGTCTATTAAATAATATAAGAGGCACAAAAACAGTCTTGGGATGTTTTTATTACACTATCTTGTCTTGTTTATTGTATTTTTTTTTTATGTTATTAAAAAAAAAAAAGGAAAATCCGCCTGAACCCGCCCCGCCCGACCCCGCCCCGATTCCGACGGGATTGGGACCGGACTAGAGCAAGTCCCGCCAAACCCGACCCCGCCCCCTTCGCCAGTCCCGCCCCGACCCCGACCCCGCCAGACCCGAGCCCGGCCCACTGGCCAGGCCTAGTTATAAGACAAAGGAATATTGGTCTTCTGTTAGATGACATGAAGCAAATGAATTTTGGAGATAGATGGATAGAGTGGATCACAGTCAGATTTTCCATATTGATTAATGGTGATCCTCAAGGTTTCTTCAAGTCTAGAAGGAGATTAAGACAGGGTGATCCTGTATCCCCCTATCTCTTTGTTTTGGTGATGGAGATCCTAAGTTCAATGCTCAGCAAAGCAGAGAACTTGGGATGGTTCAAGGGCTTATGTATCGTCAGGAATGGAGAGGAAGAAATGGTTCTCACCCATATTCTGTATGCAGATGATACTTTACTGTTTTGTGAAGCTGAAAAAGAACAACTACTGTATTTAAGAGGGGTTCTGTTAAGTTCTGAAGAAGTTTCTGGGCTCAGAATCAATTTGGCTAGAAGTAGTATGGTCAGTATCAATGCTGAAGATTGTATTGAGGATTTGGCTGATTAAATAGGGTGTGAACTTGACAAGTTCCCTGCAGTCTATTCAGGATTACCATTAGGGGTGAAAAGGAAAGATAAAAATATTTGGCAAGGAGTAATTGATAGATTTATTAATAAATTGACCCCATGGACTCTATCCTTTGGGCGTAGACTTATCCTAGTTAGTAGTGTGCATGATGGAATGCCAACTTATACAATATTCCTGTTTCCTATGCCTGCAGCAGTAGAGAAGAAGTTGAATTCCATTAGTAATCAGTTCTAATGGGTGGTAATGCCAATAATAGGAAGATTTATTTAGTAAAGTGGCAAGTGGTTACAAATGAAAAGAAAGAGTGAGGTTTGGGAGTGAGGGATTTGAAATTACATAACAAGAGCTTATTATTAAAATGTGGAAGCAGCTCATAAATGCTATTTATGTCAAGAAGGATGGTTGGAAACAATATTCTTCACAGTTGAGAGCAGGGAGTGTTTGGAAAGGCATTGTTATGTGGGATGAGTTTTTACAGTATACTAAATTAGAGGTGGGGCAATGGTGTCAAGATTAAATTTTGGACAGATATTTGGATTGGGAATACAGATTTGAGAAACAGTTATCCAGATTTATTAATTCTGTGCTTAAGGATGGCTATGTTCCTTCTGAATTATTCAGAAGGAACCTAAATGATTGAGAATTGGAAGTTTTCTGTCAACTTACTCTGACTCAGTAGTTGGATGCTATTTTAATTGATCTAAATAAGGAGGCAGGGTTGATTTGGGTGAATAGCAAGGATAAAATGTTCTCTGTCAGTAATTGCTACAAATTGCTCTTAAAGCCAAATGGTCAGGGAACATCTAATTAGCTCTGGAAGTCTAAAGCTCGTGTCAAAGCTGCCTGCATTGGATGGATTGTCACTTGGGAGGCCTATTTGACTCACAGCAATTTACAGAAGAGGGGTTTTGCTTTAAATAGTAGATGATATTTGTGTGAAGAAAACGAGGAAATAGTGGAGCGTCTGTTTTTGCATTTCAGAGTTTCCAGAGTATGGTGGGAGTTGTTTTTTAATGTAACTGATGTTTCTTGGGTTATGCTTTGAATATTAAGAGTTCAATGGATTGCTGGAAAAGTCAAAGGATGTATAGAAACCTGAAGCAAATCTGGAGAACCATTCTCATATGCATATTTTGGACTATATGGCTAGAAAGAAATAAGCCTTGCTTTGAAGGAAAAGAGGATGCATATTTCTAGATAAAGAATTCTTGGTTGCATAACTTATAGTTTTTGGTGTAATAGCAGTAAGTTAGATAGCTTGGGTCAGTACATGAATTTCTCAAGGAGGCATCACTTGATGTAGCTTTTGTCTATTTCTTTCGCTTGTTGATGAGTTTTTTCTCTACTTTTTTAAGACTGAATTGAAGAAAATACATAGCATAGAGTTCTTCCAATCAACATGTTAGTCTTCATGACCCAACCACCATCCTAGCAGGAAACAAAATGCTTATGGGTATAACCAAACTAGTACTCTCTGATTTCAATTTACACGGCACTCTTTTCATTTTTGGGTGTTCCAAAATGATTGCCATCACTCCATATCTATCCAACATTCACAACTTCCAATAATGCACATCCATTAAACTATACAAGTTTTAAACTTTGATTTGATGTTTCCCTATCAAATTAACTTTTCCTATTGTTTCTGATTATTTTCTTCCACTACCACTAATAATATATAAGTCAAAATGGAAAAATCTTAAACTCCATGATCTGTCAAACATCATCATATACGTTGAAACGGAGGGACACTTCAGCTAACAATCAACTGCACCTCCATTCTAAACTATATGAATCCTCTTAAGCCATTCCTCTATTCAGGGGCCAAACAAGTGTGGTCTTAGGTGGGAACGTTACAACAAACTCAGTATTTAGAGGAATCATTATATTTAGACATTTTTATTTTACGCTGGCCATCAACCTACACTAACCCTCCACATTTATTTCAGATATTGGACTTGCTACGCTTTGAGAAACTCATGTAAGTGGATTTTAGTACTGCATTTAACAAGATTACAAAATATGCAAGTACCATGTTAGTTTGTTCTGGCATTCTAGATGGAAGATTTTCCAGCCCTAGCCTGCTCCAGTTCTGGCTTTCCTTTTCTGCTTCGGCCAAAATCCTTTTCTCAAGGTCAAAATTAAAGTTGAATGCACTTCGTGGAATGTCTCCCATTTGTGTTGACAATTGAGGCTGCAAGAAACCAAAAAGAATATATTGTTCACACGAAAGATATGCAACTGATAAGTGTTTTTTATCAAACCGATCCATTATTTCAACTTCAAACTTGAAATATAGAATTTGAAATTCGAAAAATTTAGGAGTTATCAAGTTTTCACTCACAAAACTTTCAACTGTTTTTCATGTCCAAACTCAACTTCAACTTACAAATACCTTCTTTTAACATAACTTCAAATATATTTTTCAACATCAACTAACTCATGTCCAAGCACCTGCTAAATTAATACTCCCTCCGTTTCAATTTGTTTGTCTGATTTGACTTGCCACGGAATTTATGAAAGTAAAAAAGACTTATGAATCTTGTAATCTTAGATTAAAGATATGTAGATAGTACAAAAATGTCCCTTAATCTTGTAGTTTTAAACATGTATGTGGAAAGTTGGAATTAAAGAGTTGCCAAAAAAAAAAGGAAAGAGAGCAGTTTTTTAAACAGACTAAAACGGAAAGTAAGACAAACAAATTGAAACACAGAGAGTATACAAAAGCTAGATACGGAAAATAAGTTGATGAGCAGAGTTATAGGTTTCGCACCGGAGGTGTAATCCGATATTCGGGTTTTATAGCAACTCTGATCCCAATTCCAGCTGCAAATGTTGAATTCAACAAGTTAGAGATCAAAATTCCCCTAGTTGGAAATTTGACATCAACCTTACATAAATGAGAGATGGGGGAAATACATACAGTTTGAAGACGGAGAAGGGGTGTGATGATTAAAATGAGGGTTCCGGTTGCCGGAGTGTTGACCAACCCTAGGATAATGATCGGGAGGAGCTTGTCCTCCGTACATGGGATGTGGCTGTGGAGCTGTGGTTGCTGATCTGCCGTACATCGGCAATTGTGTAGCGTAAGGAAGTCCGTTTCGGTCCCTGAAACCGTATTCCATGGGAGTTCACTGATTCCGATCACCACCAGAATTTGGAAGAGAAGGAAAATGAAGCAGATGGTAGTTCAATGAATTTCTTTGAACCCGGAAGGTTTGATTTCCGTTTTAGCACAAGTAATTGCACGGTGTTCCTTCAAATGGACTTGTCTTTAATTTTTGCCCTTCCATCTTTAAAATTCAATTTATGCTTATACGAGCATAATTTTTTTTACATAATATGTGAATATATAATGCAATAGATAAATTCAATTTTGAAGGGTGAAAATTAAAGACCTGTCCATTTGAAGGGCAAAAATTAAAGACCCGCACAAAATAGAGAGTTCGAAACTTAAATGACTCAAGAAGGAGGAAGACAATAAAAATATTCAAAAAAATTGTGACATAAGTACTTTTGAGCAGAATTTTCTGTGCAAAAATACTTATTTTAACTAGGTATTTTAACTAGGAAATTCCTGACGAATTCTGGACATGACTTCATGATGATTGATAGGTATCTTCCCGACATACATTTCAAGCACATTCAGGGTGATTATGTCCCTATATTCTTCCAGCGCCCTCAAATATTCACTCAACGACTCATCATCAATGATATTCCACTCGCCATCACACCCCAACCGTGGGGGGTGGTCGGCACCTGATGTCCTAAGGCCTAAGCGTACCGATCCTGATACCTGTAATTTGCTCACAAAGATATGAGCCAACAAGGCCTCTGACGAATGACTATCTGATCAAAAGACATAACCACCTGCACGCAAAAAATATACATATTTATATACAACAAGGTCGACAAGGCCACACAAGATTATTATATATACGACAATTGTCTACAAGTCCCTAGAGTATACCATCAGTGTCTGGTCGGGACATGGCCTCGCTATACCCAACTATATGCATATATACGACACCATACCTAACAACATACTAAACAACTCCGAAAGAAGGAAGCGTGACAACTCTCGGCTGAATCAAGTCACCTACTGCGAAGTACCATCCAAATCTCTATCTGTACCTGCGGGCATGAAACACAGTGTCCCCGAAAAGAGACATCAGTACGAAAGATGTACTTAATATATAAGGCAGATAACATATAAGTAAAGGATGAAATACGAAGGAAGAGTACAAAAGTCAACCTGAAACTTATAAATGGCCTCTAGGGGCATACATTAACTAGATCATGAATATATATATATATATATATATATATACATGTTTGTAAAAATCAAGTCATTCATCGGGGCTATATATATATATATATATATATATATATATAGTATCAAGTCACTCTGTGGGGTAAATCATATCATATCATACCCCGCCTTGTAGAGGACTCGATCGTACTAGGCCCAGATATGAGACTCGATAATATCAGAACCAACTGCAGTGGTGTGCACATATAAGCATTGTACCCAGTCGATTATAGCGCGGCTCGATAATAATATATATATAATGCAAACGATGACTCTGAAGGGCCTTAGGAATCCAATCGGTGTGACTCAATGTCGTTATCCTCCGGCTATCGTTATGTAACTGTGTTTGTACCAATTTTCCAAGAATCAACCAAATTTGTAAAAAGGTGTATTATTCGAGTTGGATTTAAGGTGGAAAACACTGCCGACACAACCAATGAGGGAAATGAGATATATATCAATCTGAAACAATGATAGCACAAGCTTTAATTTTAAGATTGAAGTTCTTTTTGGAGGGACGTCGTTACTGTTACTTTTATTTGTCGATCATGCCAAAAGAATGAATAAGTGAGCCTTAACATACCTTGTTAAATTTTTTAATGACCAATACAACTCCTATGGCTTTACGCTTGTCGTATAATCGTTGACCTAGCAAATAAGATAATCCATATCATTACCCAACCAATGGTTTTTAAGATTTCGTCGTTGAGACATTTCGTCGAACACTTGGTGTACATGCTTTATTCCCTCTTGTTTTCATGGTAACTTGAGATATTTTCACCTCATCTTCAATAACACAATACTATCAAGACCACAACAATCATACCCCATGAATCTTAGCCATAGTTCACTCAAAACCCTCATTAAAACCACCTAACAATCAACACAACAATTATCATGATCAACTATAAAGTTTGTCTTACTTCTTCCATGGATTAACTAAATATCCTTAAGCTATATTCATCATTAGGAAAAGCTAAGCTAGGAGAAGTTAGAAGACATTAAAGAGTAGCAAGAACTCACCTTAAACAACCAAGAAGTCCTTCACAACAAATCTTCTTTCAAGCTCCGAGGATTTCCAAGCTTAGCCAACACTCTAGAGAAGGTTTCCAAGGTAATCCAAGTCTTTCAAAGGGAAATTTCATATGATGATCTTAATGAAGGGTTCTTCAATGATGAAAAGGGTTTTGGAGAGTGTTTGGGAGGTTTCTAGAGCTCAAGGGTCTGAAAAATATGAAACGAAGTGAAGTTGGCCGAAATTGGACTTAAATGGGTCACTCCACTGCCTCACATATGCGGCGCATATTCCCATATGAGGCCGCATATTCCACCGCATATGGTGGCAGTGAGGTGGAGGAAAAGCGGCCTTGATCCGCTGCCCCATCCGCGACGCAAAATGAATTTTGTGGGGCAAAATGCTTAGCGTATTGTCCTATCTTCGTCGAACTTTGTTGAGATGTGATTCCTTTGATCCCAATGACTTATAACCACCCATAACCCCTCTTAACGTCCATTTATGTCATAGATGACCCTCGAAATGGGGCTCGAGTTGCGAAACTTAAATCGGTTATCAGGTTCTCAAACATACATGAAAAGACGAGTATAACTCGAAGTCTTTTGGATATGCTTTCAACTTTGGCCCAAGGACTTCCTCATTATTTTATGGACATTAAACTAGTTTCATATTACATCGGCTTGACACGACGCACTCAACGTAAGAATGGTAAGCACGAAGGATTATAACAACGCTCTAAACTCTCATGACTTCTTCGAGTTCAACTCGACCATTTCTTAATTCCTCCAATGTAATCCTTTCTTTATTATCTTAGGCTTATTAACTCAAGGTATACTCGATCCACGAAATTACGGGGCGTAACATCCTTCCCCCTTAAGAACAGACGAGCGCATGTATCAAGATTAGTACGCTCGGGCCTTAGGGCACCGGGTGTCGGCCACACCCCCCAAGGTTGGGGTGTGACAACTATAAAACACTAAACCTTACATAGAAAATATGATATTGGATATCTGTCTATTACAAATAATGAAAAATCACACCTACTAGCTTTCATTCTTTTATGTATGGCAGTGAGCGATGTTGAGTAATCCAAGTTAATTGGAAACTTAACATGGAATTTAGGTGGAATACTATAACGAACAATATTAGAATCACGGAGAATCTCTTCTTCCCAAAATAATCAAACCTTAACAGTTGGATGAGGAGACACCATTTTTTAAGAACTTGACAATTGGATGATTTTTTCAAGAACTTGAAATTTGGATGACTTAAACTTTGGAAATTGATGAGTATTTCCCTCATCCAAAATTTATGTTAAATAGACAACGGATGGGCTCAAGCAATAATTGTAATAGTGTCATGTCAAATCAAGTACAAATGGTAGATGAATAATTGATTGCAAAATACAATAATTTATTGTTTAATTGGACTAAAACCTTTTTAAAATGTGGGTTGCCCTAATTAAAATACACCCTATTGCGCATGAATTTCCTGCCCAAAAGAACTTAACCCCACCGTTTCGGTTAAGTCCTTTTGCGCAAGAAATTCATGTGCAAAAGGTACTTATATCACAATTTTTTTGAGATATGTTGTTTGTCTTCCTCCTTTTGGTCATTTACGTTTCGGACTCCAAAATATGGACAAAAGCACAAAAATTGAAGGAATAACTACCTGTCATAGCTAACTCCTAGAGTTATTTATGGATAATAACTATCTTTTAATTTAATTACTTTGCTTAACTACAATAAATTTTCAATTTACCCATCATAACTATACCAAATATTCATAAATTATTCATTGTATCAATCTTCTCGCTCACCGCAATCTCTCTCTCCTCCCTCAACCTCTCTCTGGCCGATGCCGGTCATTTTTTCCATCGGAACTCTACCGGAGCCCAAACAAACAACCGCTTTTCTCTATTCCTTTCTCTCATTTTCACCCATCATCACCCTCTTCCATCTCCGCAAATCACCAATGTCATCTCCGCAAATCGTCTCCGCATTCTCTCCCTCTTCTCTTCTCTTATCTCCCTCGCCTATCTCTCTTTGGTGCCTTTCTCCAGACATATCTGGTCAGATCTGCCTCCACCTCTTTCTTATCCACGACGACACTATTGGATCTGAGAAATGCCACTGCCTCCGCCACCACCTCCAACAATTTCTCCTCCACGGCTTCATTGTTGCTCGTCGGAGCACCACCAGATCAACATAGCCTCCACTCCTAAAGAGCTTCAACACTTGTTTTTCCTTCATCGGAGGAATTGGATTTTTCATCGTTAGAGGAAGAAACTTTTTATAAAGAACACGAAAGAAAAATGAAGCCATTACGCTTCTAAGATCTAACAGATACCGGAATTCATGACTTCTTCTTCTTGTTGTCTCTTAGATCTGAGTATATTGGTTATTTTTTTTAGTGTAAATATAAGATATGTATTTGGTTGATTGTATTTTGAGGGCAAACTAGATATATTTGACTATATGTGTTGTTTGAATGATCTATATACATACATTTGTATATAACTTTTTGAGTAAATACAATGTATTTAAAAATTTGCATCTGAAATTTTATTGGAATACATTCAAACACAGTTGAATACATTCAACTCTGCAAAGTCGGTGGCGACCTTTCTGATCGGAGTTCGAATACATTTAAATACAGCAAAAAAAAGGATATATAAATATACTAAATACACATATATTTAGATACAACAAAATATATGCAGAAATATCTAAAAATAAGCTACGAACTGTACTTATGAAAAAATAGCTATAATTGATTAGAAGTTTATAAAATATAGTGGTTTCTGTAAGTTATCCAAAATTGAAGGCCTACCTTGATGATTCTGATTTGGGCTTTGTGCCTCACATATATTTAGATACAACAAAATATATTTTATAAGTGGTTTCTGTAAGTTATCCAAAATTGAAGGCCTACCTTGCTGATTCTGATTTGAGCTTTGTGCCTCACATATATTTAGATACAACAAAATATATGCAAAAATATCTAAAAATATGCTACGAACGGTACTTATATAGTGGTTTCTGTAAGTTATCCAAAATTGAAGGCCTACCTTGCTGATTATGATTTGGGCTTTGTGCCTCACATATATTTAGATACAACAAAATATATGCAAAAATATCTAAAAATAAGCTACGAACGGTACTTATATAGTGGTTTCTGTAAGTTATCCAAAATTGAAGGCCTACCTTGCTGATTATGATTTGGGCTTTGTGCCTCACATATATTTAGATACAACAAAATATATGCAAAAATATCTAAAAATAAGCTACGAACGGTACTTATATAGTGGTTTCTGTAAGTTATCCAAAATTGAAGGCCTACCTTCCTGATTCTGATTTGGGCTTTGTGCCTCACATATATTTAGATACAACAAAATATATGCAAAAATATCTAAAAATAAGCTACGAACGATACTTATATAGTGGTTTCTGTAAGTTATCCAAAATTGAAGACCTACCTTGCTGATTATGATTTGGGCTTTGTGCCTCACATATATTTAGATACAACAAAATATATGCAAAAATATCTAAAAATAAGCTACGAAGGTACTTATGAAAAAGTAGCTATAATTGATTAGATGTCTATAAAATATAGTGGTTTCAGTAGGTTATCCAAAATTGAAAGCTACCATGCTGATTCTGATTTGGGCTTTGTGCCTAACCTATGTCCAAAAGTGGGCTTATTTTGGTCCAATATTGTGAAATTTGATTGGTAATTTCGCTAGTTTTTTGCACGGATTTCCTTCAAAGGCACTGGTCTCTAATTTTTTGGTCTTTAATTTTCATCCCTGCTACTTGAAAATATTCAAACTGCTCCGCATGACATAATTTCTGTAATATTTTTATCTTCGAAAACTGAACTTTTGTCTCGCTCAATATAAATTCTATAGGAATTAAGTTATGCAACACAAATTTTATAATATTTTTCAGATTATGTTGAGTGTTGAAAATTGTCTTGTCTGACATAATTTATATGGATGTTATGATACATATGCCGAAGTTAAACGTAAACTATGCCGAGCGAAATCTACAATTATGTTGTTTTTCAGATTATGTTTAGTGTCGAAAGTTTTGCCTTATCCGGCATAATTTGTGTGAATATTATGATACATATGCAAAAATTAAACGTAAATTATGTCTTGTAAAATTTAAATTATGCCGTATCAAAAAATATTGAAAGGCAAAAATTAAAGAGCTCTCCGAGATAGGGGAATTTGTGCGAACGACCAAATCCAATGTCCTAAATTTTTTAAGGTTATTCAACTTATATACATTTTTAATAATTAGTGGTGTATTTTTAGTCAAGATTTCACCTGCTATATAAGTTATATATTCAATTTGTCTAAAATATTTAACTTATATTAACATTGACAAATTTTAAATAAAAATATGTTTGATCCTTCTCCGCCTCTTCTTTTAATTGTTAAGTTGTATTTGTTACCTTAGCTATTAATATGAGTTCCTTTGTCAAAGCTCTACCATTAACCTCTATTTCATAATCGCAATTACTACTTACCACCTCTATCATTAGCTATCCCACTAATTATTTCTAGCGCTAGCCACCTATTTCATACCCACTTCTATCGTCAACGCCAATAACAATCACCTTTATCATCAATCACCATTATTTATTACACAACTACTATCGCCTGCCATCTACACCACACCCACTACAAACTACCACCAACTTCCATCTCAAAATGTTTACCGCCAACAAGTACTGTTAGCGTTAAGGACAGCCCGATACGTTAAGTTTTCGCTATGCGCGGAGTTCAGAAAAGGGTCGGACTACACAGTCTATTATACGCATCTTTACCTTTTATTTTTGTAAGAGGTTGTTTCCCCGGCTTGAGCCCGTGACCTCCTGGTACACGACAATAACTTTACCAGTTACTCCAAGACTCTCATAACTCTACAAAGTACTGCTAGCATTGAAGTTAGGAAATTACACTAAATGATCTTTGAAATGGATGATTTTGAACTTTTAACAACCGCTTTATCTCATGAGCCTTCAAGGTCTAAAGGTAAAACTTGTAGATCTTGAAGTTGTCTATAGGACAAACGAGGCCAAAAAGCTCAAGATCATCCACCTCCAAGGCAATTTAGGTAAATCACCCCTCTGCAATGTGTTTCATCAAACAAATATTCTTTACATTAAAATATAATTTGAGATTTTCCCTAATATTTTATTAATTATATTTAATAATTTTTAATAAAAATATAACATGCACACTCAAATGTTGAGGAAATAATCTTAATTATTTGGTGTCTATAATTATATATTTATTCAAATTCAAAAATAGTAAATTAATAAAAATAAATGGAGCATTACCATTAATCTTAATTTAAATTGCAGAAGACATGTGTTATTATATTTAGGGAAAAGAGTAATTTTTTTTTTACCTTTTCGATACTTTCTCCTATGCTTCATTTTTGTACAAAACAAAATTCCCTTACAAGTAGTCAAGTAGCTAAAAAAATGCCTTCGTCGTTAGCTAAATATGATCTCCCACAAACGGGTGCTCCGTTTGGATGGGAAAAAAACTAATATTTCCCCTAAACTATTTAAAATGGAACAATTTAGTCATTCATTCCCAAAAGTTCAATCAAAGTTTTGGAACCAATAAAATTGGGCCCTAGTCATTTTTAACAGACTATAAATCATGCATAACATTTTCTTTTATTTGTTTGTGATTGCGTAGAATCTTGAGTCGATATTAAATTCTTGTTCTTGATTGCAGATCTTCACAAATGAATTCAACTTTTTATCTAAAAAGTCCTTTTTTCTATTGTCAATTGATAACAAAGATATATACAATTAACACATAGCATAAAATAAAATCAAATATCTAATGTATGTTAATAAGAAAAGATATAATTGAATACAAGCTCGCACTTAAAATGAACTTAAACTACCACTTTAACCTATTAAGTGACACGTTCTTTTAGTTTGCAAAAAAGTAAATCACTTGAACTTCTAGCGCTTCATTAGAGTAAAATGGTTTATGACTGTCTCCTCCTCAATCTGAAACGCCTCCATGTGAAGAAGAAGAAAAGCGTTTCTATTTCAGTTCACACATGATAATGACCAAAAAGAAACTTCTTCCAAAGTTATTTTAAGAAAAGGTATTGAAATATTAATGGTCAATTTTAGCAAAACTAAACTTTAATATAAGGTGAATGTGAACTGTGAAGGTCTTTGATTTGTTAGCAAATAGTGGTTAGCTCGATTACCATGGACATGCTATCGATTCTCCAAACTCACTATAAGCTGCAGACACGCACAGATTTATAGTCTGGTTGACGGTTCAGAAACAAGCAACTAACAGTGAAAGATATACATATAAAAGGTCATTTTCTTTTCCGGAATTTCATCTACATGAATTCTTCACTATAGAAAGTACAATATCCTAAAAGTCACAGATGTATTCAAGTGTACAGTATTCCCCCTTCGCTACTCAAAGAATAAGCAATGAACATATCTTCATATGGTAAAATTAGTGTCTGGCCCTCACAAGCCCAGGGGTTGGCTAAATACTCCGACTTCCTAAAGAATGGATGCACATACATCAGATGTACTGTGGGTTACTTACGTCGGAGAAGAATCCTCACAATTTTAGCAGCTCCACGATCTACATATGTTTTCTGATTAAGGAATGAACTTCAGAAGAACCCATCCATGACAGAGATGCGTTACCAAAACCCAACTGTCATGAAACAATGCTAGCTATTTCGAAGCAAGGGAATCAACAAGCATGCCACTCTGAATATCTCTTGAAGGTCAAGTTAAATCACACTCCCGAACAAATGGCTCCTGCAAAGCACATCACAGGTTACATCAAGGAGTCCAACGACTTGGTCCACAAAAAGCACTTCATTCAACTTCCCGTGGTCCAGCAAACTCAGACATCAACGGTCAGTTAACTAACAGGATATTTCATAGGAGATCATGGTCTAACATGTCCAAGAAGGTTGCAGATGTAAAGAGAGATATAAAGAGACCTGATGACCAAGACGAGCAGCAAAACTTCCTGTCATCTACATGTTTGACATCAGCACCAATAAACCAGGACCCAACACTGACATCATCATGTGCATAAGTACGGAGTAGGGATCTGCAATTCAAACAAGGGCTTACTATTTGTTGAACAGCCATCCACATTCCATAGCGCTGAATGCAATGGAATGAGAACTCACCTATTTATTGAAATGTATCTAGCCATTGCTTGGGATATTACAAACAGCTCTGTGGAAGCATGACGAAAGTACCTAAAAGAAATAAAACAACAAAAGAACTTTGCCATTTTGGTAATCTTTTCATAATATAATAAATAATACGTATTCCACCGAAACCGAATATACTAGCAAAACTTGAAACAGACAAGAGTACATTGGTATAGAGAAGGGGAAAAAAAACTTTAGATTTGCATTATAGCAATTATGTTACTTGAAAAGTTGGCTTCAGCTTCAAGGAAATAACATGATTAAGCTCCGGAAGCTATTTAAGTGAAAGGTTATTGGTCCATCAAATATTTTTATGCATTTTTTTCAAGAATGATTTTTGTGCATGTATTTACCTTACCAAAAGAAAATGCATGTTTATACATATAACCCCTTTCTATATATTTATTTTTGGGGTTTGGGAGGAAAGATGGCTTCCAAAGCTCTTATGAGAATCTCTAAATGTAGAGAAGACACAACTACTAATTAACTCTGTCAAGAACAGGTGACTGGCAACTATGCTAATTGTGAAATGACGAAAATGTGATTTATGTTGATTTGAAAATTTTGGCCTCCCAAGAAAATCATATAACTTGGAAGGGTCAATATCTGCCGTCTAGCTCCAAGTGAAACATGCAGCACATAGAAGTTCTAACAAACAAAAAAGACATCATCTTTCAGTTATACTGAGCCTTCCTCGTACAAGGAGTACAGAAAATAAATCAAAACTTGTGTAACACAGAAACAGGTAAATGCACTTTCTTAGGGGTACCAGAGACTTACGTTTTTCCATCTCCGAATTTCCACCAATCTGGTTCATACCATTTGTGGCCCCTGTCAAATCAAACAAAGACTTGCTCATATTCATAAAGGATGACCTCAAGCACTTTTATGCAACTATTTCATCATTATCAATAAGTCGAGTTTTTGAATGGAACTCACTGTTCAGAGAAAACTTCGCCTGATTTCATACACCCAATATATACACGTGGGACACTCGAATATGACGCAAGTGAATTTCCCAAGGAATCTGCACCGTAGTCGCACGTTATTGAAGCTTATAATTAACTTGTTGGCAGATGCCAAAAGCAAGTTTTTGCATTAGAATAGCCAAATGTTCTGGCAAAATTCTTTAGGGAGTTGTAGTTAGCTTATAGTGCTTGCTTATCATACCAAGGTTTACAAAGACATTGTCATTGACTTTCGCATAAAAGTCGGCAGTCCAGCTGTCTGCTGCATGTGCAAAAAATAGCTTTGTTTTCTTTGGGAGTTCTTCAGGAGCCTCAACATGATTTTCCTGTCCAAACAAATGACATTGGCAGCTAAATACTACTTTCATGGCTGAATTTCTCAAGCTGGGAAGACTAATTGAGGCTTAAAAGCAAAATCTTTTGGTTCAGACTTGTGGAAAAAGTATTTGCAATTTATAGGAAATATAAGTTGCTGCCTGTTATCTATGTTGTCCATTGATCTGTTCATATCTGAAATGAACAACTAAATCAAGGAAGATGAGTTCATCTCGAGAAAAATCTTTGATGCTGCCAAGCATGCAATGAGAATATTTCATTACAGTGGATATACTAATTTAACAACTCACAGGAATAAAAAAGTACTAATATACTAATTTAACTCACAAGAATAAAAAATAATATACTAATTTTTTATTTTGAAATGGAAAAATAATATACTAATATAACAACTCACAAGAATAAAAAAATCACTAGTTTGACTGTTTTCACTGTCAATGCTCCTGTCCAAGCTGTCCCCACGATTAGCACTGCAAATTGATGCGCAAGCGAATGAAACCTTATGTATTTACTCATAGTGACGGAGGCAAAAACATTAAGAAAATACCTTCTGCCAATGATGAAACGTGCAACAATTCCCTTCTCTTCCTCCATTCTTTTCAATGCTGCACCTGGATGTAGGAAAATATGTGAGAAGAAATACTTTGAGAAGGTATGCATGGTTCTAAACCTCCAGGACCATGACTTGAAAATCTTCCATGAAATTTCTAATAAAATTACTTTTAAGCCAAACTTAAGTGTTCGAATGATAAAATAAGTTCCCCACTCTGGAAGAAATTGCTTCCTCCATATTGAATCCACTAACCCCACCTTTTCTTTCTAAGTCATCTCAAAACAGTTTCCATGTTACTAAAAAAACAAGTTCTACCTTGTTATACGATAAAAAGGGGCAGCCCGGTGCACTAAGCTCCCGCTATGCGCGGGATCCGGGGGAGGGCCGGACCACAAGGGTCTATTGTACGCAGTCTTACCTCACATTTCTGCAAGAGGCCGTTTCCACGTCTTGAACCCATGACCTCCTGGTCATATGGCAGCAACTTTACCAGTTACAAAAAAAGAAAGAAAAGAAATAACATTATGTAGTTATCCACTTCTTAATTCAGGTTTCAATTATATTCCTGAAATTTTGGAAAGCCGCTAGGAACTCCACATGCTCTTCTCACCCACTTCTCCTCCCTTCTAAAGAGTAAACAAATGTCCATTTTCATTTATTCTCTTAATAGTCTTCCCAAGATAAGTTGTGGCATTCCATTTCTGGTGCAAGGGGTAATAGAAAGAGTATGAGAAATTGAGAATCCAGACAAACATCATGACTATGTCAAGAATGAGAAAGAAATTAGCAATATATCATAAAAACTTATACTCTACCAGTTGACATCCATGCCTTCCTTATAGCATCTCTATCATTTTTGCGCCCAAAACTTGTGAAAATTCCTATTACTATCGATGGACCCTTTTCAGGAGTTTTCTTCTTCATATCTGATGATTGTTTGGAGACAAATCCTTCCTGTCTAGCAGTTGCCAGTTCCATCTCTAGGGCAGATAGTTTCTTCCTTTGCTCCCTAATAACCAAACATTCTTAATTAAACACGTAAATTTGTCAATTGCAACATCAATTAACACAAAATGAGAGGTGAAGATTTTAGAACCTGCACTCTATGATCTTTAATGTGTCTGCAACAGATATTGCATTGTGTCCCTGGAAATTAACCAGAAATATAAATTTCCTCACAAAGCACAAAAATCAAAATTGAGTGTTTGCTCAAGAATGGACGTCAAGCTATGGTAGGAGAACATTTACTAATTTTATCAAAATCCAGTGAAGAGGATTATATATCTGTTGTAGTATTTTTACGTGGGAGAGGCAGGGAGCTAATCTCCTCATCTCATTGTCTCCTTATTTAGTAGTCCTACCTAGTATACGCATAGTGTTTTACTCTTCAATTTTACTACTACTTGTTACCTAGTTTGCTTTGTTTGTCTTGTTGTTCTGTTGTCGTATTTTCCTTTCTATCCTGCTTTGATTACAACTCTTTTGAGTCGAGAGTCTATCGGAACCAGCTTCTCTGCCCCACAAAGGTAGGGGTAAGGTCTGCATGCATCCTACCCTCCCTAAATCCCACTTGTGGGATTACACTGGGTATGTTGTTGTAGCAGATACTACTGCATAAAATGCCAAACCTAATGAAACCAGAAAAGGTTTTTCTTTGAATATTACATGTTTCACACTAATTGTGCAGGCAGTAGGAAAATATTGACTCTTTTTTTCACAAGCTTCCCAGTGATTTGCTAAATGATACATGTGCCAGAAGACTATTCTTATGCAACCAAATTGATATTACAGCTCAAACTTCACATTTAAAAAATTGAGGGTCTGCTCAAGAACGCAGGCAAACTGGTACTAGCTACACTGTCTTCATTGTCCAGATAAAGGAAGTCTGCATAGAGGTTGCTATATACATTACTGCATAAACTTGTTCTTTCTTTAAATTTTACATGCTGAACACCAATCACATTGATAGTTGATGCAACCACAACGACCTATACTCAGCTTGAACCATATGAATAACTTTTTTTCTTCCAAAAACATATACTCCCATTCATTAACAGCGGCAGAGCCTGGATTTGATTCTAAATTAATAATTTGTACATATTGATTTGGAGTACTTGGTAAAGTTGTTGCCATGTGACCTAGAGGTCACGGGTTCAAGCCGTGAAAACAAACTCTTAGAGAAATGCAAGGTAAGACTATGTAAAATAGACCATTGTGGTCCAGCACTTACCCCGCGCATAGCGGGAGCTTAATGCATCGGACTGTCCTTTTACATATTAAATGGATTTCTTAAAAACAAATACAGAGTTTGGACCAAAGTTATTAGATTCGGCATACTAAGTATACAATCACGGCTACAAAGTTGATAGCGCGTGTTTAGTAGTACTCCATACCTACTGAATTAAGATCCTGGATCGGCCAAGTGGATCCAAATCAAAAAGCGTTACAATGACAAACTATATTCGACATTGGAGAGAATGATACAACTCACATCAGTCCAACAAAACGACTAAATCCCGGCAATTAAAATCACTCCACTCCACTCCACGTCCAATAAAAAGGTTAAATTAAATAAGTATAAAAAGGAGAGGTATTACATACCTGACCAGTTATTCTATCGAGCTCTTTCGTTAAGTAAACCCTGTTTTGTGCGTCTTGCCATAAACTGCACCATAAAAAAAAAACAAATATAAAGTAGTGCACTCGGGAAAACGAACTTGCCGGAGCAATCGGAAAACTCACCGGCCGGCGACATAGAAGGAAGCCATGGTAGCGAACATGGCAAGCATGAGAGATGAAATTGGGGATCGAACCCCCATTCCGGAGAACCGGGCATTGGATCCCCGGCTCTGCATTTTCTTCTTCTCAAATCTCAAACTGGGAAAATATAGTTTATAAATCTGGTTGATCCAAACCAAACAGTAATTCCAATTCCGAGTCCAAGTGGTTGATGTACATTGACTCAGTGAGTCAGTGCGGTTACACTTGGCGTCGCGGTGAAGGAAGATTTCAGTTCGGGTCTATTATGGATTTCAGAGCCAATTGGGACGTTATATTATGTTCCGAATTGAGAATTTAGGTGTGGGCGGGTCCCATTTCGGGTCTACATCTCATCTAGCTTCATTATTACTTTGCTCATCTGTTTCATCAATTTTCTCAAGATTACTGCAATTCCTTCTGTTCTGAAAATATTGCCTCATTTTACTCGTCACCATAAAATAACTGATAAAATTAGTGTTTTTTTTTCCCTAGAGCAATAACCATCCATTTCAAGTTAGAAAATTTAAAAGTCTACTAATTAGAACAGATGACAACTTTGAACAAAGTCCACTTAAATTGATTAAATCAATTGGGATTTAAAATATAATTTTTAAAACTTGTTAATTTTTTATAAAATACAAAAAACACCTTATATTAAATCCACCCCCACGACCCTACTATTTCAAATGTCATCTGTCATGTCTTTCCTCTCATCAGTTCATACGAACCGACCCCAGCTTCTCTTCTTCTCTTCTCTCTTCTCTCTTCTCTCTTCTCTCTTCTCTCTTCTTCTCTTGTCATTGTTGCTGCGATTTTTGTTATTGTCGTCGTTGTCTCTCCTCATCGTTGTCTGCAACTTCTCATGTAATAATTTTCTCCATTCTCTTTCACTACTGTTCATCAATGAATAGAGGGAAAAAGTTAGGATTTTGAAATTAAAGTGTGAAAATGATGATTTTGGTTAGAGAAGGAGGAGTAGGAGAGAAGAAGCAGAAGCAGAAGAAGGAGAAGAGAAGAAGAAACAGAAGAAGGAGAGGAGAAGTAGGAGGAGGAGGACGAGAAGGAGAAGGAGAAGGAGAAGGAGAAGAACATGGGTTTGTCTTCAATGTTGTTTATTTTATTGTTCCATGCTTGAGAAACCCTTATTTGGGGTATTTGTTTCACTTGTTGGGGTTTGTGTGTTTGTAAATAGCATATATGGTTGTAAAATTATGATTTTTGTGCTGTTTTTGTTCTTGTTCTCCTTAGGATTTCAAAAAAAGTGCTTTCAATTTTGTTGATTTTTTCCAACAGCTGAGTAAGTTGTTGCAGCAACTTCATCACTTGTTTGACAGTTGCAAACATTTCTTGAGGTTGCATGCTTAAAAAACTACTATTTTGTGTATTTTATTTAACTTGTGATGGTTGGTTGTGTGGTTATAGTGAAATATATGTTTTTATTGTTGGTGTTGGTGTCCTGGTATGGTATGGTTTAAAAAAAGTTTGAATTTTATTAGCTGTGGGAAAAAATCAAAACAGTTGTTGAGATTTTTGCAGCAACTGAAGAAGTTGTTGCAACAAATTCACAATCTATAGTAAAAAGTCAAAACAGTTGTTAAGGTTGATGATGAGGTGTTGCTACTGTTTTATTCTTTTCAATAGCTGAAGCATCTGTTGCAACAACTTTCTCAGCTGTTGTAAAAACTCACTAAGTTGTTGCAACAGATTTATCAGTTGTTGCAACAGATTTATCAGTTGTTGCAACAGATTTATCAGTTGTTACAACATATTCTGCAGTTGTTCGAAAATCTGATTACTTGTTGTATTTTGTTTGATCAATTGATGTAGTTCTTTTTCCATGTCTACTGTGAATGATGCACAAATCAATTGGAACTGTTTTGGTTTATCTCTTGTGTGCAGACAAAATGACAAAAACCAAAAGAAAAAGAGTTATATCAACTGATCAATCTAGACAGAGTAAACAACCCAAGGGTCAAACACCATTAGAATAGCTTGCTCAACAAGCTATTTCAGAATCAACAAATGTGCAATCAACCAATAGTTAAAATGAACCACAATCTTCTAACAGAGAGGAATGCATAGAGTCCAAAAAAACCTCCGAAGTAGAAGTGTCTAGAGATAGCCATAATACACATTCTGAAGATGGCCAAGAATCAGGAGATACAACTAACGAAAATGAAGTAGATAAGGAAGATGAAGAAGATAAGGAAGATATAGAGAATGATGAAGAAGATAAGGTAGACGAAAAAGATAAGGAAGATGAAGAGAATGATGAAGAAGATAAGGTAGATGAAGAAAATGATGAAGAAGAGCAAGAAGATGAAGAAGAGCAAGAAAATGAAGAAGATGTAGAAACTGCTGAAAAGAGTAATGAAGAATATGGAGATTAAGAAGAAAATACAGATGAAAGGTCTACGATCCTACTTGAAATAAGACAAAGAAATTGACATAATGTAGATGCCAATGTTGTTGAGTATTTTAGTGTTGATGTCTGAAGATGTAGTAAAAAGTTTTAGTATTGCCAAGTCCGACGGCGTTGGATGACCATAATGATTTGACCAGTGATATTGTGGTCAAATCAGACATGAAAAAGAGTTTTGATGTCTTTAGGGGCACACTTAAAGAATTCGAGTTGAAGGATTTCTTTAAGGAAAGCTGATTTTGGTATTTCTTATAGCTTCCATAAGGAATCGGTGCACAATTTCCAATGAAAAAATGGTGTATGAGCTTATGAAATGTAGGATTATTTATACCTGAAAAATGAGGTTTGGATAAATTTTTGTGACATGCCGGTTTGTTTTGGCATGAAGGAGTTTACTATAGTTACGGGCTTGAGATATTATCCTCATCCTGAGCCTATTCTTACTGTTACATTAAAGAAGTCAGCCCGGACAACCAAGCTGGAACAACCAAGAAAGAAAAGAGTACAAAAGGTAAGAAAAATGATGTTGATTTGTTGGACTTAGTGAGAAAGAGCTGCAAAGAGAAGAACTTGATTGAACATTTGAAGTCCAAAACTGTGTCCAGAAAGCACAAGAAGTCTATTTGTTTAGTTTGGTTTGTCCAAAGTGTTCTTTGGGCAAAAGACACAAACCTTAACATACCACTTGGTTTGTTTAAACTTGAGGAGGACCGAGAGGAATTCAACAACTACCCATGGGGTTTTGAAAGCTATAGGTTGACTGTTGAATATTTGTTGCAAGAATTGAAGCCAACTGTGAAGACAATCAATCTATATGGCTTCTTTTGGGCTTTCTTGGTAAACTTCTTCAATATTTTATCTTTTATCTTTTTTTTTGCATTTTAATCATTATTCTAATTTTTGATGGTATATTTTTTTCTAGGCTTGGGCATTTGAAGTCATTCCTCACCTCCGGCATCAAGTGAAGGACTACTCCAAAGTACTTTCTCGTTCAAGGATTCTTAGATAGCTGACTATCAAAAGCAATACAAAGTTGAGGGTTGATATTTTTAACCTCCCCTATGAATGCAGTAAGCCTTAGTAACATATTTATATAGAATAAACTTCTATAGTGCTGAATATTTTACAATAGGTAACTAGTTGTTGCAACAACTTGTATAATCTGCTGCAACAACCTCTGAATCTGTTGTAACAATTTCTGCATCTGTTGGATAATATCCAACAAGTATGACATATGTTGCAACATATTACACTATTTGTTACTCTATTGACTTCTGAATACTTCACAACTACATGTAACTAATTTTTACAAGTAACAAATCTATTGCAACAACCTCTCAATATGTTGGACAATGTCCAACAAGAATGACACTTGCTGCAACAGATCTTATGATTTCTTTTAAATAGGTGCTGCTTTTCATATTTGGCACTATTTTGGATCTCAACTTCTACAATTATATGTTGAATACGTAAGTAAAGATGACCGATGAGAGTACAATTCCGGGTGTTGTGCTATTGAAGGAAAGACTTACTTTATTTGTGTGAGATGAGGATACAATCAAGTATTGTTAGGGCGATAAACCCATATCAGGTGGTCATCCGTGGGTTGATGCAAAATGGGTCATAATGATCATGAATGTAAATGTCAACCATTTTGTCACTCTCGAGTTCAATATTTATGAGGGAGTGATAAATGTGTATGACTGCAACATTCCTTGTTACGAAGATGATGCTTTCTTCTGTCACATGCAGCCCGTGTTAGAATTGTGACCCAAGTTGCTGAAGTAAAGTGGCTTATTTAAGCACTTTCCTGAAAAGTTGTTCAACGAATCATGGGAGTTTGATAAAAAAATATGTCTCATAATGTCTCTAACATGGCATGTGGTTCGTATTCTCTTGCATTCATGGAGAAGTTGCTTACCGGCACTTGTATGACAATGCCGACGACTCTATTGAACGACAATGCAATGGAAATGATGCAATGAAGATGGGTAATGGGTATAGTTAATAAGGTGTTGGAGCCTTGAGTTTGGGCTGTTGAACAATTATTTAAGATTTGTGGTTTTTGGGTTGTTGAACAATTTCTTTTAAGTTTCTACTTTTTATGTTATTGGTGAACTATGTGATGTTGATGAATTATGTAATTTTGTTATATATTTACAAATGTATGTTTGGTCTTCAGTACTAGTACAACCTCTGGATCAGTATGTTAATAAGTTGTTTCAATAGTTTTAAACAAGTTATTAATCTGTTGCAACAAATTACTAATCAGTTGGTAAAAATCAAACAACCGTTGAACTTGTTGTAACAGATAAGGAAAGTTGTTGCAATATATTCGTATCTGTTGCAATAACCTCTGCAACTGTTGCAGATATTGCAACAGATGTATCAAGTTGTTACAACAGATTTCATATCTGTTGCATTATATTAAGTAACAACTTAGAAAATTAATACAATAACTGACTATTTTATTGCAACAGATATAGCAGTTGTTGCAACAAATCCAACATATGTTGCACCTGTTTCAACAAGTAGGAAATCTGTAACAACAGATACTGTAGTAGTTGCAACAAGTGTCTCCATTGTTGCAACATGTGACTAAGTTGTTGCGACAATGTACTTAGTTGTTGCAACAATGTACTTAGTTGTTGTAATATTTTCACTCTATTGGTCACGAAATATCATTGATTTCAATTGTTTATCACTAAATTTGGGTGAATCAAGTATTTCACATCAAATCACTCTTATGATCACTCATTTTAGTGCTTATTCATGTAGTTGATCATCTGTCCTGACTCAAACTACCAGCATATTGATTAAGTATCATTGATTTCAATTATTTATTACTAAATACCGCTGATTTCTATTGTTTATCACTAAATTTTGGTGAATCAAGTATTTTACATCAAATCACTCTTATGATCAGTCGTTTTAGTGCATAGTCATGTAGTTGATCATCCATCCTTACTCAAAATATCATCATATTGATTAAGTATTATTGATTTCAATTGTTTATTACTAAATATCATTAATTTCTATTATTTATCACTAAATTTGGGCGAATCAAGTATTTTACATCAAATCACTCTTATGATCACTCGTTTTAGTGCATAGTCATGTAGTTGATCATCCGTCCTTACTCAAAATACCATCTTATTGATTAGATATTATTGATTTCAATTGGTTATCACTAAATACCACTGATTTCTATTGTTTATCACTAAATTTGAGTGAATAAAATATTTCACATCAAATCACTCTTATGATCACTCGTTTTAGTGCATAGTCATGTAGTTGATCATCCGTCATGAATTAAAATACCATCATATTGATTAACTATCATTGATTTCAATTATTTTTCACTAAATACCATTGATTTCTATTGTTTATCACTAAATATCATTGATTTCTTTTGTTGATCACTAAAATGAGTGAATCAAGTAGAATTTGTTGCAACAAATACCTAATCTATTGCAACAAGTAACTTAGTTGTTGTACAAGTCATATCACTTGTTGGATAAACACACAACAACTTACCAAGTTGTTGCAACAAGTCATTCCACTTGTTGAAAAAACTCAAACAGCCAATTTAGTTGTTGTAACAAGTCATGTTACTTATTGGATAAACCCCAACAAGTAACTTAGTTGATGCAACGGATTTGGTACAACTTAAAAACTCTCATTTGTTGTAATATGTTCAACAACTTACTAGTTGCTGCAACAAGGCTTGTCACTTGTTGGAATAACACCAACAAGTAATAAAGTTATTGCAACAGATTCCTTACTTGTTGGAAATTGTTCAGCAATTCATTAACAACATAAATGTCAATAGAACATACATTTGTGATTTAAACAAGATCAACATCTATTATAAATCAAGTTCACAAGCATCGACAACAAAGTTTACCATTACAAGAAAGAACAAAATTAAAATGTCTTAAAAACTCAAGTTAACTAACACCAACAATAGTAATTACTATTATAAAATAGTGCAAGATTAACAACTATGGAGCAACTCGAGATAAGCATGTAATTTTTTTGTGGCCAGCTGTTTTGCATATGGAGCATTTGTTTTTTTCATTGGAAATGATTCCCCAATTCCACGCCTCCTCTTTGTCCGCCTTCTTCCTGATTTGCTCGGGTAAACATATGAATGAGGTATTTCTCTCTCTAAAATTTCCAAAGGAACATCCCAAGATTCTTCAGAAGACACGGGATAAATTTCCTCACAATATGCAATTATGTATTTTTCACTGTATAATATGAAGATAAGTACTCATAAATCCGCCTTCCAAAGTCTTCACTATACTGGACTCTAAGTGTTGCCATAACATATGGATACAGTATCTTGTCCAAGTAAAAAATTCTACAACTACAAGGTCTCATTTGAAGATTCACCATTGCAACTTCACCATGACCGGTGACGCTAAACCTATAATTGGAAATTTGATGAGTCAATAACTTGTTCCCATATTGACATACTTTGATATTTTTTTTTCATTAAAGGAACAAAGATGGTTGGTGAGTCGATGAACTCCATACGCCTCTCATGAAATTTTTCTGCAAACCTCATATTGATGGAATCAAATAGAGCAGTAATGGAAAATTCTCTTTCAGCATTAAACATTCCAATCACCGACTCAGCAATGCTAGTCGTCATATTATTATACTTATTAAAATAAATAATTAATTATTCAAAAAAAGTTGAAAGTTAATTAATATACAAATAAAAAAACACAACAGTAAGGTGTAAATATACCTGTTTCCCGGGCAGAATGTCCTGCTCCATTTGTGGAATTCAACACACTCAAGATATTTGGTGGCCGAGGTACAATATCTCAGATTTTATTAAAATGGTCATTGAACACATCTATCTTGTACGCTTTTGATGCTTTATAAAAATGAGATATGACCTTATCATTGTGAAAGGTGGTTCGAATATTTTCTCCAAGGTATCTCATACAACAACCATAATGAGTTGTAGGGTAGACAATCGAAACCACATTTTTAATACTGGGATGCCTATAAAAAATTATGCATAACTCAAGGGTATCATCTACATAACTTCTCATTTGTTCAAAGAAATATGTGTACGCGGTATCACACTTCTTGTCCACTACACAAAATTCCACTGGAAAAATATGATTCTCTACATCCTGTGCCACCGTCGACAATAGCACTCCTTCGTACTTACTCCTCAAGAATGTCCCATCGACAGTTATAACTTTTCTCATTTGAGCAAAACCAAGCATCCAAGCAGCATAGGCTATTAAAAAGTACTTGAACTTTCCATTTTCATCAACCTTCAATATCGTCTTACTTCCTGGATTTACGAACCGAAGCATATAATGGTACGCATCAAACACTACATACCCGTGCTCATGTGTCCCCCTAGTTAGAGCATTTGTAATCTACATGCCTTACCAATAACTAACCTTACAACCCAATTATATACGTATTGAATGACTCATATATTTTGTAAAGGGGCCTTTACCGTCTGGAAACCTATCTTTGAAGTATTCACCAATCACTTTCGTTATGGCGTGTGGATTATGGCTTATAATATGCTCAGAACCACACGTGTAATACTTTATGCAGGTTCTAATACAAAATCTGTCAGAACTTATACACTTCACAACCCTCAGCCACCACTTGCACTCCGGATGTGCACATCGAAAACAATACACAATACGTGAATTAATCACCTTCTTGAGTCTAAAATCCTTCTTCATGCAAGAAAGTTTCAACGAAGTTGCTAGTACTTCTTTGTTCTTGAATGACATTCCTTTATAAAAATCTATTTCATCTTCTTGAACATGGCTAGACTGTGTTGATTGTGTAGTGCTTAGTGTATTACTCGCAACTTTGGGTATAAGAATATGGTCACCCCCACTTTCATTATCTAGAATATCCATATCCACCCCATCCAATTCATCATTCAACATATCTTGTTGGTTTTGATCTAAATTGTGGTTCAATATCGGGCTTCTAACCACGTATACTCTTAACATGGGCCTAGCTTCATCATTCAAATAAGCACGCAAACGAACCTGATTGGTTATCTTAAATGGAACTACCCTTTGATTTTCAAAAGAGTTGTGCATGTAACTGATGACAAGATCATTCGATTCATAATTTAATTCATAATAGGCGATGATTAGGTTCACAAAATCATCATACACGACATCTCTTTAGACAATCATCGCTATCATCTCTACAGATGTTGCAACACTCTTCCAATGCCAAATAAATTGATTGTTGTTCTCGACCCATTCATCATAACAATCAACTCCTATTGTTATTGAGTCCCCCATTAATGATGTTCGAGGAGCCTGAATATATTTTATTTTAAAAAATTGGTCATGACAATGCATACCAAACTATAACAAAATAAAACATCTATAGAAGCTGCATCTAATAGATTAGTGAGTTATTGACAATTGGTAATCTATTGCAACAAGTAGCTTAGTTGTTGCAATAACTCACTAATCTGTTGGAGGCAGCTTCAGCTTTTTGAGTTCCGGTTCATCCAAATATTGCATAAGATGTCCAGCAGATTAATGAGTTGTTGCAACAACTAACCTACTTATTGCAACAAATTACCAATGGTTGAAACAACTCACTAATTTATTGGACATATTCTGCAATGTTTGGATGAAACAGAAGTTTGTTCCAACAAATTAGTGAGTTGTTGCAACAACTTATTAATCTGTTGGACATCTTATGCAATATTTGGATTAACCAGAATCCAAAAAACTGAAGCTTATTCCAACATATTAGTGAGTAACTAAGCTACTTGTTGCAACGGATTACCAATTGTTGCAACAACTTATTAATCTGTTGGAATAAGCTTCTATTTCGTCCAAAGCCTGTAGAAAATGTCCACAGATTATGCAGTTGTTGCAACAATTGCATAATCTATTGTAATTGTTGCAACAACTACAACAGTTGTTGCAACAGCTGATACAACAACTTTAACACTTATTGCAACAACTAAAACTGCAGCTGTAAATTGTTTGACAACAACTATACCCAAATGAATTATTGAAACATTATTTTACTTAACAAATGAGCGAAAATCACTAATGAAGTAATGCACAGTGCTCCATGAACCAAATTCAGTTCAAAAATTGAGTAAATCGGATGGATTCTATTTTTTATTTTAAATGAAGAACAATGTTTTAGGGGAGGAAGAAGACAACAATGGCAATGGACGAAGAAGAAGAAGCAATAAGGAGGAGAAGCAGCAACAATGGATAAAGAAGCAAGTGTTGACACCCAATTTTGTCCCCTCTTTTCCGATTATTTGTTTGCGTTTTAAAATATTTTCACTCCTCAAAACAAATATATATATATATATATATAATCTCAATATCATTATTTATTATCATTATTATTATTATTCGCATTTTTATTATCATTTGCCTTTTAATATCCTAATCATAGTTTTTATCCTAATATTCTATTTTATTTTATTTTCATAAAACGACATCGCATTTTTTATTTTAAACATTTCACAAATATTATGTTTTTATTTTTATCACATCGTTATTTTTATCTTTATAATTTATATTTTTTGCAAAGCATCTTTTAAATAATAAACTTTTTTTTATTTTAACCCACAATCCATTTTCCCCAATCGACCAGCCCACCCAAAATCAATCGGCCACCCCAACTCACCTGCAGCCCAATCCCACCGACCCGGCCCATTCATCCACCCCTTTTAAACCAAATAAAACCCTAAAAAACAAAAACTATTTTTCTCTCCAAACCCTCAATTAGCCGACCCATACCATGCACCCCCAAAAATCCGCCGACACCACCGGCCACCACCAACCCCTCTGTCGCACCCGCCACCACTGGCACCTCTCCATCACTTCACCCATACCCCGATCCCCTAAAATCCGCTACAAAAATCAGAAATTTGCCCCTTTTATTTTGAATCTCAAACTTGAAATTGAAAAGGGGTATGGGGGTGAACGTTAGGGGAAAATTCATCTATAAAAACTCCCATTTGTTCTCCATTTTGGGAAGTCAGTTTTCAGGGTCAAAAATTCGAAACAAGAAAATCGAAAAAGGGGTTCGAAGTATGAAAATGAGGGGATTCAAAAACAAAAAAAATAAAAAAAGAAGTGGTTTTTCAGGTAAAAAATAGTGTGAAAAAGAAAAAGGAAATGGTCTACTTGTTCCTAATTTTTTTTAGAAATACTCCCCTTTAGTTCCTAATTTTTCCAATCCAAAAATTCTTTTTGAATACTAGTTTCAAATCCTCAAAAGTCCCCTTTTTTCTTCTGCTTCCGGGTCGGGTCAGAATCCGATTCCATAATCAGAAAATCTGAAATTCGAAAATCCGAAAAATCCAAATTTTGGAATCGCAAAATTAGAATTCCAAAAATAACTTCTCAGAGCGGATTCGACGATTCGAAACACGCCTCGGTTCGCTGTCCGGAGAAGGTCAGCAATCTTCGAATTCCCCTCATTTGATATATATTTTAGTGTTGTTTATATGTTTTTGACTGAATTAGTTAAAAAATGTAAGTTTGTTTACCATGATTAGTTTGTTGTAGTTGATAACTTGTATACTAAAAATACATTCATATGGACTAAGTGATGAATCTATGGAGTTAGATAGCTCTGGGTATGTTGTTTAGTTATCTATAATTAAGAAATGATATAAGGCATATGGTTATTGTTTTATATATTTAGTTAATTTAATTGGTTACTGATTAGCTATTAGAGTGAGTTTGTTAGTTTTTTTTAGAGTTTTTGTTTGAATATGATATAAGTCATATGATATCAATACATATTTGAAAGAGTTGTAGTTGGTTAAAGTTGCTTTCATAATATTTAGTTGATTGTGGTTGATTAGGTAAATTATATTATGTGATTAAAATATTGGTTTGTTGTCTCTTTAGTGATAGAAATTATGATATAGGATCAGTTGAGTCTCAACTAGAATTAGAGTGAATGTGATGCCAATTTATGAAGTCTTGCAATGTGTTGATTCAAGTTGATTGTTTGTACTGTGTCTGGTTCATGTTTAAGAATCATGTGATACACATATTGTCCTCGGTATACTCCCTAAGTATATCATATATACATATTTTGAATATCCCTTATATATCAGCTTCCATATATGTGAATGAGCCTGCTTTCTTTTTATTTTTATTTTTCTGAAAATCACAAATCGTGGCTTTGTATACTTGTGATCTGTGAGCTCGTTAAATTCCAAAATCCGAGCAAAGTCATTTGAATTGACATCTTTGGTTCTTTACTTTGTCTGGTCTTATTTAGCTAAACTTGTAGGATGTGTTTAATTTTATTTGCATATAATTGTTTATGGTTGATATAATTAGATGCTTTACTAACCGATCTATGTATTTTTCCTTTTTCTTGTGCATGTCTCGTGGGCCTGATGGCCCAACAACATATTACTTCTTATGAACTATTTATTTATATTTTCTTATGTGTATATTTTCACGTTTCCATTTTTATTTTCATTCCTTATCTTGCCAACTATTAAATTAAATCCTACTAATCCTTTTCTTTTCATTCGTTTACATGAAATGCATTGGTAGCAATGAAGAGTCTCGTTATGAGACTCATCATGATTATCGTCAAACGAGGACCCGCATCCACGTTCACTGCATTCTCCTGCCTCGGAATTTCCAAACAAATAGGGCGGGATGACATCGTCATCCGCCTAGTCGATGCTTTTAAATTCCCTAATCCCGTCATTTTTATTTGTTTCGGTTGTAATTTTATTATTCAACTTTGTGCGATCACGGGGGCACTTAGAATAATTAGGCCTTGAATTGATAATTAATAGGGTAGTTAAAATTGGAAATCCACCGCTAGTTTATTTATTTTAGGCAGGGGTAGTTTTAAAATGGGAAATCCGCCGCTAGTTTATTCATTTTAGGCTCGGGTAGTTTAAAATTGGAAATCCGCCGCTAGCTTATTCATTTTAGACTCGTTATGCATGTTTCAAACTTTCAAAATAACTTGGTCATCTTTTATTCGCATTATTAATCATACTAATAAGGTTTTATTTTTTTTATTCAATTTGCGATTTAAAAATGACTCTCATATAAACACTTTTTGCATTACAAATAAATTGTTTTTCTCCTTACTATCAATTGCCAAAAATATGTATTTTATAAACAATGTCATACAAATGCATGCCTTTATCCAAAAGTCAACTCTACATGTATTTTATAAACAATGCAATACAAATGTACTTTTATCCAAAAATCAATTTTACATGTATTTGTATAAAATGTCATGATATACCTTTTTTCATATTTTATACCGGGAATCAATTTCTCATAATCGCAATCACCTTTGCAAGAATCCCTTACATTGTCAAAAATACATCTTCTTAACTATTTGCAACATCCTATTTTTATACTTTTTAAACATGTATTTCCCCTTAGCATAACAATTAACCTAAGTTTGACCGGATAACCGCAAGTTAGCGGATCTTTAAGGATGCCTAACCCCTTCCCTTTAGGATAATAAAGAACCCTTACCTAAAATCTCATAGTTTAGCAGACCATTAATCGGAGTTCATTCTGCAGCATTTAGTTAACACTTAGGTGTCATAATTCACCCTAGAATAATTAGGTGGCGACTCTTTAACCCTTAATTAATTTAGGAAACGCCCATACGTTGCGACCGTTTCGGATCCCCCTTCCTCGCGGAACGGGGCGGTTAAAAACAAGTGCGACAGCATGGCGACTCCACTGGGGAATAGTTAGGTTCTTAACCATAGCAAAACTAGGTTAATTATTATTGCGCTTTATTTTTTCTCCTTATTTGATCTAGTGCTTTAAATTGTTTTCTTTATGGAAATTTTGTATGCTTAACTATTTTTATTGCTACTTTCTTTTACTACTTTAAATAAATTGGCATTCCGCTCATATTTCCCGCACTTCGAAAAGTTGACACTATCACACATACACGCGAGGTGTGTTTTGCGCACCCGCAAAATTTTCTTTCAAATTTCCAAATTTTAGGAGAGTTGGCGTATACGCGGGGTGTCCGGACCATCCAGTGGCTGCGTAGTCTTCTCACTCGAGCAGTCCACTCGGGAACCTTGGATCTAGTAAGCCAAACCTTAGAAAATTTAGGATAGAGCTATACCACCCTTTATCTTAAGTCATGCATACATACATCTTAGGTGGGTCGATCATTGGTATCGACTCCATAATTAAAAAATCCACCTATTGTCGACGGGTCTCACAACCCAACGATCAATCAGCATATTATGTGTAGCGTGATAATGATAGATGGATCCAAACCTAATCATGACATGCCAAAGTTGGAAAATGTACTCAGCTTGTATTTCCAACGGAAAGCATTTCAATTTAGTGGCTTGGATCAATCTATCATATCTCGTATATTTGGCGTTTAGGCCCACCTCTGGCATAAGAGAGACCCCATGCATGTTAGGATGCGTGTTTAATCTCCATACAATCTGCTTGCTATTTTTTTGCTGCTTTCCACTATGTGCATATTATTTGAAGCAATAATTACTCACCTTATACTAACTTGGTTTTTTTTATTTTTTAGAAGGTTTATTTTGCCTACTTTATTTCCCCAAAGGTTGATTCGTGTTGACTGAAACTGGCGGAACACCCCTACTTCACAAGATCAAAGGCACGATCAACCAGCAAAATGAACTATTTGGGATGCAGAGCAGAGAAATGTCTTAAAAAATTGGACCTGTGCCCTGGCCCTCTTTCTCCGGAAAGCTTGATAGAAATTGCATTAGTACTTAATGAAATAATACGATTCAGATTGAGGCCTGAATCACATCTATGCATTTAATGTGTTTTGCCTCCACCTTTTGAAAGCTTAATGACAAATCCGCATTGCTTTTGCTATTTCAAAATTCGTTTTGTTTAATAATTTTCTTTTCTCTTTCAGCATGCAAACTAATAAATCTGTCGATAATGTGAATGTGACATGTAATGAAACAAGCAAACAAAATCCAAACAACGAACAGGACTTCGAAGAATATGAGGAAGACTCACAGCCGGAAGAATTGACCGAAGAATTGGAGCATTTTGAGAATAAGCCAAAGCTAAATTTGGATGAAATAGAGGCAGTAAATTTTGGAGACGCATAACCTATAAAGGAAACAATAATCAACATCCATTTGAGCACCACACAAATGAAATAATTTGTGGATCTTTTGAAGCAATATATCGACATAATTGCGTGGTCTTATGACGATATGCCAGGCCTGAACACATATATTATTTCACATAGATTACCTATTGAGCCATCTTGCCCTCCGATGAAGCAAAAGCCGAGGAAAATCAAGCATGATTTGAGTTTAAAAGTCAAGGAAGAAGTCTTCAAGAAATTTGATGCAAAGGTCATTCGAGTTACAAGGTACCCCACTTGGATAGCCAACATCGCACTTGTGCCAAAGAAAGATGGGAAAATACGGGTATGCGTGGATTATCGGGATCTCAACAAAGCTAACCCGAAGGATGATTTCCCTCTTCCAAATATTCACATACTCATTGATAATTGTGCGAAGCATGAATTACAGTCATTTGTTGATTGTTTTGTTGGTTACCATCAAATTCTGATGGATGAGGAAGATGCAGAAAAGACAACATTCACTATACCTTGGGGAATATACTATTATCGGGTAATGCCGTTCGGACTCAAGAACGCAGGTGCCACTTACATGAGAGCCATGACTACTATTTTTCATGATATGATCCATAAGGAAATCGAGGTCTACGTGGATGACGTTATTATCAAGTCATGAAGGACTTCAGATCACTTGACAGATTTGAAGAAATTCTTTGACCGGATGAGACAGTACAATCTGAAATTAAATCCTCAAAGTGTGCATTTGGTGTCCCTGCTGGAAAGCTATTAGGTTTCATCGTGAGTAGAAGGGACATTGAATTAGACCCCTCGAAGATAAAAGTTATTCAAGACCTGCCTCCTCCAAAGAGTCGAAAGGACATGATGAGTTTTCTCTATTGTCTCAATTACATCAGTAGGTTCATAGCGCAATCAACGGTGATATGTGAGCCAATATTCAAGCTACCGAAGAAAGACGATGCTACTAAGTAGACAACAGATTGCCAACAAGCTTTTGATAGAATCAAGGAATATATGTCTAATCTGCCTGTGTTGGTGCCTCCGAAACCCGGAAGATCTTTGTTATTATATTTGTCAATGTTAGAAAATGCATTTGGATGCGTGCTGGGACAACACGATGAAACATGAAAGAAGGAGCATGCTATATACTACTTGAGCAAGAAATTCACGCCTTATGAAGCTCGGTATACTTTGCTGGAACGCACTTGTTGTGCCTTAACTTGGGTTGCACAAAAGTTTAGACATTATCTGTTTGCATATACCACTTATCTCATCTCAAGAATGGATCATCTCAAATACATTTTTCAAAAGCCCATGCCTACCGGGAAGCTAGCAAAATGGCAAATCTTGCTAAGTGAGTTCGACATCATATATGTTACCCAAAAGCCATCAAAGGACAAGCATTAGCTGATCATCTTGCTGAAAACCCCATAGATAAAGAATACATGTCTATCCGGACTTATTTTCTGGATGAGGAGGTATTGTTTGCTGGAGAAGATATCTCAGAAGAATACCCGAGTTGGAGAATGTTCTTTGACGAAGCTGCAAACTTCAAGGGAGTTGGTATCGGAGCAGTCTTGATTTCGGAATCAGGTCAGCACTACCCAATCTCGGCGAAGCTCAGAATCCCATGCACCAACAATATGGCCGAATATAAAGCTTTTATACTCGGACTTAGAATGGTCGTCGATATGAACATATAAGAATTATTGATTATTGACGATTCAGACTTATTGATTCATCAGGTACAAGGCGAATGGGCCACCAAGAATGTGAAGATACTTCCTTACCAGCATTGCGTGAAAGAATTGTGCAAAAGGTTCAGCGAGATAGAATTCAAGCATATCCCACGAACTTAAAATGAATTTGCATATGCTCTGGCAACTCTGTCCTCCATGATTCAACATCCGGATAAGAATTACATTGATCCTATCAAGGTGAACTTGTTGGATCAGCCATCCTATTGTTTCCACATAGATGAAGAACTGGATGGAAAGCCCTGGTACCACGACATTAAGAGGTATCTCAAGGCAGGCAAATATCCAGAAGGCATAACCAACACTCAAAAGAAGACACTTCGGAGGTTAGCAAACCATTTCTTCCTAAACGGAGTAGTCCTTTATCGGAGGACTCCAGATCTAGGTTTGTTAAGATGTGTTGATGCCTAAGAGGCAAGCAGGTTAGTTGAAGAGATACATAGAGGCATGTGCGAGCCTCATATGAATGGTTTCACTCTAGCAAAGAAGATTCTGCGAGCAGGGTATTTTTAGATGACCATTGAAACAGATTGCATTCACTTTGTGCAAAAATGCCATCAGTGTCAGATTCATGGAGACTTAATCCGGGCACCTCCTAACGAACTCAATATGACGAGTTCTCCTTAGTCATTTGTAGCTTGGGGCATGTATGTCATTGGTCCTATTGAACATGTCGCGTCAAATGGACACAGATTCATTCTGGTGGTAATCGACTACTTCACAAAGTGGGTAGAAACATCGTCACACAAGTCAGTGACAAAGAAGGTGGTGATTGACTTTGTCCGCAATAACATCATTTGCCGATTTGGAATCCCTAAGTCGATTATAACAGATAACGGAGTCAATCTTAACAGTAATTTGATGCATTAAGGTATGTGAGAAGTTTAAGATCACTCACCGCAATTCTACTCCATATCGACCTCAGATGAATGGAGCAGTCGTAGCAGCCAATAAAAACATCAAGAGAATACTACAAAAGATGGTTGATAATTACAAACACTGGCATGAGCATTTGTCCTTCACACTTTTGGGCTATCGCACTATAATCAGGACTTCTACTAGGGCAACGCCGTATCTTTTGGTCTATGGAACAGAAGTTGTGTTACCAACAGAGATAGAAATACTATCTTTGAGAATTATCTAAGAAGCCGTGTTGAGCAAAGCCAAGTGGATACAGAATCGGTACGAGCAATTAATGTTGATTGATGAAAAGTGAATGAACACAGTCTGTCATGGGCAACTTTATCAAAACAAAATGGCCAAAGCTTTCAACAAGAAAGTGAAACCAAGGATTTTCAAACCAGGGCAGTTGGTGTTAAAATGCATATTCCCGCACCAAGAGGAAGCTAAAGGAAAATTCTCACCTAACTGGCAAGGGCCTTACATGGTTCACCGAGTGCTAACTGGAGGGGCACTAATCCTAGCTGAAATGGACAACGAAGTATGGCCAAAAGCTATCAACGCAGATGTAGTGAAAAGATACTACATTTAGGAATTTTTCTATGTAATGCATTTTCTATGTTGTAAAAGTTGCGCTCCCTTGGCGGGATACGCAAAGAATCCATGTCTGGTTCCGTCTCTTTAAAGCACAAATTTCCCCAAAAACCTCATTTGCTTGTAACATGAACTACGTTATGACATGATTCCCTTGGCGGGATACGTAGGCGGCCCACATCGGCTTCGATCCCATTTTTAGAAAAACCTTACAATTCCCTTTTACTTGTAACGAACTACGTTATGACCTGATTTCCTTGTTGGGATACGTAGACGGCCTATATCGGCTTTGGTCACACCATTAGAATTTTTTTCCCTTATCTTGCATGTAACGAAATACGCCCATTTGATCTCCTTGATAGAACAGGAAAGCGACCCATACAAGACTCGGTCTGGCCCAGTTGAAAGTTCAGCATCCTCACATACCATAAACTGGGGCAAAATTTTAAGGGTTCACTGCAAGAAGACGCCGATAAACACAGAAAAGTGTTGGCCAACTAAGTCTTCAATCAAAAGAAGGATTTTGGATAAGACATTTGCTTTGTTTCGTTGCATGTCTCTATTCGAGAGTTCGACAAAAATTCTTATTAATATGCATACTTTCTTATAAGCAATTATTTTCAACAAATAGTTTCATTAACAACTAGACAAGACCGGAATCCAGACAGGGATTACAAGTCCGAACCAGTGGGATGTGCAAGTATCAAGAGCCAAAGCTACAAAGTCAACGCGAATAAATTGCCCATTCCCCAAACTCACAAATTTCTTTGAGTACATGTCTTCAGGTTAACAGAGGCAGGGAAGCCGCAACATATATGATTAATTTCGCAAAGAACTACCGCATCGCAGTTCGACCCACAAGGATTACGTTCTTGTTTAACATCTGTACAAAGACATCATCCTGACGCACCGGGTCCCAACCGCGTTATGTCTGAACAAAGGATGGTATTTCGACTCACAAGGTCACATTCTCACCCTCATCTTACATTGCCTATGTCCACGCATTAACTTTTCCTCCATTGAGTTTGTAAGAACTTCAACATAGCATTTCGACCTTAGGGTCACGCCATTTCGCATTACGTCTGGGCAAGGACGACATTTTGCATTACGTCCGGGCAAAGACGTAATTTCGTCTGTGCAAGGATGACATTTTGCATTATGTCTGTGCAAGGACGTTATCGCATTACGTCTGGGCAAGGACGTCATTACGTCTGGGCAAGGACGTTATTACGTCTGGGCAAGGACGTCATTTGCACTATGTCTGTGCAAGGACGTCGCATCATATTTCATTTGTGCAAGGATGGCATTTCAATTCACAGGGTCGTATTCTCATTTACCCATTGTATTTCAGCAGTTACGCACTAATATTTTATCTTAGTTCTAGTCCGCATGAGTTTGAATCGGCAGGAGCTTCAGTACTACGTGGAACTATCTCTTACATCGAACCGATGACAAGGATGATATTTTGCATTATATTTGTGCAAGGATGTCGCATCACATTTCGTCTGTGCAAGGATGACATTTTGCGTTACGTCTGTACAAGGACGTCATTACATTTCGTTTGTGCAAGGATGACATTTTGCATTACGTCTGCGCAAGGACGTCATTCATCACGTCTGTGCAGGGACGTCGCATCGCATTACGTCTGTGCAAAGACGTTATTTCAATTCACATGGAGTTTGAATCGGTAGGAGCTTCAACACAATTTGAAACTATCTCTTATAGCGAACCAAGACAATTTGTTGGAGAACTGGACTTCCCAACAAAGGTCAACGGCCTACTTCGAATGTCGTTCCGCCCTTTCTCAATATTTTGCAACATCTGCAACCGGTGTCATCATAACTCGACACTGGAGAAATATTTTTTGAATCCGCACCAACTTTTGCTTCTCGATTTATCGATATCGCAACTTCTTCTCCCTCGGGATTCTATCTCTACCCGTGTATCCCTAATCTTCATTCAAATCCCGATGGTCAGGACAAAATTGACTAATCAGTCAACGTCTTTGTCCGAAAACTCTTTCATCGTCTCTGGCCAAAGAGAGGCAGTTGTTGACACCCAATTTTGTCCCATCTTTTCGATTATTTGTTTGCGTTTTAAAATATTTTGACACCTTAAAACAATTTATTATTCTCAATATCATTTTTTATTATTATTATTATTCACATTTTTTACTATCATTTTCCTTTTAATATCCTAATCATAGTTTTTATCCTAATATTCTATGTTATTTTATTTTCGCAAAATGGCATCACATTTTTTATTTTTAAGCATTAAGAATTTCACAAATATTATGTTTTTATTATTATAACATCGTTATTTTTATCTTTATAATTTATATTTTTTGCAAAGAATCTTTTAAATAATAAACCCTTTTTTATTTTAAGCCACACCCCATTTTCCCCAACCCACCAAAAATCAGCCCCGAAATCGGCCCAACCGACCAGCCCACCCAAAACCAATCGGCAACCCCAACTCACCCGCAGCCCAACCCCATCGACCCGACCCATTCATCCACCCCTTTTAAACCAAACAAAACCCTAAAATCAAAAACCATTTTTTCTCCCCAAACCCTCAATCAGCCGACCCATACCCCGCACCCCCAAAAATCTGTCGACACCACCGGCCACCACCAACCCCTCTGTCGCACCCGTCACCACTGGCACCTCCCCGTCACTTCACCCATATCCCTATCCCCTAAAATCCGCTTCAAAAATTAAAATTTGCCCCTTTTATTTTTGAATTTCAAACTCAAAATTGAAAGGGGGTATAGGGGTGAACGTTAAGGGGAAATTCATCTAGAAAAACCCCCATTTGTTCTTTATTTTGGGAAGTCACTTTTCAGGGTCAAAAATCCGAAACAAGAAAATCGAAAAGGGAGTTCGAATTCTGAAAATGAGGGGTTTTAAAAACAAAAAAAATAAAAAACGAAGTGGTTTTTCAGGTAAAAAACAATCCGAAAAAGAAAATGGTCTACTTGTTCATAATTTTTTGTTAGAAATACTCCCCTTTAGTTCCTAATTTTTCCAATCTAAAAATCCTTTTTGAATACTAGTTTCAAATCCTCAAAATCCCTTTTTTTCTTCTGCTTCTAGGTCGGGTCGCAATCCGGGTCGGGTCAAAATCCGGTTCCAAAATCTGAAAATCTGAAATCTGAAAATAAAAAAAATTCAAATTTCTGAATCGCAAAATCAGAATTCCAAAAATAACTTCTCCGAACGGATTCGACGATTCGAAACACGCCTCAGTTCGTTGCCATGAGAAGGTCAGCAATCTTCGAATTCCCCTCATTTCATATATATTTTATTGTTGTTTTATGTGTTTTTGACTGAATTAGTTAAAAAATGTAAGTTTGTTTACCATGATTAGTTTGTTGTAGTTGATAACATGTATACTAAAAATACATTCATATGGACTAAGTGATGAATCTGTGGAGTTAGATAGCTCTGGGTATGTTGTTTAGTTATCTATGGTTAAGAAATGATCTAAGGACATATGGTTACTGTTTTATATATTTAGTTAATTTAATTGGTTACTGATTAGCTATTAGAGTGAGTTTGTTAGTTTTTTCTAGTGTTTATGTTTGAATATGATATAAGTCATATGAGAACAATACATATTTGAAAGAGTTGTAGTTGGTTAAAGTTGCTTTCATAATATTTAGTTGATTGTGGTTGATTAGGTAAATTATATTATGTGATTAAAATATTGGTTTGTTGTCTCTTTAGTGATAGAAATCATGATATAGGATCAGTTGAGTCTCAACTAGAATTAGAGTGAATGTGATGCCAATTTATGAAGTCTTGCAATGTGTTGATTCAAGTTGATTGTTTGTACTGTGTCTGGTTCATGTTTAAGAATCATGTGATACACATATTGTCCTCGGTATACTCCCTAAGTATATCATATATACATGTTTTGAATATCCCTTGTATATCAGCTTTCATATATGTGAATGAGCCTGTTTTCTTTTTCTTTTTCTGAAAATCACAAATCGTGGCTTTGTATACTTGTGATCTGTGAGCTCGTTAAAGCCCAAAGTCCGAGCAAAGTCATCTGAATTGACATCTTTGGTTCTTTACTTTGTCTGGTCTTATTTAGCTAAACTTGTAGGATGTGTTTAATTTTATTTGCAAATAATTATTTATGATTGATATAATTAGATGCTTTACTAACTGATCTATGTGTTTTCTCTTTTTCTTGTGCATGTCTCGTTGGCCTGATGGCCCAACAACATATTACTTTTCATGAACTATTTATTTATATTTTCTTATGTGTATATTTTCACGTTTCCATTTTTATTCTCATTCCTTGCCTTGCCAACTATTAAATTAAATCCTACTAATCTTTTTCTTTTCTTTCGTTTACATGAAATGCATCGGGAGCGACGAAGAGTCTCATTATGAGACTTATCATGATTATCGTCAAACGAAGACCCGCATCCACGTTCACTGCATTCTCCTGTCTTAGGATTTTCAAACAATTAGGGGGGGATGACATCGTCATCCGCCTAGTCGCTGCTTTTAAATTCCTTAATCCCATCATTTTATTTGTTTCGGTTGTAATTTTATTATTCAACTTTGTGCGATCACGGGGGCACTTAGAATAATTAGGCCTTGAATTGATAATTAATAGGGTAGTTAAAATTGGAAACCCGCCGCTAGTTTATTTATCTTAGGCATGGGTAGTTTTAAAATGGGAAATCCACCGCTAGTTTATTCATTTTAGGCCCGGGTAGTTTAAAATTGGAAACCCGCCGCTAGCTTATTCATTTTAGACTCGTTATGCATGTTTCAAACTTTCAAAATAACTTGGTCATCTTTTATTCGCATTATTAATCATACTAATAAGTTTTTTATTATTATTATTTAATTTGCGATTTAAAAATGACTTCATATAAATCACTTTTTGTATTACAAATAAATTGTTTTTCTCCTTACTATCAATTGCCAAAAATATGTATTTTATAAACAATGTCATACAAATGCATGCCTTTATCCAAAAATCAACTCTACATGTATTTTATAAACAATGCAATACAAATGCATACTTTTATCCAAAAATTAATTTTACATGTATTTGTATAAAATGTCATGCATACCTTTTTCGGATTTTATACCGGGAATCTATTTCGCAGAATCGTAATCACCTTTGCAAGAATCCCTTACATTGTCAAAAATACATCTTCTTAACTATTTGCGACATCCTATTAGCTTTATACTTTTTAAACATGCATTTCCCCTTAGCATAATAATTAACCTAAGTTTGACCGGATAACCGCAAGTTAGCGAATCTTAAAGGATACCTAACCCCTTCCCTTTAGGATAATAAAGAACCCTTACCTAGAATCTCATAGTTTAGCAGACCATTAATTGGAGTTCATTCTGCAACATTTAGTTAACACTTAGGTGCCCCAATTCACCGTAGAATAATTAGGTGACGACTCTTTAACCCTTAATTAATTTAGGAAACGCCCATACATTGCGACCATGTCAGATCCCTCTTCCTCGCGGAACGGGGCGGTTAAAAATGGGTGCGACAGCAAGAAAAAGAAGGAAGAAGGAAGAAGGAAGAAGCAACAATGAAGCATCGTCGATGGGCTAGAGGAGATGTTCGCGTGTTTTTTTGTTACCCTTTTATGTAATATAGGGCTTTATATTGATTGGCCAAAAGTGTAAAACTTAAAATTTGAGAGAAAGTTCGAAAATGAGTCAAAACACATTAATCACTAATTTATTATTTGTCACCTCCAATCAATAAAAAAAACTTGAATTGCTCCCACTCAATTTTAAAACTTTTTGTCACCTATAATTAATTCTCCCAAGTGAGTTGGAATTTTCTTCCTGCTGTCAACAAAAATGTTACTTTGAGGGGGGAAACAAGCACTCCTATAAAGTCGTGCAAAAATTTTGAGGTTTATTAATTCAGCCAAACACTAAAAAAGAAATTGAGAAAGTTATACAATTGATCTCGACTAAAAATATTTTAGAACCGTTAGGTAATATATACATATAATTATATATTATACATTTATTGGCTATTCTTTTGTATGAATGGTAATTTATGCAAACACAGCCAAAGTTGTAAACTCTATTAAAAGCTCCATTGAGAGCTATTAAAAAGCTTCTAAGTTTTGAATTCGAAAGTCAAGTTTTGCAAAAATGTAATTTATTTGGAATGGGTATTGTTACGAACGATTGAGAATATCTTTTGGTGTTTATATGACAATTTTGAGTTAGTTTGGTGAAGATTAGTGTTGAAGAAGATGATTCAAAAATCGATCCTAAATTGCATGTTCTGGACACATCCTAGCCTACATACATATTAAATTAGAATGATCACAACCTTAGAATTGTTACAGTTGTGTAACTGATTTGTAAATATTTAATGTTTATTAGTTTTACATAGCCAATAGAAAAATTACACAGGTAGAAGTTACTAATTAGGATAATATTCTTTTAGCTTGTATATATGAGTGCACAATGATGAAATAATATCATCAGAGAAAAAATCTCAAATCTCTTCTCAACATTTCTTTATGGTATCAGAGCAGATAGGTCCTGACACCGAATCTCACCGCCACCAACAAAAAAAGTTCACGTGTTTGGCCCATGAAAAAATTCAAGCCCGCATGTAGGGGTGTTGAGAATATAATTAAATATTAAAAATGTGCTCTCTCTGGCAGCTTAAGCTTTCAAATGAGATAATCACACATAGAGTTATGATTTGGTTGGAATTTCAGGCTAAAACTTGAAGAAGAAGAAGAATAAATTGTATGTATTTTGTATATTGGGTTTATGTTAATCGTATGTTCAATGTAGCAGTGGACATGACATACATACGACATTCAAGCTTCATACAACAACCATGTAATTGTATGTTTTTTTTTGTATACCTATTGCATGTTTTTATTGGATTTTATATTCTACCGAGTTGTATTTATTTTGTAAACAAACTACTGTTACTTTCTTAATAACAGATTTTTCTGCTAAACCAAATAATTAGGCACATAATTTTGTATCTCTAGGTAAAAGTCCCAATCTAAATTGTTGTGCTTACGGCGTATGGAACTTTCCTTTTGAGATCCAGTCCAGTGGGCTGAAAAATGAAACTTTCAGATTGGGCTAAGCCCACTTAGCAAAATATATCTAACCTCAGGACAAGGGGATATTTCATTTCCTTTCTCTTCATGTTGCTGCATTGGTATTAAACTTGACTTCATTTTTTACTATGATTCCTGCTAGTGATTAAAATTAGTAGATTTGTGTATAATTATCAATGAATTTCTAACAGTGCTTAAGGAGGAAGTGCTAAAACGTATCGTACTCAAATCTCACTAAAGTTTGAATTTTCTATCCAACTTATATTGTGGAATACTAGTATTTTACCTATTAGCGAGTGATGTAAATACTTCATGAAATACTTGTGATTGCGTACTGCGAATATATATGAATTAGCTATGAAATTCATCGCTAATTTTGTTGTTAAGTACTAACACTTAATTAATAGGATATTTTGATAATTTATCATTAAATAAAATTAGTAATAATTTTTTTCTGTTTAGCGATCGAAGTTATCGATTTCAAATTTTTTACCAAAACAAGAAGAAAATAAAATAGAGCGAGCCACTGTGACTACTCGGACATGAGAATGGAGATTATGTTTGGAGCATCAGAAGATCTATCAGTCCAATATTAAACTTTTTCTAGTGACATTCACTTGCTAAGAGTTATTCATAGGGCCACAATTTGCTCGTCTCCTTTTGTCTATGGAGACCATTCCAGTTGATCAATTTTTGAACCAACTCATATATGCATATTTAAAGATGAACTTTGATAATTAGAAATCAGAGAGAAGTATTGAAACTTGCAATTTTTTATATTAACGTGATGAATAATTGTATAGGGCAAAATCCATAGAAACCAAGTGGACTTATAAAAAGATGATACGTGAAGATGGTGACAGGTCAGATTTGAGTCAGCAAGCGAGGGGATCCGAAAAATCATACGAAGCTCCGGATAAGCATGTTAACTCACCGGTCAAGCGTCATTCAATGTACAAAAACGTTACAGAAGACCCCAAGATTTCTCCAGCCTTTATTACCCTTTATTGCAACATTAATATTAATAATTAAGGGGGCATGCTTTGTGGATCATGCAACTCATAGTTCTAGTATAAATAGAGGTTCTCATTCTATTGCAAGACATCTGAAATCTAATAGAAAACAAATACTCTTAAAAGCAATCTCTTTCTTGATCTTGATTTTTTCTAAGAAGGTTTTGATGTATAGCTTGCTCGGATTCTAGCTCATCATTTCGTCAAGTCTCAGTCTATTTACTTCAATTATTATTTACTTAATTTCAACAATCTTGCTTGTTATTGCTAATTTATGTCATTATTTTGATCATATTGATCCACGTGTCCTTGACTACGTCTACAAATTCAACTATACCAATTTACAGATAAATACAAATACATTATTATCTTAGTAAAAAATTGAAATACTACAAAATAACATAAATAATTTGGTTAATAAACTAGTAGAAGTACCTAATATTTTTTTTATTTAACCATATGATATCTATAGACGATAGATATAGCTTTAACTTAAGTTTGTGTTGAATAAATCCACCAAGAAAAATGTAAGAACGCTCTCTACTTAAAATTTTTCATATTTCTAAAATAAACCTCTAATTAAAATAATGAAATCTACTCATTCCTGATTCCACCACATTCTTGGGGGCACTCATTATTTAAAGTTTGAGAATTGAGGGGTAACCACCACATTCTTGGGGGTACACAATTTTAGGAACTATGTTTCATAAAAAAAATTAAGTCTATAATAGTAATTTACAACTAAGCAATCCAGTATCGGGCAATGCTTTGTCCCAAAACATTTCTTCTGATATATATATATATATATATAAAAGTATTTATTTCACAAAACAAAAGTTTGAGAATTGAGATAAAGAGCCAAAAAGTTAGAATAGCAAAATTGTCCATTTCTAGCTACGTTCTTATTATTCGGCCGGCCCACGCTTCGTGTCATTAAGTTCAGGAGCGGAGGGAAAGAAATCTTAGTACAACGGTAAAGTTATCTTCGTATGATCTATAGGTCACGAGTTTTAAACTGTGAAAGCAGTCATTAATGATTGCATTAGATTAGACTGTTTACATCACATCTCTTGGGGTGCGGTTCTTTCCCGAACTCTGCTAACATAAAATATTTTGCGCACATGATAATCTTTTTTCTTTTATGTTAAGGGGCGGAGGGAAAGTGTTGGCTATGGCCTATAGAATCGGACGAAGTCAAATAACATTGATTCAAATTTTATATTTATTTGAAAATTTATTAAAATATATAAAATTTTAATTTAAAATTTAATAACTTAAAATATAAAATTTATAAACTTTAAATTCTGACTCGACTCTTCATATATTAGTCTTCAAGTTTCAAACAGTATAGCAGTGATGGCAGAGGAACGGAACAAGCTCAAGGCCTAGAGTCTTCTGGACCCAGATTTTGCATAAAATGGAAGAAGTTTCCACAACAAGCGGGGTTATAGTTTTAATCCAAAATGGCTGTTAAATAGTGGAGACACAGAATCTTGCATGTGAATTTTGAGCTACTAAAATCCTAAACAGAAGTCTTGGATCTGGGTCTATTGGTTAATTATTATTTTTTGAACAACAGTACTGTCAGCGCGGTCTGTGCCTATTTCAATTATTTTATTTATTATTTATTATTTTATAGCAGCATATAAAATTAAATAACTCTATACATCCAAAATTTGTGTAGATTGAGAGAAATAGTGTCTCGTTCAGAAATTTCTGAAGATTAAAGTTCGAAATGCCAAATGAATTGGGATTTTTCTATTGGTCCAGGTCATTTTGGGGCAAGCAGGTCATTTATGATGAAGATGATAAGCTTCAAGAGAATTATTCGGGGTTCTTACAGAGGAAAGTCGTATGCAGAAGATGTTGGGCAAAGAAGAAGACTTTGGAAGCGGAAGATGCACCGATTGATGCTCTTCCAGCCCAGCTGTTGTTTATTGAGCTCAAAGTGGATGAGATAGTTGATTATTCAGTGCGTTCTGTCATTGTCGTGGGTCCTTCACTTTCATTACATCGATGTAGATTGCCTTGTGAAATAGCAATAGAACTTTTCCAGACATTTGTAATTTGTAGTTTAATTAGACAACATCTTGATTCGAACATAGAAGTTGCTAAGAGTAAAATTTAGTGTAATTATTTTTTTCTTTACCAAAATTTCAACTCAAGTACTCTTTCGGTTTCAATTTGTGTGTCATAATTTGAATCGGCACGGAATTTAAGAAAGAAATGAAGAATTTTAAATCTTGTCGTCTTAATTCCTAAGTGTTGAAGAAGTCCTACATCGGTCAATTATGTGATGGGTGGTCTTTTTATATGGCTTGGGAAATTCTCGCATCTTAAACTAGCTTTTGGGATTGAGTTAGACTCAACATTCATTTTCTTTGATATCAGAGCAGGACCCATTCCGATTCTCGTTCACAATGTTGGGCTCCTATATTAAACTTTCTCATGCTCCAGATTTCCAGTCTTAGACGTGAGGGAGTGTTAAAGAAGTTTCACATCGGCAATTATGGAATGAGTGGTCTCTTTCTATGGCTTAAGCAATCCTCGCCTCTTAAGCTAACTTTTGAGTTGAGTTAGACCCAATGTCCAATTCTTTATACTCCATTAAGTATGTCATAAAAAAATTAAGCTATAAAACTTTTGAAATACATATGTCGTATTGAATATGACACAATATTTGTGTGGTTATAAAAGCTTTTCATCAAATGTAAAATAAAAAATATAAAGTTAGTCTTTGTTAACCCCAAAAAAGGTACAGTTGAATTTATAAGTGGTTTTAAGGATACGTAGATTGATTTGTAAATAAGTGTAATAAATAATTAACAGTAAGTAAATAAATGAAAATAATAAGCAAGAGAATATCCTGAAATAATATGATCTTGACAAAAAATTGTCCAATGAATTTGGTCTGATACTTAGCCATTTTGCTTCGAGTCCGAGCCAACTGTGAGAGCTTTAACAATTGTGATTACAATGAAATCGCGCAAGTATGAATAATCAAAATGAGATGTGCCTCCAACATGAAGGTCGAACTCCTTTTATAGCTATCATTCTTTAATTAAATGCAATTAAATGAGAATAACGACCACATAATGAACAAAGAGTAACGACTGGCACCATATTCAGAATGGGTACGCATTGAGCTTGTCCGGTCCTCCATCCGACGTCACTTGGCTCGATCGCTATCCGGTCTTGATTTGGTACTCGGACTCACCCCGATGCAACTTTCATTCGGTGCATAATTCTGTTATCTCCTTCGATTTCCACATCTAACCATGCCGCATGTCGTGTCAGTTTTTACCGTATACAGATAGTCCACTTGCCTTTTGATTCTTTTAGTCTCTTCATTTGTTTTATTTCCAACAAACTGACGGTCGTTGTCTCATGTAATCTCTGTCGGTATGCCGAACCGACAAATGATGTGATCCCAAATAAAATTTATGACTTCCTTCTATCTAACCTTCTTGAAGGCCTTCGCTTCAACTCATTTAGAAAAGTAATCAGTTATAAACAAAATGAAGTGTACATTTTCGGGTGCCCATGAGAGTGACCCCACAATATCCATCCCTCATTTCATGAATGGCCATGGTGACAAAATCGAATGCATTAATTCTACCGATTGGTAAATCATCGGTTCGTGCCTTTAGTATTCATCATATTTTCGGACGAAGTTCTTTGTGTCTTCCTCCATCTGAGACCAATAGTACCCGACCCTAATCACTTTTCAGACCAACAATTCTGCTCCCGAATGATTTCCACAAGTCCCCCCGTGAACCTCACGCATAACATAATCAGTTTCCCCGGGTCCTAAGCACCTCGCTAAAGGACCATAAAAGGACCTTCAGTAGAACTGGCCATCTACCAAGCTAAACCTAACTGCCTTAGTACGAAGTGTCCTCGACTCCTTCGAATCCGTAGGCAATTTCCCATCTTGAAGGGAGTCAATGTACTTATTGCGCCAATCCCAAGTCACGCTTGTCGTATTCACCACCATCAATTTCAGAGTTTAGCAGTTGCACAACTATTCCCGGATTAAACTCTTCAGCTTCCACGGATAACCCCAAATTTGTCAAGGCATCGGCCTCATTGTTTTGTTGTCGAGATACGTTTCCATGATCTATTCTTTGAACCGATACAATATTACTTAAATTTTCTCTAAGTACTTTTTCATTCTTTCTTCCTTCACTTCGAACACACCGTTCACTTGATTAACAGTCAAAAGCGAGTCACATTTTGCTTCAATGACTTCTGCTCCCAAACTATGTGCCAACTCTAGACCTGCAATCATAGCCTCATACTTGGCTTCATTATTAGTTAATTTTGTAGTTCTTATTGATTGCCAAATAACATCTCCCGTGGGTGTCTCAAGCACTATCCCGAGTCCGACCCCTTTCACGTCCGAAGCTCCATCTGTGTACAAGATCCAGACCCTTAAAGTTGTTCCTGAGGTTGTAGTTGCTCCCGAACTTGTGTTTGTAGTCGGCCATTGATCTCCTTTTTGCTTTATCGGAGGAAAACTCATGTCCAAACTCAACTTGTGAGTCGTGATAATCGGTGAAATACCTGGTATATCTAAATGGGACCAGGAAAAGCAATCAACGATAGCTTTAAGTAATTCAATTAATTTAAGCCTGAGCTTCGGGGTTAACCTGATTCCCAGGTGTACCTTTCTATCCGATAGATGCACGAACAAGATGACTTGCTCCAGCTCTTCTATAGTTGACTTCGTAGCATCTGAATCATCCGGCAGCACAAATGACATCGTGACGCGATGGTAATCCTCTTCTTTCTCGTAATCTATCTTTCTCTTTCTTCTTTCTTCTTTCTTCGGACTCGAATCTTGTGATTGTTATTTGACGTCCTTGACTTTACTCGCGTCTTTCATTTCCTTTGGTGGTTTCACCGACTCCTCTACCGCAAACATTTCCCTTGTTGCCAGTTGCTCTCATTGAACTATCTTAATTTTCTCCGAAGTTGGGAACTTCAGCATCATATGCATTGTCGAAGGTACGGGCTTCATGTCACGAATCCAGGGCCTGCCGAATAGTGCGCTGTAGTTCATTTTGCCTTCAATGACATAAAACTTCATTTGATGTATTATCCCACCTGCATTGATTGGAAGAACGATTTCCCCTTTCGTGGTCTCACTTGCCTTATTGAATCCATTTAGAACTCGGGCTGCCGATACAATTTGATCCAACAAACCCAATTGCTCCACCACCTTCCACCGAATGATGTTGGCCGAGCTACCTGAAGCTATTAAAATACGCTTAATTTAAAATTTATTGATAAAGATAGAAATTATCAGTGCATCATTGTGCGGTTGAATGATGACATTCGCGTCTTCATCGTTAAAAGATATTGTTTATTCTGGTACGTAATCCCTGGATCTTTTCTCCCTAGTTATTGAAACTTTCATCTTTTTTACATTCATGACGGATCCCTTCAGAACGTCCATCCCTCCGATAATCATGTTTATGATATGGTGGGGTTCAATCGGATCTGCTTGCTTGTTTTCTTCCATATTTCTGTAGTTTCCCTTTGCTCGATCCCTTAGAAACTCGCGTAGATGGCCATTTTTCAATAACCGTGCCACTTAATTCCTCAATTGACGACAATCCTTTGTTCGGTGACCATGTGTACCATGATAATCACAAATCAAATTTGAATCTCTTTGAGCCGGATCTGTCCGAAGTAGTCTCGGCCACCTAGTCTCCTTAATATGACCAATAGCCAAAATAAGTCCGACCACATCGATGTTGAAGTTATACTCGAAAAGTCTCAGGTTTTCAACATTATTAGAAGAAGATCCACCGATATTATTCTTAGATTGCAAACCTCTGCTGGTAGACCCTCGATCATTGTGCCTATCCTCTCTGTCCGATGAGAAGTTGCGATTGTTACGACCCCTATCCGATCTGAAGTTCGACCTTTCAAGTTGCCCATAGGGTTGATACCTATCTTTTGAAGGCTTTAATTCTGACTCAGCTACTCTATTTAATTTATAAAAATTCGTGTTTCGTCCTGTTGATCCCGGAGAAAGTTCAAACTGATCAACTTCCAATCGGATTTTAGACTCATATCTATTGTGCACGTCCGCCCAAGTCACCGTTGGAAACTCCAACAAGTTCTTCTTTAGTTTTAAAGAGGCACTGGATCTCCTAGGATTCAATCCCTTGGTGAAGGCTTCCACTGTCCATTCATCCGATACCTGGGGAAGAAGAATTCGTTCCTTTTGGAACCTTGTCACAAACTCCTGCAGCAACTCCACATCCTTCTGAGCAATTTTGAATATATTTGCTTTCCTCGCTTGAACCTTCTTTGCTCTGGCATGTGCCTTTATAAAAGCATCTGCAAGCATTTCAAACGAGTTAATAGAATGTTCATGTAACATAGATGCCATGTCCTTGCTCCCTTGGACATTGTTTAGCCAATTTTTTTCAGCAACACCGATTCAATATCATCCGGGTGCATGTCATTGCCCTTCACCGCACAAGTCTACGGAGTCACGTGCTCCTGTGGATCTGTGATTCCATCGTACTTTGGAAGATCAAGCATCTTAAACATCTTCGGTATCAACTTAGATGATGCACTCAGTGGGAATGACAACTAGAGCATTTTCAAGAACTTCAGGATCAGAATGCGTCCCGGAATCTGGTTTACCCGTGAATTGTAGGTTTCAACCTTTTTTCATTAGTATCCATTCGCTTAGTCAAAGCTTGGAGCATTTTCAAGACCTTCGAGGATTCATTTGCCCCCGAACCAGTGCCATCTCCTTCGACTCGATCTTCCTCTTGGACTCGATCTTCATCCCAGACGGGGCGAGTTTCATCCGCCACACTTGCCCCGCTACTCTTCTTTTGCAACTGTGTAATAGACTCTTGTTGTTCCTTCAGCTGTTAAAGATTCGAGCCAAATTTATTTCGACATCCTTAGCATCGTCCAGTGTTTTCTCATGTGACCTTCTGGATTCCTGGGATGAAATCACAGGGTTATTCTGATGCTCACCAGTTATCATATCAACAGGCCGAACGTCGTTGTTGTTATTGATATTGTTAGCACCATTGTCACCATTGTTGTTGTCATCATAGTTGCTAACCTCAACGTGGATTTCACTAGCCATTCTGCAAGTACTTGATCTGTTTTTACAAAATCTCAAAAGAACAAGTAAAATTTGAGTTTGAATAAATCAACACAATTATCCTTAGCCCCACGATGGGCGCCAAACTGTTTACCCCAAAAAATGTACAGTTAAATTTGTAAGTAATTTTAAGAATACGTGAATTGATTTGTAAATAAGTGTAATAAATAATTAACAATAAGTAAATAAATGAAAGTAATAAGCAAGAGAATAGCCTGAAATAATATGATCTTGACGAAAAACTGTTCAATGAATTTGGTGCGATCCTTAGCTGTTTTGCTTCGGGTCCGAGCCAACTATGAGAGCTTTAACAATTGTGATTACAATGAAATAGCGCAAGTATGAATAATCAAAATGAGATGCCCCTCCAATATGAAGGTGGGGGGTCCTTTTATAGCTATCAATACAAGGCATTTACGCACAAGAATCATTCCTTAATTAAATGTAATTAAATAAGAATAACGACCACTTAATGAAAAAGAGTAACGATTGACACCATATCCGGAACGGGTACGTGCTGAGCTTCTCCGGTCCTCCATCCAGCGTCACTTGGCTCGGTCGCTACATGGTCTTGATTTGGTACTCGGACTCACCCCGATGCAACTTTCATTCGGTGCATAATTATGTCATCTCCTTCAATTTCCATATCTAAACCATGTCACGTGTCATGTCGGTTTTCACTAGTATATAGTGTTCCCAAATTTAAAAGCTTTATTACCATTCTTTTTTAATCAGTTAATTGAAACAAAGGAAGTATTCCTATATTCTCATTTCATTTCATTACCGCTAGATTACACTCAAGTAAAGACGATTCGGTAGATGACGCAACAAGTGACGTAGTCTAGTTTGTAAATGAAGTCATTCATTCTGGATAATATTTTAAATCGAATAAGATCCAAGTATTTGAAATTTGACAGGTACATAAAATGAAGATCAAAATGGCCTATTTTTTTTTATATCCAACTTTTCGGCTTACGCCAGAATATTTCTGGAGATAGTAGTCTCGGTCCCTCAGCACTACGATCGGTAAATATCACATACAAGGTCCTACTTCAGAAGAGAGCAAATTGCTCCCACCAAGTTTCAAACTCACGTTGCAGACCTCCAGCTGGATTTTAAGTTCCTCTCCTTTGTCATCCAGCTAAGCGTGGGACTTCAAAATGACCTATTTAGATTGCAGAGAAGGCAGTAATAAGGGGTATATAGGTTCCTCTCTTTGTGGCACTCTGCCTCCTTGAGTAGACGCCATCAAACCACTAACCAAAATACAGCGACTTTACGACTTTGCAAATTGGCATGATATTCTTGGATTTTATTGCTTACTTTATGTTGTGGGGAGCAAGTTCTCAGTATATTCCAGCCACTAGTTTTTTTTTTTTTTTTTTTTTTTATATCAATAAATACTTAAATAGAGAAATTGCCTATGATAACTAAGAAACACAAATGGAGAAAGGAAAATGACACTCCTTAGTTAGGCAATTGAAAGTTAGATTGCTAATGTTTTATACTCCCTTCTTCTTAAAATAAATTAAGTGTCAATATCACGTCCATTAAGAAATAAATAAATACGATATGAAATTTACTAAATTATTTCTATTTATTAGATGTTTTTTTTAAAATTGAGCAATATTAAAAAGAATTACTTCTAATGTCAAGGACACAGTTGAAAATAATTGTCAATTTTTGTCTTGAATTTTTAAGGTAACACTTATTTTGGGACAATTTTTTTTTTTACTAAAGTGACGCTTATTTTGAAACGAAGGGAGTACTATGTAAATTAAGAAGAAAAATGGTCGTGTATTCCGTGAGTTATCCTTGTCCAAGAGGTATTAAATTAATCTTGTATTCAGTGGCGGAGTCATTCTTGTCCAAACGGATATCCTTTGTTGGATATACTTATATTGGTGTAAATATGTTGAATCTCTTTATGTTTTGATTTTCGTTCGTATATTTTTTTTATTGCGCCACTACTTGTATTAGGTAGGAGGACAATGTTTAAGATTGTTACTGTGGGTTATTATAATATATCAAGAAACATTGTCTTTAAATTAAGGATGGCCAGTGGGCCGGGTCGGTCCGGTCCCGCCTTGAACCCGACATTTTTAAAAAAAAATCGGGACTCGAACCGGGACGGGACATGGTCTCGTCCCGACCCATCCCGGCCCGCCCTAGGCCCGCCAGTCTCGATCCTGGTCCCGTCCCAGGCCCGCCAGTCCCGACCCGATCCCGGTCCCGCCCCAATCCCGCCAGTCCCTATCCGATCCCGGTCCCGCCCCGATGCGCCGCCCCGACCCGACCCGATCCGGTCCCCCCTGTGCCCGCCGATCCCGACCCTATCCCGATCCCGCTCCGCCACTATCCCGCCCAACCCCAACCCCTTTGCAAAAATAGTTGTTGCATCAACGGTCATTTTACATTTTGGTCGTTGTGCAACGGCCATTTTCGGCCTCCCCCTACCCCCTTAATATTTATTTTTAACCCATAAGTTATTATATTTACATTTTAACCCAATTTTCCAACTATAAATACCTATTCTCTTCATCTTTCTCACAAATCTTCCTACAATCTCTCTAATCTCTCAATCTATCTCTCTACAAGTCTACATTGTCTACTAAATATTCAATTTTACTTATTCGTTTGGGAGTGAAGTTGGCAACTAGCTTGAAGATCTTCCATCGAGCAAAGTTTCAATTTTCAACCTCTCGATTACACGTCGACGTTATGTCGGCGTTTGGTACATTCGTTCCTTCATTAAATTATTATTGTCTGTTTATTTTATTTAGCGCGCTTAATTTCAGTTACTTTAATTATTTATTAGTATAATTATAAATTTATAATGAAATGATTTAAACGCATGCTTACGGGTAGGGGTCATGCTTCTCCTAGTAAGGGCAACAAGGGCAAGAGTCTTATTTCTAGACAGAATCATATTCCTACGCAGGATGATTTTGTTGATACCGAACATTTTCCTACAATACCATTAGATTTAGACTATGAGCTATTTTCTGAAACTCAATAAGACTTTAATTTTAGACGATGATCTAGATGATACACCCACTAATGTAGATGACAACACACCCACTAGTGCACCTTCAACTGAAATGCCTCCTATTGCCTCTAGTATGAGACGAGGTCCAGCAAAACGAACATTAAAATCATATGCATGGACATTTTTTTATAGGGACGTAGAGAATCAAGTAGCTAGATGTAAAATTTGTAAAGATGTTTTAAAATTTAAAACTGAAAAAGATCAAGGTGGGACGGGGGGGGGGGGGGTAATGAGACACGTATCAAGGTCTCATCCTGCTAGGTATGCCCAATACGAGGCTTCAAAATTGGGTGTGCAAACGTCCGCTCCATCGGGATAAGGTTCACATACTGTTCTTGAACAAATACAGGGTCAAATTAACCCTATGACGGGGGGAATTGTAGGCCCTAAATACGATAAACATAGAGATAGGGAAGCAATAGCAAAATTAGTTGATGTGAAAGGTTTGCCTTTTTCATTTCCTTCATCTCCCGGTTTTATTCATTACATTAGAGATATATATAATCCTGCTTTTAACGGTTTTTCTAGATCAACTGTTAAGAGAGATGTATTTAAATTCGCACATGAATATCAACTGTACTTACATTATTCATTATATCATTATAATGGCAAAGTGGCTATCTCTTCTGATATAAGTCGTAGTACTAACGGCCATGATTATTTAACAGTAATTTGTCATTGGATAGATTATAAATGATCTATGCAAAAATGTATCTTAGCGTATAGATATATAGATGATAGGCACACTGGTACTTTTATTGCATTAAAATATTTATTAAGTGTGCGATTATTACGGAATAACTGATAAAATTATGACTATTACATTAGATAACGCTTCTTCTAACAATTACGCTATTACAATTTTAAAAAATAGTTTAACTCCATCTTTTCCAGATCATTTTCATATAAAATGTGTGTGTCATAAATATAACTAATTGTAAAGGATGGTCTATCACTTTTTGAAGACATTCTTAGTAAAATACAATTTGCTATAAATTTTATTTTAAAAAATAATAGAATACAAGGAAGAAAAGAATATAAAAAACTTGTCACGATTGTCAACTACCTTATAGAAAAATTTCAGAAGAAATACCCACTAGGTGAAATTCTTTATACAAGCAACTACTTGTTGCTTAAGACTATTAAAAACCTATAACTTTATTTTTTAACTCTCATAATAAAAATCCAGTTGATATGGTTGTAGATCGTGATTGGGTAAAATTTTCCGAACTTATCGTATTTTTAGAGAAATTTTTTCAAGCAACAAAAGAATTTCCCGGTATATATTATCCTACTATTTAAACTATGTTGTTTTATATAGCTCTAATATTTTTATTACTTAGTGAATATATGGAAGTACTACCACCTCCAAGTCCCAAAAATCCAAATCACCCACCACCTATTGAACAAACTAAAGAAGAAGTGTTGTCTAGCGTAGAAGACGAATGCAAAAAAATATATAGATTTTACCAACAAGAAAGTGCTAGCAACATACCGGCTTTCATACCATCTTCTTCTTCTTCAACACAACCTCACAAAAGACATGTTGTTTCTGCGGCTAGTATTGAAAGCATCAGAAATAGAATGTGCGACCGTACCGCTACTAACCAAATTAGCGAGTTTGATATTTTTGTTTTGCAGGGTTCTGTACCGTACCAAGCAGTTCTCAATGAAGAAGGACGTGAAGACTTGCAGAAATACTGGAGGGGGAATGAGAAGACCTTTCCGACACTTTCAATGATGGTCTAAGATGTTTTGAACATTCCCGCGTCATCAACGGCGTCTGAAAGCATTTTTTCTGACGGCAGATATCAAATAGGAGAGCACAGACACTCATTAGCCGGAGACAGCTTCGAGATTGTAGTATTATTCAGAGATTGGATACGAGCAGAGCGGAGAAGGTGCGGTCAACCGGAGATCAATGAAGAAGAAGACGAAAACTATAACGAAATCTTATCCGAAGGTGGTGGAAGCGACGTGGAACAATTTGACCAACAAATATCAATTCCAACCGAAGAACCACAGGAAATTATCAAGAAATTAGAACATATTTTTTTCAGAATGTAATTTTTTAATTGCAATTTTACTATGTAATTTGCAACTTTTGAACAACACCACAAAGTTGCAATTTTGACAATTGTATTTGTTTTACAAAAAAAATCATATGTCTATTAAATAATATAAGAGGCACAAAAACAACCTTGAGATATTTTTATTACACTATCTTGTCTTGTTTAATTATTGAGTTTTTATATATATGTTATTTTTTAAATTAAGTGCAAAAAAAAAAAAAAACCGCCCGGGATTCCGATCCAATCCCGACCCGACCCGATTCCGACGGGATCGGGGGCGGGACTTCGGCAAATCCCGCTTAACCCGATCCGATCCCATCAAACCCGACCCGAATGTCCCGATCTCGGCCTACTGACCACCCCTACTTTAAATTAGTTTGAAGCCCCCCTGCATCTTTTAAGCCTAATTGAATTAAATAATTAAAGCAAACGACTCACTTGATGATTCATAATTCGGCGTGTACCATGTGATATGTGAAAGAGGTTTTTTTTTCACATGAAAATCGAGTTTTGGACCTTTTTACTGTTTAAGAAAAAATGGATATTTTCTCTCTAAAAATGGACTTAAAAAATGATGAAAAACTCGAGATATAATGATTTTTTTTTTGTTTAGATTAGTTTTTTTATTTTACACAACTATGTAAAAGAATTGGTACCTCATCTATGTTATGCTCATAAGTTAGACTAGTGACATGCCTTATGTGATTTTCAAATTAATCTACTAGTAATATAATTTAGCAAGTTGAAATTTAATTGAGAAAGTAAAAAAGGAACAGTAGAGTACAAGACTTCCTACTTTTACAATTTTCTCATGACACCTTCAATTATAAATCTGTTTCACCCACTTTTCTCTTTTAGTATGTCCTAAATGAATGTATTATCCTCTTTTACACATTATTTAATTTTAACATTTCTATTTTATTGTTAATGATTAGTTAGGACTTAATATAAATTTGAAACAATAAAAAAGATATGTAAAACTTCCGCATCACTCATTAAAAAAATGATTTATATATATATATTGCATATCAAAAATAGTTTTTTTTTTTATTTCATCTTGAGCCAAATCGAAATTGAAACAATATCAGGAAGTGGTCACCCTTGCTCAATTTAGCCTGGATCTATAGTGTTAGTTATTGTTCCATGTGCATTTATTAAGTATTCGTAAGTTTATGTAACCTATTTATTATTATATACTATTAATTTAAAATCACTATATATATAAATTTATAAATTTAAAATTTAAAATTTAAAATTTAAAATTTAAAATTCTATCTGATCAGATAATTCGGGTATTCTGTTTCAAAAGGTGAGGGGTCATTGGGGTAGTCTTTAATTTTTACCCTTCAGTATTTTTGCGTGGCATAATTTTAATTTATATTTTTCTTGACGAAGTTTACCTTTAGCTCGGCATATGTATCACAACATCCACACAAGGGATGTAGGACACGACAAACTCTCAAACTCAACATAATCTGAAAAATGACATAAGTTTACTTTCGCTTAGCATATGTATCATAATATTCACACAAGTTATGTCGGACAAGGAAAAACTTTCAATACTCAAACATAATCTAAAAGAGCTACACAAGTTATGCAAGGGTGGCTCAACACTATTGGTGGCCTAACACTATTGGTAGCCTAAAGTGAAACTTCGATGAGAGATCTTTACATTTTTTTTCAAGAAAAAGTCATATAATATATATTTTTATTTAAATTTATTTTTCTATTTTTTAAAATGCAAAATTATGAATAATCGTCTTATAATGAATTTCTTCTAATAAATCCTTTTCAATTGATAATATACCTATTCCACTCAATCTTTCTCGAGACATTATTGATATTAAGTACGATTTTATCAATTTTAATTTTGAAAAACTTCTTTCTACTGAGGCAACTGTTAATATTATTCTATAAGTAATATAGGCATTTGGAAAAGAATCAAGTCATTTTATATGATTCGGTTAAAGTATTATCATCTACTTGTACTATCTATCTTCACACTCTTAATTTAGAAAAGGACAAAGTGCAAATGTACCCCTAAACTTTGTGATTTAGAGCAGATATACCCCTCATTAAAAAAATGATGGATATATACCTCTGCCGTTATAAAATAGTGCAAATATATCCTTTTTGTTGTCGAAAGTTTTTTAAAAACTCATTTATCTTATTTTTAATTAAAAAAATGTCACCGGTTTTTAAAAAAGTGTACCTATTTTTTTTAGTAGACATATTTTTCTAAAGCCACATGATATTTTTTTTCCTAGTAAGCCGGTCTGGTTTGTTTAAAAAAATGGGTAGACTTATTTGTTTTAAAGTCATAGAGATATTTTTTATAGACCTGATCCATCAAAATAATTACCATGTGGCTTTAAAAAAATATGTCTACTAATAAAAAAAATGGGTAGACTTTTTTTTTAAAGCGACGAGACACCTTTTTAATTAAAAATAAGTTAAATATTTTTTTAGAAAAATTCCGCCAGCGAAAAGAGTATATTTTCACCATTTATGTAACGATAGGGTATATTTGCACAATTTTATAACGGCAGGGGTATATATCCATTACTTTTTAACGAGGGATATATCTATCTAAATTGTAAAGTTGAGAGACATATTTGCACCTTTGGCCTTTAGAAAATAAGCCTAAACCATCAATATCAGATTGACCGTTGTATTTTAAAGAATATTCAAGATTAAAGCAACACTTTTCAAATTTTAATTATCGAGTGATCTCAATTATTTACCACTATATGTTGAAATGTTTTTTTCAAAACCTATTTTTTTATCAAATCAAAGTCCCAGAGATATCTCCTTTTTTCAGTTAAAAGATGTAATACCTTTTTTTTTTCATAATAAGAACTTATATACTTAACTATTTTGGTATAAAATGGGCCTCTAAAAATTAGAGGTCTAAAGTCCAAACTTTAATAACTTTACTCAAAAATTATCCCTGAACTTATGTCGCATAATTTATTTTTTATAAAATTTGTGTTGAGCCAGGTGATTGTTTAGTTTTCAAAAATAAAAATGTTAATAAAATTTATGTCAAGTGAAATAATTTTAGATATTTTTATTAAATAAATAATATGAGTAAAACTTAAAGACCATTAATATGAGGGTCGAAAAATAAATACAGGTGCATTTGAAAGAATACGTGCAAAAAATTCAAAGGATGGTCGCAGCACTTGCGTAGTCCCGGCCTCGTACCTGAGGTTCTTTATAAGTTAACACCTGTCAAGATTCCACACTGCAAATTGGTGGTAAAAGAGAGTGCCGTACCACTCCACTAATAGCAGTACCAAACTACCAATCAGTCTACATGATGAGTAATTACCAACTACTCTGTAATTTTTGGTGGAACAGTGCAAGGTAACTTATTGAAATAGTTATATTTTCTAGGCTTTTAATTTATAGTAGTTATTTTTTGTTTAATTATATTTTATAGTTATATTTAGGAAATTTATGTGTATTTGATTGCATTTAAGTGTATTTGAATATATTGTTCAGTTATATTCAACTTTATCTGATAAAACATATATTTGACTATATTTGAATAGATAATCTTAATTTCTTTAAATACATGAGTATTCAAAATGAATGTATTTCAATGCATTTAAATACACAACTAAGCTATATATTTTAGTGTATTTATATATTGATATATCCTTTTATTTTGGTTGTATTTGAATAAATTATTCGAGCTCCGATCAGCAACGTCCCATCGGCGTTGTATTCAACCGTATTTAAATGTATTTACACTCAATTTTTTTTTTACTTGAATGTATTTACCCTCAAATAAATAAAGAACACGTTCAAATTCTTTAAAAAAATATTGTATTTGGTCAAAAAATTAAAATACAAATCCGATGAACATTGACGATGTCGATGGCAACGCCCAGAACAATTCTGAATATGAATAGTTGAGGAAAAAAAGATGAAAGAAAACCTTGAGGGAATGCAACAGTTAGGGATTTTTGACATATCACTCAAACTCAAGTCTGATGGGGCATACTCCGGGTATACTCCACTATTTCCGTGTATTAACTGATGGGGTCATTCCCACTACTTTTTGTTAGAATGTTCCGGCCAAATTTTCTCAGATATGGTGTTGTCGTCGTGGAGGTGGGAGAGGCGAAGAACCAGATATGGACGGAGAGAGGGAGAGGCGGTGGTGCCACCGTGGAGGAGGAAGAGACGGAGATAGTGTTGGATATAATTGTTGGAATCAAAGCAGTACGTGAAGTAAATAAATATTACAAGTGTTCGAAAGGATAAACAAACAACCAAGATTATAATTGCCGCAAGGTTGTTGAGTCTTGAATCTTGATAACCTGAAATCAAGAAACACTAAATCTGGATTGTTACAACTGTGGCTGAGTCGAGAGATGACTCTCTGTCTTTAAGACAAGATTGCCCCGTATATATGCTTTTACGTTAGCGGGCAATAGTCTCCCAAGATAAAACATCAACTAATCAACACTACAAAGCAAATAAGTTGATTCTGACGAAGAAAACAAACATGAAACGACTTGCTGAAGAATGAAAAATTTAGAGGAAAAATGAAGAGTTTCTGTTCTTTTCTTTTGCTACTGTTTCTGGTCCACTTTTTTTTTTTCTTTCTATTTTTCTATTTTTCATATTGTCCTCAAATAAGAGTAAGGTCTCAACATATAGTGTTTGTAATGGCCGAATTCAAGTGCCTTGTAATGGAGATTCAATACTCCAAAATCAGCCCAAGAGAGTCCAAAAGATAATATCAGAAGAAGCCCAAAGCCCAAGACCCAAGACCCGAGACCCGATCGGACGGGACGGGGGCGCGCGGGCTTAGCCTAGAACCTAAGCACATCTAGGTCCTCCCTCCTTCAAACACATGGGTTACCCCTTGGGGTCCCAAACCCTTATTCATTTTTTAGGCTTATAAAAAGAACAATTCTTCATTTTTCCACCGATGTGGTAGATTTGTCCAACACCATATTTTCATGCCTCAAACACCTTACTTCATGGACCAATCTCTTTATTTTCTTAACAAAATTTGACGATTCTTGGCCCTACGGTCATCTACTCACTTAGTAGATTATGCACGTGTGAAGAGACAAAGCCTCCAACATGCGGAACCCTAGTGTTTAAGTCATTAAATATGGGTGGACGCAACCCCCCATCAAAGGCAAATGTTAAACAATCCCCTCTTGAAATAGATTTTGGTGCACACACAAGGTGCCTACTTTCAGCGAAAAGATATTGCATCAGGAGAGGTAGCTTCCGCTTTGAACCTTCCCTAGTTGAATACCACCAGACTTACTTACTGCGCGGTGAACGTGATGTCTTGAACCGTCAGTGTTTAGTGTAAGCCAAGACAATGACACCAACACAATAACTCCTCTTATTCGTTTTCATTCTTATTGTTCTGTCCGTTGTGGTCGTGGACACACTTGGATTCTTAAGTGCGTTCATTTGAGGTGGCATGTCCTCGCACTTAAATAGGTGATCTCCTATAAGGTATCCTGCTATACCCTACTTCACAAGTGTTATGAATCATTAAAAGTTTCCCCAACCTTAACCTCAACCGTTTGAGGATCGTTAAAGGTTTGGTAGTTTATCCTTTACCCACCATGCAGGTAACACTTTAATATCTATTGCGGGAACAACTTTGAATTCATGTTTCCTTACATAAATCATCATCCGAAGTGCTCAACTGAACCTTTTGCTACTTAATTTTCCCATTGAACCAAATTCTTCAGATCTCCAGTCAGTATGGTTGTGTTACCACCGCAAAGGTTCGTATTGTTTGGGTTTTAAGCCCATTCCCCTAGACAGTCAGAATTCTTGATCTTCGGGTAGTCCCTTAGTTAAAGGATCCGCTATATCCTTTGATTAGTAATAAAGGAAGTGACATCTGTGGTGATCAACTGCCATATGGTCTTATGTCTTCGATAGATCCGACAGATATGTTCAGACGCCGTCATCCGTGCCTTTCCTGAAGTCGACCGACTAGCCACAATGTATAACTGCTGAAGGCACGGGTTTCTCCCAATAAGGGACGTCATCTAAGGAGTCGTGAAGTTACTCAACTTCTTTTATGCTTTGTTTAAAGCGATAAACTCTGATTCCATCATGAATCGGCCGATGCAAGTTTGCTTAAAGAATTTTCAAAGACACACCATACACATCCACTTGTGGCTTTGGTGTTCTTCAAGTTCGATGTCCAGTTTGCATCACTGTGTTCTCCCAAAACAACTGGACATCCAGAATACCATAATCCGTAGATAAGCGAATATTTTAGATATCGTCATATCCGATTTAACGCCTTCTATCGATCATTTTCAGAATCACGAGTGAACCTTAGTTCAACTGATTTACTTTGTAAGCCGATACCAGGTCAGTTGTAGTTGTAAAATACATTGAACTACATGTGAACTGCGCATATCGCTACTGGTATATGGATGCACCATGATTCCAATCAATTCTATGATTGCTTCAACGAGACTGTCAACTACCTCACAAATGAGTTTGGAATTAGACCGGTCCATTAGATGTCTTAGAAATTCCAATTCCTAAGATGTCATCTGTGATACTCATATCTTTCATATCGAGACTTTTGTGTCAATATGACTTCCACTTTCAGACTATTGGTTTTCCAACTGTTGGCTTTCTAATTTCAGAGTCAATGTTTCTGTTGTAAGATTCATTGTTTTTTTTTCACCTGAAACTTCCAGTATCAAAATGTAAACATTTCAGGAACCAAAAATAAAGTTCAGGAAGAAGCCCAACAGTCCAACAAACCAACTCTGATCCTCCCCTTTCAACTTTCCGATTACGAAGGTTGTCTCAAAATCCATGTCACGCAAGACTGCAATGGCCCTGGATGTTAAGCTATTCACAGGGGAGCACATGTCCAAGTAGCCGAGGCCTTATACTCGATAGTAGATCCATATACTTTGTACTCAATTTGAGTATCATCTTTTACAACCCAAATGTTCTTTTCCCAGAGGAAGTTCAACCGTTACACAAGTATGGTTCTATCTGATGGAAGCTATTTCTCTCTCTGCAGCTTCTTTCCAAAGTAGTGCTTCAGGAGATGACAATTCTTTGTTAATTGTCCATGGTTCGTTCTTAACCATGCAAGCTAGAAGGACAGGAACAAGTCTTTGTCCCTCTTCGCTCCGTCTCGGTTCAACATCTAGAATCCCTGAGTTCTGTAGATCTTGAACATTAAGTTCCGGATAGTCAGCAACTTCCGAGTCCTGTAGATCTGGAACGTCTAGTTCTGAACAATCAGGCACTCGCGGGTTCTTGTTAACCTCGAGCAATTGCTTCTTTTTCCTTCTCAAGGAAATAATTCGGCATTCTTTGCTCCAAGAGGCGATAAACACCACTGTTATTTGCAGATCCAGTGGATATGCAATCTACAGTCTTAGGTCCAGCTTAACCTGTTTCGGTATTCCAACCTCTACCAAGCCACCCCACATCACAACATCTGTAGGTGTGATCTTTTCCATGTTTCACATGGAGGGTTATCCTTATCCTTATGCGGAGTTCTTCTGAGAATCGCATTAGCGGTAGACGTACGGCTTTGCGCTTGGCTAACACCGTTAGACTGAGGTGAATAAGGAGCAGTCGTTTGATAAACGATTCTTCACATTCTCCCCCTCTATCACTACGAATTCCTCAATCCGTAGGCTTAGTTGATTTTCAACTTCTACTTTGTAGCGCTTATCCGCTTCAACAACTTTATCTTTGTTTTTCAACAAACAAAGGATACAATACGTTGTACCAACGTTAATGAAGGTCACAAAGTACTTGGCTCCCCCCTCTATTTTGTACAAATTTCAAATCACCCATGTATGTGTGATTAAGTTCTAGAGGAGCGATGCTTCTTTCACTATTCCTTTGATGGAATGGAAAGGTGATTTTGCCTCTTCGCCCACCTCACATTCATTTTGAGGATTTATGTCGGCAGAAGGCAACAACTCAACTTCGTTAGCATTTGAATGACTTTCTATTTAACGTGTCTTAATCTATGATGGCATAGATGCACAGATTACAAATATATCATTCATTTGGCTACAAACATACTGTACCATTCTTAGTTATTACAGACATGTTGGACTAGTCTCAAACCAGCTTGACCAACAACGTCCTTGAAACCAAGTTTGGGACATGTATCACTTCATTTTAGAGTGATCTCATTCCTTAAAGTCTTTTTTAAGGACAACCTTTCCAACCCCTTCTACTTTAGATGTGGTGTTGCTTCACATGAACAACCTCTTGCCCGTGGTTAGGGCGTAACCGGATCATATGTGATCTGGATACTCTGGCCCACTCCAATTGCTTTGGCAAACTGAGTGTCTAAATTCTTTTCTGCCTTTCTTTTGTCCTTCAGATCATTTAAGACATGGAAACTCTGGCCCACCTCACTATGTGTCCATTACTTTTCTGCCTTTCTTTTGGCCTTCAGATTTTTTAAGACCTGGAAATTCTGGCCTACTCCAGTTGCCCGTAGGCTTTGTACGACTGAGTGTCCAATATCATCCTATCAAATGAAGGATCTTCTGTCAGATATGTGACAGGTTCAACGTCTTAAGATAAGCCATTATCTTTTAGTCTTCTTCACTTGAGATTGGTGCCCAGACAATTCCTGGCGCTTGCTTAAGAGTGGTAAAAGTTTTCGCACAGTCATTGGATCTTTCTCCCTCGTATATGCGAACATACTTTACACATTTTTAATAATTACACCCAAAAGAACGTATCTTTTAAGTTTTGTTTACAAAAAACAATCTTTCAACGGAAAGAAAGGTGAGATTAAACTTCTGATTTTAAAACGTAAGGTATATAATTTTTCTGGAAAACATTTTCATAATCCCAGCCTTACATTAAGTCCTTTTAATCAGACACCATTTAATCTCATTTTTGACAAGGAAGAAAAATAACTTATCCCAATTTCGGATTCTGCCCCTCTTGTCCTAGTTGACATCCTCAGCCTCTCTTGGGCGCTTGTTTCTACCACTCTCGGGAGCGGTGACACCATCAACACCTTGACCGTCAACAACATAATCAGAACTGTCTTCTACCAGAAAACCACAACCATAGCCAGATTTGGTCACACATCTGTTGAGCGACATCTTTCGAGCACTAATACAATCTTGTCTTAAAATTATTGGATATAATTGTTGGAATCAAAGCAGTACATGAAGTAAATAAATATTACAAGTGTTCGAAAGTATAAACAAACAACCAAGATTATAATTTCCGCAAGCTTGTTCAGTCTTGAATCTTAATAACCTGAAATCAAGAAACACTAAATCTGAATTGTTACAACTGTGGCTGATCGAGAGATGACTCTGTCTTTAAGACAAGATTGCCCTGTATATATGCTTTTACGTTAGCGGGCAATAGTATCCCAAGATAAAACAACAACTAATAAACACTACAAAGCAAATATGTTGATTCTGATGAAGAAAACAAACATGAAACGACTTGCTGAAGAATGAAAAATTTAGAGAAAAAAGGAAGAGTTTCTGTTCTTTTCTTTTGCTACTATTTCTGGTCCACTTTTTTTTTTCTCTTTTTCATATTGCCTTCAAATAATAGTAAGGTCTCAATATATAGTGTTTAAGAGGATGACCTCTCAACTAGCCAAATAATGGCTTTTAATAGCCATGTAATAGCACCTTAGAGGAGTTATATTCAGCCAAGTAATGGCCGAATTCAAGTGATTTGTAATGGAGATTCAATGCTCCAAAACCAGCCCAAGAGACAGAAACCTTATGTCTTCCTCTTCCTAATTTTATCTTTCCTGAAACTCCAGGGACCAAACTGTAAGTACTAAACAGTTTGGGGTCTAAAAGATAATATCAGAAGAAGCCCAAAGTCCACGACCCGAGACCCTACCAAACGGGCGGGCGGCGACGGTGCGCGTGTGGTCTTAGCCTCGAACCCAAACACACCTAGGTCCTCCCTCCTTCAAACACATGGGTTACCTATTGGGGTCCCAAACCCTTATCCATTTTTTAGGCTTATAAAAAGAACAATTCTTCATTTTCCCACCGATGTGGTAGATTTGTCCCAAACCATATTTCCATGCCTCAAACACCTTACTTCGTTGACCAATATCTCTTTCATTTCTTAACGAAATTTGATGATCCTTGGCCCTATGGTCATCTACTCACTTAGTAGATTATGCACGTGTGAAGAGACAAAGCCTCCAACATGCGAAACCCTAGTGTTTAAGTCATTAAATATGGGTGGACGCAACCCCCCCATCAAAGGCAAATTTCCAACAGGTAGATCTGACCAGAGAGAGGAAGAGGCAGTGGTGTCGCCATGGAGGAGGGAGAGACTAGTCTGGTCAGAGAGAGGGACTAGACAAAGGGAAAAGAGAGAGAGGTGATGAAGAAAATAAGTCATAAAAACCTAATGTATTTGATATAATTATGATATGTAAATTAAAAATTTAGTGTAGCTATAAAAAATAATTAAATTAAATAGTAGTTACTAATCATAAATATTTCTTAGAATTAGCTATGCCAAGTAAAGATTTCTTAAATAAATTCATTGGCATCGTTAAATAGTTGTCCTTTGCATAATTGAGATTAATGACAGTTAGGTGTTCCACCCAATTGAGTGTTAGAATTTCCCTAAATTTTCTATCTTATTTGAATTTATAATAATTGTGTTTTATTTCAAAAATATTTTTTTGGTGGAAAATGTTTCTTTGTGGAAAAAGTTTCTACCATATATTTTTTTGGAGGAGAAGTTTTAGACTTCTATAAATAAAAGATATTTTCTTTTGATTCAGCAATATAGTAGCATCTACAATGTAGTCATTAATGAGTCTTGTTTAGAAGAAGATTATCCTATCAATATGTTTATGCTTTTTATATTAGTTTTTCAATACGTAGGTCACTTAACCGAAACATATTATAATATTATGTCTTTTAAGTGTATTTTCTTTGTCGTCTGATTTATCGTCGTTCAAGATTTGCAATTATTAGCTTCCGCATGACGTCATGATTATTTTGATCCTAACAAGTGGTATCAGAGCCAATGATTTACGAAATTGAAGACATGTTCAAGGCGGTTCAAATCAAGTTGCAATCAATTTCACGATAATGAAGATTTTATCTAAATGCTACACGTGAAGATGAATTTTTAATTATATTTTCAATATCCTTGACGTTGGATCTTTAAAAATAAAGCAACATATTTTAAAACTAATTTTTAACTTATAATCTTTTAATCTTATTTTTAACCATGACAAACAACATTGATGAAGATTGTGTGAGGGAGAAGAATCAAAATTATACCGGGGAAAAGTTCATATTTGCCATCATATTGGAAAAAGGGTCATACTTACTCTAAGTGATTTTTGCCACTTACTATGGTTAAGTGGTTTTTTACATTGTGAAATTTGAATCGGATACGTCTCTGTAGAGAGGAAAGGAAAGACGACAACATAGCAGAGAGACGTGAGCGCTGACGCTATGCAAATGCAACTCCTCTAATCACATACACTATATAACATACTATGACTCACACATAATTGTCAACTACACCACCTTTTTCTTACGTCGAATTAAAATTATAGTACTGCTTGTCTGCCGCTTTGCCTAACATGAAAGAATATATAAACTAGAAGAAAAAAAACATAATTTCTCAACGACATAGTCACCATTAGTTCTGGGTTCCAAGGATTTTATTGCTCTTGATTGGTCATACTTCCCAGACTATCGGCCTCTTTTGTCGTACACCTGTTGCTTCTCTGGTTAGTTCTGTTTATTGTCTTCAATTTTGTATTTTTAAAACTATTTAAGCCGCCCAAAACATGATGCATATATGCTTTTCTGCTCTGGTTAATTAGTCTTTTTTAAATGCATTTTGGATCTTGCAGTATGAGATTTTGTCTTGTTATATTATATTATACTGAGTATATTCTGGCTGCCTATTAAATGAAGTGAGAAAACATTCATTCATAAGCCATAATTTTAACGGCTCCCTATTCTCTTGGAACCGTTATTGCTTGCAGTTTTCTATTTTTTGTGTTCCCTCACTTCGTAGAGAATTGGATGTCCGAGTTAAGATATATATTATAAGCGATACAAAAATAAATAGTTGAGTAATCTGTTTCTTTAGCCAAGAAAAAACATTTCTAGTTTGTGCGTTGAGTAGTGTGGACAGTGGATGTAGTTAGTGGTCATCGTCATCAGTGATCACTTTTATGTTGTAGTAATAATAACATAGCAAGGTACATCAAGTTCATTTTGACCTTTTTTGGCTACTGTTTACTACTTTCTTTCTTGCAATAATTGATTCTGAACTTGTGGCTTACAATAATTCTTCATTATACAATTGTTATTTTTCCCTTCTTTTTTTTTTTCTGTTTCTGGTTCCACTAGAATAATGTCTCTTCACAAGTCTGATCATGTAAATACCTTGTTGATTGAATAATGAATTTCCCCGCAGAATGAATTTCCATTATTACGAATTAAAGTTTGAATCTTTGGACTGATATTTCATTTCCAGGTCTTAGAGACTGGCAGAAGGAGATGGAGGACATGTGGGCTGTATTTTGTGGGGCATCAGATTGTTCGAACGACGAAGGAAAGCCTTGCAATACTGATTGGGTGTCCGTGGCACAACCGTCATCCTGTATCAATCATGCATTGATAATTTGTTTTGATGTTATACTCCTGCTGTTCTTCCTATTCACTTTGTTAACCAAGACATCCTTAAAATACACCAACATTCCTTCTGGCTTTTCTAGGTTCTCACGTTTGCAGTTAACCTGTGCTACTTTCAATGGTGTCCTGGGAGTACTGTATTTGTCCTTGTTCATTTGGGTGTTTGAAGACCAAGTGAAGAAAACACATAGTATATTACCACTGCATTGGTGGTTACTTATCTTGTTTCATGGAATTACCTGGTTATCAGTAAGTTTAACTGCAAGCCTTAGGGGAAAACATATTTCAAGAACCTCTCTGAGGCTCTTGTCAATTCTTGCTTTTGTCTTTGCTGGAATTTCTGCTGGTATGTCGCTCGTTGCGGCTATTCTTTATGAAGATGTAACAATGAAGATAGCTCTACATGTTTTGTCCTTTGTAGGAGCATGTTTATTGTTGTTATGCACCTACAAGGGGCTGCAGCATGATGAGGAGAAACATCAAAATGATCTTTATGCTCCTTTAAATGGCGCTGCCAATGGAATTAGTAAAAGTGATTTTGCTAGCTCTGTTACTCCCTTTGCTAAGGCTGGGATTCTTAACATAATGTCGTTTTGGTGGATGAATCCACTGATGAAGAAGGGAAAGCAGAAAACTCTTGACGATGAAGACATACCCAAGTTGCGTGAGGCAGATCGTGCTGAATCATGTTACTTAATGTTTGTAGAGCTACTGAACAAACAGAAACAAGTTGATCCCTCTTCCCAGCCGTCCATTTTGAAGACAATAGTGTTATGTCACTGGAAGGAGCTAATAGTGTCTGGATTCTTCGCGCTACTGAAAATAACTACTATATCTGCTGGTCCTCTGCTTCTTAATGCATTCATTAAGGTTGCTGAAGGAGATGCAGCTTTTAAAAATGAGGGATTTCTATTGGTCATTCTGCTTTTTATATCGAAGAACTTGGAGTCCTTGTCACAAAGGCAATGGTACTTCAGGTGCAGACTTATCGGTGTAAAAGTAAGATCTTTACTTACAGCAGCCATTTATAAGAAGCAAATAAGATTATCCAATGCTGCTAAGCTGATGCATTCTAGTGGTGAGATCATGAACTATGTAACTGTAGATGCTTATCGAATTGGAGAGTTTCCTTTTTGGCTGCATCAGACCTGGACAACAAGTGTCCAGCTCTGCTTTGCACTTATCATTCTCTTTCGTGCAGTTGGACTTGCAACTATTGCATCCTTGGTAGTGATTATACTCACTGTTCTTTGCAATACTCCGCTTGCAAAGTTGCAACATAAATTCCAGTCCAAGCTAATGGTTGCACAAGATGATAGGCTCAAGGCTATCTCAGAGGCTCTTGTGAATATGAAGGTTCTGAAACTATATGCATGGGAAACTCATTTTAAGAGTGTCATTGAAAATTTGAGGAGAGTGGAAGAGAAATGGTTATCAGCTGTTCAGTTGCGAAAGGCATATAATAGTTTCCTTTTCTGGTCATCACCTGTTTTGGTCTCTGCTGCCACATTTGGGGCTTGTTATTTCTTAGGTGTTCCACTATACGCAAGCAACGTTTTCACGTTTGTAGCAACTTTACGTCTGGTTCAGGATCCAATAAGAACCATTCCTGATGTTATTGGTGTGGTGATTCAAGCCAAGGTTTCCTTTGCAAGGATAGTCAAGTTCCTTGAGGCCCCTGAGCTGGAAAATGCAAATGTTAGGCAGAAGCACAACTTCGGATGTACAGATCATGCCATACTTATGAAATCAGCTAATCTCTCATGGGAAGAGAATCCATCTCGACCTACACTGAGAAATATTAATTTGGAGGTTAGACCCGGTGAGAAGATTGCTATATGTGGGGAGGTGGGCTCAGGAAAGTCAACTCTCCTGGCAGCAATTCTTGGAGAGGTTCCAAGTATCCAAGGAACTGTAAGTTGTATTGGTTAGTTACTGTTTTCTTTGCTAAGTAGGAAATGACAAGCAGGTTCTCGAAGTTTTTATTGCAGGCACATTCAAATTTACTTCACTTTCATGCATAGCTGAGGAATTACGTCCATATTCCTAACTGATTATAGGTTCTTTGTGTTCTGCAGGTTCAAGTTTTTGGAACAGTTGCCTACGTCTCTCAGTCAGCATGGATTCAGACGGGGTCAATACGAGAAAATATTTTGTTTGGTTCTCCACTGGATAGCCAGAGATACCAGCAAACTTTGGAAAAGTGTTCACTGTTAAAAGACCTTGAGTTGCTACCTTATGGTGATCTCACTGAAATAGGTGAAAGAGGAGTTAATCTTAGTGGTGGTCAAAAGCAGCGCATTCAACTTGCTCGTGCACTGTATCAGAATGCTGATATATATCTCTTGGATGATCCGTTCAGTGCTGTAGATGCCCATACTGCTAGTAGCCTATTCAATGTGAGAAATAGTGTTCATATAATTGTGCTTCATATAATTTCTTAATATTTGCAAGCTCAAATCTGAACTGATCTCTTGCAGGAATACGTCATGGAAGCTCTCTCAGGGAAGACTGTCTTACTTGTGACCCACCAAGTTGATTTTCTTCCTGCTTTTGATATGATTCTGGTTAGTTTTTCTTGATAAACTTCTCTTTCTAATACGTCTCTTTTCAATAGCTTATAAGTAAAACTCACGAACTCTGAATATATATTCTGTAAAAATCGCATAGATCTTTGTAACTGAATGGTTGGCCTAACATATGTCTACTTTTATTCACAGTTAATGTCAGATGGAGAAATTTTACATGCAGCTCCTTATCATGAGTTATTGGCCTTGACCAAAGAATTCCAGGACTTGGTTGATGCACACAAAGAGACTGCTGGTTCAGAAAGGGTTGCAGAGGTCAATTCTTCATCAAGGCGGGAATCAAATACACGAGAACTTCGTAAGAGTGATACTGGTAAAAAATCTATAGCTCCTGAAGGTGATCAGTTGATTAAGCAAGAGGAGAGAGAAGTTGGAGACACTGGATTTACGCCTTATGTTCAGTATCTGAATCAGAACAAAGGGTACTTATTCTTTGTCATTGCTATCCTCTCGCATATAACATTTGTGATTGGTCAGATAACTCAGAACTCCTGGATGGCTGCACATGTTGATAATCCCCAAGTTAGCACTCTGAGACTGATAACAGTTTACTTGGTTATTGGAGTTGTTTCAACACTGTTTTTGCTCTCTAGATCCTTATCAACGGTTTTTTTGGGTTTGCAATCATCAAAATCCTTGTTCTCGCAGCTATTAAATTCTCTTTTCCGTGCTCCTATGTCATTTTATGACTCTACACCTTTGGGGAGGATATTAAGCCGGGTAAATATCTCAAACATGAACCTTGAAAAACAAGCTATAATAGTGATATTAAGGGTGTTTATGGACCTAACCATTTTTGCTACCCCAACCCCGTGGATGCAGGTCTCATCAGATTTGAGTATAGTTGATCTTGATATTCCATTCAACTTGATTTTCGCTTTTGGAGCTACCATAAACTTCTATTCTAATCTTATGGTGCTAGCTGTTGTCACTTGGCAAGTTCTGGTTATCTCCATCCCAATGGTTTATTTGGCCGTCCAGTTGCAGGTAAGAGTTAGCTATTTTATTTTTTCAACATCCTTTATAAACCTGTGCGCATACACGCTCTCAATCACTATTTTGAATGGTATGGATATATGATATTCTGGAGTTCAAATAGATCTAGAGATTCTTCGGCAAGGGTTGGTGGATTTTAAAAGTTTAATTTTCTGCCACACTATTCTCTTATGTGCCAGCAGTAACTGATAAACTGAGACTACGAACTTTTTCTCCTACTCTTGGCAGAAATACTACTATGTGTCTGCCAAAGAGTGGATGCGGATAAATGGTACTACCAAATCATTTGTGGCCAACCATCTAGCCGAATCTATTGCTGGAGCTGTGACTATAAGGGCATTCAAAGAGGAAGATAGATTTTTCAAGAAGACTTTTGAGCTAATTGATATAAATACCAGTCCTTTCTTTCACAATTTTGCAGCAAACGAGTGGTTGATTCAACGATTGGAAACTATTAGTGCAACTGTTCTTGCAACTTCGGCACTCTGCATGGTTTTGCTTCCTTCTGGGACTTTCAGCTCAGGTATGCATGAACTAATATTAATCTTGAGACTGGATGGAGAATTCAATATTATTGCTTCTTAACTTTTACAGAAAATGTTTTCTGATAACAACCTCATATTCTTTTGCAGGATTTATTGGGATGGCTTTGTCCTATGGTCTTTCCTTAAACATGTCTCTTGTTTTTTCCATTAACAACCAGTGCACGCTAGCAAATTACATAATTTCTGTAGAAAGACTTAACCAGTATATGCACATTCCAAGTGAAGCGCCTGAGATTGTTAAAGAGAACCGTCCACCAGTTAATTGGCCAACAAGGGGTAAAGTTGAAATTCAAGATTTGCAGGTAAACTTGGTCTCACCGCCCTAATTGCTTGTATTCATAACGTTCATGATACTGATCAGTCTTATCCAAAACAGATAAGATATCGGGAAGATTCTCCGCTTGTTCTTAGGGGGATCAGTTGTACATTTGTAGGAGGCCATAAAATTGGTATTGTTGGCCGGACTGGCAGTGGCAAGACTACACTCATCGGTGCACTATTTCGATTAGTGGAGCCAACAGCTGGAAGGATTTTGGTAGATGGAATTGACATTTCTAAAATTGGTCTTCATGATTTAAGGTCCCGTTTTGGGATCATACCTCAGGACCCTACACTCTTCAATGGAACAGTAAGATACAACTTGGATCCCTTATGTCAGCATTCTGATGAGGAAATATGGGAGGTAATTGCATTTACTTATTATGTGTTGGGTTTTAATTTGACGGAGCATGTGCATTGTGCATCAAAAGCGATCTTCTGATTTCTTGGTTTCATTGACATCTTCATTTAAAAAGGTCCTTGGAAAGTGTCAGCTAAAAGAGCCAGTTGAGGAAAAAGGGAAGGGGCTTGACTCATTGGGTAAGTTTCTCTAGTAACACGTCCGGTCATTTTATCCAATTGGGGTTCTGTTAACAATGGTAGTGTCATTTCAGTTGTGGAAGATGGATCAAACTGGAGCATGGGGCAGCGGCAATTGTTCTGTTTGGGACGTGCTCTTTTGAGAAAAGCTAAGATTTTGGTGCTTGACGAAGCAACTGCATCAATCGACAATACCACTGATATGATATTGCAGAAAACTATTAGGACAGAATTTGCTAACAGTACTGTTATTACAGTAGCCCACAGGATACCCACAGTAATGGATTGTACAATGGTTCTGGCCGTTAGTGATGGTAAGTCCTGTTTATTTACTTTTAAACACGATTACATATTTCCCAGATTGTTTTAGCAACTACCTTAACTTTGGTTGTGAATACAGGGAAACTAGTGGAGTATGATGAACCGATGAAGCTGATGAGGAACGAAGTTTCGCTCTTTGGGCAGCTTGTGAAGGAGTATTGGTCTCATTATCAGTCAGCGGAATCTCATTGAAGCTAACTGCGTATTTGCAATATCTTTTTTGGCCTAACACACATTGCCCGTGTACTTGCACAACTGCTTTGGATGCCCCAACGAGGCACCATTAGAGCAGCGGTGAGCTGAATGTTGATTTTCATGAGCGTGTGAAGTTAATCAAGACCTAGGAGTCTGGAATAGCATAAATCAACGTGGAAGTAACTAGTATTCCAGATTCTATTGTATAACTTGGATAGCTCAGTAGGTAGCTAGAGTGAACTGTAGCTTATGCCAGTATACTTGATTTTGTACGCACTTTTCATCGGATGTATGCTCACAGATGTATATCTTCCAACAGTATAAATGAAGTTATTCGCCCCCTTCTCAAACCTTGTGGTGTTATAAATGCACAAAATTGACTTATTCCTTCCCAAATAAAGAATTCTCAGAATGCCATGACACAGTTATGCTTACAACTGTCAACTAATGAGCCTTGGTATTTCTCAATCGCCATCAAGGATGAAGCAAGCAATTCTTTAGTCCAGAGTTGCAATTCAAACAGATAACGAAAGAAAGGAGATTCCTCGTGATGGAACTAGTAATACTAGGTGACGAGAGGAAATATAAAAGGGGGTTATGATTTGTATATAACTTTGTATGACTTTTCTCGGAAACATTTAAGTTCGGTGCTAAGGGCTTTCTCTTTTTCCTCAAATGGAGGCAAATCCAACCTCTGGGATTACAATCTGAACTGTGCTATACTCAATATAGAACCAGTTATTTGTCGACTAATGTGAATGAGTGTGCCGAAAATGAAGATTAAAAAAGTAAAAAACGAAAGAACCATAGAATTCTGACCATATGAATAGTTTTCTAGCAACAGTATGAAAACTAGTCTAAACTCTAAAATCCCGCTCTTATCAATTTTTATACTGAACGGCAAACAACAATAGAAGTGGATGAGCAACAGCCAGGCAGTTTATGAAAGTGAACAATGTCTCCCATAAATCATTATGAAACTTAAACTTGATCCAACCCCACAATATATCTCTACAGATCCCTCCTAAAAGAATTAGCATCCCACTGTATGTGTATCTATATGACTTTTTTGGAAACATTTAGTCATTAGAGTTGCTTGGAATTCAGATGGAAGCGCTGAGGCTAACTAACATATGCACATAAAATGTTTGTCCTTATGGACCTCCAAGTATGGCATTTTCAATATCTTCCCTACTCAGTGCATAGCTGAATCTTCTTTCTACATCTTTCTCAAGATTTCCAGGTCCACTCTTCAGATACCTGTATTTCAAGAAACATTTAGCTTGTATTAGATCAAAGTTCAAGCTGGCAGTGCAATATTCTTTGAATCATGCAACTAAATTACCATGATAGAGCAATTACAAATTGTTCATAAGAGTTTGTTATGATCTATTACTTGTTGATTGTCATGACAATGCGAGGAGGACTAGTAGTAATTTAATTCTTCAAAATTTCTCAGAACCATGGTTTGCATCAAAAGAGAGTTTTTTTCTTGAAAGGATGAAACATTCTGATGGTCAAGGTCTTCTATAAGTAAGGACATACATCCAATAATATCTGTAATTATCCATATTCCACAGCATTTCATGCCCTGGCAATGTAGTCATTATGCTGCCAGCTAATTCAGTTTCTCACTGCCAACTAACAAGTGCTAGAAGTTTCAATAGCTTGAGCAAATCCTACAATATACCCAAAAGGCCAAAAGGAGAAAGCAGGAGACAATAATAAAAAAGATATGTCTGCATCTTATGTTCATATTCACGGCTGATACTGTTTTAGCAAGTTTTTCAGTATCGAGCATGATGGAGTTATCAAATTTTCTCTATGCGTGAATCTGAATGCTGATGATTGTAATAAACAAATTGCTTAGAAAGAAAACTAGAATCCAAACCTAAAAAAAGAAAACGAGTTCAAGTACTAAGTCAAGAGAACAATTTGCAAGTTTTCCCATTGAACCTTGGGACCTAAATTTCAAAACTTGTGAAATTGTATCAATCTGGGTACGCAAGACAATGAAGGTCTTTCTAAATTCTTAGAAGTTTAATTTCCTAGCAAATAATTCCAAAACCTAAAAATCAAAGTTCACCATTCTGTTCATCAGCCCACAAAGAGATATCCACCGAACTTTTTTTTCATGAAGTGAGATATCCACCAGCCTTAACTAAAGGCTGCAATCATGAGTTTTCCCTTCTAAGATGGTGTAATCAATATAGCATCAAAAGAATATATTAATTCATCTCAGCAGAAACAACACACAACACACAACAATAGATACCATATCAAAACTGAAATTATGTTTCTAAACGCAGAAACATATACAGTAACCAATCAACTTCTCCAAACTCCTCTATCATTTTCTTTAATAACAGTGGTGTACGGCCAGGTTGCTCACCTCCACTATTTAACTAGGTATCTGCTATCTTCCATCAAAACAAGTACCGAATAAGTTTAGATGGGAAGAAATCTCTACTTAGATTTGGACCCTGGTCTCCCATGGTTTCACCCACTTCATAGACGGCTAAGCCACACCCTTAGGTTAGGTGCACAAGCTTCTTATCATGAACGCCTTTAGAACACAAAATCAAGAAAAGGGGGCAGGGAACATGCTAACTACATAGGATCTTCACAAAGTTAAACATTGTTACAATAAGAATTCCAGTATTTGATTATCATAGCCAGTAAACGAATTCCCCAGCCACTAGGTCCAACAAAGTCGTGAAAACTTAATGTTGCTGCCAAATTTGTCTAACCCAAACAGTATAACCTGTATATGGAATTTTATTAACATTAATCAACCAAACAAAACCCTTCTTGGTAAAACCAAATCTAAGCATGCTTACCTCTTCAATCTCCAATTATAATTATATACTGAAATTCCGAAGATGCCGATGATTAAGAAAACAACTGACCCCATGATAACCCAAATCCTATTAATAGATGGCGTTTTTTCAAGTTAACCTCAATCCTGAATTTCACACCATAATCTGCTTCTTGTTACATTATTCTTAGAATCACAAAACAATATTATCAATCACTCAATTAACAAAGCCTTCATTGGGTGTAAGCTACATGAATCCTCCATTCACATTCTTCTTTAATCAGGCCCATTTCATTCCACAACACATGCGTAGAGCAGCTGATTATTTTCTCATTTTGCCTTTGTTGATTATTTAACAATCTTATTTTATCCTTTACTCTACCCTTTTTTACAATAATTTTACCCCGTATCCTACTTTTCTTTATAATATTGTAAGCTTATTCATTAGATTGCTGATGTGTAGCATTATGTAACAATAAAATACGATACAGTCTATCCAAACATTGTATTCATCAAAACAATACAACACAATACAACAACAACAACGACAACAACAACCACAACAACAACATACCCAGTGTAACCCTCCAAGTGAGGTCTTGGGAGGATAGAGTGTACGCAGACCTTAGCCCTACCTCGTGGAGGTAGAGAGAGGTTGTTTCTGAAAGACCCTCGGCTCAGGTGCAACAAATCAAAGTAGTTATGAAAAAGGAAATACAGCAGTGAAAAACACATGACAACTAATAAGTAAAGCAGTACAGGGCATACAGAGAAAAGAACAGTAACAATAGTGTTATAACCGAAACACAATAAACAACAGACGGTAACAGATATCAAAAAGCAAGAAACTATATGAACAAGGCTAATATTACGACAGACACGGTACTCTAGAGTACCACCAAGCCTAATACAGCACAATACATATAATATGATACATTATGAAACGATATGTAAGAACCATCCAAACAAGCTGTAAATTTAACCAAACAAGACACATTAAAAATATGATCTTTATCACAACTCTTCGTCAAAACAGTACTAGTAGTAACAAAAACTAACCTTATATAAAGGTCAGTGATATCCAATGACAACTGAGCCTGCCAATCAGGATTTTCAACAAACCAAAGAGCTCTATCATCTCTACTCTGACAAAACCCCAAACTCCTCAACCAAGCTTCTATACAGGGCAAACTATGAGAGTACAAAGGCTTCTTCTTATCCGGTAATTTCTGAAGCCATTCGTCCAGTGTCTGAGATACTTCTGCTTCTTCCGAAGATTTCGAACATGTCACTGTTGTTCTTGCCGGAGAAGAAGATGAAGTAAGAGGAGAGGGACATGAACGGAATTTGGGGAAAATTGAAGGACTTGGAAGAAAGAATCTTGAAAATTTAGAAGGTGGTGGGGAAGCTATAGATAATAATTTGTATGTGCTAAAAAATGTTGCCGAAATTGTCGACATTTGTGTGCTGGTCCTCTGTTACTCTGCTTCGGATGTGGTATTTTGAGCTCTCCAAGAAGAAGATAGGATATCAACGGCGTCGTATTTGTGTTTTTAACCCAAAACTCGATTATCAAGTTATTAGTATGAAATACTATTTGACATCATTTCTCTTTTTTTTTTACATGATTTAATAAGGGGAGTTACATTTTACACTTCTATACAAATTGATCAAAGTTTCAAATTTCAACTAATTGTTCAATTGTACGTGTAATATATAGTCTTTTTGCCCAAGTTTATTTTCCTTCAAAAATGTTTTTTTTCTTAAAAAGTGCTTATTTAAAAATATATTTAAAAAAAGAGGATATTTGACCAAGTTTTTGGGAGAATTCTGTTTGGCCAAACTTCTAAAATCAGTTTATTTTAAAAAGTATTTTTTTCAAACTGGTCCCCTGTAGTTTGATTTTTATTGTTATGTGTCCTTTAGTATACTTTGTTTGACTTATTTATCTGCGCTAGTTACTGCTTACCTTTTCGAAATGTGCTATCATGACTTATTCGCTTTTGATACCAGAATTTTTCATACTGTTTTAAATTTTTTCTGACCGGATCTGACAATTTCTCTTGCTTTGCTTTTGTTGTTGCTTTGTTTGTGCTTATGCTCTGTCTTGAGCCGAGTGTCTATCGGAAACAAGCGTTCTACCTATTAAGGTAGATGTAAGGTCTGCGTACACTCTACCCTCCCCAGACCACATGTTGTGGGATTTCATTAGGTATGTTGTTGTTGTTGTACTTTTCAAAAAAGTATTTTTGGTGAAAAAATGTTTGTGTTTGGCCAATTGATTTAAAAAGCACTTTTGAACAACCATTTGTGTTGGTCAAGCTTTTAAAAAGTGTTTCTAATTGTATTTTTCTCAAAAGTACTTTTTCAAAAAGTGATTTTGGACAAGGTAATTTTTTAGCTTCTGAAAAACTACTAATACTCTGAAGAAGTACTTATTTTCATACCAAAAGCTTGGTCAAACACCTTACTTTTTAAAAATAAGAACTTATTGGAAAAATGATACTTTTGGAGAAAAATAAGTTTGGCCAAACAATCTATATGTGCTTTAGGGAGTAGCATAAATTGTTTTTCAGAAGTTATAAAAAATAGTTTTTTTCATAAAAATATTTTTGAGAAAAATAACTTAGAAGCATTTTATAAGCTTGACCAATCACTAATTATTGCTCAAAAGTGTTTTTAAAATTAATTGATCAAACACAAACTGGTTCTCACCGAAAATATACTTTTTGAAAAGAACACTTCTCAAAATAAACTGATTTTAGAAGATTATCCAAACAGGCTATAAATCATGTTCCATTTAGACACATAGGTAGGGCACAATTGTGTCATTTAGACACTTCTCACTCAGTGACTTGGTAAGTTGTGTGGTTTTTACACAAAATAAGCGCCTGAAAAGGTTAAAAAAATAGATTTTTAATTCTTTTCATTTCCTCCTTTTTCTTCTTTTTCATCTTTATATTTTCTCTTTCTTCTCCACTTAATAATTTACCATTAGCAAATCTTTCACCATTGTTATGTTGCTCCACCACAAAAAATGAAGACATCCACCATTCTCTAAAAAATATTGTATAAAATCAAAAATAAATTTTAGGTTTAAAAAAATAGCCAAAAAAGAAAAATGAACCATTGACTCTAATACCACTTGTTGGGATCGAAATAACAGGGTGTCATGCGGAAGCTAATAATTGTAAACCTTGAACAACGATAAATCAGACAACAAAGAAAAACTATAAAAAAGACTTGTGATATGAAATGAGTTTGGTCAATTGATCTACATATGATAAAAATAATATAAAACTATTCTAAGGCTATTAAGAGAAAAATTTCCACCTAAACAGAAATCTCTAAATGACTATAGTGTTATGTCTGAGAATAAAAGATCTTCTATTTATAGAAGTCCAAAACCACTTCTACAAGAAAAGGATAATGGTAGTCTTTTTTTACTAAAAAATCTTTTTTCACCAAGAAATCATTTTCGAAGTAAAACACAATTATTGTAGAATCTAAATAGGGTAGTAAATTCATAACAAATCCTAACATCTTGCTCCAATCCCAATAGAATAAATAGAACAGTAAAAAGTTTATTACTTATATGTGTGTTCTTTCACGTGTATTACTGTATATTATATTTCAGATGTTGCTAATAACCAACGAATGACAAGTATTTTTTTTGTGTGGATCCTTTTTTCTTCGCATCACATATATACTAGTGACATTTGGTCTTGGACAAAAACAATTATACTAAAAGTTTTCTTTTGCGAAAAATATTCAAACACAATAACTTCAGGGACATTAATTTAATAGGAGCATATTGCAGCTGAAATTAGAAATTAATTTTGGGTCAGCAAATGCTTCTAGCACTTGACTTGAACTATCTTGATTGAGGATCATATCAATTATAATTCATAACATATTTCTTAGCTGACTATTCTCCCCCTTATGTTAAAAAAACTAACACATATCCCATCTTCTTTGAGGGAATCCATGTTTGTGCATCATGATAGATTAATTAATCATATACCACATATAAAAACTGTTAGATTGAAAATATCTGATTTCTGACCCTGAACCAATTGTGAGGGGAGAAATTATCATAGTCTATTGGTCTGAAGCATACAAGTGTTGTTGTATGCAATATATCATATTTCAAATCAACACATGAAGCTTTGTTCTCATTAGCAATGATTTAGCTATTTATCGGAGACATTCAACGCTAAACCAACTTGGATATAAATCAGCATTAACAAGATGAACTATCTTAATTACATAATCTAAAAATTGTGCTCTCAACTCAATTATTTTGAGCAAGTAACTTTGCATATGTCAAACTCCGGGTTGACAATAAATGCACATGTGATCGTCTTATCGATGCATCTATTTATGACATCACATAACAGGTAAACGAGCCCATATTCATCTTTTATATTTTTCAGAATTTAGAGAATTCAATCAAACATTAGCCAGTATAATCAACTTATCATAAGAACAAGCAACAAAAATAAATTCTTGAAGAATCTTCTAGTTCTTCAATACATGTCAAATACTCAATCTGCATATCATATTTGAATCGGGATAGCCAAATCGCTCATGCCGACTAATAAAATTATTTATACTAATAAACTTCAAGTTTACCACGCCATGTGCTATTTGTTTTAGTAAATTTCTGATTTACTAAGACAAAAAATTTATATAAATATAAATTTCCGGTTTACTGTGGCATGTGATTCCATCATGCTTATATTTGTAGTATAAATCGGGTAACCTTTCATATCTATACGTATTTTTATTCATACTAACTTGAAGATATTCAATCTTTTGTATATGAATCATTTTTATCAGAAAATTTTGGAGGAAGGAGCCGGTTTTCAAATAAGTAAATCAGATCATTAATGTTTAGTTGGAGGTCGACATCAGGTATTGTCCTTCTTCTGTGTGGATGACATTTCTTACACTTATAACATAGGAGGGAGTGATCAGTCGATTTTTATATGGACAAGCCGAGATCATCTCACTTAGAAGCTGCTTTTCTTTTTCGGGATAGGCAGGATATCCTGGTTTGGGAAAACTGGTTAAAAAGAGGAATGAATGCTCCTATATCTATGGTTATTGCTTTGGGATCCTATAATTCATCGCTACTAACTATAAGAAGTTCCTGGACTAAGAGGAGGTTCCCTTTCTTTCAAAGTTGCATTGCGAATCAAAGGCTTTTTCAGATTTCGACCTTGAACTAGAAGAGGTTCTGTTTTCTTTGGACAGGCAAAACCGGAAAGAGAAATTGGGATGATGGAGACTTGAAGAAGTATAGTATAAATCAAATAGAAGGTTAGCGGTACCAGAATGGGAGGATTGAGTAGATATTTCTTCACTTTGTCAAACGCCTTTTGGCAATCCTCATTCCTTGTGTCTATCAAGGGTAAGGAACTTTGGATGAACTAATGCGAATGAGTGTAAGCCTCGCTTTTACTGTTATATTGGGAGTTACTCTATGTATTGCTTGACGTAAAACAGATAGTGGATTTATTTATGTCTTTTGTTGAATCGCTCGATAGAGAATTTACTTCCCTTATCTTTTGGATGAATGGGGTGGTTTAGAAGGCATTTTCCGATCTACGGTCCCTCGGAGCGTATTTCATCCGAGAAGTATAACTCACCCTCGGGGGGAGATATCAGAATAAAGTACCCTGCCACTCAAGAAGCCCCAAATCCTTGATTTGGCCAGGAAAGATTGCACTGCTTTAGGCCCAGGAAGCGAAGGGATTGAGCTCGGCTGCTTCTCCTCCACCTCTTTTTCTCCGTGCCCGTTCTGTATGCGCTTCGCGCGCCATTGGCGCTTTGCTCTCCTCTTATTCTTCATTGGACGGTTCGGATGGACTTCACCGTTCTTTCCCAACTAAAATCAAAAGGGTTGTATCACATCGAGATGTCAATTCGTTTTCCGCCCCCAATGAGATGGGGAATGCTCGTACTGAATACAGGTAATTCCCCGCCACTTGCCCAACATTTTAATAGAGGGGCAGCCAGTGGTGAGGCCATTGGACCAATAAACAATAGGCGCAAGTAGCTTGAAATAAAAAAAAAAGTGAAATCAGAGGCTTATCTACCTTTTCAGCCTTCGGGGAGTTGAAAATAAGCATAGATCCGGAGATTCCCGAATAGGGCAACCTTTCGAACTGCTGCTGAATCCATTACTATAATCTGTGTTTCGATCATAACAACTTTGTATATTGCGATATAAGATGAATAACATAATAATAAAATTTACCACTTCGGGAGTAGAGCTCAAAGTTACCACTTCGGGAGTACAACTCAAAGTTTACCACTTCAGGAGTAGAACTCAAAGTTCTACTACTTCGGGAATAAAGTTATATTTTGCTACTTCGAGAGCAAATTTTTGAGTTTACTACTTCAAGACTAAAGTAGTAAATTTTTGAGTTTACTACTTCGAGAGCATAGACTATTCAGAATATTTTTTTCTCAATTATTCTACCTCTTCTGCAGATAAGTTGTGATAACGTTAAAACCAAATGCGTGTTTGCTTTTATAATTAAGTTATACTATATACAGTCACATTCATTTCAGGGAATGAATATGCTTTTATAACATTTATAAAAAAATAAATCATTCTTTAGAAATGAAACACAATCATTTGAACGTGCCTTAAGCATATCAAATTATGATAGGTTTGAATTTCTTTTAAAATATTGTTACTTCAGGAGCAAATCGAGACATATATAAGATTTAGATAATTTTTTTCTAACGTATATTTCAGAGTATATATGGCTTCAAAGCAATTTTTACTTTAAGAGCTAATATGAAGCATCATGATATCTCCATAAAATTATTGAAGAATATATTTCACATCTTGATACACGCATAACCAAAATCGCATCAACCATATTTTTGATGCCTTATTCCTCTTCAAGAGCAATTAATGCTTTCTTTGTAACTTTATGAAAAAACAAGTGAACAAGGCACAATTTACCTAACTCCTCTCAAATATTATGCTAATAGAATTTAATTAATAGCATCCCACTGATGGTCAATTGGAACTTTTCAATAGGAAAAATATGTGTTCAAGTTGTTCTCGGTTTTCCACAAATTCTCATCAATTTTGTGAGATTAATGGAGAATCCTTCTTCCACTCGTGTAACTTCAAGAACTTTACATGAAATAGAAAATTAAATATATAATGACAGAGTCTCGGACAGATAACATGTTACGAAATAATAAAATTAGAACAAAAATATCGGGGAGAAAGAGAGGAGAGTTCTTTATTTCTCTTGTAAATACAATTAAGGAACATATCTATTTATAATAAAAAAAACTGACTTGGTTCCAAAGTTATTAATCCTAACTTTTCTTGTAGAGGTAGAAATTCACAATAATAAATAATATTTATAACACAATTTATTTTTTAGTACTTGGTATAGACAATTAGTTAAATGTAGTTTCTTTTTTAGCCAGTTAACAATTTAAGCCCCTTTTTAGAGATAACTTCATTAATTGATGTAGTTTCCTTGTTTATCTGTTACTTAGTACAAGTCAAACACTTTTTAAAACCACAACACTCTTCATAAACGTTAATCCCTTTTTAATCTCCTTTTTAAGAACCGTAGTAGTTTTCTTCTTCTTTGAAATGCAACAACAAAGTATAAAAATAATGTATCCTGAGTGCATACTGAATGTGTATCGTAGAGTTATTGTAAAATCAGTAAGTACACACACAAGATACATGAAATTTATATTATAGGCTCAATGTATAATGTGATAAATAATAAGTATAACAAGTACACACCCAAGATAAAATAACAAGTACACACCCAAGATACATGAATTATACACTGTAGGATCAATGTACAATGTGCATAATTAGTGTAGACTCGGTTTATACATTGTCTATCTTTTGTCTATCATGTATACATAATGAGTATAAATTAAATGCACGTCATGTATATATTATATGTTCAGGTAACATTTAATGGAGTGCTTACTACTCAAAAGATATTTATAATGAGCATAACAAATCTGGTGTTGTAATTTTTTTTCCACAAAAATTGTATGATATTTTTCTTTAAAACTGTACACTTGAATAATATACTATATATTATTAATCTTTGTTATACATCATGTTCCGTTATATATGTTTTTTCTCTGTTTGGCCTATGTTTAATTTATTTTGATAATATATATGGAATAATGATCGATTCATTTGTTAGAGAAACTCGTGGGATGTTTTGTTAGGAAATTGTTCAATAAAATTATCATTTCGTGATATAAGCAAACGACAGGCAGTGTTGTCCTTGTTAACATAGATTTATGGCTACATGTAGTCTAGGCTAAATAAAAATAAACTATGTCATTGGGCCGGCTATTTATGTTTTGTCCCTAAATCTTACATCTGATGGTAACTTCACCATGAAATCTATCTGTATCTCCTTGTGCGAGCTTCCATAGGCACATTCTTTGGTTCTGCAACTAACTCCTAGTTTCATCGCATTGGCATTCTACCGAATAATAATTGCACAATGAGTCCATCCCATTCTAAATAAGAATGAGAGTCTTTCAACTAGATGTGCTCCTTTGGCTGGGTTAGAGAGAGAGCGTGAGATAGTTGGTCTAATAACTAGTCCAACTTCCATTTCCACGATAGACTTTTCACTCGTACATTTTATGCTTCCTCGTCACCGTTTGGAAGGAGTACTTGCCGATCTGAGAAGTAAAAGCTCTCGTTACTATAATGCCATCATATCGTGAAAAGTGTTGGAAATTTTATCACATTTTCCCTACTAACCCCATTCCAGAGATTTTTGGTTAATTGCTAATATGTACCATGCTACCTCCTTATTTGATCAAAATTCTCCTCCACCTCTTTATAAGTTAAGGAAACTAATTCTTCATAATCCAATTCCACATGATTTTTACACCATACTTTGTTTTTATTCCATATTGTTTATGGCACTTTTGGTTGTACGAAACTTGATTTTATTTTCTCGTTTATCATCCTATCCTACGAAATATCATGTATCAGAAAAAAGCAACAGAAGAATATCATTATTTCGTTAATCCACCACGTCGAATGCATTTTATTATTCCTGTTTACACAAATGACACCGTCCCGCGTTACATTCCTAAGGGAGGAATAAGACGAGTCATTTAATTTGTAACTCGCAAGATAATTAAATTTGTTATCCCTGCATTCAAATTATAATTTGAAAAAAAAAACAGTAAAAACATTTTAGTTTTGACCCCACCGGAAACTGTGTTTCCTTAAGGAATTTAATCCTCTCATAATTGCTCAAGGTTTAGATTAATTCCTCCTACAATATAACGAAATTCTATTCTGCAATACTGACAATCAAATTTGCAGAACTTTAACGAACTCAACAAACGACAGTAAATCACAAGACACTTACTTTTTCTCTTTGGAAGACGATGCACAAGATGAAGAAGATTTATTTTCGGAGAATAATTTTGTGAATGCATTGTGTGAAATGAGGCAAAGCGTCTGGAAAATTTATATAGCCGATCAGTTTGAGCCGAACAGGTGCAAAGATGCATGTACGGAAAGAAGGTGTCTTTCTTAGTTGCTGACATGACTGTTGGGAAAGTGATGTAATATGAGAAACAAGAAAACACACCACAATCAACACTGGATAGAAATCAAGAAAGATAGAAGCTAGAAATGACTTAATCAATTAAATGAAGGTGAAATTAAGCATTCAATAAATGATTATAATTGAAGGGAGACAGGATATTGAACTCATACAAGGGAGTACTTACCCAATTAATCAAGATGGTTCAATTGGAGAGATGAGAGGATCATCCAAAAACTCACAAAGGAGCCTAAACCACAATGTTCATCCAAAAACTAGCTAATCCTAATCTTAAAGACTATTTATACTAGTCTTAAAAAAATAACCAATTTACAAGAATGATCAAATTATAAAAATAACCACTTGAATATATTGGTGGTCTGAAGTCTCCCTTCCATGTTTTTTTAAGTCCTCCAAACTCATGAAGGTCGGAGGAATGGTCCAAAGCCCTTGACGACCTCCTAGGTTGCCGCCACTTTCCTCGTAAATCCATTTGATCATGTTGTGGACTTTAAAAGCTCTTTTAATAATTCTTCTATGACACTTTAAGCTCTTGGGAGGTGATTGAAAGTCTCCATATCCTGGGTAGTCCACATCCTCGCTTTTGATATTGACATTGGTACCCGATTTGCATCATTCTCCCCTTCTTGAAAAAAATCCGTCATCGAATTCAAACCTTGCAAAACAAATGAGGGAACAACAACTAGACAAAGATTATCACAATTGTTCAATGTAATGCCAACACAACGAAAAATATCCTCGGGATCAAAAACAAAATTTAATCCCCTAACAATATCAAAAATCACTATAAGCATCCTCAAAAACACCCATAAGAAATCATCATCTAAAAATGGAATCAAATTAATCTCTTTAACTAAGTCACACCAATCTTTAAATAACTTATCACCACATTTTAGAAAAAAAGTATTGGTATAATCCAACAAGAATGCGTCTTCAAAAAGTGGAGTAGAATAAATAAAGAAATTAATACTAATGCTAGCATCAATTACTTCACTTTCATTTGTAGGCTCATTATTTTCTTACATTTTATCCCATAATGGATTACCATGTACCTTGTAGCCTTCAAAAGTTGGTACATCATCAACTTCACAATAAATATCACTGCTCATCATTATAAAGGTCATGTTATCTTCAAATAAAATATTATCTTTAAAGAGAGAAAAATCAATATACAATGAAGAATCAAAGCATCTAAATTCACTCTTAAAAAGACAAATGTCCTCTTTCACAAAATTGTCTATGATATGATTTCTATAAGTGAAACAAGAGATAGGATCACCAATACTATGCATACTCCAAGAGTCACTTGTTTGGCCTCAAATTCATTAGTTCTCACATCACTAGTTGGCAATAATTTAAGCACACAAGAATTAACAATTTTGGTCCCACACTTAATTCAACTAGTGGAGTAAAGTCAAGATGCAATAAGTCATCACTTCCTTCAACATGAAACACATTACCACCAACATCATGAATATCATCAAATGAAATCAAAGTAGAATCAATAAGCACATTTTCATCTTTATCAAATAAAGGTGGAGTGTCATACTCAAAATCCTCATTCTTTCTAAAATAACCAATTAGATTTTCAACACTTACTTGATGTTCACTAAATAATTAATAAATCCCCTCAACTAGTGGCATATCAACACAAACAAGTTGACTATCACAAATAATCTCAAGAGAATCACATTCTTTAAATTCAAGCTTATCATGAAGTGACTCAACAACATCATTATCAATAATAAAAATATTCTTTTGAGATAAAGAACATTCATAATCGACAACATCACGTGTAGTCAAAGAATCTTCTTTTAAGCCTTCAAATTTATCACAAATGTAAACACTAGTAGCAAATACATTAAACTCAAGAAGATCATCACAATATTTTGCACAAGTGACTTCAACTAGTGCTTGACTACGACATTCAACATGACTTTTATCACAAAAAAGATTCATTTTGCCCAAACGAAGGATGCTTTCACCTAAACTAAAATTTTCGTCAAGCTTACTTAAAGGAAATAATGTACTAGGATTAGCCATTTTACCTTGACATGCTTCTAAAATTCTTTCTTTACCTTTGTATTTATCATTTAAGCTCAGTTGAACACTTGAATGATTATAGTATTGATATATGTGGATGTGGATGATATGCTCATCACGGGTGATAGTCTTGAGCAGATCATAGAAACTAAAGTTATCCTGCATAAGGCATTCAAAATGAAGGATCTATGGGAGATAAGACACTTTCTTAAAATTGAGTTTGTAAGATCCAAACAACGAATTGTAATGCATAAAAAAAAAATGCACTAGAGCTAATATCTGAAACAAGTCTAAGTGCAGCAAAACCCGCAAATACTCTTATGGATACTACAAAAAAGTGACAACCAAATAATATGATGATCATAGTAAAGAAACAACAGATCAAAATGATAAAGTGTTAACTGATCAAGGAGCATATCAAAGAATCATAGGGAAGCTATTGTGCATAACAATAACCAAGGCAAACATTGCTTATAGTGTACAAATTTTAAGTCAATTTCTACAGCAACCAAAGTAGTCTCACATGAATACTGCATTAAGAATCATAAAGTATATGAAAGAGAAACCATGTCAAGAAGTGTTATTATCTAGCAACAAGAAAGACATTCTAACTGCCTATTGTGATATAGAACGGGTCACATGTTCCTTCTCAAAGAAGCCAGTCACAGGGTTTGCAATCAAGTTTGGGGATTCTTTAGTGTCTTGGAAGTAGGGCTGTCCAGTGGCCTGGGTCGGCCCGACCCGATACCCCATAATAAAAAATAAAAAATTGTTGGGTCAGGGTTCAAAGTCGGGACGGGGCCTGGATTTGTCCCGCCCGTCCCGATCCCGCCCCGCCCCATCCAGACTCCATCCCGTTTCGATCTCGCTCCAATCCCGACCCGTCCCCCTTTGCAAAAATAGTCGTTGCAACAACGTCCAAATTTCAATTTTGGCAGTTGTGCAACGGCTATAACGATCATTTTTTGCCGTTATGCAACGGCTATAACGACCATTTTTGGCCCCCCACCTCATAAACCCCCCTACCCCCTTAATATTATTTTAATCCCTAAGTTAATATATTTACACTTTAATCCTATTTGTCAACTATAAATAACTCATTTTCCTCTTCATTTTTCTCACAAATCTTCTTACAATCTCTCTAATCTCTCAATTTATCTCTCTACAATCTACAAATCTTCCTACTATTAAATATTATATCAAAGTTTAAAAATTGGGAGTGAAGTTGGCAACTAGCTTGAGGATCATCCATCGAGCAAAATTTCAATTTTTAACCTCGATTACACGTCGACGTTATGTCGGCGTTTGGTACCTTCATTCCTTCTTTAAATTATTATTGTTACTTAATTTTAATTATCGCACTTAATTTTATTTACTTTAATTATTTATTTGCATAATTATAATAGAACGCTTTGGACGTATGATAAAGGGTAAGAGTGCTTCTTCTAGTAGGGGTAACAAGGGTAAGGGTACTTCTTCTAGTAATCATATTCCTAGTCCCGATGATTTAATTGATTTCAGTCAAATTGATGAGACTACTTTTTTAATGATATATCATTAGATGATGAGGTAGATGAACCATACTTTAATTTAGACGATAATCTAGACGACACACCCACTAGTGCACCTCAACCTCAGTCTCAGACTGAATCTCAGCCTGAAACTGAAACGCTTCCTATTCCCCCTAGTATGAATCGAGGCCCCACAAAATGAAAATTAAAATCAGATGCATGACATTTTTTATAGGGACGAAGAAAATCAACTAGTTAGATGTAAAATCTGTAAAAATGTTTATAAATTTAAAACCGAAAAAGGTCAAGGAGGGACGGGAGGTTTATTGAGACATGTACAAGGCGAGCACACAGCTGGGTGGAATCAATACAAGGCTAAAAAAAATGGGTGTAACAATGCGATCTGAGTCGGGACAAGGTTCACATAGTGTCCCCGACCTAGTACATGGTCAAATTAACCCGATGACGGGGAATTTTTGATCCTAAACATGATAAAAAATACGGCAAAATTAATTGCGTTGGAGGGTTTGCCTTTTTCATTTCCTTCCTCTCTTGGTTTTATTCATTACATTTGAGAAACACATAATCCTGCTTTTAATGTTTTTCCTAGATCAACTGTTAGAAGAGATATTTTTAAATTTGCAAGTGAATATCAACAATATTTACGTTATGTACTGTATCATTTTAATGGCAAAGTGGTTATTACTTTTGACATAGGTTGTAGTACTAACGGTAATGATTATTTAACGGTAACATGTCATTGGATAGATCAAAATTGGTGTATGCAAAAACGTATTTTAGCATATAGGTATATTGACGATAGACACATTGGTAGTTTTATTGCAAAAAAATATTTAATACAACACCAACAATATGTTATTTTATATAGCACTAATATTTTTGTTACTTAATGAATATATGCAAAACCAACTTATAAGGCATCTATTGAAAAAATATTTAATTTTTTTTTAAAAAAATTCATATCCCCACTATTTATATTGTTGGTGTTGTATTAAATTCAACTATTAAAGTAGACGGTTGTAAAACACTTGTAGAAATGATTTATGATTGTATAGAAGTACTTCCAACAGACCCAACAGAAGAACCAACTCACAAACCAACTAAAGAAGAAGTTACGTCTAACATACACACCGAATGCAAACAAATATATATGTATTACCAACAATAAAGTGTAAATAATTAACCGACTTCTGTACCATCTTCTACTACTTCACTACAACCTTATAAAAATATGTGGTTTCTGCTGCTAGTATTCAAGTCCTTAGAAATAAAATGTGTACTAGTTCAACTTCTTCACAAGTTAGCGAATTTGATGTTTATGTTTTGCAGGGTGTTGTACCGTACGAATTAATTGTCAATGATAAAGGACAAGAAGACTTGCTGAAATACTGAAGTGGAATGAGAATACATTTCCGACACTAACAAAGATGGCCCGAGATGTGTTGAACATTCAAGCGTCATCAACATCATCTGAAAGCGCTTTTCTGTGGGAAGATTTCAAATAGAAGAGCACAAACATTCATTGGCGGGAGACTCATTGGAGATTACAGTTCTATTCAGAGACTGGATTCGTGCGGAGCGTAGAAGGTGCGGCCAACCGGAGACCAACGAAGAAGAATACTACAACTACAATGAAATCTTGTCTGAGTGAGCAGGAAGCGGCGTTGAAGAATTTGACAAACAAATTCCAATTCCAACAGAAGATCTTCAAGACATTGTGAGGAAATTCGAAAAAATATGATTGAATATGTAATTTTTTTAATTGCAATTTTACTATGTCATTTGCAACTTTTGAACAACACCACAAAGTTGCAATTTTGAAATTGTATTACAAAAAAAATTATATTTCTATTTAATATTATAAGAGGCACAAAAATAATATTGAGATGTTTTTATTACACTATCTTGTTCAATTATTAAATTTGTATATATTATTTTTTTAAAATTAAGTGGAAAAAAAAACGAGTCCCTACCCGACCCCGCCCCGCCCCAACCTGACTCCGTTCCGTCGGGATGTGGGACGGGACGAGACGAGACCTCCCACCGTCCCGCCGGAACGCGAGTCCCGACCCTCCTCCCCGTCCCGCCGGGTCCCGGCTCGCCCCGTTGGACACCCTTACTTGGAAGTCCAAGAAACAATCCACAGTGTCCAGAAGTTGAGTATAGAATTTTGGCATCAACTGTTGCAGAACTAACTTGGTTAATTGGACTGATCAAGGATCTGGGAATTCAGATACAACTTCCTGTATGTATTTTCGATGACAGTAAAGCAACTTTACAAATAGCTGTCAATTCTGTCTATCATGAAAGGACCAAACATATAAAGATAGACTCCCACTTTAGAAGAGAGAAAATTTAGCAAGGTTTAATCAAGACAGAATACATCTAAACCATTGATCAACCAGTTGATGCATTGACAAAAGATTAACAAGAGTGCAACATGAATATCTTTTATCCCAACTTGGTATTTTCAATATATTTATAACATCAAATTTGAAGGGGAGTGTTGAGTATAATGATAAAGGGTAGTTAAGTCATTGTAGTTAGATGAGTTAGTTAGTGATTAAATGGTTAGTTAAGATGATTAGATAGTTAGTTAGTCATTAATCCTAGCTAACTAACTAGATATACTGGATTGTAACTCATTACACATAACTTCAATGAAATGATTTTCTTGTTCCTCTCTAAATCTTTTCTCTTCTTCCTTCTTCCTTATACTCCATGAATCCTTGACAATTTTTCAAAATTATACAATATATTTAGTTGAGTCACTTTCCTTTTTCATTCTCTTTGGTAAACTTATGCTACTTTCTAGGTGAAATATTACATTAACATGATTTTGAAGTTTAATGATATTTGTGGTTATATTGAATCTTAATTAAAAAGAGACCGTTTGAATAGAAGGGGAAAAAAATACTTATGCGGGGTGGGGTGAGTGGATGCGGGTTTGGTGTGGTGCGAGGGAAAATATAATGGGAGATGGATTGGGGGTGGGTTGAAATTTTGCTGGTTAAGATAGAATGCGCCCCACCCCATTGCCATATCTAATTATGACAACCCACAACTTTTGTTGAAGCAACGATGGCAACTTACTTTTCGGCATTACTTTTGTTAGGCATATCAAAATAAAATTACAATATGTGATTTTACAAATTATCTTGAACCCCTTTTTTGTAATAACGCCAATACAAGTCTTCTCCCTAGTATAACTAGCAAAACTAATTCTCCTTGTACGAAGGTTTTGTAAGTCTCTAACTCTCTATATTCATTTCATACTATTTAAGTTAAATTTATTTTACTAACGGCAAATTACGAATTCGCTAAACTTAAACTAAATGAATATCTAACAAGTTTAATTCAACTTTGCTAACGAATATACAAATCAATTGATTCGTTGTATCTATGTTTTGATACGTCTATTAATTCTAATAGATTTTTTTAGTTTTTCTTTGCATAATTTTCTCATTTATTAAGAGTCTTATATTGATTGTCTGAGAAATAAATTGACGTCTTCTTATATGATTTTGGATAATCATTACCTCTTGAACATTTAAATACTAGCCAAGGCAAGTTATATGCATCTCTATTCTTGATTTGCTTAATATTTGATCAAGATATTATGTTATTTACCCTCTAAATATTCAAACTAAACCATACAATAAGGTGTTAAAATTATACATTGATCGAAGACAGGGGCAGAGCGGGGTTTATTCGAATCACTATCGGCAAAAAATTGTATTGTATGTATAATGTTAAAATTATTTTTTATGTGTAAAGTATATATTGAAATTCCTTACCTTTTTTGTGTGTTACTTTTTTAAATTTTAAACCTCTTTACCGAAAGCGATTATATATTTCTAAGTCACAGGGAGAAAAAATATTATGTTAAAGTGTGTGTGTCTCACATTCTCGGGTAAAATCGTTTAGGGGCGAGGCTACCAAATAATTAAATTTAGAGAAACAATTAGAAGTATGAGTAGTAATAATTTACATGCGCACTAAATAATGGAGTAATTAATTGAGTTAATGGAGTTTTAAGATATATGGTCTTTATCCGTATATTCGAGATGGCGTGGCTGTCACATCACTTGCGTATCAGAACATCATCACGTGGTTGAGGTTTGCAATCATTTTTGCCTTTTCATTTGAAAACAAAAACATTTCCCGCCACAACACTCAAACAATCCAACACCCACCGCGCAGGTTAGACTACTGTCACTGCAATCAAAGATCCAACAACTTGTCAATCCGCCGGAGAATTAAAACTATCATAAGTGGCGTCTTTACCACTGATAGAGATACGCCCCTCCGTCACACAGACGGCGCAAGTTAGCACTCCGCATTTGCAGCTATGGCGGAACCCATAGACTACTCGAAAACACAAAGAATCGTTCTCCTCATAGATCTACACCCACTCCCCACTCTTCAAAACAATAACCACTACCTCACATCCATACTCGCTACCTCCACGCGCCTCCTCACTTTCCCATCGCTCCGCCACTCGCTTTTCGCTTTCAAACTTTACTTCTCCTCACTTTCCCCTCTCCGTTCCATCTCCGCCATAAACCGCCTCTTTCCGAATCTCTCCGTCACTTTCAATCACCCGTCTCAAACCCTAAATTCAATCACCGAGATCCTAAGTTCGCTTTCGCTGCCAATCGAACTAGAGGCGAATTGTCCTAGGGCTTGTCACACTGCCAGTTCTTTGCTCCAGCTAGTGCATGAGTATGCTTGGGAGTCTGAAATAGAGAGTCCTCCAAGCAAGTTAACTGGTGAAATTCCGAATATATCTCAGAATTTGGTAATTTTATTTTCGCGTATTTCTGGATCGTTGAGTGATCTAGCTGAGTATATGAATGTGGATGTAAAGTCTGAAACTTTTATGGATTTTGATGGTTTTAAGGTTAAATTCAGTGAGATTTTTGGTCTTGTGAGGAACACTTTTGATAATAGAAATATTCATTTTAGTTGGATTGATGTGAAAGATAGAGAAAGGGATGGAGAGAAAGTTGAATTTGTTGATGAAGGTGAATGGTTGTCCATGTTGGAGAATGGAATTAGGGATTTTGGTTGGGGGATTAGTTCGACTGATAACGTTGTTTTAGGTTCCGCTTTGATTCCATTTGGCTTGATATATCCAGAAATTGGGATGTCTTTTGATTTTCTGAAAAGTACCGGTTCAACTGACAGATGTTCTGCGCAGCTGAACCTTGAGATCCTTGATGTCAATGGAAAGCCTTTGGAATGTAAGTTTTGTGATCTTGAATTGCTCAATCCGACGACTTTGCCTAAGCTTAGATCTGAAGATATTCTGAATACACTAGGATTTGGAGACAAGCGAAATAAAGGGTGTGATCAAGAAGAAACATTTTGGTCTTGTCTTGGTGAAGGCTTGGTAAATATGCATCTCAAGGCTGTGAAGAAGTGCAATGTGGGAGAAAAGATTGAAGGATGCTCGTCTAGTTATGTTCTAGTGCAGGAGTCTTCCAGATGCAAAACTAAATATCGTAATGATACTTGTGTTGATGGAGTCCTTGATGTACTATTTGGAGTAAAGGGTCAGCATGCCCTAGGAAATTCCACATTCATGTGGAAAATTCTTCTCAGTTTTTTGTATAAAGAAAGCTATTGGGCTTCAGTAACAGTATCAAATAGCACTGGAAATACAATTAGGGGTGTTCTCAGGCCTTTGACAGCGCAATTGGCTCTTCTTTCAAGAATAGAAGATGGCCATAGTGTAAAAAATGAAGATAATTGCGGATCAATTGTAAAGCAGATGAATGACATGATCTGCGGCAGCTCTAATGAGATCAATGACTCACAGAGGTTGATTGCCTCCCAAACTGAGTCTTCAACGTCTGCCAGTTGTAAACCACTAGGGGATAAAAAAAGAAAAAAGAACAAGAAGTGTTCAACTCGGGATTTGAATTGGAGTTCATTCCTCAAGGCAGCATTTGAGTGTAATGATTTTGAGTTGGTAGAGGTTTGTTTTTCCAGACAAATTGAGAAATCAACGAAGCTGAAGTTCTTGAAGTGCTGGATGAAAGAAATCAAGAAGTCCAGCACCTACTTGCCAACAGCTGCGGATTCATTTAAAAGCCGGCCGCAACAGCCATTCTCCACACATTTCCCCTCTGATTCAACCCTCATGCTGAAGGGAGATGCACAACATTTATGCTCAGAAACTGCAGAAGCCTTCTTTAACAATCTACCAAAGAAAATCCAGCATGGTCTACAATCTGGAAGAGACTTGCACACTTTAGCAGAGCGACTAGTGAAGTCATCAATACATGCATTATCCAAAAAGTATGAAAAAGATGACTATATAGGAGGTGAATCCCAAATTCGAAAAACAAATGATTCATGTTGCAAGACTGTCCTTCCTGAAGTTATGAAGATCCTACTTAGAAAGCCCAAGGAAATGAAAGAGAAGCTGAAGCACGATGATCCCTCCTCTGAAGTATCTGATTTCAGTTCAATCTCAGAAAATATTGTTCGAGAGTATCCTTTTATTAGTTTCTTCCTGCTTTTATTTGTAAATTATTACATCTTAAATTCAGCTTTATGAAATAAACAAATTGATATTGTACTTTAATGCATTTTCCTTAACTTGCATAAGATTTGAACTGCAGATATTGCTTCGGATGGAAATCCTTGGATCAACCTTTTCTGTGAGTATTAAGGAGTCCTCCAAGCAGAAGATGATCAAAGAGATCTGCTCCTTTTTAGAGATCATTCAATATCTTGTCGAAGGAGGGATTCATGGTCATCTTAGCCTATATGATTATGTTGAACGCACTATTCGGTTAAGGTAAATATTTTGCTTTGAAACTAAATAGCTCATTCTTCCCATAAAGGTATGATGATCTGATTCATGTCCGACAGCAAGTTCCATATTTTATTCCCTTTTTGGTGTTTGTCCTGGCTATAATTCAGTATGAGAAATAGGTCTTCTGCCCTTTCAATCCTTCTATATCACCAACCTCAATTATTTCTTTTCCTTGTTTATCCTTCCTACTTTGCTATATATTGCTTCCTCTGGCGTATCCTCCTTGCACAAGTTTTCTCACCTTCTTCATTATCAAGATACACTAATTATATGTTTATTGGCATAGATAGGACAATTATCTAATATTGACCTACGTTAGCTCTACAGACAGTCAATGGCATTTTAATTTTATCAGCATAAAATGTACTTCATTAGTGTTCTGTTTCATGAATTTTTCTCTTTTTAAAACCTTGGTTCTTCTTAAAATACTTCATACACTGGCTTAGAGATTTTTGTTATGTATGGTTTTGAGACCACATGATTGTAAATTTACTACAAGATGATCAACTTTTCAGTTACTATAAAGCTAAGTTCAGTGGTCCGTTACACTGAACTTCTCAGAAAACTCCATTACCTTCACTACTTCTGTTCATGAATTACAAGTGTACAAGTTTCATTGACTGTGCCATCAGAGTTGAAACCAATCACTCTGTTATTATTGTTAGAATTGGACTTGATCAAAGAAAATAATTATTATTAGAATTGGCTCTTATTTGCTCTTCATAGATGAGAAAACTCATGGAGCACCCTAGTACTGTTGCCTGGGAACTAATATAGAAATCCACATGATTCAGGTACCATAACATTATCGAAGGTGTTGTCAATAGAATATATACAGAAATGGATCTACTTCCATTTGGTGATGAAGATGAAAAGCAGGCTCATCTGTTCAATAGTGAGGACAGTAATCAGTCGTGGAGGGAGAAACAAGAGAAGTATGAAACAGCTGAAGCCAACAACATGCGACGATCAGTCTCCGCAGAGGATGAGTCTAGCCAACCACCAGAAAACATTGACTGGAGCTCCCAGCTCAGAGGAGAGGAACATGCCCGCAAGTTAAGTGAAGCTCGAGATCGGAGAGAGAAGGCTCGGCGATTTGGATCTTTCACAAGGATGCCAGATCTGCAAAGAGTTTGGGCCCCAAAGCAGCTTAAGGCTGTAAAAACGAAGTGTGAAGATCAGAAGGAGCTGAAAAGGAAAGAGCGGAGGAAAGGTAGAGATAGTGTAGTATATGAAACACCAATGAGTGGAAGATGGTCATTCTCTCAAAATGCTGGCGATGATGATGAAAAGCTAAAACAGAGCTCTTCTTCTGTTTCCAAGGCTCTCTTTCAGGATTGGTGATGACAAAGTTGCACCAGTATTGTAGCTATGATACTCATTGGAGACTGTTGTAGCAATTGAAGCATGATATCTCTAATTAGAGTGAAAAGCGAGGCATAATATTTTACTTTGTTGAATTATTTTTTAGATATAGAAAACGTATCTAAAAGTGAAGCATAATATTTTTTTAGATATAGAAAACGTATCCCGGACCCGCGCATAGCGGGAGCTTAGTGCACCGGGCTGTCTCCGGCCCCTATATAGAAAACGTATCCCACACTGACTGGAAAATGTTAATAACAAAAACTGGTTGTCCCCAATTGGTGTAGAAATTGAGCGGGACTGGTTGTCATTACTGACAGCTAGCTAGATACAACAGTTAGCAATATCACTGGTTACTGTATTTGCAAATGTTGCTGCATAGGATATAGAACTTGGTTATCCATATGATGTTCTGCCATGTCGAAGAAATCAAGGACATCATAGGATGCCTAAGCCATATGATATAAAACTATGACATTCTGTTCAGGACATGGAGTGCATACAAATCAGGTATAAAATTGTTTCATCTTTCAAAATTTCCCTAAATATTTCTCCTCTCAATGGAGGGGAAAAGTTTATCAGGCTCACATTGCTATTTCTCCCTCTTCCGGTGTCGTCCACTTTAAACAGGAATGCAATTCAACGTAGGATTCATGGACTTCCGTGAATAAGTTATATGGTCGAATTTTTTTTATGTATATATATATATATATATGTTGAATCCACTGAGCTTCTTGCATGCTCACTTTTTTATTTTTTGAATTTCCTTGTTAAAGTTGTGCCTCCGCCACTGATTCATATTGTTGACACCCAATTTTGTTCCCTCTTTTTCAATTATTTGTTCGCGATTTTAAATATTTTGTCACCTCAAAAACAATTTTAATATATAAATAAGACTTTTAATATCGTTCTTTGTTCTCAATATCATTATTTATTATTATTATTATTATTCTCATTTCTTCTACCATTTGCCTTTTAATATCTTAATCATAGTTTTTATTCTAATACTCTATGTTATTTTATTTTCGCAAAACAGCATCGCATTTTTATGTTAAGCATTTCGCAAATATTATATTATATTATTATCACATCATTATCTTTATAATTTACATTTTTCTGCAAAGCATCTCTTTTATAAGAAATCCCTTTATATTTTAACCAACTTCCCATTTTATTCCCTCTCACCCAGAACAATATCAACCCACAAAAATCAAACCCAACCCATTCCACCAACTCACCCGGCCAGCCCACACCAAACCAGGCCTAACCAATCCCACTCGGCCCAACTCCCCTTTATTTCTCTAAAACCGAAACACAACCCAAAACCTCTCTTTCGGTCACCACCAACCTCTCTGTCACCCCTGACACCACCACACCCTTCACATGACACCACCACACCCCTCCCGTCACTTCACCCACACCGACAACCCCGAAGATCCGCTGGATTTTAGGAGGTTGTATCTCTGCCCAACGACTCCTTCCCTTTCAAATCACTCTGAAAAGATAAAAATCCATACCTCTTTATCATCATCTTTTCCTTTTCGAAATCTGTCAAAAACCGTCACTTTTACCCTTTTAATTTGAAATTCAAACTCGAATTGAAAGGGATAGAGGTGAACGTTATGGGGGGAAATCCATCTATAACCAACCCCCCTCCTTGTTCTTTATTTGAGAGGGGGGGGGGTCTTTTTTTGGAATCCGAAAAAGAAATCAGGTTCGTTTTGGGGTCCGAATCGAAAAATAAAAATAAAAAACGAGGATCTGATTTTTGAAAGTCCGAAAATAGTCCAAGAGGAGCCCCCTTTGCATGCAACCCTTTTTTTTTCTCACGAAATTTCCAAATCGGAAAACCCTCCCTTGTTATTTCCGGTTCTTGTTCAACAGAACTATCCCTTGTTCTTCATTTTGAGGGTCCGAAAACCGAAAGAAAAATCGCAAAAAAGCGGTCTAAAACCGAGCCTGAAAAATTCGAAAATCTTTGTTTCAAATCTGTAATCGAAAGAATGAAAGGGTGTTCGTCGTCTCTAGTCGCCTCAGTCGCGACTTCAAAACAAGTCGTGTTCTTTATTTGTTTGAGTTCAAAATGAATGCATGATTATTTGTATTCCGTTTTCATTCCATGTCTATTGAAAAATGAACATTCAGAGTCTCGTCTATCTTTGCTTATCATAAGTGTTTGAACTATCTCATACATGTGTGGATCTGTTAGGGGTTAGCCTAACTAAATATGTGGATTGTGTCCACTTTTGGGTTCTGTCAATTGTTTCATAGCTGTATTTGTCATTAGCTATTATATGTTGGCTGTTTTGACTTGTAATACATTTAATAGTCACCCAATCATGTTGTGTCATGTCCTAAGGTGTCATTATGTCTAGTAGGTATCATGAATGTGGTTCTATGTGTGTGTCCTGGACTAATTATTTCTGTATATCTAAAATCATGTCTTTGAGTGATTGGTTTGGACATATCTGTTTACTTAATACATCTACTGAGTTGACTATATACTTATCTTGCATGTTTAAGTGTTAAAGTGCCTCCATATCATCATATAAAGTCTTTTATCTTATATCATGCTCTGTTTACTAAGTTGCTGAATGATATCTGTACTAGCATTTTGTGCGTATTTGAACTAGTTTGTGTCGTGTTAGATTACTGCCCATGTCTGCATTCTATGTTTACTTGCAATCCTATTTCATTGTAGTAAGCATGTATATAGTTTAGTCCGATGTGGAAACTGCTTAAATGAATGATTTGAACTTAGGGTATTTGCTTCTTGTTAAATTATGCCTGCGGCTAGACTGCCTATTAGGAATATGTGTTTGTCTTGCTTGGGTTTTTGAAGTAGTCCATGCTAGCATGAAACTATTATGAGTCTTGTTGAACCTTGTTTTACTTAGACTTGTAAAATGTTCGGCATAGTTTGGGCAAGTTTGCTTCGTTGAATGCATCTATGAGTTGATCCAACCCGTGGTTAGAGATGGCAGTGGATCCTGGACCCGGTCCGGATCCGGTGGATCCAGATCCGTTTTATAGGATATGGATCTTCAAAATTTGGACCCGACGGATCCGGATCGGACCCGGATCCGTTTCTAACGGATCGGATCTGGATCTGGATCTTGTATTTGAGATCCGTATCCGGTCCAGATCCGACCCGTGGATCCATTTTTTATTAAATATATTCATAACCTAGAATGTAATTTTATAATTATTTTCTTAAAATTGCTAAGCACGTCCTTGCAAGTTTAATTCTCAAAACAAGTTTAATTTATCCCTGCGTTAACTCAAAAACCAAAAAATAAAGAAGTAACTTCGATAATAAAATCAATGTTATATTAGTGAATGACTAACATATCTATAGACAAGTAGTTAAAATTATATTCACTTCATTTGTGAAGATTACAAGCATATGCAAGTTCTGCATTGTGGAAATACTAGTCAGCATTTTCTACAACTATTGTCATTGTCCAACATTTTTAATTAATAGCTCACAATCAAAACAAGACAACGAACAAAATATCTCATATGAACATTTCAAAATTGAAACATAGTAAATTGTTAATTAAGTAAAAATCGTTTGTCAATTCAAAAAAAAATTCTTAACAAGACAATTTTTTTTACACGTGGATCCAGATTCGATCCGTGGACCCGGTGGATCCGGATTTTAGATATGATTTTTATGGACCCGATAGATCTGGATTCATGTATAAAAAATGGATCTGGATCTAGATCTAGTAGGATCCGGTCTAGATCCTATCCGTTGCCATCCCTACCCGTTGTTGCTAACTTGATTTTGAAATTGTCTTACTTATTTGGTGTCATCACGTTTAGTTGTGAAACTGAACAGAATCTGGCGCTTCCAGTTTATTTGGTCCCTTATGTATGTCTAAAGAGCTGTATCTATGCAACCTTCATCTTCACATTGTCCATCTGTCCACAATGCCCCCATATGCGATACACATTTGTTATGTATATTTTTCTCCTGGATTTCTTTAAATGCCACTCCCTTATCAGTCACCTAAATGCCACATTTGAGCCTTGGACAGCCCCCCCCCCCCCACCCACCCACCCCACCCAAAAGGGGTCTATTTCTGAACCCCTGCTATAAAACTGTTCTCCTGGGTGATTCATTGGTCAATAGTATCTTATATGTTGCATAATCAAATGCTTTTCTTTCATAGTTGCCTTGTCTGAACTTTTATATTATATTGCTTTGCCGGCTGAAAGTCAAGGTATGATTAGGGTTTGGCTTAGCCTCCTCTGATAGTCTGCCATGCCTGAGGTTCTAGAAACCTTTTTGATCTTGTTGCGGCATTGGAATATGGATGGTGTACTCCCTTTGTTGCCTTAACTTTCAAGTTTGATGTTTTAATGTTCCCCTTAAGTTATGCTATGTTGAGTTGATACTTCTCTTTTCGTGGAGGCTACACCAAGTAATCATTAATTGTTTCTTCTAAACAATAGGCCTTTTTAGATTCTCAAGTGTGAAGTTAATATATTTCCTTGATTTGTGATTTTTCTGGAAACTTGAATCAAATTGTGATATTTTAAAACAGCAGAACATCTGGTGTAATGTCATTTTTTAGAATCCCATGTATATATATCTTGATATTCAGTCTTCACTTCTCTTTCTTTGCATGACTGGGGGAGTGTCAAATCCCCTTATCCAATGGTCTTGTGCATATTGGGGTCTTGTGCTTGAGTTTTGGAAACTGATGTTATGTTCTGAGGTTGTTGTTATGCTACATTTGAGAAACGCTGCTCAGGCCATTTGTTATTGCCTTTGAGGAGGCTATCTGCTGTATTGTTTGGCCAATTTGCTGCTCCCTTAAAGCTTAGACCTGCTGTGTTACTTGACTCAAGTTGCTACCTTGCTGGAAAAAAGGATAAACAAATGCTACACTTCGGATAAAGCAGTTGCTTCCTTAATCCAAGGAAATAAGCAGATGCTACACTCTAATGAGTTGCTGCTATACCATGGCACTATTTTGGGGAACAAGTGTTGCACTTTTGAAAGTGAAAATGTGTACTTCTGATATTTCAGTTGAGATGCAATTGAGTTTTAAAAGGGAACAGATGCTATACTTTGATGAAATCCAACTGATAAGAATACGATACTACACTTGGGCCCGATGAAAATCAATTTGAGGCCATGTCCCTTTTGAAAGGTTGTCCCTCGGTTTGCTTTACTTCGGAAAAAAAATGCGATGATGAGACTTAGAATAAAATCACATGTGAGAAACCAACATGCGTTAGCAAGGCAACTAGATTGACTGACGAGTCACTAGTTTGCAACCACGACATGAATGGAATTTCTTTTGCTTAAAACATAAGTCTGAGCCTTTTGTAATCAAAACTTCTATTATTTTATACGGATCCGAAGGTTTTACTCGCATTTATTTATTTCTAATTGTCAAGATTGCCGGACTTGTGCCCAAGGCCCAAGCGATAACAATATCATCGCCTTAGCTATTATCATTTTAACTTCTTTTTAATTCCGCCTTCCTTTTATTTTGTATTGTAATTTAATTACTCTGCTTGTGTGATTGTATTGTTTGAATATTTAGAAGAATTAGGCCTAGAACTTATACACTAGAAAATGTAGTTTAAAATTGAAAACCCGCCGCTTGTTTATTTATTTTAGGCTCGGGTAGTTTAAAAATTAGAAACCCGCCGCTATCTTATTTATTTTAGGCTCATCATGCATGTTTAAAACTTTCAAAACAATTTGGTCATCTTTTACTCGCATTATTAATCATGTGAATAAAGTTTTATTTTTCATCCGATTTGCAATTCAAAATGACTTCCATATAAATCACTTCTTTGCGTTACAAACAATTTATTTTTCTCCTTACTATCAATTGCCAAAATAGGTATTTTATGGACAATGCCACACAAATGCATGCTTTCATCCAAAAAATTAACTTTGCATGTATTTTATAAGCAATGCTACACAAATGTATGCTTTTATCCAAAAAATCAATTTTACATGTATTTTATAAACAATATCATGCATACTTTTTTTTCCAGATTTTATGCCGGGAATTTATTTTTCAGAACCGCAATCACCTCTGCAAAACTCCTCAAAAGAATAAGTGGTAAAAATCTTTTACGTTGTCAAAATGCATCTTTTAATTAACTACTTGCAACATCCTTTTAAATTAACCTTATACTTTTAAACATGCATTTTTTCTTAGCATTATAATTAACCTAAGTTTGATCGGATAACTGTAGTTAGTGGATCTTAAAGGATGTCTGACCTCTTCCCTTACCCAGAATCTCATAGATTACCAGACCATTAACCGGAGTTCATTTTGCAGCATTTATATTAACATTTAGGTGCCCTAATTCATCGTAGAATAATTAGGTGGCGACTCCTTAAGCTTTAATTATTTTAGGAATCACCAATACGTCGCGACTATGTCGGATCTCTTCTCCTTCGCGAGTGGGGTGGTCAAAAACGGGTGCGACACTTATTACTTCCTCTGTTTAAAAAAGATTGTCTGGTTTTGACTTGACACAAAGTTTAAGAAAGTAGAGAAGACTTTTCAATATTGTGGTCTTAAATTAAAGATGTGTTGAATGTACAAAAATGACATTTGATCTTGTGGTCTTAAATATGTCATGTGGAAAGTTGGAATGAAAGAGTTGCTAACAAAGGAAATAGTCATTCTTTTTTAAACAGACTAAAAAGGAAAGTAAGACAATCTTTTTGAAACAAATGGAGTATTAGAATTGGCTCTTGTTTGCTCTTCACACGCTTCAACCTATAAGAGCCCGTTTGGATGGACTTATAGTTTTTAACTTATAAGCTAAAAGTCATAAGTTAGAAATTTCAGCTTATGACTTTTGTCCTATTTTTGTTATTTTTTCTATTGTCCAAACACCACAAAGAGCTTATAAGCTATTTTGGCTTTAAAAACCTAAATAAGTCAATCCAAATAGGCTCCTACTAAAGGAAGTCAAAAAATGCTTTGTTTGGGGAGTAGCGAAGCTAAATGGGAAGAGGGAAAAATAAGCTAAATTTTTCTTCTCTGTTTGGATGGTCGTTACCCATGGTTTCATAATGTACAATATCCTATTGTATTGTATTATACTGTATTAATGAATACAATATATGGATAGTTCGTATAGTTTATTGCGGTTTAATAACATTTTTATTATTTGATTTGACTGTATGGTACTGTACAATAACATGTACTAAGTTCCTATTATAGTAAATGATAAAATATAAACTTTAAAAAATAAGTAGGTGGTGATAGGGTGGTGGAGGGGTGGGTGGTGGGGGCTAATGGGTGGAGAAGGGAGGGGGTGGGGGTGTGTAGGGGTGGGGGTGTGTAGGGGTGGGGGTAGTGGTGGAGTGGTTGTGATGGGTTGTGGGGGATTAGGGAATAGTGGGCGGGGAAGGGCGGTGGTGGGGAGTGTGTAGGGGAGGGATGGGTGGTTGTGGAGTGAGCGTGGGTGGTGGTGAGGGGTTGTGGGTGGTAGGGAGTTAGGGGGTAGTGGGTGGCGAAAAGTGGGGTGCAGGTGATAATGGGTAAATGAAATAAGAAATCATGCAAATCACCAAATTCGTGGTTATAAGACTTGAGCTTTTTCATTGTTATAAAACCACGAAATTACAACGGATTTACAACATCATACAACATAATTTTAAGAACACCGAAAATAAATATTATATTAATGAAAATCATATAATAATGAACCACGGGAAACAACCATCCAAACTAGGGGTGTGCATTGTGTTTTTGGTTCGATTTTACATTATTCGGTTTCAATTTTTTAGTGTTCGATTTTTCTCTTTTCGATTCGATTTTTTCCGATTTGGTTATTCGGTTCCACCATATAAGATAATTAACATAATCGAATAGATATATTTGAATGACAAAAAGAACAAATATTATAGAGAATGAGAAATAATTATGTCAAATCTCTTAAATACATTTCTAATATAAGTCATAGATAAAACTTTAAAAACACAATATTTAAAAGTATATAAATACGTGTCCATAACCTAACTATTGAGAATGAGCCATTTTGTACTCTAATACAAATAGATCACTAAGTAAAAAATGTTGAAAGTGGTAAAACACTCAAACTATATATATATATATATATATATATATATATATATATATAGTTTTTTCTGTTTTATTTTTCTAAATTCGAAACCGAACAAAAAAACAAAAAATTTAATTTCTCATTCCGAACCAAACCAAAAACCCGAAAAACCAATCCAATTTAAAATTCGATTTGGTTTTTGAATTTAATCAGAATAATGCACCCCCACTCCTAATCCAAAAGGAGGGGGGGGGGGGGGGAAAGCCTTACTAAAGAAAATAGGAATAATAAGGGTGTTGAAACAAAAAAGAGAAAGACTACTCGGACATCCCAAAATAGTGTATTTTCAAAACAAAGCTAACTACAGTAAAACCTTGATAAATAAATATTTGATAAATTAATAACCTCGATTAAATAATAATTTTCTTCGGTCCAGGTTTGGTCCAATGGGGTAAAATAATAACCTCGATAAATGCATAAGATAATAATTTTAAAAAAATTTCTTGAGGCCCACTGAAAATATAAAATAATAATTCATTAAATACGTATGAAAATTACATATATAATTCATAAAATAAAGCACTTCCTAAACAAATTTTATTTCAAATTTTATGCTTTCCTAAAATATGTATCTATAGTCAATTGGTTCTTCTTTTCATGCGAAATGAACTCAATTTCATCTTTAACTTTTTGGAGGGCATAAACTATATTCGGCACATTCTTCTCATTTTGAAGCAAGTAATTTTTCAAAGTCTCTATGGCAAGAAAAACTTCTTTTGGAGAAACATGTGGTATAACGTTATTATCATCTGGATCTTGATTGTCATCATCTTTCATACACATTACTCCTTGAATAATTTCTTCGTCCGTATGTGATTCCATTAAAGCTTCATTTTCACTAGAATAATTCAGAATCTGCTCTACATTCATGACATTTCTATAATGTAGATTAGAAATAGCTTCCTCTAATCTTTGAATGCCTCCAACATCACCAGTTTCTTCTTCTAAAAGCATACCTTCATCGGATCGAATTTTACAATGTCGAAAACAATTTGCGGCAGTTGTGGCCTTCACATCAATATTCTAAGCAGCATTAATAAAATTGATAGCATCCAGTACATTATTTTTTTCAGAATTTATTGTTCCCATCTCATAGCCTTCCAAGATGCTAGAATAAAAACGACGCCGAGATTAATAAACTTCTTTTTGACAAGATTAATAAACTTAGATACAATGCACCATTATTAATTATTTATTTCTTTTCTTTTCTTAGTTACCGAAAAAAATTAATTGTTTAATTTGGAGAAATATAATGGTCAAAATAAAAATTATTCTATAGATTAATAAATATTAATTTATTGATAAATTAATAAAATATTTATTTATCGATAAATTAATAATCTCATATAAGATAATAACTTTACAGGTCTCAAGAATATTTATTTATAGAGGTTTTACAGTAATGTGTTTTCTAACTAGGTGTTACATACTTTCGTACTTTTATTTAACCTTTTAAAATTATTTATTAGTAGTGTCAAGCTACACATTGATATGGCTCAACTGAAACTATTTACCTCTCTTTCATAGTCATTCATGAGTGCAATTCAATGTAGGAACCATGAATAAATTATTTGAACAATCTTCAACAAATTGTAATCTGCAATTTCATGACATCCATTGCAAGCCCCCTGCGTCTTCACCGCCATAGTTCCACCGCTAATTCATATATACAAACAGTGAGAAAATCCCAGCTAAGCCACTCTTTCCATGTGGACGAAGTTTCTTCGAGTCGTATATTAGACGGACTCCCAGATATCAAAACACTGAAGAAACTTCATTCCAAGATCATTTTCGATCCGGGTTTGTGTAACAACACGTCTCTTGCCATCAAATTGATGCGTGCTTATGCTGCTTGTGGCCAACCTAATGTTACCCGCCAACTGTTTGATAAAATACCTGAGGGAAACGTGGCGGTTTATAATGTCATGATCAGGAGCTATATGAATAACAAGTTCTATAAAGATGCGATTTTTGTTTATAAGGATATGTGTAAACGAGATGTTGGCCCTGATAACTATACATTTCCCTGTGTTCTTAAAGCTTGTTTTGGTTCCGATAATTTGAGGGTGGGGCTGCAGATTCACTGTACTGTTGGAAAGAAGGGTCTCGATTGTGACCTATTTATAGGGAATTGTTTGGTGGCTATGTATGGGAAATGTGGGTGTTTAGTGGAGGCTCGCCAGGTTCTTAATGAGATACCCAAACGAGACGTTATTTCTTGGAATTCAATGGTGGTTGGATATGCTCAAAATGGAAGGTTTAATGATGCGTTAGAGGTTTGTAAGGAAATGAACGTGTTAAGTCATAAACCAAACCCGGGAACCATGGCTAGCCTCTTACCTGCTGTAAGCAATACAAGCATTGAGAATGTCTCGTTCGTCAAAGATATCTTCCTGAATATGGATAAAAAGGATTTGGTTCCATGGAACGTTATGATAGCTGTATATGTCAAGAATTCTATGCCTAATGAGGCGGTTGAGCTCTATCTCCAAATGGAAACTCGTGGGATAGAACCTGATGTTATAACTTTTGCTAGCATTCTTCCTGCTTGTGGGGACCTTTCAGCTGCATCATTGGGAAAGAGGATTCATGAATATGTTGAGAGAAAAGGTCTTCGGCCAAATTTATCTCTCGAGAACGCATTAGTTGATATGTATGCTAGGTGTGGATGTTTGACAGAGGCAAGAAAAATGTTTGAAGGGATGAAGTTTCGGGATGTTGTGTCATGGACTTCCCTGATATCTGCTTATGGTAAGAGTGGCCAAGGTCGGGATGGAGTTGCTTTGTTTTCACAAATGTTGGAGTCTGGTCTTCAACCTGATTCTATTGCTTTTGTTTCCATTCTTTCTGCTTGCAGCCATGCAGGATTGCTACTAGAAGGAGAATACTATTACAAGCTAATGACAGACAAGTACAAGATTGTTCCTAGGTTAGAACATTATGCTTGTATGGTTGATTTAAAAGGACGAGCTGGACGTATAAACGAGGCCTTCAATTTCATCAAACAGATGCCTGTAGAGGCTAATGAGAGAATATGGGGTGCTCTCTTGGGTTCCTGTAGGGTGTACAATGATATGGACATTGGGCTTGTAGCTGCAGACAATCTTTTTGAATTGGGGCCAAAGCAGTCTGGTTATTATGTCTTGCTATCGAATATTTATGCAAAGGCTGGAAGATGGAAAGATGTAACGACTGTTAGGTCAATCATGAAGGGAAAAGGGATTAAGAAAATGCCCGGTGTCAGCAATGTGGAGATCAATAACATGGTGCATACCTTTCTTGCTGGTGACACGTCTCACCCACAATCAAAGGAAATCTATGAAGAGTTAGACGTACTAATAGGTAAGATGAAAGAGGAAGGGTATGTACCAGAAACAGATTCTGCTCTTCACGACGTTGAGGAGGAAGACAAAGAAAATCATCTAGTAGTTCATAGTGAGAAGCTGGCTATTGTCTTTGCAATTATGAATACCACTCATGGTACACCTATTAAAATTACTAAAAATTTACGCGTATGTGGAGATTGCCACATCGCTGCCAAGCTTATCTCCAAGATCACGCAACGTCTGATTGTAGTTAGGGATACAAATCGTTATCATCACTTCCAGGATGGAGTTTGCTCGTGTAGTGATTACTGGTGACTCTGTCCGGAGGTACATAGTTGTACGCGTATTTCAGTTGCTCCTGTAAGTGGGTTGCGAAGATTTCATCCTCATTTTGCTTAACACATTACTCTTTTCGGGCTTGCAGTCAACAATCCTTTGATTGCCTGATCACACTGTTGACCCTCTAGCAAGTTTTGCAGGAAGAGTTAGTGGGTACAGATGACAGACAGCACAAGCTGTTGAAGGGAAATTTTGGACTTAAGTTACTCATACTATGAGAGGCCTATTCCTGTAAATCTTGATTTTTCTTAACTTCAACGTGAAAGAAACAATTAAAGAGCTCAATTGCAACACTTCAGGAACTGTAACGTTTATCAGAGAATAGAAGCCTATTCTATTGGAATATATTGTCTTCAGTTTCATGCTCTTATTGCTAATTGACTAAACCTACTAAGTAATTGTACCAATTTGCACAATCAGCACGCATTCTTGATCTGATAAGATGCTAACTGTTTGGAGCAAATATATGGTTTATTAAAGAAGTGATTTTGGTAGGCATCAAGAATATTAGCGGACCCGAAAAGAAATATGTACCATCACATGTTTACCATAGGATTCACTATTTACCAACATATATTAAAGTGCTAAAAAGATGTAGCATGTGTTGGTGTTGAATTAATTAATGACATTGACCCACTATGAGGGGTTTAATTATTCCCGTTTGCTAATCACACCTCACCTACCTTTGCTCACCTAACATTAGGTCTTTCAGACTTGGGTAGGAAAGAGATATGAGTAACTATATAATGAGTATTAATACGGGGGACATGTTATTTAATCAACTGGACTTCATCTACACTTTGATTACTCTATACAAAGAGGGGATGTACCTTGGAAAAAAGAGCCAAATAGTTAACTTGTTGGCTTCAACTTCTTCTGCACATGGCTGATTTAATTAATACTTATGATATAGATATACATTATGTGAAATTTGGAACAGTCATTTCAATTATTTTCTTCAAATTCTAAGAAAGAAAAATTCTAAAAATCCATCAATAAGTTACAAACTCTATTATATAAACACCGAATTGAAAGGAAAAAAAAACGCTAACCATTCAAATTTGTTTGCCTAAAGACAAAGGATTAGGAGAAAGAGACAAAAAGAATAAGAAAAAAAATGTTAAAAAAAGAAAAAGGTTAGAATTACTTGATATATATACTGCTGAGGTAACATATATATCAAATAATTAAGGTATGCGTGAGCTGCCATTATAAAAACATTGTAAAAGGCATAGCTGGTTGCCTTGTGTTGTGTCAACTCCATATTTGATATAGGAAAAGGAATTTTAGAGAGAAGAATTAGACAAGCAAAAATGGCTACAACTTCTTCTTCTTCTTCAATGGAACGGATCATGTCACTTCCACATTCCACCGTGAATTTGCGCCATTCCAATGTCCCTTCTTTGCTTCGTTGTTCTCCCAAAGCTGCTCCTTCGTCGTTTTCATCGTCTTTTATGTCACCTGTTAAACAAAGCCCAGCAGTGGGCTCAGCCCATTCTCGGCCAAATTAGTTACAAAACAATATTGTATATATGGTATATATATTTGGAGTATATTGTAGTGTAAAGGTTACCTTAATTAGTGTTATACACCTACCATAATTATATAGTTAGAATTATGGTAGAATAAGGATTTAGAAGTAGAATAGGAAAAGGATTTTCCTATTATGGAAATATGTAACTTGTATATATAGCTATTAAATCAATGAAAATAATCAAGGGGATTATTTCTTTCATGGTATCAAGAGACTAGGTCTAAACAAAAGTTTTCTTCTCTCAAACTTTTTGTATCCTTGGCCGAGAACCCCCCCCTTCCCTCGGGTTTTTCTCTCCAAATATCTCGTCTTCCGCTCCCAAAAACCTCTCTTAAATTTATCCTCCTTCTTTGTTCTTTCAAATATGTCTAAGAACAATTTTCACCCTCGCCTCTCACAGTTTCCAATATCAAGCTCGGTGTCCCTATTGTTCTTGAGATGGAAAACGTTCAATATGCAACGTGGGCGGAGTTGTTTAAAATTCACGCTATCTCGTATCAAGTTCTTCATCACATAATTCCTCCCGCTAGACCCCTTCCCGCGGAGGATCCCGAGGTGTGGATTACACTTGATGCTACCGTTCTTCGGTGGATATACGCCACTATTTCGGTGGACCTTCTACGAGACGATTATGGAGCCCGATACCACGGCTATGGCCGCATGGAATAGATTGCGTGACATATTCCAAGACAACCAAACATTCCCGTATCGTCACACTCGAGCAGAATTCTCTCTCGTTCGAATGGACGTATTTCCGAACGTTTCGCATATTGCAAGAAACTAAAGGAATTGGCGGATCAACTCCGTAACGTTAGCGCACCAGTAACAAATAATCGTCTAGTTCTACGGTTGGTTGTCCGGTCTTTCGGAGGCCTATAATGGTGTTGGCACTCTCCTTCGCCAAAGCAACCCTCTTCCCGACTTCCATCAAGCCCGCTCCATGCTTACGTTGGAAGAAGCCGGTTTGGCTAAAAAGGCGGCTACGGAGCAAGTCCGGTTGTCATGATGGCATCCTCTCCTAATCCTTCGTGTTTTGTTAATAATTCGGGCCAAAACCATAATCATGGTGGCGGCAAGAATAATCGCAAGAATAATAACAAAAACCGCGGGGGCAAACGCGGTGGTAATGGTGGAGGTTCCGGTAGTCGCAAAACGTCGGTGGGTCCCATCCAGTGGAACAATGGCCCACCGCCCCCATGGGCCCAGCAGTGGGGCCCATGGCGATGGAGCAAAGCGGTGGACCGTGGGCCGGCAGCCCCATACCAAAGAAAACAGAAATTCCGGGCGGCCGGTGGGGCGGCCAGCAGTCCGTGCCCAATGCCCAAGCGTGGCGCCCACCGGCCGCGTGGCCCGGCCAGCGGCGGTGGTAGCGAAGCACGGACTGTGCCCGGCTCGGCAAGGAGTTCTTGGACCCCGACCTCCGCAAGCCCATCATGCGCAACAGCCCTACTCGGACCGATATCGAGGCCGCGATGCACACGTTGGGATTGACTCAACCGGACCAAAATTGGTACATGGACACCGGGGCCACTACTCACATGACTTCCGACTCGGTACTCTCTCATCTTATTCCAATTTGAGCACCCCTCGGGGGATAATTATTGGTAATGGCAGTTCTATTCCAATTCTAGGGTATGGTCATAAAACGTTGTCTCCCCCCAATCCACCACTCCTCTTGAAAAATACTTTACATGCTCCTAAATTGATTAAAAATTTAGTGTCCGTCCGAAAGTTCACGAATGACAATTCGTTTTCGTTGAATTTGATCCTTTCGGTTTCTCTCGTGAAGGATTTCAAGACGGGGAGTCGTCTCATGAGGTGTGATAGTAGGGGGGATCTATATCCTATCATGCCCGGTTTTCGTCCATCGAGTCCAAACCTTGCCATCGCGCTTTTGCAGCCATCTCTCCTTCCATGTGGCATGCTCGTCCGGGTCATCCGGGATCTTCTATTTTATCGTATTAGATAAAAATAGCTTTATTTCTTGTAAGGGTACGAGTCGTACTCCAATGTGTCAATCTTGTTCATTAGGAAAAAGTGTTAAGTTGCCATTTGTAGACTCCAATTCTCATACTTCTATGCCATTTGACATTGTTCATAGCGACTTATGGACATCTCCTGTTCTTAGTTCAATGGGTCATCGATATTATGTTCTCTTTTTAGACGATTATTCTAGATTTTTGTGGACGTTTCCAATTGCGAATAAATCACAAGTGTTTTCCGTCTTCATAAAATTTAGAGCATTCATTCGTACTCAATTCGAAAGAGAAATAAAAAATATTCAATGTGATAATGGGAAAGAGTATGACAATAGGGAGTTTCGAGAATTTTGTGCTACTCATGGGATAAATTTTCGGTTTTCATGTCCTCATACATCTTCACAAAATGGGAAAGCCGAACGCAAAATTCGTTCCATAAATAACATTGTCCGAACTCTCCTAATCCATGCCTCCATACCTCCGTATTTTTGGCATCATGCACTACAAATGGCCACTTACCTTCGAACATAATTCCGTCTAAAGGTCTGACATATTCTTCCCCTCTCAAAATCTTATATAATAAGAACCCTTCTTATTCTCACCTTCGGATTTTTGGGTGCTTGTGTTATCCACTATTCCCATCCACAACAATTAACAAACTCCAGTGCTCGGTCTACCCCGTGTGTGTTTTTGGGTTATCCGTCAAATCATCGTGGTTATAAGTGTTTTGATTTATCCTCCAAGAAAATCATAATCAATCGCCATGTCATTTTTGATGAAACTCAATTCCCGTTTACAAAAGGTCATACTCCCGAACCTAAGTTGTATAATTTTTTGGATGACCAAATATCCCCGTATATTATTCGAATTTTTCGGACAACTCCCGTGCCCAAAATCCCCCGGCGGGCCCACCGCCCGCCGGTCCCACAAGCATCATCGCCCCTCGTTGTTCCGATGATCGGAACAGTTCCGAAAATTGGGCCGTTCAGCCCATTCGGAACCGGTCCAGTAAACCGAGGAGCCCGTTTTTACCGATTTGGGCCGGCAGGCCCACCGCCCGCCGGCACGGTCCGTCCCGAACCGGAAAATTCCCAAAATTCACTCCATTCTTCCTCGAGTCATAGACCGGTCACTCGTAGTCGGCGGGGTATTTTTACACCTAAAAGACATTTTAACTTACATTCGGATGTCTCTAAATCCCCCTTGCCCCGCAATCCAAAGTTGTCCGCATTAAATGACCCTAATTGGAAAATTGCTATGACCGATGAATATAATGCTCTTATTGATAATAAGACGTGGGAGTTGGTGCCCCGTCCATATGGTACTAATATTATCGTGTCTATGTGGATTTTTGCTCACAAGGAGAATTCGGATGGGTCCTTTGCTCGGCATAAGGCGCGACTTGTTGGTGATGGTAAGACTCGGCAGGTTGGTATTGATTGTGGTGAGACGTTTAGTCCGGTGGTCAAACCGGCTACCATTCGTACCGTACTTAGCCGGGCTCTTTCAAAGACTTGGCCGATTCATCGGTTGGATGTCAAGAATGCGTTTCTACATGGAGATCTCAAGGAAACGATCTATATGCATCGCCCGTTGGGTTTCGAGATCCCAACCGCCCTCATCATGTCTGTTTGTTGAAGAAGTCCTTATATGGGCTTAAGCGTCTCCACGGGCCTGGTATACACGATTTGCGGATTTTGTTTCGACTATTGGGTTCACACACACGCAGTCCGATAATTCTTTGTTCATCTACCGCCGTGGTTCATCATTGGCCTATATTCTCGTTATATGTGGATGATATCATCTTGACCGCCTCCTCCGATGCTTTGTGTCGGTCTATCATGGCCATGCTCGATTCGAATTTGCTATGAAGGACTTAGGGCCGTTGAGTTATTTTTTGGGGATTGCCGTCAAACGTCATTCAAGTGGCTTGTTTCTCGTCTCAACGGAAGTATCTTTGCGAGATCATAGAGAGGGTCGGGATGTCATCCCGTAAGTCCACTTCCACACCGGTTGATGCAAACCCAAAGCCGAGTGCCGCAACAGGTGCACCATACGAGGACCCGACCCGGTATCGCAGCTTGCAGGCCCTCCAAGATCTTACCTTTACCGGACCGGATATTACATATGCGGTTCGGCAGGTGTGTTTATTCATGCATGATCCCGAGTTGAGCACATGAATGCAATCAAACGCATCATTCGGTATATTCGGGGGACACTAGACTATGGGTTGCACTTGTATCCGTCATCTACATCCACACTTGTCTCTTACACGGATGTCGATTGGGGTGGGTGTCCGGACACCGGACGGTCGACTTCGGCTACCGTATGTTCCTTGGCAACAACTTGGTCTCATGGTCGGCAAAACGTCAAGCAACTCTGTCACGCTCCAAAGTCTCGCCGAGGCGAGGCAGAATATCGAGGGTAGCGAATGTGGTCTCCGAGTCATGTTGGCTACGTAATTTGCTTTTGGAGCTTCATTGTCCCATTCGAAGGCAACCTTGGTATATTGCGATAACATTAGTGCCATCTATCTTTCAGTAACCCGAGTTCAACACCGGCGCACCAAGCATATCGAAATGGACATTCACTTTGTCCGTGAAAAGGTTGCAAAGGGTCAAGTTCGCGTATGCCATGTCCCGTCTAGTTATCAAATTGCGTACATCTTTACAAAGGGTCTACCGGCGGTTCTCTTTGAAGATTTTAGGGACGATCTCAGCGTTCGAAAACCGCCCGCTATGACTGTGGGGGTGTGTTAAACAAAGCCCAGCAGTGGGCTCAGCCCATTCTCGGCCAAATTAGTTACAAAACAATATTGTATATATGGTATATATATTTGGAGTATATTGTAGTGTAAAGGTTACCTTAATTAGTGTTATACACCTACCATAATTATATAGTTAGAATTATGGTAGAATAAGGATTTAGAAGTAGAATAGGAAAAGGATTTTCCTATTATGGAAATATGTAACTTGTATATATAGCTATTAAATCAATGAAAATAATCAAGGGGATTATTTCTTTCATCACCCTCAGGTATTTTTTCTCCAGTACATCGTCTTTTGTTTTTTCTCAGGTTCCTAGATTGTTGTGTTGTTGGTGTATCTGTGAAGTATAAAGCTGAAAATTTGAACTATTAACTTTTGACTTCTATCTCAGTGAGTTAGCATCATTTTTTCTCAAGTCTAAATAATATGGGTCTCAATTGGCCTGGCATGTAAAATACAGGAAAATGACCTATCAGAAATCTATGATCTATCTCAGTTGTGATATTTTGCTGATAGAAACTATCAGAATCCAACTTTTCAAGGAAAAATAGTAGAAATTCATCTTTATTAAGCTTTCAAACTCTCAACTTCATTATCTTTTACTCTTTTTATTTTTAATTTTAACAAGAAATGTATGAAAATGCCAGTAATCTATCATTAAGGAGATACAAACATTGATCTACTGGAGTACAAATTTAACACAAATTGCATCGTTGCTATACAAGGTGTGGATTAAATACTACTCCCTCCAGATCAAAAAGAGTGTTCACTCAACCTTTATTTTTTGAGTCAAAAAGAGTGTCCACTTACCAAATCAAGAAAGAATTTTACATTACTTTTCCAAATTTATCCTTATTAAGTGTTAGGTAACTAAATTCCAATAGCCATTTAATTAGGGGCATTTAAGTCAAATTACCTATCTTTGCCTAAAAATTAGTATTTCCTTAAGGGGTGTGCAAATGACTAAGTGGACACGCTTTTTGATCTGAAGGGAGTCATAAATTTAGCTGCTCCAGGAGAACAGAACCTACGAATTGAATGATCGTGGCAGAGAAAATGACAAAAATGATCCCTTATGTTTGGGAGTACGTTTAAGATAGTCCCTAAAGTATGCTCTGAATAGTTTTGGTCCTTTAAGTTTGTCTCCGTCAAATATTTAACAAACTATGTATGTTAGATTTGATGAGAACTCTTTATGTTCCAAGTGAATGCATTGATGTTGCCCATAAACGAAGAGGTCCTTTTACAGTTCCAAATTGGAAAGGAAAATAATTTATTTCCTGACTTTTTAGTTCTAGGAGATTATTCGGACTCGCGTCAAGCCAGAGTTCTTTGGTCTAAAGTGTAAATGTTTTCAGGCTTTCGACGTCACATAGATTCCAAGAGATTCCCTATCTTCAAGATCAGGGCTTCTTCTGATGAAGAAGAAACCAATGAATCTGTTGCTCGCATTAGAAAGGTATTTTCCAATGTAAAAGACAAGGTAAGCCTCTCTTATATTTCATAGTTCATTTGCTGTGCCTCAAAACTGGCTCATATCTTCGTTTGCTGAATTACATCTATGTGTGAAAACTTTGTGATAGTGGGACAGACTCGAAAAGAAACCCACAGTCTTTCTTTATGGAGGTTCTGCAATCCTTGGTCTTTGGTTGTCTTCAATCATTGCTGATGCATTAGACTCCATTCCCCTGGTAAGTGATTTACTTGGACTAGTCTTTTCCGGTGTTCTCACAAAATACAGGGTGGCAATAGTGTCAACAATACATTGACTAATCTTACTTACTTAGCCTTGTGCATTTGGGGTTGTCATAATTTCTGCTCTCTGATTGATTCTGATTCTTCAACTAAGTGAATATCTCTCACACTTTAACCTTCTTGAACCAGTTACCCAAGTTTTTGGAGTTGGTTGGGCTTGGATACTTTGGATGGTTCGTCTACAGATATCTTCTCTTCAAGGTACGGTTTCAACATGAAAGTAATGCAGATCATTTCTTGCAATTAATATCTATTGTCGGAACTGTTGTTCATTAAATTCTTTACTATGACTCTACTGCAAAGGAACTATTGTTCATTCACTTCTTTCCTTATGACTGTCACCTCAGTTACAACAACAACAACGTACCCAGTATAATCTCACAAGGTGGGGTCTGGGAGGTAGAGTATACGCAGACCTTACCCCTACCTTGTGAGGGTAGAGAGACTGTTTCCGATAGACCCTTTGTGTCACCTCAGTTACATATAGGCCAATTATGCATCTTTTTCTATGTCACCTGAGGCAAAAGTGTTGAAGTGACAAAAGCAGCTGTTTAATACAAGTCTGAGGGGGGTTATCATTAAGTTTTGACATGTTTTAATTGTTTCAATTTAGTTTGGTAAGCCATAAATCTACATCTGTACTGCAAGAGCCTAATTGTTTGGGACTTGGTAACATGCTGAATACGGTATCTTATTACAAGTAGTATTAATTTTTCTGTCAGTGCGTATTCATTCACAGTTGAGGGTAGATAAAGCATATACGGCTAACGCTTAAATTGGATTTGTTTTCTCAGTCTGGAAGGGATGAACTGGGAAGTGATATGCAAGCTCTTAAGAAAAAGATTACTGGTGAGGAAGAGGAATAGCAGAAGCCAGTTTCTGCATTGCTGTTTCCTTACAATCTGAACAAATAAGCTTCAGCTGGAACCTTTTCTTCTTCATTGTTCAATTAATCTTGTATACTCTTGTATGAAGACCTATGTACATTACAAACTAGTCCATCTAAACCCCCTCCAACAATTAAAAAATCACCCCTGTTCCAATGGCCAAAATAAGACATTTTTCTTTCATCTTTCAAGAGGAGCTTAGAGATTTGATGATCTCTTATAAAGCTACCCAAGTTCCAAAACTTTCAAAGGTGTTAGTGGTGGAAATTATTGTCAACTAACTTTTCCAGCTTTCCACTGCATTCATCCACATTACATGAATAGAGCTGCAATATTGCATACAATAGCGTTCTTAACAACTGAAGTACATCAATTTGGGCATATATAGTTTGAGGAACAGGGATTATGAACCAGCAAAAGTTTTGGCCAGATTGACACAATTTCAGAAAATCCAAGGACAAGGACTAGTACTAATGCTACTGGTACGTAAGGAGACAACACTCAACTACCTCAATATAAGTATCACCTTGAGTAGAACAAAATAAGAGTCGGTTACTTCTTATATAAAAACTGTTCTTTATCAAGAGATCAATTAAACGAATTGGCAATGTAATCATTTGTTAAATATAGAATTGATGGTTCTCTATGCCATTTACTCTTCTCCATAAATGACCATAAAAAAGCCTTGCTTGTTAATCTGACTGCGAAAGTGCAGGGTGAATCGTCTTTGCAAAAGCTGAATTAATATATAAGCTCGTGCAGACTGCAGAGAAAATTAAGAGATTAGGACTATAAAACATCTTTGAACGTATTTTTACATAAAATATGTATTCTTTGGTCAACTCGATGTTTAAGTAGTTGTAATTTTAGCAGCTTGCAATATGGCGTGTCTTTCCTGTACCATACGTATCAACTTCTTATTTAGGATATGATTATTTATCCAATCATGGTTTTTATGTCTCCCGCAAAGACGAATAATAAGGGGTTGGGATGCCCTCCAGTAGAATTTGCTCCAGTTTTGTGTTGGAAATTTGCCTTTGGCGGGAGTTGCGACTGACCAACTTTAACGGCTTAAACACTAGTGTTACGCATATTGGAGAATCCGGTTCTTCACACATGCATAATCTACTAAGTACATAGATAACCGTAGGGCCAAGAATAGTCAAATTTCGTTGAGAAATAAAAGAGATATTGGTCCATGAAGTGAGGTGTTTGAAGCATGGAAAAGTGTGGTTGGGATCAATTCTCCCTCATCGGTAGAGGAAGAAAGAATTGTTGTGTTTATAAGACTCAAAAATGGTTTGGGGTTTGGGACCCCAAGGGTTATCCCATGTGTTTAAAGGAGGGAGGATCTAGATGTGCTTCGGTTCGAGGAAAGCCCACACGCGCGCCGCCGCCACCCGCCAGTCCGGTCCGGTTCCTGGTTCACGGTCCGTGGGCTGTGCTTCTTCTGATATTATCTTTTTGGGCAGAGTACTTTGCCAGATGTACAGTTTGGACCAGAATTCTTTCATATGTACAGTTTGGTCCCTGAAGTTTCAAGATGTACAGTTTGGTCCCTGAAGTTTCCAGAAAGTCAGAATTGGGCAGAGAGATCAGAAACGCCACAACACTCAATTCAGCCATTTATTTTGGCTGAATTACTCCTCCTATAATGGTCAATCCGTTGCTCTTTTTCACTATTTATTTTGGTGGTATTACTACCTCCATAATGGCCATTAATTGACCAGTAATGACACTTATGGAGCCAGTTCAACAGCCCCTCCCTCACCTATATAAACAACCCCTTGCACCATTGTTGAGCTACTCACACTTTACACTAGACGAAAAACAGAAAACATAACTCTTCTTCCTACAACTTCCAAGCATCATTTCGTTACTCAAAATTCTGCACGGTAGCACTTGAGTTTCCTTTGCTCAATTGTTCCATTATTGTTTTATCTTGGGAGACAATTGTCCAGGATGTATAAAGGATACATACGGGGCAATATTGTCTTAAAGACAGAGTGCCACACTCGACTCAGCATACACAAAAACAGTTCCAGTTTCTTGTTCAACATCTTTGTAATTTCAGTTTTGTTGTTGAATTATATTTTCAGTTCTTGTAAGTTTTAGCAGTTATTTGTAATTTCCGTTTTCTGCACCTTTGTAACCAACATTTTGTTCAATGGGATATTAGATTTTTGACATGTGTCACACTTATATATCAATGGACAAGATTAATTCCACTAAAAAAAGAATTTAAACCATGATTCTCTTCTACCTCCCCCCGTCTTATCTCTTATGACTAAGGGTCCAAGACCACCAACATATTTCATTACTAGAATCTGTTCAAAACGTTTGTGCATCGGTAAGGACTAAGGATGGAGTATAAATGTGCAATCATCTTTCCATCTCATACATAGGTGTGGAAATGATGCTTTGAGAAATTCCCAGCTGTGCTGTAAAGGCGTTGGCTCTCACACATACTCCCCCTCTCCCAAAAAGATTACATACTTTCCTTATTAGTTTGTCCCAAAAAGTTTAATTTCTTCTTATATTTATAAATAATTTAACTTTATAAAATTATTTACTATCAGACAAATATCTAAAATTTATTTTAAACTTTACATTTTAAAAGTTTTTCTTTATTTCTTAAACTTTGTGTCAAGTCAATTATTTTTGTAGTGGAACAAATCTTGTCCACTAATACTACAGGATTGTTAGGAGTTGTTAAATATGCAGTGCTCCATTGGCATAGTCTTAGACTCTTGGGGATACGCGGTGATAGGAGATGAAAGAGGAAAAAGATAACCACGGTTAAATTCTTTTTTTAATGGAACAAATCTTGTCCATTGATATGTAAGAGACACGTGTCAAATATCTAATACCCATGAACAAAACAGGAGCAAACTCTACTGGAGGGGGATCCCAACCCAATAATAAGGTAACTTAATTATAACTTATAAGGCAGTAAAACCTCAAACTTTAAGCAGCCATTAAGGTTTAAAATAGAATGATACTATGCAAAATGACACCAGTCCTCTGCGATGGACCACCCCACCCCACCCCATGATGTATATTGACTTGGGGCGAGGCAGTGGCGGAGACACATTGGCCATAGGGTGACCAATTATATATATACATAGTTCTTTTAGTTTCTTTACACATGGATTAGATGGAGAACTCAAAGTTCTCAACTTTGTAACTGGTTTGGGTTCGATTAGTTGAAGATAAAAATATAGATGATTTGCTATAATGGAAGCATTTCAGTTTAATAAATGATTTACAGCCCACAAGAAAGAGATTGAAGTTAAGGAAATGGGTCTTCTTTTTGTGTTTTTAATAACTTATAAGAGAAAAACTTACAAGCTCAAAAGAGTTCTTGGTGCATTTGTCTGTTCCTTCATAATGAAATTGTTGGAAATTAGCCTTTGGCGGGAGTTGCGACCGACCAACTTTAACGGCTTAAACACTAGTGTTACGTATGTTGGAGAATCCGGTTCTTCACACATGCATGATGTACTAAGTACGTAGATAACCGTAGGGCCAAGAATCGTCAAATTTCATTGAGAAATGAAAGAGATATTGGTTCACGAAGTAAGGTGTTTGAAGCATGGAAAAGTGTGGTGTGTGATCAATTCTCCCTCATCGGTAGAGGAAGAAAGAATTGTTGTGTATATAATGCTTGAAATTGGTTTGGGGTTTGGGACCCCAAGGGGTATCCCATGTGTTTAAAGGAGGGAGGACCTAGATGTGCTTCGGTTCAAGTAAAGACCACACGCGCGCCGCCGCCGCCCGTCCGGTCCGGTTCCGGGTTCATGGGCCGTGGGCCGTGGGCCTTCTGATATTATCTTTTTGGGCCAGAAGTACAGTTTGATCCCAGAAGTTTCGGATGTGCGATTTGGACCGTAATTCTTTCGGATGTACAGTTTGGTCCCCGAAGTTTTTCAGAAAATCGAATTTCGACGGTCCCGTAACGAAACGTCAAAGACTCAATTCACCCATTTATTTTGGTGAATTACACCTCCTATAATGGCCAATCCGTTGGCATTTTTCACCATTTATTTTGGTGGATTAACTACCTCCATAATGGCCATTATTTGGCCAATAATGGTGTTATGGGGGCGTTATGTGACCCTCCCTCACCTATATAAACACCCCTTATACCATTGTTGAGGAGTACTTAACATACACGAAAATACACAAAGCAAAAATCAGTTTCTTCCTAATCTTCCAAGCATCATTTCATTGCTCAATATTCTTCACGGTAGCTTTTGAGTTTCCTTTGCTCAATAGTTCCATTGCTGTTTTATCTTGGGAGACGAATTGTCCAGGACGTATAAAGGATACATACGGGGCAATATTGTCTTAAGGACAGAGAGTGCCACACTCGACTCAAAGATAAACAACTTTCCCGTTTTCTTGTTCAACAAAAGTGTAATTTCAATTTTGTTGTTATATTGTAATTTTCAGCTTTCTTGTTGAATTGTAATTTCAATTCCTACATAAGCAGTTACTTGTAATTTCCGTTTCCTGCAAATCCTTTGTAAAAACCAACAGAAATGAGTTCGATTACTGAACAAAATCTTTAATTTTACTAAGCATTTCTGAAATGGGTCACTTTATTTTATTCTATTAGATGGCTAGAGCCTATTATCAAACTACAATCATTAAATCCTCCAAAAACGGAAAAAAACTGCAATTATTTCTTGAACCTGAATCAACCAGTCACGGTCCTAAACTAATTGCCATTTTGGTTTGGATTTCATCATCCATGGTATGGAGAACCCATCCGGGAGGAAGATTCAGATTCATTGGGTCCATAAAAATCAGATTCAAATTCGAATTCATCGGATCCACATATTGAATCTGGATTCACATGTAAATTTTTTTGTCTTGAATAATATTTCTACCTGTTGAAACTTTTTGACAAAATGAAACCCAATCTGATGGAAAAAAATGATTGAGTTCATTCAATCAACCTACACAAACATGACACAATTCTTTCAAAATACTGAACAAAGTTTTAGTATCACAAGAAAATAAAGACGATGAAGCAAAGTAAGTAAATAACATCATGGAAAACACTGCAATTACAAAGGTCTTGAAATTAAAGTCTACAACAATGTTCGTTAAAATGCTAGCAACATGTTCTATAACCTTCTGCCAAACTTGATAAACTAGTCTTCAAAGTCACTAGTTTCAACGTCATCAACATCTTAAAATAACAAAGAAACAATCATATTAAAAAGAGATAACTAAAAAAATTCATCTCAATAAATATTTATGATTAAACATATCATTTATGATTAAATATTTAGTAGCATTTGCACTATCGTTAGATTATTCACCACCCATTTCCTACAAGTTAATAATTTTTTTTTTTTTAAAAAACACAGAGTATATTGGTAGATATGACATACAACAAACAGTAACCTACCATCACCAATTCCAGAACCAGTGTACACTCATTAAAACACATTTAAACTTCTCTTGAAGTAAAAGAACCATATTAAAGTGACAAAAGATGCAAGATAGGACGAAAATTGAACTCCTTTGTTTTCAAATGCAAGAAATATATAGCAATGAAGGTTTTTAATTTTGAAAGAAAAAGCAACGAGGGTTTCTGATTTTGAGAATTTTTTACTGTGAAAGTTGGAGTCTGGTAGAGTTTCTAATTTTGAAAGAAAAAGCAATGAGGGTTTCTGATTTTGAGAATTGAAGGCTTGGAGCTTGTAGGGTTTCTTTTGTTACAGATATGTTTCTGCTTAGTTTTTTATTGTGTCTTTTGAAAAATATGGGCTTAAACGTATGGATCATTTAAAAAATAAAGTCCTAATCTGAATGTAAAATATAGAAATTATGAAAATTTTAAGAAAATACTTATAAAATTACATTCTAGTTTATGGATATATTTAATAAAAATGGATCCACGGGTCGAATCTAGACCGGATATGGATCTCAAATACAAGATCCAGATCCAGATCCGATCCGAATCCGTCGGGTCCAGATTTTGAAGATTCATATCCTATAAAATGAATCTGGATTCACCGAATTCGGACCGAGTCCAGGATCCATTGCCATCTCTAGTTGCAAGTGGGACAATTGAGAATTTGACCTCTTAAATTTGATGTAAATGTCAAAAAAACCCACATATTGTTAGGAGGTGGCCTAAGAGATATGATTAGGAATGAAAATATACGGGGCAAGATTGGAGTGGTCTCCGTTGATGATAAGATGAGGGAAGCGAAATTGAGATGGTTCGGATATGATGTGGTGAAAGACTTGATGCGAGCGTGAACTTTAAATAATTTTGCCCATGTCGCGTATTGAACGTTTTCCATCCCAAGAACGATAGAAATGTGGTTCTTGATGTTGGAGACGGTAAAGGCAGGATGAAACGTGTTATTTGAGGTAGACATAATGAAAGAACAAGAGGAGAATTAGGGATTAGGAAGAGAATTTGGGAAGAGAAAAAAATGTTGGAATCACGGATTCCGAGGGTGCTAGGCGGCGGAAGTGTAGTTGGGAGAAGAAAATTTTGCCATAGACTTCTGATACCATGAAAAAAATAATCCCTTAATTATTTTTATTAATGAAGAGTTTTATACATACAATATACAATCTCTAAGTATGAAAAATCCTATTGCAATTATAATACTAATATCCTAATTATACTTGTACAAATATTCTACAAAATATGGTAAATAACCTAAATATACATAAATTATCCGTGAGATACCGATTTTGGTTTCTATCCATCTTTGAAATACTTTAATTTATCAATTATTATTAAATATAGTAGTTAATTTCAAAAAAATTACACTTTCCTGAATTCACCGTGAAAATTAAAATATTTGACTCCTAAAATTGAAACCGTGAGGCATAAATTGAGAAAACCTTTTATATCCTCCCAATCACCTCTTATAAAAACACTCTTTTAATCTTCATCATAACCCCAATATTCCATCCAAAATGACCATCAATTTCCTCCTTCCCTCTGTTTTACTCTTAGCTCTAGTGCAAACTTCAATTGCTAGTGGCATAGCAATTTACTGGGGCCAAAACGGCAACGAAGCAACCCTAAAGGACACCTGTGCTTCAGGCCGATACACCTACGTCAACTTAGCGTTAACAAATTCGGAAACGGCCAAACACCAGAAATCGATCTCGCCGGTCACTGCAACCTCGCCGTCAACGGCTGCAAAATCGTCGGACCAGAAATCAAACGCTGCCAAAAATTAGGCGTCAAAGTAATGTTATCCATCGGATTACTCAACTTCCAAAAAAGACGCTAAGGACGTTGCACGTTATTTATGGAACAATTTTTTAGGCTGTCGTTCGTCTTTTAGGCCTTTAGGAAATGCAATTCTCGATGGAATTGATTTTGATATTGAGCTTGGATCATCTCTTTTCTATGAAGATCTAGCTAAATACTTGAAAAATTATAGCAAGCGTGGAAGAACAGTTTACCTAACAGCAGGTCCACAGTGTCCATTTCCCGATAGATTGCTTGGTACATCACTAAATACAGGGCTCTTTGATACTGTTTGGATTCAATTTTACGATAATCCTCCGTGCCAGTTCACTCCTAATAATACTGATAATCTCAAAAATTCGTGGATCCGGTGGACGACGTCGGTGAATGCGAGAAGGATATTTTTAGGGCTTCCGGCGGCACCGCAAGCTGCCGGAAGTGGATTTATTCCGGCGGATGTGTTGACCAGGGAAATTCTTCCGGTGATTAAGAAGTCGCGGAAATATGGCGGTGTTATGTTGTGGTCGAAATTTTGGGATGAGCAAACTGGATATAGTGTATCCATTCAGAAGAGTGTGACAAATTGTTTGTGAGAAACTTGGAAATAGTAATTAAAGCCGAAAGACTATGAATTAAACATTTTTCAATGGAAATTATTTTGGATTTTTATACTTTCCTGAATCACGAATTCACAATCTACTCCAAGATTCCAGAACCCCATAACTCTTCATCACCCACACTTCACACGAACTGCCATAAATCTCCCTCTCATACTTAACAACATCAAGCGATCCCTCAAACACCATAACCAATAAATTCGTCGCGATTTCACCAACTAAATCATCCGGTAACATAATCTCCTTAAACACCTCATCAGCTACACTAAACGCCATAACTAAACTCCGGACCCCGCCACATTATACACAATCCAATTTATAATCATCATCATTTTTATTATTTTATTATTAGAAGCACCAAATCCAAGAACAAACATATGGGACAACTGAGGTTTAATTAAAGGTAAGGGTAAAGTTGTAAACTTTTGAATAGAAGGATTCCAAAGAACTAGGCTTTTTAACTCACCAAACAAATCATCAGACAAACAAACGACGCCGTTGCAGGTCCCAACAACTCAGAAATGCCCAAGTTGGCAATTGAACGGGATACTCAATTCCGATGAGAAATTCAACGAAAAGGGTTGATTCTTACGGTCTTGGAATAGTGAATAGTGCTCTTTATTGTGGGTATTGTTGTAACGCCGGAGAAGAAGGGTGTTTTGGGTTTTTTGACGAGGTGAGTGGAGATGAAAGAAGGGTTTGTGATGAGGGAATGCCATGATTTGGAGATGACTGTGAAGCGAATTAAGGATTTAACGGGGAATTTTAGTAGGATTCGATCAGTAGATCAGGAGGAAAGTTGGAGGAGTCAGAATCAGTTTGAGAGAGAGACAAGAAGAACCCTAGTTGTGGTATAATTTTACTTTAAAGCAATGAGGCCCAAAAGTGGGTATTTTTAACTTTTTATATGCTGTGACAAGGAAATAGTTTGGTAAGTACCAAAACATAATGGCTTAATGCATTGATAGCTCCTTAAACCTTTTCAGAAAAAAATATTTAGACACTCATTATAACTTTGCTCCAATTGAATCTATGATAAATTTTTTTAACTAAACACTTTTCTTTAAAAATTTGATTTTTTTGTTTCACGTTTTATCAAATATTCATTACGCAAATAAATTCACAACATAAAAAATTTATCAATTATCTTTTAGAATTGAACAATATTAAAAAGATTTAATTCTTTAATATTAAGATCATAATTAGAAATATGAATTCCTAAATGAGATATTTGTTGCTAAGATGAACACGGGAGTAACAAATTTTTATATGACCTTTTTAACCTTTGCCCCCAGGGTACAAGCGAGTTGATAAGTGGTAAGGTGATTGGGGTACAACCACTCCGACGTCGCGGGTTCGAATTCGTGTGGTGACAGTGTTTGCTGAAATATTGCAAGGTACATTCTTTGGGTTCATGTCCCGTTGGTCCTATCCCTTGCAGGGCTGTCACTTGTACATATTTCTCGATTTACATATCACCTGGCTAAGAGACCTCTAGTATATGGGGGTTTCGCCTTCGGACTTTCCCTTCACAAAAAGAGATGAAGTTGAAGATGACGTGATGCATCGGAAACGAGGACGTCAGACAAAAAAACGACGTCGATTTCAATCCAGTTTATTGGGAAATCGCCAAACGATAGGAGTAGTTTATATTTATAGATAAAGACTAAAAAAGAAATGTATCTATTATTATTCCCCTAAAACCCAACAGTTGTGGAAACCTCCAGTTTTTTTTTTCCCCTTCGATACACACGAGGCTTCTCTCTCTTTGGCATCTCCGCCAAAACATAGCGGCGATTTCTTTAAAGTCTCACTCTCTTGCTTTCGCCTTTTATACTCTATCGCTCCTCATTTCCCACTCCATCTCTATAATTCTCCGTCCATGGCTCAAGTGGTGGCTACTCGTTCGATTCAAAGTTGGTTCTCCAGCCTTAACCATGGATCTCTGCAGAGCCAAATTGAGAAGATAAAGCCGTCTAGCTTTGCCTCGAAAGTGTTAGGTAGGAATGAACGGAGTAATAGTTGTAGAACTATTCGTGTTAATGTGCCGCAGATCACTGCTAGGAGATCTGTCCGTGCCGAGCCTCAAGTCCTCCCCGTTTCTCCTGAAGATGTTCCAAAGGTCCTTCACTTTTTACCTGCAAATTATCTCACAGTTATTTTGTTTTAATCCTGTCGGAGTTTTGTTATGCTACTGTGCTTTCGTACCTCTAATTGAGGCAAAGCCTGTTACAACAGTTCAATTAGCTGTTCGCTTTTTTATTTTTCTTCAAATTATCTCACAGTTATTTTGTTTTAATCCTTTCTGAATGTTGCTATGCTACTGTGCTTCCGTACCTCTAGTTCAGGAAAAAGCCTGTTACTACAGTTTTAGTTAGCTATTTGCTTTTATTTTTTTGTTTCCATTAATATGTTGCATTACAAGTTTTAAAAATGTAAGTCGTATCCAATCTAGACAACTGGTTTCCTGAGTAGACTGGATTTGTGATTGCCGCTTTAGAAATTGAGCTTTTTGGAGCTCTGTGGATGTGTAAAATATTACTCCTTCCGTTCACTTTTACTTTTTATGTTTCTCTTCTCGAGAGTCTAAACTACATTGATTTTGACCAACATTTTAAGATGTATTTCTTTATCATATTGATATGAGGAGAATTGTAACTTACGGTACTTCTCGTATAGTTTATGAATATTTATAAATTAAAGGAAATGTGTCAAGTTTTTAGGGACGGGGAGGGAGTACTACTATAAATTTGCATTTATGGATTGTTTTTGACTCTGATGACTGAATAAAGGTTTTTATCTAATTAATGTGGTTGTTAATGTTTCAGAGTGAGGAGAACCTTCAGTATCTTCAAGCAATTCAGCAACTTGGTGACACTTCAGTGGGTATGTGGTCTAAACCCACAGTAAGACGGAAGACCAAGATAGTATGCACAATTGGTCCCTCTACAAACACAAGGGAAATGATATGGAAGCTTGCTGAAGCTGGAATGAATGTTGCTAGGCTGAATATGTCTCATGGAGACCATGCATCTCACCAGAAAGTCATTGATTTGGTTAAGGAGTATAATGCCCAGTCTAAGGACAACGTCATTGCCATCATGCTTGACACTAAGGTAATGTTTTCTTCATTTTTATGTTTGCATTAGTTTGGTGGTAGCAAAGAGGAAATTGTTTTTATAAAGGAATAGTTTTCCACCAGATTTGATTCTAATATCACGTAGCAAAAGTGTTGATCTATTGATCGAACTTCCAAATGATATGCAATTAGTTCTCTTAAACTGATCTACCATGCTATGACCGCAAGCGAGACTTTCTTTGAGCAAGAACCTTTTTATGTTTATGGAACAGTTTTTTTTTCTTCGAATTGGTATTCTTTCATTAGTTTGTTCTAGCCGTGACAAATATACAAATTTTAAAGATGCCACACACAGTCAAATATAACACTCCTTGTTTTAGGAGTAGATGAGTAGTGCAACCAAGTGTTACCGTATTGATTCAGCCTTCTAAGAATATGAATGTGGAGTTGTGCGAATGACAATTACTAATTGGTCAGAATATCTAAAATGATTAATGAAGTTACGATGGACTGGGCAATTTATTAAAATGAGAATTAGTTTATCTTTTTATGAACTATTTTGTGTATTACATTTCTCTTCTACAAAGTTGTTCGATGACAGGCCATGGGAGTGTAGTTTTTTATCTTAGGAGTGTTTGTGGTTCATTTTGAATCGTTTTTTTTCATCGAACCAACTATGTCAGTTTGCTAAGTCTATAAACCAAATCAGTCCAGGCATAAATCAGTTTTTTTGGTTTCAGCGTGTTTGGGTATTTTTTTTCTTAGATCTTTTCCATTCTCTTTCCTGTCACGTGAAATTCTACAAACCAGTTTACTTTTCCTTTGTTGAATGTTTGAATATCAAAGCACTGTTTCTGAAGCTAACCACATCCACAACTATGACTGGGAACAAAGAGCTCCAGAAGACTTTAGACTGAGAAGAAATGTTTCACATCTCTTCGTGTCTCGTGCATAAGAAAGCAACATCAGTTCCAGGCGATTTCAGTGAAGACTGCTGTTAGGATCAATTGAATCATTAACAAAAATGACTGCTCTGCTAAAACTAACCTTAGATAAAAATATACATTGGGAGAAAAATACAGGAGCATCCTTACTACATATATTAGGATCTTTTACAGGAGCCGTGCTGGATTAAAGAGGGACAAGCTATCCAGTTTAACCCTGCATTTAAGTTTTTAACTCCAAAGCATTGTGAAGCAGAAGCGATGTTCGTTTAGTAAAAGTAGCTGAAAACTGCATAAATGAGAACGGAAGATTTATTGCTTCATAGTTATACAACATACACACACGCGGTGTATGTATATATTGTCGATTTGGTTTGGTTTGGTTTAGGCTCTCATTTTTCCTACATTAAACACCAGATCAAATTATGTATTGTCCTTTTCCTTTTAAATTTAAAACCAAACTGTACCAGATCAAACTACATGTTCTTTTTATCAGTTTGATTCATTCTTTGGTCTGATTTGTTTTTTCGGTTTATTTTGAACACCTCTAATTTTATTGTATTCATCCCTTTCAAGTTAGGACTAGGAAGAAAGCAAACATTGTTCCCCTTCAACTCATATACAACTTCAGATAGTTCCTGTATCACTGTTAAAAAATTGTTTGTTCATTGCATATTAGTGAAATTGCTCTCATGTAATATGTATCATCAAAGATAACTTTCACCTCTCATTATCACCTGATAAGTATTTAGCTGGATGTGATATTTTTTTTGGTCAGATTTCATTTTGTAGCCTCTTATTACTTTGTTGTTTTGATGCTGACAGGGTCCTGAGGTTAGAAGTGGTGACTTGCCCCAGCCAATCACATTGAGACCTGGACAGGAATTCACTTTCACAATTCAGAGAGGGGTTGGCACAGCTGACTGTGTCAGTGTCAACTATGACGATTTTGTAAATGATGTTGAAGAAGGAGACATGCTTCTCGTTGATGGTACATGAAGTGGTTTCTTTTCTGTCTTTTAACTATTATTGTCTGATAACATCTTATATCGAATTGTCATTGGAAGGCATTGAAATTGAGAGCTTGAACTTCCTGTTTTTGACTTTGCATGAAATTTGTACACCTGTAAGTAGGGAAAAAATCCCGCAGGTTACCTTCTTGTTGCCATTTCATTCTTCTCACCTCTCTCACCACTTGGGGATTGCATTATGCTATGCTTGTACATCTCCATAAATCGGAGGGGTGCAGGGCGTGATTGTCACAAATTGTGTTTCATAAGTGATAAGACTACAAATGTGAACTAAGTAGTAAACTTTGTCTCATCAAGAGGCAGCCATCTCAACTTCACAAAACCAGAAAAAAAGAGTGGCATCCTTCTGCTTGTGCCTATTTTTCTTGGTAGGTATACCTGAAAGGCTGAAACTCTTGCAGACTTTAGCTGATTTTAATTTTTTTCCTGCTATAGGTGGCATGATGTCTTTACAGGTGAAATCCAAGACAGAAGAGTCTGTGAAGTGTGAAGTTGTTGATGGAGGGGAGCTTAAGTCGAGGAGACATCTAAATGTTCGAGGGAAAAGTGCCACACTTCCCTCTATTACTGGTCAGATTACTTTCTTTTTTTCTTCTTCTTCTTCTTCTACAAATTCATGTCTATCTGCCTGTGAAAGCATGAGACAGTTACTCTGTCAGAATGGTTGCTTGCCTTGCTAATACAGTAATCCTCATTGTGCAACAGAAAAGGACTGGGATGATATCAAGTTTGGAGTGGACAATAACATTGACTTTTATGCTGTTTCCTTCGTCAAAGATGCAGCAGTGGTCCATGAACTGAAGAATTATTTGAAGAGTAATTCCATTTAGACCATTTCTTTTAAATGAGCACTGAATGTGCCAATGAATACTTATCCATTTTTGTTTCAACACTTTTTGACTAGCCAATTTCTTTTTATATGACAGGTTGCGGTGCAGATATTCATGTTATTGTGAAAATTGAGAGCGCAGACTCCATACCGAATTTGCATTCAATCATTACTGCATCAGATGGGGTAATTCTCTAAGCCTTTATTTTACTGGTTCATTGTTTAGAAAAGATTCAGTGGCTGATCAAATATATTGCTGGTAGTATTTTCTTTCTTCTTGGTTGATGAATTGCATACACTGAAGTTGTCTGCAACATTTGGAAATCACAGATTGTACTTGAATAATTAGGAGCTTCTTCCTTTTTCTCTCTTTTAAAGATTGGAGGATTTTAAGAGTTTAAGCCCACAAGATCAATCAATCAATCAACTACCCTCAATACCAGACCAGTTGGGGTCGGCTATATCATCTATATCTAGTCCTCTCTATGCAGGCTCTATGCCAAGGATTCTTTAGTAACATACTATCTATATGCTGGCTGTTTACCTTCAGCAACACTCATGCCACCTATGTTTTGCATAAAGCCACAAGATACTATATCGAAATCTGTTTTACCAGTTCCTAGACTTCAGTGGAGTTCCTACTCCTTGGAAACCTTTAACCACTTTATGTGGACTTAGTACTTGCATGTTTGTCCTGGATTGTAGCTTGCGTTTTCTATCCTTTTCCTTGATAGACATCTAATAACCTAATTTAATGGTTTTAACTGTTTTACTCAGGCTATGGTTGCAAGAGGAGATCTTGGGGCAGAGCTGCCTATTGAGGAGGTTCCGTTGTTGCAGGTAAAGGTCGACAACACTGTAGTTGTAGATTCTACGGCAAGGATGCAAAACTGGATGCCGTTTTTGCCATTTCGTAAGAGGTCTTAACCATGTACTCTCTATTTCTCCTTTGATGGAAATACCTTAATATGCAGGAAGAAATCATCAACATATGCCGAAGTATGGGAAAAGCTGTCATTGTTGCCACCAACATGCTGGAAAGCATGATTGTCCATCCCACCCCAACTCGAGCAGAGGTATCAGATATTGCGATTGCTGTTAGAGAGGGTGCTGATGCTGTTATGCTTTCTGGAGAAACAGCTCATGGAAAGTAAGTTACTATTCAAGGCGCTTTTAATATTATATTTTTAAACTTACGGAGATCTTAGTTTTGGATACACTGTGTCAAACAGTGTACCCACTCCCATGTCACACCTGTTCGACACGAGTATGTCAAATGCAAATAAAGGATCCATGTAACATAGCTTAGGGTTACTCTTCGGGAGATCTTAGTTTTGGAACCGATTAATTGTGTCAAGGTTCTTTCATGAGTAATAAGTGTTTCTGCTGGGATCCTATTTTGTGAATATAATATTTTTGGGGTACTTAAGTCCCTAGTTAAAATTTCCTTACAATTAATTGTCTTATAACCTATCCACATCTCTGATAAGTTAGATTCATTTCTTTTTTTTACAGGTTTCCCTTGAAAGCTGTAAAAGTTATGCATACCGTGTCACTACGGACTGAAGCTACTATTGTTGGTGGTGAAACCCCTGCAAATCTAGGCCAAGCCTTCAAGGTTGTTAGTCTTTTTGTACTGTACTTTAGTTTCATCTGTAGATTACATATTTTACCTCCATCTTTTTCTTGAAGTAACATGTCTAAAGGAGCTAATACTTACTAAAACTTTTATATTTTGCAGAACCATATGAGCGAGATGTTCGCTTTCCATGCAACCATGATGTCCAACACTCTTAGAACCTCCATTGTTGTCTTCACTAGAACTGGTTTCATGGCCATCTTACTGAGCCATTATCGTCCTTCTGGCACTATATTTGCTTTTACAAATGAGTGAGTATTTACCCTATTGGTCTAACTTTGATGTCAATGTTTGAAGACAATTCTTCAGCTGAACTGGTTTCATTACCATTACAATGAGCCATTTATTCTTCTTCTGGTACTGTTATTACTTTTACAATTGAATGTCCATTGTTGTCTTCACTAGAACTGGTTTCATGGCCATCTTACTGAGCCATTATCGCCCTTCTGGCACTATATTTTGGCACTATATTTGCTTTTACAAATGAGTGAGTATTTACCCTATTGGTCTAACTTTGATGTCAATGTTTGAAGACAAAATTCTTCAGCTGAACTGGTTTCATTACCATTACAATGAGCCATTTATTCTCCTTCTGGTACTGTTATTGCTTTTACGATTGAATGAGCAGAGCACTACACTCTATTGGTTAGACCTTGATATCAGTAATTGATCTGTAGAAGATGAATGTGTTAAATGCATTTTAATGACACCTAAGGAAACATATATAGTGTTTTTTTTATGTTAATAAAGCTCCTGTTTTCAGTACATAAGCAACTTGGGATTAATTAGTTGCTGTCTTTGGGTATGTGTATGTTTTGAGGAAAATACGAGAAGAACTTTATGAATGATTTCTATCAAGTTAGTGAATTTTAATCATTTGTTCCATGATTGTGCTGCAGTAAGAAAATTCAACAGAGACTGGCTTCATACCAAGGCGTATGTCCAATATATATGGAGTTCTTAGATTGTGCAGAGGAGACTTTCACTAGTGCATTGTCCTTATTGCAGGTGAGATTCACCTTCAGAATATGTTCATTTTTAGTTATTGCTTAATACACAGTATATGCATTGTGCAAAGCATTGTGCAAAGCTAATAACGAAATGCTTGAAATTGCTCATATCATGGTACAGATGAATGGATGATTTGTCATATGACGTATAGCCTACTAGTATGTGTGCTTTATAATTAAAAGCGAAATCTTGATATGATAATTCAGACAATCAATTTATTAACTAATTATACTCCTCTCTTCATCCATGATATTCTCCTAAACGGATTTGATCTGAATGTTTATGTTGCCAGTGTATTAATACTATCATTTTACACGTCAATTCTGTTCCTGTTATAATTCAAGCCATTTTCAATCTACAGAAGCAAGGGATGGTGAAGGAAGGAGAGCAGGTAGCTCTGGTTCAGAGTGGCAGGCAGCCAATCTGGCGGCTCCAATCCACTCACAATATCCAGGTCAGGAAAGTTTAGACAGATAAAAACCTGGAACCAGCTCAGGATCGACTTTTTAGTTGGACTTATTATTAGTGTTGGGCTCTTGACACCTCAACCATCAATTGGGAATAGATCTCAGTCGGCGGTGTTACCAAGATTTTTTTCTGCAAGATCCCTAGGGTTATATTTATTGTATCTGCCTCGTGCTTCTGTATGTTTTGGCCTAGGATACAATGTTATGTGTTTCTCTTAGACACCAATGAAGCCGACACTTGAATGTGGTTGTTGTATGAGAAAAATTCTTGGAGTGAGTCATTTTTCTTTTGGAACAGATAATGAAGAAATATCTAAGTTGATTACCTAAAGTTTACTTGCAAAAGGTCCATTACACCGATAAGTAGTGAAATTTTAGATGCACCTTACTACCTGCGCTATCTCAGAGTGATATACATTTACATGCTCTTAGTCGAAACTAGAAAAAGCAGCTCACTAAATGAACCATTCTAAATCTAATACTTCAGATCAGCATACCTATTTAGCAAGGCTTGTGCATAAAAGGAAAAAGAGGGGAAGAACCTCCGTGTGCTCATTCGCCAAAAATTGTCACTCTTTCTTTAAATTTTTTATCACTGTTTCCTTACTACTTCGTTAAATAAAAATGACACCTCAGAAATTGAAAATATAGTAAAACCTTGATAAATGAATATTAGATAAATTAATAACTTCGATTAAATAATAATTTTCTACGGCCCCGACTTGAGCCAATGGGATAAAATAATAACCTCGATAAATGCATAAGATAATAATTTTAAATAAAAATTTTGAGGCCTACTGAAAATATAAAATAATAATTCATTAAATACATATGAAAATTACATATATAATTCATAAAATAAACCACTTCCTAAATAATTTTTATTTCAAATTTTATGCTTTCCTAAAATATGTATCTATAGTCAATTGGTTCTTCTTTTAATGTGAACTGAACTTAATTTCATCTTTAACTTTTTGGAGGGCATAAACTACATTCGGCATATTCTTCTCATTTTGAAATAAGTAATTTTTCAAAGTCTCTATGGCAAGAAAAACTTCTTTCGGAGAAACATGTGGTATAACGTTCTATCACATAGAGAGATAGTAACTTTTGTTGAACCCACTGTTGCAAATCTTTTTGACTTGAAGATGAATGCTTATTTTTGTACTCATATAATATTTTTCTCATCTCATCAGTTAGCGTAGACTTTTTTGCACCTTTCAAATGAATAGCCATGGAAGAGAAGATATAATATATGAATTTTTATATTTTGGTATATGAAGTTAAAGTACATGTGTTTATTTATAAACTCTATATTGTGTACTTGAAACAATTCACAACACTTCATATTCTAATGTACATGCATTCTATTTTGAATCACGTCAACCCAAGATTAATAAACTTCTTTTTGACAAGATTAATAAACTTAGATACAATGCACCATCATTAATTAATTATTTATTTATTTTCTTTTTTTAGTTACCGAAAAATATTTAATTATTTAATTTGAGAAATATAATGTACAAAATAAAAATTATTCTATAAATTAATAACTCCGTATAAGATAATAATTTTTCAGGTCCCAAGAATATTCATTTATAGAGATTTTACTGTAGTTTAACTTCAAACTTTTCATTTTACCCTTAATAATAAGTTTTTACAGCCACAAAAATATTATGACAGGTTAGTTCACTAATTTCAAAAATTTTATAGCCGCTTAAATATATTTAAAAATAACAAGTTCTAAAGTCTTTTTCTTTAATTTCTTATATCCAATTAGATTACGCCGTATAAGTTGAAACAAGGGACGACATACTATAAATTGGAGTTCTACAAATTTCCACTAAAAATCAATCTTCCACAATCGCGTTATGCTGAAAATTTTATTTTTGTCATAGTCAAACTGTCATTTTCTGTTAACCCATGACATTGCGATCACAAAAAGAAGCTAAAAAAACCTTACAAAATGTTCAACTTTAGCCAATAATGAGAAAATAAATTTATCTTTTTGTAATTTGAACTTTATCATTAAATAACCAATTTCAAACTAATCAGAGTACTAATAATCAAATTTTAATTTTCAAGTGAACATAATAATGATAATTTAATAAATAAATGCTTAACTATTACGTACTTTGTAAGGGGAGTGCAAAATATAAACTATATAAACTGGACAAGTAATAAAAGGCGAAAGGCGGAGAATAATTGTTGTTTAAGGGTTGTTTTCTAATTTTCGTTCGTCCACATCACGGATACTCGACTTCTTCGGTGGTCCTGGTAACACCTTATCATTTTCCAAAGCGCGGGAAATAATTTCAGATACCATCAAAACCCTAAGACTTACTCAAACGATCCAAAATTTCTTACCATACAAGCTTCACACAGATCCTATTGATAACAATTATACCTGAATCGAGAAAGTATCTACTTCAAACAATTCACAATCAATGGAAGGGTTGTCAACGATATGCTCTGGCCTTGGGATCATCCAAGAAGACGACGATGGAAATCGAATTGGTTATACCAAAGGAGAGTACTGCTTAGGTTTGTTGATCTTTCCCTCTATTCCATTACTAAAACAGTTAAAAATTACCTTTAGTTCAAGCCAAATGATTGTTTGCTCGTTCAATTCCTTTAATCTTTTTATTGTTAACTCGTTTATTTGGTACTGGAATGAAGTGGACCCGTGTAGAGTGATCCATATACTCGATCTCGCCTAATTTGACATTGAGTTATAGGTGATTGATTAATTGATGAAAAGTTTTCATCTTTAAGCTAATTTGTTTTTATAGCTTCATATCAATTTCTGTTAGTGTAGGGGGTGTCGTGTTTGTTAAATGGATGTCAAATTTGAGTTGTCTCGATGGTTTGTTTATTTAGTTATTCGTTATCCTGGTTCCTTGGCAGATAATCTGAAGGATTTGTTGAGGTTTCTAAGGCGAGATGACCCTCAAACAAGAGAAGTGTTCAAGCAAGTATGTAAATGGAATATCGTGGGCAAAGATTTGATTCCCATTATTGACTATTGTCAAGATGACCGAAATCTGCTGTTAAATGCAGGTATCTGTCTTATTTTATCCATTGTTCATTCATTTTATCAGTAAACATGAAAGTTTTTATTAATTTCATCCGCCTGTGCTCTGCATCTTATTGTACAGTAAAAGTTATGGTGTTTCTAACGATGCCTATTGAGCCTACATCAAATGACATACCACAACAAATAGAGCTTCTTTGGGGAATAAAATCATCAATTACCTTTAGTGAAGCTGTGCCGATGATAATGTCTCTCTTGGAGATCCCATTGGAAAATTTGGCTTGGTAACTGCAATCATCTTATGGCATCATATTTTTGTTTGTACATAAACATGTAAAATTGGAACTGGCATCATTTTTAGCTGCTAGAATGTGCATTACTTAGAGTGATGTAAAACGTTGGGCTGACCCATGTAATATTAGAGAATAGTATATTCATGTTTTACTAGCTTTGAGGAATGGTTTCTGGAGATAGAAATAGAGAAATATGTCTATAGAAAATTTCACCCTTATCTGCTTAGCAGGATTATTTTTCTAAAACCTATGGATTTATTTCTATGAAGGCAAGTGACATGGGGTGTTTGCAAAATCGTGCATTTGTCAAAGAAGATTAGCGGTTATTGTTCTGAATGGTTATCCTACTCTTAAATTAACACGTGCAACGAGCTACTCCAATCTTGTAACCCAGTCCTATTTTTAAGTTGAATCATTTTTGAAGTTGTGATGAATTGACGTCATTCTCCACATCCCTTGCTAAATAGGCACTACTTTACATGGATGCAGACTCAGCTAGCTGACACGGGCATGTATCCAATATGATAAGCTTAACCCTTTTTAAGTTTGGAGTTCATTTGGAAAGAACTGCGAATCGGAAGAGAAAACAAGAGGAACTCAGCTTGATTATTCCCTCAAGCTATTGGGATTTAAATAGCTAAGTTTACATGTCCTAAAAAGGAAAGAAAATCAATATAAATCAATTCCTAATTACATGATATGCTATCCTAATTACAGAATATTATATTTACATATATGTTAGAATCTTCACAGGTTCTAACACTCCCTCTCAAGCTGGTGCATACAAATTATATGTACCAAGCTTGCTACATAAGTAACTCGTTTTGGGACCGGCTAGGGACTTGGTGAATATGTCTGTAAGCTGATTATTTGACCGCACGAACCTTGTGACCATGTCTCTTGAGAGTACCTTCTCTCTGACAAAATGACAATCAATCTCTATGTGTTTGGTCCTCTCGTAGAACACTGGATTCGATGCAATGTGAAGTGCATCTTCATTATCGCACACAAGTTATATTTCTTTAATTTCTTCAAAGTTCAACTCATTTAGTAGTTGCTTGATCCATATGAGTTCACATGTTGCTACTGTCATAGCTCGATATTCTGCTTCTGCACTAGATCTAACAACCACATGTCGTTTCTTACTTTTCCAAGACACCAAATTTCCCCCAACTAAAACACAATATCCAAAAATGTATTGTCTGTCAGAGGGTGACCCTGCGTAGTCTGCATCTGAATAGCCAATAATTTTCTCATGTCCTCGATCTTCATAGAGTAGTCCTTTTCCTGGAGCAGATTTTATGTATCGAATGATGTGAATAACTACATTTTAGTGACTCTCACAAGGAGAATTCAAAAATTGACTCACAACACTAATTGGGAAGGTAATATCAGGTCGAGTCATTGTGAGATAATTCAACTTTCCTACCAGCCTTCTATATCTTGTAGGATCGCTAAAAGACTCCTCTTGACCTGGTAGGAGTTTAACATTGGATCCATTGGAGAATCAATAAGCCTACAATTTGTCATCCCTGTCTCCTCAAGAATATCAAGTGCATACTTCCTCTGTGAAATGACAATTCCTGTTTTGGATTGAGCAACCTCAATGCCCAAGAAGTACCTCAATCGACCAAGATCCTTAGTTTGAAAATGCTGAAAAAGGTGATGTTTCAATTTGGTAATTCCCTCATCATCATTACCTGTAATGACTATGTCATCGACGTACACCACCAAATACATGCACAAACTTGGAGCAGAATGACTATTAAACACCAAATGATCAGCTTCACTTCGTATCATGGTAAATTTTTGAATAACCATGCTAAATTTTCCAAACCATGCTCGAGGAGAATGTTTTAGGCCATAAAATGCTCGTCGTAATTTGCACACCATGTTACTAGACTCCCCCCTGAGCAACAAAACCAGGTGGTTGCTCCATATATACCTTATCTTAGAGATCCTCGTGAAGAAAGTCATTTTTGATATCCAACTGGGTAAAGAGGCTAATGGCGAACAACAATCATAGATAAAAAGAAATGGACTGAAGCAATCTTAGCCACAAGAGAGAAGGTATCACCATAGTCAAGACCAAAAATCTATGTATAACCCTTGACAACTAGTTGAGCCTTTAGACGATCAATCTGTCCATCGAGGCCAACCTTTATTGCATATACCCAACGACAACCAACTGTAGACTTACCTGAAGACAAATGAATGAGCTCCCAAGTACCACTAAAGTGTAAGGTAGACATCTCTTCAATCATAGCTTATTGCCAGCCTGGATGAGAAAGAGCGTCACCTATAGTCTTAGGAATAGACATAGATGATAGTGATGATACAAATGTAAAATGGGCCGGTGATAAACGATGATAGCTCAAACAAGTATAGATAGGATGAGGATTACGAATAAAGCGATTTCCTTTGCGAGTGGCAATGAGGGGACTCTGTGTAGACAAGTCCTCAACATGTAAGGATTCTGGTGACGGGCATGCGTTATCTGGACGCGGACGACGACGATAAGTCAATAGTAATGGAGGTGTAGCTGTGGAAGATAGAGTTGTAGGAGATGATGTGGAAGGGTAGACTTTGGCGTGATCCCCGAAGGATGAAATTGGTAGAACCTCAGAAATGCTTAACTGTTCAGTAGAAGAGGGTGTAAAGTAGGGCTGACCTTCAAAAAAAGTAACATCAGCGGACACAAGGTATCGCTGGATGTCAAGTGAGAAGCATCGATATCCCTTCTTTACCCTTGGATAACTGAGAAAAACATATTTAAGAGCATGAGCCAATTTGTCTTTTCTTGGAGTGAGAATGTGGACAAAGCATGTGCTCCCAAAGACATGTGGTGGAGGAGGAAATAGGGTTGATTGGGGAAACAAAACAGAGTGTGAAACCTGATTTGAATATCAGAGAAAGACATACGGTTAATTAAATAACAAGAGGTGAGCATTGCATCCCCAAAACACAATAGGACATTTGCTTGTATGAGAAGGGTGCAGGCAGTCTCAACAATATGTTTGTTTTTTTCTCTCTGCGACCTTATTTTGTTGTGCAGTGCAAGGGCAAGATATCTGATGAAGAATTCCATGGGAAGACATAAATTGTTGAAATTGAGATGATAAATATTCACGTGCATTATCACTATGAAAAATGTGAATAGAAATTCCAAATTGATTTTGTATTTCAACAAAAAAAGTTTGAAATATGGAGAATAATTAAGAACAATCTTTCATTAAGAAAATCCAAGTACACATTGAGTAATCATCAATGAAAGTAACAAAATACTTTAAACCCAACGTAGAACTAACTCTACCAGGACCCCAAATATCAGAATGAACTAAATGAAAAAGAGATTGCACGATTATTAAGACTACGTGGAAAGATAGCTCGGGTGTGCTTTCCCAATTGACACGACTCACAATCTAACTTAGACAATTTGGACAAGCTAGGTACCATTTTTTAAAGTTTGAATAAACTAGGGTGACCCAAACGTCTGTGGATTAAGATTTGGAGAGTCGGAGACCGAACAAACTGTAGTGGAGGTGGAGTAAAGTCCATCTACCTCACGCCCTTCGCCAATCATCCTTCTCGTACTGAGGTCCTATATAACAAAGAAGTCACTAAAGAATGAGATGAAACAATTTAAAGCCTTAGCCAAATAACTAATTGATAGAAGGCTAAAGGGACAACTAGGGACAAAAAACATTATTCAGAGTTAAAGAAGGTAAATGATTGGCTTGACTGACTTCGGTTGCCATGATGTGAGAACCATTAGCTAAGGTAACAGTGGGAAGGGATCGAGAAAAAGTAATATTAAACAATAAAGATTTGTTACCAGAAATGTGGTCAGAAGCGCCTGAGTCCATGACCTAATGGCCAAGCGTGGCGGACTGTGAGATACAAGCAACAAGATTATTAGTCTAAGCAACGGAAACTATTGGTGGAGATGCATGCTTACTTGCATGATACTGAAGATAGTCACTGTATTGTTCCTCAGATAAAGAGAACAGTTGATTGGTTGGATTACCAGTTGATTCCGTATGAGCAATATGAGCATTCTTTGGATTACCATGGAGAGCGCGACACACATTCTGAGTATGGCCCAATTTGTTACAATACCCACACTTTGATCGAGATTTCCTAGAGCGACTTTCATGTCGATTTTCAGTCTGGAATTCAGTATGAGATGCTAAAACGGAAGAGTCTGCGGGTGTCATCGAATGATTAGAGGACAGGTGGTGCAACCAGTCGTAATAATCGAGCGAACAGGTCATCCATAGCGAGAACAATGGGGCTAGCCAAAATTTGATCTCACATAGAGTCAAGATCGGATGGAAGTCCAGCAAGTGTAACAACCAAAACATCTTCTGACGTTGCAATTGTTTTTCAACACTTAGAGTAGCAGGCATCAACTCACTGAATTCTTCCATAACCGCCTAAACCTGTCCAAAATAGGCAGACATATCCAAATCCTGCCTTTTAAGGTTAGTCAATCGGGAAATCACATTATAAAAGCAGGAGATGTCATTTGTGTATAGTCCACGAACCTTTTCCCAAACTAAGAAACTAGTTTAGAACGGTCGGAATAATGGCATCAACTTTGAGTCAATAGATTTTTACAAAAGACTACACAACTGAGCATCAATCCTTTCTCATTCGCCCTTATCTTTTTCAGCAATATCCTTAGCTTGTTGAAGTGGTCCTTAACACCTTGTCCCTTGCACCATAACTTGGGGTGGTCAGTGGGCTGTTTTCGGGGAGGGTCCCAGCGGGACTGGGAAAGGGTCGGGACCGGCGGGTCGGGATAGGACGATGTCCCGTCCCATCCCTCATCTCGTCGGAAAAGGGAACTCGTGTTGGCGGGGCCGGGTCGGGTCGGGTCCGGGATTCCTTTTTATTAGACAATTTTAAAAAAACTATGAATATAAATACTTAAATAATTGAACAAGATAGTGTAATAAAAACATTCCAATGTTATTTTTGTGCCTCTTATATTATTTAATAAAAATATGATTTTTGTAATACAATTTCAAAATTGTAACTTTGTGGTGTTGTTCAAAAGTTGCAAATCACATAGTAAAATTGCAATAAAAAAATTGCATAGTTATAAACACCTTTTCTAATTTCTTCACAATGTCTTGTGGTTCTTCAGTTGAAATTGGAATTTGTTGGTCAAATTGGTTGACGTCGCTTCCAGTTCCCTCGAACAAGATTTTGTTGTAGTTTAAATCGTCTTCTTCGTTGATCTCTGATTGACCGCACCTTCTACGCTTCGCTCGTATCCAATCTCTGAATAAAATTGCAATCTCTAAGCTGTCTCCCGCTAATGAGTGTTTGTGCTCTTCTATTTGAAATCTTTCGGCAGAAAAAACGCTTTTAGACGTTGATGACGCTTGAATGTTCAACACATCTCGAGCCATCTTTGCTAGTATCAGAAATGTCTTCTCATTTTTCCTCCATTATTTAAGCAAGTCTTCACGTCCTTGTTCATTGAGAACCGCTTGGTACAGTACAACACCCTGCAAAACAAAAACATCAAACTTGCTAACTTGATTAGCAGTGGAACCACTAAACATTCTATTTCTAAGGCTTTCAATACTAGCCGCAGAAACATCATGTCTTTTATAAGGTTGCTAGTCTTTTATAAGGTTGTATTAGTAGTCAGATATAATACAACACCAATAATATAAATAGAGATTTTTTTTTTTAATTTGATAAACATTTTTTTAATAGGTACCTTATAAGATGGTTTTTTTCATATATTCACTAAGTAACAAAAACATGTGTTCCCAGAAAATTCTTTAGTTGCTTGAATTTTTTTTTCTAAAAATCCAATAAATTCTGAATTTTTTCCCAATCATTATCTACAAGCATATCAGTTGGATTTCGATTATGGGCGTTAAAAAATAAAGTTATAGGTCTTCTATAATTATAAGCAACAAGTTGTTGTTCATATTAAGAATTCCACCTAGTCGCTACTTCTTCAGGAATTTTTTTAAAAGGTAATCCACAATCGTGACAAGTTTTTTTATATTCTTTTTTTCTTTGTATTCTATTACTTCTAAAAATAAAGTTTATAGCAAATTGTACTTTATTAAGAATGTCTTCAAAAAGTGATAGACCATCCTTTACAACTAAGTTATAAATATGGCACGTACATTTTATATGAAAATGATTAGGAAAAGACGGAGGTAATAAATCTTTTAAAAGTCTCACAGCATAATTATTAGAAGAAACATTATCTAACGTAATAGTCATTATTTTGTCAGTTATACCATAATAATCGCAAACTTCATGAATATTTTGTGCAATAAAATTTTCAGTGTGCCTATCATCAATATATCTATATGCTAAAATACGTTTTTGCATAGACCAATTATGATCTATCCAATGACATGTTATAGTTAAATAATCATTGTCGTTAGTACTACGTCCTATATCAGAAGTGATAGATACTTTCCTGGAAAATGATATAATGCATAACGTAAATATTGTTGATATTCATGTGCAAATTTAAAAACGTATCTCCTAACAGTTGATCTAGGAAAGTCGTTAAAAACAAGATTATATATATCTTTTACGTAATGAATAAACCAGTAGATGAAGGAAATGCAAAAGACAAACCCTCCACCGCAACTAATTTTGCTATTGCTTCCTTATCTCTGTGTTTATTGTATTTAGGACCTACAATTCCCCCCGTCGTCGGGTTAATTTGACCTTGTACTTGGTCCGAGACACTAAGTGAACCTTGTCCTAACTGAGAGCGCATTGGCGCACCCAACTTTGTAATTCATCCCACCTAGCTTTGTGAAAGCCTTGTACATGTCTCAATAAATCTCTCGTCCCACCCTGTCCTTTTCCGATTTTAAATTTATAAACATTTTTTTACATCTTACTACTTGATTCTCTTGGTCCCTATAAAAAACAATACCATGCAGCTGATTTTAATTTTCGTTGTGTGGGGCCTCGACTCATACTAGGGGGAATATGAGGCGTTCCAGTTTCAGTTTGAGGCTGAGACTCGATCTGAGGTTGTTGAGGTGCACTAGTGGGTGTGTCATCTAGATTATCGTCTAAATTAAAGTCTTGTTCAGTTGCAGGGTATATCTCATCATCTAATGGTATATCATTAAAAAAATCAGTTTCATCTATATGAGTGTAATCAATCAAATCATCCTGACTAGGAATAGGATGACTAGAAGAAGTACCCCTTCCCTTGTTACCCCTACTAGAAGAAACACCCTTACCTTTAATCATACGTCTAAATTCTTTCATTTTAATTATGCTAATAAATAATTAAAGATAATTAAATTAAGTGCGATAATTAAAATAAAGTAACAATAATAATTTAAAGAAGGAACGAAGGTACCAAACGCCAACGTAGCGTCGACGTGTAATCGAGGTTGAAAATTGAAACTTTGCTCGATGGATGATCCTCAAGCTAGTTGCCAACTTCAGTCTCAATTTTTGAACTTTGATACAATTATACAAATGAGCAAATAAAATAAAATATTTAGTAGGCAATGTAGACTTGTAGAGAGATAGATTGAGAGATTGTAGGAAGATTTGTGAGATAAAATGAGGTATTTATAGTTGGGAAATTGGATTAAAGTGTAAATATATTAACTTAAGAGTTAAAAATAAATTTTAAGGGGGGTATGTGGGGTTTATGAGGTGGGCGGGGGCCAAAAATGACCGTTGGAACCGTTGCACAACGGCCAAAATCTAAATTTGGCCATTGTTACAACGACTAGTTTTGCATTGGGGGGGGGGGGAATCGGGGCGGGACGAGCCCAGATCCTGTCTCGGTTTTGAGTCCCGACACCATAATTTTTTTTCGGGGGATCGGGGTGGGGTCGTGATTGGGCCGACTCGGCCTACCGGTCACCCTTAACCATAACTGAACAGAGGAAGACCAAGATAAGTAGTTCGCACTACCAATCAAGGGTTCAATGGTGATGGAGTTGTTCGGGTTGCTGGAAACCATAGGTTTAGAAAAGATATCCGATCTGAGCTACATTTTTCTCAAACACTAGGTTAAATAACTTCAATGATAAGAGCAAGAGACTATTACCAGAAACTATGATAGATCTGAAGTGCGGAATAAACCAGATCTTGCCTGAAACAGTGAATAAAACGGACTGTTTTATCGGAATTTGGTCAGATTTTGTGGGAAAAAAATTCACCGGAAAGTGACGAATAGGGTAGTCGCCGGAAAAGTCAGATTTGACCTCCGGAATCAGGTGGAAAAAAAATCCCGAGTTTAAAAGTTTCTCTTCCTATGTCGTTGGGCTTAACCAGGCTCCGATACCATGTGATGAGAGGAACTCAACTTGATTATTCCCTCAAGCTATTGGGATTTAAATAGCTAAGTTTACATGTCCTAAAAAGGAAAGGAAATCAATATAAACCAATTCCTAATACATGATATTCTATCCAAATTACAGAATATTATCTTTACAGATATGTTAGAATCTGTGAAGATTCTAACAAGAACCATGCTATGTAACCACACTCATATTGTACCCATTCGATATGGTTCATAAAGTCAAATAAAAAATTCTAAGCTACTGACATATGATTTCTTATTGTTTCACTATGAAGGGAACTATATTCTCCTAGGTTACTGGCATTAAAATTCTTACAGTGCGCTGGAATTTTTAGTATCCGGAAGTTAGAACATTCAAGTATGTAGGCCTTGAACCATGAGAGTTTTCCTGGCTTACTGCGTAAGAATGAGTTCGTGACCAATTACAATTTTAAAGATGTTCATTCTTGTTAGTGAGTACGCTTCCATCAAGGTGTTCAATTCTTAGAGATACTTCTAACTCAAAGCTTCTACCAAAATTTGTAGATCTGAGTAGCTAATGCTCGCCCTGGCTTTGTGTTCCCTTTACCGCATATTTATTATGCTAAGTTTGATGATGTGCTATCTATATTTTATTTCCAGAATTTCATTAACATTCTGTTATAGAGGCATTGATCACACTGACATGGCATTGTCCATTGTTGGCTTCTCCGTACTTCAGTATAAGATAGGTTACTGCTTCATCATGGATTCATACATGTTAATCTGGTTACAAACTTATCTCACCATGTCAATAGCGAGGCCTTCACAGAAGATGACTGGAAAATGGTGCAGCTGGTGCTTACTTTATTTCGTAATGTTTTGGCTATTCAAGACATATCAACCCAGCAGAAATCTGGCGGTTCTATGATAGAATTTGTACTTCTCAGAGACAGGTTTCTGGAGCTCTTGTTTCAAGAGAATGTAATGGAGGTCATCTTAGTTCTTTCACAACAAGTTGGTGGCTCTTGTAGCTATCTTTGTCATGATAATTTGCTTTTGTTGGAGACATTCTATTATATATTTATGGGTCAGCTTCCAGAGTTGATTGCTAAAGCACATTTTAAGGATCCAAAGGTTAGTCTTTTTGCAATATCATGGCCACAAATTGAGTCCATTTTTCTCTACTATTTTTTTTGATCAGGTAAATGTATTTCATTCATAAACAAGGCTAACTTACTAACCGTATACAAGGGGTATACCAAAAGGTAAAGAATCTACAAAAAGACATGATACTCTACAAACTCCACCCATTCTTCTATACAACAAGGAACTTTATGAGTGAACCAAAAGAAAATAAGTGACCGAAGACTACTCCTAAGTTTAGTGAAACTCGACTCTACCCCTTCAAAAGGTCTCCTATTTCTCTCTTTCCAAATAACCCACATTTGCGCAAGAGGGACCACGTTCCATGCTCTACGTCTTCTTCTCCTTCTCCCGCTTCTCCAGCAAAACATCAAATCTTTCACCAGTTTTGGCATTACCCAAGAGGTTTTGAACCACCTAAACATATCCCACCATAGACTCATAGTAAAATCACAATGTAGAAGAAGATGATCGACTTCCTCGCCCGTCTTCTTACGCATGTAACACCAACTGATGCAGACGACCTTCCGCTTTCTAAGGTTTTCCGCCGTCAAAGATCACCCCTCTAGTAGCTAATCAGGAGAAGAAACATACCTTCCTCGGCACATGCGGAGTCCATACTACATTATACGAAAACTCAGACTTCCTCCCTAATCAAAAGTTTCTCATAAAAAGATTTAATAGAGAAAACACCGTTGTTCCCCAATCCCCACCACATGATGTCAGAATTATCAACCGGAGTAACTTGCCTATGAAGTAGTGCCAACAACCTTTTAAACTCAGTTACCTCTCAATCCTAGAAAGCCCTTCTAAATCTCAAATCCCAAAAGTTTTCTCCGCCTTGTGACCCCCTAATTTGGTGAACCGTCAAGTCTCCTTGACATGATATTCTGAACAAAATCTGGAAATCGTCTTTCAATAATATCTCCCCACACCACCTTTGTCCCCAGAAACTAACCCTCCTCCCATCTCCTACCTTGAATGAGATATTAGCACTAAAATCATCCCACCCCTTCAAAATATTCCTCCACAAGCCGCACCCAAAAGGCATATTGACATCTCTAGTTCTTTACCCCCCTTCCATTACCCCATATTTGCCAACTATCACCCCTCTCCAAAAAACTTGTACCTCCCTCCCGAATCTCCAAAGCCATTTGCCCAACAAAGCTTTGTTGAAAACCATTAAGTCTTTTATGCCGAGACCTCCCCATTTTTTAGGAGATGTGACAGTTTTCCACCGCACCAAGTGAAACTTCTTTGCCCCATCCGCTGCATCCCAAAGAAAATTCCTTTGAAACTTTTCCAACTAGTAGAGATCTATTTTCTGTTTTTGTTTTGTTTCTTTCTTTTCCCTTTCCTTTTGCATTTCTGGATGAAATTGCAATTTTGATGAGAGATAGCAATAGGTAATTGGGCTGATCTTGTTATGACCACAATGCTATATGGAAGGTGGGATATGTTAGCAACTTTGGTTGACAACACTTAATTTCCTTGGAAAAAATTGAAAGAAAAGAGAGATGCATTTTTCTTTCTACGAACAGGCCACGTACACCAGGTGTACCTTTTAATACTGTTTTATACAATTCATTTTAGTGCTTGACATCCATAAAAAACTGGTAGGTACATTTAAAGGTAGATATATTTTCAATCTAATACTCAGAGAAGATGAAATGGAGCACTCACTTAAACTTTTTTGTACTTAAATCCTACTCCATCTGTCCCAATTTATGTGATACAATTTCCCTTTTAGTCAATCCCAAAAAGAATGATACATTTCCTTATTTGACAACAATTTAACTTTAAACTTTACATTTTACGCTTAACGAGATGATTTATAACCACACAAATATCTTTGACTTGTTTTAGACCACAAGATTCAAAAGTCTTCCTTTATTCCTTAAACTCCGTGCCCAATCAAGCTATATCACATAATTGGGACAGAGGGAGTAATATTTTATTGAAGTATTTGGAGAATGGTTTGATAGATGAAGATGTTACATATAAAATCAAAGTAGGATGTCCTGATAAAAAAAGAACCAAAGTAGGATGGTTGAAATGGGAAAAAGTTGTTGGAGTGTTATGCTATAGAAGGATACCTATCAAAGTAAAAAACAAGTCTTATAGAACAGTTAAGATTGACAATGTTATATAAGAGGATACCTATCAAAATGAATGTCGCAGGAATGCGAATGTTAAGATGGATGCGGTCATATAATATTAGACAAGATTAGACATATTCACTTTTCGGCACACACATAGTGGATAAAATGAGACAAGGTTTCTTGAGATAGTCTGGTCATGTTCTACGTCGACCTCCAGACTCACTGGTCCGTATGTGTGAAATAACGGTGATAAAATGGGTTAAAATAGGACGAGGTAACCTAAAATCACACGGAAGGATTGTCTTAAAAGAGCTACAATTTCTAGCAACTTAGGGTACAATGAAAGAAAAAGATCCACTAAACTATAAAAATTAGTCGTGATTAAGTTATATTTTGCTAAGAGTCTTCTAGTCTTGTTAGAGATTTGCATTTTTGTAAAAAATGTAGAGAACTTGTAATGCTAGAGAATCTAGTTCTTCAAATATTGGATTGCCATGGGTCTAAGTAGAGCTACATGGTCCCTCTTTTTCAGTTTACTTGTCTTACTTTCCTTTTAAGTCTTTTTCAAAAAGATTTCTCTTTCTATATTTTGTAAGGTTTTAATTCCAATATTCTCTTTTCACCCTCAATGATACTTCATTAGTATCATTGAAGCCGTGGAAACCGCCTCTTGCAGAAATGCAAGGTAAGGCTGCGTACAATAGATCCTAGTGGTCCGGCCCTTCCCCGGACCCCGCGCATAGCGGGAGCTTAGTGCATCGGGCTACCCTTTTTTACCCTCAATGATACTTCATTATAGGAATGAGATCGCATGTTTAAGACCACAAGACTCAAAAAGTATTTTTGGTGTGTAACACACCTTTGGTTTAAGACCACAAGACTCAAAAGTCTTAGTTACATTCTTAAATTTCGTGCCCAGTCAAACTAAGACACGTAAAATTAAACGGTGGAAGTAATTAGTTGGATTCATATACCGAGCCCGACTAGCTTGAGATTGAGGTGTAGTTCTTGTACCCATAGAAGATGAAGATCTCCTACTGTGTTGTCACATCCTATTTAAGTTTTAAACATACCTGTGCATGAGTGAGGTGAAGAGACCGACTCAATAACCTTTCAGGAAGCATAACAAGGAATTATTGCTTTGCCTTGTGAGTTATATGCTCATTGGCCTGTCTTTTCCTTTAATCATGAGAACTAAGAAGTTATTTTGCATCCCAAAGATACGCAGTGTAGTAAGAAAATTCTTGCTTTGTTAACAATTGTTCTAACATTGTGATGTTTTAAAGGAAGGCATCATCAAGTAGATCACATATGTCTTTCTGCATGCATTTGGGACACTTTCTGAGTTAGACTAGTTTATATGGTGAAGAAGCTTTTAATTGCCCCCCCACCTCTGGGATTTTGTTCATCAGGCGGATCAAGATAGTGATATTTCAATTAACTCCCTCAGAGATATAATGGAAGAAGAACGTCAAAAGAGAAAAGTTATCAGACAACGAAATTTGGGTGGCTATTCTCAGTTCAGCGGAACTTTTACAAGGTTTTCCATGGTAATTTATCCTCCTGAATAAAGAAATGGGATTTAATACATTAGAACTGATAGTATTATAGTCAAAGTATAGAGAAATCATAGTTTGTACTAGTACTAATGTTAACTTGGTTGTTTAACAGGATGGTTCTAAAACTTTAATTAAGGGCAATCCTTGTTCTGTTTCTCATGATCCCCTGATGATAGCTCACAAGAAGCACCGAGGTCCGGCAAAAAGGACTGTGTGGGACCAAGGAACACTACCAGCATCTAAGAATAAGATTCTAAATTTGCTTTACGATTTTATTAACCAGTTCCTAGGAGGGGGATACAATGGTAAGATGTGTGGTTAATGATGCATCCACTTCACTTTTTTTTGCTTCTTTCTTTCTTACGATACTACTTATTTTTCTGTTCTAATCAACTCTCTACAGTCCTGATGCAGTCAGTCCGTGATGACATTGAAAAAGAACATCATGCTATTCAGAATAGCGATATTGTTATTTTCTTTCAGGTTGCTCAGTTTGTTACTTCTTTTCAGTATAACAAGTTTTTGAATCAGGTAAAGCAATGTTCTATCCAAGTGATGTTATATGGTTTGTGTGTAATTGAATTATCTGTAAACATGCACAATGCAGTTCCTTTTACCCTCTCTTTTGATCAGTAACTACAGTTGCTAGAAACTGATAGAAATATTTAAAGGGTTACTTGCTCTCAGGAATATTTATCCTTTGAAACATTTGATCTGCTTTCTGTAATATCCAGTCATGCCTGACTGTTAAGCCATCTGTTGCATAAAGCTTCAAACAAGTCAACAAGTAGGAAACATTTAGTTACTGGACGGTGAAAATCCATCTCACGGAGCTAATTTAGGCATGGGATATGCAACCTTATGCTGTAGCGGCTTACAATGAACTTTGGACATATATAAAATGGATCCTGAGTCCATTCACGTTATGATCAGATTTTGATTAGTTAGTAACTTTTATTAATTCATCTAATCAGTGAAGTTGAATAGTAAAAAACATTATGCTGACAAATTTTTGCATTACGAAGTTTGAGTGAGTAGTCAACAGCTAAATGTTAGCATATAGAGAATGCATACACATTTACCAGTTATACAACATTTATAGACCCCTCTTTCATATGTACCAAGCTTCATGAATCATGATCTACTGGTATTGCTGATTTATGTCCAAATCTGAAGCTATCTAGAATGTGGAGAAGTAAGATACTAAGATAGTCATACTCAGAACATTGAGAATCTAAACTAAACCACTTATATCTGCTGTCTGATCATTAGAGTTGAGACACTAAAAAGAGAAGTGCTAAGATGTAATTATAAATGATACAGGCTCTTGGAAAATTCTTTGTTGCATAATTCTGTGTTTTTTTTGTTGGAGTTTCAGTAAGTAGTTTCATTTACCTTGTTTTGTCTTTGTCATCCCATATCTCAATTTCTCTTGATTCTCTTACTTGATCAGCCTAATGAAGATGTTGATACCCAAGAACCGATGGATTCCAGTGCTGGTAGCACATTGTTCAGAGGCTGTATATGTGGTCCTATTGCCGAGTCCTTAAATGTATCAATGTTCCAGTTGGTTCTTCTGAGATGGCGTTATTCGCTCGAGACCTTGAAGGAGACAAATGACCGCAAGTTTCTCTATGTGGCAGGATCTCTTATGAAAACTATGGTGATCACGACTTTTCTCGAAGTTTGAGTTTTTCCTCTTGTTTTAGTTTATTGTTGAATGTTGATGAAAGGAATGAGATGCATGTACCTTTTGAGATGCCTCTGCATGGTTAAGTAGGTAGAATTTGCATATTCTAGGAGATGGATTCATAGAACAAAATAAAATGAGATTTGTCATGCCTTTCGCAGTATGTAACATTTCCCAGCCCAAAGACTGTTATTTGATGCTGCTTCAATATCGGCTTCATCTTAAGGATTGGTCTAATATGTTGGTATTATGACATGGATCAAACTTTGGGATCCTTCTGATTATACTGATTTTGGTTGGCAGCTTCTTATGCTGGAGTTGGTGCTTAAGCAGTCTCCAGAAGATTCCAAGGAGCATCAAACAGCCCGGATTCTTCTTTACAAGTTATTCTATGATCAAACTGAAGAAGGGATGACCCAGTTTCTCTTGAACCAGATCAAATTGTTTGATACCCATAAGCACTCAAAAAGGTCTACCTTCTGGCTCACGTTTTTTTAAAAGAACTATATCATTCCTGAAAATTGGAGAAAAGTTGAGTAAGAATGCAGTAAATGTGATGCCTCCACCAAGTTTCATGATGTTCAATATTGAATTATGAACGAGGAGCAAATCAACTTCTAGTTTATTAGTTCATTGAAGATCTTAATAGGTGTTATGAACTGCACTTCTATTCTGGATTAACGTAGTTCACCTGCCACAGTCAAGCCATCTCTTTAGATAATATATTCTGCGTGTTTGCTCTGCTCAAAAACTTGCTTTCAGTTCCAACCTTCAGGTAAAGCTATTTTGTAGGCTCAGTTCATAACAGTAACTTAGAAGTATATTATCTTATTTCTTGATCCATATCAGAAAAGCTTTAATCTAGAATTTTCTTAGCTACACAAAACTTTATGCAGAAACTATAAACCATATTTCAACAAAGGGTCTATGAGATAAGTTTGTTATGTTGGCTTCTAAAATTCCACTGCACTAATCATGAAACCATGTCAGCATGAATCAAATGCGCTGCTTGTTAAAGAAAAGAAAAGCGCTATTTGTTTTTTTTTGACTGCATGCAATTTATCAGGTTAATGCAATGCTGTGTGTTTGGAAAAAAAGTATTTCTAACCTGAAGCATAAATAATCTTCTCCTGCTAATAGTTTAAATATATTATTGCCAGTTACCTTGCTGATTTGGTAGAAGTTATCAATATAGTTATAAAGCTGATGGAGAACCTTCAAGCACGTGGTTCGTTAAGGGTATTCCCTGGTAACTTTTGTATTTTAATTTTTTATTATTTTTTGATAAGCAATAACATCTGTATTTATTTTTAAGGGCTTTTATTCGTAATCTTGAATGATTCAGTCACTTGTAATGAAACTTCAAATGCTCATATTCTCCAGCAGATACTTGCTAAGTAGATGTTTCTATGAAGTGAAGAACCTAGTTGGAGAATAAAAAACTTTATTGGATTGGGGTGAGATTGTATGAATGCTCATTTAGTCTAAGATCTAGATTCTGTAATAAAGATATAATGGAGATATAGGAGAGATGAATGATGATTTTTCTACTTATAGTCTCAGAAATTTCTATTGTCAGCCAGTGTTAATATGCTTGCAACTATACCGGCAACATCATAATCTGAACTTTCTTGTTGACATTTCTGAGCTTGATAAAGTTATTTGCTTTACTAACTGAACATATTGGTCCTTTAGTCTAAAGAAGTTCATAACTTAGTAACTCACACTTTGTGGAAATCAATTACTTGGGAGTACAATTGCTGTCATATTATGGCTCTTGGTTCTTTTATGCCCAAAGGAGCATTACAAAGAATTATGCTTTAGCTACCTGGTGAGAAGGAAATAAAGAACTTTCAACAGCATGTGTCCCTATTTTGAGTTCTTGCATGTACGGAATGATTATTTCCCCAACCTCATTCCCCCACCATCCAACCAAAACAATACAGAATGATATATATGAAGAAGCATGTTTGTTTTCTTGCTATCTCATACAGCAGGATCTATATCTCATTAGTGCCTCAAGTTTCATAGATGCTAAATATTATTTATGTGACTGATTTTCTCTTGCTTCAGCATCTGATATCTATTGACTAAAAAGGATTTCTTTGTGTAGATTTCGAAAAAATTGAGGAAGAAACGACTGAAGACAGCAATTACAGATGACAAGAAGGAAAATGATGATGAAATGATTAAAGATTCAGCCTCCTTTGGGGTAGGTGTTGGTGGCTCTAGTCATGAATCTAGAGATACTGGATTAGCTCACAATGGAGAAGATGCCATAGACTCCAATAAGGTTGATGAACACACAAGATGTACCACGGTGAACGAAGATCAAATGGTTGAGAGTACTGATACAACTCACAATAATGCTGCTGCAAGCTCTGGAAGTGAAAAGTCAAATAATCTTCATGTAGTTGGAAAGGGAGAAGAAGATATAACAATCCTAGATCAAGTTAATCAACCTGTTTCTCTAGAAGCTAAGTCAGGTAGACACCAGAACACTCTGCCAGAGACACAACAGAAACTTTCTGATGATGTTAATGACGAGTATGATCAAGGTGGGGATTATTCTTCTGGTGATGAAAATGCGTTAACTACAGAAGATGATCTCAAAATATCTTCTTTGGTCTCTACTCTTGCAAACAACTCCACCATTCACAACCTTTGTTGGTTGCTAAAGTATTACAAAAGCAACTCCATTATTACAAATAATTCTGTGATATGCATATTACAGAAAATATGCGATGATCTCGAACTTTCTCCCATGCTATATCAGGTAATTTATTAAAAGATGTATGTTTTTAATTGTTGAAAAGAAATCAAAGTTTATATTTAAGATAAGATTAATGTGAAGCTTCAGTAACAGATCTCATTTTAATTTTTTCTGCTTGATATACAGCTATCTCTCCTCTCCGCATTCTATGACATTCTGGAGGAGCAGAAGTCAAGGCCTTGCAGAGAATATGAGAACATTGTCTTCTTTTTGACAAACTTAGTTAGGAGAATGCTGCGCAAAATGAAGAGTAATCCTCTACTTTTCATAGAGGTTCTCTTCTGGAAATCACGTAGAGAGTGTCATTATCTCACTTGTGATTCCATGCTAAAGGAGCTATCTCAATTTAAGAGAGATGGTAAAAATAGTTCAGGTGTTAAAATGACTGGTGAAATTGGCTCATCTGAAGCAAATGGATTTATGCGCCGAAGTCTAGCTGATGCCCTTGGTGATGATGAAGCTGATTTTCCATTACATTTTTCAGAGGCTGTCAGGTAGGATGTTTGCAGTTTTGCACTAATACTACAAAGGTGCTATTGTTGTTTGCTAAATGCCATTGTGCTTGAATAAAAGAAAACAAGAATGTCATATGTTGAATTCTATATTACTTCGATTATGAATTATTTTTGTGACAGACTTCATAAACTTAATCTTTTTGACTTATAATTTTAGAGCTGTTCTCTTTTTCTAAATTTTGATAATTTCCTATTAAAAAAAGATAGCATTTGACAATTTTGTAGGTATTTCTTTCTTAAGATAAACAGCCACGTCAATTTTTTTTCCTCCAACAAAATCTTTTAATTCAATGATGCTCGCAGAAACAGGGCAGGGATCACAAATTGGAGCAGCGAAAGTTTGGAAGAGAGAGCGGAAAGCCCGACATCAATTTCAAATGATGGGTATGAGAAGCAACATTCAAAAAAGTATGATCCTCATTCATGCTTTTTTGCTCTTCTTGATTTTTCACTTTAGACATCTTTATTGTGTTTTTAATTGCAGACAAAAGCAGTCAGTCGAACAAGAGTCTCAGAGGGAACCTAAAAGACGGAAACTACAAGCTCTTAATGACGAGTCACGACAGAATGCCGAGCAACTCTTTGAGAGGTACATATATATAGTTTCGTTATTTACATGTTTGAAACCCTCCTCTTAATCCATTCCTACCAATGATGAAGTAGAAGCGTGCACATACCTCGAGTGTACCCGACTAGCTCCCACGTTTCATTGGCCCATAAGTGGTTGAATCACTTTCCCAAGTGTTTGTGATATGTTAAATTAGGCCGTAAAATTGGGAACTATGGAGAAATAATTAATGTTTGAAGGGGGCACACATGTTAGCTGTAAAAATAAGTTCAAGAAAAGATCTAAATTCGTAAATCGTTGTATTCTACTTTCCGCTCATATTTTTTCACAAGTGGGTCCTTTTCTTACTTTCTTCTTGACTATTCTATTAATGTCTTCTGTTAATGATGTTCTTTCGTGCTCTCAATATACCTCTGATGTTGCAAAAAGATTGATCTTTTAGAATCGGCATTTCTATCTCCAGGTTATCCTTGTCTTTCCTTGGGCAACACCATCCCAAAGCAATTGGTTGGGAAATTGGCACTAGAGTTTATCTTTGGAGGACCACTTCCCCCTCCATTAACTTTACGAGGTCTATCAAATCTCCTCAGTGAGAAAGAGACCTAACACATTTCTATTATTAACACTGACTGCTTGTTTCTTGATAATGGATCCGACAGCCACCAAAGCGTTTAACTCAAAAAAAAGAAAACTGGAAACTGCCATTTCCAGATTTCTTTAGATGAATTTTCTGTGTTGCTTCCTGTCTTTGTTCTGCAGCATATGAAATTATTCTTGTATGATTTTCAGGTATAGAGATAATCAAAATTGTTGTGATCTCATCGCGGAAGCCCTTGATCCAGATGGAAAGATTTCACCTCTCCAAGTTTCCAGGGCACTTAAACAGTTAGGGTACAAAATCCCACGGAAGAAAAAGACATTAAATGCTAGTGCTCCCAACAAACCTGGGGATGAAGAAAATGTTCTAGAAAGTGAGAGCAGACTTCAAAATTCAGATATCCTAGAAGAGGGTACTTCACAGAGAAGGCATCTGTAAGTGTGTTTAAAGCAGTTTAGTTAGATGTATCATGAACTTGATTTTAAATACTCTTGCTGGTCATTCTCAGGCACACTAGAAAGAGAGTGCAGGCATTTAGTCAGGAGCAGGAGCAGAAGATCAAAGATTTGTTCAAGCAGTGAGTTCTATAGCCCATTATTTAACTCTAGATTTTCCATCTACATTTCTTCTAAACATAAATAAATAAGAAAGTGATTTTTTTTGTGAGATACTGGCTTTCATAATCTGTTCCTTATATCTAGGCTAATAATATGATATGGTGTTACTATGAAAGGTTTAAAGACCACAAGAGGTGCAGCCACATGATTGCCAATGCACTTGATTCTGAGGGCACTTTATCTGCAGCTAAGATTTCACGAAAGCTTAAGCAACTTGGCCTGTATGTTCCCAAAAAGAGAAGGTTAGAAACCAACTTGCAATTGATGGATGAAGCAAGTGATGCTTCTACAGAAGGTTCAGACAACTCTGATGATGAGACTTTGTTATCAATGAGAAGGTACAATTAAGTTCTTTGATGCGCACAAGGCTTATAATTTTGGATTAACTTGAGAAGTGGATTGCTCTTCCTTCCGGAGTAATCTACTCCATTGCACTGTCTTATCTGATGGGCGACCATATCCTTTCCCCTTGAAGTTCCACCTACGATTGTTTTCCACAACTAGTCTTCGGTAGCACAGTAGGAAATCCACTACCGGGAGCTAGGAGCTTCTGTTCTAACCCCCCCCCCCCCCCCCCCCCCCCTTTTTTTTTTTCAGCATGTATTCTAGCTTCATGCGTCTTTTACATGTTCAGAAACTAGTTTCTGCTGTTGTCTTTGTCTTCATATTGACTCCAAAAACTGTATTGAGAACCATCAGTCATGGTAATTCCTTTGTAGTCAATGTCAGCACAATGAAGAGATTGTCCTAAAAACTTTCGGATTGCGTCCAACTTCCAACTAAAGTTTTGGTGGAGATCGATATCCTCTATTTGTTGTAAATTTATCTTCTACTAGTATATCCGGGATAGTGAAGTAGTGACCTGAAATTTACGTTGCAGATGCTATTGCTTGTACTCTCTGTTTTTCCTGATCCAGTTTTTTTTTGAAAAATAGTGAAGAAGATATTCTGATGATACTGATCTCCTTCCTTCTCATCTCTGAGTTGGGTGGTGATGTTACTGAATGGCATGTAAGATAGAAGTTAAAAGGCATTATACTCATAGCAATCGGTGACATTATCATCCATCTTGCTAGGAGAAATGTTTTGGATGAACTGTAAACACATTAAAATTACTATGCTCCCCCCAAATATATGATAAGGGCTTTCATTGTTTTATGGAGTTTCAGGAGCAAACTTCAGGGGAAAGGAAGCACTTCTGAAGGAAGAGAGAACCAGAAAACAAGGAAGAAATCATCAAAAGATGAGTCTGATGATGAATTGCTGACTTCACTATTAGTGTAGGCTTTCTTTTGTCTGCTTCTTCTCTGTTTTACATCATTTTCAGATGACTTTGAACATGTTATTTGTTTTCTGAGAAGCAGTGAACAGTTTTTATGGACATCCATCTCCCTTTCTTCCTGCTTTAGATGGTGGATTTATTCTGATTTATGTTCTTGTGTATGTAGCGTATAAAAGATAACCCATTCCTTAGTTATTAACTGACGATAGCAGTGGGTCAAGCCTGATGGTTGCTTTATAGGACCTGCTTAAATTTTGATAGAAATATCCCAATTTGCTTATTACAACCAAAGTTGGACAAATATATGCTGATTGGCTGGTCAGTTTATTTACAATCCGTAAAAGGTGAAAAAGTCGAGTAGGGAGAAGAATTGCATAGGTTGTTGGAGCACCTTTCTGAACGGCCAGATTAATATACAAGAAAAGTGTGTACTGTGTAATTACTAGTCAGAGTCCTGTCAACAGTTCCTCTATGTAGTTGTGTTCAGGTCCATAGTTTCTTCAAATCAAGATCTTCACCAATCACTGAGTCTTTTTATTCTGTCAACGCATCAAAATTACCTATTTGAGTCGTCTATTCATCGAGTTATAAAGCCTTAACATGGTCTCCACATCCTTCTAGTTCTTCAGGGCAGCAAGGAGCTATTTTTGTTGGTTATATTTAGGTTCTTTTAGTCATGCTCCACAAGTTTTCTTTAGGACAGGAAGGTGGTACTTTCAATTGTCAAGTTTGGGTTTCTTTATGGGAACTGACTTTGTCATCGAATTACAAAATTTGAGCAATGTCACTTTCAGTTAGTAAAAATACTACTTTCTGCAAGTAGACAACTTATAATTATTGTAATGAATTATCATCTTATTTGATGCAGGAAAACTAAAAGAGCTCTTCCACAGAGCGAGGATGGGAAGCTAATCATAAATTCGACGAAGATCAGCAGCGAAAGTGACGTTGAAGACAAAGATACTTATGGCTCAGAGAGGTACACTACGGCTATGTTTTTATTGATGTCACCTTTTCTTGCACCACTGTGGATAGTGTAGTTGTCCTCCATTTGTATGAGCCTCTTATATAGTCACTCACCTTATCTTATTTGCTCTTGGGAATCTTCCTCAATTTGCTTAGGAACTTTACGAAACTACTATGCCAGTTTTGTCCCCATTGAGTATGAGCCTCTCATATACCCTATTTCTTTTTGGGATCTTCCTCTATTTCCTGAAGGAACTTTAAAATTACTATGCTAGTTTCCTTAGGCTTCTGAGCTCTTTTGGCCATCCTTATCCGTTCTCCTAAATTTTATACCATTGCTTACTTCCTGTTATTTTTGTCAAACCAAGTTTTGCCATCTATCTACATTCACATCAAAGTAGAAATAGGCTGTTTCTGCTTGATTTTATCATACAGACGGAGTGTCAGGCATATATAGTGTACAATCTAGGGACCATTAATGTCTGACAATGACACTATATTTTTGCCGTAGGCTAGCTCAGATGGATAGTAGCCAACAGCATTTACATATGAAGTTAAGTTTCTCTAAATAATTTCCTTGTGCTTTGCATATTAGGACTTATTTTCCTCAAAAAAAGTATGCCACAATTTTAGATCCACTGGCATTGATCCATTGACCTACTTAACTAACATGATCTTAACCTCTCTGGTATTCAAGGGGAGAGCTCGATCAAGATACTGCAATGGAGGGTACAGAATTTAACAATACTGCCTCAGATGGTGACAGTGATGTTGATGCTGGAAAACTAGCAACTGACTTTAGCAGCGAGCGAGATGTTCCTCTTGGCAATCAGGCTGCTCAGCAATTGCAGGACAAATTCCACTCTGAATTATCTGATTTTGAGGATGATGACGCTTCACTTGAAGCCCCTACTACTACTGTCTCGAGAAGGCGGCTGAGGATGGTCATTGATGTAGAGGAAGATGAATAAATCAAGGGCAGTCAGTCCCATCTCGAGAGTTTGTTGTCGACTGAAATGTATATTTATGATTAAAGTATGTATTATTACTTGTGTAGATGAATGTAGAGAGCAGTCACTGGAAACTTATTCTAAAGCTGGAGAAACATCAAAAAATTTCTTAGCAAGTGGTCAACCTGTAGAAATATAATAGCTGAGTCAAAGCTTGCCTCCCCCACAATTTGAAATACACAATTTAATTGCTCAATCATCTCCTAGTGAGACACAGCAAAAGGGAAGCGAATACACTGCTAATCCAATTTTTACCGGCTCTTGAATGTTATTTGAAGAATCAATGGGCTTACAGTAGCATAATCCTGAAAAAAATCCTACTCAATTCCACCTTTTAAAACTATCTAGGAGACATTGTGGAGTAACTGCATGTAGCATTAGATGATGGATGAGTAGTAATAGTGAAGGAACTGAATTGATTGAGCTCCCTTTTCAGACTTTGTATACATGATCTAAGCCTTCTTCTATTAGCTCCAAAACAGTCTTGGGCATTGGGGGCATATTAATGTCAACTGAGCCTTCCAATATCTTCACTACTTCCCCCATCGTAGGCCTCGTCGAAACTTCGTCCTGAATACACCAAAAGGCAACCATCAAAGCTCTCATTAGCTCCTCTTTTTCGATTGCTCCTAGTTGTCTATCTACAATTTTTTCTGGCGTTCCTTCGGTCATCTCCTGGAAAAAAAAAAAGTAGCATCTGCAGTCCCATGAATACTTTAGCTTTTAAAGATTTCAAGAAATGGAAAAATAAAAAAAGGGTAGCCTGGTGTATTGTATGGAGTCTGGCGAAGGACTAGAAATATGGGTTTATTATATGCAATCTTACCTTGCATTTTTGTAATATATTATTTAAATGGGTTGAACCTGTGATACTAGAAATGTAAATGAGCTACAAAAATTGATCAATTATCTTGTAAGCCCATCCAGGGTAAAAGAAATCCTCAGCATCACAAGTCATGTCAAAATTTCTCTGGCCACCAATGATTTCTAGTAGCAGCATTCCATAGCTATAAACATCAGCTTTTACAGTTATTGGTCGGTTGCTGACCCACTCGGGGGCTAAATAACCTCTGGTTCCTCGGACCATAGTAACAACTTGGGAGTGCTCTCTCTGCATCAATTTAGCTAGTCCAAAATCAGAAACTTTAGGACAAATATCCTCATCCGAAAGTATGTTTTCCGGCTTAATGTCACAATGTATGATCCTGTTCCTGCATTGCTCATGAAAATAGGCTATCCCTTGTGCACTACCAATGGCTACGCGAAAACGTGTAGGCCAAATTAGTAGTCTGTCTCTGTTACTATATGAATGAAATATCCACTTGTCCAATGTACCATTTTTCATAAACTCATACACTAGTAGCCTGCTGAAACAAAAGAATGTGCTATTAAATAGTGTAATATGACATGCTTACATACTTTGACACAATTTCAGCCGTCAAATTACAACAAAATTAGTTACTTACCTTCGTGTTCCCTCAGAACAGTATCCGCATAGACGAACCAAATTCATATGATGCATAGAGCCAATAGTATTGACCTCTGTTATAAATTCCCTCTCCCCATGAGGCAAAACTTTGTCAAGCTTCTTTACTGCTCTCAATGTTCCATCTCCTAGGCTTCCCTTGTATACACTTCCAAATCCACCTGTCAACACAACATTGTTCACTTACTATGATCAAAGCTTGTTAATGGAAAATCAATGTACTAGATAGAAATGAAATAATATTCATGTCTCTACTTGTTCCAAGTAACTGGGGAAATTGTTTGTCCGGTGTTGCAAGTCGCGAAAGCTGAAACTAATTGGAGCTCCTGATAAGATCAAAGAGCCATCAAGGGCTCTTTTTAAGGATCTTTTCCTATGGATATTGATATATAACAGACAGCCGAGCAGCACGATTAGAACAGTCAAGCTTAGGACTATAGGAAGTATCAAAACCTTCTCGTGTGTACTCTCCGATTCATCTGATGAATTCCCACTTTCTTTGTCACTGTTCACACCAAATGAGCCGTTGGCCTCAACTTTGACAAATAAAGTTGAGCCAGGATCCTCGAATCCACCAAATTCCAAGCTTCTTAGGACCCAACAATAAGGCTTTTCCTCATTAAGACCGTAAACAGAAGCAATACAATCACAATTTGGAGTTACACCAATTTGTTGGGTCACTGAGTCTATATCACTATAATTTGCTATTACGGATGATGCTGAGAAATAGTAAGTCATCTGTTGAACCGTATAAATCTTGAATTGGGAAGTTAAGTTTTCATGATGAGGTCCACATTTTTCAGTCAATGAAGAATTTCCAGAACACGAAACATCATTTCCCACCTTAGAACTACCTGGCAAACACGAGCAAGATGTGCTCGTTTTACTTCTGTCTAAATTACATATCCCATTGCCACAAATTCCAGCGATGTCACATGAATTTGACACAGCTGCCCACTCTGCCACCCATTGCCTCGATCCATTCACATCGTTGTCCCATCGATACAAATGTAGATTTCCATTAGCCTCGAGAATTAACCTTTGTAAAACAGATAGTCTATTCCAATTAGATTGATTCACAGCCGAGAATTGCCCTCCATAATCGCCATCATTTTTGTACACATAAACTGCTCCATCCGAAGACGAGACATAAACTATACCAAAACTTCCAGCTTTATCCAAAACTGCAACAACATCTCCTGTCACGTTCGATATATCAGGTCCCGACCAATAAGAATAATTGCTGTATGATTCAGGTGACATATCTAAGGACTCAGGCACATTGTAGGTCAATCCAAGGTTAAGTGAAGTAGGCTGCTGCAACATTTTTAACGTGTAATAACCTCCAAGATGATATTAATTCTAGTGACGCCGTTAAAGGTTGGCCAGGTAATAGAGTATCCGATGGATGTGAAAAGCTCTGCCACGCGCGGTGTAGAGAATAAAGTTGCCATTTTCGGACATGACAGCCGTCTCAACGCCTGCTTCTGAGGTGTTTGATGCCCACACATGGCGCCTCTATCCATCAACAAGAAATTTCCAGTGTTGTCGAATTCCAAGATCGCGTCTTTGGTGACCGGAGAGTTTCTATTTAGATGATGGACACAAAATGAAAGGGTTGGCCAAAAAGATTATGTATACCTGCAAAAGCTTTAGTAAAACTAGAGATAGAGGAATACATTCTGCTTAATTTCTTCCAAGTCTGATATCATATAACATCTCTAAAGAAACTATAATTCAAACTCATGTCTACATGTATTAAGCATTTTGAAGAAATTCTAGTTTCACATTAATAGCATATTGCCCTTTTTTTTGTGAAGAGAAAGAAATTCAGACTAGTTCACATTGGGAAGACATAAAGGGGTCGTTTGGTTCGAAAATAAATTATGCTGGGATTAGTTATAATGACATTATCTTTTATCGACTGTTTGGTTTGTTGTATTAAAATTAACATGCATTATATAAGTATAAGAATAATACTGGTATTGTTAATGTCATGGTTTACTATACATAAGAATAGTAGTGAATATGGTATATAAGTAATACTGGTATAGTTGTACAAGACTTAGATTTGCAACCAAACATTGTACTAAATTTACTACCAGCATTATTCTAGCTAATACACCCTACCAATCGACTCAAAAGAGTTTAACTTCTATATACTGACAATGTAAAAGAGTTTTACACTAGCTCAACTAAATGATAATTGCGGGTAACCATCTATAGAACTAAAATCAGTAACTTGGAGAATAAGACATATTACATGCTATAAGAAGTTAGAATATTAGTGTATATAAGTTAAATCTTTAACGAAAATCTACGATTCAAATCAGGCATGACTTGTAATAACAATTTTACAAGCTTTACAAAAAAATTACTTAATAGAGAAAGCTATTACACTTACATGCTAGGGGACCAAACCAATGTTCTATCCCCTGGAAGTTGTGCAGACCAAATAGACAATTGATATTGATCATGTGATTCTGCTGTTGGGGTGAAACCAAATGCAAATGTTTTATGATCAGAAAACCATGCTTGGTTCTCTTTAGCAAACAATCTTGAAAACCCAAAACAACTCCACTAGCTGACTCAATATAGCAACAAAGCTCTACTAGAAACAGCAAGAACACTAAGGCCAAAGCATAATAGAGCAAATTTGAAGCCATTTGGACCATTCAGCATTAAGTTGGTTATAGTGGAAATTCTATTTCAAGAAAATGAGCCTCACTTAGAGTAAGCATTTGGGTCCATATAATAACGAGTATTCCAAATTTGGAGTTAAAGAGAAGTAGTAGGAGATATCAACACGTGGAAAATGGTAGGTGAGCTACAATGTTGGAAAATGACCAAAATTCTTGGACATTTTTTGGTCGGTTGTGGCATTTGGGGGAACGTGTTTACTCAATTTCTTTGTTGCTTTCAAGTTTCAACTATAAATTGATCAAATTGCCAAACTTTTAAAGCTGGAGCAAAGTTATTCTCGTTTTCACACTTTCTCCTGGCAGCAACATATAAGTTGGGATGGCAACGGATCGGATCTGGACCGGATCCTACCAAATCCCGATCTATTTTTCATACTTGGATCCAGATCCATCGGGTCTATAAAAATCAGATTCAAATCTGAATCCACCGAGTCCACGGATCGGATCTGGATCTGGATCTATATGTAAATTTTTTTGGCTTGAATAGTGTTCCACATGTTGAAACTTTTATGACAAAATGAAACGCAATCTGATTGAAAAAAATGATTGAGTTCATTCAATCAACCTACACAAACATGACACCATTCTTTCAAAATACTGAACAAAGTTTTAGCATCACAAGAAAATAAAGACGATTGACTTCATCAGTGATGCTTAACACGTTGCAACTTTGAGCTAATTTTTGGAGGCTTTAGTGATGCTTCACTTGTAGTTCTACTGATTGACTTCATCAAACAACATAAAATAATGTCAGTCATATATCAAAAGTCCCATTTTTTTTGTTGATCAAACAAATGAGAGAAAAATACTTAAAGCTTACGACTAGCAGATTCAAGAAAGGAAAATTTAAAGAAGAGTGATAATTTTTTTTTATAGAAATAAAAATATGGGAAACTGCAGAGAGCATATAGGTAAAAGAAATGAAACTTCAAAGACAAATTACATGGCTGTGTGACTTGTGCCTTATCCTGGTTCAACCATTTACCCAATACATAAATTATGAAAAAATTAAGAAAATACTTATAAAATTACATTCTAGGTTATGAATATATTTAATAAAAAATGGATCCACGGATCGGATCTGGATCGGATACGGATCTCAAATAAAAGATCCAGATCCAGATCCGATCTGTCAGAAATGGATCCGGGTCCGATCTGGATCCGTCAGGTCCAAATTTTGAAGATCCATATCCTATAAAACGGATTTGGATCCACTGGATCCGGACCGGGTCCAAGATCCATTGCCATCTCTACATATAAGGAACTACCAAGAACATGAAACTACTGAAAGAAAATAATCTTTTGATTATTTTTATTAATGAAAATGTATATATATATATGAAATACAAAATTAATTAAAGAAATTGAATCTACCTTTTCTTAATACAATTCTAATAGCTTTTCCTAATACAAGACTAATACCATAATTACACTTGTACAATAATTCTACAACTATGGTAAATAATTATACAAAAATCGGTCCTTTGATATACAGTGTTTTGACCGTGTATATCACATTCTTTCACACCCCGCAGTCATAGAGGGCGGTTGTCGTACGCTGTAACTGTCCCTAAAATCTTCAGACAAAACCAAGGGAAGACCCTTAGTAAAGATGAAAACAATTTGGTATCGTAAAGGGACACGCAAGACATGTACTTGTCCACGAGCTACCTTTTTCGCGAACAAAGTGAATATCCATCTCAATATGTTTAGTGCGCTGATGTTGGACCAAATTTCCATAGAGATAGACCGCACTAACATTATCACGGTATACCAAGTTAGCTTTCTGAATAGAAAAATGAAGCTCTAATAGAAGATTACGCATCCAACATGATTCAGACACCACATTGGCTACCCTCGATACTCGGCCTCCGCACTGGATCGCGATAAAGTAGCATGACGTTTTGCCGACCAAGAGACCAAGTTATCAGCAAGAAACATACAATAACCAGATGTGGAACGTCTGGTATCTCAACATCCACCCCCAATCAACATATGTAGAAGACACGAGAGTAGAGGCGAAGGATGGATATAAGTGCAAGCCATAATCAAGTGTCTCCTATATGTACCGTATAATGCGTTTGAGCGCATGCATGTGCTCGTCCCTCGGATCATGCATAAATAAACACACATGTTGCACTGCACAAGTAATATCGGGCCTCGTGAAAGTAAGTTACTGAAGAGTCTCTACAAGATTGCGATAGTGGATGAGATCATCGTATGGTGTGCTGGAATTAGCACTCAGCTTTGATTTGGTATCAACCGGAGTAGAAGAGGACTCACAAGATGGCATGCCAGCTCTCTCAATAATCTCAGTCGCATACTTCCTACGTGATAAAAATAGACCACCTGCATGACGAGTGATAACTATACCCACAAAATAACTCAAGGGTCCCAAGTCTTTCATAGCAAACTCTGAAGTGAGAAGAGACATGATAAACTTGCGCAGATTATCAGAAGATGCAGTTAATATAATAACATCCACATATAACACAATGTATGCCAGAGAAGTACCACAACGATATATGAACAGAGAATGATCAGACCTGCTGTGAGAAAACCCAATAGTAGACACATAATCTGCAAACCTCTTATACCAAGCCCATGGGGCCTGCTTCAGCCCATATAAGGACTTCTTGAGTAAACAGACATGATTAGGATACTCGGGGTCCCTGAAACCCAAGGGCTGACGCATGTATTCTGTCTCATTGAGATCACTGTGTAAGAAAGTATTTTTCACATCCAACTGATTAATGGACCATGCTTTCGAGAGAGCTAGACTGGAAACAGTGTGAATGGTAGCCAGTTTGACCATCAGACTAAATGTCTCTCCACAATCCACCCCAACCTGTTGAGTTTTACCATCACCTACAGGACGAGCCTTATGTCTCTCAAAAGAACCGTCATGATTTTCTTTATGAGTAAAAATCCACATAGAACGAATAATATTAACACTAGGCGGACGGGGCCAACTCCCACATCTTATTTTCAATAAGAGCATTATATTCATCATCCATGACCATTTTCCAATTCAGGTCATGAAGGGCAGACACTGGGTTATATGGTAGGGGGTGATTTAGTGATATTAGAATTAAGATTAAAATTTCGTTTTGGTTTAAAAATACCGTGTTGGCTACGAGTAACGAGCCCTTGACTCGTAGTAGAAATGGGATGGGACGGTTCTCCGGACTGGCCAACAAGCAGTGTACCTGCTGGCTGAGATATTGGACCGACATAAATTTGAGTTGGGCCAGCAGGCCCAAATAGGGAACCGAGACTGAGTGAGGATATTGGGCCAACAGGTATTGGGCCTGTTGGCCGAGAAACTGGAACAGGCGGAACTGGAATTGGATTAGGAGAATTTGGGCCAGCAGGCAGTGGACCGGGAGATGAAATTATTGGGCCAGCAGGCAGTGGGACTGCTGGCTTATTTGGATCATGGGTAGGGTGGGCCCACCGTTGGAGAATATATGGGGAGAGATCATCATCCAAAAATTATAAGTACTAGACATGAAATTATACAATTTAGCAAACGGAAAATGGGTTTCATAAAAAATAACGTGATGACTAATTATGATTTTATTTGAAGATAAATCAAAACATTTGTAACCACTATGATTCGATAGATAACCCAAACACACAAGTGGTAGAACGGGATTGAAATTTGTTAATTGTAGTGGACGGAAAAAATGGATAGCACAAATACCAAAACACCCTAAGATAAGAATACGATGTGTCTTTACGATAAAGAATGTTGAGGGGTGATTGATATGCTAAACCTTTGCTACGAAGTATGTTAAGGAGGTAAGTATCCATTTGTAAAACATGATGCCAAAACAAAAGAGGTAATGAAGCATGGGCTAGTAAGGTCCGGATAATATTATTAATGTTTCAAATTTTTCTTTCGGTCTTCCCATTTTGTGAGAACGTATAAGGACAAGAAAACCGAAAGGATATGCCATTAGTGTCACAAAATTCCCGAAACGGCTCATTATCATATTCTCTACCATTATCACATTGAATGTTTTTAGTTTTCCGTTCAAATTGGGTATGGATGAATGCTCTAAACTTTGAGAAAGTGGAAAAAACTTGAGACTTTTTAGACAAAGGAAAGGTCCACAAGAAATTAGAATAATCATCCAAGAATAACATATAATAATGATGGCCCAAAGAGCTCAAAATGGGAGATGTCCATAAATCACTATGAATAATGTCAAAAGGCATCAATGTACTAGAATTAGAGGCTGCAAAAGGTAATCTAACATATTTTTTCCTAGCGGACAATAAGGATAAATTTGAGTACTACGCCTACTCTTACAATCAATAAAATTATTATTTTTAAGAGAAGAAATAATAGACACCTCCGGATGACCCAAACGAGCATGCCACGAGGAAGGAGTGATAGCGGCAAATGTTGATGGTGTAGCTTGACTCGTGAAAGTGGTGGTGGGGGTGATTGGATAAAGCTCTCCCCGACTATTACATCTCATTAGAGGAATCCCCGTCGTGAAATCCTTCACAGAAAATCCAAAAGGATCAAAGTTAACAGAAACCCAATTATCAGTTGTGAATATTCGGACATACACCAAATTTTTAATTAAGTGAGGGGCATGAAGGATATTTTCAAGACGAGAGGTGGATGTGGAGGAGATAAATTTGTGTGACCATAACCACGAATTAAAATTGAATTACCATTACTAATAATTATGCCATGATTTTTGCTCAAATTAAAATAAGACGAGAGATTACCTGGCGTAGACGTCATATGAGAAGTGGCACTGGTGTCCATGTACCAATTTACGTTCGGGGGATTTTAATCCAAGTGTATGCATCGCGACCTCAATATCCGTAGGTGTCGTAACTGAAGATGGGCCCGCATCAGCAAAGGCTTGCTGAGGCCCGGGCCCAAGCAGGCCAACTTGCCGGCAGGGCCCAGTTCGATTCTACTGGGTAGCTGGCTGCTGCTGTGCGTAATTGGGCTTGGCACAATTCGGGGGAAAATAAGGAAAGGGTGGCGTGGGCCACTGGCCCACCCCCACACCTACCGTGCATTGGGACAAGGCTGCGACCAGTGGTGCTGTGGCCTAGCTAGTCCACTGCCACCACGTCCGCCACTGCCGCCACCTCCACGACCACCACCACTGCCGCAATTCTTGCCACCATTTTTTTGGTTTTGACCATTTTTGCCGCCACCGTTGTTACGGTTTTGGCTAGAATTATCCAAGAACGAGTGAGGGGATGATTTATATATATATACATTTTTATTAATGAAAATAATCAAGAGATTATTCTCTTTCAACTACTAGTCTACTAGCTTTGGCACTCAATGCATCTTTAGTAGGCTAGTTTGGGATCTCCGGTGGATAGTGGATGCACACATAAACGAATTCAGAACAAGTGTAAATTCAGAGGCGGGGTAAGAATTTGACGCTTTTGTGTTTTGGATTCTAATCTTTTTAAGTTATTAGGTTCTAAATTAGTACTAATATTTTATACATATTCAATAGACTTTTGAAAGATAAATACATGGTTTGAACAAAAGTTATTGGGTTAGGTCAAATCCGTTGCTAATACTTTAGCTTCCCACCGAGTGTAATCTTATTATTTATGTATGCAATTTAAGTTTTTATTTATATATAGTTTGAGTTGAAAGTAAAGAGTTTCGGAAAATTCGGAGAACTCGGCTCTAAATCCGCCTCGGGAGCCATGCTTCACTAGCTTTCTCTTCAATGTTCATCATTTTTTACTCTCCAACATACGAAAAAAAATGTGGGCTACTTTTAACTTTCGTCTGTTGACTATGTTGTACCAATAATTAACACTGAGAGCGATAGCACTGGACTTCTTTTAAGGTTGCTATTTATCATTCTTTATAATTTGCATTTTCATTTTATTCTTCATGATTTGCCTTTAAGGTGTTTATTTCTTACAAACCATAAAAATAAAATGATAGATTTTTAAATATATAATCATTCGATTTATACATTTAGCAGTCAACATAAGGGTGATCATTCGATTTATACATTCAGAAGTCAACTCCCATTCCCTGTCTTTCGGGTAAAGCAGGGGTGTGTATATTTTAGTTCAAATCTTGAGCAGAATAATTCCTTTTTATTTTCTGTTATCCACTCATAAGTTGCATCATAAATGTTTGAGCTAACTTCTTGCTATTTACCCTACAATCGAGGACTTAAAATAAGTTTTCTATTTTACAAAGATCATTGGAATCAAGCAAGTTTCCAGATTTACAAAGATTACAAAATCAAGCCTAAAATATCTCTACACTCCCTCTAAGTTGGTGCATAGATGTCGCACATGCCCAACTTGCTCACGAACTTAGAAAACATTTTACTTGAAACTGCTTTAGTAAGAAGATCAACCAATTGATCCTCCGATCGAATCTTAGGTAACTCCAGTATCTTTCCATCCAATTCTACTTCTACATGCTTGGTACGATCGTGTTGTACCGGATTATGAGCAATATCACGTGCAGCCTTACTATCACAATATAGCTGAATTGGTGCCTTAGGTGGATAACCCAAATCTATTAAGAGAAGTCTCAGCCATGATGCTTCACATATTTCAAGTGACATTCCTCTGATTCTGCCTCCGCACTTGAGCCTGCAACAACATTTTTTTTAGCTTTTCCATGTAACAAGAGTTCCTCCCACAAAAGTGAAATAACTCGAAGTAGACCGTCTATCATCAAAAGTTTCAGATCAGTCATCATCTGTACATACATTTATGCCTTGAGGATCTGCAAATTTTGTGAACAAAATTCCCTTTGCTGGAGCAGATTTCAAATACCTCAAGATGCGCATAATTGCATTCATATGTTGCTCTCCAATATTATGCATAAATTGACTTACCACACTTAAAGAATAAGCAAGTTCCGGTCTTGTGTGTGCTAGGTACATCAACCTTCCCACATGTCTCTGATATTTTTCTTTATCAACTGGAATTTGATTAGGTTCAATACTTAGTTTCAAAGCTTCTTCAACAGGTGTATCGACTGGTTGACAAGTTGTCATGCCAGTTTCCGTTAACAAATCTAAAGTATATTTTCTTTAGGACAAGAAAATTTCTTTAGATGATCTAGACACTTCAATTTCAAGGAAAAACTTTAATGGACCAATGTCCTTCATCTCGAATTCCTTAGACAAGTAACTTTGAAGAGCTTTTCTTTCTTCAAGGTCATTTCTGGTCACTACCATATCATCAACATATACAATAAGAGCAGTCATTTTACCTTGTTGTCTCTTTAAGAACAAAGTGTGATCAGTGTTGCTTTGACCGTGGCCAAATGCCTTCATAGATTTTGTGAACTTCCCAGACCACACTCTTGGGAATTGTTTCAGCCCATACAATGATTTCTTTAATATGCATACTTTATGATCATGTGATTTCAGTATCTTATACCTGTTGTCATTTGGTCACTAACGGTCTAATTAGTCATAGTTTTCTTCTTCGGAGGGTTGGCTTGCCTTCTCATCCAGCTTGAGATCCAAGAAGGTCCATATAGACTTCTTCAGATAACTCACCGTGTAGAAAAGCATTCTTCACATCAAATTGTTGTAGTGTCCAATCAAAATTGCAGCCAAGGATAATAATACTCGAACTGTGTTGATTTTTACAACAGGTGCAAATGTCTCTATATAGTCTATTTCATAGGTTTGAGTATATCCCTTATCCACCAATCTCGCTTTAAAACTGTAAACACCCATCGACATCCAACTGTTTTCTTTTCAGGTGGACAATCGACAAGTTTCCATGTATCATTTTCCCCCCCAAGGATTTCATTTCCTCATCCACAGTTGCTTTCCACATTGGGTCAGCTAAGGCTTCCTGCACATTATTAGGAATAGATAGAAAAGTTAATTAATTTACAAATGACTTATTTGATTCTGACAAACAATGATTAGACACGTAATGACTCAATAGGTATCTAGTCTTACTTGAAATTTCTGGTTCATAATGGGTATTGGGAGACCTCTATTTTGTCGTAGTGGTAGTTTGACTGATGGTTCGGGTACAAACTAAGAAGCATGCTCAATTAGCGACGATTGGTTTGATACATCAATTGCTTGTTGAGTGAGAGATTCATGTGATATTGGACTGACTTCACCAATTTCTTAATTTTCAGTAGCACCCAAGTATTATTCTTCAATTTCCTGATTTTCAGTAGCACCCAAATCCTCTTCTTCGAACTCATGAATTTCAGCAGTACCAATAACTGATTATACCACATCATGGATACCTCTCATCTCTTGATGTTCACCACCACATAAACTTGATTCATCTACAACCTGATTACTAGGTGCATAAAGTATTAACTCTTCATAGTTTAGAGACAATATCATTCTGGTACTCCTCATGCAGTTCAGTTTCATTAGGAAAATACATACTCTTCATGAAAAACAACATCCAATGTAACAAACAGTCGTTGAGTTGGAGGACAGGAACATATGTATCCTTTTTTATGAGTAGCATATCTCAAGAAAACACAACGCAATGCACGGAGAGCTAGCTTGTCGTGTTGATGCTTATGAAGATGTACAAATGCCACACAACCAAAAATATGAGGAGTCAAATTTAGGACTGCTGGTGCAATCATTCCTTCAGCAAAAGATTGAGATGGTGTTCTAAAATTAATCGTGCTAGAAGGTACCCGATTAATCAAATATGTTGCACAAGTGAGTGCTTCTCCCCAATAAGATAGTGTCATATGAGCTTCTATAAATAAAGCACGAACAACTTCTAACAAATGCCTTTTTTTAATCTCGACGCTCCATTTTGTTGGGGTGCATTAGGACAAGTCGTTTGATGAATAATTTCTCGTGCTTACAAATATTTCCGAATTTCATAGCTGGAATACTCTCCCCCATTGTCACTATGTAGAACTTTTACTTGGCAATTATACTGAGTGCAAAACATTTTATGAAACTTTTGAAACAACAAATTCACTTCACTTTTGAATTTCATCATGCACACCCAAGTCATTCTAGTACAGTCTATAAAAGTAACAAACCAACGTGATCCACCTTGGATGGACCCCAAACATCTGAATGTATAATCATAAAAAAATTGAACTTTTATTCATTTTTGGAGAAAAAGACCCACAGTGACTCTTTGAAAGTTCACAAACATCACAACGGAAACTAGAAGCATCAAATATTGTCAATAACTTAGGAAATAATTTCTTAAGATAGCCAAAAGAAGCATGTCTCAATCATCGATGCCATAGCCAATTATCAGATTTTCATGTTTTGTCCTCAGAACTGAATGCATCTACCGATAAAGTTTGGCGTAACTAATTAGAGTTTTGTGACTCCAAGTCCAAGTAATATAACTTCTCTCGTCTAGTACCATAACCAATCGTCTTCCTCGTCCGGATATCCTTAAACACACAACATTCAAGCCAAAACATCACAACACAAAATAGAGAAGTAGTAATTTGAGAAACAGATAAAAGATTATAATCCAACGATGGAACTACTAAGACAGAGTCTAAGTTCAAATTACTAACGAGAGAAAGAGATCATTACCCAATGATAGGTGCCGAGGAACCATTAGAGGTGGAAATGTACTTTTGCGATGAGGGTTTAAAGGATGGTACTTGTCTAGAATCAAATGTCATGTGATCCGTAGCTCCGGAATCAATTATCCATCTACTATTAAAAACAAGTGGATGAATTTAAAGCCTTACCACTGTTACCTCTCATTGCCGCCAAGGTTGTTGATTGTCCAACAACATTTTCCCAAGCATTTGTTTCTACAATTACAACAGCGGAGGTCTTGCTTGCACTTCTCCTTCTTGAATCACGATTGTGATCTCACCAGTCCGGGTATCCCACAATTTTAAATCAATGATTTTTTGTGTGCCCTAGTTAATCGCAGTGAGTACACTTATACATAGACTTGTTGATACCATTAGACTTCATTCGGTCTGGTTGATTTTGATTTGATCTGTATTTGCTCACCATCGCTGATGCTTCAGATTTTTCAATTTCTCCATTCGGTGCTGCATGCTGGATAGATTTATGACGAACCATTGAGTAGCATTCTTCTAATTCTGGAACAAGGTCCTTTCTCAAAATTTCACCATGAATCTGTTCAAATTCACCATCTAAATCAGCAAGAAAGATGTGCACCCTTTGTCTTTGAATAGACTTGCGATAAGAAGTGACGTCCTTCTCATTTTTCATGATCACCTTATCTCGATGATATAACTCACTGAAAAATTCAACTAATTCGCCATAACAGAAAGAGATAGAGATCTGTCATTTTGTTTGGCTGAAAGGGCCTTTTGATTCAAGGTGAAGACTTGTAGTTCATCTGCTTCATCATAAAAGGTTGTTGACAGAGCTTTCCAAATATCTCAAGCAGTAGGTAAGCGGATATATCGCTTCATAATCTCTGAAGACATAGACATCAAAAGCCACCTCTTAACCTTTTGATTGTCTGTGTACCACTTCTCGTATCCTTCATCTTTCTCAGTAGGTGGCTTTGTATTCCCGTGAACAAACGAGAGTTTTTGTTTTTCAGCAATGTGCATCTCTATGTTTTGAGACTACATATCATAATTTGTTTCATTCAGAATAATCCCTGCATTGAAAGAGGAATTTTCAGATTGAATGATAATCGGAGTAGACTGAGAATCATCTGATTTGCCCATGGCTCTAATACCAAGTTCAAATCTTGAGCAGAATAATTCCTTTTTGTATTTTGTTATCCTTCAAAGAAGAATATGTACGTCAATATATAGCTATTGCTAAGTTACATGATAAATGGAAAGAGCTAACTTCTATCTATTTACCCGACAATCAAATACTTAAAATAAGTTTCCTATTTTACAAAGATCACTGGAATCAAGCAAGTTTCCAGATTTACAAAGATTACAGAATCAAGCCTAAAATATCTCTACAGCTTTATATATATATATATAACCTAGTAAATACAAATGTGTTGTGTCAGAAATCATAATGTTCAAATCACATATGTCTTTGTAATTAATAGTGTGATATATTAAAGAGTATAGATATTCAGGGTACTTTTAATACATTACATGTATTTAGCTTATATGCAAAACTCTTTCTTTTTACTTGCACAAGGTCTTGCTGGTATTGTGATCCTCTGATAGTTTCAGGTATAGCCTTGATGAGAAGTGGCATTAATTTGATGCTAGCTTGGGTTGCTTGATGTTTCCGGTGGTCAACTGGCTCTCACTTATGACTAAATTTTCTTGCCCATACTTGCTTAAACACTCATCATAGCGTCAAATGTTGAACCATCATTTCAAGGGATTGGTTGCAGTGGCCCTCTATGTTGTGGTGGTTTCAATTTATTGGCCTCGCTTGCGGAATGAAATGTACACACTTTTCGTTTAAGCCTCACACAATTATCTCTAACTCTATGTAGTATCCAGCTATGTTGGAGAAAGTGAAGGAAATACATTCATAAGTAGTGCTATGAGTCTTGTATTGGTACTGGATGTATGGTACCACCAAAACCTGTCCTATCAAGTCGGTGAAATATCGTCTCACTCATTGTTGTAGTCCCCTATGACACTAGTTACTGGTTAGTACTTAGTTTGAAGTAGATGAAAATGCTTTGTCTACTGCTGGCCTCTTCTTATACGTGCGTAAAATAATATACTACCATAACTTAATTTTTACCAATACTATATCTTACTGATAAATAGATATGTAATTTGTCTCGTACAGTATTTATAACTACGTTCAAGACTTTGGGTTCTCTTTAATAACAATGTGGGTGTAAATTTTTGAATTAAGCGAGGATGACATTTAATAATGTGAGCGAGGATGATATCTATAACTTGTTGGATTAGCAGTCTGACACGGGGCATTATAGTTTAATTACTATGGGTTTTCCTAAATTCTTTACAAGAATGGTATGTCATTTCCCTCAAGAAATAGTTGATCACTATTCTTTATATGCAAATTGTTCTCTTTAATGTTTCATGTTATAGTCTTATTAGATGAAATGTAAACATTTTATGATCACTGTTTTCCTATTGCAATCCCTTCCTTAATGTAGTCCTGTATATTTTTGCTATAGCTATTTATGCGCCACAAAGAAAGTTCCAGTTTTCCATTGAATATGCAACAGGAGATCATGGAAGGACTGCAGTCGGTGATAGACGACGATGTTCCAAATTAGAAGTTTGGAGATAAAAGGTCTAAAAAATCTGTATCAGGATTTCAATTGTAGTTTTCAATAACTTAATAGAGATTAAGAATGTTAATGTTGGGTTTGTTGTTGTGACATTTGACCCAACATATCTTCTTAAGTATTATTGTTGAATGCATAAAATGTTGGGACAAATGTCACAACATTCAGACCAGCATTTTTATATAACCGTTTTGTCTTACTTCATGTTAAGCAATAATATTTTTACTGAGGGGTAAAAATGACTTAGGCGTGTGAATTAGGAGATGTGTAAAACGTGGGAGAAAGAGTCAAAGTTTGGGGGAAAAGTCAAGTGAAGAACAAGTCAAAGTTGTTGAGATTTCGACTCCATGATCTTCTCCAACAAACACACCAGTTGCCCACCTTTCCCTCAACCTGCACAACCAATCGATGAGTTTTTCAAGGAAGACTCTCTACTATAAATAGAGAGACTACTACAGTGAATTGACATCCAGAATTAGACTGCAAAAATACCAAGAGAGCTCTTGGGATTTCAACCCAAAATCTGGATCACAAGTGTTGCCTGAGTGTGTCAACAACATTCTGTCCAACATTACAACTGCTGTTTAGATTCTAGATTAGTTTTGTATGGAGAAATTGTAATGAGAGGTTGTCTATGTTTACGTAGTTAAATTTTTCAGGCAGAAGTCATCTGCGACTTCAACTTTTAATTCCTTTCCATTTTATATTGTAAATCTGTAAAGAAAGGAATTTCTAATTTTGTATATAATATATATACAATACTTCTGGTCATTGACCATCATAAGTTATATCAACATATAACTTATGAAAATATAAACCTTTGTGTTCTTTATTTTTCCGCTGCATTTTACTCTTAAAGGTTTTCTGTTTTATCGAAGTGTTGTCACGTGTGTCAGGCGACATTATCGCTGACATTCGGAAACAGAATTGACATTCGATTTATTTCATCTCTTGTTTTTACTTTCTGTAGCCTTTGACACCCTACAAGTGGTATCAGAGTCGACACTTAACACAATAAGTGCTTGGTCCTGTTGTCATAAGCTATAGATCCGGTAAATCCGACTATTGGTAGACTTCCTATTTTAGATGGATCAAATTATGCCTATTGGAAGATTCACCTACGTTCGCATATCAAATCAATTGATATTCGTGCATGGAGATCTATAACCAATGGGTATGTTGTTCCAACGTTGCCACCAGATGAGGAAGGTGATAATATTGCTAAACCTGAATCCAAATGGACTACAGAAGAAACCAATAGTGCTAGCTTTAACGAAAAAGCCTTAAATGCAATTTTTGGATGAGTTAATCTCTACATGTTCAAACTCATTCAAAACTGCCCCACGGATAAGGACGCATGAGATACTTTACAAATTCATTGTGAAGGTAGCTCAAGTGTTCGTCGAACAAAGCTACACATGATCATAAGTAAATATGAACGTTTAAGGATGGAAGAAGAGGATGATATTAAATCTTATTTTGAAAAGTTGATTGACATCTCAAATGAATGTCAAGTGTTTGGTGAACCATTAACCAACACTCAACTTGTTGAAAAGGCTCTCTGTTCTCTTCCTGAAAAGTTCAATTTAAAGATTTGTGTCATTGAAGAAGCTCACAATCTTGCCACAATGGACCTTCATACCTTGATGAGCATACTCAAAACTTATGAGATGAACATTGAGAATCAAAAGGAATTATATAAAAGCAAGAATGTGGCACTTCAAGTTCAATCCTCGGAGAGTCAAATCGAAGAAGAGGATGAGAATCTTGAAGAAATTGGTGAAGGTGCAAATGTTGTCTTACTCACTCGAAAATACAATTCGATGGTGAGGAAGCTCAACAATGAGAGAAATCAATCTAAATCTAAAGAGAACCAAAACTAAGTCTTCAATCAAAAGCCCACCAGATTCCTTCCAAATACACAAAAAGGAAATCAACTAAGAAGAACCAACTCAGATCGTACCAAATTTGACCCCAAATAACTTGAGTCAGTGCAATGTCATACATGCTCGGGTTGGGGTCATTATGCCAACGAATATGCAAACACTCTTAGGAAATTTGGTAAGAGCCTACGGGTTTCTCTTAGTGATGATGAAGATGAGGGAGATCGTGAAATTGAAACACAAGCAATGTTGGCTACTATTTTCGAACAGTCTCTATCGGATAATGAAGATGTCGTATATAATGTTGTCTCAGATGTCACGACATTTGCTCCAACATCAACAACGACATCAACATCCTCAGCGACATCCGAAAGATATGAATTCTTTAACTATACTGATGTTAATTGCTTTAGTGGTTATATTTCTGTTAGTGAGACTGATCAAGTTGAATGCAAAGATGATGATATGATTAATGAATTACAAAGTATTTGTAAAGCCTTAATCGTAGAATCCAAGCAACTTGACACAAATGAAAAATCTTTAACTCATGAGAATGTAGATTTAAAAGGCACAATAACCTGACTAGAGGTTCACTTACCAAAAATGAAACTGAATTTGGTAAGATTCGTGCAAAACTGGATTTTGTTGAAGCAACCTTCCGCAAGCTCAACACATGGACTTCGAAATTGAATGAGATACTCAGTTTTAGTAATCCTTCACATGCAGGTATTGGATACGAAAACTCTCTTAAAATCATATGTTCTAATCTCTTTGATAAAAATGAGAAAATACGCTTTGTAAAAGAAAAAAAGGGATAAATAATAGGTTCTCGTATATGTCAAAGATTATGAAGTTTGTATGCCATCACTGTAACTCCCCTGGAAACTTAAAACCATACTGTTTCAAACTTCAAAATTTTGTGAGCAAAATGTTGCCTAAATTGTCGTCCAACATTTCGGATAACAATCAGAGCAACATTTCTGAGCCAAAAGGTAAAAAATATTTCAAGAGAGTTTGGGTTCCTAAAATGAATTTAATTTGTAATGTCTGTATAACTGCATTAAGAACTAACATTTCAGGTTCTTGGTACTTTGATAGTGGATGTTCTCGCCACATGACAGGTACAAAAGGATTTCTAAAGAACTATGAGTCACTCAATGGAGGAAATGTGACTTATGAAGGTGGTAGTAAAATCAAAATAATTGGGAAAGGGATCTTGGATGTTCCTGATTTTTCAGCCTTAAGGAATGTCTTACACGTTGAGGGTTTAATGGCTAATCTAATTAGCATTAGTCAACTGTGTGTTGATGACCTTGAGGTAAAATTTAATAAGGATGATTGTAAAGTTACGAATGAAGCTAAGATATGTGTCATGACAGGTACAAGAACATGTGATAATTTCTATCTTGTTGTAAGACAAGAAACATGCAATAGTGCTAAGATCGACGACACAATACTATGGCATTATAAGTTGGGGCATGTCAACTACCGCAATCTAGAAAAATTGGTCTCATATGAAGTTGTTAGAGGCATACCCAAACTTAGCCATAAAGGTAAAACTGTCTATGCAGACTGTTTGAAAGGTAAGCAAACCCGTGTCTCTCATAATATTGTCCAACATGACGGACAACATTCAGGTACGTCTCACTGTTTTCAATTGCTACATGTCCAATTGAAGTAGACAGTCTAGGAGGCATGATGTATTCCTATGTGATAGTAGATGATTTTTCTAGATATTCATGGATATATTTTTTAAAAGAAAAATCACAAACTTTTGACATGTTTAAAACTTTGCACTCTAGAATTAGGAACTTGTTCTATTATCCTATTTTTCGGATTAGATCTGATCATGGAAAAAAAATTGAAAACAGCTCATTCACAAATTTTGTGATAAAAAGGAAAATTTTCATGAGTTTTCTGCCCCCAAAATTCCTCAACAAAATGGGGTTGCAGAACGAAAGAATAGGACATTTCAAGAAATGGCTAGAGTAATGCTTAGTTCTAAACATTTGTCAAAATGTTTATGGGCAGAAGCCTTGAATACTGCAAATCACATAGCTAATAGAGTCTATCTAAGGCCAGGAACAAAGATGACACCATATGAGCTTATAAATGGAAAGAAACTTAACTTGTGTTACTTTCATATTTTTTGGTGTATTTGTTACATTTTAAATGATAGAGATCATTTGGCAAAGTTTGACTCTAAGAGCGACAAATGAATTTTTGTTGGCTATTCTCAAAATAGTCATGCTTATCGAGTATACAATCTGAGGACTAGAACTGTACAAGAGTCTGTAAATGTTATTTTTGATGATTTTTCTGATCTTACAAGAAATACAACTGAAAATAACACTATAGTTTCAGTGGAAAATGTGCATACTGCCGAAGAATCAGATGTTTCCCCAAATGTTGTCACACCCGAAGCAACATCTGAACCTGAAATAGATACCACAGAGGCCATGGATGAGGAATCTAATGCAGAATTGCTAGATCAAGTTCGAAAGGACCCCTCATCAAGGATTAGGAAGAATCATCCTACAAGCCAGGTGATAGAGGGAGTTTTTGAAGGAATTAAAACAAGAGGAAAAGAACCACTCAACTACAGAGATATGGTAAGGTATGTGTGTATGACTACCATATACCAAAATGTTAGTCATTCTTGTTTTATATCTACATTAGAACCAAAAAATATTTTAGAAGCACTCAAAGATAATTTTTGGATTCAAGCAATGCAAAAAGCTCTTGAACAATTCTCTCGAAATGAAGTCTGGGACTTAGTTTCACGTCCAAACAATACAAATGTAATTGGAACTAAGTGGATTTTTAAAAACAAATCAGACAAATCGGGAACAGTTGTCAGAAACAAAGCTCGTCTAGTTGCACAAGGATATACTCAGGTTGAAGGAATCGATTATGACAAAACCTTCACACATGTGGCTAGAATTGAGTCAATTAGACTTTTACTTGCTATTGCTTGTTGTATGAAAATTACTCTACACCAAATGGATGTAAAAGGTGCGTTCTTAAATGGTTATCTAGATAAGGAAGTCTATGTTGAACAACCAAAAAGATTTGAAGATCCTTATCATCCACACCATGTATACAAGCTCAAAAAGGCTTTGTATGGGTTGAAACAAGATCCTCGTGCATGTTATGGTCGTTTAACTAACTTTCTTCTTGAATTTGGTTTTGACCGTGGCGAAGCTGATCATACTCTATTTATTAAGCGACACGGTGTAGATATTATAATTGCTCAAATCTATGTAGATGACATAGTTTTTTGGGTCGACCTCACAATCATACCTAAATTCGTTTGTTGAAGCTATGTCATCAACATTTGAAATGAGCATGATTGAGAAACTGACTTTTTTCTTAGGCCTGCAGGTAAAGCAAACTGATGATGAAATTTTCATCTCACAGAGTAAATATTCCAAGAATCTAGTCAGGAGATTTGGTTTGGAGAATGGTAAACAAATGAAGACGCCAATGGGTTCGTCATAGAAGGTATGTAAGGATAATGTTGGTGAGAATATCGATCCAACATTATATTGATATATAATAGGTAGCCTTCTTTACCTCACTGCTAGTCGCCAAGATATTATGTTTAGTGTTTGTGTTTGGCACAAAATATCCCACTTAAATGTCGTGAAACGTATTATTCGATATGTTGCTGGCACATGTGAGTTGGGAATTTGGTATTCCAAAGGCACTAATCCTAACTTAATAGGATTCAATGACTCGGATTGGGCTGGAGATGTCGATGATAGAAAAAGTACAAGTGGATGATGTTTTTATCTTGGCAATAATCTTGTTTCATGGTATAGTAGTAAACAAAGCTGTGTCTCATTTTCAACTACTGAATCTGAATATGTAGCAGCTGGAAGTTGTTGCTCTCAATAAATATGGCTAAGACACATGTTAGACGACTATGGATTTACTAGCAATATTTTGATTTTATATTGTGATAACTTGACTGTTATAAATATTTCTAAAAATCCAGTTCAGCACTCACGTACAAAATATATTGATATTAGACATCACTTTTTAAGAGATATAGTTGAAAAACAGTTAGTTAAAATTGAACATGTTGGCACTCTTCATCAACTAGCTGATATTTTTACAAAAGCTTTGGACCATGAGAGATTTTCTAGTTTGAAGAAATCTTTTGGTCTTTGTAATCTCTAAAAAGAAGGCATTTTTGGTGAATGTCAGCTGAAACGTTGTCTAACATTTTGGATGACATTTACCTATGTAATATCACTAATTGATTATTGTTGTTGTTATAAGTGTGATACCGTTCTCTGCGATGATATATATTTCATAAAAAGGGAGTATCGAAATAAGGCAAAGCCTTTACAAATATTTGGCAACTGTGAAAAATGGGCAAAGCCCTTGAAAATATATTGTTCCTATTCTATAGGAGTATCTAGTGCTTCAAAAGAATTTTGAGAATACTAAATAAGTATTCTTATTTTTGACACGAAAAAATCTTTTGTATGTATTTTATGATTAGATCAAGGACACGATGAGAAAATAACATTGGTCCAGTGGTTAAACTCATAAAATACTTATAAAATGTGTCTTGATTTGTTGCCAAAGTGGAAAAAATTCTTATGGGATCAAAATACTTGTGTCGTCCAAAATGTTGCCAACATTACTGTTGACATTTTCATATCGTGATATTTGTTGGGATGTTGTTCTTAACTGATTTCGGAAAAATCAAAATTTTCTCCCTATTTTTATGCCTTGTTTTAAATGGAATTTCAAAACCTAAAAAATGATAAGATTGTTGAATTCATACCGTGATGTTTATCCCTTTACCCCAAAATATTAGGTGTAAGTTATTATGTGAAATTAAAATACCTAAAACTAAGGGATTTTTGTTGCTTAATTTGCCATAAATATAAATATTTCTCTAATTTGCATTTTTCTATCATATCCGATTTTCCTTTAAAATAAAAAAAAGAAGAAGAGGGAAAATCACATCACACCTCGGGTATAACCCTACCTACCCGATGAAATCCTCTCCATTTCAAACTCCATCCTCGATCACAAACCCTAATTCCTCAAAACCCTCACCTCAATTCTCACCAATGGAAACTTCTCTAGTGTCAGAACCCATGTCAGCCAATATTCTATCTAACACACCTATGAGTATCAGTCCTCCTTCGAACACACCTCAGCAACCGAACCAGTCATCTTCCTCAAATCTTTCTGTGGAACTCTCTAAAGCAATAATGTTTAAAGGTTTTGATAAAACTTTAGACATCAGCAAAAAGACTAAATGTGAAACATCTATACCCACATACTCGAGCCGTGATAGTGGAAGTATTAACTCTATTTTCTCAACTGATGGAGAACAATTTGCTTCAGTACATCCAAGTGTGTCTCAAGAAGAGGAAATGTAACACCTCGTATTTTCGGGTAACGGTTGAACTCATAACGTAGGTGAGTAGACCCAGACCCGGGAAAATTTTCGTTGTACTTGTGTATATTAATAAGTAGATCGTTATATAAAAGGGCGTGATCTCGAAATAATTTTGGGATTTAGTAAGTGTGACGACGGAATTTAATAATAATTGTGTATCCCCGAAGAGAGTATAGACTGGTATTTTATTACGGGAGGTATGCTATTGACATAGGAGGATTTTAGTAATCGTCGGGATTTAAATAATTGGAGACCGGAAATTTAATTGTGTGTATAGTTAATTAATTGTGGGATTAATTAATTAGGGAGGGGACAATTTATAGTGGGATTTGGTACGTGTGTTCTTATAATCAATTTGGGGGTGGCTAAGCCCCAAATCGACCGACCGATATCAGCAACCATAAGGCCTTCTTTCTCCATTTTATCCATTTCTTCAACTCCATCTCTTCAACCATCGATCCTTCAGTGTGCTCTCTTCATCTCTACCAAATTCCTCCATCAAATTCATTTCTAGCAACAAGAGTAAGCTAATTTGATGGGTTTTCTGAAATTTTCGACCAAAAATTGGGGATTTCCGTGAGCTTTCATATAACCAAGCGAAGGAGAAATTCAAGGTGTTCTGGGCTTTGATTCCAGTAGAATCGAAGCCAAGAACAAGCCTAGAAACTCAGAAGCTTTACAAGAACCTTGAGTACGAAAGGATTCGGGCGCGAATTGATTTTGGGTTCTGTTTCTGTTGGTCGGAAGCTGATTCGAGCAAGCGATTTTCCAACGATACTCGTCGCTGTATTTAAGAGAGGTAATCTTCCTTATTCTCTAAATTTGTACAAGTTCTGGACTTGATTCGTGCTATTAGTTCTATAGACGATTGTCGAAAATGCGAATTTGGGTTGGGTATCGTTAGGACTACTGTAATTGGGAGTTACCGGGATTGCATGTGAAATTGTGGTACTGTTTTGGAGATTGTAGTAGTATAAGAAGGAGGATTAAGAGAGTTGGATGTTTCACTACTTACATAGATTTCGATATAAAAGGAATATAGGTTCTACGCGTTCAAGGTGTTCGCTAGAATGTCCCACTGAATCTGTTTTAGTATGTTGAGTCGATTATGATTTAAATCATCCGTATGATGTAGATAAGCATTCATAGGGGCTTACAAGGATCCGCGGAACTTAGATAAATTCGGTATCAAGGTTGAAGTTCTAAAACGAGGCGTACTCTAATATTGAGTTGATTAGTTCGTCCAAGAGGTATGTGCAACCCTTACTTCTTTCTTTTGGCATGATTTAATGAAAGTACGGCGGACGTACTTGATTCTTATACAGTTTAATTCCTAAAGAGGATTGTTATGACAAATGCCTATGATTTTTCAGCAAAGAGCTTATTATGACATTACTATAATGATTTTATTGAGAGTCAAATGATAATTTTTACTTGCATATGGTTACTCATGATATCTACTCGTGCTAAGTGTTACTACTTCACCTCACCGAGTCCCGGGCCGGGTTATGTTCGTGCACAACCTTGCATTTTTCACCGAGTCCCTCACTAGAGGGCCGAGTTACGTAGGATGGATCCATAGATGAGATATGACTTTACCGAGTCCCAGCATGGGCCGGGTTACGATATGATTTTACCGAGTCCCAGCATGGGCGGGGTTATGATATGATTCCACCGAGTCCCGCACTAGTGGGCGGGTTACGTTACGTATATATATATATATATATATATATATATATATATATATATATATATATATATATATATATATATATATGTATGTATGTATATGGACAGGCACTCATGTTTTATTGACTTGACTCTCATTTTTATAAGGCACAACTGACTTTTATGGTTTATGGCACAGTTGGATTTGGATCCTGACTTTTATACTGATCTCATGTTTCTGTTGGCTACTTATGATCTCTTTTACAGCTTCATGTTTTACATACTCAGTACATTATTTCGTACTGACCCCCTTTCCTCGGGGGGGCTGCGTTTCATGCCCGCAGGTACATGTTTTCAGTTTGGTGAACCTCAGGCCTAGGTTCCTACTCAGCAGGTTGGAAAGCTCCTTTGATCCAGAGCTTGTCATTTTGGTACCGAACCTCATTTAGACTTATGTTTGTATTTAGGGGCACGACGGGGCCCTGTCCCGTCATATGTCGTTGTTCTTCTTATAGAGGTCTGTAGACAGTGGTTGGTTATACGTATGTAAGGGTTATGACTCTGTTTTGGTCAGTCATGTTATTGTATTCTGTGCTGGGGTGTTCCCATGTATATACGTTACTATCTGGTGGCAGCCTTGTCGGCTTGCTTATTATGTTATATTGGCTAGTTGCGACTCCTCAGGAGACAGGTACATTCTTGGGTAAAGGCAGTCTTGTCGGCTTGCCTACCCTGGCATATGTTGTTATTGCAGCGTTATGCTGTCGGATTTCAGACTCATTAAGGGTTAGTTGGGTTATGTGTGACAGGTTAGTATAATGACATCATTAGGGTGGTTAGTCGCGGCCCGTCGGGTCGGGTCGTGACAAAATTCCTGATGAAACCCCCTTGAAACAATTCCTTCTGAAGGGAGTTCCCAGATCTGCAAGGTCTAGTGCTGCTCCACATGTTGCCCCAGATGCCATAACATCTCAGGCAACATTTCAGTCAACATCATAAGAGACACAAATACGTTCATCCTCTAGTAGTATAGAATCAGAGAGTGCAGCCATGTCTAAGTCAGACACAGAAGTATATGCTTTCTAGTCTAAATCTAAACATGATAAATGGGACTTTTATAAGAATAGAGTGATTAGGCCTGAGAGAGTGTTAGATATTGATTCATGTGTTGAATATGGATTGATTGAATTCTTAAAGGACATACAGCTTCTTGGCTCTATTACTTAAAAAGAACCATATGTTGATGAGATAATAAGGCTGTTTTATGCTAACTTAAACTCTGCTATAGAGGATACATCCTCAAAGAAATTTGGAAAGGTATAGCTCTATAACAAGATGTATCAATTTACACCATCAATTATCAATCAATGTATGGGACTTGATACTGATGAGAGAATGAGAGATGCAGAACGAGTAACAGAATCTAGGGATACAATGATTGAATACATCACTGGAGGTATACTGAAGAAATGGATCCATAGATGTCCAACCTCTAAACTAACAACTCTATTTTCCACCCTCCACAAAATTGCTATTCACAATTGACTTCCTTCCTTAAATGAGTCAGTTGTGACATCTGAACAAGCCTCCCTGTTGTTTAAAATTGGGAAATGATTCAAAGTTGATTTAGGGAAAATGATCTTTTATCATGTGGCCGACTTGACTGAGAAAGATTCAACTTTAATCCTTTTTTCTCTCTCTGATCTACAAAGTATTAACCACCCAACGCTTTGAGCCTAAGAGAGAAGACACTTTAGGGAAAGCTCCTGAACTTTACACTATAAACAAAGCAATTTTGAAGAGCAAGGAAAGAGTCATCGACTTACCTTGGAAGAAAGAAGCTGAAAGTGAAAATGTTGCCAAAAATACAACCAACATTCTGGGCAACACTGGTCCAAGACAGTCTACACTGTCTACAAATTGGCTTGTGGAACAAATTGCAAAAATGAACCAACAAATTTCTGAGGTTGATATAGCCAGAGATGCCTTGGTTCAAGCCAGAGACCATTTCCTGCTTTTGCTTTCTTCACAAAAAGGGGGAGATGATATGCATGAGGAAGAAGCTGAAAGTGCACAAGATAGTGTTGCTGCTGAAGAAGCTGTTGATGCTGCTGTGCAAAGGGAAGAAGTTGTGGGGAGGAAGGTGTTGCTGAAGAGGTTGAGGCTGAGAGATGAAGCTGAAGCCGTTATGCAGAAGTAGAAAGCTGTTGGAAGCTGCTACTGTTGTGTGATGAGCAAGGAGAAAGATGAAGGATGTTGCTAACCTTAGCTATAATTGTTTGTTAAATGTTTTTGATGGATTGATGTGGATAATTGTTGACAATGGTTTATTTCTAATTCGGTTATACATAGCATGTGTAGCTTTGTTCGACGAACACTTGAATATAGAGGATATATGAATGCTATGTTAAGCCTAACATTATCTGGAAATTTCAGATTATTTCTTCGTTCTTGAAGCACGCATCTAATTACCCTGCCTTTATGAATTGATTTCAAATATAAAATTTAACAATATAGTGGATGACTGCTACATTAAGTGTAATATTCTCTGGACCATTTTTTGTCTGGGGCTTTCAATAGGGTATGCTTGCATACAGAAACTTTTCTGTTAATGTGAAAATCAATGCTTATCTCATTGAAAAGAGTAAAAAAAATCTGTTATCTTCTTCTTGGCTGTGTTAATAACCCAAGTGGTCTAGTAATGTCTGACCCGGAAAAGAAGAAAGAAAGTATTTTCTGGCGAATCCTTATAATTCACGAGTTTTCGTGATAATTTGCATAAATGTACTTTTCCAGTTAATTGTTAAAAGAAAATAGTAAAACATCTTCAACGGGATGCAGGTTAATTGAACAGGTGGATTTCATGGTTACAATAAGTAAGTGGACCTAGTGATATGGAGCAATGATGAGAATGAGAGATCATTCAAATATTAACTAGTGAAATACAGAAAGCATAGTATACCTCTAAATGGTAAGATCAAACAATGTTTTCGTCAAGTCTCCTAAGGTATTATTGGCTAATGTATTTCATTGCTCAATTACTATCTAACTTTCTCAATTTCATCATCTCATATTAATGATTTCTTTATGATGACATATAAAACTTATCCATGTGCTATTGAATAAAGTGTCACACCTAGAAGTGGTTGGACAATCACTTTCATGTATAGTTGCTTTATGGAAATGATTAGGGAACATCAAAAGTTTGATGATTGAAATTCAGGATCTCCCGTGCTGCAGTTAAGGTGGTCCACGGGGTCTTGTGATAATTCTTAGCTCATTCAGCAGATTTAGAAAAGAGACCTGACGTATCAAGGACAAGTTATTGACTAATGTTGCACAGTTCCAGAAGGTCTTGCTGATATTGTGTTCCTCAATCACTTCCATCTGATAGATTACTGAATATCATTTATGAGAAGTGGCATTCGACGTAGGCTTGGTTGCCTAATGTTGTGAACTAGCTCCCACACGTGAATTAAAATGTTGAAAAATCAATTGTTGCACGAGATTGGTAGCAATGGCCCTCTATGCCATGGTGAGTTCAATTTGTGCCCCATTTTGGAGGAAGTTGGTTTCCTTGGGTTTCTATTCCGTTTCCTTTATAAGGTATAAGCATGTATGGTGCTCAGTCTTGGTGTGTTCGGTTGGATTTGCCTTGCCAGATTTCAGTTTGCCAAGGGTGCTGCTGCCACTAGTATTCCTAGGAGTGGTAATAGGTGCTGTTTCTGCATGATCAAGGAACTTATTATTATCCATTCTGTTGCAAAAACTTTGGAATACCTTCGTTTTTTCTACATTTAATGAAATCACCTTTATTGTTTGAATCTCTTAGTTGAATATGCTGCATGCTTTATACAAGTTAAATACCATGTCTTTATGAATATTTGGTTCTGTAACTTTCTGGTCTGCAATTTTTGCTTCTTTGACATTATTGGACAAATTGCTTTCTCCAACTTCTGTGTACGGGAATCCTATAAATGTTAGGATTGGTAACCGGCCAATTTTTGTTGTCTGGTAACACCGTAATCTAGGGCGCTAATTCCAAGAACACCTTGTTAACTTCAATGCTTCAAGACTTGGCCACATTATATTCATATTTATAGATGATTGTTTCCTTGTTTTGATTGCAGATGCATCCACCAAAGAATGATACAAAAGTTCTTAATATGGCTATAGTTTATAGTATGAAAAATCAATATATGCTTTTCACATTTTCCATGGAAATGATTGTTGTCTTTGCTGTCATGAAAGGAAAAGGGAATATTTAATAACAAACAAATAATAACCAAAGATCTTTGTTTCTTGATATATACACACCATAAACAACAATAACATCCTTAAAAAATCACATTCTTCTCAAATGATTTTTATCACTGAAGCATAACATGTTACTCAAAAGAATAGTATTAGTATTTACCACAACAAGCACTAATTATTTTGATAGCAGAACTGGAAACAGAGGAAATATTCAGTAACTTTTTAAGTTCTACATGAGACCTTCCCTGAAGTTCAATACTTTTAATGCTGAAAAGGTATTTGTACTTTGTTCTGTTGACAATGTAATGCATGAGAATGTTATTTTAGTAGATTAATAATATATCAAAATCGTGGGTTCGATTCCCCGCAAGCACGAAGAAACTCTGCATGTTGGGGAATTTGACCTTGTCTCATTGATCAGTTGTACGCTCCCAGAAAACTGGCCACTGGAGCACATCCCGCGATTTACCCGGTGGTGGTAAGTCTTGAAGGACCGGTCCCATCATCTCCAGGACGTCTAGGTAATACCAGTGAAGTAGTCAGGCGCAAATCTGGAAACCTGGATTATCAAAAAAAAATAATAATAATAATATATCAAAATCCAATGTGGCATAAAGTATAAACTAGTACTACTAGGACAAAGTATTAATAGGATATAATTATTCCTTGCTTTTGGGTGGTTTAGAAGTCATTATATAAGCATTACAGGGGAGAATTTAATTCTTCAAGAATAAAACTTTTAGTCATCAACTTGTATGTGAAGTTTACTAGTCGAATATAATAAATTGTATATGCTAAATTCAATGTTAGTAGTACTAAATTTAGTTAATGTTAAGGCAACATCCGTGAGTTGGGGCTTTTCTTTCTATTTCTTTACTCTTTCTTCATTTCGTTTTCAGTTATTAATTGAATTTGTCTGTAGTAGGCCACCGCATATGTTATTGTTAGAAAAAGGATAGTACATCCTTTAATCAACACTGTTTTTTTTTTATTATATATATACACTGTATTTATTCCATATATGCATGAAGCTAGAGTTCCCTCTTTGTATTCCTTAAAGTTCTTTACTTTCCCTTTTTCTTCTCTGATCTTTTTAAACAAACATATGGAAACTTCAGAGTCTCTTTCTATTGAGAGTTTTTCATATAGTTGGTTAGTAGATTTGGGGGATTCTTTCAGAGCTTCAATGGATGCATCTGCAGATGATTATGAAACTAATTTCATTGAGATGGACCCCACACTTCCTCCTTCAAAGAGGTTTTTTAATGTGAATCCACAAGATTTGAACTTTGATTTTCCTACAAGTCAATCTCCTTTAACTCTTGTTCATGCTGATGAACTCATTTCAAACGGCTTCTTGATGCCTTTTTTCATCAAGAAGCCGATGAAGATGGAGTTGGATTACGAGGTAATTCATTCCGACTCCATCACGAATTCTCCGGCATCTTCACTCGCACAGGACGAATCGCGTTTGTCCTGCAGGAGGGTGAATCGTTGTGTATCGTTGAGGAGATGCCGGAGTTTGTCGAGGCGGATTTTGGTGAAGTATTTGGATTTTCTTAGGCCCTTTTGCCAGAAAATAAGAAGATGTAGTAGACTTGGTAGGTGCAGATCAAGTAGTGGGAAGGAAGTGATGAAGAAGTGGGACTACAATTCTGCAGCAACATCTCCAAGGACAAGTGTAGCTTATTCTGTTGATAATTGGCGCAGGTCTTGTGATTCTGAAAGCTCCATTTATGAAGCTGTTCTACATTGCAAAAGAACCATTAATGGTATGTTACTACTTTTCTTCCCTTTCTCTCTCCTTCTTTTGCATGTTATCAACAGAAATTTAGAATTTTGTTTAGCATATGTATGTATATACATTGTCTAAGTCGAAGGCAATAAGTTTAGTTACACTCATAGAACTTGCAGTTGAGTTTGTCCCACATCTGTTATGGAATGGACATTTGGTTTTCTTATATAACCCTAGCTTTTGAAATTGAATTAAATTAAAAGTCAATTTATTATTATGGTATCAGAGCCACACACATCCCGAATTCTTTGTTTCATTGATTATTCACACTCTAGTTAGCAGATCAGAAAATGGGGATGTGTTGAGGTTGTCTCACATCGATTATTGGATGTGTATTTAGTCTTTTTGCATGACCTTGAACAATTTCAACCTCACGAGTAAATCTTTAGATTGAATTAGTCCGGACGTCCATTTCTTATCACTTGCTCTAAATCCGGCTATGCATATAGTTAAGTTAAAAAGATTTCTTGATTGTCACTCAGATTATAATATTGTTCTTGGTTAATTTGTTATATTTCAGGTAAATAGAGAAGAGAAAAGTAAATAATGTAATGGAGCTAAAGAACAAAAAAAGAAGATTGAGCACATGTCACTGAACACATTGTCCCTTTGTATTGCTGTTTCTCTCTTCTTCAAGAATGGGATTGTGATTCTTGAGGAAGTTGAGAAGCTGTAAGGAAGAGAAGTGTCAGCCATGAGAAAATATTTCTTGGAATTTTTAAAGATACGATATATCTTCATGATGACTCATATGTCCTTTGTTTTCTATTTTTTTTCTCCTCTCTATAGAGGAAGAGCACAATTCCAACTCGGAATTTGTCTTGCTTTTGTGATTTGTATAAAGTTTTATGGGAATAATATTTCAGAAATATATTGTATGTCATCACTTACGTACGTACTTCCCCTCCTGCATTACTTTTTGATCTAATTATTAAAAGCATATTAAATCATAATGATAGTAATAATTATACTCCAATGAAGAAAGTAGCACTATGGAGTAATTAATAAACAATAGACTTGGATTGTTCAGGGGATTGAAACAGCTTACGGGTAGTTTGATAGCGGGTTATAGTTATGCTGATATAAATAATATATGAATTAATTATGAGGACATTTATGTATTATTTTATGCAGTGTTTAGTTATTCATGTACTAGTTATTTAAATATTAGTTATTCCACATTTTGCCGTGCATAAAAACACAAATTCTCTCATAACTTATATATGTATTAGTTATGCAGGATTCTAAATTATAAATTAAATACCGTACTAATTTTATACATGAATAATTTATCTTATAAGTAGCTACCAAACACTATATTACTTATATATGATATTAATATAGAAATAACTTACTCCTAATTAGCTACCAAATGATCCCCGAGTACTTATTAGTTTTATACTTATTCGAAAGAGAACTCAAAGCCTTTTCTGCATGCCTTGTATCTGCCATTAATGGCGGCTAAAAACGACAAAAATAAATTTGCCCCACTCGAAGGTGATTCCTATTTAAGAAAAGAAAATTATTGGTCACATTCAATATCTGGTCTATTTCAAAACCTTTTCTTGTGCGCTACTTATAATAACTTTTAATACAACAACAATAATTAAGGTGAAGAAGTCAAAAATACCCCCTCTACTTTTATAAATTGGCTACAAGTTGTGGTTAAATCTACCCCTTCCATTAGAAGTTGAGGCCAAATATACTTCTTACCATTAACAAAGTATTCAATAATACCCCTCATTTCTAACAACTTCCCACACAGCAAGTCTAATCATTGGAATTAGTGACGTGAACGCCACATGACATTTAACTTATTCTATGTGATTTCTACTGGCAATTTTTTTAAAAATAATCTGGAAATTGATTTTTCTAAAAACAAATCTAGAAAAAATAGCTTTTATTAAAAATCTGATTTATTTTTAAAGTTTTATAAAACCCATTTTTTAAGAAATATTCTAGAAAATTAGATTTTTTAATTAAAAATCTGGAAATTTGTTTTTGTTAATCTGCAAAACTGTAAAGTTTTTTTATAAAAAAAGTGTCCTATTTTTTTAAATCTGGATTAATTTTTAAAAAAATCTGAAAAAACTGATTTTAAAAAAATAAATCGTTTTCCAGATTTTGTTTAATAAAAAAATCCAATTTTTCACAGTATCTGTTCTAAACAACGGGTTTTATAAAATAAAATAAAAATCAGAGTTGATTTTTCACCTCATGAAATGTGGTACCTTCAAATATGTAGTAATAAAGAAATGTGGACAATAGTTGATTTTTTTAATTGAATTAGACTCAATATCAATTTTCTTCGCACGAAATTATAGCAGACCTGTCTCAATTCTTGATTTACTCAATATTGGGCTTCCATGCCAAATGTCCATGGTTTACCCAATATTGGGCTCTTATACCAAATATCCGGTCCTAGCGTGTGCAAGGGATGTTGTCAGAGTCCCACATCAGTTATGAGTGGGTTATTTGATCTTCTTATATGTTTTTGACAATTATTACCTCATCAGCCAACTTTTGAATTTGAGTCAGTGTGTCCATTTTCTTATCATGTAATGACAAAAATAACTTAAAAATTGTTGATTGCACGTTTGAATCAGTGTCATTTTTGCATTTTTTTTAATTTCGTTATTAGAATTTCCGACTCAGCTAAAAGAAGCACAACCAAATAATAGCCTGTTCCAACAGTTTTGCTTTCCCATGCTATATTTTACCATGTCTAATCTCAATCGTGATGGTGTGGGGGGTTGGGGTGGGGTGGGGGTGGGGGTGGGTGTGGGGGGGTGGGTGTGGGGGTGGGGGTGGGTGTGGGGGTGGGGGGTGGGTGTGGGGGGACCAGAACTCATTATATAGTATGACTAGTTGGCTACCCACACTTGTCAATTTTGTGTTTGATACTTTGATTCCTCTGGCTATTATTATCACCAACACCAAGAAGTTGAGTCACCATAAGGTGATTTACTTGTCACAACAGTACACGTACTATTAGCAACATGTTTGTATGCCAACAGTGACATCTTCAACCTATTAACTAGAAAAGAAAGTGTAACAGTATTAATTTGCAGATCAATTTCCAAGTTTTGGAAGTTATCAAGTTGCTAATTTGAAAAGGCAAGAAACATTTTCAATAAACGAATCGACTAGTTTCAATTCTCGTTTAATTGGAATCAGCCATATACAGTCACACCTCTCTATAACAGCATCTGCATATAACAACACCTCTGTATAACGGCTAAGTTTTTTCAGAATCGATTTTTTATATTATATTTTACTTATATATAACAACATTTTACTTATAGCAACAACAATCAACTTTATAACAGTACGCTCTTTGTAAAATTACCCCCGTATAACAATTATCTTCTTTTTTTGTGATATAATGATTAACCATTTTTATAAAAATAAAATATCTATGATTGTCAATAATAAATGTAGAGATTTTGACCAAATATTTAATTTGATACTTTAATATACGATAATTATATTAATTTGTGGCGGTAGTTTAGTGGTGAGAATTCCACGTTGTGGCCGTGGAGACCTGGGCTCGAATGCCAGCAGCCACATCGCCAAAATTTTCCCCACGTTGTGGGACTTCACTGGGTATGTTGTTGTTGTTTTACTTTAATATACAATAATTATGACAAAATATTACATATGAATATATATTATAATCTAAAAATATCATTGTCTTCTATTTTTATTTACAAATAATTTTTAAAAAGAAAAACAATGTGAATAAAGAGTACAAATTCTATTCTTTAGAGCAAGCAAAGAGACAAATATTTGATTCCTTCTAATCTTTTTTAAACAAGCTACAACTATAATTTTTCTCCATCAATCTTGAAAGAATTTAGAGCTTAAAACTTTACATATTTAGTTATGCATATATTGAAATTATACTATTGACTTTCTTTAATGTTTAGTTAGTGAAGTGTGCATAACTCTGAGATAATTTTTAGGGAGTGTAATTTTTTTCTCTGGAGACCTTTCTCCTCCTTTTCAGCTTAGTAATCACTTCCTTTTGATTTTCTAAGACGTTCAGACGAGTTAGATGGTAAATATGTTCTGTTTGGCTTCAGATACTTAGACACTGACTGTAGGATCTGTTAAAGTATGTTAGATAATCTGATTCCCCAGATTAAATACTATGATACTTAGTTCTCCTAGGTGAATGCTTAAAAGTCTCAGTCCGTCTGTGCAAAACATAACAAATATAGCAAACCATCACAAAAATAGCAATCCTCGGGTGAGAAAAGATACTAAGAACCCTTTTATTATAGATACTCATCTCAACACTTTATACAAAAAAATAATACTTTTCAAACTTGTAACGACACCCATCCCCTTGCATCTCTCATAGTGCATGCTTCACTACTTTTTACAAGACCTTTCATGTGCCTTCTCTTTACATCAAGTTCACAGGATCACCAAACTTTTGGTGTTCCTCACTTGATTAAAAGCTTAAGGCTTTACAAACGACGCGAGCTATTTTTGATGATCGAGCTGAACGAGTCAATCTTGACTAACTTCTTTTGTAGCAGAGGTGCTTATTAACTCTAGGCTGCTAGAGAGGGCTGCTTCAATATCTTTGGCTTCAGCAGAATCTGCATACTTAAGGAACTGATCAATATTTGTGCTGCCTGCTCGTCTATGATGATACCATCGTCGATGTGTTTTAGGCTTCCTTTCGCTAATTGCAATAGAAATGTCATTTGGAAAGAGGTCTCTTAGAACAAAGGCATGAATGATGGTTGTCACAAGCAGAGCTGTCACTGTGAGTGTAGAAAGGGTGCAAAGTATGACAACCAGACACTTTGTCACAATGGTGTTAACCATGTTTGAGTATCTGATGGTGGCAATAGCAGCTCCGGTCATCGGAAAAGTGTAAGCCCACCAAGCCAATGAGAACCTGAAGCCTCGGAAGAAATTAATGCGAACGGCCTGTAAATGAATAAGAAAAATACATAGGAAACAGATCAGCATGCTACTAAAACATAACAAGAGGCTCCAAAATTTTATAAAGGAGTAATAACTAGGCTCATTTTTGTCCCGTCAGCTGAAATTAAAGCCAAAAATATACAAAACATATACACTGATTATGTATATTATAAGTATATATATGTATAGAAGGGCATTGGACTAATTATCTCTAATATTTACCAGTGAGAAGTAAAGGAACAAGGCAATGAAATATGAAATTCGCGCTCCACAATCGAAGGACCCTTGGATATTGGCCCATGCCATAGAAGCAACACTAGGGGCAGCAACAAATAGAAAGAACACAGGATGAAGCTCCTTTGGAAGTGTCTCATTTGTTGGAAGTCTTTGGTAGAGAGTTACAAACAGAACAGTGTAATGAGCCAATCCAACAGCAAAGAAGAAAATTGGCCCTTCTTTTAGTCCCATGGATGCACCAAGCAAAGAACCGACAAAATTTCCCACAACTGAGAGATGATTCGATGGATTGGCTACCTTTGAGAGCCTTCGTTGACCACCAGACATCCATTGTCCGTAAATCTTGAGCTCTAAACACAAGAATGGGGTCATAAGGACATACCATAAAGCATGAGGAAGGTTTTGATAGACTGAAGGTGGAAGTCCAAGTGCTAAGAATAGAAGTGCTATCCATGGAGCAAAGAAGAAGTTAACACGTATCGGGTGGTAGTACTCCCTACGTACTGCTTCAAAGTAGAAAATGATTTTCAGCGCGTAAGTGCAGGTAACAATGATCATCAGGACAACGGAGATGAACCAGAGTACAAGGTTTACATCCATGCTTATGTTGAGGAATTTGGTCGAGGCAGAAGTGGCTAAGGCTTTCCACATTATAGCTTGGCTGCTAACGCCAAGAATGATACCAAACGATGAAATAGGGTAACGGAGTAGAAATGGCCATGTTTTGTCCTCTGGAAGAACACTTTCCTCAGAAGCCTGTAGAGGAAAAAGACATGTTAATAGTCATAACTAACATGTCAATATACCAAAAAACATTTGCAAATTAAGGCAAGTAACTTCCTTGCATTAACACCCTTGAGGCTTACTCTTAACTATGTGCTCTAATTTTACATAAACAAACGTACCACAAAATAAGTAATCACAACTAAGAAAATCAATTGTTGTCTTCTAGCTAGCAGCAGATTAGATTTAACCAAGTATATTGATTCCACAACTATAGACTGAAGAATCAATTGGAGCAGGTGAAGAAACTTTACACTAGATTGCAGCATGAGAGATCACATAGGTATCACATTTCTTTTTTCATCTGTGTTTGAAGATGATCAGATGGTAATAAATTAAAAAAGACAATCTATTTAACCCAAAACAGTAAAACTCTAGCCAAATAACCAAAATTGATAGACAAAAGCAGTAAAAGCATACCCTCAGCTTGTCAAGTTCTGGCCCCTCCAAGGCATCAAAATATCGGTCCACAGGAATATTTATAGGAGTATTAGTTTCTGGTTCAGCACTGGGTTGAGAGATGGACTCTTGTTCTGTTTCCTGGTTTTTATTTCCACGCAAATTTGATAATTGGCTCTCAAACCTACAAGAAAATGTTTTGAAACTGTCAAATCTTTTATCCTTGACCTTGCTAATCCTGGGATGCCTAGGAAGTTCGCCGCTTGCAGGAACTCCAGCTGAAGATGCAGTAGTAGTAGTAGCGCTTGGCATAGGCTGAGAATAAAACGTTTTTTGCTTATCTTTAGAAGTAGCAGAAAAATCAGGAGTATTAGTCTCATTATTATCAGTGAAGCCAACTTTTTTTGGAGTGGGTGGCATGCTAATGGAAACTGCATGAATTCTGTCGCTCTCTCGCTCAGCATCAGAAGCTTCAGATACCTAGAGATCATACAAAGTATTTAGACCAGTGAAGTGTCAAACAATATGTTATAGATCAAGGTGGAAATAAAGTCAAATTTACTCTCCAACCGTTCAATGATCAACAACAAACAGAGAAAGATATTGAAAGTTTCAAGATCATAGATGCAGCATTGTTGTAATTTTTATACACAAGTATTCCAAATAAATCACTGAATTTAATCTGAGGTTCAGTTCCCCTAGCAAGTATTTCAATCTGAACTTTTTTTGTTTCATATATTTAAAGCTAGATTGTCATTAATCAATCAAGTAAAGGTATATCTGCTAATCTTGGGCTCAAACTTATAAAATGGTTCTTAATAGTACATATAACAAGGTCTAGAACAAAGGAAAATAGTCTGAAAAGTAGTTCAATAACTATAGAATTTAAAATAGGTACTTCCCACCTTCAGAGCATTTCAAAGATCAAACATTCAAGTTTCTTCTAATTAAAGGCAACCCAAGAATTTGATCTCCAACAAGATAATTTGAGTATTGTCCCGAAAGATATCTACTTTCTTTTGGAAAGTTCAAATATATTGCAAGGGTTTAAGATAATTATAGTAGTATATTAGGTGCAGGTAAAAAGTTGGAGAGAATAAATCAAATTTGCTTGCATCTGACAAATCCACTTAAATATCTATAGATCAGCTTCTATTTAACTTCAACAGCATAATAACGTAATAGTACTGCATATCCTTTATCAGCAAATGATGCAGAGCTATCAAATCTATAAGTCACCAATAAAACAAATACAACTGAAGAACACAGCATTTAAACCACCAAGCTAACTGACATTATTAAGAAAAATAGAAGATTTACCATAATTGATGAGTTCAGAGGGTGAGAATCTGGTTCAGGCGCAGACTGATTTTTGATATGGTCATTCACTATGCTATCAAAGTCATGATCCATTTCAGAACTAATGAATCTGATAAGTGTTGGAAGTCCTTCTGGAGAAGCTTCGTTTGCAGGATGAATTTGTTCACTTGTTCCCATGCTTATTTAATACACCTGTAAGATAAACTATCATTAATTGTAGGTACTATGCAAATTAATTGTTACTGAACGTACATAAACATATTATACTTTGAGTTGAGTTGAGTTAAGTTGTATTTATACATTTAAACTACTTATATAATCAGGTCATTTAACATGCTACTCCATGACACCGATGGTGTAAAAAGTTCATTTACATTGTCGTGTATATAACTTAAATCCTATTTTTTAAGTTCAATATTTGAAGAAAGAAACTTCAGGACGCATACTTTCGGTAAATATGAACAAATTCTTAACAACACAAATCAAAGGAGTACCATATACCTGTTTGGTAAAGCAAGAACATGGATCATGCACTATGCTTATGTTTATTTGTCACGAGTAATATAATGTACATTTTCAAAATAAGTTCAGAACCTTAGATATACTGCACAAACACAAAAAAAAGAAAGAAAAAATCACTACTTACTTCCTGATTGTTCTGTTATTTAAATGCAAACAATGCAATAGTCCAATATGGGATTTTTTATGTCAATTGCAAAGCAATTTTCAAGAGGCCAACTACAGTATTTATATGGATTGAAGATCCGAATTGTGGCACTCAAAAGATCTGATTTTTTTTTCTATTGAGAGGGATGAAACAGGGAATATGTATATATAGCAAGACTAGAATGGAGAAATTTGGAACGACAAAAAATTGTTGAGAAAAAAAACACGAGTCTTGCCAGGAAAAGAAAGCAGTATTAATAGAATTAGTTAGTCATGCAAAGTTCTTGGAAGCAGACATCAGTCACATGTGTTATTACAGCTGCCATAGCATGAAAGATAACAATCCGTTCAACAACAATGAAATAAAACCATATGCAACAAGAAAGTTGAATAAATGTTTTAAGTTTTCTGCACGAACAGTATATAAAGTATCATATCAAGTCGACGTACAATAATATATACCATGTCTTTCTCAATTAATGTGACACAGTTTGAATTTAGAGAATCAATTTTTTTAAATTTTGACCGTGAATTCAAACATAGAATCTAAAGTATTTAAAAATAAAATTTACATATTTAAAAACTACGTAAAAAGTACTATAAATCACAATAATTAACAATTTAAAAAATTTAAAAGGCATACAAAAAAATCGTGGTAAAAAAAAACTTATGTGATTCTCAAAATACGAAAGGTGCTACATAAATTGGGATGGGAGAGTAACTTTTTATAGCAGTCTACTATATATAGTAATCTGATAATAAAATAGTAACCTGATATATATACTAAAAATACAGTATCTGTGTATATAAATTGAATTGTTTAAATATAATGGTAGGTGAATATACCAAGTACGACTTGAACATTTGTCTTCCATTGACTGGAGAATGGGTTTGACTTCAACTATTCGACAACTAATGAATAAGCGGAGCAACGTATATAATAAGTAAAGCATGGAGTTGGACGAAAATGCTCCAAGTATTTTCAGCATCAGTTTCAAGATTTCAAAACCAATTGGTACTATTTAATTAAAGAACAATCACGCTACAAGATTACCCGTTATTCAGAGGCGAATTCCAAATTTTCAATGTATAAATTCTGAATTTTATAAAAGATAATTTAGGATAAATTATCTATACAAATTTAATGAATCTCTTAACATAAATATAAGGTTTAATTTTAGCTATGTTACTTAATTATGTCGAACCCGTAGCTAGAATTTTAGCTCCGCCTATAGCTAATGTAAAACACACAGATAAAACGAGCCATCAGTTCAAACTGCAACTTGCATATGTGAATCATGCCATCTTAACTCTAAAATACTAGATAAAATTTTGCTGGTCTAAAATATGACGAAAAAAATAACGATTAGTGAGCGAACATTACTTAAAATAAAAATGAAGAAAGAGACAGCACCAAAATTATTACTGTATACTGCAGCTTTTATAGTTTTCTAACGCTATTTTATTTTGGCAAGTAAACTAATTAATTAAGAATTGCAAGCATGCAGGTTTGGTAATAACCTCATTTTATGCACTCGTTTGAACATGAAACAGCGGAGGTTCTTGACAAAAAAAAAAGTATATTCCAGATTTCTCCAAAAAATTAGCTTAGTGTAGAATACGACAAAATTACTATGTCATCGAAGAATATAATACAGATTAACATAATCAATAGGTGACAACAAAAACACCCGTTACAAATTAATATTACTAGATATTTTCCCGTTCTAGAAAAATTTAATAGAGAAACATTGACATAAATGATATATTACAGGTCTTTATCAGTACTCCAGTAATGTAACAAATTTGTCAACCTGCATTGAAAACTATAGGTGAAGAATTTTTTTTGAGAGAATTCGAATTCAAATTGTGGAAATATTTTCATTACCTCACAAAAAATAGACGGCCGAATCTATCGCCGTCGATTGAGGAAAAGCTTAGAAACTTATACACGGAAATAATGGACAACAGTGTTCGTGGGTCAAACATGTTATTCAGAAAGAGATTATATAGAGTCCCCACAGTACAGCAAATTAGAGTACTATTCATTAAATACTATTATAAAAAATATACTATTGAAGTTGATCACCCACCGACTAACAATATGGTCCCTGACGATAATATGACCAATCGAATTTGTTGGGTACTAAAACGACCTCATTATGCACCATATTTCTTGGCTAGTCCTTTTTATTTGATTAACTATAGAAGCTTCTAGATCTTTGTTTTTAATAACAATGGTGTTCGAATTAGCTTTGTGCACGGAGTCAGATTTATCATGTAACATATGAGATTACATGAATTTACTAGTTTTTGCGTACATACTGTATTAAAGAATTCATAAAATATTTCAAAATATTTTATTAAAATTCAGTATTTATTGTATAGTGTATATTAACTCGAGATCAATATAGAAATTCATAAATTTCAATCCTTAATCCACTTATGTTTGTGCATACTTTGACAAGTTTACTTTTTTTTTTATTTTTTTGTAATTTCTCACCTACACAAATATGAGATAATTTTGCTCATTAAGACTTAATAATTGGAAAAAAGTCACCTAGTTTTTTTTCGCATCTCTATTAAATTTTAAACTGTGGTGTCTTGTGAAATCACATCTTGACGGTTTTACTACTAGATCACACTCTTTTAAGGTGTTAATTGTGTCTTTCCTTTACAACACGAACTAAGTATTAATGGCATGAATATGCTTGAGAACATACGTAATAATAAAATGTCCACTTGGTGTAGCTGCAGCTAGAATTAAGAATGAAGCGTTCACATCCAAAGTGTTTGGCCCAGTGGCCAATACATTAGGGTATTGCTGTCTGAGGTTCCGAGTTCGAGTCCTCTGATCAGCGAGAGTGGGCTTGTGTTCCCCCAAAAAAAATCCCTCCATACGCGTAGGGCCAAGCGGTGTATACTAATCCGTAGGGCCGGGGCGGAGGTGGGGTTTTCTGGGGTATGGGGCCGTAATGCGGTGGGACCAGCCACTTTAAAAAGTTTACCCTACTACAGTTTTATCTAGAGGGGTCAGCTTGCTGGCAGGGAGTCAACTTTGCGGCCTTAGGGTCGCAAGTTCGATTCTCCCCTCCGGGGCTCATACATGTGGTAAAGCCTGGGCGCTAAAAGCCGCGCGGGCATGTTGCAGTGTGGGTTCGGTCTCCGCCAAGCCTTGTGGATGGGGCATGTGGGGGGGTCAACCTTGTAGCATTGATCCGTTGGACGCAAACAGACACTGACCATGTGTGCACATCTCGCGATTTACCTGGTGGTGGGGTGCTGAAGGACCGGTCCCATCATCTCCAGGACGTCTGGATAATACTAGTGAAGTAGTCAGGCGAAAGCATGGAAACCTGGATTATAAAAAAAAATTAAAAAAAAATGAAGCGTTCACATTCTTCCACATAAAAGAAAAGACACCGTACAAACTAAGCATAAAAAACACGTATTACATACTAGTAGTATAATCCAACTGGATCTAAGGTGTTTAATTGTCGAAACCTAGGAACGCACTTCAGCGCAATTTGTTTACGTACGACATAATAAAGCGTGTAGTAAACGGGTGCATGCCCAGAGAGAGAAGGAAAAAGAAAAGAGAGAGAGAGAGAGCAAGTGGAATAAAGGGTCGACGTACATTGAGTAGGTATAGTGGAAATCACAGTGTACTTGGTGGAAACTGGAAAGAAAGTGGTAGTAAAAAGGAGAGTTCCTTTGCACTCATATAACCTATAGAGGTTGATGAAATAGGTGAAAATTAGGGAACTAGTTATTCTATAGGCTTAATAGTTAATACATAGATATCCCTTTAAACTACCTATCATATTTTATTTAGACACTCAAACTAAGGCTTATACCAATTGAGTGGCTGAACACATAATAATGTATTCCGATTAGACACGTGCGGTTCAAATTTTGAATTTTTTTTTGCATGTATTCTCTAGCGTCTATTAAGTAGCTAAGTTAACTACATTAAATATGTCATCGTATTTAGGAATACACATCAGCCTCAATTGAGATAGGCCGAGGTTTTACGACTTATTGAGTCAAATGCATATAATTAAAGGAGGTGACATATTTGAGGTGTTTAACTTATTTACGTAACGGATGCTTGAGAACACACAAATAAGATTTTTAAAAATTTGAATAGCAAGTGTCTAATCGAAACACTATTATGTGTCCAGGTGCTCAATTAGAATAAGCTTAAATTTGAGTATCTAAATGAAATTTGCTAACAAGTTTAATGAGCTATTTATGTATTATGCCTATTCTATACTTATACCGGTGAGATATGACATACTTTAAAGGTTGAATCGACAGACCCTCCAACTTGTCAATTTATTCCACTTAGACCCTCTAACTGAGACTTCTATCATTTGAACTCTCCAAAAAGACGTTTAATGTGCCACTTGAACACATATATGTGTGCGTGTCTCCCACATATCATGGGAGCATGAACAAATATATAATGCAACTAATGTGGATCCCTAAGTACACATGTCAACACGAAAAATAAATTACCAAAAAAATTACTTTTTTATTTTTAATCTTTTCTCTTTCTTCTTCATTCATGTTGCCTCCAACCCCACCCTAGCCATTACCTCCGCCGCCACTTTCCTGCCACCTCCACCATCGAGCACTGCCTCTTCCACCACCGAGCACATCTAAAAAAATATGGATCACTATAAATTCCAATTGATGTATTACTACTATACACTAACGGCTATAAACAGGATTTTGCCTCCTTCCTGTTTTATAAATTTCTATTGTACATCCAAGAAACAATATTGTCTATATTGACATTTTCATGAGAAATTTGTGTAGGGTTTTGTTGGGTTCAAAACATATAAGTAAAGCACAACGGAAGTTTAAAATTTTATTTACTTACCCCAACAATTCCTTCTGGTATGGTTATATGACAATCAAAACCTGTAAAGTAAAACTTAAACACAATATTTATAGGTTATTCAATCTGGAATCTTTTACTAAGGGCGAATACGCGATTGTTCCCTTCGATTGCAAGCACCTTGCTACAGTGTATTCCTCTATTAAGAAAGTCAGGAAATTTTGGCAGAGGTTTGAGAAAGTTTATTCTAAACTCTAAGTCTAGAATTATTTATAATGAGTGTGTTTATTATCAATGGTTAGTGTTGTATATATAATTGTTTTTAGGTCAGAACCGGATTAGGGTTGGGCTCTAAGCCTAGCCCAAAAACCGAGGTGCAGTGGGCCATTTTGACTGGGCCATTGCCGGGTCGGCGCCGCGGCACCTTACGTCCAATAAAGTCCCTCGTTTTCGTTAATAGTTATTCAACACATTTAATTAAATCCAAAATTCAATTTTGACTTAATTAAATAATTTCCATCTAATAGAAATTATCTCATAGTTATTATCAATTTAAATATCTCGATTCTAAATTGAATATTTAATACTTTCTCAATACACCCTTAGATCGAAGAGACAATCGACATAGTGTGACCCTATATGCCTTCACATATTGACACTAATCCAATTAAGATCCATACAGACTGCAAACTATCAAAAAAAGGATACATGGTTGTCACCGCACAATTCGTTGATAATTCATGGAAACTCCAAAGTCGAATCATCAGGTACTATTTCTTGTTTGATTATGCAAGTTGTGATGTGGTAACTGGTTGTGATTATTTGATAGGTGTGGTCTTCTGTGATTATGTGATTATGCAAGTTTTTATTTCAAAATTCTTAATAGTAGTATCATGTTCATATCAATCTAATAGGTTCTTGTATGTCGCGGCACCGCATACAGTTGAGGTGCTTGCCGAGTCTTTAAGAGAATGCATTCAATCTTAGAATCTTGATCTTAGATTGTCTTCTATTAACGGTTGATAATTGCACTACAAATGATGCGATGATGAATTTATTGCGTTTGGAGTTTCCTTATGGTTCATTGATGTTGCATGAGCGTTTTCTTCGTATGCGTTGTTGTGCACACATACTTAATTTGATTGTTCAAGATGGCTTATGTGCCGTTTTCAAAGAGGGTATTGAAAGAATTAGGGAAAGTGTTGTCTTTTGGACTTCATCAAATAAGAGAGCTCCAAAATTTGAACAAGTGGCTAAGCAAGTTGTTCCTGATTGTTCAAAATCACTTATACTTGATTGTAAAACTCGATGGAATTCGACGTATGACATGTTTCTAGTTCCTATGAAGTTTAAGGAGGTGTTTGTTGTTTTAAGTGCGCGAGATAATTTATACAAAAATCCACCACTTAGTGAAGATTGGATAAAGTTGTGAAAATATGTGAACTATTGAAATTGTTTAATGATATTACACATCAATTTTCTGCCTCGACGTATCCGACTGCCAATATTTATTTTCCTAGAATTTGTGAGATTAGAATCTTATTAACCAACTGGCTGTCCTCACCTACCATTTATATAAGAAAATGGTTGAGGTAATGATAAATACAATAAGTATTGGTTAGATGTTAATGGTCTTATGGGGTGACAACTATACTTGATCCTAGGTTCAAGATGGCTCTCATTCGGTTTTACTTTGCTAAAATTTATGATACGCTTGTTGTTGATGTTGAGGTAAAAAGGATTTATGATTTTCTAAAGGAATTAGTGGATGAGTATGTGCACAAAAATGGTAATAATCCAGCTAGTAGTAGCCACATGTATTCAACTGATGTTATTAGTAGTATGGGAATGGAGTACATGCAAGAATTTGCACAATTTGTGTCACAAGACAATAGTAAAGTTGGACTAAAATCTGATTTGGAGAAGTACTTGGAAGCTGAAACTGTACCACTTGCGGATGATTTCGATATTCTTAATTGGTGGAAAACAAATGGAAATAATTATCTCATTCTCCAACAAATAGCAAGGAATATATTGAGCATTCCAGTTTCTACCATCCCATCGAAATCCGCATTTAACACTAGTGGACGTGTACTTGATCCTTATCGTAGTCGACTTCTTCCGGAAACGGTAGAGGCATTAATGTGTGCTCAAAACTGGATTTGGGCGGATATTAAAGGTAACATTAATTTGATTAAATTATTTATGTTGTAATAAATTAAAGTTAGACTATAATTACTTTATTTATACATTATGCAAGTGGTGGTGATGTCAAGAAGATGGAAATATGTGATCTTGAGGAATATGATTAGGGATGGTGATTAGGAAGTTGGCCAATTCAGTGTCGAGCCATAGTTTGTTTATTACAGGTCTAGACAGACTTCTTTATATTAAAATAAGGGTCATCGTCCTATTTTCAAAAAAAAAAAAATTGAAGGCTCTTACATGTTAATATCCTTGATAAATCTCATGTTCTATATTGTTTCTGGTGAAAAACTACAGGTACATTTATGACTGGCAGTGAAAATAATGATGAGGTCTTTGTGGATGAACATGACCAAATCAGGACAAAAACTAATAGATCTGGTGGTGTGATTCCAGGTACACACTCTAGTTTCTCCACAACCTTGTAAAGAAAATGATGAGCACAAAAATGAAGAACCAAAAGAGAAAGTTGAAGAAAATGCACTTGCCTTGTTCCAATTTTAGAGGATAAAGAGAAAATAATCTCTTCACCTACTCCAGAAAGTATATACTACTCCTTTTTTAAATTACTTTTTCTATTATTATATTTCATGTATATTTCTTTTTGTTTACATTTAGAAGATTTATCTTTTTGTTGTTGTTTTCTTGGTTTGTCACTATGTATTATAGTTTGAAATTATTTTCTATTTTAATTTGAGGAGTGTTGATTGGTTAAAATCTTTTGTTTATGACAGAGGAAACAGATTCTGGAACTCAGAAAAGTACAGGGGTGCAAAGGACAGAGGTAAATTTGATAGCTGATTTAGTCATGTTGCTGCTAACTTATGTTGCTGACTTGCTTCTAACTGATGTTGCTGGCTTGCTGCTAAAGATAGCTAAAGATATGGACATGCTGGCTACTGCTAACTGATGTTGTATTTAAATCCCTGTTTTATGTATTAGTTACTTAGAAAAGATATTTTCAGTTCTTGCTGATGGTGTTCCAAGAAAGTTGGCAATTCTTGGATCAACTTTGTTTTTGTCATTTGTTAACTATATTGGTTTGACTATTGTTGGTTATGTTGGTGTTGCACTTGGGATTATTTCACTTGCACCATTTATGTTAATGTCTAGAGACCTTTAAATGATCTTATGAGAGCTTGACAGTCTTCAGTTGGAGAAGGAACAATATATGGTATTCTCAATGTACCCATTTTCTTCACCCACAAATTTGCTAAGTTTTGATTTCTGTTTCTCTAACACTTTCCGTTATTTGCCCCTCTCCAAAGTTGATATCAGGCGGGTATAGACGGGTATTGGCGGGTGGCGGATATCCACTTGGGTGGTGGAGCGAGTATGAATTTAAGAATATACCCGTCTAGACAGGTATAAATGTTGAAATTGTACCCGCCATGGGTGATGGGTATAAAATTTTCTGGCGGATACAAGTGCGGGGTAGAAGGTACCTGCACCCGCCCCGCCCAGCCCAGCCCAATTGCCATCCCTATACAACATTGACTTGATGAGCTATTCTTTCTCTCTTTATTTTGGGCACCTTAGCTTGACTTGGAAATATTGACTAGGTTTCCTAGTAGTTCCGATTTTCTCCAAAGGGTATCTAATCAAACTACTATTAATAAAGTTTTTAGGGGCAATAATAGTTCCTTTTCATTCTTTAATTATTGATTTATATTAGTCTTTATTATATATGATTCAACATATTTAACCTTTAATTAATTAAAATGTGTATTTTGATCCCTTTATCTAGGAATATATAATATTTGGACAATATTTAGAAGTATATAAGCCTCAAATATGAAGTAGCATCACATGTTTAACACTACACATGTAACGGTTAAACAATTGATAATTCTGAAAAATTGTGAAGATTCATAAGCAAAAGGATCCAAGTACACATTTCAAGTAGTTGAAGGTTATGTTGGAAATTTGCCTTTGGCGGGGAGGTGCGTCCACTCATATTTAATGAATTAAACACTAGTGTTCTGTATGTTGGAGGCTTTGTCTCTTCACACATGCATAATCTACTAAGTGAGTAGATGACCGTATGGCCAAGAATCGTCAAATTTCGTTGAGAAATGAACGAGATATTGGTCCACAAAGTAAGGTGTTTGAGACATGAAAATATGGTGTGGGACAAATCTACCACATCGGTGGGAAAAGGAAGAATTACTCTCTTTATAAGTCTCATAATTGACTAAGGGTTTGGGACCCCAAGGGGTATCCCATGTGTTTAAAGGAGGGAGGACCTAGATGTGCTTGGGTTCAAGGGTAAGCCCACACGCGCGCCGCCCGTCCGGTCCGGGTATCGGGTCGTGGGCTGTGGAACTTTCTGATATTATCTTTTTGGACCCCCAAATTGCTTAATATTTACAGTTTGGTCCCTAGAGTTTTTGGAAAGTTGATTTTGGGAATGACGGAAGGCAAAAAGCTCACTAATGGCTCTTAAACAGCCATGTCTTGGGCAGTTGAGCAGCCTCCCTTGTGTTATATATTGATGCCTTTTGGCTCATTTGACTGTGACAAAAATACACAAAACATAATATAAACACCCAAACAGACAGTAAAAACGAGAGACAGAAATATATACACAGAGACAAACATAAGAGTAAAACACAGTCCAAAACGTGAGCAGTAACGTTGGGACGAAAAACAGAAACTCTTCCTTCCTTTTCCATTTCTTCAGCAAGTCAATTCGTATTTGTTTTCTTCGTCAGACTCAACCTATTTGCTTTGTAGTGTTGAGATTAAAGTGTTGTTTTATCTTGGGAGACTATTGCCCGCTAACGTAAAAGCATATATACGGGGCAATCTTGTCTTAAGGACAAAGTATAATCACTCGACTCAGCACACAGTTGTAACAATCCAGATTTAGTGTTTCTTGATTTCAGATTATCAAGATTTAAAACTCAATAACTTTGCGGCAGTTCTAAAGATTGGCTATTTGTTTATCCTTTCGAACACTTGTAATATTTATTTACTTCCCGTACTGCTTTACAATAGTACCCAACATGTTAAACACGCTTAGCCAGATTTCGGAGGGACTAAAATAAAAAATTATCAATAACTATTACTAGTAATTATCAAAGCGACAACGAATTATCAAGATTTTTGGATTTTGGGAAATTTTTTACCGCAAACGGCAACTCATGAGGTGAGATCTCTCCAAGACCATATATGAGGAAGCAACAAGTTTTTCTCTCAATGGATACTCTATAACTGAAACACATATAACATAATTTTGAAGACAACATTAGAAAACTTAACATGGATGAGTTTGGATCAATTCTGATATCATGTATATATGTTAAGAAAATGACCTTATAGCCTAATTCATTCTCAAAAGGTAATTCATGTGAAATGAGTATTGTTCAAAATCATATATATATATATATATATGGAGATAATAGCATTCAACTAACATGAGCAACACAAAACTCATGTGTGTAATATTTACTTGCATATCTCTTATCTAACATGTACGTGATGATCTCCATTGTTTTTCTTTGAGAAAGTGTCAGGAATATGACTTTGTCCATTAAAAAACTAAGATGGAGTTCAAATATATGATTTCTCTCTCTTTTTACTTGTTTACTAAGCAAATCTATGTAATGATAGTTAGAAGTGGAGTGCAAATTTTCGATAATTGGCACTCACAAGTTGCACTTATGTACTACTAGCGGAAACGTATGTTAAGACGACTAACTTATTAATGCGTCTATAAATTAATCATTGGTCTTAATTAAGTCGTCGTCGTGTGTAGAAAGGTCCAAAAGAAAAGGAATAAAGTTATGAGAAGAAGTAATGCATGTGCTCAAATAAGCTTTTGCAACCGTCCACATAAAGTAATTACGGATTTATAATTAATTAATTAAACGAATGTTGTCACTGCCTTACGGCCCTATTAAGCAATAAGTAAACGAAGCTACTTGTATATGCTGATGTTAATTTCTAATTCTCAATGATAAAGTTAGAATTGTATTAGCCTCGTACGTAGGTTTGGTAACAAATTTAGCAATCTCAATTGTTATTCATCGATTTTATATTTAGCTAATAAAGTTCGTCTTTAGAAGTAACCCAAGAATTAGAATTTGTAATCTTTGAATAGTCTTTTGTTAATATATCCATTCAACTCTCTCAAATATTTTAAAGTAGGTTGACTTATGCATTAAAAGGTACACTTATAGTGATTAGCGCCAAACTTCACTAAATGATTTTTCATAGCTTGGTTAAATAAATACCTTTCTCATTCAATATAAATGTATCTGTAAAGAGTAAAGACTATTACTACTTTCACACAACACTAATTACAAGATAACATACTCCAACTAATCCTAATAATTAAGTTGCCTTCTAACCGACTAACTTGCTAACTAACTAATGTGACTGCCACGTCAACCCCTTCAATAGATCCTTCAACCTTATTACATTACAAGCGATGCTTTAGATTCCTAAAATGTTTCTCTAATCCTGAGCTTGGTAAATGAGATTGTAGGGAATTATTTTCTTCTGGCCTTTAAATGATAGGGGAAGTTGCCCTTGCATTCTTTCTCTTAGGGGACCAATCTATTGCAACCAATATTTTCAAGTCCACACTTTGTAGTTGATAATTAAAATCGAATGAAGGAATATGAAACACAACAACATATCCAGTTTGATCCCACAAATAGGGACTGCGAATGGTAGAATGTATGCACACATTATTTCTATCTTTGAGGTATAGAGAGGCCTTTTCTAACAGACTCTTGGCACATCGATACATAAAATGAAGAAATATTAAATGAGAATAAAAAACGTTCGGACCAAAAAGGAAAAAGGAGAAGAAAAAAACATTTTCACAATTTTGGTAACGAAAAAAAATAAAATTTTGAAAGAGAAAAAAAAAAAGCGAATGTGTTATTTTGAGCATGTGCTAGACAAAAACGGAGGGAAGGGGCAGAACAGAAATAACAAATTTAAAGAAAAAAAAAAGGAAAGGAAAAGAAAAGAGTCAACAAAGCTTTAAAATGGGTCTCAGAGTTCATCCCTCTCTCATGAAATCTATAAATTGAGAGACTGGCAATTTGCAAATATTAGCGTGTTCTAATCTGTAATAGAATAATGATGTAGAGTTATGATAAGTAGAGAATTACAATACTAAAGTTTTATATATATTTATATTAATGAAAAAATTTAATATATTGTCGCAACAAAGATTAAAATAAAAAAACAGCGCGCAGTGGGATCGATCGATCAAGTTGTTATTTGTGTTGAAAGAATCCAGCAACGTCTCCTTCCCACATTTCACATATATATAAACAAATACCATCAACAGATGTTGTTGAATATGGAACAGAAGCACGTATTGTTATCGGCATTGAGCGTAGGTGTTGGAGTAGGGATTGGATTGGCTTCAGGACAAGCCGTTAATAGAGATGGCAATGGATCTTGGATCCGGTCCGGATCCGGTGGATCCAGATCCGTTTTATAGGATATGGATCTTCAAAATTTGGACCCGACGGATCCGGATCGGACCCGGATCCATTTCTGACGGATCGGATCTGGATCTGGATCTTGTATTTGAGATCCGTATCCGATCCAGATCCGACCCGTGGATCCGTTTTTTATTAAATATATTCATAACCTAGAATGTAATTTTATAAGTATTTTCTTAAAATTGCTAAGCACATCCTTGCAAGTTTAATTCTCAAAACAAGTTTAATTTATCCCCGCGTTAACTCAAAAAACCAAAAATAAATAGGTAACTTTGATAATAAAATCAATGTTATATTAGTGAATGACTAACATCTTCATAGACAAGTAGTTAAAATTATATTCACTTCATTTGTGAAGATTCCAAGCACATGCAAGTTCTGCATTGTGGAAATACTAGTCACCATTTTCCACAACTATTGTCATTGTCCAACATTTTCAATTAATAGCTCACAATCAAAACGAGACAACAAACAAAATATCTCATATGAACATTTCAAAATTGAAACACAGTAAACTGTTAGCTAAGTAAAAATCGTTTGTCAGTTTAAAAAAAATTCTAAGCAAGGTTACATTCTTACAATGCAATTTTTTTACATGTGGATCCAGATCCGATCCGTGGACCCGGTGGATCCGATGGATCCGGATTTGGATATGATTTTTATGGACCCGACGGATCTGGATCCGGATCTGGATTCATGTATGAAAATCGGATCTGGATCTGGATCTAGTAGGATCCAGTCCAGATCCGATCCGTTGCCATCCCTAGCCGTTAATAAATGGACCGACGGTAATTCGGCGGGGGAAGGTATAACCGCCGAGCAAATCGAGCAGGAACTTCGACGGCTCATCGTTGACGGCAAGCATACCAAAGTCACCTTTGAGGACTTTCCTTATTTTCTCAGGTAAATGTTCAATTTTATTCATCATTTGTCTAATTTTGTGAAATATATCAAGTGTATGTCTATAAAAACATTTTAAGGATAAGACCATTAATGCATCTGTCAGTTCTATAAAAACAATTGCAGAACACTGTCCTTTTTTTTTTTCAGGATCTCATATGATTTTAATTGTTTCGGTCTACGGGATGTGATCCTGTCACCTGCAGTGCATTGTGCGCATTTTTTATGCTTCTTTTCAAATTTGGAATCTTTTAAGTTGGGAGTTCTCTGCAATTTACTCACTTTTATATCTCTGGACTTTTTTCAATTCTCTTATCTTATTATAAGTTACTCTTTTTTTCTGTTTTGTCTCTGTTTTCCCCTTAATTTTCTCTTTTTGTTGGATTTGGTTAACCTGGTTCACCATGTGACCTGTCCTCTTTTGATGGATAAGTGAAGTCTAATAGTTTTAACCATTCTGATAGATAGAACTTGAGGATTTACCCAATATTTTACAGGCGAAGGGGATTCAATTGAACCACTTGCCACAAGCTAGCTCCACCACTGGGTATAAATGTCCGAGGGTGGGATGTTATTCTTGCTAAATAGATCTTTTACATATTCTGTTTTTTGCCCTTCCAATGAAAACAACTGCTTTATAGATAAATCAACAAAAATTTCGATCAAATTTTGTTCGTAATCCTTTTTGTATCTCCGAGGTATGATTTTTCATAATTGGACCTTCGGTAAGCAAACAATTCTGTTGTTCCATCTTCAAGACCTGCTCAAAGGTCCATTAGTAATAACATGCACTTGCAGCTACTACTTGAATCTGCAAATTTTATGAATTAGGAAAAACTCGTGAAATCGAAATTGTTGTGTCGTGGTAAATCTTAAGCCCAAGGATCTTACACTTCTTTCATACACACTAGTTTATGGTCTGCTTCTAGTTGGAATTGCTGATAATAAGACTGGCTAAATAATGCAATTAAAGCTTACTCCCTCGTCTCAATTTATGTGACTGTGTTTGACTGGACGCGAAGTTTAAGAAAGAAGTGTCATATGCATTTCTATAGCTATAAATCATTTCATTAGGGACAAAATGGGAATTTCAAATTAAAGTATTTCTAAATATAGGAAGTTGTCATTCTTTTTGGGCAGACAAAAAAGGAAAGTATGACACGTAAAATGGGACAAAGGGAGTATTAATTTTCAATGGTTTCGTTCTACTTTAGATTGTTTAATAAGCATATAGTCACATTCTCACTCCTTCACCTTAATGTTCTGTTGTTGGAGAGTTGCACTAAATTTCATTGTGGTTTCTCCAGTTAAGATCTTGGAAAAAGTTGATATTTGCCAACATATCTGTTCACTTCCAACTTGGTTTATCCTCATTCTACTTCTCTGATAATTTCCATGAGTATATGTTGAAAACGGTTTCCATTCAAACTTATTAATCTCCTCCAAATGTGATGATTTTGACCGTGAAAGAACGCGGGTATTATTAACAAGTGCAGCATATGTTCATCTGAATCACTTAGATGTGTCTAAACATACAAGAAATCTATCTCCTGCAAGTAGGGCTATATTGCTTTCAGGGCCCGCTGGTATGGCTGTTGCATTTAAAGTTTGTTTCAACTTGATATTTATTATCTGCATTTAGCGCTTTGACTATGCTCCGTTACATAAATGCAGAACTTTACCAGCAAACACTTGCGAAGGCTTTGGTGCATCACTTTGATGCTAAACTGCTGCTATTGGATCTAACTGACTTCTTTTCCAGTATTTTAGCGTACCTTCTGCTGATACTTCTATTTCACGTGTCAATCATTTACAGATGCAGAGCAAGTATGACATCTTCAAGAAAATTCAGTAAGTACTAATATTTACTCTCTTTGAAGAATTATATTCTTTGTTGGGCAGAAAATTGTTGTCTTCGGGCCCATTATTCGTGTTTCCTGAACTGTTGAATCTGAATTCACTTTCAGTACAAGTAAAAGGGAATCATGTTGTCCCTAATGGGATATTACCTGATTCAGCGTCTTATTTTTGTAGGTTTTCAAGAGGTCAATCTCAGAGTCTACGTTGGGACGTTTGTCCAGTTTGCTAGGTTCGTTCTCAATTCTTCCAGCAAGAGAGAATAATTGAGGTATATGACGAAAGGCCACAGTTCACTATTTGGTACACTTAATTGTATTTGTGACAAGATACAGCTTTGTGGTGCAAACTTGTTTATGTAAATTAATGAATATATCTGCAAAACTTAAAGATAAGAATATGGATCACAAACTTCTTTATCTCCATATCTGTTGATTTCGTTTATGCATACCTTATATATGGAGAAGGTTCTAGATGTTTATCGAATTATGAAATTGTGCTGTCATACACTAGCTTTTACAGTACCTTTATCTTGTGGGAAGTGCAATTTCCACATCAAATACCCACAAGTTATTGTTATCCTGTATCTGAAAAGTAAAAGCAATCAATGCTATTTTTAACTTCGTAAGTCCTAAGGTGGATTAATTTATCGTGGAGAACTTTTCTGGAGGCTGTTAAGTTTAAAGGTCAAACCACTCATCATGAAACAAAGAAATGTAAAGTTCAAGTAATTGCTGAAGTTCAACATCTATCTTTCATGTGGAGCTCGGCAGCCACTGAGCTAATGGTTCTGATATCAATCTAGGCTTAACCAGAATTTTAGAACTTAAAATCTCAGGCTTGATACTTTCATGTTGTTTTACATTTCCAGATTTGCAGTTTTATTCATATACAAGTTTTATTCTCTTCTTTTGCAGTCACCTATTCAAGGCAAACAGCTGCATTTGACACTAAATCAAGGTATTTTAGTCTTATTCATCATTCAGATATTAATGCAGGTCTTTGGAGTTGATATTTCATGTTAACTCTTACCCTTAGGATATACAGGAATAGGGAAGGTGCCAGCAATTCTCTAAAGCATCGCAGAACCGCCTCTGTTTCTTCTGATATAAGTAGCATCAGCTCTGAGTCCTCTTCTTCAAATCCAGGTGGGACGCTTGTAGGGCATTGATTTAATTGCCATGGATTTGCGGTTTGCTTCCTGCATATTTGGAGTTCAGTGTCCACTAGAATTCATAATTTTCAGTTTTAATTGTTAGAAAGTTGTTAATCTAGAAATTCATGATTTCAATATCCACTAATTATCTAGAAGTAACTTTTTTTTTCTCAGTCTGATGTTCTTGCTACTAGAATGTGGTTTGCATCTTAATGTTTCTTTTATTGAAGGGTCTCATCAAATTTCGCATCTAACCGTCAACCAGTGTTACCAGATTCTGCACCTGCAATGGATTTCTACATTCATCTCTTGCATTTGCATCTGTCAAATTCATAGTGTTGAATTTTGATTAACCTGTAATGAGTAATCATATGATTGAAGCTCATTTTCTGATAAGTTCTTGTTTCTTCATCTTCATTAGCTCCAATAAAGCGGGTCAACAGCTGGTCATTAGATGAAAAGGTTTTCTTACAGTCACTTTTCAAGGTAATAAATTTTCTCTTGATTTCAAACTTGTATATGCGTCGTTATGGAATATGTTCTTCTCAGTATCTTTCCCTTTATGATTGTTTCATCTTAAATCATACTAAACAAGAAGATTACTTGCAGATTTTGGTGTCAATCTCTGAAACGAGCCATGTTATTCTCTACATCAGGGATGTTGACAGACATCTTCAATCCCCCAGAGTTTATAACCTCTTTGATCGAATGCTGAAAAAACTATCAGGATCAGTTTTGGTTCTCGGCTCCAGGATGTTTGAGCATGAAGATGATTGTGAGGAAGTAGATGAGAAACTCGGTCTTTTGTTTCCTTACAATATTGAGATTAGGCCCCCTGAAGATGAGACACATCTTACGGACTGGAAAACACAACTGGAAGTGGATATGAAGATGATCCAGTTTCAAGACAACAAGAATCACATTGCGGAGGTGCTTGCAGCAAATGACCTCGAATGTGATGATCTAGGATCAATCTGTCAAGCTGACAGAATGGTTCTGAGTAATTACATAGAGGAAATTGTTAACTCTGCTATATCATATCATTTGATGAACAGCAAGGATCCAGAATATCGAAATGGGAAGCTCCTCATATCATCTAACAGGTAGATACCAAACTTTCAATTGGTAATAGCTTCTTTTTCCTTTTGCATACTCTATGTTTCATATATTCATTGTGCTGCTCCTGGTGCAGTTTGTCCCATGGGTTAAGTGTCTTCCAGGACGGAAAGAGTGGTTGCAGAGACTCCCTCAAAATGGAGGCGAATGCTGATTTGTCCAAGGTTTCTTTTGCATTTTAATGTTTCTGTTGAAACTTGAGGAATTATCTGAGATGAGATTGATTTTGTTCTCTTTTCAATCAAAATAGGACACTCCGGTGGATGATATAGGAATTAAGCCTGAAACAGAGTCTGAGAGTAAGGGTGAGGCTGAAAAATCAGGTCCTTCCACAAAAAAGGATGGAGAGATTTCATCCGCATCAAAGGCCCCGGTATGTGCAGTAACTAATATGATTAATCATCACAATCTTCTTTTTCAGAATGCTTTATCATGTCTTATTCGCTTTTGTTACCATCATTTTCATACTGCTTTAAATTTCTTGTCCGGGTTTGACTGTTTCTCTTTCTTTGCTTGTGCCTATGCTTTGTCTTGAGTCGAGGGTCTTTCAGAAACAGCCTCTCTACTTACCAAGGTAGAGGTAAGGTCTGCGTACACTCTACCCTCTCCAGACCTCACGTTGTGATACTTCACTGTGTATGTTGTTGTAATCTTCTTTACTGAACCTTACAGTTGGTAATAAATAGTTGCTATAGTTGAACTTGGGAGCTGTGTTCTTTCTTTTTCCCTTTAAATGTCATGCTGACTAAATTTAAGATGTCTTAGTATTCTTCTGAAAAAATTAATGATGATTTTTTGGTGTCACACTATGCGTATATATTTTTTACTCTCTGATTTGCTTCTTAGAATATCTTTGACTATTTGGTCCAACTAGATTTTTGTTTGTTAATTCAGTCCTCATTTGGTGTTTTTGCCTCGCTTCAATGTGTAATATGATATCTACAGGAAGTTATTCCTGACAATGAATTCGAGAAGCGGATAAGACCAGAGGTTATACCTTCAAATGAGATTGGAGTGACATTTGCAGATATTGGTGCCCTAGATGAAACTAAAGAATCACTTCAGGAGCTGGTCATGCTTCCTCTTAAAAGACCTGACCTCTTCAATGGTGGACTTCTTAAGCCTTGCAGAGGTATACTACTCTTTGGTCCACCTGGGACTGGGAAAACGATGCTGGCTAAAGCAATAGCCAATGAAGCTGGAGCGAGCTTTATAAATGTCTCAATGTCAACCATTACTTCAAAATGGTTTGGCGAAGATGAAAAGAATGTACGAGCTCTTTTCACACTTGCAGCGAAGGAGTCTCCAACAATCATTTTTGTGGATGAGGTTGATAGCATGCTCGGGCAGCGGACAAGAGTCGGAGAACACGAGGCTATGCGAAAAATTAAGAATGAGTTTATGACTCATTGGGATGGATTATTGACCAAACCAGGTGAGTGCATTCTTGTTCTTGCTGCAACCAACAGACCTTTCGACCTCGATGAAGCAATAATCAGACGGTTTGAGTGCAGGTACTTCTACAGCTTGACACCAATCATTTACTTTAGTGTAATTATCTTATTTAGTCCTCTGAATTCATTTCACCAGTATGTTATATAATTCGAAACTTTACTGCTGATCCTCCTACATCTCAAGGAAGAAGCTTTAGAAAAAGAGGCAGACGAAAGCTAGATCTTTTTCTTTGTTGGCTTGAACTACATGCTGATGGTCTTAAGATTCTCGACTCTTGGATGAAGATCTTACTGTCTTAGTGCAATCTTCACAGGAATTGTCTACCTTGAGCATAAATTTGAAAATCTACAATACTGTTATTCCTGCATTTGTTATGTGTTTCTGTTAATTCTTAAATAATCTCCTGCTAGATTAGTGGAACAATTCTCGTTTTTCTTGGTGACAAGAAGTCTTCTGTCGTCAGAGATATGTTGTTCATCTTTGTTGTTGCCTCATCCTCCGAAGTTTTACTAAAAGGCAGCTCTGTCCAATGATTCCTATTGATAATTTGACATTAAGGAAACATTTATATACATTACGACCTTTTTCAGTTTATAATGACTTTACAGAATGACGAGAGTTCTCAAATGTGGTTTTCTGTTGGGCAGAATTATGGTCGGTTTACCTGCAGCTGAGAATAGAGAGAAGATTTTGAGAACTCTTCTAGCAAAGGAGAAGGTAGAAGATCTTGATTTTAAAGAGCTCGCAGCCATGACCGAAGGATATAGTGGAAGTGATCTTAAGGTTTGTGATGTTCTTTTTCCGAAATGATGTAAGAATACGGCTTATTATCTGGAAATAACTGAAAGCATTTAAACTCCAAAAACAGAATTTGTGCACAACAGCAGCTTATCGGCCTGTCAGAGAGCTTATACAACAAGAGAGAAAGATTTGGTAATACATTCGTCTAGCTCTCGATTGTTCTTCGTCAATTTAACCTTTTCTGAATATCAGCTTTATTATGTATACTCGTTTCCTCTTATTTATTCTTCTTCCTCATAGGAAAAGAAGCGGAGAGCTGAAGAAGGACAGAGTGCAGAAGGTCATTCAGATGAGAAAGAAGAAGCCCCAGAAGAAAGAGTAATGCTTTGAGGCCTCTAAACATGGAAGACATGAGGCAGGCAAAGAATCAGGTAAGCCAGTTCTTATATTACGGGTCCATGAGGATTTGTTAAACAACAAGGATTCTATACCACATTATAAAGATACTCCTCTTCTCCTTTGATTGGACCATCTGAAGCATTTGGTTCCTTCTTTAGTCCTAGGATTTGATTTCATAGCTACTCTTTGCCCATCTTGGATAAGAAATTGCAGTTTTCTGTACACAAACTTTCTTGGATAGACTTATCTTTATAAAAACAAAAAGGTTTCCGTATACTCTCTCATGAACATTACAGTCCCTATTTGCTTTTGAAAATGAAGTTTCATGTTCGCTGTTCTATCACAAAAGTTGCTAATAGCTATAGCTCTACTTTATTATTAGTGACGATATTGTGGCTGATTGCAGTATTATGTTTTTCTAACATAAACGTGCAATATGAACCAAGAGAATGTTTTGTATAGATTAAGGCGTGGAATAATCAAGTACTTGACCAGTTGTAGTTTGTAAACGTGTAAATATAGGAAACAATATATTCCCTACCCATAATTAGAATATTTCCATATATTGTGTAAATATAATTATGGTAAGACTAGGATTCCTCTTTTGTATAGGCTTAGGATTCCTATTGTATAAGGGATGAATATTGTACTCTATATATACCTTGATATTAATAAAAGACTGGCAAGGGAGATTAATATCATCTAACATGGTATCAAGAGCCAAATAAACAAAACCCTAAAAACCTTTCTCTTCCACAGCCGCCGGCTGCCTCTCCTACGCCGCGGCCCTCCCGGATTTTCTTCTTGTTTTTCGGGTTTTGTTCTTCCTTTCTTCTCTTCTCTAAATGGCTATCCCTGATTCTTCCACACTTTCTGACGCCTCTACCTCCACAAATCCCACCACAAAGTCATCACCCCCGTTTCACTCCGCCCTTACTGTTTCCAACATCAAGAACCATATTCCCATTATTCTTGATCAAGAAAACAACCAGTATTCTCCATGGGTTGAAATTTTTCGCAATCATGCATGTCTCTATAACGTACTTGACCATATTGATGACACTATTCCGCGCCGTACGGAGGTTGATGATTCTATCTGGCATCGTCTCGACGCCGGCGTCAAACAATGGATATATGGTAGTATCTCTCAGGATTTGCTCCTTACTATCATGAAATCTGACTCCACAACCCTTGACTTGTGGAATCGTTTGGAGGATATTTTTCAGGACAACAAGCACGCTCGTGTCGTGTATTTGGAAGAACAGTTTAACAAAACACGTCTTGAAAACTTCTCCAATGTCTCTGAGTACTGCAAGCAGCTTAAACTTCTAGCGGATCAACTCTCCAACATCGGCACGCCTGTCACTGACGATAAAATGGTGCTACAAATGATTTCTGGCCTTACTAAGGGCGAATATGATACTTTGGCCACCATAATTCAACATGCAGATCCGCTACCGAATTTTAACAAAGCTCGCTCACAATTGTTGCTCGAAGAAACCCGTCGTGCTAAGCAGGATGAGCACGCCCAGCGAGGTGTTAGGCGTCGACACGCAACCCCAAGATCGACGCCACCGGACAACTCCCAACGGCGGCGGGGCCGCGGCGGCAAGGGTGGAAAAGGCCGCGGCAGGAGAGGAGGCCGTGGTCGTGGCAAGGGTCGCGGTCAACAGAACCAACAACAGCAACAACAACAGAGATCGCAAAACAATTGGGCCGCGTCTCCTCAGCAGTTCATCTACAGCGTCGCGGCGCCCCAGTACAGAGCCGCGACGCCCCAGTTCAGAGCCGCGGAGGCAAGTCCATTACAGTACCAGCAGCCATACAATCCGTATTCTTACCCCGGTTTATTAGGCCCTGCTCCAGCCCCACAGCAGGCCCACTTCATGCAAGGTCAGGTCCCGCAGCCCTCCTCCGGCATGACACCCATTGAGTTGGGTCAGGCGTTCAGCACCCTCTCTATGCAACAGCCTGACAATACTTGGTACATGGACTCAGGCGCCACATCTCACGTCACCCAGTCTGCATGTACTATTCCTAAACTGTTTAGTTTAAAGCATCCTCAATATGTTACAGTTGGTAGTGGACAACGCATTCCAGTTAAGGGTTATGGTACCTCATACACACAACCTCCTCATCTACCCTTCTCCCTCAAAAACACCCTATATGCCCCACACATGATTAAGAACCTCATATCTGTCCGCCAATTTACTCGTAATAACTCTGTCTCTGTGGATTTTGACCCTTTTGGTTTTACTGTGAAGGATCTTCATACGGGGACACCTCTTACGAGATGCAATAACACGGGGGATCTCTATCCATTCACTTCCACCTCCGCTGCCAGATCTTGCTCTCCCGTCACTATAGCGGTTGTTTCTTCTTCAACTTGGCATAATAGGCTTGGTCATCTAGGAGTCTCAGTTTTTTATTTTCTTAGAGGCAACAATTTCATTGCTTGTAATGGGAAACTTGCCCAAAATTGTGTTTCTTGCTCTTTAGGCAAACATATTCGTCTTACGTTTAAATCATCTACTAGTGTTACATTTGCTCCTTTTGATATCATACATGCTGATTTATGGACATCTCCTATCTCTAGTTCTCTCGGTCATAAATACTATCTTGTGTTGCTTGATGAATTTTCACACTACGTTTGGTTATACCCTCTTAAATTTAAATCGGAAGTGTTTGTCAAATTTCTTGAGTTTCGCAAGTTCATTCAAACACAATTTGGAAAAGGCATAAAATCATTTCAGTGCGATAATGGTCGTGAATTCAACAACTCTATGTTTCACCGCTTTTGTACCACTAATGGCATGGTCTTTCGCTTCTCCTGCCCTCACACCTCACCACAAAACGGTAAAGCTGAAAGAATCATCCGCACCATTAACAATATGATTCGCACCCTATTGATTCATGCCTCCTCCCTCCACCCTTTCGGGTCTATCTTTGCTAAAATGTCGAATATACTCTAAATATTCTCCCTACTAGCACTCTTCACAATATGACCCCTACCGAAATCTTCTACCATAGAATCCCCTCTTATGATCATCTACGGATTTTTGGTTGTCTGTGCTATACCAACCTTAGCTCCACCGCCCCTCACAAGCTCGCTCCTAGGTCCACTCCATGTGTCTTTCTAGGATTCCCGCCGAACCATAGGGGCTATCTATGCTATGACTTGTCGACTCGTCAGATCCACATATCTCATCACGTCACATTCGACGAGACCACATTCCCGTTTTCGAATCTTCCAAAATTCCAAAAACAGGACTACTCATTTCTTGACGAGTCTGCCATCTCTCCCCTCATAATCGAACAACTCACATCCTCTATTCCGTCGTCAGAGCCGCGACGCCCAAACTTCAGAGAAGCATGTCAACCTTCTAGCGCCGCGACTCTCGATCCAGGAGCCGCAGCGCCTCCGACGGCTTCGCCCCCACCTTCTCCTTATCCGACTTTACCCCCGTCTCAGACACCACTCCGCCATCCACTGTCCCTACCCATCTAATGGAAACTCGTTCAAAGCATGGAATCTTCAAACCCAAAGTCCATTTCAACTTGTCTGCCCAAACCATCTCTCCACTTCCAAAGAACCCAAAATTGGCCAAACAAGACCCTAATTGGAATGCGGCTATGTATGAGGAATTCAATGCTTTAACTAAACATCACACGTGGGATCTAGTACCTAGACCTGAGGGGGTGAATGTCATTCGTTGTATGTGGCTATTTCGTCACAAGTTCAGAGACAATGGGGATCTTAAGAGGTATAAGGCCCGTCTTGTGGCTAATGGCACAAATCAGCAGGAGGGCATTGATTGTGGTGAGACCTTCAGCCCGGTTGTCAAACCGGCTACCATCCGCACAGTTTTGATCATTGCCATGGGCAAACACCGGCCGATCCATCGACTTGATGTGAAGAATGCATTCTTACATGGGGATCCGAGAGAGACAGTCTACATGCATCGCCACCGGGGTTCACCCATCCGGCAGTTCCTCACTATGTGTGCCGTCTCCGTAAGTCACTATATGGTCCGAAGCGGGCCCCCGTGCGTGGTATGATCGCTTTGCCGTGTATATCTTGCAGATTGGGTTTGTATGCGGCAAGAGTGATACATCACTTTTCATTTTTCATCGAGGTAGTAGCACCGCTTACTTGTTACTTTACGTGGATGATATTGTTTTACCGCCTCCTCCGACGGATTGAAAAATGAGATTATTGTCTTGCTCAAGTCCGAATTTGCAATGACCGATTTGGGGGGAAGCGAGTTACTTTTTGGGGATATCGGTGACCTGTGTCCGCCAATCATATGTTCTTGTGTCGGCGTAAGTATGCGAAGAGATTGTGTACGGGGCTAAGATGGCGAACCGCAAAGAGGTGCCTACTCCGTTGATTCCAAATCTAAGCTCGGTGCTATGGATGGTGCTCCGTCTCGATCCTACTCGTATAGGAGCCTTGCGGATGCACTTCGTATCTCACATTCACCGGAGCCGGACATAGCTTATCTTTGTTCAAAGCATGTGTGCTTATTCATGCATGCCCCCAAAGAGTCTCATTTCTTGCTCTTAAGCGTATCATTCGATACATTAAGGGCACTCTTGATTATGGTTTGCACCTATACCCCTTTGCACCGACGGAGTTGCTTTCATATACGGATGTAGATTGGGCGGGGTGTCCGGACACGCGACGCTCCACCTCCGGCTTTTGTGTTTTCTTAGGGGATAATCGATTTCTTGGTACGCAAGCGACAGGCTACCCTATCTCGCTCCAAATGCCGAGGCCGAGTACGAGGCGTTGCAAATGTAGTAGCCGAGATTTGTTGGCTCGAAATTTATCGTTAGAACTTCGGTGTCCTTTGCGTCAGGCATCTATTGTGTATTATGATAACATCTCTGCCATCTATCTTTCTCATAATCCGGTTCAACATCAGCGAACCAAGCATATTGAGATAGACCTACACTTCGTTCATGAGAAAGTTGCGTTAGGCCATGTCAGAGTGTTACATGTTCCATCATCCTATCAGTATGCAGACATATTTACCAAAGGACTTCCCAGACAGTTATTTCTTGACTTCAAATCCAGCCTCAGCGTCCGGCCTCCTCCCGCTCCGACTGAGGGGGTGTGTAAACGTTGTAAATATAGGAAACAATATATTCCCTACCCATAATTAGAATATTTCCATATATTGTGTAAATATAATTATGGTAAGACTAGGATTTCTCTTTTGTATAGGCTTAGGATTCCTATTGTATAAGGGATGAATATTGTGCTCTATATATACCCTGATATTAATGAAAGACCGGCAAGGGAGATTAATATCTGTTGGTCCTCTATCGTACTTTATAGAGCAGTACGGGAAGTAATAACTATTACAAATGTTCGAAAGGATAAATAAATGGTCAATCTTCAAAATTGCCGCATATGTGTTGTGTCTTGAATCTTGATCACCTTGCAAAGCCAATGTTGAGAACTGCCGCAAGTTTGTTGTGTCTTGAATGTTGATATCCTGAAATCAAGAAACAACTAAATCTGGATGGTTACAACGTTGTGTGTTGAGTCGAGGATAGCCCTCTATCCTTAAGACAAGATTGCCCCGTATATATGCTTTTACGTTAGTGGGCAATAGTCTCCCAAGATAAAACAACACTTTAATCTCAACACTACAAAGCCAATAGGTTGAGCCTGTCGAAGAAAACAAATATGACTCGACTTGCTGAAGATATGGAATAGGAAGGAAGAGTTTCTCTCAACTCTTCTCTTTTGTCTCTGTGTATATAGGGTGTCTCTGTAGTGTATATCTAGTGTATACGTGAGGGTTTGGTCACTATTTTTCAGTCGAAAATTGCATTGATTTTCGCTGAATTTCACTCGATGTTTTGTGCTATTTTGTGGGGCTGTTTTTGCTGCCTGTTTTTGGTCTGTTTACTGCCTGATTTCAGCCAGTTTTCAGCCTATTTTCTGGCCTGTTTTGCACTGTATTTTCGTGTATTTTCTGGCCTGTTTCTTGCTTCTTTTTTTCAGCCAAGTGAAGCTCAATATATAGCAAGAGGAGGGGCTGTCCAACAGCCACAAACAAGGCTGTAATGGCCCTTAAAGGAGGCCATTAAAACAGCCAAGTAATGGCTATTAAGGCCATTGAAAGACTGCCCAACTGCCCAAGTAATGGGCTGTTAATAGAGGAGTTAATCAGCCAAGTAATGGCTGATTAATGCCTCAAAAACAGTCCCAACGGTAGGCAGAAAAAGTCTCCAGAAATTATGGGGACCAAACTGTAAATATTGAAACTTCAGGGACCAAACTGTACATATAAAAGAATTCTGGTCCAAACTGTACATATGAAACTTCAGGGATCAAACTGTACATCTGGCAGAGTTCTCTGGTCCAAAAAGATAATATCAGAAAGGCCCACAGCCCGAGCCCGAGCCCGAGCCCGAGCGGGACGGGCGGGCGGCGCGTGTGTGGGCTTAGCCTTGAACCCAAGCACATCTAGGTCTTCCCTCCTTTAAACACATGGGATAACCCTTGGGGATCCAAACCCTTTACCACATTAGAGACTTATATAGAGAGCAATTCTTCCTATTCCCACCGATGTGGTAGATTTGTCCCACACCACATTTCCATGTCTCAAACACCTTACTTCGTGGACCAATATCTCTTTCATTTCTCGACGAAATTAGACGATTCTTGGCCCTACGGTCATCTACTCACTTCGTAGATCATGCATGTGTAAAGAGACAAGGTCTCCAACATACGGAACACTAGTGTTTAATTCATCAAAGATGGGTGGACGCATCTCCCCGCCAAAGGCTAATTTCCAACAATATCATCTAACATAGTTTTCTTTATGGAATCACAGAAGCAGGAAATGTATACTTACAAATAATGCATGTGATGGACTTATTTCCTTAAGTTTTATTGTTGCACTCAATTTGGATATATGCACAGATATTCATGAATCACTTCTTTTGCTAGGTTGCTGCTAGCTTTGCTTCTGAGGGATCCGTAATGAGTGAGCTGAAGCAGTGGAATGACCTATATGGAGAGGCAGTTCTAGGAAAAAGCAGCAGTTATCTTATTTCCTTTAGTTCGCTAAATATATGCATCAAGAAATGATTGTCAGCATTATTTTTTGTGAAAGGGGTGATTACCGTGATCACTACATAACCTTCAGAATCAAACCCCTATTCTCCTGAAACTAAGGTAGAGATACTTGAACCTGTGCCAACTGGTATCCAGTTCCGAGGGCTGTGACATGAATATGCATGAAATGTGTCCGTCAAAGGCTTGCTTGCATTTGTATATGCATGGTTGGAGAAGGAAGGAGAATTCAGCGTCTGTTTCTGCTTAGAGCAACAGTTAGCCCACATCAGTCTTGTAGGATATCAAAGATGATCTTTGGCGTGGCAATTGAAAAGGCACATGGGCTTGGAAATTTCACAGCAAGTTATGATTTTGTTCATCTCTAGTGATTTTTCCTGTAATAGTGTATTGTAAATTAGTGTTGTATGCAGTTAATGAAATAGTGTAATTTATCAATGTCGAGTTTCCTGGAACTAGTATATTTGTCATTTGGACACTTAAAAGCACATATTTGATTCTTTTTTAAAATTTGGGAAGTGAATGTACTTTGAATGTGATATTTGCCACTTGTTGTGATGCAAAATTCTTTCTTCCTCACAGGCTCATTTTCTATCGCTTTATCAAACAACCTTAAAGTCTTGAGCTTTCAAATTTGAAGTTGCTTTGAAGAATTACCCTTTATATATGTTAACTTAACCTGATGGTTTAAAAAGCTTATACACCATTTGTCCACAAAACTAAACTAAATACAAGTATTTCCTCCGTCTCAAATTATTTATTTATTTATTTAATTTTATACACCCCTTAAGAAATATTAATTAGGACAATTATTCAACTACTTTTATCCTTATTTATGTCTAAGTTATAATCTCTCAATTAATTATTTATTCTATTTATGTATCATCTCCATTAATGACAAATGGGAAAATTATAATTAATTGTGCCTTGAATTTATAAAACGACAAATAATTTGAGACACCTATTTTTAGTAAGCACGAAAAATAATTTGAGACCGAGGGAGTATAGCAATTTACCATGTTTAAGGGTATGTTTGGTACGTTACTTATGAATTACTCGCACCGCAGAAGTCATTTTTCCGATTTCTAGTAAACTTGCTTCCGAAAATATTTTACAAAATATTACTGTAAAATATTTTAACTAACCAAATATTAAAAAAAAAGTAGAATAATATTTTTGAAAACATATTTTCCTCCCTACCAAACACATCCTAAGACTACACAAGATTATTTTCCCAATAATTTGACAAGGCGTAAAACCAACTTGAATCTGAACTAATTCAGATCAAGCTTTACCGAAATAGTATTTCCTTTTCGTGCCATATAACATAAAAAGTCTCAAATTTGATTTCAGCGCAAGTACACCCATCAATTTTAGGTGTATTTAAGTACTCACCTCAACTCGTTTTCATTTTATCAGTTAAAACTCTTGCAACCGATCATCTACACACCTCTGCTCATTGCCGGAGGAGGCCATTACGTATTATGCCATTTGACAAGCAAAGTGAAGAGCTGTAGAACACAGAAAATTGACAGCAGAAAAACAATCATCTTTACATAACACTGACATATTTGGATCTTCAATCGCCACTGAAACTCACACCGTCGAAGCAATCGGCGCCGACTCTCCACACACCACAATGTATACGAAGGATATATAAATCTCACGACCAAATGTGTTGGCTAGGGTCGTAAGAGTAGAGATGGGAGGTTCAATTGTAGAGAGGTATGAAAAGCTAGGGTTAAAGGAGTCGTTAAATCAACCCTATCGTTACCCAATTGCTTGTGATGAGCTAAGTATTATTCTAAGAAATGCATATTCCAAAGTTCCCAAAAATTTGCAATCTCTTATCTTCCATGACTCCCTCGCCGCCTTTCGCTTCCTTCCTGAGTAAGTCACTATTTCTCCTTCAATTTTTGCCCTTGTATTTCCTTTAATTCGATTAATGGGATTGTGAATCCGTGTATATAAAGCCAGTGTAAAATAGTCTAATCTATAATGAACAGGATTTCAACAACAACATATCTAGTGTAATCCCACAAAGTGGGCTGGGGAGGGTAGGATGCACGCAGACCTTACCTCCTTTATGGGTAGTGGGGCTATTTCTGAAGGAAAGTAGTAGATGCAAGATTGCAAAGTAAATAAGACAACAAAATATCTAGATATAAAGCAAATGGAGCAATACATAGTAATACGCACATAAAGAGTAAGATCTACGCGATACCTAAACAATACGCCTAAGAAGAGGAGAAGAAGAGGCTAGCCCCTACCTCTCCCACACAATGCGACAAAAACTCAACTATCCTCTAACCTTCTACCCTAATGAATATGATTTCATGCACACAATTTAATTAAATTTGAGGTTGAGGTATAATTGACTAATGAATTAACTGGTAGAAATGTTTAATTCTCATGAACACTATGATTTATCGGAAATAGACTCTCTACCCTCATAAGGTAGTGGTAACGCTGCGTACACATCACCCTCCCAGACCTAACTTGTGGGATTACACTATGTTGTTGTTGTTGTTGTCGTCAACACTATATGGTTTGTTGTGTACTAAAGAATTAAAAGATAGAAAAGTGATTGAAAATCAGGTTACTTTTATTAATCAATGAGTAAATGGAAGGATTACAACATTGATCAACTATTCTAACTACTGCAATTCAACCTGAAAATGGAAGAAAAGAAAGGTTAAGGTGAGAGAGAGGGAGGAAAAAGTAGTTAGGAATTAGTTGTAACGGATTGCCAGATATTGCATTATTCTCCAGCTCCAATTCCGTGTATCAGTAAGGATTGGTGTGTTCCACTTCACTCACTAGCAAATTGTTCGTTACTACAGTTGAGAATTCGAAGTTTCTGGTTTGCATATCAAGAAATGGGAAGGATTTAGCTAAATTTGCAACTTTCGTTATTAATGACATCGTTGATCAACATTTTCTGTGGGACTTCTCACTTGTGCTAATGTGTTTCTCGACCTTATAAAGACATACCCGCTACCATGTTTTCACCTTTTTTCTGCTTTCTTGATAATAAGAGTCTGCTGGTAATAAGGGCTTGATGTATACCGGTCATGTTCAACAAGAGACGCAATCCTCTCTACTTTGAGGTCCCCGAATAAAAAGATCCTATAGACAACCTAATTTGCTGATATTAAGAAAATAAAATGTCAAATGTTCCTTGTTCATGAAATTTGTTGTTGTTGACATGTTTTTAATGATATATTGTTGCTACTTCAAGTAAAAGGAACCTTGATATTAAATGCTTTTTTTCACTTCAGAATGCAGACACAAGCAGCTATATCAGCAGCAAATGGCCTGCTTCACAGCATGGAGGCTGCATTACCAAAACAAAAGAAAGCTTTAGCTGCATCTGAATTCAAACAGGCTATGGTTGCTCACAGGAGGCGTAGGAAGGTCCAACAAGTGGTAGAAGGTAGTTTTAATTAAACATTTCTTCTCAATAAAAATGTCACTAGAGACTTTTAGTGCTTTCAGTTTGGAATCCCTCTTAGTCAAACCCTGCGTATTAGGAGCGTTTGCCTCGCTTTCCAGCCATAGTGGCATTTTCCTGCAAGGCCATTTTTAATACTTTAACTTGCAGCCATGTCTGAGGACTGGAGTGGACAGCACCTTAAAATCAGAATTTTGAAATAGGAGAGTTATTTCCAGAAGTGGACAGAGTAACTTGTGCTGGAGGGAGGTAGCAGGTACCCTGTGGAATTAGTCGAGGTACACACAAGCTGGCCCGGACACCATGGTTATTAAAAAAAAAATACTTCGAGAACTCTGAAATGCAACCCCACCGGCCTGCGGAAGGAAAGAAAAGAAAGAGATGTTCGAGTGTCAAGTCCTGAGAGACCTTAGTTGAGATCTTCCCTCCGCCTCTCGTTTTCCCTATAAAGGGGAAAACATTTGTGGAGAAATTGATAGTGTAATATACTGCTTAGTGAGGCAAAAAATCATCCTCCAGTGAACAGTTAAATCTCGAATTGTACTGCTTCGGTGCTTCCACCAACCCTCATGCCACAACTGAAGTTAAACTAATTTAGATTTTGATAAGGAATGGTAATGTTAATGTAGATGGTTTGCTAAATAGTTGTAGAGAGACATCCAATATGGCATCCCTTTTTGTTATGAAGTAAGAGACTTTCATTTAAATGCATCAAGAAGATGCATAGCAAAAAAAGATACAGGTAAAAGAGTGAGCCTGCTCATGTACAAAAACTATGTTAGAACTACGGAGCAGACACAGTCCAAAAAATTATCAAAATAGATACAGGAGCCTGATTGATCCAATTAATAAGATCAGGCAAACACTTAACCATGAGGGCATGACTTGTTGATATTCCATTAGCCAATTTTTTCTGATGGATTTGCCAACTCTCCACCAGATTTCACATGCTTCTTTAATGCTATTAGGCATGACCAGGCTAGTCCAAAATTTAAGAAAAACATATTCCACATGTCTGCCACAACTGTATGTGGAGAAAAAGATTTCTCACATTTTCTGCCTCCATCTGACACATAAAGCACCTGTTCACAGTGTAGATGCTCCTCCTACTGAGATTGTCTTGTGTGAGATATGCTTCATATAAGGTTATCCAGGATAACATCCAATATGGCATCCTTTCAAAGATTGCTTAATACTTCTGTATCTGCTCACTGCATTCTAATTTTGTATTGCTGCTTTTGCATTCCAGGTAGGAGCCAACTTCCTCAGGATGTTCTTGTACACGTATTTGGTTTCTTAGATTTAAAGTCTCTTGTTACTGCTTCTTTAGTCTGCAGGTATGAGGATTTCCTTCTCAACTTAAGTGGTTGCGTTAATTAAATTCACTGTAGGCATCTCTTGAACAATGAACCTAGTCCTCTGTCTGATTTAATCAGTTACCATTAGATGGTATCTCAAAAGGTGTCTAATGTTGCAGGTCGTGGAGTCTGGCAGCTAATGACAACCATCTGTGGCAGTCGATCCATATTAACTTTTTTGGAAAGTCAAGTGACAACCCAAATATTATCAGGCTTACCTATGGAGTGGAGAGAATTTCTTTTACTCCGGGAAATACCACTGCAGCTAATGTTGACTGGAAAGATGCTTTCAAGCTAGCTTATAGAGGTATTTCCGTTGGCTGCTATCCCACTTTGGTTAGAACTTAGAAGTAACAATTTTTCCAGCTATGAATTATTTTTTCCGTGTTGAATGGTTTATAGATCACCCGGACTATTCTAGTATTATGATTTGTCTTGCTTCATTCAGAGAGGTCTTTACTACGTCTGCTTGTTTTCTTTTTCCTTCCCAAATTTTCTTGTCTCAATTCTTTTTACACCTTGCTGTTATAACTCAGGAATTTCAAGAAAGGTAACATCCCAGAGGGGCTTCTGCAAGCAGTGCAACTCAATTGTTTGGCTGAGTAATTCCAAGTGTTCCAATGAAAGCTTTGAGAAAATTTCTGATGAACATCAGATCATGCCTGTGTTACTTGAACAGGTTTGTGAATGCTATCTCATTAGCAGTGTAATGAAAAAGAAAATGTTGTTCTGGTCTCTTCAGATTGTCTTATTTCATTACCGCTTAGTTTTTTCACCATCTTAAGCAGCTCATAGCTAGTCCTACAAGATTTTCTAAATGATTATCTTTTCCCATTGCCAGATTGTTGAATATGTATTAGAGGAGTCCATACCTTTCTCAGATAGTGATAGTGATTCAGATGACTCAGTTCATTGCTCACACTGCAAGCTATGGGCTTATCCCAGGAGAATTAGCGGAGCCGAACACATGATGTGGTAGCATATAGAAGACCTTGTTAATATATCAAGACATACTGCAAACAGTTCATTTGCCGGGGATTGAAAGAATGAGGTGAAGGATTGTAAATAATGTCCACTTTCAGATGGCACAGTTTGAGAATATGCTGCATATCAATCAAATGGGACAATTAATTAGCCTTCTATGTTGCTTCGTTATTTCTGCTGCTACTGGTTTTGTAAGTCGAGAAATGAAAATCTCATCAGTTTAATAGCCTAATAACTTTTGGAATTGGATTCTCACGCAGATTACAACTATTGATTGAAACCGCCTGACCAATATGTTTTACCTATCAGAACATGTGCACGTAGACAAATGACAGCTCACAATTTACAATTTTTTCGAAAGGTCAAGGGTTTCAAGTTGTAACCTTGATCTAAAAACTGTTATGAAAACCAATTGATTCCTCAATGCCATCCTATGCCTAAATGAGCCAATGAAGCATCAAGGTACAAGGCAAATTGCAAAAAAAAATCCATACGGAGAGTCATCACCAAGTACATTGCAGAGCAGCAAATTTCACAGCCAAATTGATAGACAACATATTAAATCTTTAAGATGTGAAACGATATACGCATCATTCCACAATTAAAGTAGCCACTCACAGAGACATTGATGTCAAACAAGAATCAAAGATGTGTTTCCATTATCTGATTTATAATTGGAAGTAATACTCACTTGCATATTGATGTTTACTGTCACCATGATCACTGCCAATAATCTTACAGCAGTCTTTCAAAATTTAACAAAAAAGAAAACCATATCTCTGGAACTCAAAACTACCACAAAACCCAAGCTTGTTTAGTAATAACAAAGCAAAACAAGTAAACAAAGGGTTTTCTAACATAACTGAATCACAATATCCGGAGGAACCGAAACCTAAGGGTGCCACCTATTCTTGTCTATAGGAACTTTTTGTCTTTCAGTGGACCTCTTGGAATTTTGCTTAGAACCTTGACGTTAAAAACAGCATACTGCTTTTTGATCTCTGCCTCAGCCTTCTCAGCAAAAGCATCAACCTGGTCCTCATACTTCTCATAAAGTACAGGGACGGTGTGGAGCAATACAAAGCCTGTTTGCAGAGAGAAGAAATCACGTGCTATCAGAATTAAACTGAATCATATGCATAGATATATACATTCCAGTAAACAACATTAGAATAAATTGCTTACAAATGTAGAACAAGGTGAGGAAGTTCCAGCAGTTTCCCAATATCGAAAGAACCCACAAGCCAGAAATAACCTGCATGAAAATTTTGTATTACAACTTGGAGGAGATGACACAAAATAAAGAACCAACAGGAAGTTGTGCTCAAGCTGACTATCTCAAGATAATGGACTCATATTATACAACTAGATGCACATGATAACTTACAACGAGGAATTTCTTCAACTCCTTCCCAGAGGCAATATCCCTAAGGATTTCAAGAGCTCTGTTTATTTCAATCCTGAGTGCAGCAGCAACACCCAGGACAATGTCCTTGGGTAGAATGACTTCTGGAATTTGGGGCGGAGACCTGGTGCATAATTTCAAGGTCAAACCTCAGATATATCTGGATAGATAAATTATTAAAGAAAGATAAAGAGTATACTTACTTGTTGATGAAGGTGGATGCATTGGACCAAAGGAAAAGGACTGCCAAGGCAAGGATCAGTATATGGCATACAAGTGTAAGCAAGTGGTACTCAAGCAACTCAAAAAGCACCCAAATTGCAGTGGCAAACCCAAGCACGCCGGCAGTAATTTTCTTGTCCCTCCACAGAAAAATGTCAGCAGCTGCCAATAAGAATTGAGCGATCAGATACATAAAAACAATCATGCAGCTATAAAAGAAAACTGTGTAACGGCACATCAGACCCATCTGCTGAAACTTCAAATTCTACTGAGGCAAAAAAAGCTTGGTTATTTTCGCAGGTCATAGCAAAAGTAGATAAATCCTACATATAAAAAAGTTCAAATCATAGACACATGAACACTATCACTATGTCTCAAAGCCCAAAGAGAACGGGATGTTAAAAGCTGGAAAAGCTCGGACATTCTTGAGTCATTCAAGGAACCTGAACTCCTAAAAGGATGGACAATTTCACGTGCTTATATAAATATCTAATGAGGCTCTCACCCTGGACCTTTTAACATTAATCATTCATTTTGCTCTTAGATAGTCACAAATCCATGCTGTGAAAGTTAGATTTGTATACCAAATATACATTTGTCACATGAAAATTCAAAATTGGCCTATAAACCTTCCAATAGAACTGTTTTCTTCAGTCCACGGACCACCAATACGAGTAACATCGAAGCATGCAGGTACATCATTTATTTACAGGTACAAAATAATGTATTCACAGTGCATCCTTCTCATAGATTTGATCTCGCTATGTACCACTACAAGTAAACCGAAAACAGAGAAGACTTCACCATGAATCTAATTCGAAGCAGTTTTAACTGTATGGTGAAAAATAACAACACAATCAATCGCAGATCCATGCGAAGCCAATGAACAATATTGGATCCAAATGAAGCTACATCTTATCTTGTAATACACAAATGAATGGAAATCGAACAGTTTCAATAGATCTCCGATCAGATTTTAGAAAGGAAAGAAATTAAAGAGCATAACACCAATACCAAATAAATCTAAGTCATTCAAACTACATCCGACAATCTCAAATCAATTATCAAAGCATCATAAAATTGCATATATAAACATATAAATCTATACAAATAAAGAAAAAGAAACAGATATTGAGAGATTTGAGAGATGTACGTTTTCCACCGCCGAGAACCTTATGAACAGGCCTTTCCCTACCAAAGAGACGATAGATCTTTGATTTGACGGCGTCAACTGGCGATATTTTCTCCTCATTTTCGGAATCCGATGAGGAAGAATCGTGAGCGTGCAACTTGTCGTTGATCTTTTCCATGACAGATTCAACGACTGATTCATGCTCGCCGGCGTGATCGGCCATCAGTGCACTCCGATCTCACAAACGTGTGCCGCCGGCAATTTGTTGAGGGGCGCTTTTTGAGTGACTGTTTGCTCTTACGCTTGTTGCTAAGTGTGTGAAAGAGGGAACAAAATACCCAAAGGCTTAAAGAACCGACATTCCCAACCTCAGGCTCGGTATCCGAAACCAAGTGGTTCGGTAAATAACGGAAATCGATGAAAAGCTACTGTCCGCTAATATAAAAAAGAAAAAGAAATTAAGTACTCTGTCTCAGTTGATTTATCCGAGGAGAAACGGAAGACGTTGGATTTAACGGCTTGGGAATCTTTAGGACAGCCTTAACTTTGACGGCGTCAAGCTGTCGTTTATTCTACGTGACTGCACAACGCGCAATAGGCGCTGTTCTCGGCCCTTTTCCGGTATATTTGGAGTGTGTCGACACGTGGATGAGCCTAAATGGTTCATTCGAAAAGATGGTGGGCCAGGAATGATGTTTGGGCTTCCTGACACATCTGAATTGCTAATTTGATTTTTTTTAAAATATTTTATGTCAGATTATTCTTGAAGATAATAATTATGATCCTCATCATTACTGTAAAAAATGACTTTGATTTTCAATCACCCGGAGACCTTCTAAATAAATCACCAAATAAATCAGTCCGGAGTAGATCACCAATCACCGTATATTACACATTCGAAGCTCAAAGAAACCTTTTTTTTTTCTCCTGAAATTGGTCCATACATTAGACAGCTAAACAGACTCATCAGACCTTAAATCTTCTTGGCTTTTCATTTTTTTTTTTATTATCACCTAGTGTTCAATTTTAGAGCTCGGCTAATTTGAAGTCGCGTTAAATATTCAATTTTGAGTGAAAATGTTTTTTAATCAAAGATGATTCAATTTTTTAAATTTAAATTCTAAATATTTAATTAAGAAAGAAAAGATACTTATCAATTACCGCCCAGACACCTTGACTTTTCAGTATGTAGCTATAGTCATCTTAGTTGTAGAAACTCATTAGTCCTTAAGTTTTAGTCGAGAAACTGGAAAATTTTAATTTCCAATGAACCTACTTTTAAGTAGTTAAAGGCTATGTCAATTGCAACAATTTGATTCAAAGTTTACTCCCTCTATCTCATTTTTACATCGTATCATTTGAGTGAACATCAAGGTTTAATTTTTTTTTTCTTGACATATTACAAAAATGGTAGTGTAAGAAATACTACTAAACTAGTGGCAACGTTAATTTGATTGAAACTACTAAAATTGATTAGTTAAATGAATTAGATCTCATGAAACTTCTGAAAATTATGTTGGAAATTTGTCTTTGGCGGGGAGATGCGTCCACCCATCTTTAATGAATTAAACACTAGTGTTCCGCATGTTGGAGACTTTGTCTCTTCACACATGCATAATCTACTAAGTGAGTAGATGACCGTAGGGCCAAGAATCGTCAAATTTCGTTGAGAAATGAAAGAGATATTGGTCCACGAAGTAAGGTGTTTGAGGCACGGAAATATGGTGTGGGACAAATCTACCACATCGGTGGAAAAATGAAGAATTGCTCTCTTTATAAGTCTCTAAAGTGGTAAAGGGTTTGGGACCCCAAGGGGTATCCCATGTGTTTAAAGGAGGGAGGACCTAGATGTGCTTGGGTTCAAGGCTAAGCCCACACGCGCGCCGCCGCCCGCCTGTCCGGTCACGGGCTGTGGACTGTGGGCTGTGGGAACTTTCTGATATTATCTTTTTGGACCCCAAATTGCTTAATATTTACAGTTTGGTCCCTAGAGTTTCTGGAAAGTTGATTTTGGGAAAGACGGAAGGCAGAAACTTTCTGCCTACCGTTTGGACTATTTTTTGGAGCATTAACCAGCCATTACTTGGCTGTTAACTCCTCCATAAACAACCCTTCTTCATGACCATAAATCAGTCTCTCTAAATGGCCATTAATAGCCTCTCTAATGCCATTAACAGCCCTCCTAATGACTATTTACAGCCATGTTTTGGGCAGTTGAACAACCCTCTCGTGATGTTATATATTGAGCTATTTTGGCTCAATTGTGGAGACACATATAGTGACATAAAATAGCACAAACAGACAGAAAACACCACAAAACAGTGACGAAAAACACTGCAAAAACAGTGTGGAAAAACAGTGAGCAAAGACCCTCATATACACAAGATATATACACAGAGACACAATATATACACAGAGACAAAACAGAAGAGAAAACAGAAACTCTTCCTTCCTTTTCCATATCTTCAGCAAGTCGATTCGTATTTGTTTTCTTCGTCAGACTCAACCTATTGGCTTTGTAGCGTTGAGATTAAAGTGTTGTTTTATCTTGGGAGACTATTGCCCGCTAACGTAAAAGCATATATACGGGGCAATCTTGTCTTAAGGACAGAGTGCAATCACTCGACTCAACACACAACGTTGTAACCATCCGATTTAGTTGTTTCTTGATTTCCAGGTTATCAAGATTCAAGACTCAACAAGCTTGTGGCAGTTTCGAAGATTGGCCTATTTGTTCAACAAGATTCAATTTCTGAATATTGAATGTTTGTTCATCCTTTCGAACACTTGTAATATTTATTTACTTTCCGTACTGCTTTATAAAGTACAATAGAGCACACAACAACTTAAGACAAGATTGTATTATATTAGTATTAGTGTTCGAAAAATGTCGGTCAAAAGTTGTGTGACCAAATCTGGATATGGCTGTGGTTTTCTGCTTGAAGACAGTGATGATGATATTGTTGAAGTTCAACATGTTTATGGTGTCACCTCTCCCGAGAGTGGTGGGAACAAGCGCTCACGAGAGGCTGAAGATGTCAACTGGGACAAGAGGAGAAGGTGAAGATGTGGTTCTATCTTGCAGCAGAAGGCCTATATTTGTCCTAGACAAAGGATCCAAATTAAGGTAAGGAGGAAATGGACACTCAGTCCGATGAAGTGACTGAAGTGGGCCAGAATCCGAAATTGGGATAAGTTGTTTTTCTTCCTTGTCAAGAATAAAGATTAAATGATGTACGATTAAACATGGTTTAAAGTAAGGAGGAATATGAAAATATTTTCCAAAATAATTTATATTCCTTACGCTTTAAAATCAGAAGTTTAATCTCTTTTTCTTTCCCGTTTAAAGATTGGACTTTGTAAACGACTTAAAAAGATTTGTTCTTTTAAGTGTAATTATTAAAAGTGTGTAAAGTATGTTCGCACATACGATGGAGAAAGATCCACTAACTGTGCGAAAATTGTTACCACTCTTAAGTAAGCGCCAAGAATTGTCTGGGCACCAATCATAACGGAAGAAGTCTAAAAAAGTGAAGACGTTGAGCTGTCACACTATTTGGCAGAAGATCCTTCATAGGATGATATTGGACACTCAGTCATACAAAGCCTCCGGGCGACTGGAGTGGGCCAAAATTCTTTTGATATGATGATATTGGACACTCAGTCATACAAAGCCTACGGGCGACTGGAGTGGGGCCAGGATTCATTTCATAGGAAAAGAAATGGACACCTAGTAAGGTGGGCTAGAGTCTCCAGGTCTTAAATGATCTGAAGGCCTAAAGAAAGGTAGAAAAGAAATTGGACACTCAGTCTGCCAAAGCAACTGGAGTGGGCCAGAGTATCTAGATAACATATGATCTGGTTACGCCCTAACCACGGGCAAGAGGTTGTTCATGTGAAGTAACGCCACCTCTAAAGTAGAAGGGGTTGGAGAGGTTGTCCTCAATAGGACTTCAGGGAATGGGATCACTTTAAGATGAGGTGATACATGTCCCAAACTTGGTTTAAGGGACGTTGTTGGTCAAGCTGGTTTGATACTAGTCCAACAGGTCTATAATGATATATTTGTAATCCGTGCATCTATGCCATCATAGATTAAGACACGTTAAATAGCAAGTCATTCAAAAGCTAACGATGTTGAGATTGTTGCCTTCTCGTCGACATAAACCCTCAAAATAAATGTGAGGTAGACGAAGAGGCAAAATCACCTTTCCAAATTCCGTCAAGGGAATAGCGAAAGAAGCATCGCTCCTCTAGAACTTAGTCACACCTACTTGGGTGATTTAAAGTTTATACAAAATAGAGGGGGGGAACAAGTACTTTGTGACCTTCATTGATGATGGTACAACGTATGGAATCCTTTGTTTGTTGAAAAGCAAAGATGAAGTTGTTGAAGCGGATAAGCGCTACAAAGCAGAAGTTGAAAATCAACTAAGCCTACGGATTGAGAAATTCGTAGTGATAGAGGGGGAGAATGTGAAGCATCGTTCATCAAACGACTGCTCATTACTCACCTTCAGTCTAACAGTGTTAGCCAAGCGCAAAGTCGTACTCCCAAATTATGTGGGGCAAGGCGATCTTTACCGCTAATGCGATTCTCAATAGAACTCCGCATAAGGATAAGGGTAACCCTCCGTGTGAGATATGGAAAGGATCTCACATACAAATGTTGTGATGTGAGGTGGTTTCGTACCCAAAACTGTAGATTTCATATCCATTGAATCTACAAATAACAGTAGTGCTTATCGCCTCTTGGCGTCAAAGGATGTTGAATTCTTTGAAGATAGCTTTCCTTGAAAAAGGAAAAAGGAGCAATTGCTTAAGGTTAACAAGAACCCGTGAGGGCCTGACTGTCCGGAACTAGACGTTTCGTATCTACAGGACTCGAAAGTTGCTAGCTATCCGGAACTTAATATTCCAGATCTGCAGAACTCAGGGATTCTAGATGTTGTACCGAGACGGAGCAAAGAATGGGACAAAGAAGGGGACAAAGACTTGTTCTAGTCCTTCTAGCTTGTATGGTTGAGAACGAACCATGGACAATTAACAAAGAATTGTCATCTCCAAAAGCGCTGCTTTGGAAAGAAGCTAAAGAGAGAAATAGATTCCATCATATAGAACCATACTTGTGTAATGGTTGATCTTCCTCCGGAAAAAGAACCTTTGGGTTGTAAAATATGCTCCCCTGTGAGTAGCTTAACATCTAGGGCCATTGCAGTCTTGCGTGACATGGATGTTGAAACAGTCTTCCCAACCGGAGAGTTGGAAGATGAGAATCAGAGTTGGTTTGCTGGACTGTTGGCTTCTTCCTGAACTTTCATTTTGGTCCCTGAAATGTTCTCATTTTGGTCCTGAAAGTTTAGGATAAAACAGAAACAATGAATCTGACCACAGAAACATTGACTCTGAAGTTAGAAAGCCAACAGTTGGAGAATCAATAGTCTGAAAGTAAAAGTCATATTGAAACAAAGTCTCAATATGAAAGATATGGGTATCACAGATGATATCTTAGGAATTGGATTTCTAAGACATCTAACGGACTAGTCGATAGTTGACAGTCTCGTTGAAGCCACAAATAGATATGAATCATAGAACTGATTGGAATCATGGTGCACCCATAGACAAGGAGCAATATGCTCAGGTCACGTGTAGTTCAATGTATTGTACATACTACAACCGACCTGGTATCGGCCTACAAACAGATCAGTTGAACTAAGGTTCACTGATAATCTTAATAAATTATCAATAGAAGGCGTTAAGTCAGATATGACGATATCTAAATTATTCACTTATCTACGGATTATAGTATTCTGGATGTCCAACGGTTCTGGGAGAACACAATGATGCAAACTGGATATCAGTTATGAAGAACACCAAAGCCACAAGTAAATGTGTATGGTGGGTCTTGGAAAATCCTCTAAGCAAACTTGCAATCGACCGATTCATGATGGAATCAGAGTTTATCACTTTATACAAAGCATGAAAGAAGTTAAGTAACTTCACGACTCCTTAGAGGACGTCTCTTATTGGGAGAAACGCGTGCCTTCAGCAGTTATACACTGTGGCTAGCCGGTCGGCTTTAGGAAGGACACGGATGACGGCGTCTGGACATATCTGTCAGGATCTGTTAGGAGACATAAGACCGTATGACAGTTGATCATCACAGGTGTCACTTTCTTACTAACTAAGGGACTACCCGGAGATCAAGTGTTCTGCCTGTCTAGGGGAATGGGCTTAAAACCCAAACAATACGAACCTTTGCGGTGGTAACCCAACCATACTGATTGGAGATCCCAATAATTTGGTTCAATGGGAAAACTAAGCTGTAAAAGGTTCAGTTGAGCGCTTCGGTGGAAGCAAGAAACACTTCGGATGATGATTTTTGTACGGAAACATGAATCCAAAGTTGTTCCCGCGATAGACATTAAAGTGCTACTGCTGTGGTGGGTAAAGGTTAAGCTTCCAAACCTTTAAACGATCCTCAAACGGTTGAGGTTAAGGTTGGGGAAACTTTTAATGATTCCTAACACTTGTGAAGTGGGGTATAGCAGGATACCTTGTAGGAGATCACCTATTTAAGTGCGAGGATGACCGCTTCAAAAAAACGCACTTAAGAATCCAAGTGTGTCCACGGCCACAACGGACAAAAACGTAAGAAGGAAAATGAATAAGAAGAGTTATTGTGTTGATATCATTGTCTTGGCTTACACTAAATACTGACGGTTCAAGACATCACGTTCACCGCGCAGTAAGCCCGATGGTATTCAACTAGAGAAGGTTCAAAGCGGAAGCTACCTCTCCTGATGCAATATCTTTTCGCTGAAAGATTGCTGAAAGTAAGCACCTTGTGTGTGCGCCATAATCTCTCTTTCATAGAGGGGATTGTTGGAAATTTGCCTTTGGCGGGGAGATGCGTCCATCCATCTTTGATGAATTAAACACTAGTGTTCCGCATGTTGGAGGCTTTGTCTCTTCACACATGCATAATCTACTAAGTGAGTAGATGACCGTAGGCCCAAGAATCGTCAAATTTTGTTGAGAAATGAAAGAGATATTGGTCCACGAAGTAAGGTGTTTGAGGCATGAAAATATGGTATGGGACAAATCTACCACATCGGTGGGAAAAAGAAGAATTGCTCTCTTTATAAGTCTCTAAAGTGGTAAAGGGTTTGGGACCCCAAGGGGTATCCCATGTGTTTAAAGGAGGGAGAACCTAGATGTGCTTGGGTTCAAGGCTAAGCCCACACGCGCACCGCCGCCCGCCTGTCCGGTCTCGGTCACGGGTCACGGGTCACGGGCTGTGGGGACTTTCTGATATTATCTTTTTGGACCCCAAATTGCTTAATATTTACAGTTTGGTCCCTAGAGTTTCTGGAAATTGATTTTGGGAAAGACGGAAGGCAGAAACTTTCTGCCTACCGTTTGGACTGTTTTTTGGAGCATTAACCAGCCATTACTTGGCTGTTAACTCCTCCATAAACAACCCTTCTTCATGACCATAAATCAGTCTCTCTAAATGGCCATTAATAGCCTCTCTAATGCCATTAACAACCCTCCTAATGACTATTTACAGCCATGTTTTGGGCAGTTGAACAGCCCTCTCGTGATGTTATTTATTGAGCTGTTTTGGCTCAATTGTGGAGACACATACAGTGACATAAAATAGCACAAACAGACAGAAAACACCACAAAACAGTGACGAAAAACACTGCAAAAACAGTGTGGAAAAACAGTGAGCAAAGACCCTCATATACACAAGATATATACACAGAGACAAAACAGAGAGAAAACAAAAACTCTTCCTTCCTTTTCCATATCTTCAGCAAGTCGATTCGTATTTGTTTTCTTCGTCAGACTCAACCTATTGGCTTTGTAGCGTTGAGATTAAAGTGTTGTTTTATCTTGGGAGACTATTGCCCGCTAACGTAAAAGCATATATACGGGGCAATCTTGTCTTAAGGACAGAGTGCAATCACTCGACTCAACACACAACGTTGTAACCATCCAGATTTAGTTGTTTCTTGATTTCAGGTTATCAAGATTCAAGACTCAACAAGCTTGTGGCAGTTTCGAAGATTGGCCTATTTGTTCAACAAGATTCAATTTCTGAATATTGAATGTTTGTTCATCCTTTCGAACACTTGTAATATTTATTTACTTTCCGTACCGCTTTATAAAGTACAATAGAGCACACAACAACTTAAGACAAGATTGTATTATATTAGTATTAGTGTTCGAAAAATGTCGGTCAAAAGTTGTGTGACCAAATCTGGATATGGCTGTGGTTTTCTGCTTGAAGACAGTGATGATGATATTGTTGAAGTTCAACATGTTTATGGTGTCACCTCTCCCGAGAGTGGTGGGAACAAGCGCTCACGAGAGGCTGAAGATGTCAACTGGGACAAGAGGAGAAGGCTGAAGATGTGGTTCTATCTTGCAGCAGAAGGCCTATATTTGTCCTAGACAAAGGATCCAAATTAAGGTAAGGAGGAAATGGACACTCAGTCCGATGAAGTGACTGAAGTGGGCCAGAATCCGAAATTGGGATAAGTTGTTTTTCTTCCTTGTCAAGAATAAAGATTAAATGATGTCTGATTAAACATGGTTTAAAGTAAGGAGGAATATGAAAATATTTTCCAAAATAATTTATATTCCTTACGCTTTAAAATCAGAAGTTTAATCTCTTTTTCTTTCCCGTTTAAAGATTGGACTTTGTAAACGACTTAAAAAGATTTGTTCTTTTAAGTGTAATTATTAAAAGTGTGTAAAGTATGTTCGCACATACGATGGAGAAAGATCCACTAACTGTGCGAAAATTGTTACCACTCTTAAGTAAGCGCCAAGAATTGTCTCGGGCACCAATCATAACGGAAGAAGTCTAAAAGTCGAAGACGTTGAGCTGTCACACTATTTGGCGCGAAGATCCTTCATAGGATGATATTGGACACTCGGTCATACAAAGCCTCCGGCGATCGGGTGGGCCAAAATTCTTTTGATATGATGATATTGGACACTCAGTCATACAAAGCCTACGGGCGACCGGAGTGGGGCCAGGATTCATTTCATAGGAAAAGAAATGGACACCTAGTAAGGTGGGCTAGAGTCTCCAGGTCTTAAATGATCTGAAGGCCTAAAGAAAGGTAGAAAAGAAATTGGACACTCAGTCTGCCAAAGCAACTGGAGTGGGCCAGAGTATCTAGATAACATATGATCTGGTTACGCCCTAACCACGGGCAAGAGGTTGTTCATGTGAAGTAACGCCACCTCTAAAGTAGAAGGGGTTGGAGAGGTTGTCCTCAATAGGACTTCAGGGAATGGGATCACTTTAAGATGAGGTGATACATGTCCCAAACTTGGTTTAAGGGACGTTGTTGGTCAAGCTGGTTTGATACTAGTCCAACAGGTCTATAATGATATATTTGTAATCCGTGCATCTATGCCATCATAGATTAAGACACGTTAAATAGCAAGTCATTCAAAAGCTAACGATGTTGAGATTGTTGCCTTCTGTCGACATAAACCCTCAAAATAAATGTGAGGTAGACGAAGAGGCAAAATCACCTTTCCAAATTCCGTCAAGGGAATAGCGAAAGAAGCATCGCTCCTCTAGAACTTAGTCACACCTACTTGGGTGATTTAAAGTTTATACAAAATAGAGGGGGGGAACAAGTACTTTGTGACCTTCATTGATGATGGTACAACGTATGGAATCCTTTGTTTGTTGAAAAGCAAAGATGAAGTTGTTGAAGCGGATAAGCGCTACAAAGCAGAAGTTGAAAATCAACTAAGCCTACGGATTGAGAAATTCGTAGTGATAGAGGGGGAGAATGTGAAGCATCGTTCATCAAACGACTGCTCATTACTCACCTTCAGTCTAACAGTGTTAGCCAAGCGCAAAGTCGTACTCCCAAATTATGTGGGGCAAGGCGATCTTTACCGCTAATGCGATTCTCAATAGAACTCCGCATAAGGATAAGGGTAACCCTCCGTGTGAGATATGGAAAGGATCTCACATACAAATGTTGTGATGTGAGGTGGTTTCGTACCCAAAACTGTAGATTTCATATCCATTGAATCTACAAATAACAGTAGTGCTTATCGCCTCTTGGCGTCAAAGGATGTTGAATTCTTTGAAGATAGCTTTCCTTGAAAAAGGAAAAAGGAGCAATTGCTTAAGGTTAACAAGAACCCGTGAGGGCCTGACTGTCCGGAACTAGACGTTTCGTATCTACAGGACTCGAAAGTTGCTAGCTATCCGAAACTTAATATTCCAGATCTGCAGAACTCAGGGATTCTAGATGTTGAACCGAGACGGAGCAAAGAATGGGACAAAGAAGGGGACAAAGACTTGTTCTAGTCCTTCTAGCTTGTATGGTTGAGAACGAACCATGGACAATTAACAAAGAATTGTCATCTCCAAAAGCGCTGCTTTGGAAAGAAGCTAAAGAGAGAAATTCCATCATATAGAACCATACTTGTGTAATGGTTGATCTTCCTCCGGAAAAAGAACCTTTGGGTTGTAAAATATGCTCCCCTGTGAGTAGCTTAACATCTAGGGCCATTGCAGTCTTGCGTGACATGGATGTTGAAACAGTCTTCCCAACCGGAGAGTTGGAAGATGAGAATCAGAGTTGGTTTGCTGGACTGTTGGCTTCTTCCTGAACTTTCATTTTGGTCCCTGAAATGTTCTCATTTTGGTCCTGAAAGTTTAAGATAAAACAGAAACAATGAATCTGACCACAGAAACATTGACTCTGAAGTTAGAAAGCCAACAGTTGGAGAATCAATAGTCTGAAAGTAAAAGTCATATTGAAACAAAGTCTCAATATGAAAGATATGGGTATCACAGATGATATCTTAGGAATTGGATTTCTAAGACATCTAACGGACTAGTCGATAGTTGACAGTCTCGTTGAAGCCACAAATAGATATGAATCATAGAACTGATTGGAATCATGGTGCACCCATAGACAAGGAGCGATATGCTCGAGTCACGTGTAGTTCAATGTATTGTACATACTACAACCGACCTGGTATCGGCCTACAAACAGATCAGTTGAACTAAGGTTCACTGATAATCTTAATAAATTATCAATAGAAGGCGTTAAGTCAGATATGACGATATCTAAATTATTCACTTATCTACGGATTATAGTATTCGGATGTCCAACGGTTCGGGAGAACACAATGATGCAAACCGGATATCGTTATATAAGAACACCAAAGCCACAAGTAAATGTGTATGGTGGGTCTTGGAAAATCCTCTAAGCAAACTTGCAATCGGCCGATTCATGATGGAATCAGAGTTTATCACTTTATACAAAGCATGAAAGAAGTTAAGTAACTTCACGACTCCTTAGAGGACGTCTCTTATTGGGAGAAACGCGTGCCCTTCAGATTAGTATATACATCGTGGCTAGCCGGTCGGCTTTAGGAAGGACACGGATGACGGCGTCTGGACATATCTGTCAGGATCTGTCAGGAGACATAAGACCGTATGACAGTTGATCATCACAGGTGTCACTTTCTTACTAACTAAGGGACTACCCGGAGATCAAGTGTTCTGGCTGTCTAGGGGAATGGGCTTAAAACCCAAACAATACGAACCTTTGCGGTGGTAACCCAACTATACTGATTGGAGATCCCAATAATTTGGTTCAATGGGAAAACTAAGCTGTAAAAGGTTCAGTTGAGCACTTCGGTGGAAGCAAGAAACACTTCGGATGATGATTTTTGTACGGAAACATGAATCCAAAGTTGTTCCCGCGATAGACATTAAAGTGCTACCTGCATGGTGGGTAAAGGTTAAGCTTCCAAACCTTTAAACGATCCTCAAACGGTTGAGGTTAAGGTTGGGAAACTTTTAATGATTCCTAACACTTGTGAAGTGGGGTATAACAGGATACCTTGTAGGAGATCACCTATTTAAGTGCGAGGATGACCGCTTCAAAAAAACGCACTTAAGAATCCAAGTGTGTCCACGGCCACAACGGACAAAAACGTAAGAAGGAAAATGAATAAGAAGAGTTATTGTGTTGATATCATTGTCTTGGCTTACACTAAATACTGACGGTTCAAGACATCACGTTCACCGCGCAGTAAGCCCGATGGTATTCAACTAGAGATGGTTCAAAGCGGAAGCTACCTCTCCTGATGCAATATCTTTTCGCTGAAAGATTGCTGAAAGTAAGCACCTTGTGTGTGCGCCATAATCTCTCTTTCATAGAGGGGATTGTTGGAAATTTGCCTTTGGCGGGGAGATGCGTCCATCCATCTTTGATGAATTAAACACTAGTGTTCCGCATGTTGGAGGCTTTGTCTCTTCACACATGCATAATCTACTAAGTGAGTAGATGACCGTAGGCCCAAGAATCGTCAAATTTTGTTGAGAAATGAAAGAGATATTGGTCCACGAAGTAAGGTGTTTGAGGCATGAAAATATGGTATGGGACAAATCTACCACATCGGTGGGAAAAAGAAGAATTGCTTTCTTTATAAGTCTCTAAAGTGGTAAAGGGTTTGGGACCCCAAGGGGTATCCCATGTGTTTAAAGGAGGGAGAACCTAGATGTGCTTGGGTTCAAGGCTAAGCCCACACGCGCACCGCCGCCCGCCTGTCCGGTCTCGGTCACCGGTCACGGGTCACGGGCTGTGGGGACTTTCTGATATTATCTTTTTGGACCCCAAATTGCTTAATATTTACAGTTTGGTCCCTAGAGTTTCTGGAAAATTGATTTTGGGAAAGACGGAAGGCAGAAACTTTCTGCCTACCGTTTGGACTGTTTTTTGGAGCATTAACCAGCCATTACTTGGCTGTTAACTCCTCCATAAACAACCCTTCTTCATGACCATAAATCAGTCTCTCTAAATGGCCATTAATAGCCTCTCTAATGCCATTAACAACCCTCCTAATGACTATTTACAGCCATGTTTTGGGCAGTTGAACAGCCCTCTCGTGATGTTATTTATTGAGCTATTTTGGCTCAATTGTGGAGACACATACAGTGACATAAAATAGCACAAACAGACAGAAAACACCACAAAACAGTGACGAAAAACACTGTAAAAACAGTGTGGAAAAACAGTGAGCAAAGACCCTCATATACACAAGATATATACACAGAGACAAAACAGAGAGAAAACAAAAACTCTTCCTTCCTTTTCCATATCTTCAGCAAGTCGATTCGTATTTGTTTTCTTCGTCAGACTCAACCTATTGGCTTTGTAGCGTTGAGATTAAAGTGTTGTTTTATCTTGGGAGACTATTGCCCGCTAACGTAAAAGCATATATACGGGGCAATCTTGTCTTAAGGACAGAGTGCAATCACTCGACTCAACACACAACGTTGTAACCATCCAGATTTAGTTGTTTCTTGATTTCAGGTTATCAAGATTCAAGACTCAACAAGCTTGTGGCAGTTTCGAAGATCGGCCTATTTGTTCAACAAGATTCAATTTCTGAATATTGAATGTTTGTTCATCCTTTCGAACACTTGTAATATTTATTTACTTCCCGTACTGCTTTATAAAGTACAACAGAGCACACAACAACTTAAGACAAGATTGTATTATATTAGTATTAGTGTTCGAAAAATGTCGGTCAAAAGTTGTGTGACCAAATCTGGATATGGCTGTGGTTTTCTGCTTGAAGACAGTGATGATGATATTGTTGAAGTTCAACATGTTTATGGTGTCACCTCTCCCGAGAGTGGTGGGAACAAGCGCTCACGAGAGGCTGAAGATGTCAACTGGGACAAGAGGAGAAGGCTGAAGATGTGGTTCTATCTTGCAGCAGAAGGCCTATATTTGTCCTAGACAAAGGATCCAAATTAAGGTAAGGAGGAAATGGACACTCAGTCCGATGAAGTGACTGAAGTGGGCCAGAATCCGAAATTGGGATAAGTTGTTTTTCTTCCTTGTCAAGAATAAAGATTAAATGATGTCTGATTAAACATGGTTTAAAGTAAGGAGGAATATGAAAATATTTTCCAAAATAATTTATATTCCTTACGCTTTAAAATCAGAAGTTTAATCTCTTTTTCTTTCCCGTTTAAAGATTGGACTTTGTAAACGACTTAAAAAGATTTGTTCTTTTAAGTGTAATTATTAAAAGTGTGTAAAGTATGTTCGCACATACGATGGAGAAAGATCCACTAACTGTGCGAAAATTGTTACCACTCTTAAGTAAGCGCCAAGAATTGTCTGGGCACCAATCATAACGGAAGAAGTCTAAAAGCTGAAGACGTTGAGCCTGTCACACTATTTGGCAGAAGATCCTTCATAGGATGATATTGGACACTCAGTCATACAAAGCCTCCGGGCGACTGGAGTGGGCCAAAATTCTTTTGATATGATGATATTGGACACTCAGTCATACAAAGCCTACGGGCGACTGGAGTGGGGCCAGGATTCATTTCATAGGAAAAGAAATGGACACCTAGTAAGGTGGGCCAGAGTTTCCAGGTCTTAAATGATCTGAAGGCCTAAAGAAAGGTAGAAAAGAAATTGGACACTCAGTCTGCCAAAGCAACTGGAGTGGGCCAGAGTATCTAGATAACATATGATCTGGTTACGCCCTAACCACGGGCAAGAGGTTGTTCATGTGAAGTAACGCCACCTCTAAAGTAGAAGGGGTTGGAGAGGTTGTCCTCAATAGGACTTCAGGGAATGGGATCACTTTAAGATGAGGTGATACATGTCCCAAACTTGGTTTAAGGGACGTTGTTGGTCAAGCTGGTTTGAGACTAGTCCAACAGGTCTATAATGATATATTTGTAATCCGTGCATCTATGCCATCATAGATTAAGACACGTTAAATAGCAAGTCATTCAAAAGCTAACGATGTTGAGATTGTTGCCTTCTGTCGACATAAACCCTCAAAATAAATGTGAGGTAGACGAAGAGGCAAAATCACCTTTCCAAATTCCGTCAAGGGAATAGCGAAAGAAGCATCGCTCCTCTAGAACTTAGTCACACCTACTTGGGTGATTTAAAGTTTATACAAAATAGAGGGGGGGAACAAGTACTTTGTGACCTTCATTGATGATGGTACAACGTATGGAATCCTTTGTTTGTTGAAAAGCAAAGATGAAGTTGTTGAAGCGGATAAGCGCTACAAAGCAGAAGTTGAAAATCAACTAAGCCTACGGATTGAGAAATTCGTAGTGATAGAGGGGGAGAATGTGAAGCATCGTTCATCAAACGACTGCTCATTACTCACCTTCAGTCTAACAGTGTTAGCCAAGCGCAAAGTCGTACTCCCAAATTATGTGGGGCAAGGCGATCTTTACCGCTAATGCGATTCTCAATAGAACTCCGCATAAGGATAAGGGTAACCCTCCGTGTGAGATATGGAAAGGATCTCACATACAAATGTTGTGATGTGAGGTGGTTTCGTACCCAAAACTGTAGATTTCATATCCATTGGATCTACAAATAACAGTAGTGCTTATCGCCTCTTGGCGTCAAAGGATGTTGAATTCTTTGAAGATAGCTTTCCTTGAAAAAGGAAAAAGGAGTAATTGCTTAAGGTTAACAAGAACCCGTGAGGGCCTGACTGTCCGGAACTAGACGTTTCGTATCTACAGGACTCGAAAGTTGCTAGCTATCCGGAACTTAATATTCCAGATCTGCAGAACTCAGGGATTCTAGATGTTGAACCGAGACGGAGCAAAGAATGGGACAAAGAATGGGACAAAGACTTGTTCTAGTCCTTCTAGCTTGTATGGTTGAGAACGAACCATGGACAATTAACAAAGAATTGTCATCTCCAAAAGCGCTGCTTTGGAAAGAAGCTAAAGAGAGAAATAGATTCCATCATATAGAACCATACTTGTGTAATGGTTGATCTTCCTCCGGAAAAAGAACCTTTGGGTTGTAAAATATGCTCCCCTGTGAGTAGCTTAACATCTAGGGCCATTGCAGTCTTGCGTGGCATGGATGTTGAAACAGTCTTCCCAACCGGAGAGTTGGAAGATGAGAATCAGAGTTGGTTTGCTGGACTGTTGGCTTCTTCCTGAACTTTCATTTTGGTCCCTGAAATGTTCTCATTTTGGTCCTGAAAGTTTAAGATAAAACAGAAACAATGAATCTGACCACAGAAACATTGACTCTGAAGTTAGAAAGCCAACAGTTGGAGAATCAATAGTCTGAAAGTAAAAGTCATATTGAAACAAAGTCTCAATATGAAAGATATGGGTATCACAGATGATATCTTAGGAATTGGATTTCTAAGACATCTAACGGACTAGTCGATAGTTGACAGTCTCGTTGAAGCCACAAATAGATATGAATCATAGAACTGATTGGAATCATGGTGCACCCATAGACAAGGAGCGATATGCTCAGGTCACGTGTAGTTCAATGTATTGTACATACTACAACCGACCTGGTATCGGCCTACAAACAGATCAGTTGAACTAAGGTTCACTGATAATCTTAATAAATTATCAATAGAAGGCGTTAAGTCAGATATGACGATATCTAAATTATTCACTTATCTACGGATTATAGTATTCTGGATGTCCAACGGTTCTGGGAGAACACAATGATGCAAACTGGATATCAGTTATGAAGAACACCAAAGCCACAAGTAAATGTGTATGGTGGGTCTTGGAAAATCCTCTAAGCAAACTTGCAATCGGCCGATTCATGATGGAATCAGAGTTTATCACTTTATACAAAGCATGAAAGAAGTTAAGTAACTTCACGACTCCTTAGAGGACGTCTCTTATTGGGAGAAACGCGTGCCTTCAGCAGTTATACACTGTGGCTAGCCGGTCGGCTTTAGGAAGGACACGGATGACGGCGTCTGGACATATCTGTCAGGATCTGTCAGGAGACATAAGACCGTATGACAGTTGATCATCACAGGTGTCACTTTCTTACTAACTAAGGGACTACCCGGAGATCAAGTGTTCTGCCTGTCTAGGGGAATGGGCTTAAAACCCAAACAATACGAACCTTTGCGGTGGTAACCCAACCATACTGATTGGAGATCCCAATAATTTGGTTCAATGGGAAAACTAAGCTGTAAAAGGTTCAGTTGAGCGCTTCGGTGGAAGCAAGAAACACTTCGGATGATGATTTTTGTACGGAAACATGAATCCAAAGTTGTTCCCGCGATAGACATTAAAGTGCTACCTGCATGGTGGGTAAAGGTTAAGCTTCCAAACCTTTAAACGATCCTCAAACGGTTGAGGTTAAGGTTGGGGAAACTTTTAATGATTCCTAACACTTGTGAAGTGGGGTATAGCAGGATACCTTGTAGGAGATCACCTATTTAAGTGCGAGGATGACCGCTTCAAAAAAACGCACTTAAGAATCCAAGTGTGTCCACGGCCACAACGGACAAAAACGTTAGAAGGAAAATGAATAAGAAGAGTTATTGTGTTGATATCATTGTCTTGGCTTACACTAAATACTGACGGTTCAAGACATCACGTTCACCGCGCAGTAAGCCCGAAGGTATTCAACTAGAGAAGGTTCAAAGCGGAAGCTACCTCTCCTGATGCAATATCTTTTCGCTGAAAGATTGCTGAAAGTAAGCACCTTGTGTGTGCGCCATAATCTCTCTTTCATAGAGGGGATTGTTGGAAATTTGCGTTTGGCGGGGAGATGAGTCCATCCATCTTTGATGAATTAAACACTAGTGTTCCGCATGTTGGAGGCTTTGTCTCTTCACACATGCATAATCTACTAAGTGAGTAGATGACCGTAGGCCCAAGAATCGTCAAATTTTGTTGAGAAATGAAAGAGATATTGGTCCACGAAGTAAGGTGTTTGAGGCATGAAAATATGGTATGGGACAAATCTACCACATCGGTGGGAAAAAGAAGAATTGCTCTCTTTATAAGTCTCTAAAGTGGTAAAGGGTTTGGGACCCCAAGGGGTATCCCATGTGTTTAAAGGAGGGAGAACCTAGATGTGCTTGGGTTCAAGGCTAAGCCCACACGCGCACCGCCGCCCGCCTGTCCGGTCTCGGTCACGGGTCACGGGCTGTGGGGACTTTCTGATATTATCTTTTTGGACCCCAAATTGCTTAATATTTACAGTTTGGTCCCTAGAGTTTCTGGAAAGTTGATTTTGGGAAAGACGGAAGGCAGAAACTTTCTGCCTACCGTTTGGACTGTTTTTTGGAGCATTAACCAACCATTACTTGGCTGTTAACTCCTCCATAAACAACCCTTCTTCATGACCATAAATCAGTCTCTCTAAATGGCCATTAATAGCCTCTCTAATGCCATTAACAACCCTCCTAATGACTATTTACAGCCATGTTTTCGGCAGTTGAACAGCCCTCTCGTGATGTTATTTATTGAGCTGTTTTGGCTCAATTGTGGAGACACATACAGTGACATAAAATAGCACAAACAGACAGAAAACACCACAAAACAGTGACGAAAAACACTGCAAAAACAGTGTGGAAAAACAGTGAGCAAAGACCCTCATATACACAAGATATATACACAGAGACAAAACAGAGAGAAAACAAAAACTCTTCCTTCCTTTTCCATATCTTCAGCAAGTCGATTCGTATTTGTTTTCTTCGTCAGACTCAACCTATTGGCTTTGTAGCGTTGAGATTAAAGTGTTGTTTTATCTTGGGAGACTATTGCCCGCTAACGTAAAAGCATATATACGGGGCAATCTTGTCTTAAGGACAGAGTGCAATCACTCGACTCAACACACAACGTTGTAACCATCCAGATTTAGTTATTTCTTGATTTCAGGGTATCAAGATTCAAGACTCAACAAGCTTGCGGCAGTTTCGAAGATTGGTCTATTTGTTCAACAAGATTCAATTTCTGAATATTGAATGTTTGTTCATCCTTTCGAACACTTGTAATATTTATTTACTTCCCGTACTGCTTTATAAGTACAATAGAGTATACAACAAATTATACCAAATAATATTATTAGTGGAAGTATATCAGACAATCTGACACATCTCTAAACCAAAAATGAGAAGTGTCAAGTAATATTTTATAATTCTGAAATAAACGTCCCTTAATATCTTGTTAAGTGGAGTCAGTTAAATCTATTTGCTCATGAAAATAGGAATTTTAAAAGAAAAGAATGTGCCAACTGAGAACCCACGTTCGAATAACACGTCTGATCATCATGCAAAAGTATACACTGGGATATTCAAACATAAGATGAACAATCTATTGGCAAAAGAATAACTTTAATACATATTCTCCCAATTCGTGTCTACATGCTTGCCTCATTCACATGACAGAAAGCCAATTTTGAATAACGATACTGGAAAATAATCAATTAACTTGAGTCTTGCCAATTTTTATGTCTAAAGTACCTTGGATGAATTTTCTACACCTCATGAATCTCCAAGTGACAATTGTTACCTAGTTGGTCTTCCTCGTCCTCTGTTTACTACGGAGTATCAATTAACTAGTACTAGTACTTATTCAAGATTTGTATTTACTTCATTTACCAGTATACCAGCCATTTGGTGCATGCTTAATTATATCTCAATGTTAAATTAGCTAAAGTCAATAATATGAACTCTTTGTTGGAATCTCTTTGTATTTATTTCACTATGTTTAGTTTCATTTCATTCCCCTACTCTCTATTAACCATGTCTAAAGATATGTTAAAAGATCCGACTACTCAACTCGATATGGTTGCAAATGTGTTGTTACGCCATTATTTGTGGTGTTTCTACATCTCCAGTGGCCAAGTCGATTAGAAATCTGATTGAGTATGTTGATGTTGGATGGATGTTGTGACAACATCTGGAAATGCTCAGGATAACATCTTATGAAAATAAGAATGTTGCCTGCGATGTTGTGACAACATTCTTGACAACATTTCTGTAACGTTTTGCCTATTCTTCCGGCCAAAACAGGTTGTGTTACTGTGAGTAAAAAATGACCTAGGCAAGCTAACAATGATGCTATGTTTAAAACGTGGTAAAAGAAACAGTCAAAGCTTGGAGAGGAAGCAACGTGAAGATCAAGTCCAGAACGTTGAGCTTTTGAAGGAGCAAGAACCGGTCCAAGCTGAAGCCTTCTTTTACTCAGCCTCCGCAACCAACTAGTGAGGATTTCAAGGGAAGTTCCACACTATAAATAGAAGGGAACTTCAGAGTTTCGATATCCAGATTTGAACAAGAAGAATTACCAAGAGAGCTCTCGGATATTCACCTTAGAAACTGGATCAACACACTTAGCCTAAAGTAGTATAACAACATCTAGTCCCACATTACTACTGCTGCTCAAATTCTAGATCAAGCTTATATTTCAAGCAATAGTAATGAAGATATTGTATTTATCTTTTTTGATCTTTTAACTTTAGGCTGAAGTCATCTGCGACTTCACTTTTGTTTGTAATTTCTTTTTCGCATTTATTGTTCAATCTTGTATAAAGAAATTCATTTGTAATTGTATATAATTTATACAATTCTTTGGTCATTGACCATCAAGGGATATATTAATATATACCCTTGAAATTATAAACCTTGTGTCTCTTTACTTTTCCGCTGCATTTACTCTATGAAGGTTTATAACTGTTTTATCACAATGTTGCCTCAGATGTAGACACAACATTGAAGGCAACATCCAGAAACTGTTTTAATTGCTTTAGCTGTTACTGTTTTATTCTTACATATTCTTGCTTATCCGTAGCCCCGGACCCAACATAGTAGCTTTAAACCGTGTTGTTCATATCCTTCAAAAATATCATCCCACTCAACCAATTCTCCGGCAATTATATAAATTTATATATTTTGACACGAATAAGGTAACATTTTAATGAATTCAAGCAACATAGATATTGTAATATAGAATAATTTCCCTTATGGATTTCTTTCATTATTCACAATATATATAATTGTACAAAGGTTGATTCCTAATATGGTATGAATCCTAAGTTACCTTACAAAGGTTGATTCCTAATACAATTAGAATCCTAAGTTACCTTAAATATACATTTATCATAATTACAAAATATACGGAGAATATCCGCTAATACTCCCCCTCAGACGGAGCGGGAGGAGGCCGAACGCTAAGGCTGGATCGGAAGTCGATAAAGAGCTGTCGCGATAGTCCCTTTGTGAAGATGTCTGCATACTAATAAGAGGAAGACACGTGTAATATTTTGACCTGACCACGAGCAACCTTCTCTCGCACAAAGTGGATATCCATCTCAATATGCTTAGTCCGCTGATGTTGGATCGGATTATGAGACATATAGATGGCAGATATGTTGTCACAATAGACTATAGACGCTTTGCGGAGTGGACACTGGAGCTCCAAAAGAAGATTTCGGAGCCAACAGATCTCAGCAACTACATTAGCAACACCGCGATATTCGCCGGCAAAGACTCGAACGGGATAGTGTGGCTCGCCTCTTGGCGGACCATGAGATAAGATTATCCCCAAGAAATACACAGTACCCTGAGGTGGAGCGACGTGTGTCGGGGCATCCTGCCCAATCTGCATCCGTGTAGGCAAGTAGCTTGGTTGGGGCAGAGGGGTATAGGTGTAATCCAAAGTCTAGTGTGCCCTTAACGTATCTGATAATACGTTTGAGGGCGGCAAAATGGGACTCTCGGGGTCGTGCATGAACAGACACACCGCCGAACGGCATATGCAATATCAGGCCTAGTGAATGTAAGATACCGAAGAGCATCTGCTAGACTCCGATATAGAGTGGGATCAGAAACTGGCGCACCGTCATTAACACTAAGCTTGGATTTTGAGTCCACCGGAGTTGGCATAATTTTACAATTTGCCATCTTGGCCCTGTACACTATCTCTTCTGCATACTTACGCTGACACAGGAACATAGTGGCTGTAGATCTGGTTACCGATATACCCAAAAAATAACTTAGCTTGCCCAAGTCAGTCATATCAAATTCAGTTTTGAGTAGAGCAATGATTTCATTTTTCAAACCGTCAGATGAGGCAGTAAGAACAATGTCATCGACATATAATAGCAAATATGCAGTGCTGCTACGTCGGTGAAAAGTGAAGAGAGAGTTATCACACCTGCTACATACAAAATCAATCTGCAGAAGATACCTGGCAAAGCGATCATACCAAGCGCGGGGTGCCTGTTTCAATCCATACAATGACTTCCTAAGACGCTATACAAACTGTGGAACTGCCGGATGAACAAAGCTAGGAGGCTGATGCATGTACACAGTCTCTTTCAAATCCCTATGAAGAAATGCATTCTTGACATCAAGCTGATGAATCGGCCAATGCATCCCCATAGCAATACTGAGAACAGTCCGAATAGTGGCCGATTTAACAACCGAACTGAATGTCTCACCATAATCAATACCCTCATGCTGATTAGTGCCATTGGTAACTAGTCTTGCCTTATACCTCTCTAATTCACCACTATCTCTGAACTTGCGCCGAAATAGCCACATACGCCGGATAACATTCACACCTTCTGGTCTAGGTACCAAATCCCAAGTGTTCTGCTTGGTTAAAGCGTTAAATTCCTCGCACATGGCCGCATTCCAATTTGGGTCCAGTTTTGCTAGTTTTAGATTTTTTGGAATGGGTGATAAGGATTATGTGGAGAGATTGAAGTGAACCTTGGGTTTGAAGATCCTGTGTTGTGCACGAGTCTCCATGCGATGAGAAGACAGTAGTGGTGGGTCGGGGTTGTAAGGTTGATGGTCCACTAGTTCTGGACCAGTAGGCAGCAGTTCAATGGGACTGGGAGGCTGCAGGGGGTGTAGGAGACATGACTGGAGGCAACATGGGTGGTGTCGGGGTGTTGGACCGAGGGCAGGGGGCTGTTGGCGTGGTGACAGACAGTGTCGGAACAGTGGACTGCTATTGGTACTGTCGGAACAGTGGACTCGGTTCATCGAGAAAGATGTAATCGGTGGTCTGAAATTTTTGGAGATTTGAAAAAGAAAAGGTTGTCTCGTCAAATGTGACGTGACGGGAGACGATAATTTTGCGAGTGGCAATGTCATAGCACAAGTAGCCCCGATGATTAGTAGATAGACCAAGGAAGACACATGGCAGAGTGCGAGGGGCAAGTTTGTGAGGTGCAGTGGAGGTTATGTTGGGGTAGCATAAGCATCCAAAAATATGTAAGTGATTATATGATGGTAGCCTATGGTATAAGATTTCGGTAGGGGTCTTGTTTTGGAGAGTGCTAGTTGGTAAAATATTAAGGAGAGATTCTACCATTTTAACAGCATAGACCCAAAAAGACGGTAGTAGACAAGCATGAAACAGAAGAGTGCGAACCATGTTATTGATGGTACGTATAATTCGTTCAGCCTTTCCATTTTGGGAAGAAGTATAGGGACAATAAAAATGGAAAACCATGCCTTGTTTAGAACAAAAATTGTGAAATGCCGAGTTATTAAATTCACGTCCATTATCACATTGGAATGATTTGATAGATTTTTCAAATTGTGTTTTAATGAATTTTTGAAACTCAAGGAATTTGGAAAAAACTTCAGATTTGAATTTCAGTGGGTAAATCCAGACGAAGTGTGAAAAATCATCTAAGAATACTAGATAGAATTTGTGACCCAAAGAGCTAACAATCGGAGATGTCCACAAATCAGCATGAACAATATCAAAGGGAGAAAAAGTAACATTGTTTGATGACATAAATGGAAGACGAGTATGCTTGCCTAGTGGGCAAGAAAAACAATGTTGGACAATTTTCCCATTATTACATTGAATACGCTTAGAAGTCCTAAGAAAAGTAAAAAAATGGGTTCCGGGGTGTTCGAGTCTGTTATGCCAAGTTGAGGGAGAGATCGCCGCAAGGGATATAGGTGTTTGCGGTCTGACAGCGGAAGACTGAGTAAATGGGTAGAGGTCTCCCACACTATTGCAGCGTGTAAGAATTTTCCCCGTATTGAGTTCCTTTACAGAAAAACCAAAAGGGTCAAATTCGATAGACACAGAATTATTTCTAGTGAATTTTCTAACAGAGATTAGGTTTTAAATGATGTTAGGGGTGTATAGGACGTGATTTAGAGAGAAAGGCGGGTGTGGATGTTTGGTGTGTGTGTTATCGTAACCTTCAATTGGAATGCGATGACCATTGCCGACAGTAATAAATTAAGGACACTTTAACCGAAGTAGTTGAGATAAGTTACCTGACGACCGGGTGAGGTGAGATATGGCTCCGGTGTCCATGTACCAATTTTCGTCGGGCTGTTGAAGGTTCACGATGTTGTAGGCCTGACCCAAATCAGTGGGGGCCAGGCTGCTGCTGCTGCTGGACCCACACCAGGTGGGCTCGCTGCGCCGCTTTGGGCTCGCTCGGTGGCTAGGGCAGGGCCCAAGAGGCTGGTCGACCATGCAAGCTGCTGGAACTGGGCCCCTGCAGTTGGGTAACGGGCATGCAGGCGAGGCCCAGTTCTCGAGACGCGTATTGTTGAATTGCTCCTCCAAATACACTGCCCGCGTATTTTTATTATCCTGAAAAATTTCTTCCAACCGCACCCAAAGGTCACGTGCCGTAGCACCTGTTTTCATGATGGTACACAACAAGTCTTTGGAGATGGTGCCGTATATCCACTGTGACGTCAAGGCGACGCCATGTTGATTCAGCAATATCGGTGGGACGAGGAACGGAGTCATCAATATGGTCGAGCACGTTGTATGCACATGCATGAATATAGAATAGTTCTGTCCACATGGAATATTGACAGTCTTCTTGGTCAAGAATTATAGGGATAAAATTCTTATATTTGTAACGGCGAACGCCGGGTGAAAAGAAGACGATGAACGTTGAGAGGGGTTGTCAAAAGTGCCAGTGGAGGAACCGGAATTTGTGGGGGAAGACATGGTGGCTGCCTTGATGCTATTTCGGCCGAGGGAAAAACAAGATTTTTTTTTCTATTTGGCCGAAAAAGAGAAAGAGAAGGGAGAAGAGTAGGGTTTAAGTTTTAGGCTCTTGATACTATGTAAGATAGAATAATTTCACTTAGGGATTCCTTTCATTATTCACAATATATATAGTTGTACAAAGGTTGATTCCTAATATGGTACGAATCTTAAGTTACCTTACAAAGGTTGATTCCTAATACAATTAAAATTCTAAGTTACCTTAAATATACATTTATCATAATTACAAAATATACGGAGAATATTCGCTAATAGATATCACTGAGTTACTCTCTGTGTAATACTGTAGAGCACCTTATCACAAATTGGTTGCCATGAAGCAAGCCATGGTAATGGGACCAAACAACTTGTTTTGGGAGGGGGGATTCGTGCTGTTTCGAATGAAAAGAAAGGGAAGAATAAAAATAGGCTTCTGGAAGGTCAAAGATGTCCTGATCTCTTGTCTGACCAACTAATTGCCTATCGCCTCAGTATGAACCTTTGAATTGTAAAGACTTCCCTTTTCTAGCTAGATGGGTTTTTGAAAAAACACAATTGAATTTGGTATCTTAGGGTCTGTTTGGATTGGCTTATTTTAGGTGTTTTTAAGCCAAAATGGATTTTAAGCACTTTTGTGGTGTTTGGATAAAATAAAAAAGTATTTGTAAACACTTATTTTTAAGCCAAAATAACAAAAATAAGCCATAAGCTAGAATTCCTAACTTATATAAGCCAAAAGTCATAAGCCCATCCAAACGAGCTCTTAATATTCCCAACTAACATGACATCTTATTCGTTGCAATCAATTCCCATTAAACCAATTTAAGACCATATGCTCCGGTTTAAGTTCTATGCACTAATAATTGTAAAAGATATTTGTAATATATAAGTTATACAATAATCACAATGTATACGATGAAAATCAGCATGACACGTGGCAAGATTTAGGTATGAAGTTCGAGGGAGGTGACTGAGTTCCACATCGAATGCAAGTAACATCGAGGTAGACCAGATGTCAAGTCAAGACCCGGTAGTGACCGAATCAGTTGACATCGGATGAAGAACCGAAGGAGCCCAGTGCGCACCCGTTCCGGATATGGCGTCAGCTGTTACACTTAGCTCACTAAGAGACCATTATTGTCATTAATTGCATTTAATTTAAGAGTGATTCTCGTACATCAATGCCTTACATTCATAGCTATAAAAGGAGTCCAACCTTCATATTGGAAGTGCATCCATTCTCATTATTCACACTTGTACAATTTTGTTCATTGCAATCATAATCATTAAGCTCTCATTGTTGGCTCAAAACCGAAGCAATTAAGCTAACGCCCGAACCAACCTAGATGAGAAGGTTCATCTTGGTTTACGACATTACAAGCTATCTTTCTTACTTGCTATTTCCGTTTTATGTACTTATTGTTATTTGTTTATCATTTTTTATTGCAAATCAATTCACGTATCCTTAAAACAACTTACAAATTTAACTGTATCTTTTTTGGGTAAACACAGATAAATCTTTATGATAAGTAACATTAGTTAAACTGCTATCACAAATTAAACGACACTGTTAATACAAAAATCTTTACACTTTTAAGTGTATAACTTGAAAACCTTTTTTTTAACTAACCAGGTAATGATTGCCATAAATATTGAGGAAACAGGAGATTGCAGAATTACCTTTTGAAACATGGAGTAGAGCTTCTTTTTCTTCAGCAGCAGCTCAAGAGATGAAGCAAAATTGTGCATCTCTAGAAGAAGATAGGCATTTTGTGTATTCCATTGGAATAGTTTATTCCGGTATATGCGCTTCTTCAAGAATATGCTCTTCAGAGTGTCCAATAATACAGTCCATATCCAGTCAAAATTACACATAAATGTACTTCACCTAATCATCCTTGTTTGGTTCGGATAATAATGCATTGATTACTTATGCATGGATTATATAACGTTGAGATTAGTTTTCGTTGAATATTTAGTTTGATGTATTACATATTATTTATTTTTAAAATAAAATAAAAACATTCTTACTATTATGAGGAATCCGGAACTTAAATGATAAAAAAAAAAAAGAGAAGCAATAAAAATACCCCATAAAAAAAGTTACCAGAATACCTTTTGTGCAAGAATTTACTACGCCAAAAAAATTAATCGCAACGGCAAAGTAAAGTCCTTTTGCGCGGGAAATTCCTGCTCAATAAGGATAGTTTTTTTTGTTAACTTTTTTATTTTTCAACACTTGATATTATCCAAAGGTTTGAAATTCACATTTTTTCATACTTTAACCAAAGATTAGTCATGTCTCAAGACTCCGGAACGTCAATATTTTATATAGAACCTGATATTTTCTCAGCTAACAATAATGTAGGCTCAATACATTAAGGATATCTAAATGTTCAGATCATCGTTTTAGGGTTTGTGAAGTGCTTGAAGTAAGTTTTGTTTGAAATCTTGTTATCATTAGGTTTAAGTATTTTATTTTTTAGGGTTTTGATTTAAGTGTATTATTTTTTAGTCAATGCATAACTTTATTTCAAATGTGTCGAGTTTTTTTTTCCTAATTAATTTAGGATGTCACATGAGTTAGTAATAAATGATAATGAAGACTAAGATAACTAATTATCATTAAGAAAATAATATGCAAAAAATATAATATTAACTTTAATTGTAGCTCGGACCTATGATTATCCTGCAGACAAGTACTGATCTATCGATAGGCCCCCGGTGAACGTTGGGATCCATGGAGGTGTCGTATCTGTACAAATAATGTTTAAATTATTCATTATCCTGTAATATTAATTATCTAATCACTTATCGATAAATCATATTAACTAACTTATCCTTTATCGAAAAATTATACTAACTAATTAATACTTTATTGGAAATTATATTAACTATCTAATTTTTTGGGAAACTATAATATTGATGTTTAATAATAAGCTAATGGTTTAACTTATCACTCGTGGTTCATTTTATGATAAATTTGAAGTTTATCATTTATTCTAAATTTGTAAATTAAAATAATTATGTTGTATTATATTTTTATGAATAATTAAGAATTACTTAATTAATTAATTGCTTAACTAATAATGTATATAAAATAACTAAACTATTTAACGGGAAGAATAACTAATCTTTTATCGAAAAATTATATTAACTAACTAATATATTATCGAAAAATTATATTAATGATGTTCAATCCTAAACTAATAATTAACTATTACTAATTAATTATAATTCTACTATAATTAATAAAAAATATATTATCTAACTAATCCTTTATCGAAAAATTATATTAATGATGTTTAATCATAATTAACACATGAAATAATTAACTCACAATTATTCTTCTAACTATAATTAACTCACAATTAACAATTGCTAAATTAATTCAGGAAAAAAGAATCTCGACATATTCAAAATAAATTTATGCCTTGACTAAAAAATAACACGCTTAAATCAAAACCCTTAAAAATTAAAACACTTAAACCTAATGATAACAAGTTTCCAAACAAAACTTTGGACATTTTACAACCCCTAAAAGAACGATCCAAATATTTATGTATCCTTGATGTATTGAGCCTACATTGTTGTTCGTAGAAAAAAAAATCATTCTATATAAAATATTGACGTTCCGGAGTCTTGAGACATGACTAATTTTTGGTTAAAGTATGAAAAAACATGAATTTCAAACCTTTGAAATAATACAAAGTGTTAAAAAATAAAAAAGTTAACAAAAAAAAGTATCCCTATAACGCAGGAAATATCTGCGCAAAAGGTACTTTGGTAACTTTTTTCCTAGAATGTTTTTGTTTGGGGTCATTTAAGTTCCGGACTCCTATTATGAGGGTTAGTTTGGTCATTTTAGCATTTTAATATATTTGTTACTTAATACATACCCTCATTTTTAATCCTCATTCCACCCTGTATAAAATAATACATTGATTCCCGCATAATTTATGCATGTGTTATTTAGGTAAACACTTTTCCGCACTAGGGTGTTTACTCCAAACCAATGAATGTAAGACATGTGTCTTGCATATACACTTTTTAACATTTAACCATGGTTAAGTTATATGCATTTTTACTTAGATATGTTGATTCTAATAAAAGTTAATTGTTTAGTTAGGTGTAAACATCTGTTACGGGTAAGTATCCACCATTTATTTATGAAGAAATACAGAAAAAGCAGCAACCAAACATTATATTAATATTAACATTAATTTCTACGTGGAGATTAGATCTCTTAAAATACCAACTAATTTTCAGAAATTAACAGGCTAGATTTGAAATGTGAAATAGTAAAAAGTTAATTGAAAGTTTGGCACACGAAATTGAAGCTAATTACGTTTGAATTAGTAAGTCAATTAAAATGGGATGGTGGGAGCACATGTATCGAAGCCTTTAAATGGACACATGTGTTTCACACGGTGTTTTAACTTTTAAGAGGCGGGGTCGCGAGGCGAGGCGTTTTACGCAGCACGGGGTGATGCATAAATCCCGAGACACGAGGCGTAAGTCCCATAGATCTACGGGGCGTAAGTCCCATAGATATACGGGGCGTATGTCTCATGTATCTTCAATTTTATAATTTTAATACTAAAAAATAAGCTAAAGTAAAATTTTCATTAAAATTCTGCAAATAAATTCAAATAAATCACCAATAATATAAAGAAATTGTTATAATTATTATATGAGAAAGGTAACAACACAAAAAATGGTACTCCGTAATACCTAGATAATCTTTAAATAAAGTTTTCATCCACTTCGTCATTAATCTCCACATTTATTAGTTCTTTCCACCCTCAATTTATATTTGCACTGATTTTTATTTATATATTTCAAAGAAGGAGAATGATAAAAAGAGTAATTTATATGGCATTGTTATTTATATATTTTAGAAAAAATCACCACAACATGAAAATATGATAACATAAAGTATAAATATCATCACACCAATAATAAAAATTATAATTATAGAAAAATATTTTTAATTTAAAAGAAATTTAACGCCGGGACATACGCTTTTACGCCTGGGGCTTACGTTTTTGCGCCCGGGACTTACGTCCCAAATTCTAGTGTGTACGCCTTATAAATCTACGCCTTTCATTTGCGGCCCAAAGCGTTTTTGTACGAAACGGCTTTGCAAACATTGGTTTCGCATTATTAGAATTGGGGGATTCATGATATCAAGCACCAATCATGCTTGTTGAAGTGAAAGAATTCAGAACTAACCATTAGAAGTGAAAGAATTAATTACATGCCACAGTAGAAAAGCATTACTTCTATTGGATGTGAAAATTTTATACAAGAGTGACTTAGAAATCCTGCAAGTTTTTATGAGTTTGTCAGTGTTCATTTCCTAAATGTTATGCTAGGGGTGAATTTCTCTTTGGCTCATTGCTGAATTTAAGATCAACTTAGCAATTTAGAACAACAACAGAGGGAACCATCCATGAATTGCCTCTATTTAGTAATTATAAGCTCAAAAGTAAATGTTTAATTTAGGCTGCTGCTAAATATTCTTAAGATTTGGTTGAATGTGATAGTGAGTATATTTCATATATTCATAATATATTCTGTAAATAATATTTTAGTGTAATTAATGTAAAATAGAGATCCTAATTCTATTAGGACTACAATTGTACACTCTATATAAATGGAATTAATAAGAGAACTCCAATCAAAGGAGATTTACACTATTCTACATGGTATGAGAAGCCTAAAAACCCTACCCTATTCGGCTGGCCCCCTCTTTTCTTCTTCTCTTCCGATGCCAAATCCTACCGAAACAGCTGATACAACACTATATGACTGATATACACTGCCTGCCATCATATACTACCCGTATACAACAATATACAACATCCCTTAGTCGATATACGCCTTATATACGGTTGATATACCCTCCCTACCATCATATACTATCCATATACCGTCGGTATACCTCTGATATACAGCTTCCCAGACCTCTTCTCTTACAACTAGCCTCGTATACCTCTGGTATACTACTGATATACAACTTTCTTGCCTTCTCTTTCTCTCCGACCGTATACCTCTGGTATACAACTGATATACAGAAGTTCCACACCCTTTTTCTCCACTAAATTTCTGATACCCTCATGGCGTCACCCGCGACCAACATAGCTTCCCCCGTTTCGTCTTCCTCAACACCCGGCGTCACGAATAATCAGCCGCATGCCCAGTACCCGACACAGTGGGCCAGCCCACGTCCTTGGCAACTATTCAGGCACTGGGCCCCGTCGACTAGCCTCTCTCACAAGCTAGGCCCAGCAGCAACAATAGGCACTGTGAGGCCCACTATACAGCGGCCCAACCACAATGGGCACTGTCGACCAGGCCCTTTCCAGGCCAGGTCCAGCTGCAACAGTGGGCACTGCCGAGGCCCACTACACAGCGGCCCAGCACCACCGAACCCCTGTCCATCTACTAGGCCCACTACACAGCGGCCCAACAATAGCCGTCCAGCCTCAACCCAACGGATTTGGGCTATGCTTTTGGTTCTTTAAAAATTAAGCAGCCCAATGATGTGTGGTATATGGATACGGGCGACACGTCTCACCTTACTAACAATTCGGATAATCTTCCTCAACTGCATAATTTAAATACTCCTCAATCTATTATGGTCGGAAATGATCATCGCATTCTAATTCAAGGATTTGGCCACACACTAACTCCACCACCGCATCCCCACTTCTCCCTTAAAAATGTCATATGTGCCCATAACATTATCAAGAATCTAATCTCTGTTAGAAAATTTGCCACCGATAATTCCGTTTCCATTGATTTTGATCCATTTGGTTTTTCTATAAAGGACCTACGTATGGAGAGACTTCTTACGAGATGCAATAGTGTGTGGGTCCTCTATCCTTTCCTATCCACATCAGTTGCCAGTGTCAATTCTCCCACATTTCTAGTTGCCATCTCCTCCTCAACGTGACATAGTAGACTTGGACATCCCGGAGCTCATATTTTTTATTTTCTTAGAAACCACAATTTAATTAAATGTAATGAAGGGAACCTTGCCCAAAATTGCTATTCTTGTCATCTAGAAAAGCATGTTAGACTTCCATTTACGTCATCTTTGAGTATTACTTTTTCTCCCTTTGATATTATTCATGCTGATTTATGGACATCTCCTATTACTGGCAAATTGGGTCATAAGTACTATTTAATATTCTTGGATGATTTTTCTCACTTCCTATGGATCTATCCACTCCACTTTAAATCTCAGGTCTACTCCAAGTTTCTTGAATTTCGTACATATGTTAAAACACAATTTGAAAAAGAAATAAAAACGTTTCAATGTGACAATGGTCGCGAATTTAACAATTCTCTCTTTCATAAATTTTGTACGGCTAATGTCATGGTCTTTCGTTTCTCCTGCCCCCTACTTCCCCTCAAAATGGTAAAGTCGAACGAATTCTACGCACCATTAACAATATGATTCGTACCTTACTTTTTCATGCATCTTTCCCCTCAGTTTCTGGGTATATGCATTAAAAATGGCAGAATACCTTCTTAATATACTACCTACCCGTACGCTTCAAAATAGGACCCCCACCGAGTTCTTATTCCGTCGAATCCCTACCTATGATCATCTTTGGATTTTCGGTTGTCTCTACTACCCGAATCTGGCCTCCACCGTCCCTCACAAATTACCACCTTGTTCCACTTCGTGTGTCTTCTTAGGGTTTTCGTCAAACCATAGGGGGTACTTATGCTATAACGTGTCCACATGCAAAATCATAGTCTCACGTCATATCACATTTAAGGAGAACGTCTTTCCCTTTGCTAACATCCACCAATTCTGACCCACTGATTACAGATTCTTTGATGACTCAGACACCTCACCTTTAGTCCAAAATGTACTATAACCTCAGGCCGTACCGCCACCCGTCCCGTCGACCCTACCCCACTGCCCAGCCCTTGCCCAGTCGCTGCCCAATGATACACCTACCACACTGCCCCACCCCACTACCCACTCCCTGCCCGCCATACTAACCTACCTCACTACCCAGTCCTTTTCTGTCACACTGCCCAGCCCTTGCCCGCCACACTGCCTAGTCCCTGCCCATCCCACTGCCCAACCCTACTACCCGTCACCACTGCCCAGTCCTGATCCCACTGCCCAGTCCAGATCCCACTGCCCAGTCCAGTCCAACACCTCCCAGCCCCCTGCCCCACCCGTGACCGTCCCCACACACCGCATGGAAACCCGTGTACAATATGAGATTTTTAAACTAAAATTTCACTTTAACCTATCCACTCAAACCATCTCACCCGTTCCCAAAAACTTAAAATTAGCCAAACTTGATCCGAATTGGAATGCGGCCATGCGTGAGAAGTTTAATTCGTTAACCAATCAACACACTTGGGATCTTGTTCTGGAACCAGAAGGGGTGAATGTGATTCGTTGTATGTGGCTCTATCGTCACAAATTTCGAGATAGTGGAGAGCTTGAACGCCATAAGGCAAGACTTGTGGCTAATGGTACTGGTCAGCAGGAGGGAGTTGATTGTGGTGAGACTTTTAGTCCGGTGGTCAAACCAGCCACCATTCGCACAGTGTTGAGCATAACTATAGGGAAAATTGGTCTATTCACCAGTTTGATGTAAAAAATGCTTTCTGACATGGGGATTTGAAAGAAATCGTTTATATGCAGCAACCGCCTAGCTTTGTGCATTAGGAGGTTGCTCATTATGTCTGCCGTCTTCGTAAGTCACTATATGATTTGAAACAAGCCTCTAGGGCTTGGTATGAGAGGTTTGCTACATATATCATACAGATAGGGTTCGTGTACAACAAGAGTGATCATTCCATGTTTATTTTTCATCGAGGTACTGACACGGCTTATCTTCTTTTATACGTGGATGATATTGTTCTGACAGCTTCTTCTAATACACTGAAATACGAGATCATTTCCCTACTCAAGTCTGAAATTGCTATGACAGATTTGGGTAAGTTGAGTTGTTTTTGGGGATATCGGTGACCAGATCCGCACATATCATGTTCTTGTGTCAACGTAAGTATGCAGAAGATATTGTCTACAAAATTAAAATGGCAAACTGCAAGATCATGCCCACTCCTGTCGACTCAAAGTCCAAACTCAATGCGGATGACGGGGATCCGATCAACGATCCCTCTCTTTATAGGAGTCTCACAGGTGCTTTTCAATATCTCACCTTCACTCGGCCAGATATTGCATATGTTGTTCAGCAGGTGTGCTTGTGCATGCACGCTCCTAAGGAGCCTCACTTTACAGCTCTTAAACGTATCATTCGGTACGTTAAGGGCATTCTTGACTATGGACTACATTTATATCCCTCCGCACCGACTAGGTTGCTCTCCTACATGGACGCAGATTGGGCAGGCTGTCCGGACACCCATCGCTCTACGTACGGCTATTGCGTATTTTGGGGGGATAATATTATATCGTGGTCTGCCAAGCGGCAAGCCACACTTTCCCGTTCGAGTGCAGAAGCAGAATATCGAGGCGTTGCGAACGTTGTTGCCGAGCTTTGTTGGCTCCGAAATCTCCTTCTTGAGCTTCATTGTCCCTTACGTAATGCATCTTTGGTTTACTGTGATAACATATATGTTGTATACTTGTCTCATAACCTTGTTCAGTATCAGCCAACCAAGCATATTGAGATGAATATTCACTTTGTTCGTGAGAAGATTGCAATAAGTCACGTTAGGGTGTTGCATGTTCCTTCTTCGTATCAGTACTCATGTATCTTCACAAAGAGGCTTCCTCGGCAATTGTTCCTTGATTTCAGATCCAGTCTCAGCGTCCTACCTCCTCCCGCTCTGACTGAGGGGTGTGATAGTGAATATATTCCATATATTCATAATATATTATATAATTAATATTTTAGTGTAATTAATGTAAAATAGAGATCATAATTCCATTAGGACTACAATTGTACACTCTATATATATGACATTAATAAAAAAAACTTCAATCAAAGAAGATTTACAATATTCTACGTAATGTAATTATCATTACTTCTAATTGGTCGCACAACTGAATTGTATATGTTAGTTCCCTAAAAGTGCAGGGTTACATAATTAGATCTTTTAGACCACCATTTTTTTTTCCTGTTACATCTCTTTTCCTTTTGCTCTCTTATTTTGTGACAAGGGGGGGAGGAAGAAGAGGTCCTAGTACTACGAGTGATCATCTTTCGCTATTGAGCGTCTTACTGTACCACTATGGAACATTTACCCTCTTTGCTTCGTTTTACACTGAAAAAAATTAGGAGATTGAAGATGTAACATCTTTTACTTGGGTCTCCCCTTTCAGTCTCAATTATGCTTTGCCAAAAAAGCTTAGCACATTATGTGAGGACTTTTGGCTGGTGCACAATTATGACAAACTCTCTGTACGTAAAGCAATTTGAATACTCGAAAATCAAAGCGTTTTACCTAACTTTAAGAAGTCAAGATAAAAAATATACAAAACTATTAGAAGGAAAAAAGAAATACTATAACTGAAAGCAAAGAGAACAGGCCAAGACTCCTAATCTAGTGGTACTACGTGAGTCTTCCACACAAGAGATATGGGCTCGATCATTCTTTATCTTCCTTGGTTCCAGTTCATGCTTGATCCATACCGCGGGGGCGCACTCCTGAATGAAACAAATCCAAAATGCTCTCCAAACTTGATCTTCCCAGCCTCAACTGCTGCACGAGTGGAATCATAAGATTGAAATTCCAGGATACCAGAACAACTTCCAAAATTAGGCCTTTTAATTTGAAGACTATCAAGTTTGATAGGTCCAAATTTCTTGAGTTCCTGAATTAGGTCCACAGCGTTTAACTTTTTCGGTAGGCCCCTAACACAGATAACCTTTTCCTTAGGACCAGCAACTATGATTGGTCCAGTATGAGGACGTGATTCACTATCACTTGGTGCAACCCTTACAACCTTTTTGGGTAATATTGCACTAGGAGAAGTGATTGTCTTCTTAGCCAACATGGTTGCATAAGAAAACTTTGGTGGTTCTTGCGTAATAGTGACTGATTTCTCCTCTTCGGGGTCTGTACGTTGAAGCTTCAATACCAATGAAGGAAAATTATCGTTACCATTATTCTCAGACATATCAAGATATTCATAGGACTTTTGAGTAGAATCCATGAGAGTCTATAGATAGAAATTTTAGATACAAGAAAGCGGGCAATAATTTACAATGGTGCATAAGGGTGATTTTTATAGAGTTCTGCTCCAAGCTATTTGAAAATATACAACCATATACACGGTATACTCTCTTGTGTATACCTGTATTTCACGGAAACCCAAGGCTATTGGGAGACCGTGATATACACGGTTTACACACTGTGTATATGGTAAGTTTGGTAATAGTTTTTGTATATAATTAGCATTGTATACTGACCATAATTATAGAATTCTTGTACAAGTAGAATATGATTTTGAGAGTAGAATAGAAATATGATTTTCTATATTATGAAAATTGTAAATTGTATATATACTCATTCATTAATGAAAATAATGAATGAATTATTTTTTTCACTTTTTGTTTCCTTACCTGAGATGACTTAGGTTCTCAAAGTGTGAGGCCAATATATTTCATAATTATTGTCGGTTTGAGATATAGCTCTGTATTCCAGATATCAATAATAGAGTTATTTGACATATTTTCTGTTACTTGTGTTTCACAAAATAATTACGAAAATAAAAAAGTTTTCGCATTTCCTTCATCCCTTTTATAGTAGGTTTGGGTAAAGAGCTAGGTCACTACTCACTAGGTGTATTGAAAAGCCAGAATACCTAGTTTGAGAGATTCGTTTGTACTTTTTCTATTGGGAGTGTCATTATGTATAGCTAGGAAAGCGGGACCAAATTAGTTCACTTGTCAAGCAAGGAAATGTCTCAATTTGAGAAGCACATATAAAGGGATAAGATTAAGACATTTATTGACCACCAATTAATTACTATCAAATAGACAAGAATGTTTAGCGCTCCACTCTGATGGGGAGTTTAACATTTAAATCAATATTCAGAAGGGGCAAAATAAAATAACGTTTTTCTTGTACTTCTAATACGTTAATTACTTCTCAAAAGGCAACTAATCATTCATTAGCTTTGGTGAATAAAAATTGGGCCAGAATCGAATTGCATTTAATTTGTAGTGTATTAGACTACTGTTTTGAATATTTCCTTTGCGCGATGAAGAGAAAAGAAAAGTAGAGTCTTGGTAATTATCGAACGTTATGTCTCTAATTTGAAATGTATGATTAGTATGCAGGTAAATGTTCCCTTAGTCCCAAGAGAATGACAATCATGGCGGATTTCAAAATTCCAGAGGAAATTAGATAAGAGCACGCTTTTGATAATATAACTGATTGCAATTGGAGAATCTTGATTAATTACTTTCATGCGAGATTAGGCATTTTTAATGTTACCCATGTATCTACAAAGCTCTTTTCCTTTTATATTTTTTTTCTAATGCTATATAAAATTGTTTTTTCTAAATCAATCTTTTGTATGGCAAATTTAAGGTGTTGATTTACTTGAATCAACCACATTCATATCCAAGCTTATGTTTATATCTAATTCGATATTAAAGTGTATTCAATTTGGATCTAGCTCGATACTCATCCATACCACATGCATCATTTCCTATCAAATTTTATTCATTTGAATTGTTTAATTTAGTGATACTAAAAAAATCTACATTAGAAAAAAAAGTACAATAATAAATAGTAGATTCATGCATTCAAGGGCGTGTTCTAGTGATTAATGACATGAGTGGAAAACCATAAGATCTCAGATTCAAATCCAATAGAGTAGGTGATTTCTTCTCTTGATTGTTAAAGTTATCCGATACATGTGCTGATGAGAGATAATATGTACATAGTGAAATTAATCGAGGTGTTTGAAAGATGACATAGTCACCACGATTATAAAAAAATAATGAATAGTAGATTCAGAGAAATTGGAATTAACAAACACATATGAAGAAGTATGAACCAGCCAACTTCAAGAAATAATAATCTTAAGCCCCCAAGTGGATAATCAAACTCATGACAATAAATATTGGGAGGTTTCAATACTTCATAATGAAGCTAATTGATTAGATACTAATGACCTGAATGCTGATAGACACCTATTTGTGGTGTCTTTGTTGAGGTATTACACATACAGCTTAGAAGACATGGAACTTAATACAGTAAAATCTCTATAAATTAATATTGTTGGGACCATGATATTTTATTATTTTATAGAGATATTAATTAATCGATAAATTAATATTTATTAATTTAAAGAGAGTTTTGTAATTTATTGAAGTTAAATTTTGATTACATAAAAAAACATTGTATCTTAGAAAAAATCATGTATCATATTACGTAATTGAATTACGTAGATTCATTGTACATAATATTAATGAAAACTAATAAATAATGTTCATTGTTTCTTAATAATTAAGTATTATTCATTATATTTTTACTAAAAACATTCAATGTATGATGGTGACAAAAAATACTATATAAACAAGATAAAAAATTTCTTGAAACCACACCCAACAATGGCTCCTTATCTAAAAGGTGTCACGAAATCAACAATGACGGATCAAATAAGCAAAGAATTATGTGAGTACAAGAGAGGTCATTCGACATGCACTCAAAGAGATGAGCTCCAACTAGACTTCAATTTTAAGAAAAAAATAAATAACACTAGAATCATATTTCAATAAATTGTCTTAGTTATGTTTGTGTAAGTTTATATAATTATTAATTTATGATACTAATGGGACCCTATATTTACATAAGGGTTTTTTGAAAATATATTATCTTATCGAAATTTGTTAATTTATCAACTGGTCCAAGTCAGGACCGGAGTAAAATATTATCTTAGAGAATTTATTAATTTACTGAGTACCAATTTATAAAAAATTTACTGTATATAGAGTGTGCGGTGATAATGGGGAACCATTAATTTTCTATGGCATTCTTCTGTTTCTACAAGTAGACACATCTACCTGAGAGCCTACAAAATTACAATTATCCTAGTAGATAAGGGTGAGGGTTTGCTTGGACTTGGGTTCACAAACACAAATTAGTAAGCAGTATATATATATATATAGTACTAATAAAAGTCTTTTTTGTCGGCATCACACATATAGCATGTGTGCAGTGAGTGAGAGGGTGGTCATAGATCAGCCCTCAGCTCTTCTTTCGAAATTCTCGAACATGTACTTTAGAATGAATGCACTTTATGAACACAAGATAAGGTTACATGCTCTTTTACTCCCTATTACCAAATTTGTCAGACCTTGACTAATTTTCACTGAGATTAAGAGGGAAATTTTGAAGTGTGAAATAGTGAAGAAGTTAATTGAAAGTTTGGCACACCAAATTGGAGCTAATTACGTTAGTATTAGTAAGCCCAGATTGCAGCATCGATACAAGCGGATGTAGATCATCGGGGAATCAGGAGTATATAGATGCAAAGAAATCTGAAATGTGTCAATCACTACATTTTTAATGTAGGCATTAGCTGCTAAAAGATTTCATTAGTGATGGAAACTCCTCATTTACCATCGTCCAAGATGTTCTTGTAGCTATGCAGGCAATGTGGATTCTAATAAACAAGCTTAACTTGATGGCTCGGCCCACTAGTTCTGGATATATTGATCGCACAAACTATACATATTCGACACATACACTGGACAAAGGGAGCAAAGTAAGTCAAGAAACCAAAGGAGGATCTCCTGATAGTCTTTGTACCGTACGTTAATCAATTTGAATACTGGAAAATCAAAACGCTTTAATTACCTAATTTTCATAAACTAAAATAGCAAAAATAGCCAGTCAAGATAAAAATATGCAACTATTTGAAGAAGAAAAAATATACTATAATCGAAAACAAAGAGAACAGGCCAAGACTTCTAATCGTGGTATCTGAATCTTTTACACAATAGGTATGTGCTCGATTCTTTATCTTCACCGGCTCCAATTCATGCTTGATCCGTACTGCGGGGGCGCACTCCTGAAAGAAACAAATCTTATGTGTTCGATTCTTTATCTTCCTCGGCTCCAATTCATGCTCGATCCATACTGCGGGGCGCACTCCTGAAAGAAACAAATCCCACATGCTCTCCAAACTTGATCTTCCCAGCCTCAACTGCCGCACGAGCAGAATCGCGAGACTGAAATTAAGTATTAAGCCATGCAACAGATTGGAAATCAATGTTAATGATATTTGATTTACTATTAAAAAGAGAATTCTTAGGAGAAAAATGGTTAGTAGCCAGAGAAAATGTTTTAGCAGAAAGAAAAACTGAGATTATCATGAACTTGAATAATATGAAATGTTGTAAAATAAACAAATTACCAGAATATACGATTAGCTTTAGTAAGTTCTTTTACGAAGCTAGATTCCTACCAGAAGAAGGAGTAATTTATCAACAACTATACTATGACCATTTACCTATACCATATAATATTGAAATATCAAAAGAATACGTACAGTTAGAACCTAAGGAGAACACCCTAGGCGAAAGAATACGAGTTTTAAGAGCATATCTAATGAGGAAATGAGAGGAATATCGATTACAACAAAAAATTAAAAAAGATAAGAAAATAGGATTAAGAGAGATATGTGGATTTACTGAAAGAAGATTAATATTTGGGTGTGATGATAATAGAAAAGAAAAGAAGTATAGAAAACATAGAAAACATAGAAAATACAAGGATAAGTATGAAAGAAACTATAAAGATAGGAAATATAAAAAATATAAGAAAAGACCTTATTATAAGACATATAAGAAAAAGAGATTCAGGAGATATAGGAATAATCCGGATACTAGGAATAAATTTAGATACAAAAGAAAATTTAGGAGAAGGAGAAATGTAAATCCTATAGAAGCAGACAAATCTAAAACTAAAGAAGAAAAAGTTAAGGAATGTAAATGTTGGAATTGCAATGAGAAAGGACACTATGCAAATAAGTGCCCGAAGCTAAAGAAAACAGGAGTAAAATATATAAATACAGAACAATTTGTAATGAGCTTACAGCAGATTAAAGAAGATAATAATAAGTGGTATGACTACGAAGATTTTTATGTTAGTGAAACAGATGAAGAATCAGAAACAGAAAGAGTAAGTTATATCCACCAAAGTGAATATTCAGATAGTGAATTTAGTCCTGAATAAGATGAATACACTAGAAAGACAGAAAAGAGAACTGATAAGAGAAAGAGAATACTGGATACAATGCGAAGAATATACTAGACGAAAACTAATTGCAACTTCTGCAGTTAATGAAACAGGAAGTATGTACTACAATGATAGGTACAGAAAGATTACCAAAAGATTATCAAGAATAAGAGCAGCAATGAATAAAATACATTGGAAACAAATAGAAATTGCAAGACTGATAGAAGAGTCAATGAGAAATGAAGAGACTAGGCAAGAAGTACAAGAGTACGAACAGGATGTAGAATTCAACATAAGATTAGATAATCCTGACTAAATGGTAGCAATACATATAGAAGCTCAAATAGAATACAAACCGAATAAAATGATAAAACAAAAAATATTTATTGATAGTGGAGCAGATATATGTCTAGCTAGGAAAGATGTTTTAGAATCTCACAGATGGAAAAGATCTAAAATACATAGAGCTAAAGTATCAGGATTCAATGAACAGTCCAAAGAATTAGATATAATAGCAGAGAATATGCGAATTGTCTTAGGAAAAACTATTTTTAGAATACCAATAGTATACCAATTAGACAATATGAAACAACAAGTTTTATTAGGAAATAACTTCCTAGATTACTTCAAAACCCAAGTGATTAATAAGAATACCTTTTGTCTACAATCCCCCTGTAACAGATGGATTATACTGAAAAGAATATTACCAGTAAGTACTATAAGATTATGTACGATTAAAATGGAAAGAAATAATAATTTAGAGCTTTTAAAAGAGAAGTATTTGGGGATGTTAAAAGGAAACTTCGGAGAAAATCCGATGCAGCTTTGGGAAAAAGAAAAAATATATGGGGAAATAAAACTGATAGATCCAAGTGATTTAGTCAGAACAAAACCCATAAGATATAGCCCAACGGATCAAAAAGAATTTGAAATCCAGATCAAAGAACTATTAGAAATGAAGGTAATAAGAGAGAGTAAGAGTCCTCATAGTAGCCCAGCCTTTTTAGTAAGGAAACATAATGAGCTAAAACGAGGAAAAGCCAGATTAGTAATTGATTATCGAGAGTTGAATAAAAAGACTATTTTTGATGGATACTTTTTACCCTATAAAAGAAACCTCATTAACAGACTAGGAAATAAAAAATGGTTTAGCAAATTCGACTGTAAAAGTGAATTTTGGCAGATTAAATTGACTAATGAATCTAGAGCTTTAACAGCATTTAGTGCCCCTCAAGGACACTATGAATGGAATGTATTACCAATGGGATTAAAAAATGCACCACAAATCTTTCAAAGAAGAATGGATCAAGCATTTAGAAAGCTTGCAGACTTCTGTATCATATATGTGGATGATTTATTAGTTTATAGTAGCAGCTTAGAAGATCATATTAAACATGTAGAACAATTCATTGAAACGATTAACCAACACGGAATACTTTTATCAGAAAAGAAATCAGAAATATTCAAGAATACTATTGAATTCCTAGGCTACATTGTCGATAGCGAGGGAATACAATTACAAGAACATGTTGTAACAAAGATTAAAAACTTCAAGGAAAGATTAGAGAATAAAAGAGAAGTGCAGCAGTTTCTTGAGTGATCAATTATGCAGCAGATCATATAAAAGATCTACCATATTTGAGAAAGCCATTGCAAGATTTGATTAAAAAAGACGTAACCTTTGAATGGAAAGAAGAGCATACCCAGGCGATTATCAAGATTAAGGACAAGGTAAAATCGTTACCAAAACACAGAGTACCAACAGATCAAGATCAATTAGAACTCTTTACAGATGCTAGTGATATAGGATGGGGAGCAGTCCTAATAGCATATGATAAAGAAGATGTTGATAAAGAAAAAATGTTAATTTGTGGATACGGAGGAGGAACATGGAAACCTAATGAAAAGAATTATCACATAAATGAAAAGGAATTATTGGCGGTAAAATTTGGAATAAAAAGATTTCATTACCATTTACTACCAGTAAAATTCATTGTTAGAACAGATAATACTCAGGTAAAGGCATTTATTACAAACCGAATAGATCATTTACCGGAATTGAATAAAAGAAGAAAATGGCAATCATTCTTCTGTTGTTATGATTTCATTGTTAAGAATATATCTGGAACTAAGAATGTTTTAGCTGATTTTCTTAGCAGATATAACTATGTCGATTAACAGCGAAGATTTCGAAGAATACATAGCCAAAGCGATGCAAGAGATTATCCGAACAAATGAAATAATGATTACCAGATTACAGGAGAATACCCAGACTATCAACAAGCTGGTAGAAGCTATACAAGATTTCTCAAAATTGAAAATCTTACAACAAGAACAACAGAAAAAACCAACTACACTACCACCATTACAACAAAAAACCTTTGTACCATTCTCGTCTAAACTTGCAAAGATGCCATCAGCCATACCCTCAACATCAGCAACGGTATCTATGCAGACAATCTGAAGTATAGGCCTGAAGTGATTACTGCTTATGAAAAAATCAATAAATTTTATGATTATAAGACTAACCCTGATATTGTACGCAATGCTAAACTGAGTAAATATCCAAGATTTATTTGCAGTGAAAAGGCAAATCCGAACATTGTGGAACGATTATTCACATACGGATTTATTGACAAGATTATTACAGACGATAAAATGATTAACCTCACCAAGCTACCACAGATTATCACAAGATCAACAGAGCTTATGATGGAATCCTTTGGCAAAGGGATCTACGGAATACAGATTTTAGATGCATCTACCAACTTAAAGGGTAAGCCAATTGTTATTTGTCAAATTTTTAAGACAGGAAGGAACAACACCATCAGCGGGGATGATAAGAATTTAAACATGACAATTCCCTGTGCACTGGATAAGTTCCAAGACTGGATGAGTACCAAGAGAGTATTTGGATTAATGACATTAAAAACAAGAATAGAGGACATGTTACGAAATCGGAAAGCATCCGTAATTGGATCTTCCAAAGGAGGAGATGTAGAAGAAATTATGACCCTTTACTATGACAATGACATCGAGGTAAAGGAGACTACTGAATTAACCCTTCTATTAGACAAGATTACCAACCTAAAGCATACCCATGCTGAGGAAACTATCAGAATATATAAAACAATGACTGAACAAAAACGAAGACCAGTGATTAAAACAGAGGCGGCATCAACGTCTACGATAAATATTAAAAAAGAACAGAGTCCTGATCCTTTTGAATAAGGAGGGAAAACAGATTATTTTTTGCAGGTACAATGTAAACCCTGGCGAAAAAGGCCTTATGGCCTGAAAAGATTATGGCTTAACAGCCCAAATGATTATTAAAGGTATCATTTATTTGAAACCTATAAAAGAGGCTTATGGCCCAAACAGATTATGGCCCAACGTAGTGTTTTATACTACGGTAAAGCCCAAAAAGATTACCTTGACAGGGAGCATGTAGTTTACTACTTGTAACCCAGAAAAAGAGGTCCTCAGGACCCAAAAAGATTATGGCCTTATGGCCCAAAGATTATGGTCTCACGACCCAAAACTGATTAAACACTGTTAACTCAGAAAAGAGGTCATAACGGACCCAAAAGAATATGGCCCAATGTAGTTTAAACTACAGAAAGCCCAAATAAAAGAGGCCTTAGTGCCCAACATGATTATGGCCTTACGGCCCAAAAGATGATTACAATTAAATATCACGAAATATCCCCAACATATATCTCCAAAAGATTACCAACCGGACAGCTGGAAAGTATTGAACAGAACAGCAGCCCGACAAGAAAATGACATTTCTCACAGAAAGTCATGCCAGATTATGACAGCTGAACCAATCGCCGGATAACGACAAAGGCAGAATGGACAGCTGACAGAATAATCGAATACTGACAAAATAGCTTTACGGAAAGTAGCAGACAGGCACTGTTGCCTTTACGACTTTTTGGAAAGCAAAAGACTAAACGACAAAACAACTTTACGGAAAGGAGCAGACAAGACACTGTGGACACTGTAGCCTTTATGACTTTTGTAAAAGTATTTTGTCTGATTACTATTTGATTACTGTTTACTTTACGACTTTTGAAAAGTAATACTGTTTACTTTTAAAAAGCGACGAATAGTGAATAGCCGAGGTTATCTATATAAGGAGCCTCTTGTAAAGACGAAAGATTCATTCGAAAAATTCTGAAATAGAAACCTTTACACAAATTCTCTCTATGTTCGGCTAAAGCACCCTTCAGTCTATAATCCGATATCATCCAAGAACAGAATAAGATTAAATCAAATATTATCCAAGAACAACATAAGATTAGTTTAATAACCACCAACTAGTATCATAAGGATAAGAGTATCATACTTTGATAACTTATGATTAGAACCATATTAGTAAGAACACAACATCTTTTTAAGATAATCAGAGGATACCCGTAACTGACTCCCAAGCTCCCAGGCGACAGAGTACCCGCGGCAGGAAGGCAAAGGGGAAATACAGGCCAAAGGAGGGTGAGATTACTTCGGTGATCTGAATATCTGATTAAAGGTATGTGTTTCTAATTATGATTTTGATAAGTATATTACCTTATTGATATGATGCTTGAAGGTTGATATTAGATTATTATTATGATGTTTAGACGATTAATGTTGATTGATCTTATGATGTTTGGAGTGCTGATAGGAGATTATAGACTCAAAATTCAAAAAATGAAATTGAACTTAAGATTATCACCCAGATTATTACATGCTTATTATTCGATTAACTCTGAAAAAAATTTGATTAAACAGATTACCATCTATGTTCTAGCCTCTAGGGGTATATAGATGAAGAAAAGATCCGCCGTACCAGAACAACTTCCAAAATCAGATCTTTTAATATGAAGACTATCAAGTTTGACAGGTCCAAATTTCTTAAATGCCTGAATTAGTTCCAAAACTTTTAACTTTTTTGGTAGGCCCCTAACACATACAACCTTTTCCTTAGGACCAACAACAATGTTTGGTCAGGACGTGATTCTGTATGACTTGGTGCAACCCTGACAACCTTTTTGGGTAATATTGCATTAAGAGAAGTGCTTATCTTCTTGGCCATCATTGTTGCATAAGAAAACTTTGGTGGTTCTTGCATAATAGTGACTGATTTCTCCGTTTCGGGTTTTATACAGGAATACATTGATAGCAACGCAGGAAATTCATCGTTACTATTATTCTCGCACTTATCAAAAGCTTCATAGGATTTCTTGTCTTTAGTCTCTATAGACGGAAGATTTGATACTTGTTAAATATACACAATATACACACATATATTGTGTATATTAGTCTCTCGGTTTCGATAATTGTACACGGTACATAGGATATAATTTAGTCTCCTAGTTTAGGTAATGTTGTAGTGTAATTAGTATTGTACACTTACCATAATATTTGTATTACCATAATTGTATAGTTAGTATCCAAGTAGAATAGGAATATGATTCTCCTATTATGGAAATATGTAAATTGTATATAAACTCTTTCAATCAATGAAAATAATCAATGGATTATTTCTTTCATGGTATCAGAAGTCTAGGTCTTAAAATCCTCTCTCTAAAAACACCTCCTACTCTCGTCGCCTCCTCGAAATCCGAGCCCTCTTTGTCTCATTTTTCGTACCGACGGTCTCTCCTCTCTTCCCAAATTTTCCTTCCAAATCCCTCAATCACATATGTTCAATCAATATGTCTACATCCCGGAACACGTTTCATCATGCCCTTACAGTTTCTAACATCAAGAATAACATCCTTCTTGTTCATGAAATAGAAAACGTCCAATATGCGACGTGGGTCGAACTGTTCAAAATTCACGCACTTTCGCATCAAGTCATCCATCACATAATCCCCGCGGCTCCTAAGGATACGGAGGTGCCAAAACGCGAGGATGATCCTAAGTTATGGATGACTCTTGATGCCACAGTCCTCCAGTGGATATATTCCACAATTTCTACCGACCTTTTGCAAATGATTATTGAGCCTGACGCTACGACACATGCAACTTGGGATAGACTGCGTGATATATTCCAGGATAATCAAAATTCTAGAATTGTTACTCTTGAGCAGGATTTCTCCCACGTCAATATGGAAGATTTCCCTGATGTTTCGGCTTATTGCAAAAGATTAAAGGAATTGGCGGACCAACTTCGCAACGTTGGCGCGCCTGTTTCGAACGATCGTTTGGTCCTTCAAATGGTTTCCGGCCTCTCCAAAGCCTATAGTGGTGTTGGAATGCTTCTTCGGCTAAGCAATCCGCTTCCGCAATTTTATCAGGCTCATTCTATGCTTACACTCGAAGAAACAGGCATGGAAAAACGAGCGGCTACCGGTGCTAGTCCAGTAGTCATGATGACCGAGTCCACGGTGTATCCTACCGGTTCCAACAACTCAGGCCAAAACTGCAACAACGGTGGTGGCAAAAAGGGTGGAAATAAGAAAAATGGCAAGAACTGCGGTGGCAACAACGGCGATAGCCAACAGAATGGTGGTGGTGGCCCTCACGGTGGTCAGCAGCAGCAGCAACAACAACAGTTATGGCCCCACAGTGGACTCCTATGCAGTGGCAGTGGGCCCCACAACCATATTTTGGGCCCAGTCCAATTTCGCCCACCGGCGTGGGCGGCCACGACGATCCGAGGCTCAATTCTGCCTGGATCACGTACATCTAGTCATCTGGGCCGAGGCAGCAAGCAGGGGTACTTGGGCCTCGGCCTCCACAGGCCCATCACGCCGTGGCACCCACGTCTACAGACATCGAAGTCGCAATGCACACATTTGGTTTAACTCATCTGGACCCAAATTGGTATATGGACACCGGTGCCACTACCCACATGACATCCGATTCAGGTACGCTCTCGTCTTATTCCAATTTGAGCAACCCTGGCGGTATAATTGTCGGTAATGGTAATTCTATTCCAATTTGTGGTTATGGTCATAAAACTTTATCTCCCCCTCATCCACCTCTTATCTTGAAAAACACCGTACACACCCCCAAATGGATTAAAAACTTAGTCTCTGTCCGTAATATCACTACTGACAATTCCATTTCTATTGAATTTGATCCATTTGGTTTCTCTGTGAAGGATTTCAAGACGGGGAGTCCTCTCATGAGGTGTGATAGTAGGGGAGATCTTTATCCTATCACACCCAGTTCCGGTCCATCGAGTCAAGCCCAACCATCCGCCTTTGCAGCCAGTTCTCCTTCCTTGTGGCATGCTCGTCTTGGTCATCCGGGATCATCTATTTTGTCGTCATTAGATAAAAATAGTTTTATTTCCTGTAAGGGTACGAGTAGTAATCCAAATTGTCAGTCTTGTTCTCTAGGAAAAATTGTTAAGTTGCCATTTGTAGACTCAAATTCTCATACTTTAATTCCATTTGATATTATTCTAGCGACTTATGGACGTCTCCTGTTCTTAGTTCTGTGGGTCATCGGTATTATGTTCTCTTTTTGGATGATTATTCTAATTTTTTATGGACATTTCCATTAGCAAAAAAATCTCAAGTTTTTTCCGTCTTCTTAAAATTTAGAGCATTCATCAGAACCCAATTCGAATGAGAAATCAAAAATATTCAATGTGATAATGACAAATAATATGACAATGGGGTGTTTCGGGAATTCTGTGCTAATAATGGGATCAATTTTCATTTTTCTTGTCCTCATACGTCTTCACAAAATGGGAAAGCTGAACGCAAAATTCGTTCCATAAATAACATTGTCTGAACCTTATTAGTTTATGCTTCCGTACCCCCGTCTTTTTGTCATCATGCTCTCCAAATGACTACCTATCTCCTTAACATAATTCCTTCTAAATGTTTGACATATTCTTCCCCCCTTCAAATTTATATAATAAAATTCCTTCATATTCACATCTTCGGGTTTTTGGGTGTTTGTGTTATCCGTTATTTCCGTCCACCACAATTAACAAACTTCAGGCCCGGTCTACTCCGTGTATGTTTTTAGGGTTTCCGTCTAATCATCGTGGCTACAAATGCTTTGATTTATCCTCTAATAAGATCATCATTAATCTCCATGTCATTTTTGATGAATCCCCATTTCCATTTGCTAAAGTTAATACTCCCGTGCCTAGTTCGTATAATTTTTTGGATGATAGTATATCCCCGTATATTATTCAGCATTTTTCGGACGTCTCCCGCACCCAAAATTCTCCAGCGGGCCCACTACCCGCTGGCCCCACTGGTCCGTCACCCACTGCCAGTACCGCCACTAGGCCAGTTCCAGCGATTGGGCCAGTCCAGCCCAAATTTGGAACTGGTCCAGTTCCTGCTCCTGTTTCTCGAGTTGGGCCAGTAGGCCCATTGCCTACTGGCCAGTCCATCCCTAGCCCAGCAAATTCCCGAAATCCGCCCAATTCTTCCTTGAGTCATAGACCGGTCACTCGTAGTCATAAAAGGGGTGTTTTTACACCAAAAAGACATTTTAATTTATATTCTAATGTCCCTAAATCCCCCTTACCCCATAATCCTGTGTCTGCCTTAAATGACCCGAATTAGAATATTGCTATGACTGATGAATATAATGCTCTTATTGATAATAAGACGTGGAAGTTGGTGCCCCATCCATCTGGTATTAATATTATTAGGTCTATGTGGATTTTTGCTCATAAAGAGAATTCAGATGGTTCATTTGCTCGACATAAGGCGCGACTTGTGGGTGATGGTAAGACTCGGCAGGTTGGTGTAGATTGTGGGGAGGCGTTTAGTCTGGTGGTCAAGCCAACTACCATTCGCACTGTGCTTAGCTTAGCTCTTTCGAATGCATGGCCTATTTATCAGTTAGATGTAAAGAATGCTTTCCTACATGGGGATCTCAAGGAAACAGTCTATATGCATCAGCCTTTGGGATTCAAGGATCCCAAACATCCTCATCATGTCTGTTTGTTGAAGAAGTCCTTATATAGGCTTAAGCAGTCTCCCCGGGCTTGGTATACGAGGTTTGCAGATTATGTTTCGACTATTGGGTTCACTCACAGCAGGTCGGATAATTCCTTGTTCATCTACCGTCGTGGTCCGTCCTTGGCCTACATTCTGTTATATGTTGATGATATTATCTTGATTGCCTCTTCTGATGCCTTACGCCAGTCTATCATGACCATGCTCAGCTCTGAGTTTGCTATGAAAGACTTGGGGCCCTTGAGTTATTTTTTAGGGATTGTTGTCACTCGTCATTCAGATGGGTTGTTCTTATCTCAACGAAAGTATGCAGCTGAGATCATTGAGAGGGCTGGGATGTCATCCTGTAAGTCCATTTCCACTCCAGTTGATACTAAGCCTAAGCTTAGTGCCGCGGCCGGCGTACCCTACGAGGATCCGACCCGCTATCGCAGTCTTGTAGGGGCCCTTCAGTATCTTACCTTTACGAGACCGGATATTACATATGATGTCCAGCAGGTGTGTTTGTTCATGCATAATCCCAGAATTGAGCACATGAATGCACTCAAACGCATCATTCGGTATATTCAGGGTACACTTGACTATGATTTGAATTTATATCCTTCCTCGACGTCCACACTTGTCTCGTATATGGATGCTGATTGGGGTGGCTGTCCAGACACCAAACGGTCTACGTCTGGCTATTGTATGTTTCTTGGCAAGAACTTGGTCTCCTGGTCTACGAAGCGTCAGTCGACTCTATCCCGCTCAAGTGTCGAGACTGAATATTGAGGGGTAGCTAATGTGGTCTCGGAATCATGTTGGTTACGTAATTTGCTTTTGGAGCTTCATTGTCCGATTCAGAAGGCAACATTGGTTTATTGCGATAATATTAGTGGCATGTACCTTTCTGGTAATCCGGTTCAGCACCAGCGCACTAAGCATATCGAGGTGGACATTCACTTTGTCCGCGAAAAGGTTGCTCGTGGTCAGGTACGCGTCTGTCATGTCCCGTCAAGATATCAAATTGTCGACATCTTTACAAAGGGTCTTCCCTCGGTCCTTTTTGAAGATTTTAGGGATAATCTTAGCGTTCGAAGACCACCCGCTATGACTGCGGGTGTGTGTTAAATATACACAATATACATGTGTATATTGTGTATATTAGTCTATCGGTTTCGGTAATTGTACACAGTACATAGGATATAATTTAGTCTCCTAGTTTAGGTAATGTTGTAGTGTAATTAGTACTGTACACTTACCATAATATTTGTATTACCATAATTGTATAGTTAGTATTCAAGTAGAATAAGATTTTAGGAATAGAATAGGAATAAGATTCTCTTATTATGGAAATATGTAAATTGTATATAAACTATTTCGATAAGTGAAAATACTCAAGGAATTATTTCTTTCAATACTAATGCGAGAAAACCATCTTTACAACTATTCTCATCACAGGATTTCTCCTCTTCAAGCTCTATCGAGGGAATTATTGATACAAATGCAGGAAAATCGTCGTTATTACTATTTTCATGCTTAGTAAAATCTTCACAAGATTTCTCCTCTTCGATATCTGTAGAGAGAAGGTTTGATTTCACTACAAAAAAATCACCATTGCTATTATTATCAGACATATCAAGATATTCAGAGGATTTTTGAGTAGAATCCATGAGAGTCTATAACTAGAAATTGTCGTTAGAAGAATTGAGGAAAGTAGATAGGAGTAATAATTTACAATGGTGCGTAAGGGTGATATTTATAAAGTTCTCTCCAAGCTATTTGGTTTCCTTACTTGAAACGACTTAGTTTCTCAAAGTGTTAGGCCAAATATTTCCTAATTATTATCGTTAGAAGAATTGAGGAAAATAGTTTGTGTTTGAGCATTTAATTTTAAAAGCACTTTTGAGTAGAGACAGTGTTTGACCAAACTTTTAAAAAATGCTTCTAAGTGTATTTTTTCAAAAGTACTTTTCAAAAAAAATGTTTTTAGGCAAAAAATATTTTTTAAACTTCTGAAAAACTATTTTTGCTATTCCCCAAAATCACTTATTTTCTTTCAAAAGCTTGGACAAACAACTCATTTTTTTTTAAAATAATCACTTTTGGAAAAAAATAAGCTTGGCTTAACAGGCTAATAGTCCGTTTGGGTCAAGTGATAGGTTTAATTGAACTATCAGTTAAAGTTCAAACCGTACTCATTTTTGTTCTTGGATGACATTTACATTAATTCGTTTTTTCAGAGTAAGTTGCCAAATGCTTATATAAAATTGAATTCTCTAAATCAATTTTTTGTGTTAAAAGTTTATGGTGTTGACTTACTTGGATCAACCACATTCATATTCAAGCTTAAATAGTTTAGATCTAATTCGATATTAAAGTGTATTCAATTTAGATCTAATTTAGATCTAGCTAGATACTCATCCACGGAGTACGTTTTATCCGTTTAATTGTTTAGTGAGACCGTGAGACTGTAAAGTTCAGGCCAAAAGAGTTGATTGTATTGATGTTAAACGTTGAATGTATATTACATCCTAAAGTATCATACAAGCTGTCATATCTTCTAATATTAGAAAACACTCATAATTGACATCTAACTCTATCATAATATTCCATAAATCACTCCTAAGATACTCTATCATAATATTTCATAAATCACTCCTAATATATTGTAACCCCCCCTCAAGTTGGAGCATGTGGGTTCAAGATGCTCAACTTGCTAAGGAGAAAATCAAATTGCTTTTTGCCTAGAGCCTTTGTAAAAATATATGCCAATTGAACCGTCGTAGGAACATACGAGGGATCAATCAAACCTTCTGTAATAGCATCGCGAATGAAATGACAATCCACTTAAATATGCTTCGCTCGTTCATGATAAACCGGATTCCGAGCAATATGTAAAGCCGACTGACTATCGCAAAATAATGGAATAGATTTAGGATGATGAACTCCTAAACTTAACAACAAACCTTTGAGCAACTTAAGCTCACAAGTGATGGCTGCCATTGAACGATATTCCGCCTCAGCAGAAGACTTGGAGACGGTGTGCTGCTTCTTCATTTTCCATAAAATAGGGGAATGTCCAAGAAAGACGAGCCAACCCGTCAAGGACCGGCGTGTGACAGGACATGCAGCCCAGTCTAAATCGCACCACCCTTGTAAAGACAAGTTACTATCAGATCGCAACAAAATGCCCTGACCCGGAGTTCCTTTTAAATACCTCACAACTCGCAAAGCTGCCTCCCAGTGCTCGTGTCTAGGATCTTGCATGAATTGAGATAAAATATGGATAGAATAAGCCAAGTCATGCCGTGTGACAAACAAGTACACAAGACGACCTATAAAGCGCCGATATGAATCTGGATCACCAAGCTTAGCACCTGTAGCAAGGCCTAGCTTATGATTTTGCTCAATAGGAAAATCTGCAGGTTTTGTCCCTAAAAGACCAACCTCCGTAATGATATCATGAGTATACCGACGTTGACATAGAAACAATCCAGATGAACTTCGAGCTACTTCGATACCAAGAAAGTAATTAGGCGTACCAAGATCTTTCATACGAAAACAATCACTCAAATAGGCCTTAAAAATCGGTAACGCATCGAAATTGTTACCAGAAATAATTAAATCGTCAACATACACCAAGACATTAAGCTGCACTCCATCATTGGTGTAAGTAAACAAGGAATAATCCGAGTAAGATTGGAGAAAACCATACCCCTTCAAAGCCGTGACTAGCTTTGCAAACCAACAACGAGGTGCTTGTTTAAATCCATATAAAGGTTTTCAAAGTCGACAAACCAAATTAGGATTTGAGGACTCGAATCCGGGGGGAAATTTCATGTAAACCTCCTCATCAATATCGCCATGGAGGAATGCATTGTGTACATCCATCTGGTGAAGTTCCCAATTCTTTGAAGCTGCAATGGGGAGAAAAGTACGAATCGTTACCATCTTTGCGACCGGAGCAAAGGTCTCATTGTAATCCAAACCTTCGATCTGATGATTGCCGAAAACAACTAGCCGCGCTTTTAATCTCTCAAGATCACTAGTGGAGTGATATTTTCTTCTATAAACCCATTGATTGCCCAATGCACGCTTTCCAGGAGGAAGATATTCTAGAGTCCAAGTGCCATTATCTTCCAGTGCTTTGATCTCCTCTTGTATAGCTTGCTTCCACCCCGCATCCTTCATGGCCTCCATAAAAGACTGGGGTTCATCTCCGGTAATAATAGCTGCAAGAAACTTTTGATATGTCACAGAAAAATTGTCACAATTTATATAATGTGCGATAGGAAAAGGAGTACCTGAGGTATGATGTGGAAGAGAAGTAGCATTGCGAGATTGACTCTCTTTGACAACATTGTTGGTGACATAGTCTCGTAGAAGCACCGAAGGAATTTTAGGTCTCATTCCATGACCTAGAACTTCCTCCGAACCATTTTCAACCAAATCAACACTAGCAGTGACATTGTCATTAGAACCAGAAACCTCATCCAGAACCGGGTTGGACGGGAGTGGAGGAGAGTCTGTGTCTGTTGTGGTCTCCTCCAGACTCGCATCTGTTGGGCCAGTTGCAGGAGACTCAACTACAGAAAGCTCAGTAGTGTTGGGCTCATCAATAGTGGGGACTAAGAAAAGGAATTTGTCCATTTTTCGGGGTCTCAAAGGGGCGTGGAAACGCATAGGAACTCTTGAATGGAAAAGAGATGTAACTCCAGTTCCTTCGGAATCGGTAGTCAATCCTATTTCCGATAGGGGCAGTTGACAATTGAATCCAAGGGGGATACTCAAATTGCTCTCACTGACACCAGAGAAGGCGAGGTCGTCTTTCTTTCCAGTCGCCATACGGTTCACCTTAAAGCCTTAAGGAGAGGGGGATGAGTAGTTATCTATGTAATTATGGTCTTTGTTGGCCGTCACAACGACGCTGTCCATAGATCAAATTATTTCGTGGATTTGATTTCACTTGATTATCTACGGTTCCATTGCGTGTGCTCGGGGTAGAAGTTTTGTATAAATGTATCGTCATGCCATTAAGTATTTTTATTTAAGTTCTTTTCCTTCTAAGAGGTGGAATAGAATAACCCGGTGGGTTGGCAGTTGGTTGGGCTGTTGTTGTAACGTGGGTGTCATGGACTTCATTTTCATCAAAAAGTTCAGCAAAATCTGAATCAACTTCCACATCCAAGTCAAAATTAGTGTCAAGTTTAATATTGGTAGCTTCTGTATCAATGAATGGAAAAATATCTTCAAATTTTTTACGTCCCATGATACAAAAAACTCATTATTTTCAAGATCATAAAGTCTCCAACCCTTCTTGCCAAAAGGATACCCGACAAAGATACACTTGTGACTACGACTGTCAAATTTATCTCCCTTAGACTTTTGGTTGTGAGCAAAACATAAGGAACCAAACACACGAATTGCATCATAAGACGGATTATAACCAAACTATTTCTCAAATAGAGTAAAATTATCAAGAACTATGGATGGGGTTCTATTTATCAAATGTGCGGCAGCCAAAACACTCTCTCCCAAAAAATAAATCGGTAAATTTGCTTGAAATCTTAAAGCACGAGCAACATTTAAGAGGTGTTTGTGTTTTCTCTCGACTCTCCCATTTTGTTGTGGAGTTCCGACACATGAGGTTTGAAACAAAATGCTAGAAGCTGAAAAATAATCAAGCAAACAATTGAATTCCGTTCCGTTATCACTCCGTACAATTTTTATAGTTTGAGAGAATTGGCGTTCAACCATGACAGCAAAGGACATAAATATTCGAAAAACCTCCATTTTATCAACTATTAAATAAACTCACACAGCTTGAGAAAAATCATCCACAATAGTTAAAAAATATTGAGCACCACAAGAAGATTTATGTCTATAAGAACCCCATAAATCAATATGAATCAAATCAAAAATTCGACTAGATTTATTGTCACACAAAGGAAATCTATCTCTAGGATGTTTAGCACGAAAGCACACTTCACATGCTTTATTCGAACTACCCTTAAAATTACGAACTGGAGGAAGAAACTTCACTACTTTCTCAGAAGGATGCCCCATTCTATTATGCTAAAGTGCCAAAGAAGAACCTTTTCCATCAATTGTGACTGCCTGAATTGAGCTCGACTCCATGAAGTAGTAGAGTCCATCTTTGTTACTTCCCGTTCCAATCAGCTCCCTCATTTGGTCCTGTATAGCACACATATAAGAATTAAAAATGACAATACCGTTTAAATCATCACACAATTGCGGCACGGAAAGTAAGTTGCAGTTCAAGTGAGGGACATAAAGAACGTGATTAAGAGTTATAGTATCCGACAATCGCACTGAACCCTCCTTGGTTGCTACAACCTTCTTGCCATCAGGAAGACCGATGGGGCACAACATATTTTTCACATCCAATAAGAGAGAAATATTGCCAGTTACATGATTGGATGCACCGGTGTCAATAATCCACAAATTTCCATTAAACTTACCACTCAAACGATCATTAGAAACAGTCATATTACCGAACACACTTGCAAGTGCCTTCCATTGATCCGCAGAAAACACTTGAGTAGAGGATGCTCCAAGAGTTTCAGTGGCTGCAACTGTTGCATTAGCACGAACATCGCCCCCCCCCCCCTCGACCACGACCAACTAGAGCCAAGGAAGAAGATGATGACCTTCCACGGCCTGCCCACCATTAGATTTCACACGATCCCCCCATCAATCGAGATATCCGATTTTCTCAAAACAGTAGGTGACTTCGTGACCAATTTTCTTACAGTGAGTGCAATAAAGATTTGATTTATCAGGACTCTCGAATTTTCCCCTTCCTCGCCCACCTGTACGTACAGAAAAACCGACGACTTCCGGCTTCTCATCAGTTAAGGTTTCATCTTGAATAACTAACTGGTAAACACGATTAAGAGAGGGCAGCGGGTCTTGAGCAATAATATTCGATCGTATCTGACCGTAATACTCACCATATAATTCCATCAGAAATTCGTGAAACATATCGTTTTTGTTAAACAACGCAATATACATGTGATATACACTGAATATACATCAGTGTATATCACATATATATCACTAGGCAAAACAGCAAACAGCAAAGCAAGGGCCTCAGCAGGTGGGCCGCGGCAATGGGCATTTGGAAGGCCATTGACCGGAGCGAGAAGCCCATCACGGGAGCAGACCCTATGATCACGGAAAAGCAGTGTATATTAGGAGTATATATTTGTGTAATATTGTAGTATAATGATTACCATAATTAGAGTTATACACCTACCATAATTGTATAGTTAGAGTTATGGTAGAATAAGGTTTTAGGAATAGATTAGGAATAGGATTCTCCTATTTTGTAACTTGTATATATATCTATTCAATCAATGAAAATAATCAAGGGGATTATTTCTTTCATGGTATCAAGAGACTAGGTCTAAACAAAAGTTTTTTCTCTCAAACTTTTGCCTCCTTCTTGGCCGAGACCCCCCCCTCCTCGGGTTTTCTCTTCCAAAATTTCGTCTTCTCGCTCTCAAAAACCTCTCTTAAATTTCCCCTCCTTCTTTGTTCTTTCAATATGTCTAAGAACAATTTTCACCCCGCCCTCACGGTTTCCAATATCAAGCTAAGTGTCCCTATTGTCCTTGAGATGGAAAACGTCCAATATGCGACGTGGGCGGAGTTGTTTAAAATTCACGCTATATCTTATCAAGTTCTTCATCACATCATTCCTCCCGCTAGACCCCTTCCGCGGAGGATCCCGAGTTATGGATTACACTTGATGCTACCGTTCTTCGGTGGATATACGCCACTATTTCGGTGGACCTTCTACGACGATCATTGAGCGGATACCACGGCTATGGCTGCATGGAATAGATTGCGTGACATATTCCAAGACAACCAACATTCCCGTGTCGTCACACTCGAGCAAGAATTCTCTCTCGTTCGAATGGATGTATTTCCGAACGTTTCTGCATATTGCAAGAAACTAAAGGAATTGGCGGATCAACTCCGTAATGTTGGCGCACCGGTAACAAATAATCGTCTAGTTCTACAGTTGGTTGCCGGTATTTCGGAGGCCTATAATGGTGTTGGCACTCTCCTTCGCCAAAGCAACCCTCTTCCCGACTTCCATCAAGCCCGCTCCATGCTTACGTTGGAAGAAGCCGGTTTGGCTAAAAAGGCGACTACCGGAGCAAGTCCAGTTGTCATGATGGCATCCTCTCCTAATCCTTCAGGTTTTGTTAATAATTCGGGCCAAAACCATAATCATGGTGGCGGCAAGAATAATCGCAAGAATAATAACAAAAATCGCAGGGGCAAACGCGGTGGTAATGGTGGAGGTTCCGGTAGTCAGCAAAACGTCGGTGGGTCCCATCCGGTGAACGGTGGCCCACCACCCCCATGGGCTCGGCGGTGGGGCCCATGGCGATGGGAGCGATGGCGGTGGACCGTGGGCCGGCCGGCCCATACCGGCGAGCGACGCAGAAATTCCGGCGGCCGGTGGGGGCGGCCACGTCCGTGCCCAATGCCCGGCGGTGGCGGCCCACCGCGGCGGTGGCCCGGCAGCGGCGGCCCACCGGCCGGTGGCCCAAGCGGCGGCGGTGGTAGCGGTTACGGACCGGTGCCCGGCTCGGCAAGGAGTTCTTGGACCCCGACCTCCGCAAGCCCATCATGCGGCAGCCCCACTCGGACCGATATCGAGGCCGCGATGCACACGTTGGGATTGACTCAACCGGACCCAAATTGGTACATGGACACGGGGCCACTACTCACATGACTTCCGATTCGAGGTACTCTCTCATCTTATTACAATTTGAGCACCCTCGGGGAATAATTGTTGGTAATGGTAGTTCTATTCCAATTCTAGGGTATGGTCGAAAACGTTGTCTCCTCCCAATCCACCACTCCTCTTGAAAAATACTTTACATGCTCCTAAATTGATTAAAAATTTAGTGTCCGTCCGAAAGTTCACAAATGACAATTACATGTTTTCGTTGAATTTGATCCTTTCGGTTTCTCGGGAAGGATTTCAAGACGGGGAGTCATCTCATGAGGTGTGATAGTAGGGGAGATCTGTATCCTATCATGCCCGGTTTCAGTCCATCGAGTCCAGCCTTGCCATCAGCTTTCGCAGCCATCTCTCCTTCCATGTGGCATGCTCGTACGGGTCATCCGGGATCTTCTATTTTATCACTTTAGATAAAAATAGCTTTATTTCTTGTAAGGGTACAAGTCGTACTCCAATTTGTCAGTCTTGTTCATTAGGAAAAATTGTTAAGTTGCCATTTGTAGACTCAAATTCTCATACTTCTATGCCATTTGACATTATTCATAGCGACTTATGGACATCTCCTGTTCTTAGTTCAATGAGTCATCGATATTATGTTCTCTTTTTAGATGATTACTCTAGATTTTTGTGGACGTTTCCAATTGCGAATAAATCACAAGTGTTTTCCGTCTTCGTAAAATTTAGAGCGTTCATTCGTACTCAATTCGAAAGAGAAATAAAAAATATTCAATGTGATAATGGGAAAGAGTATGACAATAGGGAGTTTCGGGAGTTTTGTGCTAATAATGGGATAAATTTTCGTTTTTCGTGTCCTCATACATCTTCACAAAATGGGAAAGCCGAACGCAAAATTCGTTCCATAAATAACATTGTCCGAACTCTCCTAATCCATGCCTCCATACCTCCATATTTTTGGCATCATGCTCTACAAATGGCCACTTACCTTCTTAACATAATTCCGTCCAAAGGTCTGACATATTCTTCCCCCCTCAAAATCCTATATAATAAAAACCCATCTTATTCGCACCTTCGGATTTTTGGGTGCTTATGTTATCCGTTATTCCCATCCACCACAATTAACAAACTTCGTGCTCGGTCTACCCCATGTGTGTTTTTGGGTTATCCGTCAAACCATCGTGGTTATAAGTGTTTTGATTTATCCTCCAAGAAAATCATAATCAATCGCCATGTCATTTTTGATGAAACTCAATTCCCATTTACAAAAGTTCATACTCCCGAACCAAAGTCATATAATTTTTTGGATGACCAAATATCCCCGTATATTATTCGGAATTTTTCGGACAACTCCCGTGCCCAAAATCCTCCCGGGCCCACCGCCCGCCGGTCCCACGATATCATCGCCCCCCTCGTTGTTCCAAGCCGGAACAGTTCCGGATATTGGGCCGTTCAGCCCATTCTGGGAACCGGTCCAAACCGAGAGCCCGTTTTTTACCGATTTGGGCCGAGGCAGGCCCACCGCTCGCTTTGGCCGTCCGTCCCGAACCCGGAAAATTCCCAAAATTCACTCCATTCTTCCTCGAGTCATAGACCGGTCACTCGTAGTCAGCGGGGTATTTTTACACCTAAAAGACATTTTAACTTACATTCGGATGTCTCTAAATCCCCCTTGCCCCGCAATCCTGTGTCCGCATTAAATGACCCTAATTGAAAAATTGCTATGGTGATGAATATAATGCTCTTATTGATAATAAGACGTGGGAGTTGGTGCCCCGTCCATATGGTATTAATATTATCAGGTCTATGTGGATTTTTGCTCATAAGGAGAATTCAGATGGGTCATTTGCTCGGCATAAGGCGCGACTTGTTGGTGATGGTAAGACTCAGCAGGTTGGTATTGATTGTGGTGAGACGTTTAGTCCGGTGGTCAAACCGGCTACCATTCGTACTGTACTTAGCTTGGCTCTTTCAAAGACTTGGCCGATTCATCAGTTGGATGTCAAGAATGCTTTTCTACATGGAGATCTCAAGGAAACGAGTCTATATGCATCGGTCGTTGGGTTTCAGGGATCCCAACCGCCCTCATCATGTCTGTTTGTTGAAGAAGTCCTTATATGGGCTTAAGCAGTCTCCACGTGCCTGGTATACACGATTTGCGGATTTTGTTTCGACTATTGGGTTCACACACAGCAGTCCGATAATTCTTTGTTCATCTACCGCCGTGGTTCATCATTGGCCTATATTCTCGTTATATGTGGATGATATCATCTTGATCGCCTCCTCCGATGCTTTGCGTCGGTCTATCATGGCCATGCTCGGTTCGAATTTGCTATGAAGGACTTAGGGCCGTTGAGTTATTTTTTGGGGATTGCCGTCAAACGTCATTCGGGTGGCTTGTTTCTGTCTCAACGAAGTATCTTTCGCCGAGATCATAGAGAGGTCGGGATGTCATCCCGTAAGTCCACTTCCACTCCGGTTGATGCAAACCCAAAGCCGAGTGCGCGAAACAGTGCACCATACGAGGACCCGACCCGTATCGCGATCTTGCGGGGGCCCTCCAAGATCTTACCTTTACCAGACCGGATATTACATATGCGGTCAGCGGTGTGTTTATTCATGCATGATCCCGAGTTGAGCACATGAATGCAATCAAACGCATCATTCGGTATATTCGGGGGACACTAGACTATGGGTTGCACTTGTATCCGTCATCTACATCCACACTTGTCTCTTACACGGATGCGATTGGGGTGGGTGTCCGGACACCGGACGGTCGACTTCGCTCTTTTGTATGTTCCTTGGCAACAACTTGGTCTCTGGTCGGCCAAACGTCGAGCAACTTTATCACGCTCAAGTGCCGAGGCGAGAATATCGAGGGGTAGCGAATGTGGTCTCCGAATCATGTTGGCTACGTAATTTGCTTTTGGAGCTTCATTGTCCCATTCGAAGGCAACCTTGGTATATTGCGATAACATTAGTGCCATCTACCCGTCGGGTAACCCGATTCAACACCAGCGCACCAAGCATATCGAAATGGACATTCACTTTGTCCGTGAAAAGGTTGCAAAAGGTCAAGTTCGCGTATGCCATGTCCCGTCTCGTTATCAAATTGCGAGACATCTTTACAAAGGGTCTACCGGCGGTTCTCTTTGAAGATTTTAGGGAAGATCTCGAGCGTTCGAAAACCGCCCGCGATTTGCGGGGGTGTGTTAAACAACGCAATATACATGTGATATACACCGAATATACATCGGTGTATATCACATATATATCACTAGGCAAAACAGCAAACAGCGAGCAAGGGCCTCGGCGGTGGGCCACGGCAATGGGCATTTGGAAGGCCATTGACCGGGAGCGAGAAGCCCATCACGGGAGCAGACCCTATGATCACGGAAAAGCAGTGTATATTAGGAGTATATATTTATGTAATATTGTAGTATAATGATTACAATAATTAGAGTTATACACCTACCATAATTGTATAGTTAGAGTTATGGTAGAATAAGGTTTTAGGAATAGGATTCTCCTATTTTGTAACTTGTATATATATCTATTCAATCAATGAAAATAATCAAGGGGATTATTTCTTTCAGTTTTCACGACGGATTTCGTGATCTCGGCCCGCGGTGCATTGCATATAACAAGAGCAGGTGATCAAGGGTTCGTGGGTATGCAATTCTTCCCACAAAGCTGTCAATTTTCTGTAATAGGCAGCGACTGTCATTGTTTTGGTTTGTTCGCAGCGAGCAATAACAGATATTAATTGTTGAATATGTGGGCCATTAACGAGAGCAAACCGCTCTTTGAGAGTATCCCATAACGTTTTGCATCTTTGTATTTTGAGAGAGTACTTTTCACCTCGGGAGTGATTGTGTTCATAATCCATGAAACTAGCATAGCATGGATAGTAGTCCAATCAATCTGCGTGCAAGGTGGTTCCGGTGATATGATTGTGCCATCAAGAAAACCAAACTTGTGTCGCGCTTTAAGAGCTGTTTCGATTTCTCCTGCCCAATCGTCATAATTCTCACCATTAAATCGGGCGGGAGTGATGAAGTCGCCAAGACGATCCTGAGGACCAAGAAAAAAAGGGAATTTATGTCAAATTTAGGTGGTGGAGGTGGCGGTGGCGTGTCGTCGCCTGCCATTGTAATGGTTTGTGGATCTTTGTCGGCGTAGCTCCGATACCATGTAAAGTTCAGGCCAAAAGAGTTGATTGTATTGATGTTAAACGTTGAATATATATCACATTCTAAAGTATCATACAAGCTGTCATATCTTCTAATATTAGAAAACACTCCTAATTGACATCTAACTCTATCATAATATTCCATAAATCACTCCTAAGATACTCTATCATAATATTCCATAAATCACTCCTAATATATACTCCTAATATATCGTAACAGAGACAAAAAGATGTACAAATAATTATGCACGTTACTGGAACATCACAAAAAGATTAACTAAATAGTAGATGCAGAGAAATTGCAATTAGCAATCACATAAATGAAGAATTGTTAACCCTAACTCCAATGGGGGCGGCTTAAAGGCCAGGCAAGTGAAACCACTGCCTTGGAAAGTTAAAAGGCCTAGAAATGGAGTACTATTTTATATATTTGAGATTATGAACAATCACTATGTATTTCTATTTTATATATTTGAGACATAATTAATTTATATCATTGATAAAAGGTTCATTTTTATGCTTTTCTTCTTTAATTTAGTTGAGGTTGTGCATCCATAAATTATGATAAATTATTTCTCTCATTTTATAATTATATTTACTTAATTCGGTCTCCAATTCTGGTTTCATCCTTTCTATTACGTATATTCATTTCTTTTACTTGTTTATGGCATTTTTAATTTCAAATTTATTTTTCTGAATTAACTATTTCTTTGTCTCGGTTGATTGATCCATAAATAAAAAAAAAAAATTCTTTTGTACCTCATTAATATATGAATTTTATGAAATAAACTTCTGTGTTTTAGCTTTAGGCCACAAATTTCATTGAGCCGCTTTTGACAGTCTAAGAAATAATAACCTTAAGGCCTCAAGTGGATAGTTAAACTCATGACAATAAACAATGAAGCTAATTGATCATCTCTAATGAACTGAATGATGATAGCAACTTAATTTGGGGTTTCTATTGATGCTGATACACGTACAGCGTAGAAGAAGAAGAAATGGAACTTAATATGTGGAGCGTGGTGTTATTTGCAGTGATAGTGGGGAGACATTAATCCTCTATAGCATTTTTCTGTTTTTGCTAGTAGACACACCTATTAATAGCCTACAAAATTACAACGATCTTAGTATATAAGAAGACATAAAAGTGGGCTTTGCTTGGACTTGGGTTCACAAGCACAAATTAGTTGCAGCATATGTATAGTTTAGACCTTAGAGCTTTGATGAGCTCTGAAGGAAAAACTTGAAAGAAATTATTGGTAAATAAAGTTGTTTCATTTTGTCAAAAGAAAGTAACATTTGCAAAGCCTACTCTTGCCTTCTTTATAAATAGCTCACTTTATTTCTTTATCACTTTTGTAAATAATTTTTTTATGTAACGAATTTTCTTTTATTATAGCTTTTGACAGTCTTTCACTAAACTAAATTAAAGATGGAATAAGGTGGCTTGAAAGAAGCAAATCAAGCCTTTAAGGCAGGAGCCTATCTGATTAACCCCCTTCAAAAGGATAAAAAGTGAGCTAATGATACTAACACTGTAAAGCAGACTGAAAAGAAAAGAAAAAAAATAGGTGATGGACACTGTAAAACACAAAGACATTACTTGCATTTTTACAGTGTTTTCTTTTTGGATGTGTTATGCTTTTCTTTTTGGAAGTTTCTCGTCACCCTCCTCCTCTTCTCTGCCACAGAATTCGTTCAATCACTTTTATTCCTCTTTTTCTTCCTTTCTCTTTGTCTCTGGGTGCCCATGGATCGAGGTGGATCGGATGGAGCTCAATCCGCCTCCACCCGCCAACCATCCATCCACCACTCGATCCATCCATCACCCTATTTTTTCTTCATCTAAATCCGATCCACCCATCATCTACGGGTGAATCGGATGGATCGGGTGTTTCGCGGATGAAAATTTATAGCACAATCAGTCAATCACCTAAAATCCTTGATAAAATGAGGAAAAAAAAATACATCAAATAAATATCATCATACTGTTTTTACAAGCCGTGTCTATGCTCCAAACATGCAACCAAAAAAACGGAAAGGAGCCAAAAGCCAATAATAATCCGAAGTAACTAATGTTTAAAGCACGAATTACATGTCACTTCTAATAATATTAATAATTGAGTTTCTAATTAGCGACAATCTTAATAGAATAAAACATTAAAATCCATCAGGTCTTCCGTCTTCATATCACATCCTCTAAGATCCATTCATTTTCTAAATCACATATTCATGTCCTCTCCATCATGTGCCATTAAAGAAATCAAAGCATATCAAAAACAAAACAGTTCAAAAACAAAACATTATTAAAGCAAACATTATCGTAGGAAATAAATATGATTAGTTTACTGAGTTAACATCAATGACTTCACTTGTAGAGCTTCCATCACCTCCCACATCGCATCATCCAAAATAGTTGCACATGTGTGTGCATTATCAAAAGAAGATTTTAAAAAAAAATCCACCAGAACTCATAAATTATCATCATATCAATTTAAAAAAAATGGTTCAAGTGAATGTAAATCAAGAATATATATTACCTAAATACTCTCCAAGGATCCAATTTTGCATGCACATAAGTGCTTCCACTGTATCGGCATGAAGGCTCGAACGATGGGGACTAACCACCCTACCGCCCTTACTAAAAGCACTCTCAGAAGCTACTGTTGATGCAGTTATTGCTAATATATCTTTGGAAATTTTTCTCAAAGTTGGATACTTCAAGTCAGTCTTCCAAAAATTAAGGACATCAAACTCACTACTCTCCGGTAATGCATGCTCTTCAAGATAGTGGTCTAACTCACACCGTACGTTGCCTTTTCTTTTCTTAGTCTTTTTCATCAAAGTCCATTTATCATAACTACCACCATTATCAAAAGCATTGCAATCACTAGGTCGCTTACCAAGAAGTACAGTATGACTACAAGTACGAGACACAACATCCTCTCTTCCGGATTTCTCACGGTACTCATGCAACAAATCATACAACAAATTCTTTATCCTATCTACCTCAACATAAGCTTCATCACCAAATATTTTATTACAATAAAAGTTCACACATTCCAACTTATTTCTAAGGTCTAAAATTGCAGCAACCGACAATATTCCATTGATATTAGACCAATACTTTTCAACCATTTTTTGAGCTATATCCCTAAAAACCTGGTCATTACTATTTCTCGACAAACGCAAAGCTAATTTAATCTCACATACTTGGCAGTGGGATATTTTCTGCCAGAGAACAACTCAGTCACTATGTGAAATCTTTTCAATTTATCACATATAATTTCAGCCAACTCCCAATCACGTTTAGTAGGGACCACAAATTTAAACATCGGATTTTGAGTTTTCAAGTTAACAAAAACATTCTTATATGGCAGAGCACTTTTAAGCATTCAAAAAGTCGAGTTCCACCTTATTTTACAATCAAGAGACAACTTTCTCGAACAATCAACTTTCGAACCTCTAGCCTTATCCTCAAACTTTTGAAGTCTTTTTTTGTTGAACCCCAAAAAACAACACAATTATGTATCCTTTCATTCCAGAACCAATCACCCCCAAACCATCATGGACAATCAAATTTAATATATGTGCACTACAACACACATGCAAAAATTGACCAGAACACAAAAGACTATCTGAATCAAACGTTTCTTGTAAAAGATCAACCATGCATCATTTGTGGTACAATTATCAAGAACCACAAAAGATATTTTCTCACTATATTATATACATTCAACGTATCCACAAGAACTTGAGCAAGCATATTGGCAGTGTGTGGACAAGGAACGTAAACAAACCTATTTTGAAAAAAATATATCAATTTAGTGGAAAACAATATGCATAAAATTAAACAATCCACCAATCAGTAAATACTAAATAACAAGAAGCTTCAAATTTTAAGTACCTCAAAGTTTTGTTCCGTAAAACCCATTGATCATCAATGAAATGTGATGTGACGACCATATAACCTTTCTTTTGGTGTGAAGCAATCCACATATCGGTTGTAATAGCTACTCTTCCCATATGACCATCAAAAAACTTCTTGAGATTTGCTTTCTCACTCACAAACATCTTCATAATATCACTTTTTAAAGTATTACGACTTATTATCTTGAAGTTTGGATTCAAGCAAGTAACAAATCTCCTAAACCCAATATGCTCTACAATTTAGGTGATACCGTGTTCAATCACCTCAAATCATCCTAACAATGTTATCACTATGTTCATTTGGGTCATACAAGTTCACCACTAAAGACCCTTGGTCACTACCCATTATCTTCTCAATTTAAAAAAAATATTATTCATGTTATAAGTTAGGGTTTGATAATCCGACCTTTCAATTAATACAAATGGAAACAAATGATAAAATCTTCTCAAATACTCATAAATTACTAGTTCGAGTAGTTGGAATTACCTCAAAATATGTGAATCTTGAAAATCCCTCTTTTGGAGTTTTGGTGTTCTAGAAGGGATTTCTTGAAATCTAACAATTTTCCAAGTTGAATGATCTTAATATACGTGTTAACTATTTTTAATCAACACAAAGTACATGACAAACTTACCTTAAGTGGCAGGGAGGGAGGTCTTGGCGGAGAGCCACCTGATGACCTGAAGAACCAAGAAACTGAAGAAAGTCTCTATGTGTTGCTCTGTTATGACAAACTTTCTATTTTGATTTGGATAAATAAATAATGTGATATTTATGGGGCCAAACTTGGTAATTGCAAAGGAAATGGACCTGAATACTTGAGTCCATTTAGTCACCACTAAAAGACCATATGTACTTTAAAAAGATAATTAATTTATAAACGGGTGGATGGATGGGTCGGATGGTGGGTTGGATGTATGTCCACCTGAATCCGACCCGATCCGTCACCCGATTAAAATTTGTGTTTTGTCAAATTTTCATCCATATAATCGGGTCGGGTGAATCGGATATCCATCGGGTTAGGGTGAAATTGCCAGCCCTATGTACGTACCCTCATTTTTCAGCTTTGCAAAGGTAAATAAAAGAACTTTACTTTTCCTTTTTTCTTTTTGATAGTCCTACAATCGGAGCATGTATCGATTGAGATTACTCCTCTAAATTAAGCTTACATTAGTAATAATAATATTTAATGTATGAATTTAAGTTATATACACTGTAAATATAAAGTGCTTCCTATAAAAAAAAAATGGCTCCATTGCCAAATCTCAAATATGAAACTTGTGGTTAAGGATGAGAGAAGCTTACTTGTATTTTGTTACAACCGTTTGTGATCAGGGGCTAGCTGGAGCTTTGTCTACAAGTTCGGCATAACTTAATTATTTTAGCTCAAATTCTGTATTTATATTTAAAAAGTAAATGTATATATAATTTATAAAAGAAGTCTAGGAAACATTTGCTATTTAAAATAAAACTCGTACATAAATTTTAAATGCTACTTCCTCTGTCACAATTTATATGACACATTTTTCTTTTTAGTCAGTCTAAAAAAGAATGACATATTTTCTTATTTAGCAACAATTTGTTGAATATTTAACTATGTGAGATTGAGTTTTTTCCGTCTTTAGTGATTTAAACACGTGGGCCCCGCATGTCGGAAACATCGTTTCTTCGCACATGCCTAATCTACTAAATGAGTAGATGATATTAGTGCCAAGTATCGTCAAAGTTCGTTAAGAAATGAAAGAGATATTGGTACACTAAGTAAGGTGTTTGAGACATGAATAGATAGATTGTTTGGTCAAATAACCAATCTCCCACATACGTAGAAGATGCAAAGATTGAGCACTATATAAGCTCTATTTTTTAGTAAGGGTTTGGGACGCCAAGGGGTAACCCATGTGTTAAGAAGAGGGAGGACCTAGGTGAGCTTGGATTCGGGGCTAAGCGTCACGCGCGCCGCCGCACCCCGCCCGTCTGGCTCGAGCTCGGGTCACGTGTCAAGGGCTCTCTTCCAGAATTTTCTTTTTGGTCCCTGAAGTATTTCTTATTTACTCTTTGGTCCTTGAAGATTTTAGAAACGTTGCAACGGTTTGGAAGATTTCAGAAACGTTGCAACGACCCTCCTGTTCAACTATAAATTGAACATTACTGTTCAGTTTAAGAAATACAAAAAAAAACTCTTATGTTCTGTTCGAAATCCAAGAGTTTCAAATGATTCTTCATCATCTGTACTTGAAAGGAATGAAGCCAAACGAGTAATTTCTGGTTGCGTCTTTAATTGAGAAATTGCCTCCCTCGTGGAACGAGTTCATGAGTTATCTCAAACTAAAGACAAAGAAAATGGGGTTTGAAGATCTTATTGTCAAACTGCAAATACAAGAGGACAATAAAATAACTATATCTAAGGGAAAACAACCAATGGAGGCAAATGCGAATATGATTGATTCAAAGGGAAACGCCAACAAAAAGCGCAAGTACCAAGGAGACGGCAAAAGCCAAACGATGGAGAAGTTAAAAGGAAACAGTCATCACTGTGGAAAGGCTGGCCATATGATCAAAAAGTGCCGCAAACTGTAGCGAGAGCAGAAGGAAAAAGCCAAGAACAAAGGCAAGGCCAAGGCTAACGTTGTGCAAGACAAGGATGATCCTTCGAACCTTGACGACATGATTGTGGATTTCTCGACTGTAGTGCTGGAGGTAAATCTGGTGGAGAATCCACGGCAATGGTGGATACACGGGTGTTACCAATCACATCTGCTCTGACCAGAGTGCATTCTCCTCTTACGCCCCAATCGCGGGCAAAAAGTTGTTCATGGGCAACGACACTACCTCTGGAGTGCAAGGGGTTGGAAAGGTTGTCCTCAAAATGAATTCAGGCAAAGCGCTTATTCTGAAGAAAGTGATGCACGTTACTGACATCCGCAAGAACTTGGTTTCAAGGCCACTGTTAGTCCAGGCTGGCTTTAGATTAGTTTTTGAGTCTAACAAATTTGTAATAACTAAGAATGGTATATTTGTAGGAAGGGAATTCGCGTGTGACGGCCTCTTCAAAATAAATGCTATGTCTGTAATCCGTTCATCTAATGAAATAAAGCCTTTTATCTACTTGCTTAAGTCCTCTAATTTATGACATCATAGATTAGGACACGTTAACTACAAATTCATTCAAAAGTTAGTAAAGTTGGAATTGTTGCCTTCCTTCGACATAAAACCTCAACATAAATGTGAGGTGTGCGTAGAGACAAAATTAACCAAATTATTTTTCCATTCAGTCGAAAGAAACACCGCTCCTCTAGAACTTATTCACACCGACATATGTGATTTAAATTTTGTGCAAACTAGAGACGGGAACAAGTACTTTGTGACTTTCGTTTATAATAGTACAATGTGTAGTTATGTTTACTTGTTGAAAAGTAAAGATGAAGCGTTTGAAGTATTTAAACGTTACAAAGCAGAAGTTGAAAATCAACTAAACCTACAGATTAAGGCAATTCATAGTGATAGAGAAGATAATACATATCACCGTTTGAAGAATACTGTGCTCAATTAGGCATTGTTCATCAAACGACCGCTCCTTACTCGCCTCAGTCTAATGGTATTGCCGAGCGCAAAAATCGTACATTAAAAGAAATGATGAATGATTTACTTATCAATTCTGGTTTAGCCCAAAACATATGGGGTGAAGCCATTTTTACCGCTAATACAATTCCTAATAGAGTTCCGCATAAGCGTAAGGATAAAACTCCATATGAATCACAGAAAGGAAAGAAACCCACTTACAAATATTTGAAAGTGTGGGGCTGTTTGGCAAATGTCGAAGTACCTAAACCAAAACAGATAAAAATTGGATCTAAGACTGTAGATTGCATATTCATCGGATATGCAAATAACAATAGTGCTTATCATTTATTAGTGTATAAGTCGGAGATACCTGATATCTACGAAGGTACGATCATGGAATCAAGGAATGTTAAATTCTTTGAACAGATCTTTCCTAGAAAGGAAAAAGAAATAATTTCGCGCAAACGAAGTTATGAACAAAATCAACAAGACCCGAAAGTTTTTGATTATCCGAAACTAGACGTTCCAGATCTACAAGACTCAGAAGTTACTGACTATCCGAAACTTAATGTTCCAGACCTACAGAACTTAGGGGTTCCAGAGGTTGAACCAAGATGAAGCAAAAGGGCCAAAAAGGACAAAACCTTTGTTCTAGATTTTCTAACCTATATGGTTGAAAATGAACTGAGGACAATTAAGGAAGCATTGTCAACTCCAGAAGCACCTTTTTGGAAAGAAGCTATAGAAAGCGAAATAGATTCCATCATGCAAAACCATACTTGGGAAATGGTTGACCTTTCTCCGGGAAGCAAACCTTTGGGTTGCAAGTGGATACTCAAAAGAAAGTACAAAGCAGATGGAACTATTAACAAATATAAGGCCAAATTAGTAGTCAAAGGCTGCAGAAAAAAGGAAGGCCTCGATTACTTCGACACATACTCCCATGTGTCTAGATTAACGTCCATAAGGGTATTCATAGCCATTGCAGCTTTGCGTGACCTTGAGATAATCAAATGGATGCTAAGACAACCTTCCTAAAACGGAGAGTTGAAAGAGGAAATATACATGGAACAACTCGAGGGGTATGTGGTTCCAGGATAAGAAAAAAAAGTATGTCGACTTGTTAAGTCTATGTACGGACTCAAACAAGCCCCGAAACAATGGCATGAAAAGTTTGATAATACTTTATTATCAAAAGGTTTCTCCATAATTGAATGTGATAAATGTATCTATATCAAAGGGAACTCTGACTCATTTGTCATGATATGCCTTTACGTAGATGACACGCTCATCACCAGAAGTAGTCTAAACTTGATCCTGGAAACTAAGAATATGTTGAAACAATGTTCGACATGAAGGATATGTGTATTGTAGATGTAATCTTAGGAATTAAGATTTCTAAGACATCTGACGGACTGGTCTTATCTTAATCTCATTATATTGAAGACGTTTTGAGGAAATTTGATGTTTTGACAGTCCTCCTATAAAGTCACCAGTGGATATGAATCATAGAATTGATAAGAATCGTGGTGCACCCGTATCCCAAGAGCGATATGCACAGGTCATTGGTAGCTTAACATTACAACCTGCACCCGATCCGATATCGCTTATCAGTCAATAAGTTGGCTAGGTTTACTCGTAATCCTGGAAATGATCATTGGAAGGCGTTAAATCGAATACTAAGATATTTGAAATATTCGCTGATTACAAATTACATTATTAAAGATATCCAGCCGTATTGGAAGGATACAGTGATGCAAACTGGATATCAGACATAAAAACACCAAATCCACCAGTGTGTATGTTTTCAAAATTGGTGGTGGGGCTGTGTCTTGAAAGTCTTCTAAGCAAACATGCATCGCCCGATCCACGATGGAATCAGAGTTTATTGCTTTGGATAAAGCAGGAGAAGAAGCAGAATTGCTTCACGACTTCTTAGAGGATATCCCTTGTTGGGATAAACGCGTACCTTCGGTGATGATTCAATGTGACAGCCAATCGGCTTTAGGAAGGGAACGGAACAGTATGTACAATGGCAAGTCTAGACATATTCGCCGGAGACATAAGACTGTTAGGCAGTTGATCACCACGTGTGTCATTTCCATTGATTACGTCAGATCAAAGGATAATATAGCAGATCCATTAACTAAAGGCCTACCCAAAGATCAAATATTCTGCATGTCTAGGGGAATGGGCTTGAAACCCAAACAATAATGATCTTTATGGTGGTAACCAAACCTTACTGACTGGAGATCCCAAGAATTTGGTTCAATGGGACAACTAAACTGTAGAGGTTCAGTTTTAGCGCTTCACTTGAAGTAAGAGCACTTCAGATTATTATTCTTTAAAGAAATATAATTCCAAAGTTGTTCCCGCGATAGACATTAAGTGCTACCTGCATAATGGGTAAATGATAAGTTTCTAATTTTTTTAATGATTCCTAACACTTGTGAGTAGGGTATTGCAGGATACCTTATAGAAGATCACCTATTTAAGTACGAAGACAGACCGCTTCAAATGTACGCACTTAAGAATCCAAGAGTTGTCCATGGCAATAACAGACAAAACTATAAGAAGAAATAAATAAGGGGAGTTATTGTGTTGATATCATTGTCTTGGTTTACACTAAACACTGACGTTCAAAACATCACGTTCACCGTGCAGTAAGTAAATCTGATGGGAATCAACTAAGGAAGGATCAAAGCTGAAAGCTACCTTTCCTGATGCAATATCTTTCCGCTGAAAGATTGCTGAACTTTGGCACCCTGTGTGCACCAATTCTCTTTCAAGAGGGGATTGTTGGAAATTTAACTATGTGGGATTGCGTTTTTCCCGTCTTTAGTGATTTAAACACGTGTGCTCTGCATGTCGGAAACACCATTTCTTCGCACATGCCTAATATACTAAATGAGTAGATGATATTAGTGCCAAGTATCGTCAAAGTTCGTTAAGAAATGAAAGAGATATTGGTACACAAACTAAGGTGTTTGAGACATAAATAGATGGATTGTTTGGCCAAATAACCAATCTCCCACATAGGTAAAAGATGGAAGGATTGAACACTATATAACCTCTATTTTTTAGTAAGGATTTGGGACCCCAATGGGTAATCCATGTGTTAAGAAGAGGGAGGACCTCAGTGAGCTTGGGTTCGGGGATAAGCTCCACACGCGCACCGCCGCCGCCTGCCCGCCCGTCCGCTCCGGCTCCGGTCACGGGCTATGGGCTCTTTTCTGAAATTTTCTTTTTGGTCCCTGAAGTATTTCTTATTTACACTTTGGTCCCTGAAGATTTCAGAAACGTTGCAACGGTTCGAAAGATTTAAGAAACGTTGCAACGGCCCTCCTCTTCGACCATAAATTGAACATTACTGTTTAGTTTAAGAAATACAAAAAAAAACTATTCTGTTCTGTTATGTTCGAAAAACAGAAACACTCAAATATTTTCTTCGCCAGAAACAGAAACACAACAATCTGTTCTATATTTAGTTTTCTTCGCCAAAATCAACATTACTTGTTTTGTATTGTTGATTGTTACTGTTTTATCTTGGGAGACTTTTGTCCATTACCGTAAAAACATCTATACGGAGTAATTTTGTCTTAAAGACAGAGAGTTATCTCTCAACTTAGTTTTCTTCTTGTTTAACCTTTCTGACGCCATTTTTTACCTACACAATTTAACTTTACACTTTATCGTTTACGCTTAACGAGATAATTTATAACCACACAAATATATTGACTTATTTTAAATCACAAGATTCAAAATATTCTTTTATTTCTTATACTCGTTATCGAGTCAAACTACATCATATATAGATTTGGAGGGAGGGACTACTACCTTTGTTTCTCTGTTTGTGATACCTCAGCGCAACGTCCTCTGTATAAAAAGCGACAAAGTTCTTTGCGTTATTCGTCTTCTCTCACAAAAAGTAGAGAAGCTTACATCAACTCTTTGTTTTCAGCAACCTCCATTCTCACTATTTATTGACATAAGCAGAGTCTAACTTTATTTATAGCCCATCCTTTACTTTTCCACCTTACTTTAGTTGGCTTCCGGATTTCGAACTCTCTTAGCTCATACTATCCCACGCTGTTTCTGATAACATGAAAACTTTTAAGCTACTCAAATGCTGGCCCAATGCCGAACCCCATTCATCCACCGTTGCTGATACTGTCCCTTATTCTGATTCTCTCAAGAATCTCATATATGGAATTGATTACGTAACTAACCCGAACGTAGACACAAATGTGGAAATCCATTACGACGAAGACTCCTTCTTCGATTTGGTGTTCACAGGGCCTGATGAACACCCTAAAGTAGACTATAACTCCAATTACGCAAAGCAGGGGAAGAGCGAATCTGATTTTCAACAGACTGTCTATTTTTAGAATTTGTTATGTGATTGGTAGTAGAATTGACTTACATTAATTGTTAATTATGTCTTTTGACCTGCAGACTGTTCGATGTTATTACCAAGATCAACATCTGAAGATGTACCAAGAGGCTCTAATTATGAAGAACAGAGCAGATGGAGCATTTGAATAATGTATGGTATCAGCACTTGGAAATACTTTGAAACAAACAGAATGCTGGAATAGAAAACTGCTGAAAGCAGAGGCTTGTCCTATTTCCATTGCTGCTATTCTATGAGGTGGAGTGCCTATTTTATGTTTGTACAGTGTAAAAAGTGAGGAATAGTACTAGGAGTTTTTTTAGTTAAGAGAGAAAATTAAGAGCAGTCTTCAAATTGGCCTGTTAGTTCTCTCAAGGGTGTTTTCTACATAGTGTATATATTGAATTTGATTACTATGGTTCGCTATTTCATTTCAGATAAGCTATAAGCAGACGACTTTGTATTTTTTTTCCAATGAAACATATTCCACATTTAGTAAGTTGGACAATTCAAAGATCTTACAAGTCAAGTTTATAATCACAAAATTAATGAATATTTTAGAACTTATACACATCAGGATTTAAAAGTACCACAACAACCATGAACATGAAACAAAGTACCACAACAACCAAAACAATGTTTGCAATTTCTTCAATTCAATATGTTGTCATGCGTCAATAAATAAATACATTTCATCTTCGAGCACAATTAGTAAGGATTCATATTTATCTTGTAAATTACCCATATAAGAATCAGAAAGCCCTTTGCTGCAATGGGATTACAACTTGGAGATGTGCAACAAACATTGGCTAGAATCAAAAGGAAACATTGGCCTTAATTCAAGGAGGTGGTTGCAGCTATCTGGGGCTGTTGATATACCATACCTGGAAAGCTGAAAATTGGAGAACTTTTAAGAGAGTAAATGTACATAGTGAGGCTGTTCTTGCACAGATAAAGCTGGAAATTGTAAAGAGGATTCGTATACTTAAAATGACTAGGAAGCTCATAGGTGTAGAGGATTTTTTCATTCATTACTGTGTAATTAGTTGCTACTTTTGAGGCCTGACTCTCATCTCACTCTTCCTAGAAGGTGGTAGCGGGTTTAGGTGTTCCTTGGGTGATTGGTTTTTACTGTTATAAATGGTACTTTATTCATAGTTGTTATTAAAAAGAATCAGAAAACATTATTTCAAGAAATTCATTATAGTCAAATAAAATCTTTGAAAAAAGAACCAGAACAATCGTGGTATTGAAAACTCTGAAACATATTGATTAGGCATCTTCAACTCTTAAAGAGATGTCTTCTTGACACAATATTTAACCATTTTTATAACGTTATACAGATCCAAAGAGATATCAATGAAGTGATAGGATGAATTCAAAATTTAGTCCAATTTTGTGGTGTGAGATGCGAATGATCTTTTACCATCAACACATCACACCACAAAATTAGTTCAATAAGCTGTTTTGTACACATTTTTTCATGCCTAATCAACTTCGCATGAGCTTGCTGACATTATCGGTTTCAGGCCCGGATAAAAGAGGAGGGTTCTCTTGCTGACATTATCGGTTTTAGGCCTGGATAAAAGAGGAGGGTTGCGGTAGGCTGACACTCACCGTAAACTTGTTAGTTCATAAACACTCATAATATTAGAGGCAGCCCGGTGCCCGGTGCATTAAGCTCCCGCTATGCGCGGGGTCCGGAGAAGGGCCGGACCACAAGGATCTGTTGTATGCAGCCTTACATTAAATAGAAAATATAGTCGGTGAAAATTCATATAGATTGACTCCATTTGTTTGAGATTGAAATGTGATTCTCATTATTATAGTTCATATGGCTAAGAAAAATATCGCACTGCGACTCCTCTAGAAAGCTTAATTTTTAACATTTGGATCATCATTTTCTAATAATTGAGGAACAAACACCGTACAAGACATGTAACTTAACATATGGAGTTTACTGCTGTTTGTTGCAATAGTGGGGATCCATTGATTGATTCTCTATGGCATTCTCCTAGTTTTCGCCAGACGGATCTAATAATAGCCTACAAAATTACGATGTTCTTCTGGATAAGGGTGGGCTTAATTTGCTTGGACTTTTGATTGTTAAACAAATTAGTAGCAGCATGTAATTTAGAATTATATAAAATTTAAGTTGCGTAAAGAGAGGATGTAACAACATTAGCGTTAGACCCTCGGCCTAAGTAATCAGACATGGCATGACCGTGGCAAGGGATTTACATGATGGATCTTGTCACGACCCAAAAACGAGTGACATCATGTTGACATGGGCGACAAGACATGTCAAGGCCATGGCTTGGGCAAGATGTGGCAAGGCAAGGCAATGTGGGACAAAGGCATGACAAAGACAAGCCAGTGAGCGGCTAAAGCAAAGCATGACACGGCAAGATAAGTAATGGTGCGAGCAAGGCAGTGTCATGGGCATGGCATGTGCGGGACAAGTCAAGACATGGCACGGCTAAGGCAATATAGTGGTGCAAGCAAGGCAGTCTCGTGGGCAAGTCAGACGTGCGGCAAGGGTCGGCATGTGCACAAGGCATGTCGTGCAAGAAGATAGTGCGAAGGGCAAGCCGGGCGTAAGACCTTGGCGGGAAATTGAGTAATTAGAGCCAAAACTCGATTGGCACGTGCATGTGCCACGCACATGCGTGCAGTTGGACGATTTATCTATTTCCCTTGTATTCAGCCGAAATTGCAAAGTCCTTTGGGCGGTTGCCTTTGTATTTTAAGCATTTCCTTATATTTTCGAGTAGTTGGGGAATGTCAACTGCATTAACCTAGGATAAGGGCTGAGTGGGCTTTGTTTGGCCTATCATTGTAAGGCAAGTGTCGGGCAGTTGGCTGGCAAACGAAAATATAAGTGTGCAGCCCAACACTGTTCAAATTCGAGTTTTGTGAGTTAGAGTTAGAGGAAAAATTCTAGAGAGCAAAATTTATATAAGGTCAGGGAATCTTCTGCCAATGGTGGTGCGAAAATTAAGTGTTCTTGTATTCACTTTAAATATTACAAGTTGAGAATCGGTTTCCTGTATATTGCTGGTGTTCTTATTTTATGTTGCCTATTTCTTTCATCTTTTGCTACCTAAAAGGTCTAAGGATCATACTAGGTTATTGTTGTCTGAAAACGAGTCAAAGACCAAACTGTCTGAATTTTGACTAAGTGTTGGAACAGGCTGAGTCAAGGCACTGCTTGTCGCCCCGCACGGACAAACCTTGTATGTCGGCTAGTCGCAAATCACCCCTGTGACAATTTGTATCAGAGCGGAGTAGGTTGAGACTCGTGTGACGGCTGGGAGAAGCAATATGAATGAGCTGAGGGAGAAAGTTACAAAGTTGGAGGCGCTGGTCGGTGCGACGGACGATGCTGAGAATCTGGTGGACATAATCACTCAGATCTATGGCATGAACACTGAATTGGCAAAGTTTAGAACAACAGTGGATGGAAACTATGCAAAATTAATTAACTTTCATGAATTGACTAATATTCACGAAACTTAAAAATGAAAATGATTTGTTGCGGATGGCTGCCGGCAACAGTTTTTCCCAAGGGAGATCAACCAAAGTCAAAATTTCAGAGCCTAAAGAGTTTAATGGTGAAAGGAGTGCCAAGAAACTTGAAAACATTCTGTGGGATGTGGAGCAGTACTTTCTTGCTGCCCGTGTGAAGGTCGATGACAAGGTGTCTATAACTACAATGTACTTGGTTGATGATGCAAAGTTGTGGCGATGTACTCGCATGGCAGATGCCGTTAGTGCTAGGCGGCGAAGATTTATTCGTGGGAAATGATGAAAAAAAGTTGAAGGATCAATTCAATCATCGCAATGCGGGCTGAATTGCTAAGGACCGTTTGAAGAAGTTGAGGCAAACTGAAACGGTGAGGGAATATGTCAAGGACTTTAGTTCTTTGATGTTGTATATAAGCAACATGTCCCAGGAGGATAAGCTACATAACTTTTTGTATGGGTTGCAAACGTGGGCACACAATGAACTCCAAAGGCAGAACATTAAAGACGTTCCTAGTGTAATTGTTGCCACAGATGCTTTGGCAGACTTCTGCATGAGTCAATAGAATGCTGAATTTTTTTTACTTCTAAGTTAAAAAATAGGAACAAGGACAAGGCAAAGAAATGGAAGAAAAATGGGAATGACAAAGACAATGATGTTGAGGGCAATGGTGAAAGAAAGGAAAAATAGGAGGCCGGAACTCCAAAATTTAAGGGACAAAGTAGCAAATTTGATGGCTGTTTTATTTGCAAAGGACACATTTGGAGAGAGACTGTCCAAAGATCGAAATGGTTGTTGCATTGATCGCGGGAAGAGATGAACCAAGGGAAAAAGAAGAGGAGCCTGGGGAGGTTGCTTATTGTGCACCACTAGCTATTCTGAAAGGGGCGGATAATGATGGTTCATCGAGGACGACGAATTCAAGAAGTGGGGGTGGTTTGTTAGACCCTCGGCCTAAGTAATCAAACATAACATTGGTGTGGAAAGAGATTTACATGATGGACCTTGTCACGACCCAAAAACGAGTGGCATTATGTTGATATGGGCGGCAAGACATGTCAAGGCCATGGCTTAGGAAGGTTGTGGCAAGGCAAGGCAGTGTGGGACAAAGGCATGAAAAAGACAAGACTGTGAGTGGCTAAGGCAAGGCATGGCACGGCACGGCAAGGCAAGCAATGGTACGAGCAAGGCAGTGTCATGGGGATGACATATGCGGGACAAGTCAAGATATGGCACGACTAAGGCAAGATAGTGGTGCAAACAAGGCATTATCATGGGCAAGTCACACGTGCGGCAAGGGCCGTCATGTGCACAAGGAATGTCGTGCAAGAAAATGGCGCGAAGGCCGAGCTAGGCGTAAGACCTTGGCGGGAAATTAGGTTGTTGGTGCCAAAACTCGACTAGCACGTGCATGTGTCGCGCACATACGTGCAATTGGGAGGTTTTATCTATTTCCCTTGTATTCAGCAGAAATGGCTTAGTCTTTCGGGCGATTGCCTTTGTATTTTAAGCATTCCCTTGTATTTCCTAGCAGTTGGGGAAGCAACTGCATTAGCCTAGGATAAGGGCTGAGTGGGTTGTGTTTGGCCTATCATTGTAAGCAGTATCGGGCAGTTGGCTGGCACACAAAAATATAAGTGTGCAGCCCAACACTTGTGCAAATTCGAGTTTTGTGAGTTAGAGTTAGAAGAAAATTCTAGAGAGAAAAATCTGTATAAGGTCAGGGAATCTTGTGTCAAGGGTGGTGCGAAAATTGAGTGTTCTTGTATTCACTTTAAATAATACAAGTTGGGAATCAGTTTCCTGTATATTGTTGCCTTGTGTTCTTATTTTATGTTGCCTATTTCTTTCATCTTTTGATGCCTAAAACGTCTAAGGATCATACTAAGTTGTTGCTGCCTGAAAACGAGTCAAAGGCCAAACTTTCTCAATTTTGACCAAGTATTGTAACAATAGCTTATGTTATTTTTTCTTTACATTTCTTGCTCTCACTTTTTTTGTCATCTTATACTTACACTTTTATGTAAATTTTTCCGTTAAGCTTTTGATAGTCTTCTTCGAACGAAATATAAGGACTTGTACAAAGACGATATAATGTCAATGATCATTTTGTTTAATTTAATTAACACTATCTTTCTTTTGATTTTTCATCCAGTGTCTAGTACCCGTATTGAAATTCAATTAATGTAGATTTGTATCACATGGAACCCATTCAAGAAAAGCATTCCCTATCAAGAATATTTTCATATTCATGACTCGAATCCGGGACACCACATCCTTTGATGGTATTTAATATAATTAACACTCTCAATATGCTTCTAGGATGGTCCTAAATTCTTAAGAAATCAAGGGAACCATTTTCCGTCCGGGTCTACTGGTCAGATTCTATAATAATATTCTCTAACATAGACTGAAAAGAAAAGTCCCTCTCAGAATAACGACGACATTACTTACGTACTGTCGCGCCCGTTTTTTTCCCGAGCTTCGCGACGGGATGGCGTCGATTCCCTCTGGATTGGTTAAAAATGCTTGCTTTGAGGAGTCGCCACCTAATTATTCTAAGGTGAATTAGGGCACCTAAATGTTAACTAAAAGCTGCAAAATAACTCCAATTTTGTGGTCTACGAAACTAATGAAATTCTGGGTAAGGGTTCTTTATTATCCTAAAGGGAAGGGGTTAGGCATCCTTTAAGATCCGCTAACTTGCGGTTATCCGATCAAATTCAGGTTAATTGTTATGCTAAGAAAAATGCATGTTTTTATACATATAAAAAATAATATTGCAAGGTGTTAATAAAATGATGCATTTTGTACAAGTATGCATTTGTATGGCATTAATATACATGTAAAGCTAAAAAAAATATAAGTATGCATTTGTATGAAAATTGATAAGAATGTATGCAAAGTGATTATTATGGACGACGAGCCTAAAAATAAATAAACTAGAGATTTTCAATTTTAAAACTAACCGAGCCTAAAATAAATAAACTAGCGATGGATTTCCAATTTTAGACTACCCTATCAATTAATTCTATGTCTACCTATTCTAAACATTTCAATAATTTCACGAGTACAGTAATATTACAATACATAATGAAATAAAGCTGAATTAAATAAAGTAAAAGACAACAATAAAAATAAGTAATCTCCAAGGGGTATTTGCCTTCTTTGACTTTATCTTTGCAAGCTATCAAGAATAAACGGTTAGAAACAATTGAATATACATAACTTCGGAACCGTATCCAAAACAATAAATGTTTTGATTACGGAGGGCTCAGACTTAAATTTTGAAAAGATCATTTCAATCACGTCGTGGCTGCGAACATATGACTCGTTGGTCATTTTAGTTGCCTTGCCCAACGAACATGTTGGTCTCTCGGGTGAAAAAGATTTAAGTTTCATCCTTGCCCAAAAGTTTTATTTTTCGTCTTTACAACTGTGGAGGCCTAAAAAATCGACGGATATTTTTTCATCGGCCAAAATGCAATATTTAATTCAAAACAGTAAAACAGCAAAAAAAAGCGCGGCCTCGAATTCAATTTCACCGGCCAGGTGTAGTATAATATTCAAATCAGTAAAATGTTGCCGAAAATAGTAGAAAAACAGAAATTGAGAAATGATGTCCGAAGGGACGCAGCCTCGAATTCATTTTCATTGGCCTAAATGCAGTATTTATATAAATCAGTAAGGCAATCCGTGCACGGGTGTTTAAATGCCAAAACAGTGAACTGAAACAGAGAAACGAAACAAAAAAAGCGCGGCCTCGAATTCAATTTCATCGGCCAAAATGCAGTATTTAATTCAAAAATAGTAAACAGTAAAAACAGTACATATCCGTGGCACGGATGTTTAAAACAGTAAATTAAAGAAACAGAGAAACAAAAGAAGAAAAGCGCGGCCTCGAATTCAATTTCATCGGCATAAGTGTAGTATTAGTTAAAACAAATAAAACAGTAATCTGTTGCACGGATGTTTAAAACAGAAAATAGAAAACAGAAAAGAGAGAAAAGAAGAAAAAAAAGCGCGGCCTCGAATTTAATTTCATCGGCCAGTTATGGAATTTGTTAAAAAAAATAAAATAGTAAACATCAAGATATCCATTGCACGGATATTTAAAATGCCAAAAAAACAGCAGCAGTTCGCAATTAAAAATGTCCGACCCGAATTCTGAAATTTGACCCGACCCGGATCCTGAACAGTGATCAATCCCGGATTTTTGGGTTGACCCGACCCGGAATCAAATATTTTTTTGGAATTTTCAGATAACCAACAACAAAAATATAAAAATACAAAAATACAAAAAATGAAATTTACTTGACCCGGGCTGACTCGACCCGAATCACAGGTCCCTGCCCGAATCAAATTTTTTTCAATTTTCAGATTGCCAACAACAGAATATTAAACATATAAATCTGGAAATTTAACTAAAATCGGGTCGACCCGACCGGAATCAGTGACCCGACCCGAATCGGATGTTTCAACCCGAATCGATTTCTTTCCAAATTTCAGATATCCAACAACAGAATATTAAACACAAAATCTGAAAATTTAACCAAAATCGGGTCGACCCGAATCAGTGACCCAACTCGATTTCTTTCCGAATTACAAATAACCAACAACAAAATATAGAACATGAAATCTGGAAATTCATTCGAACCGGGTCGACCCGACCCGGATCAGTGACCCGACCCGAATCGGATGTTTTCAACCCGACTCGATTTTCCTCCAAATTTCAGGTAACCAACAACACATATAAAACATAAAAATCTGGAAATTCATTCGAATCGGGTCGACCCGATCCGGACCAGTGACCCGACCCGAATCAGATATTTCAACCCGAATCAATTTCTTTCCAAATTTTTCAGATAACCAACAAGAAGATATAAAATCATAAAATATGGAAATCTTTCCCAAATCGGGTTGACCCGACCCGACAGTGAACGAAGGGCAAAATAATACCCGTTTTCCGACATAAACTCCGACCAAAACTCCCTCTTTTCGGACAAAAAATCCACAAAACCGACCCCAAAAACAATGAACAAAAAAGGGGTATTTATAGATGGGTTTCGGGTTTTAGGGGGTGTAGGTATGGGTGAAGTGATGGTATCGGCGTAGGGGGGTAGGGTGGCCGGTGGTGTGGGGTCGCATCGGCGACGTGGGGTCGGGGGTATGGGGGTGTCGGCCGAAAGGGTGTGTTTGGTTGAGAGAGAGAAATGGGTGTGGGGGTTTGGGTGTGGATGTGAGATATTTTTTTTAGGGTTTTGTTTGGTTTAAAGGGTATAAGAATAAAGGGGTGTGGGATTTGGTCGAATGGGCCGATCCGGATGGGCTTGGGGGATTGGCCGGTTGGGCCTGGGGTAGGGGATAAGTGGGGTGATTAGTTGGGCCGAAAAATAAAAGGGGGAGTTGTATTGTTTTGGGTTGGGGAATAAATGGGTTATGAGTTTAAAATATAAAAAGGGGTTTTATTATATAAAAAGAAAGCTTTGCAAAAATTATAAATTGTAAATATGATAATATGATAAAATATAATATTTGTGAAATGCTTGATGCTTAAAATAAAAAATAAAAAATGCGATGCCGTTTTGCGAAAATAAAATAACATATAATATTAGGATAAAAGTATGATTATGATATAAAAAATGCAAATGACAATAAAAATGCAAATAATAATGATAATAATGATATATATATATACATATATATACCTATATTTTAAAAAAAATTTAAAGTGTCAAAAATATTAAAAATTGCAAATAAAATCATAAAAGATGGGACAAAATTGGGTGTCAACACGTACTCTGCCCCTTTTTATGAATATTTTGTTTTTACATCTTTTTACTGGCCTTTGCTTTTTGGAAGTTCATCCTCACTCGTCACCATCCTCCTGAAATCCGTGTAATCTCTTTTACTCGAAGTTGGGATGGATTTCGTGTACAAGTTAGAGGTTGGCCCGAACTAGGAACGGTAGGTGGGTATAATTTTGCGGATTTCACACCGCATCCATCCCAGTTGGGGCGGGTATGGGTATAACTTTAGCGGGTAGTAGGCGGATATGGGTATTAAAAATGTACCCGCCACTGGTGGCGGGTAGGTGGTGGATTTGCAGTTATACCACCTCATACCCGCCTCCCCCGCCCCGCATCCAACCGCCCGCCTACCCGCCCCATAAGCCCAGTAATAGTTGTAGCAGTCCGTAAGCCCATAAGCCCAATGCCAATAATAAGTGAGTAGGCAAAACCCTACTCACTTACACTTTGTCCTTACTCAAGTTCAGCAGTCTTCACTCTTCGGTCTTCACGCCTCCTTCTCTCGTTCACTCTTTAGTCTCTGCCGACTGCTGTCTCTCATCCCTCTCTCGTTCTCTGTCACGCCCCCATCAGCCTTCACGCCTCCCGGTCCCTGAGACCCTGACAACATGTATTGATTAAGAGGACCTCCTACTCTGAGAACAAAATTTTTGATTTTGTTTTCATTTGTGATAAAATTTAGAAAAGCATTTTTGGTTTACAAACTATATGTTCTGGTTTTATAACCGTGAACCAAATAACTACTCTAAATCTGGTTGATTTTCAAACTGAACATGCCTTTGCGTTCTATTAAGAACACAAATAATCAATTATGTTTTGGTAGTTATTTTCAAAGGAAAAAAGTTCATATTTTGTTAAAACCAACGTGCTTACATGCAATGTCCACTACTAAAGATGTGTCAACAACCTTCTAAAAATCCATCCCTTTTGTTTTTCTTGGTGCAAGTTTATTATGAATTTGTGTTTTGTATTATCTGAATATATTTAGGGCCTAAGTGATAGTTGTATTATTATCTAAAAATGTTTAGTTTGGTGCTTTGGCCATGCCTAACTTTTTTAAAATGTAATTGGATTTTGTGATGTTTTCTTCTAAACGACACCCATCACTAATTACTGACTGAAAAAGCACACCGTCGAAATGTAAATACAAATGCTCCAATTGGTACACATCAATGTTCTTGGTAATCCAAACTCCTACTAATGTTGTGATGAAGTGTCCTGTTATTGACTTATTGTTGAGTAGTTAGTTGCAGATGCATTTTTTTATATGTTGATATTTCCTTAGAAAAATTCTGATTGTATATATGTAATTGCATAGATAAGAATGGCAAGCAAGGGTACTTGATCCTTATCGTAGTCGACTTTTTCCGGAAATGGTGGAGGCATTGATGTGTGCTTAAAACTGGATTTGGGCGGATATTAAAGGTAATATTAATTTGATTAAATTATTTATGTTGTATTAAATTGAAGTTAGACTCTAATTACTTTGAGTATACATTATGCAGGTGGTGGTGATGTCAAAGAGATGAAAATATGTGATCTTGAGGAATATGATACTCAAGTCCTCTATTGAATAATTGAAAGAAATAATCTTTTGATTATTCTCATTAATGAAAGAGTATATATACAATTTACAAATTTCTATAATAGAAAATATATTCCTATTCTAATCCCAAAACCATATTCTAGTAGTACGAGACTCCTATAACTATGGTAAGTGTACAATACTAATTAAAGTAATCTTTACACTAAAATATTACATTACAAATCAGCCCAACCCGTGGGCTTTTCATTCACAATCCGAGATCACATATACATAAGTATACACGTGTATATCGTATATACTTATGTATATTTAACACACACCCGCATTCATAGCGGGCAGTCTTAGAACGCTGAGATTGTCCCTAAAATCTTCAAAAAGGACCGAGGAAAGACCCTTTGTAAAGATGTCTGCAATTTGATACCTAGAAGGGACATGGCAGATGCGTACTTGTCCACGAGCTACCTTTTTGCGAACAAAGTGAATGTCCATCTCAATATGTTTAGTGTGTTGGTGCTGAACCGGATTACCAGAAAGGTAGATGACACTAACATTATCATAGTAAACCAAGGTAGCTTTCTGGATAGGACATTGAAGCTCTAAAAGAAGATTTCGTAACCAACAGGATTCATAGACCACATTGGTCACCCCTCGATACTCAGCCTCTGCACTTGAGTGAGACAATATAGACTGACGTTTTGCAGACCACGAGACCAAGTTATTACCAAGAAATATACAATAGCCAGACGTAGAGCATCTGGTGTCTGCACAGCCGCCCAAATCAGTATCTGTATACGAGACAAGTGTAGACGTCGATGAGAGATATAAATGTAAGCCAAAGTCAAGTGTCCCTTAGTTGTACCAAATAATGCGTTTGAGCGCATTCATATGGTCAACCCTCGGATCATGCATAGACAAACACACCTGTTGTACGACATATGTAATGTCTGGTCTCGTGAACGTAAGATACTAAAGAGCCCCTGCAAAACTGTGATATCGGGTTGGATCCTCATACGGGGAGTCACCCGTAGCACCCAATTTGGATTTAGTATCAACATGAGTGGAAGTGGACTTACAGGATGATATTTCAGCCCTCTTAATGATCTCAGTTGCATACTTCATCTATGATAAGAACAACCCAAATGCATGACGAGTGACAGCAATCCCCAAAAAGTAACTCAAGGGCCCCAAGTCTTTCATAGCAAACTCAGAACTGAGCATTGTCATGATAGACTGGCGTAATGCATCAGAAGAGGCAGTTAAAATAATATCATCCACATATAATAGTATATGAGCGAGGGAAGAACCACGATGATATATGAATAATGAATTATCAGACCTGCTGTGAGGGAACCCAATAGTCGAAACATAGTCTGCAAACCTCTTATACCAAGCGTGCGGGGACTGCTTAAGCCCATACAAGGACTTTTCAACAAACAGACTTGATGAGGATATTTGGGATCCCTAAACCCCAAAGGCTGATGCATATAGTCTGTCTCCTTGAGATCACCATGTAAGAAAATATTCTTCACATCTAACTTATGAATGGGCTATGCTTTCGAAAGAGCCAAGCTGAGCACAGTGCGAATGGTAGCCGGCTTGACTATCGGACTAAATGTCTCACCACAATCCACACAACCTGCTGAGTCATACCATCACCTACAAGACGAGTCTTATGCCTCGCAAAAGAACCGTCAGAATTGTCCTTATGAGCAAAAATCAACATAGACCGAATAATATTAACACCAGATGGACGGGGCACCAACTCCTACATCTTATTATCAATAAGAGCATTATATTCGTCGGTCATAGAAATTTTCCAATTCGGATCATTTAACGCAGACACAGGGTTACAGGGTAGAGAGAATTTAAGAACATTAGAATTTAAATTAAAATATATTTTCAGTTTAAAAATATCCCGTTGACTACGAGTGACCGATCTATGACTCGAGGGAGAATTTGGCAGATTTTAGAAATTATCGGGACGGGTGACGGACTGGCCAGCAGACAGTGGGCCTGTTAGCCCAAATCAGTAACTGGAACCCAAATTGGACACGGGAATTGGGCCTACACTGGTCCCGGAAACTGAAGTATTAACTGGGCCTACATTGGTCCCGGAAACGATAGTACGGGAGGACCAACAGGCAATGGGCCCGCTGGCGGATTTTGGGTACGGGACTGTTCTGAGAAATGATGAATAATATATGGGGAGACACGGTCGTCCAAAAAATTATACGAACTAGGCACGGGACTATTTACCTTAGCAAATAGAAATTGGGATTCATAAAAAATAACATAGCGACTAACGATGATTTTATTAGATGATAAATCAAAGCATTTGTAACCATGATGATTAGACGGATAACCTAAAAACACACAAGGAGTAGACTGAGCCTGAAGTTTGTTAATTGTGGAGTTGGTCCGCCAATTCTTTCAACCTTTTGCAATATGCTGAAACGTTCGGAAAATTTTCCATGTTGACATAGGAAAATTCCTGCTCAAGAGTAACAACTTTGGAATTTCAATTATCTTGGAATATGTCACGCAGTCTATCCCAAGCAATCATCGCTGTAGCACCAGGCTCAATAATCGTCTACAACAGGTCGGTAGAGATAGTTGAGTAAATCCACTGAAAGGTGGTGACATCAAGAGTCGTCCACAACTTAGGATCATCTTCGCGTTTCGGCACCTCTGTATCCTCAGGAGCTGCGAAGATTATGTGATAGATGACTTGATGTGAACAGACGTGAATCTTGAACAATTTGGCCCACCTCGCATATTGGACTTTTTCTATCTCAAGAATAAGAGGGATATGATTTTTGATATTTGAAACTGTAAGGGCAGGGTGAAACGTGTTCTTAGCCATGATAGCAACGAATGACGTGATGAAGAGATTGGGAAGAAATTGGGCACATAAATCGAGGTACGCTCTCGGGAATAGTGCACGACAACTAGGAATTTGGGAGAGGAAAATTTAACCTAGACTTATGATACCATGAAAAAAATAATCTCTTGATTATTCTCATTAATGAAAGAGTATATATACAATTTACAAATTTCCATAATAGAAAACCTATTCCTATTCTAATCCCAAAACCCTATTCTAGTAGTACAAGACTCCTATAACTATGGTAAGTGTACAATATTAATTAAGGTAATCTTTACACTAAAATATTACAACAATATTACATTACAAATCAGCCCAACCCGTGGGCTTCTCATTCACAATCCGAGATCACATATACATAAGCATACACGTGCATATCGTGTATATTTAACAATAATGAATAACCTGAAATATCTCATTGTTCACTGGGTCCTTGGAGAGCAATGATTGGGTTTATTCAACACATTGTTCTTTCAAGATGTTCTCAAATGAAGAAGCATGTATTATTTTTAGTATTTATGGAGACATTAGTATTTTTTATGTAGTTTGTCGTGTTTATATAATGTACTAATTTAATTTATAAGACTATTTTATTTTGGGTTTGATCACTATTTTGTATTGATCACTAATAGATCACAAATGAATTGATTACAAAATATGGTTGGCGGGTACATGCGGGTATTGGCGGGTGGCGGATATCCACTTGGGTGGTGGAGCGGGTGTGGATTTAGGAATATACCCGCCTAGGCGGGTATGTATGTTGAAATTGTACCCACCACGGGTGGCGGGTAGGTGACTGGTATAAAATTTTCTGACGGGTACAAGTGCGGGGGATGGGTACCCCCCCGCCCAATTGACATCCCTAGCCCGAACCCATTAGCTCTAGTTTAGACCATGTATGTACATTAAAATACACTAAACATATACAAATAATAAACTGACAGTAAATCAAATGAATTATGATAGAATTTCAAATTCAAAAATATAAACTATTAAATTCTGGATCTGTCTATAAATCGAAGTACTACTTTTTTTTCCTTCTTAGTGTTTGTCTCTTGCTATATCCACCGGGGTGGATCTAGAATGCGAGTAACGGATTCAGCTGGACCAATAATTTTGGTCTGAATTATATTAGTCTTAAGAAATTTATTGAATATGTAAAAATTATTAATTTTTAGAATTCAATGACTTAAAAAGATTAAAATTTAGAACTTATAACTTATAAGCTTCAAATCCCGGCTCCGCTCTCTATATCCTGATATTATTTAACTTGTTACATCTATAGGTTTTTCTCAATCTCGATAATAAAATAAAAAAATCCAAACTACTTTAGCTTGACTAGTGTTAAATAATAAAGAGCATAGGAGAAGATTTCATCATGTTTCTGTGGCAACATGAATTCAATTACTGGAACAGCTTGGATCATTTGTTTCTCATTTAACCCCTATAGCACGAGGTCTGAATGAATCTAATTGATGAGGCACTAATGAGCTAAGGAGATTTGCACTAAGTATAGACACAATCACATAAAACACATCATAATGTTTATTCCAACTGGTTTGACTACTGGCCGGGTACTAAGAAAGAGTGAGTTTTATATATGTAACTCGTGTAACGAATTTTTACACTATTATTATCATTTTTTGCATATTTTATTTTTAAAATTACAAATTTTATAATTTTTATTTTTTATAAATATCGATAGCCTTATAATGGAACTCTTCGCCCAAACGATTGATACAACTTAAACGTAATTGTTTATGTACGCATGATTTCGAATGTCCAAGCAAAGTGCTGCATCGGAACCCCTTAAGTCTATATCCTATATAGGTTATATGTGGCTAATAAATTTTTAATCACTGATCAAGCATAAAATGTCATGCAAGACATATAACTTAATTTACGGAGTTTACTTGCTCTAATAGAGGGGAGCCATTTATGCTCTATAGCATTCTTCTGTTTTAACTAGATAGATTCTATATGTTTGGATGCAACAATGTAAAAGTGATTATTATCAATTCATGATGTTTGGATAGTTTTGATCAAAATTACTTTTGAATGTAGAATTATCAAAATGGACATAGTCAAATACATATAAATAAAAATTACTAAAATAATAGTGAAATATGAAGTATGTAAATAAAAATTACAAATAGATAATAGAATTTAAAGTGCAATATAGTACTTAAATATTATTACAATACTAATTTTGCATGTACTCTATAATTGATTGCGGACTAAGTCTCGAATGTGATCCATCTCTGATGAAGAAGCTACATTGAAAACTTGTGATTGATCCAAGTTAGATGATCTATGATAATCATCATGGTGAATGAAAATTTAAAGAGGGTAATGAAGGAAAAAGGTAAAAATCCAAATTGAAATAAATGTAGAATTGATTTTACTCACCTTAGAAGCTAGAAATTGTAGCTTCTTTCAGAATCAATTTTGAAGAGGATAATTGATTTTGGAGAGGAAATTTAAATACTCAAATTTTGCTCATTTCACGAAAATAGCAACCCAGAAACACTTTTGGGTTGCCAGAATCGAAACCAAACATGCACTTAGAGTTTTGATGAGCTATGAAAGAAAGAAAGTAGTCACATTTGGTCAAAAAAGAAAGTAACATTTGCAAACACACTCTTCCTTCTTTATTTGTAAGCTCACTTTATTTCTTTTTCTACTTTCCATCCTTTCACGTTCTTTTAACACTTTACAATTACATTTACGTATCCAATTTTTCTTTTTAGCAGGTGTATTTTGAAAGAAGCAAGTCAAACTTTTAATGCAACGAGCCCAACTGACTAACTCACTTCAAAAGAAAAAATAAAGAGAAGGTTAAAAGGCGGTCCAAGACTAGCAACGAGCGTGCCCACTATTTGGTCGAAATTTGCACAATTCAAAGAGAGAATGTCAGAGTTCACAAATGAACTGAAAGAAAAGAAAAGAAAAAGTGAGTTTTTTTTTATATCCAGTTTTCCGGCTTACGCCAGACTATTCCTGGAGATAGTAGTTCCGATCCCTCAGCACTACTACCAGTAAATCGCAAGATGTGCCTGAATGACCAGAGTTTGAGAATAGATCAACTGATCACCTACAATGTCCTAAAACAATGACATTACTTACGTTTACCCCTTTTTACAACTTTTTCTTTTGAAAGTTTCTTGTCCTCAATCCCTAAATGTGTTCGATCCCTTTTTCTCCAATTGTTAGTACTCCTCTTTTCCTTCTTTATTAGTTTGTCTCTTGTTGTATCCCTGATTTTCACCAAAGTAAAAACGGATAAATTTTTACACATTCGAGGTTATTTTATTTAGATCACACATAAATGTATGTGGATTTATGAGTTAAATGAGTGTGCGAACAAAGTTGTAGATCAAGTTAATAATATTAGAACCTATATATATAGAGTATAGAGATGCACTTAATTATATGAGACCTTTTAGAGAAAACAATGTAGTTCACTCTTAGTAGATAATGTCACATTATCTTAGAAGTATTTTTGGAATAACTTAGCCCAACAACTGATATTAGAGTTGATGATTTAATGAGACGAATATGAATATGACGGAGTGATAGTGTGAGCCTCGATTTACTATCTTTACCCAGCCATACACGCAGTCACGCACACAAGAAGAAGCTAGCTTTAGATTTTAATGGTCATAATTGTTTGATCATGCGGGTGGCAAGGTGAATCTCAAAAATTGACTTGTGAATTATGAGAAACTTATTTCGAGGGTAAGACCACATATTGTGGTGTTGAACACATGAAACTTAGTTTAAGAGGGAGATTGGTGGATAAATCTTTAAAAGATTGAAAAGCTACCTATAATAAGATGTAAGGATTCTATGAAATCTTTTGGAAAACGTTTTGAAAGTTTGATTCAAGGTAAACAATATCAGACTATATTTAAAACCGTTGGTATAACTTGGCCCGACATTATCTTAACAAAGTACTACTCCCTCCATTTCAATTTATGTTGCACTATTTCTTTTTTAATATGTCCCAAAAAGAATATTATATTTTTATATTTAAAAATAATTTAATTTTATGATATGATTTATAGTCATAAAAATATCTAAGACTTGTTTTGGACCACAAATTTCAAAAAACTTCTTTTTTTCTTAAATTTCCTATCAAGTCAAATTGTGTCACATAAATTAAGACTGATGGAGTAACATTTATACTACTAGTGTATGGTTTTAGAGTGCCCCTAGGGGCACAGGCGAGTTGGTAAGTGGCAAGGTGATTGGGGTACAAGCACTCCGACATTGCGGGTTCGAATCCGTGTGGTGACAGTCTTTGCTGAAATATTGCAAGGGTTGTTGCTGGGTTTGTGTCCTGTTGATCCTCTCCTTTGCAGGGCTGCCACTCGCGCATATCCCTCGATTTACATCTTACCTGGCCAAGGGGCCTCTGAGACAGGTGGAGGTTTCGCCTTCGGGACTTTTTTCTTCACAAAGTGTATGGTTTTAGGGGGAAAGACAATGGATTTTTTACACCTGCCAGTAACCTATAGTTCTTCAGGCTCATAATTAGTCATAATAAAGTTAATTTTTTTCTGCTATTTGTAAGTTAATTGCTCTGGTTGGGAAGACTGAGACCTTGAATATTGGAATAGGGAACGTTGGAGAGTCTTGGACCAGTAAAAGGCTGTAAAATAAAAAGTAGTACTAGTATTAAATTTCAGACCTTTACAAATTAAAATTTAGCCTCTAGTCCATATTGTCTGTAAATTGTACGTTCGCATATCTGCTTTTTGTAATTAACTGAAAACTCACTGCCTCTCTCACGTGACAAATATGACTCTCTATTTATCTTCCTACGACGAGAAGTACTACAAACTTGTTGCATTGCACCTCTCAAAAAGTAGAGAAGCTTACATCAACTCTCTGCTTTTCACCAAGCCCCTAAAGCTGCCCTTATTTATACCCTTATTCTCCAATTAAATTTCACATTTTGCTCATACAATCCTACTTGTTTTTTGAAATCCATAATGGAAGCTTTTAAACTTGTCAAATTCTGGCGAACTTCCGCCATTAGAGATATTGATTCTGTTAAAAAGTTTGTAGATGCTGTGGATTATGTACCCCGGACTGATGAAGACTCGTTTTTCGATTTGGTACTCACAGGGAGCAATGGACACACCAAAGAAAACAACTCCAATTCTGTTTCTGTAAAAGGTTCTTCCGTGAAGCAGGGGAAGATCGAATTTCCTAGAGATGTCTTTTTAAAACCAAACACATTTCCAATTGACGCCAAATCGAAGCCACATTCTCCGACTTCAATGCTCGGAGCAGTTCCTAAGTTTCGCGTCTGCTTTTTGGGCTTTAGAAAGTCGAATCCGGAGAAAGTGGGCATTGATCCGAAGGCTCAAACCCAGAAACTTTCGCCTAAGGAAGAGAGCAACCGCTTTACAGTGAAATGCAAGGTTGAAGAAGGGGACTCGTCAAAGCAGTTCGTAAGAGCTGATATGCACAAGTATTTGAAATTGATGAAGCCTTTATACTCCAGAGCTTCGAAAAGGCACACCGATAAAACTGACGCATCAAAACAGATTTCAAGAGCAAGTCAATTGTCTTCTCCGACAGTGCAATCGTTGAGCTCACCGAGAAACTCATCAGAAGAGAAACAGGGGATCCGAGTTGCTGTACTTGGAGCTGTGCGTAAACACCTAGGGAAAAGCCGGTCGATGGCATCATCCTTCTCCGGAGTTTCAACGTCGCCGATGAACCGCAGAGATGATTCACTGCTAGAGCAAAATGACGGAATCCAAAGTGCTATTCTTCATTGCAAGCGATCATACAGCTCAGCCCGAAAAGGTACGTCAACTGACTGTCCATCAATTTTTCATTAGTACATTTAATCTTGAATTAATCTTCTTTTTGTGTAATATTCGACGAATATTAATGCTTAATTTTGCTTTTGAGCAGACAGTTCGGTAATAAATGCAAATGGAGATATACCAAGGGCTTCTTGTGAGGAGCAGAATAGATGGAGTATTTGAATAATCAAATATTTTGAAACTAAATATATAGCGGGAATAGAAATTTACTGGAAATTGAAGGGGTTTGTCTTGTTCCCTTTGCTGATGAAAACATTACAGAGTAATAGTGGAATAGTGTATGATTTTCGATGTAAAGTGACTGAGTAACAAAAGGGGAAGTTATAATTTTTTAAGATCTTTTAAGTGATTCTAAGGTTATCTGTGAATTGTAAATGTTGTTCAATTTGGTCAGTATTATGTTCTGAGTTCCAATTTCCAAATAACTTGGCGTCCGAATCGAATTTGTCATTATTGCCATGGCATACATACAAACGATACAGATATATACTTCAATGCAGTGCCTGATTGCGCATGCTTTTCTTTGTTCAAATTAATGCTTCACTTTGTCCGTATAACTCAGAATCCAGACGACTGTCGCATGATGATGCATCTTGACAAAATTATATGTGAAAACTTGATGTTTGGAGGGAACAAATAAGATTTCGAATTGAAAACACCAGGCATCTTGTTGGTTGGATTTGCAATCTATGTCAGTGATAGAATCATAATTAATAATATTCCTATTAATAATTATGATTATTGTAATTAGTGAGATAGAATCATAATTAATAATATACCCATTAATAATTATAATTATTATAATTAGTGTAATATCTTATGTATATGGTAGGGAAATTAGAATAGATTAGGAGGCATGATTTTAGCATATTTTATGAAGAGATACTAAACTAAGAAAATAACCTTCAAAAATTCGGCCAACCCAACCCCATACCCACGCAATTCTTGTTCCATTTTTTATTCACCATTATTGTTCTTCATATTTTTTGTCCAACTTTGTGTCTTCCAATCAACAATGTCTGACTCCAAAAATAATTTTCATCCAACCCTTACTGTTTCCAACATTAAAACACATGTTTCCATCACCCTGGAGATGGAAAATGTCCATTATGCAACTTGAGCTGAACTGTTTAAAATTTGTTGTCGTTCACACCGGGTTATTCATCATATAATTCCGCCGGAGAATGGCAACAGAAAGGAGTTAAAGACCGATGATGACAAAGAACTCTGGGAAACTCTTGATACCAGAGTTCTATTTTGGATTTATGCAACAATCTCTTCAGATTTGTTACACACAATAATGGAACCTGATTCTACGGCCATGGAGGCTTGGAATCGATTGCAGGACATTTTTCAAGACAACAAAATTCTCGCTCCTTTACGTTAGAACAAGAATTCTTCACCATTGATATGGCAGATTTTCCAAATGGTCGGCATATTGTCAATGTCTTAAAGTCTTGTCAGATCAACTTAAAAATGTTGGTTCGCCGGTTATCAACAATCGCTTGATTTTACAAATGGTTGCCGGCCTTACCGACGCATATAGCGGTGTGGGGACACTCATCCGACAAAGCAATCCTCTCCCATTATTTTATCAAGCATGTTCAATGCTTATACTTGAAGAGGCTGGCTTCGCCAAAAAGGCTGCCACCGTCTCTAATTTCGCCATGATTGCTACCCCCCACGAATGACGGTATTATCCATTTTGAACCCACAAAACAAAATAGGGGACAAAAAGGAAGAAATTGTAATAAAAATCGGGGTTCAAATCGCGGAAATAATAAAAATGGGGGCCACCGAAATTTCGGTGGCGGTGGCAAAAATTCCGGCATAGGAACAACACCGGCGGACAGCAGCAGTGGAAGCCCCGCGGAGGACCAGCCCAGTGGGCCTGGCAGTGGCCGTGGGCTGTACCACATTGCCCCTACCCAATTGGGAACTGGGCCAGGCCTATTACCGTCCAAATGGACAGTCCACTGCTGGGGAAACCAATGTTGGGCCAAGCAGTTTTGGGCCCAGTCCATATTCCAGCAACAACAGTCACGGTCCAAGTAGTAATGGGTCACTGCCGAACTAGTGGCAGGAGGCCCATTCGACAATGGCTAGCCCAACCGACATTGAGTCCGCCATGCACACTCTTAGGCTCAACCCTCCCGATGTAAATTAGTATATGGACTCCGGTGAAACGTCTCATATGACGTCTCAGGGGTAACCTCTCGTCCTATTTTAATTTGAGCAAAAATAATGATATAATTATCGGAAATGGCCACTCTATTCCAATTCAAGGGTATGGGTCTACTAAATTGTCCCCCCCCCAATCCACCACTAATCTTAAAGAATGTTCTTCATGCCCCACAATTAATTAAGAACTTGGTATCTGTTCGAAAGTTTACTACTGATAATTGAGAGTCTACCGTATTTGACCCTTTTGGATTTTCTGTGAAGGATTTTCAGACGGGGACAATCCTAATGAGATGTGACAGTCAAGGAGAGCTATATCCAATCACTTCACTCATTCAACGATCCAAGTTACCATATACTTTTGCAGTTTTCAACCATTAATTATGGCACGAACGTTTGGGGCATTCGGGGGCATCTGTTTTAGCCTCTCTCAGACAAAATAATTTTATTTCTTGTATTCAAACACGGACTTTGAATAACTGTCGTTCATGTCCATTGGGTAAAGATGTTCAATTGTCATTTACTTCATCTAATTCACGCACATTATTGCCATTTGATATTATACATTGTGATATTTGGACATCACCCGTCTTGAGTTCTTCAAGCCATAGATATCATTGCTATTATTAGATGATTACTCAAATTTTTTGTGGACATTTCCCTTGTCTAAAAAATCACAAGTCTTTTCCACATTTCTAAAATTTAGAGCATTCATCCGAACTCAATTTGAACGGGAAATAAAAAATATCCAATGTGATAATGGTAGGGAGTTTGATAATAGGCAGTTTGGGATTTTTGTAACTCTTATGGTTTGAATTTTCAGCTTTCCTGTCCACACACTTCCTCTCAAAACGGAAAGGCCGAACGTAAAATCTGAATCATCAATAACATTGTTCGAACTTCCCTTGCTCATGCCTCATTACCCCCTCATTTTGGCATCATGCACTTCAAATGGCTACATATTTATTGAACATACTCCCTCACAAAAACCTGTCAAATCAGGCTCCCCTCAAAATACTCTATTTATGGGACCCCTCCTATTCACATTTACGGGTATTCGGGTGTTTATGCTATCCTCTTTTTCCGTCCATCACAATAAATAAAATCCAACCCCGCTCCACACCTTGTATTTTCTTGGGATATCCGTCCAATCATCGGGAATACATGTGTTATGACCTTTCCTCAAATAAAATATTTGTAAGTCGTCATGTCCTTTTTATGAAACAAATTTCCCATTTACTAAAATTCACAAATCCGGACCCTCCACCTATGCATTTTTAGATGATGGCTTGCCCCCGTATTTGTCCCACATTTTTTCGTCCCACCCCGAACCCATTGTTCCGTCCAGCCTCAAAATTATGGGGATTTGGGCCACGAAACAGTGGCCCAGCCGCAGAACACTATTGCCCAGTGGACTGGGCCGTCTATTTTGAGCCCAAACAGTTCAGGGACAATAACAATGGCCCAGACGCAGCAAAGTGTCTAGCGAACTGGGCCTCATCTCACTGGCCCACTGCCTCATTTTGTTTCTGTCTCTAGTAGTGGCTTGGGCCAGAGCCCAACTACCAGGCAGTAATATCCGACCCACTGGCCCAAATCAAAATTCAACCCATCGTCCGGTTTCCCGTAGTCAACATGACATTATCAAACCCAACACAAAATATAGCCTCCATACCCGAGTCTCAAAATCACATTTACCTCGCAATCCTGTGTCTGCACTCCGTGACCCGAATTGGAAAATGGCTATGGATGATGAATTTCATGCTCTTATTAAAAATAGGACGTGGGAGTTAGTACCTCGTCCTTCTAATTTCAATATAATTCGGTCTATGTGGATTTTCAGTCACAAGGAAAAATCTGATGGTACTTTTGAGAGGCATAAAACCCGTCTTGTAGGTGATGGAAAGACACAACATGTTGGTGTAGATTGCGGGGAGACATTCAGTCCGGTGGTGAAATCTGCAACTATAAGGACGGTCCTCAGTCTGGCTCTTTCAAAGTCATGGTCACTCCATCAGTTGGATGTAAAAAATGCTTAGCTCCATGGCCAATTAAATGAAACGGTATACATGCATCAACCATTGGGACATCTGGACTCCAACTATCCAAATCATGTGTGCCTACTCAAGAAATCACTTTATGGGCTTAAACAAGCTCCCCGGGCCTAGTACAAGCGGTTTGCGAATTTTGTTTCACACATTGGATTTTATAACAGTCGTTCTGATCACTCACTATTTATCTACTGTCAATGTAGTAATATTGCTTATCTTCTATTATATGTGGATGATATAATCTTAACAGCCTCATCAGATGCTCTTCGCAAGTCCATCATCTCACAACTTGCCTCAGAATGTGGAATGAAAGATCTCAGTCCTCTTCATTACTTTCTAGGCATGGCCATGACACGTCATGCAGGTGGGTTATTTTAATCCCAAAAGAAGTACGCAACAGAGATTGTTTAACGTGCTGGAATGTCCTCTTGCAAACCATCTGCAACACAAGTAGACACAAAATCCAAAGTGAGTGCATCCTCTGGCAAGCCTTTTGTGATCCGTCTCTTTATCGTAGACTCGCAGGGGCCCTACAGTGTCTTACATTCACCAGGCCGAATATTTCATACGTTGTGCAGTAAGTGTGCCTTTTCATGCATAATCCGATGGATGATCATATGCATGCACTCAAACGAATTATGAGATATATTCAGGGAACTCTAGAATATGGGTTGCATTTATATCCATCATCGACTTCAACCCTGGTATCCTACACCAATGCAGACTGGGGTGGATGTCCGGACAACAGACGCTCTACATCTGGTTATGGTATTTTTCTTGGTGATAACTTGGTATCTTGGTCCTCAAAAGGGCAAGCCACACTATCTCGCTCTAGTGCCGAAGTAGAATACCGATGGGTCGTCAATGTGGTGTCCGAATCATGCTGGCTCACAAGTTAATCCCATCTCCTTGTCAAAATATGATATTCTACAATCCTATTTCAAACTATCTTAGCCAAATTTTGTAAAGTGATAACTACATCTTTTTTTCTCATTTTTTCCTTTGAATCGAACGAACATAAATTATTAAATATTTAATCAAAATTAAAAATATTAATAACTTTTAGCAAACTTAAAGAATTGAAATTGTTCAGTGCATGCATAAGGAATTATTTTGAACCTATCGTCAAATATAAGAAATCATATTATCATTCTCCCTTAATCCACAAGCTAGCCATAAAAAAATTCCATCAAAATTTGCAATTACGGTATATTACCGTAATCACAATAATTCTTGGAAATATATTAATCGAAACTTTACTAATCGTCCAAATAAATTGTTTTTGCACATTAAAATAAGTTTACAGTTACTTGAAAATAGTTTAACCACTTTATTTCTTATCATACAAAATATTAAATATCCAATACTACACATGCCATGAAATATAATACTATGAAAATAGCGACATATAAATTAGAACTAAGGGAGTAAATTATATGAATTTAAAGTGCATACAGTGTCCGTGCAAATAATTATTTACACTATCAGCTCATCCAAATGATAACTATAGGTAACTTTTTTTAAAATATGTGATTTAAAAATTCAGACTAAAATATGTTACTTGTTATAATAAATAATAACTCGATGCTGTAAAAATCATTATACTGATGATATGTATTATTCCCTGAAAGAAATAATCCCTTGATTATTTGCATTAATGGAGAGGTATATATACAAATATACAATTCCTAAATATGGAAAATAACTCTACCGTTTCCTACTATAATTATAATACATTTTCCTAATACAATACTAATATCATAATTACACTTGTACAATAATTCTACAAATATGATAAATTAACAATATAATTTTCGGTCCCATGGTATACACGACCCTTCTGTCACACCAACGCAGTCATAGCGGGCGGTTGTCGTACGCTGAGACTGTCCCTAAAATCTTCAAACAGAACCAAGGGAAGACCCTTAGTAAAGATGTCAGCAATTTGGTGCCTTGAAGGGACATGCAAGACACGTACTTGTCCACGAGCTACCTTTTTGCGAACAAAGTGAATATCCATCTCGATATGCTTAGTGCGCTGATGTTGGACCGGATTCCCATAGAGATAGACTGCACTAACATTATCACAATAGACTAAGGTAGCTTTCTGAATAGGAAAGTGAAACTCTAACAGAAGATTACGCAGCCAACATGACTCAGACACCACATTGGCTACCCCTCGATACTCGGCCTCCGCACTGGATCGTGATAAAGTAGTCTAGCATTTTTCTGACCAAGAGACCAAGTTATCACCAAGAAACATACAGTAACCAGATGTCGAACGTCTAGTATCCGAACATCCACCCCAATCAACATCTGTATAAGACACGATAGTAGAGACAGAGGATGGATATAAATGCAATCCATAATCAAGTGTGCCTTGTATGTATCGTACAATACGTTTGAGTGCATGCATGTGCTCAATCCGCGGATCATGTATAAATAAACACACCTGCTGAACTGCATAAGTAATATCTGGTCTCGTGAAAGTAAGATACCGAAGAGCCCCTGCAAGACTACGATAGTGGGTGAAATCCTCGTATGGTGTGCTAGAAGTTGCACTCAGCTTCGGTTTGGTATTAACCGGAGTAGAAGAGGACTTACCATATGACATGTCAGCTCTCTCAATAATCTCAGTTGCATACTTCTTCTGGGATAAAAACAGACCACCTACATGATGAGTGGCAGCTATATCCAAACAATAACTCAAGGGCCCCAAGTCTTTCATAGCAAATTCGGAATTGAGAAGGGACATGGTAGACTTAGGCAGATTATCAGAAAAGGCAATCAATATTATATCATCTACATATAACAGAATGTATGCTAGAGAAGTACCACGTCGATAGATAAACAGAGAATAATCAGACCTGCTGTGAGAAAACCCAATATTAGATACATAATCTACAAACCTCTTATGATAAGTCCGTGGGGCCTGCTTAAGCCCATACAAGGACTTCTTCATCAAACAGACATGGTGAGGATAATTGGGGTCCTTAAAACCCAAGGGTTGATGCATGTATACTGTCTCCTTAAGATCTCCATGTAAGAAAGCATTTTTCACATCCAGATAATGAATGGACCATGCTTTTGAGAGAGCTAGACTAAGCACAATGCGAATGGTTGCCGGTTCGACCACCGGACTAAATGTCTCTCCACAATTCACGACAACCTGTTGAGTTTTACCATCACCTACAAGACGGGCCTTATGCCTCTCAAAAGAACTGTCAGAATTTTCTTTATGAGTAAAAATCCACATAGAACGAATAATATTGACACCAGGCGGACGGGTACCAACTCCCACGTCTTATTTTCAATAAGAGCATATTATTCATCATCCATGACTATTTTCCAATTCAGGGTCATATAAGGCAGACACTGGGTTACGTGGTAGGGGTGATTTGGTGACATTATAATTTAGATTAAAATGACGTTTAGGTTTAAAAATACCACGTTGACTACGAGTAACAAGCCTTTGACTCGAAATAGACGTGGATGTGATTTGGGTAGGTGACGGGTTGGCTGAATCTGGACCAACAATGATTGGGCCTGCTAGCCCAGTAGCAGGATGCAGTTGTCTCGGAAGGACAATAATTAGGCCAGCATGTAGTGGGCCTGCTAGCCGAGGCGTTCGGCTAGTGTGTGGAAGTGGGCCAGCAGGCAGTGGGTCTGCTGACCGATATTCAGGAGCTGGAAGTGGTAGTTGTGGCCAGCAAGCAGTGGGCCCGGTGGCGGAGCGTGGTTACGAAATAGCTCAGACAAATGATGGATAATATACGGTGAGAGCCCATCATTCAGAAACTTATATGAACTAGACACGGAACTATACAATTTAGCAAACACAAATTGAGTTTCATAGAAAATACACATGGCGACTAATGATGATTTTATTAGAGAATAAATCAAACATTTATAACCACGATGATTAGTTAGTTATCCCAAAAATACACAAGCAGTATACCGGAATTGAAGTTCGTTAATTGTAGTAGACGGGAAAAGCGGATAGCACAAACACCCAAATACCCTAAGATGAGAATACGAGAGATCTTTATTATAAAGAATTTTAAGTGGGGATTGATATGCTAAACCTTTGTTCGAGAGAATGTTAAGGAGGTAGGTAGTCATTTGTAATGCATGATGTCAAAAAAAAGGTAATGAAGCATGGGCCAGCAAGGTTCAGACAATATTATTGATGAAACATTTTTTTTTGCCTTCCCATTTTGTGAGGACGTGTGAGGACAAGAAAACTGAAACGATATGTCATTAGTGTCACAAAATTCTCGAAACAACCCATTATCATATTCCTTTCCATTATCACATTGAATATTTTTTATTTTTTCCGTTCAAATTGGGTACAGATGATTGCTCTAAATTTTAAGAATGTTAAAAAAACTTGAGACTTTTTAGACAAAGGAAAGGTCCACAAAAAATTAGAATAATCATCCAAGAATAACACATAATAACGATGGCCCACATAACTTAAAACGGGAGATGTCCATAAATCACTATGAATAATGTCAAAAGGCATCAACGTACTACAAGAAGAGGCTACAAAAGGTAATCTAACATGTTTTCCTAATGGACAAGAAGGACAAATATGAGTACTACGCGTACTCTTACAATCAGTAAAATTGTTATTTTGAAGAGAAGACATAATAGAAGACCTCGGATGACCCAAACGTGCATGCCGCGAAGAATGAGCAAGGGCTACAAATGTTGATGGGTGGCTTGACCCGTGGAAATGGTGGTGGTGGTGATTGGATAAAGCTCTCCCCGACTATTACATCTCATTAGAGGTATCCCCATCATGAATTCCTTCACAGAAAACCAAAGGGGTCAAAGTTAACAGACACCCAATTATCATATGTGAATTTTTGTACGGACATCAAATTTTTTAATTAAGTGAGGGGCATGAAGGATATTTTTTAGGACTAGAGGTGGATGTGGGGGGGGGGGGACAAATTTGTATGACCATAACCACGAATGTGAATTGAATTGTCATTACCAACAATTATGTCATGATTATTGCTCAAATTGAAATAAGATGAGAGATTACCTTGTCTCTGGTGTCCATATACCAATTTGCGTCCGGGGGGTTTAACCCAAATGTATGCATCACAACCTCAATATCTGTGGGTGATGATACCGAGGTTGGGCCCGCAACAGCGAAGACATGCCGAGGCTGAGGCTAAAGTAAGCCAGCCTGCTGCCAGGGCCCAGTTCGGGACTGCTAGGCAGCTTGCGGTTGCTTGCTGAAATTGGGCCTGGCCCAAGATGAAAGAAAACTGGGTATGGTGCCGTGGGCCACTGGCCCAGCCCCACGACTAATGTGCAGCGGCCCAAGGCTGCGGCCAGTGATGTTGTGGCCCAGCCGGCCCATTTCCCCCTCGTTCGCCACTGCCGCCATTATTCGACCAAAAACACGGTTCTTACCGCCATTTTTACGATTTTGACCCTTTTGCCTCCACCGTTGTTACGGTTTTGGCTAGAATTATCCGAGAACGAGTGAGGTCATCGGATGTGGCCATCATCATGACGGAATTAGCTACGGTAGCCGCCTTTTTAGCCAAGCCGACCTCTTCTAATGTGAGCATGAAACGGGCCTGGTAAAACGGTGAGAGAGGATTACTTTGACGAAGATGCGTCCCAACGTCATTATAGGCCTCGGATAGGCCTGCAATCATCTGAAGAACAAGACAATCATTGGTGACTGGCGCACCAACGTTCTTGAGTTGATCCGCCAATTCCTTCAACCTTTTACCATAGGCTGAGACATTCGGAAAGTCCTCCATGTTGACATGGGAAAATTCTTACTCAAGAGTGACAACACGGGGATTTTTGTTATCTTGGAATATATCACGCACCCTATTATAAGTTTCCATCGTTGTGGCGTCGGGTTCAATAATCGTCTGCAAGAGGTCCGTAAAGATAGTGGAATAAATCCATTGGAGAACTGTAGCATCAAGAGTCGTCTATAACGCAGGGTCATTATCGGCGGTAGGCACCTTCTCCTTTCTTGGTACCGAGGGGATGATGTGATGAAGGACTTGATGCGAGCGTGCGTGAACCTTAAATAATTCCGCCCACGTCGCGTATTGGACGTTTTCCATCTCCAGGACTATAGGGATGTGGTTCTTAATGTTGGAAATGGTAAGTGCATGATGAAACGTGTTCTTTGAGGTAGACATGATGAAAGAACAAGAAGAGAATTAGGGATTTAGGAAGAGAAATTTGGGAAAGAGTAGGTCACGGCTCGGACATGAATCCGAGAACCAAGAAGGGGCGGCAGAAGTTTGTGTTAGTGAGAAGGAAAATATTTGCCCTAGACTTCTAATACCATGAAAGAAATAATCGTTTGATTATTTTCATTAATGAAGAGGTATATATACAAATATACAATTCCTAATATGAAAAATAACTCTACATTTTCATACTATAATTCTAATACATTTAATACATTAATAATATCATAATTATACTTGTACAATAATTTTATAAATATGATAAATTAATAATATAATTTTCGGTCCAATGGTTTACACAGTTTTGACCGTGTGTATCCCTCCTTTAAGCTCAAATTTATACGTGCACTTGACACACCCATAAATGATAAAACTCTGCTCCATCCAAAAAGCAAAATAATCGAAATCTGGCATTGTGGGGAGAGCGACGCCAGAGAATACACGGAAAAGAATTGATTTTGAATAACTCCATGCTCTTAAATTCATGCAATGTTATGGAGTGCAATTGAAAGGGAAATTAAAGAGGAGCCATAGTTTGAACTTTGAATTGGCATGTCAATCATGATCATATTTATTGGTCCCTCGTGATAATATTACTTACTATACAATAGAAAAGTGAATATTAGAGCGGCGCTGAACAGCTCCAGTGTTGATCGGATTCTCTTGTTAAGTTCCAAAACGTAGAACCTTTACAGAAACTTGAGAACCACGCCTAGCTACTTTTGTTTACGTCATTCGCTACTACTACTAGTAATTCTAATTTCTTGCAGCAGCAGCCTTTTTCATCAGTCACAAACGTAACGGCAGCCTAATTCCTTATCCCTATTGCTAGCTGGTAGATATTATGGTTTTGATTTCTTTAGCTGGAGTACAGAGTTTAATTAATTTGAGAATCTCTATGCACTGAATGCCTACACTTCTTTAATGAGTGAGGACTTCATTAAACTATATCAACTGAGTGAAAAAATCTTTTAACTCCAAGGGGTCGTTTGTTAGATTGCATAATAATAATAATGCTAAATATAGTGTATTAATAATACAAATATTAGTAATGTTAGTAATGCTGACATTAGAACCCGCAAGGGTAGCCAAGTTGGTGTAGCAGTAGAGCGCGGAACCGCAATGTCACGAGTTCGATCCCCTGCATAAACCTTCTTGGTTGAGTCTGTCACACATGGCTTGCCAAGTGTGGTTAATCGGCTGACGTGGTTTGCAGGCTATTGCGTCAGTCCGGGGTTTACCCTGTGCGCACTCGAGAGAGTAGCGGCTGCGGGTTCCTTCGTCAACAAAAAAAAAGTAATGCTGACATTAGTAAGTTAGACAATTCAAACATCTTATATAGTAAGTTTAAAATCATATAAAATTAAAATGACATTTTAATATATTACACTCATATTTAATTTAGGATCGTAAAATTCAAAAATCTCATTTTATTCCTTAAACTTTGTATCAAGTTAAACTAAAATACTTAAAATAGAACAAGGAGTAGTATTTAATTTGTAGTGTGTGTATTAAAAAACTTTCCTTGACTTTTGGGGTAATTTATTATACTGAACATTTCAGTCTAGATAAGTCATTCCCATAACGTAACAGTTTAAAACTTAAAAATAAATTTAAATTATTCTAAATTTCTCTAGATTAAAATTTAAAAATAAGTTTGTTGTCATCAAACTATATAACAGTAAAACCTATATAAATTAATATTGTTGGGACCATGATGTTTTATTATTTTATAGAGATATTAATTAACTGATAAATTAATATTTATTAACTTAAAGAGAGTTTTGTAATTTATTGAAGTTAAATTTTGATTACATCAAAAAGTATTGTATCTTAGAAAAATTCGTGTATCATATTACATAATTGAATTACATAGATTCATTGTACATAATATTAATAAAAACTAATAAATAATGTTCATTGTTTCTTAATAATTAAGTATTATTCATTGATGGTAGATAATTGTCCAGGACATCCAAGAAATATTGAAGGGTTAAAGAATGATGAGTTGTTCTTCTTGCCACCCAACATGACATAAAAAATTCATGTGATGCTGGAATAATAAGAGCTTTCAAGATGCACTATTGTAGGAGATTTTAGTGTGGGATTTTAGAGGGCTACGAGTTGGGACAATCTGATCCAGGTAAGATTAATGTTTTGGATGCTATTAATCATGCAGTCTCAGCTTGGACAGTTAATATTCTGTTGGAAATTTGCCTTTGGCGGGAGTTGCGACCGACCAACTTTAACGGCTTAAACACTAGTGTAACGTATGTTGGAGAATCCGGTTCTTCACACATGCATGATCTACTAAGTACGTAGATAACCGTAGGGCCAAGAATCGTCAAATTTCATTGAGAAATGAAAGAGATATTGGTTCACGAAGTAAGGTGTTTGAAGCATGGAAAGTGTGGTATTGTGTGTAATTCTCCCTCATCGGTAGAGGAAGAAAGAAGTGTTGTGTATATAAGATTCGAAATTGGTTTGGGGTTTGGGACCCCAAGGGGTATCCCATGTGTTTAAAGGAGGGAGGACCTAGATGTGCTTCGGTTCGAGGAAAGACCACACGCGCGCCGCCGCCGCCCGCCCGTCCGGTCCGGTTCCGAGTTCCGGGGTCTGGGTTCTCGGGTTCTCGGGTCACGGGTCGTGGGCTGTGGGTCTTCTAATATTATCTTTTTGGGCCAGAAAACTTTGTCAGAAGTACAGTTTGATCCCAGAAGTTTCCAGAATTCTTTCAGATGTACAGTTTGGTCCCTGAAGTTTCAAGATGTGCAGTTTGGTCCCTCAAGTTTCCAGAATCTGGACAGTCAATTCAGCCATTTATTTTGGCTGAATTACTCCTCCTATAATGGCCAAATCCGTTGGTCTTTCACCATTTATGTTGGTGGCTTTACTACCTCTATAATGGCCATTATTTGGCTATTATGGAGGCAGTTTTTCAGCCCCTCCCTCACCTATATAAACACCCCCTCCCTCACCTATATAAACACCCCCTTACACCATTGTTGAGCACCAAGAATGACAAAAGAGAACACTTGATATGCACGAAAATACACAACCAGAAAAAATCTTCTTCCTACAACTTCCAAGAATCATTTCGTTATTCAATATTCTTCACGGTAGCTCTTGAGTTTCCTTTGCTCAAGGGTTCCATTGCTGTTTTATCTTGGGAGACAAATTGTCCAGGACGTATAAAGGATACATACGGGGCAATATTGTCTTAAGGACAGAGTGCCACACTCGACTCAGCAAAAACAGTTTCTATTTTTTCGTCTTCTACAAAACTGAAATTTTCAGTTTTTCTTGTGTAACAATTGTAATTTTCAGATTTCATGTTGAATTATTGAATCTCTGTTTATCCTTTTGAATACTTGTAATAGTTATATACTTCCCGTACTGCTTTATAAAGTACCATAGAGCAAAAACTCCCAACAACTTAAGACAATATTTGTATTGTATTACTATTAGTGTTCGAAAGATGTTGGTCAAAAGTTGTGTGACCAAATCTGGATATGGAAATGGTTTTCTGGTAGAAGAGAGTGATGATGATGAACGTGTTCATGGTGTCACCGCTACCAAGCGGTGGAAACAAGCGCTCTCGAAAGCTCGAGGATGTCAACTCGGGACAAGAGGAGAAGACCGAAGATGTTATTCTATCTTGTAGCGAGAAGGCCTATATCTGTCCCGGACAAAGGATCCGAATAATGGTGAGAAGGAAATGGACACTCGGTCGATGAAGTGACCGAAGTGAGCCGAATCCGAAATTGGGATAAGTAGTTTTTCTTACTTGTCAAGAATAAAGATTAAATTATGTCCGATTAAAAATGGATTAAAGTAAGGAGGAATATGAAAATAATTTATATTCCTTATGCTTTAACAAATCGAAGTTTAATCTCATCTTCTTTTCCGTTTAAAGATTGGATTTTGTAAACGACTTAAGAAGATCCGTTCTTTTAAGTGTAATTACTAAAGTGTGTAAAGTATGTCGCACATACAATGGAGAAAGATCCACTAAGCGTGCGAAAACTCTAACCACTCTTAAGTAAGCGCCAAGAATTATCTCGGGCACCAATCTTAACGGAAGGAGTCTAAAAGCTAAAGACGTTGAGCTGTCATACTATTTGCGAAGATCCTTCATAGGATGATATTGGACACTCGGTCATACAAAGCCTCCGGCGACCGGAGTGGGCCAAAATTTCTTTGATATGATGATATTGGACACTCGGTCATATAAAGCCTCCAAGCGGCGGCGGAGTAGGGCCAAAAATTCATTTCATAGGAAAAATAATGGACACCTAGTAAGGTGGGCCACAGTTTCCAGGTCTTAAATGATCTGAAGGCCTAAAGAAAAGGCAGAAAAGAAATTGGACACTCAGTCTGCCAAAGCAACTGGAGTGGGCCAGAATATCTGGATCACATATGATCCGGTTATGCCCTAACCACGGGTAAGAGGTTGTTCATGTGAAGCAACACCACCTCTAAAGTAGAAGGGGTTGGAGAGGTTGTCCTCAATAGGACTTCATGGATTGGGATCACTCAAAGATGAGGTGATACATGTCCCAAACTTGGTTAAAGGGACTATTTGTTGGTCAAACCTGGTTTGAGACTAGTCCAACAGTCCGTGATAACTAAGAATGGTAATAAAGTATGTCTGTAGCCAAATGAATGATATATTTGTAATCCGTGCGTCTATGCCATCATAGATTAAGACACGTTAAATAGCAAGTCATTCAAAAGCTAACGATGTTGAGATTGTTGCCTTCTTCGACATAAATCCTCAAATAAATGCGAGGTAGATGAAGAGGCAAAATCACCTTTCCAAATTCCGTCAAGGGAATAGCGAAAAGAAGCATTGCTCCTCTAGAACTTAGTCACACCTACTTGGGTGATTTGAAGTTTATACAAAATAGAGGGGGGAGACAAGTACGTTATGACCTTTATTGATAATGGTACAACGTATTGTATCCTTTGTTTATTGAAAAGCAAAGATGAAGTTGTTGAAGCGGATAAGCGCTACAAAACAAGAAGTTGAAAATCAACTAAGCCTACGGATTGAGAAATTCGTAGTGATAGAGGGGAGAAAATGAAGCATCGTTTATTAAACGATCGCTCATTTCTCACCTCGCCCTAACGGTGTTAGCCAAGCGCTAAGCCGTACGCCCAAACTATGTGGGGCACGTCGATCCTTACCGCTAATGCGATTCTCAATAGAACTCCGCATAAGGATAAGGGTAACCCTCCGTGTGATACATGGAAAGGATCTCACATACAAATGTTGTGATGTGGGGTGGTTTCATACCTAAGACTGTAGATTGCATATTCACTGGATCTGCAAATAATAGTAGTGTTCATCGCCTCTTCGCGTCAAAGAATCTGAATTCTTAGAAGATAACTTTCCTTGGAAAAGGAAAAAGGAGTAACTGATCAAGGTTAACAAGAACCCGCGAGGGCCTGACCTGTCCGGAACTAGACGTTCCGTATCTACAGGACTCGAAAGTTGTTGGCTATCCGGAACTTAATACTCCAGATCTACAGAACTCAGGGATTCTAGATGTTGAACCGAGACGGAGCAAAGAAGGGGACAAAGACTTGTTCGAGTCCTTCTAGTTCGTATGGTTAATAATGAACCATGAACAATTAACAAATAATTGTCATCTCCAAAAGCGCTGCTTTGGAAAGAAGCTAAAGAGAGAAATAGATTCCATATATAGAACCATACTCATGTAATAGTTAATCTTCCTCCGGGAAAAGAACCTTTGGGTTGTAAAAAGTGCTCCCCTGCGAGTAGCTTCACATCCAGGGCCATTGTAATCTTACATGGCATGGGTGTTGAAACAGCCTTCCAAACTGGAGAGTTGGAAGAAGAGGATCAGAATTGGTTGCTGAACAGTTGGGCTTCTTCCGAACTTTCATTTTGGTCCCCGAAATGTTAACATTTTGGTCCGAAAGTCTCGAGATAAAACGAAACAATGAATCGATCACGAAATATTGACTCGAAGTTAGAAAGCCAATAGTTGGAAAACCAACGGTCTTAGAGTGAAAATCATATTGAAACATTGTCTCGATATGAAAGATATGAGTATCACAGATGACATCTTAGGAATTGGATTTCTAAGACATCTAACGGACCGGTCGATAGTTGACAGTCTCGTTGAAGCCACCAATAGATATGAATCATAGAAGCGATTGGAATCATGGTGCACCCATAGACAAGGAGCGATATGCTCGGGTCACGTGTAGTTCAATGTATTGTACACACTACAACCGACCTGGTATCGTCCAACAAACAGATCGGTTGAACTAAGGTTCACCGATGATCTTAATACATGATCAATAGAAGGCGTTAAGTCGGATATGACGATATCGAATTATTCGCTTATCTACGGATTATAGTATTACGGATGTCCAGCGGTTCGAGAGAACACGGTGATGCAAACCGGACATCGATCCGAAGAACACCAAAGCCACAAGTAAATGTGTATGGTGGTTCTTGGAAAATCCTCTAAGCAAACTTGCATCGACCGATTCATGATGGTATCGGAGTTTATCGCTTTATACAAAACATGAAAGAAGTTGAGTAACTTTACGGCTCCTTAGAGGACGTCCCTTATCGGGAGAAACCCGTACCTTCAGCAGTTATACACTGTGGCTAGCCGGTCGGCTTCGGGAAGGACACGGATGACGGCGTCGGACATATCTCGTCGGGATCTCGTCGGAGACATAAGACCGTATGGCGGTTGATCATCACGGGTGTCACTTCCTTGTTTACAAACTAAGGGACTACCCAGAGATCAAGCGTTCTGCCTGTCTAGGGGAATGGGCTTAAAACCCAAAATATACGGACCAATACGGTGGAAATCCAACCTTACGAACCGGAGATCCCAAGTAATTTGGTTCAATGGGAAAACTAAGTTGTAAAGGTTCGGTTGATCGCTTCGGTGGAAGCATGAGCACTTCGGATAGTGATTTCGAAAAGAAACACCAAATCCAAAGCCGTTACCGCGATAGACGTTAAGTGCTATCGCGCAGTATGGGTAAAGGTTAAGTTTTCAAAACTCGTAATGATCCTCAACGTTGAGGTTAGGTCTTTGGGAAACTTTTAATGGTTCTTAACACTTGTGAAGTGGGGTATAGCAGGATACCTTGTAGGAGACCACCTATTTAAGTGCGAGGACAGGCCGCCTCAAATTGAACGCACTTAAGAATCCAAGACGTTGTCCATGGCCAAAACGGACAAAACATTACGAAGAAGAGAGTAAGGGAATTTGTTGTGTTGGTACCGTTGTCTTGGCTTACACTAAACACCGACGGTTCAAGACATCACGTTCACCGCGCAAGTAAGTAAGTCCGATGGTATTCAACTATGGAAGGTTCAAAGCCGAGGCTACCTCTCCTTATGCAACATCGGTCCATTTGAAATATTGCTTTGGAAATGAAAAGACACCATGTGAGTGCGCCAAAATCTCTTTCAAGAGGGGATTGTTGGAAATTTGCCTTTGGCGGGAGTTGCGACCGACCAACTTTAACGGCTTAAACACTAGTGTAACGTATGTTGGAGAATCCGGTTCTTCACACATGCATGATCTACTAAGTACGTAGATAACCGTAGGGCCAAGAATCGTCAAATTTCATTGAGAAATGAAAGAGATATTGGTTCACGAAGTAAGGTGTTTGAAGCATGGAAAGTGTGGTATTGTGTGTAATTCTCCCTCATCGGTAGAGGAAGAAAGAAGTGTTGTGTATATAAGATTCGAAATTGGTTTGGGGTTTGGGACCCCAAGGGGTATCCCATGTGTTTAAAGGAGGGAGGACCTAGATGTGCTTCGGTTCGAGGAAAGACCACACGCGCGCCGCCGCCGCCCGCCCGTCCCGTCCGGTCCGGTTCCGGTCCGAGTTCCGGGTTCTCGGGTTCTCGGGTTCTCGGGTTCTCGGGTTCTCGGGTTCTCGGGTTCTCGGGTTCTCGGGTCGTGGGTCGTGGGCTGTGGGCTGTGGGCTGTGGGCTGTGGGCTGTGGGTCTTCTGATATTATCTTTTTGGGCCAGAAAACTTTGCCAGAAGTACAGTTTGATCCCGAAGTTTCCGGATGTACGATTCGGACGAGAATTCTTTCGGATGTACAGTTTGGTCCCCGAAGTTTCAAGATGTGCGGTTTGGTCCCTCAAGTTTCCAGAACTGGACAGTCAAAGCGAGTTGCCAAGCACTCAATTCACCATTTATTTTGGCTGAATTACTCCTCCTATAATGGCCAAATCCGTTGGTCTTTCACCATTTGTGTTGGTGGCTTTACTACCTCCATAATGGCCATTATTTGGCTATTATGGAGGCAGTTTTTCAGCCCCTCCCTCACCTATATAAACACCCCCTTACACCATTGTTGAGCACCAAGAATGACAAAAGAGAACACTTGATATGCACGAAAATACACAACCAGAAAAATCTTCTTCCTACAACTTCCAAGCATCATTTCGTTATTCAATATTCTTCACGGTAGCTCTTGAGTTTCCTTTGCTCAAGGGTTCCATTGCTGTTTTATCTTGGGAGACAAATTGTCCAGGACGTATAAAGGATACATACGGGGCAATATTGTCTTAAGGACAGAGTGCCACACTCGACTCAGCAAAAACAATTTCTATTTTTCCGTCTTCTACAAAACTGGAATTTTCAGTTTTTCTTGTGTAACAATTGTAATTTTCAGATTTCATGTTGAATTATTGAATCTCTGTTTATCCTTTTGAATACTTGTAATAGTTATATACTTCCCGTACTTCTTTATAAAGTATCATAGAGCAAAAACTCCCAACATATTCAACAAGAGACAATAGCAAATTGTTTTCGACACTGCAAAATTTGTTCATGTGATGAAGTCTCAAGGAATTTAGATGAACCCACTTGTGAAAACGAAATTCATGAACCTGAGGTCATGATTAATGATCTCGGCTATGGCAATAAAATGGATGTCAATAGCCTATTGGACTACCCGGGTGAAAATGATACATGTTCAGAAGTCCGGAGCTTAGAAGAAATTGTGGCTACTATCCTTGAAAATGATACAAATGATGAAGTTGGAGGCGATACATTACCTTTGGAACCAGTTACGCGTAATGAAGCACTTATCGCGTCTAGAACTCTTCACAATTTTTTGGTGCAATTTGAGAACACAACACCAGAAATTTTGGATGCAATAAGAAAAGTTAGAGATGAGCTCCAACTACACTTCAATTTTAAGAAAAAACAAACTACACTAGAATTATATTTCAGTAAATTGTCTTAGTTATGTTTGTTAAGTTTATATAATTATTAATTTATGATATTAATGGGACCCTATATTTATATAGGGTTTTTTGAAAATATATTATCTTATCGATATTTGTTAATTTATCAACTGGCCTAAATCGGGACCGGAAAAAAATATTATCTTAGAAAATTTATTAATTTATCGAGTATCAATTTATTGAGGTTTTACTATATAAAGACGTAAAACACCATGGGCTTCCATTTCTTTTCTGTTTTCCCTACAGGAGATCATGTTTTCCCTATAGGAGATCCAGAAAAGCAAAAAGTAGCTAATGGCTGAGTGTTTAAATCAATGTGGGAAAATACGTACAGTGAACCAGTGCAAAGAAAGAAAGTTTATCAAACATTGAGAATTGGGATCATCGTGGTTCATTTCATTCGAGATATATTCACAGTATATTTTATAATTATGATAAATGTATATTTAAGGTAACTTAGGATTCTTATTATATTAGGAATCAACCATTTAAGGTAAGTTAGGATTCTTATTGTATTAGGAATCAACCTCTGTACAACTATATATATTGTGATTAATGAAATGAATCTCTAATGGAGATTATTCCAAATTTACATGGTATCAAGAGTCAAACCCTAAATTCTACTCCCAAAGCCGCCGACCACCACCCTCTCTCTTCTTCCTTCTTGGTGGACGGCCACCATGTCTTCCCCCACTAATTCCGGTTCCTCCACTGGTACTTTTGACAACCCCCCACCACGCTCATCGTCTTCTTTTCATCCGGCTTTCGCCGTTACCAACATAAAAAATTATATCCCTATAATTTTTTACCAAGAAGACTGTCAATATTCCATGTGGACAGAACTGTTCTATATTCATGCATGTGCGTACAATGTGCTAGACCATATTGATGACTCTGTTTCTCGTCCCACCGATATTGCCGACTCGACTTGGCGTCGCCTTGACGCCATCGTCAAACAATGGATATACGACACCATCTCAAAAGACTTGTTGTGTACTATCATGAAAACAGGTGCTATGGCACGTGACATTTGGGTACGGTTAGAAGAAATCTTTTACGATAATAAAAATACTCGGGCCGTGTATTTGGAAGAGCAGTTCAACAATTCGCGTCTCGAGAATTTTAACAACATGTCCGAATATTGCAAATAACTAAAACTCATAGCCGACCAACTTTCCAACGTCGGGACATCTGTTTGAGAAACCAAGATGGTACTTCAATTGGTTGATGGTCTACCGAAATGTGAATACGATACACTTGCGACGATGATTCAACAGGCCGACTCACTATCAAGTTTCACCAAGGCACGTTCACAACTATTGTTGAAAGAAATCCGCCGTGCTAAACAAGAGGAGCACAATCAAAAGGCGTTAGCCATTGACGGCATGACACCACCGGTGGCCAACACCACCCAGCCACCACCACAAGACCACCAACAGCAACAGTCCCGCGGCGGAGGGCGTGGCGGCAGAGGCCGCGGCAATAACAACAAAGGAAAGGGCCACGACAAGGGCCACCTAAACCAGTAACCAGGCCCAACTCCTGCCACTTACTTCCAGTGGGCTGGACAGCAACCTTGACCCACTACCGGGAATTGGGCCTCGCCTGCATGCCCTTACCCAACAACAGAGGCCCAGTTCAGCAGGCTGCTTGGTCACCAGGTCTCTTGGGCTCCGCCCCAGCCAACAAGCAGACCCATCAGCAGCAGCAGGCCCACATGGTCTCTGTCCACCAGCACCCGCAAGGCAGCAGCCTGGCCCCCACCGATTTGGGCCAGGCTTTTAGCACCGTGAACCTTCAATAGCCCGACAATAATTGGTACATGGACACCGGAGCCACATCTCACCTCACCCGGTCATCAGGTAACTTATTTCAAATGTTTGGGTTATAGTGTTCTCAATTTATTACTGTTGGCAATGGTCATTGCATTCCAATTGAAGGTTACGGTAACACATATACCAAACATCCCCACCCGCCTTTCTCCATAAATCATGTCCTTTACACACCCAACATCATTAAAAATTTAATCTCTATTAGAAAATTCACTCGCAATAATTCTGTGTCTGTCGAATTTGACCCTTTTGATTTTTCTGTGAAAGATCTCAATACGGGGAAAATTCTTACGCGCTGCAATAATGTGGGAGACCTCTACCCCTTCACTCAATCTTCCGCTGTCAAAACTCATTCACCTGTCTCCCTTGTTGCTATCTCTCCGTCCACTTGGCATAACAGACTCGGACACCCAGGAGATCCTATTTTTAATATTCTTAGGACTAATAAGCGTATTCAATCTAATAATGGGAAACTTGCCCAGCACTGTTTTTCTTGCCCACTTGGAAAACATACTCGTATTCCATTTATGTCATCTAACAGTGTTACTTTTTCTCCATTTGATATTGTTCATGCTGATTTGTGGACATCTCCGATTGTCAGTTCCTTGGGTCACAAATTCTATATAGTATTATTAGATGATTTTTCATACTTTGTGTGGATCTACCCGCTAAAGTTCAAATCTGAAGTTTTTACCAAGTTCCTTGAATTTCAAAATTCATTAAAACACAATTTAAAAAATCTATAAAATCTGTTCAATGTGATAATGGACGTTAATTTAATAATTCGGCATTTCACAATTTCCGCTCTAAACAAGGCATGGTTTTCCATTTTTTCTGTCCCTACAGTTCCTCCCAAAACGGCAAAGCTAAACGAATCATACGTACCATCAATAACATGGTTCGTACCCTTCTTTTTCATGTCAGTCTTCCACCGCCATTTTGGGTCTACGCTGTTAAAATGGTAGAGTACCTCCATAATATTTTACCAACCAGCACTCTCCAAAATAAGACCCAACCGAAATCTTATACCGTAGGTTCCCTTCCTATGACCAACTCCGCATCTTCGGTTGCCTATGCTACCCCAACCTGGCCTCCACTGCATCTCACAAACCAGCCCCACGCACCACGCCATGTGTCTTCGTCGGTTTCTTACCCAATCATCGGGGTTACCTGTGCTATGACATAGCCACTCGTAAGATCATTATCTCATGTCACGTCACATTCGACGAGGCGAACTATCCATTTTCAAATCTCCGAAAATTCCAAACCACAGATTACACTTTTCTCGATGAGTCTCCTATAATCCAGACAATGTGTCACCGGCAGTTTCCGGTTCCGATGAAGACTGCACCATTAACTCCATCACCAACAAAGTTCGGCGTTGTCTCCAACCACACACCCCCTAGCTCTATGTCGAACCCTCCACAGCTCGACCCCCTTGTGTCACCTACCCCACCAATAGTTTCTCGACTAGCCATCGACTCGAGACCAGCCAACACCCCCTAGAACCAGCAAGTCAGCAGCCACATATTGCAGATCAACCACTGCTGCCTCAAGAACCCGTAAGCCAGCAGCCTCAAACCCCAGTCCAAACACTGCTGCCTACCCACCGCATGGAGACTCGTGCCCAACACGGAATTTTCAAACCCAAGGTTTACTTCAATCTCTCCACACAAAACTTATCACCCAAAAAATCCAAAACTAGCCAAACTGGACCCTAATTGGAATGCGGCCATGTGCGAGGAATTTAATGCTTTAACCAAGCAGAACACTTGGGAGTTGGTACGTAGACCGGATGGTGTGAATGTTATTCGGTGTATGTGGCTATATCGTCACAAGTTCAGAGACAGTGGTGACTTAGAGCGGTATAAGGCAAGACTAGTTGCTAATGGCACTAATCAGCAGCAAGGTATTGATTGTGGTGAGACATTCAGTCCGGTCGTTAAACCGGCCACTATTCAAACTGTTCTCAGTATTGTTATGGGCATGCATTGGCCGATTTATCAGCTTGATGTCAAGAATGCATTTCTTCATGCGGATTTGAAAGAAACTATGTACATGTATCAGCCCACTGTCTTTGTTCATCCGGAAGCCCCGCAGTATGTTTGTCGTCTCAGGATGTCATTATATGGCTTGAAACAGGCACCCCGCTCTTGGTATGATCGTTTTGCCAGATATATTATGCAGATTGGTTTTCTATGTAGCAGGTGTGATAACCCTCTCTTCACTTTTCATCGAGGTAGCAACACTGCTTATTTGCTATTATATGTGGATGGCATTGTTCTTACTGCCTCCTCTGATGGTTTGAAGAATGAAATCATTGCTCTACTCAAAACTGAATTTGCTATGACTGATTTGGGCAAGCTGAGTTATTTCTTGGGTATATCCGTGGCCAGATCGGCCACTACTATGTTTCTGTGGTAGCGCAAATATGCGAAAGAGATAGTGTACATGGCTAAAATGGAAAATTGTAAAAGTATGCCAACTCCGGTTGACTCGAAATCCAAGCTTAGTGCCAATGAGGGTGAGCCAGTTTCTGATCCCACCCTATATCAGAGTCTTGCAGGTGCCCTTCAGTATCTCACATTCACTAGGCCTGATATTGCATTTGTCGTTCAACAAGTGTGTTTGTTTATGCACGCCCCTCGAGAGTCTCATTTTGCTGCCCTCAAATATATTATCAGATACATTAGGGGCACACTTGACTTTGGACTGCATCTATACCCCTCTACCCCAACCAAATTACTCTCCTACACGGATGCAGATTGGGCAGGATACCCGGACACACGTCGCTCCACCTCGGGCTATTGTGTATTTCTTGGGGATAATCTTATTTCATGGTCCGCCAAGCAGCAGGCCATGCTATCCCGTTCGAGTGCTGAAGCAGAGTATCGCGGAGTTGCTAATGTCGTTGCTGAGATCTGTTATCTCTGAAATCTTCTTTTAGAGCTCCAGTGTCCACTGCAAAAAGTGTCTATAGTCTACTGTGACAACATATATGCCATCTATATGTCTCATAATCCGACCCAACATCAGTGTACCAAGCATATCGAGATGGATCTTCACTTTGTGTGTGAGAAGGTTGCCCTTTGTCAGGTCAAAATATTACACGTGCCTTCCTCCTATCAGTATGCAGATATTTTCACAAAGGGACTATCGAGACATCTCTTCACCGACTTTCGATCCAGCCTTAGCATTTGGCATCTTCCCGCTCCGACTGAGGGAGAGTATTAGCGAATATTCTCAGTATATTTTGTAATTATAATAAATGTATATTTAAGGTAACTTAGGATTCTTATTGTATTAGGAATCAACCATTTAAGGTAAGTTAGGATTCTTATTGTATTAGAAATCAACTTATGTACAACTATATACATTGTGATTAATGAAAGGAATCCCTAAGAAAGATTATTCCAAACTTACACAAGAAACCATAGATTTGCTCAGATCCCGCTATAGATTACGTGCCTCCATTAACAGGAACATGACAAAGATGCAAACCCCTCTACTACTTGACCAACTTTATTCTTTTCCAAAATTTATATACTGAATAATCTCTCTGCCCAAAAAGATAAGGATAAGGTAGTGTATTCTACCTTTTCTAAACTTCACTCGTGAAATTATACTAAATATGTTTTTATTATTGTATAGGAGTATTAAATTATTATTTAACAGTTTAAACCTTTAAATGAGATAGTCACACAACCTCGACATGGTATTATAGTAAATAGAGGTCTTGAGTTCTAGCCTAACAGTCACTTATTACCATAAGATTTTTCACGAATTTGGCTCCAAGTTTACCTCTAAGGAGGTATGTTGAAAATATAATTAAGTAAATTAAAATATATTTCTAAAGGTGTAAATTATACATTGAGCAAATTAACGTTGCATCTAAAGTGTAAATGATGCTATGCAACGTACGTTATAAGTTGCTCAGCTCGCCTTTTATAGAAAAGTGAGGTAGAGAGTAATATAGTATAACCAAAGGAATATATAAATTAATAAGAAATTGATCGGTCATGAGAAAATTTTGTAGGTTGACTCTATTACACTAACCCTACAAAATACTACTACAAATTAAGACTCTTTGAGGCAAATAAACTAAAGAATATATAAATGACGAAATAGACATCAATCAAGGTGTGACCTAAGGTTACACATGCATCAATTATAAGCAATCAAGATTCTAGGAAACCCAACCAATTATTAGACTAGTTTGGAGAAGAAAATATAAACTAAATTCGGAGATACCATGCATGAGGACATATGATGAAACAAAGTTTCGACACCATACCTAGATTCATGGACAATAGATTTTTAACTTGTCTCCTTGTTGGTCTTGTGTCTCCTATTTTAATTTGATTGGTCTCATTAATTAGTTTTGCAGTTGCAGAGTTAATAAAACTAACTCCAGGTGTTCATTATGCTAATTGAAAAGAGTTTTATTGGAAGTAATCGACCTTATGATGAATATTAAAGTAAACATTGTCGTACGTACTTGATTCAATGGAAACAAAAGCCCCCCCCCCCCCTACATATATTGGAAACTCGTCTTAATTAATCTGCAGTACCCTAGCTACTAGAGTGATATTGAAGATTAATCCCAAATTAAAACCAAATAACAAGAATTTGGTTAGTTTAGGTAAATATTTTGCAAAGATGTTACGTTTGTCCTTCAAATTCCTATCGATAGTTATTGATAGTGGCTTAAACCAGAAACAAGAAATCACTCACGCAAAGGATAAGCTGAGAGAACGATTGATAGCAAACAGAGACTAATGGAGCATGGGTTGAACGAGTTCAAGTTAAATCAATATTTTTAATAGAAAGCATATATATATATATATATATATATATATAAATTTATTACAATTTCAACAAATATCAAATTTTGGATCCGTACGCTCATACTACTAAAAATCTCTATTTTTCTACAGATTTCTCACTGAAAAATGTTCAGTGGCTATTTCCCACTGAATGTTGGTGGAAAAAATCTAAATAGTAGATTTTTCACATGGAAAAATTATGAAGTTTTCCCTGCGTTTCAATGGGAACATGTTTCCCACCATGCGTTTTTCCAATGATCTGATTCGATGAAAATGAAGTGGGAAAATTAGGTTCTATAGCACAATTTTTTCACTAAATATCGGTAGGAAAAACCTTTGTTTCTAGTAGTGTCAAAAGTTCAATGGTTTCAGTGCTATGAAACAATACCAATTGAATCTAGGGAAAGGGTCAAATTTGCCCTCCAACTATGATTTATGGAACAACATTGCCCTCCGTCAAACTTTGGGATCAAATATACCCTCACCGTTTGCAAACTTGTTAAATTTATCCTCGGTGAGACAGAAATGTGTGTTGGACGCCACGTCGGATCCACGTAAACGCCACGTCGGATCGCCCAACTCTTTTAATCGGACCCATAACCCGTAACCCAACTGCCCAACCTTTAAATAGCTTCGACTCGATAAAAACCATTTCCTAATCGATTAGAACTACTTGAACCCTAAAATGATCCCTTTGCTAATCGGGCCGTCCCCTTTGCTAATCGGGTTTAGGGTATGAAATTTCTTCATTTTTCTTGCTAATCGATAGTGCTAGGTTCTTCTTCTATCTATTGTGTTCGCATTTGTTCAACTTTCGACGATTTTGCCGATGAGTTTGTCGATGAATTTCACTGAGTTTTGTATCGATTTTGCTATCAGTAAGTAAGAATTGTCTCAAGTGAGTTGTTCTTCACAAAGGAGGTGCAATTGTGGTATGACTGCGAATCAATTTACTTCGACGACTACTTCCAATCCTGGAAGAAAATTCTTCAAATGCCCTAAGCCTAAGGTAAGTAATGTTTATGTAATTCTTCAATTTACTTCGACGACTATTGCTGCGTTTTGGGTCATTTCTTAGACTGATTTTATTTTTGATTCTTTCTTCATTTTTTGTTTACAGAGAAGTTCTTGTGAATATTGGCAATGGGAGGATGAAGAATACTCCAAAAGTTTCATTGGTGAATTAATGTCGTCATTGGATGTGTTTAAGAATAAAATATCAGATTTGAAGAATGAAAGATATACGTTGAAGGAAGAAATAGTTGTGTTGAAGGGTATAAATCAAGCTGAAATGAACAAAGTTTTGAAGATGCGCGTGTTTATAATGATTTCATAGGCGTTATTTGTTGGATTTGTTGCGGCGTCGATTATTAAATGAATATGTGTTTGTTGCTGCGTAAGGAAGTTTAATGTGTTATTTATGATTAAGTAGTAGTAGATATGAACGAAATTCATGTTTGTACCCCATTGTGCCATTAAATCCGGTGATTAGCTCACTATTTATGGCTTTTTGTGCTATGGTATGAACTAAGTCATGTTGATGATATTTTATTTACCATTCTTGCCTTCTGCTGCTGATATGATTCCCAACTTTCTTTACTGTCTGCAAAAGAAAAGTCATACCATTCTCTTAAAGTTATACCATTTCTTTACTGCCTGCTTATTGCAAAAGCGGGTTTAAGTTGGATGATATTTCACCAATTTGATGATTAAAGGCTCCAGATTTTTATTTTTTTCATTCAATTGGTCTTTACATAATGGCCTTAGCTCGCAATGGTTTTCGACTAAAGTTCACAGACTGATTTGTTCTTTCTTCAATAGCTAAATAAGGATAGTAAACAAGAGCAAGGCTTATACATATGGTGGAAGATAAAAGGATAAATTTCAAATCCAGTAAACTTCTTTCCCTTATATTGTTCGTCCAAAAAGGAAACAAGATAAGTCATTCTCCTCCATCAAATTTCCCTGCCCTCTATACAAAATACAACTTTGGTGTCTAGTTTTGTTCATTAGCACATTGAATTTTAGTTAATTCTACTAGGAACATGATATTTCCAATAATCTTCACCAGCACTTAAAGCAATATGACCTTCCTGGCATGTGTCTACTATGCCAAGAAACCAGTGAGGGCACTTGCCAAAAAAACAATTAAAAAGTACTAGAAGCTGCAGTTTGTTATTTATGTGGGGAAAGAATGAAATAATCTGCTCCTAAGATGCTAGCCTAGAATACGAGATTCATCAACCGGATAATACTTGATGAAGAGATGGAAGTTAGCCTTTTATCGCAAGATTAACATGACACATTTTAGATAATGGAAATCATCACTGCTGAATCCTTGGCATAAGAAAATATGGACATATTATATACAAACTCTACAACCTGGACAGATTCACCCAACTACAAGATTACCAAAAGACAAATCAAATGTGTTAATTTGTATTGTTACATCAGTAATTCATCTTCACAAAAAAAAAATAGACTTCACTAATCATAAGTCTTCATCATGTTTGGGACTTCCCATTCCCCTTCCTTGTCATCATCTTCTCTTTTGTCACCATCAGCTTATTCCCTGTAACACCAACCTTGTTTGGTGGTTGATAAGGCATGTTAGTTGGCTGACTCATTCCAGTATAATCACCAACAAATGAGATTCTTCTTGTTGGTGTAGCTAATGGTTAATTCATCCTTTCAAATATCCTAGTATTAGCTTCAGAAAATGACATTGGCATATGAGTCTGGTTCTAGCACAGTTGTGGTTCTGCTGCTTGGAAAATTGTCTTCAGATTCTAGCATTGTTGTGGTGTTGCTGCTGCTACCTTAAACCTCTTCACAATAGCTTATTTCCCTTTACTTTTTTGTCATTACACAAAAATTAAATTTGTATAAAAAATCAGATATGCACTCTTAAATAGCACAATTCTGGTGCTTCAAAAATGAAATATTGATGTATACAAAATATACATTAGTACTTCAGAAATCAAAATCAGATATGCACTCTTACTGATGTATACTACTACAAATACTTGTATTTAAAGTGTTACCTTAACACATCCCATTGCATTGTGTCCACTTTGATGGCATGTAGAACATGTCATCGGTTTTCCTTTCCTTGAATAAGACAATTCACCTTGTCTTTTCAAGTTTTCATTCCTCACCCTTCATCTCTTAACTTTGGATCGACTTATCATCTAATATATTTCTGGTGGTTCCATATCTTGACTCTTTTCATATTTTTAGAATTTTGTTCCTCTAACTGGTTGAAGTTTGTGTAAGTAGACTGACAAGTAGGTTGCCTTATTATAATAGGGGTGAAAGGCTCCTTCAGCAATAGGATCCTTGTTTCTATGCTTGTATGCTCTTATAGCACGAGGACATGGGATTCCACTAAGGTCCCATGTCCTACAATTGTACTTCTTTGACATTAGATCCACAATGTGTGTGTCAATTCCCTCAGACACTCCATACTCATCATCACCATTGAAATGGACCTCATAATTTTCAACAATAACCTCAAAGTCATTGTAAATCTCTAATGTTGTAGGACTGTAGTCAGTATCCCATTTATGCACCTGACTTTCATTGGCTACCAACATGTCCATTACCAACACAATATTAAAGTGTTATTTTTATGTGTTAAAACTAAATTGAAAACTTGAAATGGGCAAGTGTTACCTTTAGCCTGATATCTTCATGCATCTTGATAATTGGCTTGTGCCTTGCCTTCAAATCCACTTGTTAAATGACTCTGTGATGTTTTTTTCCACATTTTGATTCTTGCAAGTGGTGTCTAAGTAGGCTCTAACCCAAGTCTTAATTAGGTATGTTAACAAGTTCTCAACAGCTGACTGATCCATCTCACCTATAACCTTCAAATGGTCACAAAACTCTTCATGATAAGAGCTTCATGCACAATGCCACGTCTTCTTCTTCAATGCTTTAGAACCACCCCATCTTTTCAACCAATTGTGCTCTATATGTTTAACACAAAACATGTACTTTCCTTCTGGTAAAGTTGTCTGAATTGCATCAATTAACCTCTGCATGTAAAAAATCAGTAAACTGAAATCTGGACTAAATATTTAAACAAACAAAGTGGAAAAGACAATAATATTTTACCTCTTGCATGTCATACATGAAGGTGATTCCTTGGCCTTGCTGCAGGTTCAGTGAGTTCTTCAGTAATCCTAGAAACCAATTCCAAGTGACTTTGTTTTCTTTAGAGACTACTGTCCAGGCTTGTGGATAAAATGATTCATGGAATCCTGACCAACATCCACCTATAGCTTCCCTTTAGCCTTTTCTTTCAAGAATGTGTCATCCAATCCTATGAATGGTCTTAGCCCACTACTAAATCCATTCTTCATTGCATTAAAACATATATACATCCATAGGAAATTTCTTATCCCTTTTTCAAGTGCATCCCTATATAGGTTGATTACAACATCACTTCCAGGATTACTATTCCTCAATTCATTGACATAACTCTCTAACTTATTGTACTCATCATTGTAACTACCACCAAGTTCTTCCAAAATCATCCTCTTGTCCCTCTTACACTTTTGATGACTAACATTAACATTAAAGGCTACTTTAAGTTCTATCCTCGTCTCTTTGACCTTAACTTTTGGAAGTAATAAGCTATTGTATTATAATCTGCTCTTTTGCATTCGAAGGCTGGTTGACAGTTGTGCTCAGTGACCAATTTTTTAACCGAAACCCCAAATCTTTTCTTACATTTAGAGATGGAACACTTAAAGGGACAACCATCAACAAAATTGTACCTAACCCTAGATTTGTCACTTTTCAACAACACTAACCCTTTATTTTCAGCCAATGCATAAAGGTTCATAAACATTCTAGCTTTAAGGGTATCTTTGAAATACATTCCAGGATAAATTATTTTAAAATGCTCTAACTTAAATGTAATCTCCTTTTTATTTTGAAGTCTAATAAGCTCTAATTCTTCAAGATCAAAATCATCATCACTAGAATCATCAAAAGAAGAGTTTAATGCTTCATTGACACTGTCATAGCTTGTGCCAGCCTCAAGATCAATAGAATAAGACGCAGAATGGTGTACAATGTTACTCACATCTATCCCTAATTCAAATTCATCTACAACAAATAGATTAATCACACAGAAATCATCACTAACAAGATATAACAATGTCCTAATTCCTGTATCAAATTTCATCTCATAATATTTCCCTGATGGACCAGTCACTACAAGTTGTTGAACCCCAATGAAACCTAAATTCTTAAACTGATCTACCAAGTCTGAAAAGCATAGAAGGTCAGAGTCATACCCTTCCCATGTGTGCACAAATTTTCTTGAATAGACTAACTTTGGAATTTTAATCCACTCTCCACCATAGTGAAAATTCAGCACAAGTCATACCATGACTATGATCTGCAAAACAAATAACAAACAATAAAAAATCATTTACTGTTTGCAAAATAGACAACAAACAATAACACTAATGATTTAATTAAAGTTAAGTACATAAACAGTAAATTTAATAGAGGGCAATCATGTAACAACACTTCACTACAGAAAATAAATATTAAATGAACAAAGGAATAAGTCAACAAAGAAGGTAAAAGAAGAAAAAGAAACTGCACATTAAACACCTAAGAAACATACAAAGGAACACTTATTTTAGACAATAATAAACAAACAAGATCAAATGGGGACCACATAATAAAGAAATGCAGAAAGACTGATTTTCAAGACAAAACAATAAGAAAAATAACTTTAATCACAGTGAGTGTCCCACTAGAAGAGACCAACTGCATATTTAATTCGGATTTTATACATCCAATGTGTTTTTTTCAAAATAAAAAACAATCAAAGTGCACATGTATTTCAATAGCCAAACCTAATACCACTTTTTCCAATCCTAAACTATCTATATACATACAGAATGATACCAAAATCGAACTGGAAAATTGATACAAAACTCAATGATATTAAACTCAATCGATACAAGGGTAGTACATTTGTTACTCAGAAAATGGGGGTTGAAGTTAAGAACCCTAGATAAAACTCTGACAGCAAAATCGATACAAAACTCAGTGAAATTCATCGACAAACAAAGCAAACTTGAAGAAAAAGTGAAATCGAAACAAAAAACACAACAAAATGGAACACATGCGAACGAATGCTAAACCCGAACGAACACATACAACTCGTCGACAAAATCGTCAAAAGTTGAACAAATGCGAACACAACAGATAGAAGAAGAACCTAGCACTATCGATTAACGAGGAAAATGAAGAAATTTCGTACCGTAAACCCCATTAGCAAAGGGGTCGGCCCGATTGGCAAGGGGATCGTTTTTAGGGTTCAAGTTCTAATTGATTAGGAAATGATTTTTACGGGGTCGAAACTATTTAAAGGTTGGGCAGTCGGGTTATGGGTCCGGTCAAAAGAGTTGGGTGAGCCGACGTGGATCCGATGTGGTGTCCACGTGGATCCGATATGGCGTCCACGCGGATCCGACGTGGCGTCCAACACACATTTTCGTCTCACCAAGGGTAAATTTAACAAGTTTGCAAACGGTGAGGGTATATTTGATTCCAAAGTTTAACGAAGGACAATATTATCCCATAAAACATAGTTGGAGGGCAAATTTGACCCCTTTCCCTAGAATTCTCTTTTAATTATAAATTTTAAATTCTCTTTTAATTATAAATTTTAATAGTAAATCATTAGGAGGGAGGGAATTAAGGGGAGTAAACGTAACTGTAAAGTCCTAAAAAATAAACTATTAGCAATTAATTTATTCATACCACTAACTACTAGTAAACTGATTTTAATTACTTCTTGTGTTCCAATTTATATGACACATTTTTTATAGTTAGTTTAAAAAAGAATGACACATTTTTTTTATTTGTCAATAATTTAACTTTAAACTTTACTTTTTATGTTTGACGAGATGATCTATAATCACATGAATATATTTGACTTATTTTAGATCACAAGATTTAAAAGTTTTATTTATTTCTTAAACATTGTGCTTAATCAAACTACATCATATAAATTGGGACGGAGGAAGTAAAAAAACTCGGTTATATATGCAGTTGAACTGCAAATAATTTATTTGGTTTGAAGTACCTTACAATAATTCTTAGAAGTAATTTAAAAGGGAATGATGAATTTGAAATGGGGCGGCAAGGGTTAATAGCGTACATGTGTCTAATGATATTTTAAATTTTTAGTGGCAACCACCGTACAAGACATGAATCTAAACATATGAAGTTCCATGTTATTGTTTGCTGTGATAGTGGGGAGCTTTTGATTTTCTATGTCATGATTCTGTTTTTTTTCTTAGACAGGTATATTTCAAGAAATTTTAATTTTTAATTTGTCAACCAAAAATCAAATCAAAAATCAATTCTAATTTGTCATGATTCTGTTTTTTTTCTTAGACAGGTATAAGGATATGCATTATTCAGATTAAACCGTCAAATTCAATTTTAATTAGAATTGATTTTTGATTTGATTTTTGGTTGACAAATTAAAAATTAAAATTTCTTGATTTGGTTTTGGATTTAGAAATATATATTAAATTATTCAATTATGTTAATTATATTATATGACACAATCCAATAATCAAACAGAAAAGAGAAAAATCGAACCAAATTAAACTTATTTTGGTTTGAATCCAACTGTGCTTTTTTTTAAACTAAAATCTAATAATATGAACTCGAATCGAAAAATCGAATGAATACAAAACAGATACCTTCTTGCACTAATTTACCCCCGACATTTAGTTTTGGAAAATTAACCTATATAGTCGGTATTTCAAATAATAACAGATAAATATATATTTCCTATAAATTAATATAATATACATATTTAATACATAAATAGTGTATATTTCAAAGATATTTGACTAGTAACTATAATCACTTTTGAGCGAGCAACCAAATATAATAAAAATCTTTTACTTTTTATATAATCATTTAAATTATATACAAGAAGTGTTATTTCTTTTTCCTGTAAAAGGATATTTATTGTCATTTATGAGTTCTCCAAATCAGTCTGATCGGCAACTGGGACACAAACGAAGGAGCTTTTAGTAAAGAAGCTCATTAGGTCAAAACTAGGGGAGTGCTTATTAATAGCGAAAGGTTAACATCTCTCCGCCCTTATTAGAATTAGTAGTAGCGAACATCAGGTAACTTCGTGCCGTAAAACGACAGATTGATAATGAAGGGTAATGTACTAAGAAAGCGCAATTCTATTAGACCTTCATCCGGAAAAAGCTGGAAAAAAGGCAAGAAAGAAAGGTTGCCTACTGCTAATAAGGACGGATAAGAACGTAGGAGGCTGTAAGCAATTTATTAATGTATAACAAATTTCGCAATATCGTCATGTTTGGTCCAATCTGAAAAGTTGTTTTTTTTTTTCTTTAAAAAATTTCCCAACCATGGTGGGTAAGCAGTGCCACCACAAATTCAAATTCAGAATTTCTCAATTGAAACGGGTGCGCATATATCCTTATAATTCATGGCAAACACACCCATGTAGCTAATCTTGCGTTTGCCCTCCCTTTGAGCCTTGGGTTAGGCAGAAATGTCGTAGTAACTATATTAAAATAGTAAAATACTTTATAAACTACAGTGTAATAAGGTTAGTCTTAATATTTATAAGTATTACTCTCTCTTGTTGTAATTTCTGTGACAATTTTTCATTTTTAGTCAATTAATTTTTTTTTATATATTTCTATATTTAGTACTAGTAATAATTTAATTTAAAGTTTTCATTTTATCCTTAACAAAATGATTTACAGCCACGCAAATATCTAAAACTTATTTTAGATCATAAATTTCAAAATTCTTCATATCATTCTCAAACACCTAACATAAATTGAGACCGAAGCAAATTGTTGTAATCAAATTTTACAATAAAAATACTAAATTTTGTATCGGTTGTTAGTGTCATTCTCAATCTGCATTCTGCACCAACTGAAGAAGCCAATGTCTTGGACTACACCATCAAGTGTTGTTATGAGTTGATTAAAATTACTTCATTTTACCAAAAATCCTGAATTCGAATTTTAATAATAAAAATATTGCTAAATAATTTTCTTTTGATAGACCTTATATATAAACTAGTCGAAACATCGACGTGAAAACAAAAAATATACTATATTGAACTAATGAGTGAATAAGGCTTTATTCGATTTACATGAATATGATAATGCTTTGCTAGTTTCTACTTTCCTCTGGGTTAACTTATTTATCGAATAGGACTTCTGATGAAAATATTACTATGTCACAGGATGGGATTGTTGTTTTCAGAGATTACAGGTGAAAAAGTAAAAGATAACATTAGAATGACAGTTATGAATAATTGTGGTCAATTGCTTCATGTCCTTGACACCCCTATTTAATTTGTAGCTAGGGAAGGTTATAATAGCTAAAGCACTAGCAATTATGTAAGCGCGGAAAAAAAGTGTTATAAATGATTGGTCAAAGGTTCAGGTTCATATACTATCATATGTAAAAAATGTGATACAAATGTTACGAAAGAAATAATAGTGTCTTGGTAGATAGATACCACTTGAGAGAATACATAGAGATTGATGAGTTCTTTTTAAGATATTAAATTTGTATATATTTCTTGAACATGCTTAATACGATGAAGCGGAAGTAAAGGGCCATTTACTACCAACGTAAGAAAATGACTGACTACAAGACCAGTCTTCTAGGCTTTTTGCTTTTCGAATCCTCTTTCTCTCTGATCCTTCGTGCGTTCTTTATCCTATTCCGATTCGATTTAGCTTTCTTTTAGTTGCTATATCTTTATTTTGAAGAAAGGTGAATCTATGAAATGTGCTAGCTCATTTTCTAGCAAAGTTCTCTATTTTCCTTTGAAATAGAGTTTCTTGGGATTCTGTTTTTTCCAAGCTGCATTTTAATTGATGCATGGCGTATTACACACATTTGAAACATATCATGAAGTGTGTAATATAATGCAGTTGTTTAAGGGTAAAAAAAAAGAAGCTACCCATCATACTAAAAATAGTACTCCCTTGTCCTCCGGGCATAACTGAATGGCAAAGGAGGAGAACTTAAAATTCAGCTGGAGGTCTGCAGCGTGGGTTCAAACCCTGATGGAAACAATTTGTTCTCTTTTGGGGTAGGACTCTGTAGGTGATATTAGTTACCGAGAAGTTGGATATCAAAAAGAATAAAAGATAGTATACAGATTGAAAAGAAAAAGATTAGTCCCTCTCAGAAAAACAACGACATAACTTACTTATTTTCTTTTTTCCTTTTGAATCTTTTCATTTACTTTATGGAAGTTTCTTGTCATCATCCTCTGCACTCTGCCCCAAAATCACTTCAATCCCCTTTTACGGTTTACTCGAAAATGTTATTAACCCCTTTTTTTTTTCTTGTCCTTCTAGTTTGTCTCTTGCTACAGCCTGATTTTCAGCTATGTAATTGGATAATTTTTTTGCACATGATAAATTAAACTGGAATGAACAAATTTATTTTGCCTAAAATGATGGTTAGGTTGGCAAAAGGTTAGAATATGTTTTAATAAGAAGTTCATGTTCTATTGGGTAGTTGAAGAACTCTTTGAGGTCGAGTCATAAAAATGAAGAAATGCTTTAACAAAAAATGTTTCATTTTTTAATTAGCCTACTCAACCTAATGCTAGAATAAATACATTAAAAGAAAAGAGAAAAATGTACTCGCTTATTTGTAAGCCTTAGTTCAAAGAGTTTTTGGAAAAAAAATAAAATATCTAACCAGTTAGCAGCTGGCAATTGCAGCAGGCAGTATACTTTTTGTGACTGAAAACGCAAGTGCACCTAAAAAGAGTTCTTAAGAAGAGAAAAAGGTTGAGGCTATAGCGCAGCAGATAAAAGTAGTTGTTGTATAATAGGGTAATTGAATTAATAATAAGTTAGGCACATCGAAAAATGATGTTATCTTTAAAGATATTAATTCATCACTCTCAGGTGTAAAAAGTTCACTGAGGAATTAACTTATAAAATATAGACTTTAAAGAAAGAATAAATCCCAGAGAAGGAGAATTTCAGAAGCAGAAATTGTATTATGTTTTTTCTAATGTATATTATGTGTATTGTATGTATTCATTTATGCAAATCAATGAGTATTTATGGATACTCAATGGTTGCCCCGAAACGTTGCAACATATTCACGAAGGGATATTTCCGTTGATGAAACATAAATGCTCTACCTCCCTTTAATTATAAATATTTATTTATTTATTTCTATCTTATATATATAATATGAGAAAGTTTTGAACTATTGAAACTACTATTGATTTTCCTCCATAATGAATGGAAGTCCAAGAGCTTGACCAACATGTCAAACTCATTAACTCCTTTTATAACTACAAGGAAGTTCAAACTTCTTCTCAAACACCAATGTGGGACAAATGACTTTTTACATAAAAAAAAACATCAATGTGGGACAATTGACTATGTGGGGAAAATGACAATGTGGGACAAGTGACTCAATTAGGATGGAAATACTCATATCTAATGTGGGATATATAACAATCCTTCACTTATTTACATGCATAACGAAAATAATAGTAAAAATATAAATATAATGTGCATTACACAACGAATAGTCTTGAAGTGGACTAGGCCTTTAACTTATGGTTGAATATGAAACACTAAGGTATCATATTCTCGTTGCGTATGATTTCTTGCTTCTTTTCAATCTTGACAGCATCGTTGAATATGAGCCTTATGTTGAATAATGGATTCACAAGTACTCTAGGATCTTACCGAATGATCCCTAAGAAGCGGCCTCTCACTTCTATACTTGTATAGATAGACTCACCAAGAATGTCCATAACGCATTCCACATAGCTATAAGTCTATTAAGGACTTAGAGTCCAACATTTACCTGTTGTGGTAAACAAAAGTGCATAGGTTAGATATAGAGCTTTCGAAATAGTATTACCCCCACTATTTCCAAATTATGCACCTTGAGATGTATCCAAGTTTCCACCTCGTCAATGTCTAATATTGAATTGCCTTTTTAACTCTCATAATAAGATGTCAAATATATAACTTGTACCTTAGAATAGAGTTGGTTTCAATCAAGACATTATTTATATCGGTAACAGCCTCATACCTCGCATGACCTTTTTTATCTTATCTCCCGATAATGGCTTTGTTAACGGGTCTGCTAGCATTTGATTTGTTGGAATATATTCAAGTGTGATCTTCCCCTTCTTAACCATACTTCGAACATGATTAAATCTCATAGAAATATGCTTACTATGATCAGATATTCTCTCATTCTTTGCATTGTAAATCGCAGCTTGACTATCACAATACAAAGTTATAGGGCCCTTCTTTGATTCTATAAAATAAATAGTTCTTAGGAATCTTCTAAACCACATAATCTATTTGGCAGCCATTGACATGATGATGTATTCAGATTCCATTGAAGATAAAGCAACACAACTTTGCTTTTTCGAAGCCCGAGAAACTATGGCACCTCCAACAGTGAATAACCATCCACTAGTTGACTTAGAATCACTTGCATATGATGCCCAATTTGCATCACTAAAACACTCAAGTGTAGATGCATTGCATTTGTAATACATACCATAATTCCTTGTTGACTTCAAGTACCTCAGTACTCGTTTTAGTTCCTTCCAATGATCTTCTCTCGGATTGCTAGTAAATCTACTCAATATGTCAATAGAACACGCAAGATCAGGTCTTGTGTGATTTACCACATACATAATACTACCGATTATTTTGACATATTCTTCTTGATTTATAGTTTCTCCTTCATTTGGAACTAATTTTACTGTTGGATTGATAGGACTTGTACTATCCTTGCAGTAAAAATAATTAAACTTCTTTAAGACTTTCTCAATGTAATGAGATTGTGTTAGAATGTAAGTTCCTTCTCTCTTGAGCACTTTAACTCCCAATATGACATCAACAGGACCTAAATCCTTTATGTCAAAAGCTTGCTTTAAAACTCTTTGGTCTCATTCACACATTTTATGTCAGAACCAAAGATAAGCAAGTCATTAACGTATAAAGTCACCACTACTTTATACTCAAGAGTAATCTTAGTAAAAACACAACTTTCTACTTTGCTACTCTTAAATCCGAACCTTTTAATTTCTTGCTTAAATTTTTTGTACCATTGTCGTGCTGCTTGTTTAAGCCCATACAGAGACTTTTTAAATTTGCATACTTTATGTTCTTCACCCTTAACAACATAACCTTCAGGTTGATGCAAATAAATTTCCTCATCCTAGTCTCCGTTTAAGAATGCGATTTTAACATCCATTTGATGAACCTCTAATCCATACATAGATGCAATAGCAAACATGGTTCTGATTGATGTGAATTTAGAAATGGGAGAGAACGTCTCAAAATAATCAATCTCTTTTTTTTACTATAACCTTTGACTACCAATCTAGCCTTGTATTTATCAATAGTACCATCAGTTTTGAGTTTCTGTTTTAGAATCTACTTGCAACCAATAGGTTTAGTCATATGAAGTAAATCAACAAGAGTCTAGGTTTGGTTTTCAAGTATAGACTTGATTTCATCATCCATGGCTCTTTTCCACATATCAGAATCTGATTGTGACATAGCTTCTTGAAAACTTTTTGGATCCTCTTCTAACATTTAAGTCAACATATCAGGACCAAAATTATTTTCAATTCTATGTCTCTTACTTCTCTTTAATTCGATTATTTCATCATTCTCATTTTCTTCTAACTTCTCATCATTCACAATTTCATTTTCGGTTGAATGTTCATTAATATCAAGTTCACCAAATAAATCATTATTAATTTTTATTTTATCAGCATCACGAATATTCAAGTGTTCATAAAATATAGCATGCGCAGCCTCAAATACACTATTATCATGAAGCCTAAGAAATCTATATGCCTTACTCATAGCAGAATAACCAATAAAAACATATTTAACTGCTCTACTACCAAGTTTTGGCCTTTTCAAAGTTGCGTCCAAAACATATGCAATACAACCACATACCCTTAGATGTTTAATACTAGGCTTACGCCCAATAAACAACTCAAATGAAGTTTTTATATGTTTCTTGTTTACAATACTGTTAGTAATGTAACAAGAACTCAATAGTGCTTCTCCCCAATAACTCATTGCTAATTTTGAATGTATTAGCATGACACTAACCATTTCCATTAAGGATCTGTTTTTTCTTTCGGTCACTCCATTTTGTGGTGGAGTATTAGGTGCTGAAAATTCTCTAACAATTCCATTTTGTAAACAAAATGATATAAACTCGTTAGATAGATATTCACCACCCCTGTCCGATCTCAAACATTTGATCCTTAATTTGGTTTTATTTTCAACTTCCTCCTTGAAGATTTTAAGCAAATACACATAGGTGAATTTTGAATAATCATTAATAAAGTTATGAAATATCTTTTACCACCTTTAGTAATATGCTCTTTATTATCACAAATATCCGTATGAATAAGTTCAAGTAAACCATTTATTCTAACAACACTTTTGAAAGAAGATTTAGTCAATTTGGATTGAGAGCAACATTCACAAGTTTTTGTGGTAAAATTTTTAGAAGACTTTGGAATAAACTCATTTGAAATCATGTGATTCATAGCATTTATACCAATATGTCCTAGTCTATAGTGCCAATTATCACGATCATCAACATTAAGTAAAACATCATAAAAGTAAGCAGAAGATGCAGTCTTATTATAGTCAACATTTAACAAGTACATTTTGTCTTTCATGTAGCCTTTTCCTACAAACTTCCCATTCTTAGTGATAGTCACTTTTTGGGAACCAAAGGCTACCTTGAAACCATTTTCGTCTAATTTGTGAATCGATACAAGATTCTTCCTCATAGAGGGGATATGATACACATTTCTCAGAGTTAAAGTATTTTTCGAAGTGAGGAGAAGAACAATAGTGCCAACGCCAAGAACTTTGCTTGATGACACATTTCCCATAGAGACGGCCTTGGCCTCTTTCACCATTTCATATGTCTTGAACAAACTCTTGTTTGGAGTAACATGACATGTAACACCTGAGTCCACCCACCAATCAGTAGTGCCATCGTTGACAAGGCATATTTCAGACATGACAGCGACAAAGTCTTTGTCATAAACCACATTGGTTTGTTCCTTTTTCTTGTCTTTCCCCTTATGGTGACAACATTCCCTAGCATAGTGGCCAGGTTTGCCACAAACATAACAATTGCCCCTTTTTTTGTTTCTGTTATCCTCATTCCCATTTTTCTTTAAAAATTCCTCTTCTTGAACGTTCCTTGGTTTCCCTTAGAAGTTACATGAAAGTTTTTCTCATAAACATGATTCACACCATCATTCTTCGAAGAAACTGAACCATCTCTTCTAAGATTTTCTGTCTCAATTTGAATGCCCTGAAGAAGTTCATCAAAAAAGATAGACCTCTTCTTGTGTTTTAGTTTCTTTTGGTAATCTTTCCATGAAGGTGGAAGTTTACCAATGATGGTTGAAGCATGAAAAGTTTCAGAAATGGGTCCACCAGCATCAACACATTCTGTTGCTATATCATTTAAATCGTTAACCTTATTAATGACCGGTCGAGAATCCATCATCTTGTATTCAACATACTTGTTAACCAAAAAAGACTTATTACCAGCATCTTCATTTACATACCCTCATTTTATAGCATTCTAGAGTTCTACAACAGTTTTGTAGATGTGAAATATGTTGAACAATGGGTTGTTCAACGACTGCAGAATGGTGTAGCGGCAAACGAAATCAACATTTTTCTATTTGCTTGCCTTCTCTGTTACCTCATTCTTTTGTGCCTCGGTTGCATCCGGATTAGTGACTTCATCCGGACAACCTTCAAACAGAACATAGAATACCTTTGCAATTTTCTAAAGGTACTCCATTTTTAGACTCCAACGCTTGTAGTTGAGTCCGTTCAACCTTTCCACTTTGTCTCCATCGTTCAATTGCGCCTTAACCAATACTGACTCCATTGCAGAAAATTTAATACCTTTAAAATTATTGTATAATAGGGTAATGGAATTAATAATAGGTTAGGCACACCGAAAAATGATGCTATCTTTAAGATATTAATTCCTCCCTCTCAGGTGTAAAAGGTTCACTGAGGAATTAACCTTCCAGGATACAAAACCTATATTCTCAGAAATTCGAAAGTTACACTCTAACGAATTTCAGAAGCAGAAATCGCACGTATAAAATATAGACTTTAAAGAAAGAATAAATCGCAGAGAAGTTGAATTTCAGAAGCAAAAATTGTATTCTGTTTCCTGTAATGTATATTATGTGTATTATATGTATTCATTTTCTGTAATATATATATATACCATTGAGTATCCATAAATACTCAGTGATTTGCAGAATTGAATTGAATAACTTGTCAACTATGTCTGAATTGTGTGAAGCTTTGGAAAAAACAGGGAAGGTGAATACATATTACTTGATTGATCGGATAATCCGCCTTATTTTAACTCTCCCAGTTTCTACGGCTACTACAGAAAGATCATTTTCAGCAATGAAGATAATCAAGACAAGGTTGCGCAATAAGATGGATGATGAATTTCTTGCTGACAATATGATGGTTTATATTGAAAAAGAGATAGCTGAAAGCTTTAGCTCTGATTTAATTATTAATAATTTCAAGTCTTTAAAAGAATGAATGACAACACTTTAATTCTAGGTACATCTTTCCTTTTATATATATTATATTTTTGTTGTGTTGATGTTATTTTGAATCTTTGATAAAATTATATTTTGTTCTTATAAATTTCAATTATAATATTTCTGTTAGTAGTTACCGCCCCCTTAATATTTTGGGCAAGTTCCGCCACTGGTTCCAAGCAAAGGCGAATATAGCCTTATGATACCGGATTCATCTGAATTCATTACTTTCGATGCGAAGCATAATTTGTAAAATAATTCATTAAAATTGCAACAAATATCATATATGAATCCATAGTTCTAAAAATACAATAATTTTCAATACTAAGTACCTTAAAGGATTAAATTTTGGACTCGACGTTGGTTCCAGGCAATATATCGCTTCAATCCATGCCCATAAACTCTACTCATTCTTTTGTTCATTTTGTGATCAACTGCAATTTTCTAGTACTAGTGTTAAAATGATCAAAATTAAATGTTCGCTAACATAATCGAGTAACTTCCTGTTATGATTTTTTTTTCTATATAAAAGAATTCTGACCTATCGATATGATTGGCATATCCGATTGAAATGGAAGATGATCTTATACACGTCACGTAAGTCCAGCCAATTAGTATAAAGAGGTTAATCAACAAGAGTCTCACTAAGCGTAAGATTTGCTCTTACATCCATTGAATCAATTACAACAATGGTTACCTTTAGTAGTCATCATAATGTCACTTACGAGAAAACTGTTTTAAGCATAATGAAAACATAGAACCAGTTCTATTAACTCTACTAAATGATGACAATTATAGAGGAGACACGAGACAAACAAGGAGACAACTCTAAAATCTATTTCCCTTAAACATAGGAACGGTGTCGAGACTTTGTTTGTATGTCCTAATGCATGGTATCTCCATTCTATTTTATTCTTACTCTAATTATTATTGTTTGTGTTTCCTAGATTCTTGATTGCACATTAATAAATGTTGTATTAACCAAATATTCCAATTTAGTTGTATAATATAATAAGGTCAAACTTTAGATATTGCCTCCTTAACGTCCAATCAACCCATTAGCGCTACGAATGTTCCATAATTGTATCAACAAACTTGACAAGAGCAACGTGGAACTTAGACTATAAAATATATTTTTCTAATAATATTTTTACTATTTTTTTTCCAAAAAGTCTCGCACCATTCATACACACACAACAATCTCCTTCTTAAACTAAATTTCACATGATCATCACCATTCATGAGCCAATTTGGATATTAACCGTGTGTCACCCACATTAACAAAGTATTTATGATCACCAAAGTCCAATGGCTTATTTTTTGTATATGCAACATTAAAGCTACGGATAAAAATAGCAAATTGGCCCGTAGATGGGCACAAACACTACTCGGGTGCCATATCAGCTTCATACTCCTCTCACCAAACCATTGACCATGATATCAGTTATTGGATTATAATACTAAAAAATATTATTAACATGATGTGATATTATTCGCTTTAGGCTAAATTTTTTCAATTTTCCCCAAAAAGTTATACCATATTAAGTGTATCAAACACCTTATAAATAATTTTTCTTTTTTACTTTTCATGTGAGACATTATTCACACAAACCCACCATATAATAATATAGAAAATGAAGTTCTCGACTCTGTGTATGTATGGGCATATTCCCTAAAGCCGTAAATAAAGTTTTAAACTCATGGAAATATTAAATTTAGGCATGTGTTCGAGTAGTTTGCATCTTTGTACTGTTCCTGTTTAATGGAGTCACGTAATCTACCCTGGGATCAGAGACAATCTATATGGTTCTTGGATATATAAGAAGATGATGTTCCCAAGCTTTGCTAAGAGACTAGTCTCTTTCTTTGCACTGGGTTCACTGTATGAATTATAAACACTCTGCTACTGTCTGCATTATGTTTTCAGAGATTCCTTTATGCATGCATGCAATCGGTTCTTGGATTGTAACTTGTACGTTCTGATTTTGAATTTTGTTAATTAATTAATATGTAAGGGTAGTTTGAGTTTGTTCTAATTTTCTTATCTTGTTTATATTTTCTTTTTTTCGTAAAGGAGAGACAAAACACTTGGGGGTCGTTTGGTAGGGTGTATACGAATAATATTAAATACGGTCTATTAGTAATGCTAGTATTAGTAATGACTAATGATGGGATTAGTTATAATGCTAGTATTAGTAATGACTAATGATGGGATTAGTTATACTGACATTAGTTATGCATAGATTATTTCTTATCCACTATATTCGGTTTGGTGTATTAGAAATAACATGCATTGCATAATTTCTAAATTAAAATGGTTGTTTACAAAAACATCCTTCATACTATATTTCATCAGGGACTTCAGGGGCAATTATGTCTTTAACTATACTTATGCATGTATTAAAAATCCTTGCATTGCTAAACCATGGTTTGCTATGTGTTAGTTATGCGTAGGATAATACTTAACTAATGTTTGTATTGGGTATACATAGGTTGTAAAAAAATTCCAAACAAAGTGTTAGTAATACACAAAGCTAATGCATGTATTATTTCTCTAATGCATCCTACCAAACGACCCCTTACTATAATTGATTTTCTAAAGAAATATTAATCATTTTCTTGGCGGAAAAGGCTCTGGACTTCTATAAATCGAGTATCTTTGTTTCTCACTTTTTAACAACACCCATAATGTAGTCCTTTAAGGTTGGAGAGTTTCAATTTTAAGGGGAGAATTTATTGGGTCATTTGCACTTCTTCCCCTATTTTGTGCCGGTTTTATAATTTTTTCACTCATAACAAATATTTAACTTTTTTCGCGGGGCATAAATTTATATTTTATATTATTATATTTCATAAATTATGCCTCGCACTTTTAACGAACTTATATCCCGCTAGACATACATTCAATTTTAAAGGACGAAATTAAAGATCAACCCATCAAAGGACAAAAGTTAAAGGCCGGCCCATTTGAAGTATAAACCATGCAATTAAATGGAATTATTCACTTGAGAATTTTGTTCTCTTTTATTAGTAGACTGATCATCAATGTAGGTTAATTGACCAAACTATCTTATAATATTCTCTTTGAATATATTTCTCTTTTTTTCTAATATCAATATCATCCAAATTTTGTTTTGCTAACTTCCACATAACATCTGATATTGATCCTCACCGTTTTTTTTTTTTTTTTAGGGATCTCCAAAAGAAGAGATCAATAAATAACATATCTTTAATTTATAGGATACATAATTTTTTTCTATTATCAAATTGTAACTAATCATAAGAGATCATTTCATACAAAATAAAATGAGGTAAGCTAATGGGATCTACACGAGGCATTGACAAAGACACATCACAAAATTAAGACCGAGTGAAAGCTACATATATCCTTCAGCTATTTTGTTGTGTTAGTGGGAAGCCATTGATTCTGTATAGTATTCTCTGTTTTTTTTCGACGGGTGATCTAATAATAGCCTACAAACTTACAATGATCTAGTGGATAAAGGGGGCTTTAGCAGCTTAGCTTGTATTTATTAGTTATTCACAAACACAAGTTAGTGTACTAAAAAATAACCTATAGAGACAGAAAGCAAAGTAGTCTCGTTAATTTGGACCGAAGAAAGTAACATTTGCAAACTCATCCTTTTACTTCTTTATATGTAAGCTCACTTTATTTCTTTTTCTACTTTTCCTCCTCTCACGTTCTTTATCACTTTATAAATTTCATTTATGTCGAACCATTTTTTTCTTCTTTAGTACATTTATGTGGAACCATTTTTATCCTTTTTACGGACTTTTTTACAAAGATGAAGGAATCAAAGTCCTTTGAAAGAAGCAAGTCAAACCTTTAACCCCCTACAACGAGCGTGCCCACACTTTGGTCATCAAAGTAAAGAAGCCAATGTCTTACCTTTGCGGGAGCAATTTGGTCTCTTCCGGAGTAGGACCTTGTAGGTGATATCAGTTGCTCTGTTCTCAAACTCTGGTCATTCAGATGCATCCCGCGATTTACTGGTAGTAGTGCTGAGGGACCGGAACTACTATCTCCAGGAATAGTCTGGCGTAAGTGGAGAAACTGAATATAAAAAAAAACAATGTCTTGGTGTATTGTGTTGGGTACTATTGTAAAGCAGTACGGGAAGTAAATAAATATTACAAGTGTTTGAAAGGATAAACGAATTGCCAATATTCTGAATTGCCGCAAAGTTGTTGAGTCTTGAATCTTGATAACCTGAAATCAAGAAACACTAAATCTGGATTGTTACAACTGTGTGCTGAGTCGAGCGATTGCACTCTGTCCTTAAGACAAGATTGTCCTGTATATATGTTTTTACGTTAACGGGTAATAATCTCCCAAGATAAAACAACACTATAATCTCAACACTACAAAGCAAATAGGTTGAGTCTGACGAAGAAAACAAATACGAATCGACTTGCTGAAGAAATGGAAAAGGAAGGAAGAGTTTCTGTTTTTCGTCCCAACGTTACTGCTCACGTTTTGGACTGTGTTTTACTCTTCTGTTTGTCTCTATGTATATATTTCTGTCTCACTTTTGCTTCTGTTTGTGTGTTTTTCGTCACTGTTTTTGTCCATATGTTGTCCACACAATTCAGCCCAAAAGGCTCCAATATATAGCATAAGGGGGGACTTTTCAACTGCCAAGAAAATGGTTGTTTAAGGCCATTGAATGAGGGAGTAAACTGCCAAGTAATGACTGTTTATGGCCTTGAAGGAGGGCTGTTAATGACAGGTTTATGGCCAATAAAGGAGGGCTGTTTATGGAGGAGTTAACAGCCAAGTAATGGCTGGTTAATGCTCCAAAAATAGTCCAAACGGTAGGGAGAAACTTTCTGCCTTCCGTTGTTGCCAAATTCGCCTTTCCAGAAACTCCAGGGACCAATATTAAGCAATTTGAGGGTCTAAAAAGATAATATCAGAAAGTCCCACAGCCCAAGACCCAAGACCCGAGCCCGGACGGGACGGGCGGGCGGCGGCGGCGCGCGTGTTGGCTTAGCCTTGAACCAAGCACATCTAGGTCCTTCCTCCTTTAAACACATGGGTTACCTCTTGGGGTCCCAAACCCTTAGCCAATTATGAGACTTATAAATAGAGCAATTCTTCCTTTTTCCCACCGATGTGGTAGATTTGTCCCACACCATATTTTCATGTCTCAAACACCTTACTTCGTGGACTAATATATCTTTCATTTCTCAACGAAATTTGACGATTCTTGGCCCTACGGTCATCTACTCACTTAGTAGATTATGCATGTGTGAAGAGACAAAGCCTCCAACATGCGAAACACTAGTGTTTAATTCATTAAATATGGGTGGACGCACCTCCCCACCAAAGGCAAATTTCCAACATATTGGTCAAAGTATATAATAATATTATCACAAATTGAAAACGATAGTAAAGAAAAAGGTGAGTGTCCCTCTTAGAAAAACAAAGGCATTGCTCGTGTACAAAAACGGAGTGGGCAGCCCGCGGGTGCGCTTAGATGGGAGGGGTCTTGAAAAGGATCGGATCATAAGTGTCTATTGTACTTAGTTTTAGCCTGCACTTCTACAAGTGGTTGTTTCTACGGCTCGCGTATACAAAAATGGATCAAAATTTTTAAGGTTGTTACTCCCTCTGTCCCAATTTGTTTGAAGGTTGACCAGTTTTGGAAGTAAAACAAATTTTTCTTTGACTTAAGTTTAAACATATATTTTTTGAATATTTTATAATAAAATTTACATATTTAAAAACTACATTAAAAATTTCTATAAGTCTGCATAATTAATAATTCACAATATATGAAAAAAGTTGAAGAAAATCGTAATAAAAAATACAGATGTTTGACTCTCCAAACTGATTAACCTTCAAACAAATTGAGACGGAGGGAGTAATATTTTATATTTCCTATTTATCACAATTTTAACAATTTTTTTGCATATCAATTTACACTCTACATTGGAAGTATTAAATTCAGATTAATCAGCTACTCGAAAATTACACCTGCCCCTGCTTATATTGCTTTATGGAAGTTTCCCGTCACCATCCTCAGAGCTTCTCTGCCCAAAATCCGTTCAATCCCTTTTACTCTTCTTTTTGTTTCTCTTGCCATACCCTGATTTCTAGCTCTGCAAAGGTCAAAGAAAAGGGGCACATTTTTATTTGATACTGTTGAATTTAGATAAGACTGGCCTACTATATCAAAGATGATTTTAGAATTTTAATTGAGCAACATGATTCGAAATACCATTGCACCTACAATTATGTTCGTTAGGCGTTTGGACATTAATTTGGTGATTTTTGAAAAATAATAGTATTTGAAATTAAACTGAAAAAGTATTTGAATTAAAGTTATGTTTAAACATGCATTTTATTTTTAAAAAATGTTAAAATTTTGTTAGGGAATCTTTTTACATGAAAACGGAGTAGTTCATTTTTCAAACTTAAATCTTTTTTTTCAAGTTGAAGTGAGAAATTGACTAGTATAATGTATAACCAATTAGTTATTTGAAAAAAAAAAAACTAGAAAAAAACATAAATAATTACCATCCAAATGGGTCTTTGTCGTGAAAGCAAACTAAATATAAGTAAATATTATTATCTCATTTCATTTAATTTGACATTATATCTACATTAGTATTGGACTGTTTCACACAATGTGGTACATTCCTATATTCACTTAATTAAAACTTTTATGATCACAAGTTTCAAAAAAATTCTCCATTTATTAATTTTGTGTCAAATAAAATTATGACAAATAAACTAAAATGAAGGAAATACTAATTTGCAAATTTTTATTTATACACTTGAAGACTAGGGTAGCAAGGATCGCTTTGTTTCGGACAAATTACAATATATATGCATGTTTTATACCGTGAATAGTAGAATGAGTCATTGATATATAGTTTGGTCTTGAAATTGGTCAAAGAAAACATAGTACAACTACTAGTAGTAAGTATTTTTTGGTAAAATTAAAATAAGAGGAGTAGGGTTTAGTAGGGACCGGAATGGGAATCTTTGGAGCAGAAAAAAGGCTGTAAATTCAAATGTGTGAAGTTTCTGATTTTTATTCAGTTACTGTGTAAAAATAATAACCTATAGTCCGAAGTCTATAAGTAGGAATTACTAATTTGTTTTTAAAAAAAGAATAACTGTGCCTCACATGACCATGACTCTACTATCCCCATATATAAGACCAACAAAGTTGTTGTATTTGTCTTTCTTTTTCAAAAAAGTAGAGAAGCTTACATCAACTCTTTGCTTTCACTCTTCTTTCTCCATACATCCCTTCACATTTTAACCCATGGAAGCTTTTAACATACTCAAATTCTGGCGTAATTCCGGCACTGATACTTCTTCTTGCCGGGACATTATCTCTGAACTTGATGATTTGGATTACATACGTAACCCGGTAATTGAAACCGACGACGATTCGGATTCCTTCTTCGATTTGGTTTTCACTGGGCCTGATAGACTGCCCAAATCCGTTTCTGTTAACCCGGAGTCTCCTAGAGATGTGTTTTTTAAACCAAAAGTTTTTCCAATCGATTCCAACTCCAAGCCTCAATCTCCGATTTCGATTCTCAGATCAGCACCTAAGTTTCGGGTCTTCTTTCTAGGGTTCAGGAAAACGAAGCCCGAGAAGGTAAGCATTGACGATTCTTCTGAACTGACTGCAAATATTCAAACACAGAAACTCTCGCCAAAGGCAGAGTGCAAGCGATTTACGGTGAGTCCTGTGTTTACCAGAGACAACAGTTTAAGAAGCAAAATGAAGAACGAGAAGGAAGAGGAGCTCAACGTTGACGAATCGTTGAAGAAATTTGTAAGAGCTGATGTGTCTAAGTACTTAAAATTGATGAAGCCGTTGTATGCTAGAGCTTCGAAAAGGTACACCGATAAAATAAGTGTATCGCCATCGACACAATCAATGTGCTCACCGATAAAAGGATCAGAGGAGAAACAGGGGAACCGAGTTGCTTCATTCGGAGCTGTGCGTAAACACCTAAGGAAAAGCCGGTCGGCGGCGTCTACCGTTACCGGAGTTTCATCGTCGTCGCCGATGAAACGCAGAGACGATTCACTATTGCAGGAGCAAAATGATGGAATACAAGGCGCTATACTTCATTGCAAGAGATCTTACTGCTCACTGGCGAAAGGTACATGTACCGACGATCTGCCAAGAGCTTCTTCTGAAGAGCTGAACAGATGGAGCATATGAAAATTATCAATATTTCGGTGCTATGATTAACTATTTTTGTTTGTTGAAAAAAGAGAGGAATAGTAGAGCAGTGGCTCTGAGACGTCACTTGAAAACGTCCGTCCAACAATGAATGCATAGTAGTTTTGGTTTATTTAAAGTGACTACTGTGAAAGTGTATCTGATGGGATCAGGAGATATGATTATGTAAACAACTTCAAGTTTCTGTGTAAATTTTCAGTTTGGTCATTCCATATCAGAACACAGGTAGCTCAATTCAAACATTACATTTGCATTTTGCACACGACTTTACCTTATATTTTTGTTTTTCTCCAATTTAATATTTCACTTGTAAATCAAATACCTCTTCTAAGTGAAGTCAAATCATGCAACTACATCTCAATTAGTTTTTCAAACACGTCCATCTGAATTATCATTATTTATTCAGCTAAAGAGTAAAGACAACTGTACTTTTGCTATCTATCTTTACTCCAAAAGGTGGAATCTCCCACCCCAGGAGCCCCCACACCCCGATCCGACAGGTCTGTGAAGGAGGTAAATCATGGTGACTCAATTGATTTCAAAGGTTAGACCAGTACCACGCACGCGCACAAGGGGCCCTCCTTTATTTCAAGAAGAAACCCCCACACTGCCGCTGACGGGATTCGATCCTTGGTCTTTGCTCCAAATATCCCCCTTGAAACCAATTGAGCTGCCCATGCGGACTTTTTTTGCTATCTATCTTGTTCTCATATAACTTATCAAACGCGTTTTTTATTATTATTTCTACTCAGGTGAAGAAATTAAAACAGCACTTTCTAATCTCTTTTTTTTTCCACTCATCTAATTCTTATGTTTGAAAAGTCTTTCCAAATGATAATGGTCTTAAGACTACTACTTGGTGTAAGGGGTCGTTTGGTACACTGATACACCGGATATCGTGAGATATCCCAAAATCAAGTATATAAATTTATTCCTCAATAAACTTGGAAGTGGGATAAATTGGTCTATAAATAATAATCTCAAGACTATAATCTCATAATAATGTAGTCTGCATACTAAACTACTCCTAAAAGTATTATCAAACTCATACTCTACTAGATATTAAAAAAATTGTCCAAATTCCCACATATAATATGAGTTGTATTTTTTTTATATATAATTCCATGTTTGAAAAAAATCGATTATTGGATCCAAAACAGAGTACTGGTGTATAGACTAGTCCTTTCAATCATAAGGAAATAAAAAATAAAGAATTACTATGAGTTAAAAGAGATTAGAAGTGCAGTTTTGGGGAGAGCGTATGAAGGATAGAGTGTGACTTGTGTGGAATTGAAGCTATTGAAAGCAATCTTGTGCTTCGAAGGGAAGAGGAGCCATGCGTGATCTTTTTATTAGTCCTCGTGATAATTCACAAGTCATGTGCTTGAACAATATGCATGAATTAATTGACGCTATGAGGAAAAGATTTACCTATCTTTTCTTTTTCCTTCTAAATTTCCCTGTGGGGAAGCAAAAAAGAATAAATGAATTTACCAGATCATGAAAGGATGCGAGCTATTATCTCCGATTGTTACTAATAGAATATATTTTTTCGGTATATCTCTTATTTTAGATAGAATTTTATACCTACTGTAATTAGGTTTCTTAATTTAGCTAAAATTATATTTCCTATTGTAATTAGGTTGATTAGTTACCTAATTTAAATATTCTTGTACTACTATATTTATTATACATTATTAATGAATACAATCAAGGGAACATATTCCTTTATGATATCAGTAGCCTGAAAATACCTCCACCGCCGCCGACCATAGCTTCGGCCGCCACCTCCACGGAACCCTAGTGTTTTTTTTCCAGCCACTCTCTCTCCCTCCTCCTCCTAAATTTCATCTTTCATGGCTGACAAAATCAAATTTTATCCTACACTTGCAATAAACAACATCAAAAACTTCATCCCTATCACCCTTGAGATGGAAAAGGGTCAATACTCCTCGTGGGCGGAGCTTTTTAAGATCCTCGTGTTTACGAAGTTATCGACTACATCACACTGAAGACCACAGACTTATCCTCGGCTTCGACTTCTGATGATGCACTCTGGTCTCACTTGGACGCAGTCGTCCTCCAGTGGATATACGACACAATCTCTAATGATCTGTTGCACACCATCCTTGAGACCGATGCCACTGCCCGCCAAACATGGGAACATTTGAAAAGTATTTTCCACGACAACAAAACTCAACGAGCGTTATACCTTGAAAACCAGTTCAAGGACGTTTATCAGGACGATTTACCAAACGTGTCTGCATATTTTCAAGAACTCAAGATGCTTGCCGACCAACACTCCAATGTTGGCGCACCAGTCACTAATCAGCGATTGGTCATGCAACTTATTGCAGGCTTGAACGAATCCTATGACGGCGTTGCCACCATGCTTCAACAATGCAAGTCGTTACCTCCATTTTAATAGGCCCGTTCGAAGCTTATTATTGAGGAAACTAGGAAAATCAAGCGCAGCACCACTTATGCCAACATTGCCGACACTGCCCTCACCACCACCGTCGGGCCCTCTAACAACGTTAGGGCCTCCAACTCCGGCAATCAGAACTGTCGGCCCAAGGACCCTCAGCAGCCCGCATCCACCCGCAACAACCACCGGAGCAGGCAGTCCGGCAAGGGCCGCGACGGACGGAATTTCGAAAACAACGGCGGCGGGAAGGGATAGTCTCCACCGGCAGGAAACAACCAGCAGCAACCGCGGCAGTGGCAGCATGGGCTGCCTACCCACCATGGGTCGCGTGGGCCCCATTATCATGGGCCTCTCCTCCTAGCCAGTATCCAACATCCTCGTGGACTCCACCTAAGAACCGACAGGCCCACCCTGGCATACTCGGCCCAGGATCCAACTTTCTATAGACTTTTCTAATTGGCAATAAATCCCAGGTCTACCCCATTTTTCCTCATTTAGTGCACTCACAAAAATATAATTTGAAAAAAGTATTAAATATTTTCAATGTGACAATGGCGGGGAATTCAATAATAATCAATTCAAACAGTTTTGGTCCAATAACGGTCTTACCTTTCATTTTTTCTACCCTCACACCTCCTCCCAAAATGGCAAGGCCGAACGAAAAATCTTAACCATAAACAACCTAATTCGTGCCCTATTTGCTCATGCCTCAATTCCCCCCTCAATTCTGGCATTACGCACTCTCTATTACCACTTATCTCCTAAACATAATCCCAAACAAGTATTTAGCTCAACAGTCGCCCACTCAAGTTCTGTTTCGTAGGAACCCCTCCTACAAACACTTGCGTATCTTTGGATATCTCTGTTATCCTCTCCATCCGACCACTAACAAACTCTAACCCCCGGTCTTCCTCGTGTGTATTTCTGGATTACCCCGCCAATCATCGTGGTTAATCGTTCTATGACTTGTCAAGCCATAAAATTATTATTTCATACCATGTCCTATTTGATGAGTCTCAATTCCCATTTGCCTCTCTAAACTCGCCACCTCGACAATTTTAAGACTTCCTAGATGATGGCATGAACCCTCTTCTAATTCATCATTTATATAGTCTGTCGTCCTAGACCCCAGCACCCGCCCCCAACTCGAACAGTCCAGAACACACTGCCCACCCGGTTCTGCCGGCAGTGGTCCAGAACAGCCCACCTCAGGGTGATTCTGCGGCCACCTCTCGGCAAATTGAGCATCATCCAGCCGGTCCCGCCACTCATGTCCTTCCTCATTTTGCCATGCACGGAATTTATAAACCTAAATGAATGCTTAACCTATCTGTTTCAGTTGTCCCTTCCCCTATCCCTCGAAATTCGTAGGATGCCTTGTCCCAACCTAATTGGAAAGCAACAATGATTAACGAATATAATGCTCTTTTTGATAATAATACATGGGACCTAGTACCCCGTCCTTCTGATGCTAACATTATTCGTTCTATGTGAATTTTTAGAAATAAAAAAAATATGATGGTTCTTTTGAGAGGTACAAGGCTCGTCTTGTAGGTGATGACAGGTCTCAATAGGTGGGAGTGGATTATGATGAAACGTTCAGCCCAGGCGCTTTCCACAGGTGGAATCTTCTAGTTCTTCCTGTTTGACCCAAAACTGATCGATCTAGCCATGAGCAGGTTGAAGAGAGCTCTAACAGGCCTTGGAGGACCGAACCCACGTATGTGGCAAAATACGGAGCTCGCAACCATCTGGACCGTCCTCAACATTATTCTATCCAAGTCTTGGTCCATTCATCAACTTGATGTCAAGAATGCCTTCTTACATGAGGATCTTCATGAAATGGTATATATGCATCAACCTATCGGTTTCAGAGATCCTATTTATCTGGATTATGTGTGTCTGTTGCAGAAATCGCTTTATGTACTGAAACAGGCTCCTCGAGCATGGTACCAACGGTTCGCCGATTATGTCTCCTCTATCAGTTTTTCACACAGCAGATCATATCATTCCATGTTCATCTACAACAAGGGTACAAATATGACTTACATATTATTATATGTTGATGACATTATCCTCACCACATTATCTGATGCTCTCCGCCAGTCCATTATGTCTCTTTTTTCCTCTGAGTTTGCTATGAAGGATTTGGGCCCCTTGAGTTATTTCTTGGGCATCTCTGTCACTCGACATTCTGGCGGCCTATTTCTGTGTCAGAAGAAGTACGCCGAAGAGATCCTTGATGTACCATTGTCACACTAGAAATATTTAATATTCTTTTCAAATTGTGTCTTGATGAAAGTGCTGAATGACAAACAATAGGATAGACTTGGGACTTATTACCAATGGGAAACATCCATAGAAAGTTTGAATAATCATCTAAAAACAACATATAGTATCAATGCCCGGCCATGCTTAAGATAGGAGAAGTCCATAAATCATTGTGTATTATATCAAAAGGCATTAAAGTACAAGTGGATGAAGAATAAAATGGCAACTTGACATGTTACCCAAAAACATAAGATTCACAAACAAGAGGAGAAGGGACATATTTGTAAGCGATAAATTTATTTTTGCTAAGGGAGCGTAAAACAGAGTCTTTCGGATGTCCTAATCTATTATGCCATAAAGGAGATGAAATTGATGTAAAGGTTGATGGAGATGAGGCTGGATGGCTGATGGAGGTGGTGATAAGATAAAGGTCCCCGGTGCTATCATATCTCAGTATTCGCATCCATGTCATAAGGTCCTTGGGATGCCGTCATATGAGATGTGGCGCCAGTGTCCATGTACCAATTGTTGTCAGGAACATTGAGAGACATTGTGTTCATAGTTGCCTCAATATCCGTCGGTGCGTAAGTTGAAGGAGGATAAACATGTGCATTATATGTTTGCTGTGGACGTGCACCGATAATTCCGTATTGGGCCTGTCGAGTCAGAGGTTGGGCCCAGGAGGACGTTGGGTAGGGGCAAGGTGGAGCAGCCTATGCCGATGGGGGCCACACAGCATATGGTTGGTAGGAAGCCTACGGCGGAGGCTGCTGCCGCTGTTGGTGACTGTCGCGGTTGTTCCCGGAATTTCTTTCTCTGTTGTTATTCTGGGAACGTGAGCCACGTGTCGGATCATTAGCTTGCCTATGGGATGGGGCGGGAGTCGAGCCTCTCGGGTCAGCAAGGTTGCCACCGACGACTACGAGGGAGGCGTCGGCTATGCTGACATTAGTCGTTGCCCACTTTATTTTTTGAGTTTATTCAAGAATGAGTCTCGAACGAGCCTCATATAACGGAGGCAACGGCGTGCTTTGTTGGAGGATTGTTGTGACACCATCATAATTTTCATTCAAACCCGCAATAATTTGCATCACTAATCATTGATTAGTGATGGGTGCACCGACGTTGGAGAGTTGATCGGCAATCATCTTAAGTTCTTGACAATAGGCCGAAGCATTAGGAAAATCGTCCTGCTAAATGGCCTGAAATTGATTTTCCAAATACAAGGCACGTTGTGTCTTGTTTCATGGAAAATACTTTCCATGCGCTCCCACGTTTGTCGTGCAGTGGCATCGGTTTTAATGATTGTATTCAATATATCATTTGAGATCGTGCCGTAGATCCATTGTAGGACAACCGCATCTAAGCGGGACCAACGTTCATCATCAGAATCATCATGTCTTTCTAGGAGCTTTGATTTTGGAGGAATGATATGGTCGATGACTTTGTATACATGACAATGAATCTTAAATAATTCTGCCCAAGATGAATACTAAACCTTTTCCATCTCAAGAGTATTCTTGATGTTGTTAACTGCAAGAGCATGATGAAATTTAGGTTGTTCAGCCATTGAAAATTAGAGAGGAAGAGAGGAAAGTCGAAGAAAGAAGGGAGAGGGCTGTTGAGTAAGAGGGCTACCGAGGGGGAGAGGGGGCGGCTTAGGGAGATAAAGAAGTTAGAGTTTGGCTTCTGATACCATGTAGGAATATGTTCCCTGCCTTTCATTGATTATTGTGTACAATATATATAGTGTTACATAATTACAAACTAGGTAACTAAATCTTCCTAATTACAATTGGAATATAAATTTACCTAATATAAAATATATACAAAATATGGTAATATTCTATCAATGGTAATATACAAGATATGATAATATTCTATCTTGGCTATATGGTTCATCCGGGGGAGAGATTGAGCTTCAAGAAATAGTAAACGGTCTTATCAATACACAAATGTATAACTCTCCAGGAATTTCAATTGCGCTCATATTCATTACCGTAGGAATTGGGTTCAAGCTTTACCCAACCCCTTCTCATCAATGGACTCCTGACATATACGAAGGAGTGCGGTTCGTTCGAGAAATTCCTACCTCTCTATATATCTCTGAGATGTTTAAATTTTTCAAAACTCCATGGACATGCAGAAGAGAAATGTTATCCCACTCGGACCAAGACAGAACTTTTACTTGTTCAAATAACAATTAAGGTGAAGCAGAGTCAAGATCGACGGATCTCTTTATGATAAACAGATCCATTTTGCAAGTTCGTTATTACGGTAATTCCTACAAAGGATCGGACTAATGACGTATACAATACTTGAATTTTCGATGTAGATACTACATAGATATGATAATATTCTATCAATTACAAGAACAACATACTCAGTGACTTTCATACCGTTATTGGAAAGATTTTTCAGATAGGCCGATTAGATGCCCGGGAAAGCAATGGACATTTTGCTGTTCTCTACTGCTGCAGCCCAGTAAGCCCGAAAATAGGATACAGTAAGCCCGCATCCACAGTCCAGAAGAGGGGCAAGGGCACAAACAACCAATTCTGGAGCACATTTAATTTAAGTCAGTCATAGCCCATAGGGCATAAAAATTTGCAAGTTTAACACTTCAAAAACAATTTCAAATATATGATTGTCTTAAATTAGATTTGTCAATGCCAAACTTCAGACATTTTATCTGAAATTTTGCATTCGCTCATGCATGCAAGCAACCTTCAGAAACTTTTGTATGAAGTTTGTCTGAATTTGGCATTCGTGTTTATGCAAGAAAAGTTCAGATATTTTTGTCTAAAATTTTGCTTGGCATTTCCAAATTTCACAGTTTTGTCTGAAATTTAGCTCGGCATGTATGTTTCAACTTTGATAATTTACTCATTTCATTTTACTAGTGATGACTGATGCCTCCATTTTGTTTCAATCATGCATATCCATTTTACTTGTGGCACCTAATTAACTTTACCTCAGTTTAATTTATTTATTTCAACACGAAATCAATTTAATCATCATCCATTTCATTGCAGTTGTTTATTCACCAAGTTAAATGTGTTATCACCCTCCGACTTGTAGAAGGTGTTGACGCGTCGCTCTTGCTCATTCACATAATTTTGTTCATTTGGTACTGTTCGAAGTAAGTCAATTTAATTAGTGGCTTTACTGAGTTTTATCGTATGTACGTGGAGTTGTACACTTCTAAATTTTGTTTCTCTCTTCTTTTAGCTGAAGTAATTAGGGCCCCCCTCTCTCTTTCTTTCCTTTTTCTTATACATGTAAAAGCTTATTCACATCACGGCTTTCTCACCTCAATCTATTAGTTAACCATAGTAAGTTAATATTGATGTAACTAACGATTGGGTAAGATTTTCCCTAAAATTTTCTTATGGAGCTTACTCTTAAATGCGAGGTTTGATTATTATTTTTATAACCAAATTGATTATTAGATGTTAACACTCTTCTGCACACCACCAGACCTTACTTGGAAACTAGTTGTATCTTAATTCTCTGGTTAAAGCTGCTAACAACATATACTAACACATGATCAATTAATATCGTGTCATGATTTACAGGGTGAGATACTGAGATTCATACGACCTAATGGAAATATTTATATTTGTTGTCCAATTAAAGGTTGTCCTGTCTTAGAAACTAGAGCCTCTTCATATAAAATTTTAGTGTCATATGCTTATTCCTGAAACAGCGGATGACTAATTATATAGATTACCTCCAAATAGAGCAGTAAGAATAAATAAAAAGCAATTACTACTACGTGATATATAAGTTTTGTTGGAAATTTGCCTTTGGCGGGAGTTGCGACCGACCAACTTTAACGGCTTAAACACTAGTGTTACGCATATTGGAGAATTCGGTTCTTCACACATGCATGATCTACTAAGTACGTAGATAACCGTAGGGCCAAAAATCGTCAAATTTCATTGAGAAATGAAAGAGATATTGGTTCACGAAGTAAGGTGTTTGAAGCATGGAAAGTGTGGTATTGTGTGTAATTCTCCCTCATCGGTAGAGGAAGAAAGAATTGTTGTGTATATAAGACTCGAAATTGGTTTGGGGTTTGGGACCCCAAGGGGTATCCCATGTGTTTAAAGGAGGGAGGACCTAGATGTGCTTCGGTTCGAGGAAAGACCACACGCGCGCCACCGCCCGTCCGGTTCCGAGTTCCGGGTTCCGGGGTCTTTTCCGGGGTCTTTTTGGGCCAGAGAACTTTGCCAGAAGTACAGTTTGATCCCAGAAGTTTCCAGATGTACAGTTCGGACCAGAATTCTTTCAGATGTACAGTTTGGTCCCTCAAGTTTCCGAGAACTGACGATCAAAGCGGTTGCCAAGCACTCAATTCGGCCATTTATTTTGGTGAATTACTCCTCCTATAATGGCCAAATCGTTGGTCTTTTCTCCATTTATGTTGGTGGCTTTACTACCTTCATAATAGCCATTATTTGGTGTTATGGAGGGCGAATCGCCCCTCCCTCACCTATATAAACACTCCTTACACCATTGTTGAGCACCAAGGAGAACACCAAAAACAGTGCACGAAAATACACAACCGAAAACAGTTTTCTTCCTACAACTTCCAAGCATCATTTCGTTACTCAATATTCTTCACGGTAGCTCTTGAGTTTCCTTTGCTCAAGGGTTCCATTCTTTGTTTTATCTTGGGAGACAAATTGTCCAGGACGTATAAAGGATACATACGGGGCAATATTGTCTTAAGGACAGAGTGCTACACTCGACTCAGAAAAAACAATTTCCATTTTTCCATCTTCTACAAAACTGGAATTTCCAGTTTTCTTGTGTAACTATTGTAATTTTCAGATTTCTAGTTGAATTATTGAATCTTTGTTTATCCTTTCGAATACTTGTAATAGTTATATACTTCCCGTACTGCATTATAAAGTACCATAGAGCAAAAACTCCCAACAAGTTTAACTCCACAAGCAAGGAAATCAATAGATGTATAAGATTAAAAAGACACCAGTACGTATTAAAAAAGTATTATGATTATCATTCTAGTTTGGAATTAAATAACTCTCTAATCGCATACAATATCTCGAACCACTTTATCAGCCAATCCAATAATCCATCTCAGTAGATTTCTTTTTCTTGAATACAAACATCAGCTCCACTTTCCCCTCCAATTTTGACTTGCTGGTCAAAATTAAAGTTCCAGAACTCAGATCATTCCTTAGCTGCGAGTCCTTAGCTAATAAATCCTTGGTCGAAAGATTCACAAGCAAATTAAATTTCTTTGTAGACTTAAATCTAGTTTTGCCTTGAGAAACAAAGGCCTCTCCAATACTCACACCATTAAAGTAAAAATAAACAGTGCTATTTCTATACTTGTAAGGCCCAAAATTAGCATTGTTTACGCCCAATTCAGTGTTCATCGTCATGTTGAATGAAGCATTTTCTGCATTTTTGGAGATCATGTTTTCAAATGTAGCTGACCGCACGCGAAATTTCGGAGTAAAGAGTGCAGCATATGCTAAAACTTTCTTGCGCTTTTTCTGCGCAGCTCTTTGGATTGTATGGAATTGGGTGACTCTTCAGCTTGCTTTGCAAGTCCATTAGTCTGAAGTTGGTATTCCCTTCTGCGGCCATTTAATTTCTAGTCAAAATTTATTTAAATGTATGAAGATAGAGTTTTAAGAAAATGAGGAGAACTCTTGTATTTATATAGTACTAGAAGAAAGTACTATGTAAGTAAAAAGATGGTAAGACAAGTATGATGCTTATTGTTACCCAGCTACAAGGGGTTCTTAAATTCAAAGGGCGTTGAAATAAAGTGCTTCTTTTGTTAAAAGAGTTTTGAGTTAGCTATTAATAGGTCGTTTGTTAAAGTGTATAATAATAATGCTGAATAGAATATATTAGTAATGATGGTATTAGTAATGCTGACATTAGTTATGCAGAGATTATTTTCTATCCATCGTTTGATTTCATGTATTAGAAATAACACACATTGCATAATTTTTAAAAATAATTGGTTATTTACAAAAACATCCTCACTACCATACTATGTGAGAGACTTCATGAGTAATTGTGTTTTTAACCATACTTATGCATGCATTAAAACTCATTGAATTGCTAATACCATGCTTTGCTATGTATTAGTTATACATAGAATAATACCAAATATGTTATACATAAGTTGAAAAAAAATATCAAACAACATATTAATGATACACAAAGCTAATGCATTTTTTTTTTTTAATACATCATAACAAACTACCAGTAAGTGATTGGGAAAGCGGAGGAGTTTGGGGTGACATTTTGAATTTAAGAGGATCGACCGCATATAGAAGCTTCTAATAGCAGTACAAGTTTGCAGTTGAAACTTGAAAGCAAACAGCTACGGGAATCTGTCAACTTCTTCTATGGTGCAAAGGCTTTTACCGGTAAGTCCTCTCCTTACAACTATATAATGAAGCCTTTGCTCAATTGTTGAGACTACACAAAACACACAAACGAAATCAAATTCTTCCTACAACTTTTCAGCATCATTTCATTACTCAAAGTTCTTCAAAGTAACACTTGAGTTTCCTTTGCTCATTTGTTGAGTTGTTGTTTTATCTTGGGAGACTATTGTCCAGAACGTAGAAAATATATATACGGGGCAATCTTGTCTTGAAGACAGAGTGTCATCACTCGACCCAGCATATCAAACTGTTTGTAATTCCAGTTTCTATTATTCCAGTTTATTGAAATTCAGTTTGTTGTAATTTCAGTTTGTTGTAATACTTAGCAGTTACTTATTTCTGTTTCCTGCACCATTGTAATCAACATTTACCTCTACTATATCAGTCTCCTGATGGAATTTTTTTTCTTCTCATCAATTGCAGAATACGTGCTGTGAGCAGTGGGGGAGATACCTATGATAAAAGTTGTCACATTCATATTATTATTAATGGAGATTAATATTTTGACATTTGCAATTATTGAATTATTATTTGATTGTTTATAATTATTCATTAATGTGCATCCCTTGAGCTTACATTGTCATTAATAGAGTGAGATATTGATGATAGAGCGTAACTCTTAAAATAACCTCGACTAATGATCATCGAGAATGGGATATCAATGATATGTGATAAGTCGACATGTGGTCTGCATCACATCCTTAGAGGATGTAGTATGTCTCACCTGCTACGACTAATGGTTACTCGTAATGGACACATGGATACTTTGGAAGTATTAGTATACCCTGCTGATATATTGTTTGTTATACTTGTCTAAAATATGATCAACGTGTGGGAGATAGAAGTCCTTAGACTTGAGGTCAATAAGCGCCTTGTCTACAAAGTAATGTACTTTGATCCTGTCCTAAGCTCAAATGTCTTATAGGTTGAGATACGGCTTGTATTGGGTACATTACGATGTGGATTAATGGTGGTAGTTGAACCAAGATTAGGATTCATTCCTCGAGTATATATTCGAGAGAACACTTAGCTTCTCAGTGATATTGGGTTGGCTAAGTCGTTGGCCAATGCAATAGACATATCTAGAATATGGTCTTGTTGTCAACCAATATAGATGAGATATAATGATCAAGTCATTTGGATAGACACTTGTCAAATCCTAAGCTTGATCGAGTGTATCGTGAATCAAAGGATTTTATCTTACCACATAGAGGTTAAGTTTACTGGATTCGTGTAAACGTATTTCACATATTGAGTTCGTCTTGCGGCGCCGTCTAGGAGTTCCGCGTAGACCTTAATTTGATTAATGTCGATATGTAAAGGCCTGTAGGGTCACACTATGTCGATTGTCCTTTCGATCTAAGGATGTATTGAGAGAGTATTAAATATTCAAATGAATAATGATTGTTTTAATTAAGTTAAAATTGGATTTTGGATTTAATTAAGAATGTGCTGAAAATAAAATGAGATAGTGTAGGGCCACGTCAGCTCCACGGCGCCCACACCATAGGGTTGCGACGCCATAACCTAATATGCCTCGGTTTTTGGGTCAGGCCCAAGGTCAAACCCTAATCCGGTTTGACATAATTTTTCACCTATAAATTCGGACCTACACTTCATTATTCGAGACACTTGATTTTCATATCATTATTCTCAGTCTTAGAGACTCAGAATCAAAATATTCTCTCGAACCTCTACTGGATTTCCTAGCTTTCCAAAGGAGGAATACATTGAAGCTTGGAGCTTGCCATCGAAAGGGCATTCGCGTGCACACCCACAGTTGATAAAGATTTCAGATATTGTAAACATGTAAGTATCATTCAAGTCTTATGTTTACGGTTTTAAATTAACCTATAGTCACACAGTTCGACGTTTGTTGGGTTTGAAATAAGTTTTCAAAATCCGCTGCGTACACGAACCCAACAACAAAAACCCTACATTCCCACCCGAACATCCTCGGCAAAAAATTACAGTGTATATATAGGGTGGTTTTCTATGTTTATGTACATATATTTACTTTTGAATATCCTGAATAAATGCAAAAGGATAGCTCAAGTGGTCCATGATGTTTAAAATTGTCTCTAGCGTCCTAGATTTGATTCTCAGGGACAACATTATTTTTTATGTTTAGCTTTTGTTATTTTTTTCGAACCCCCTGAGTGAAAATTCTGAATTCGCACTGCATACGCTTTCTCTTCTAACACTGTGATAACCTAGTCTGATTCTCCCTTCCGAAAGTGCCACAACTTAGTTCTTCTATAACAACCATTGTTTTAAGAGGCGGGGGCGCGGGGCGAGGCGTTTTACCCAACACGAGGCAAGGCGTAAGCCCCGAGACACGGGACGTATGTCTCATGTATCTTCAATTTTATAATTTTATTACTAAAAAAATATGCAATAGAAAATTTTTCATTAAAATTCTGCAAATACATTTAAATAAATTACCAATATTATAAAGAAAATAATTATAATTATTATATGAGAAAGGTAACAACACGAAAAATGATATTCCGTAATAGCCTAGATAATCTTTAAAATAAAATCTTCATCAACTTCGTCATTAATCTACACATCTATTAGTTCTTTCCACCCTCAACTAATATTTGCATTGATTTTTATTTATATATTTCAAAGAAAGAGAAGGATGAAGACTGTAATAGCAATGACAAAAAAATAAAAAGTTGCTTCAGCTACATAGCGCTATAAAATATCTATCCTACCAATTTCAGACATAAATATTTTAAAAAATTATTTATGGCAGTGTTATATATATATTTTTAGGTAAAATCACTACTACATGAAAACATGATAACATAAAGTATAAATAGCATTACACCAATAATAAAAATTATAATCTATAGGAAAATACTTTTAATTTTTTTAAAAATCAAATTTAACGCCCGGAGCATACGCTTTTACGCCCGGGACTTACGCTTTCGCGCCCGGATGTACTCCCCAAATTCTAGGATGTACACCCTATAGATCTACGCCTTTCATTTGCGCCCCGGAGCGTTTTTGATACTCCCCGCCCCGGAGCTCGCCCCGGAGACTAGCCCCGAAAACGCTTCTGAAAACACTGATAACAACTCTGGATAACAATGAAGTCCCTACCAATATATTGCGACATATATGATTTTTTTTAACACTTTATCTTACATAAAATAATAAATTCTCGCATAACTTAAGCGACTATTAGCTATATATGTAGAGTTTAATAAGACCAACCGAATATTGTATTAAGTTATACGATGATTATTATTGCTTATTCTACAGACTAGACATGATTGTATTACTAAATTACGCAAAATTTTACGATATGAGATTACTTTTGTCAATACCATAAACCAAACGACCAACACATAAACCATATTTCATCTATTATGGAGAATTGTATTAATCTCCTTTGAGGAGCCTTTCTCAATAATACAAATATATATAGGGTGTACAATGTGGAATCTCCATACAATAAGGATCCTATATCTACCATAATTACACAAGACTAAATATGGATAAATATATTAGAAGGTATTGTAGTGCACATGCAAAACTCCTGTAGAGTGTGGAGTCTGATACTGGATCACCATCCAAAGCACTAAGCTTTGATTTAGAGTCAACTGGAGTAGACATGATCTTGCAATTCGCCATTTTAGCCCTATACACAATCTTCTCTGCATGCTTACACTGACACAGAAACATAGTATCTGCATATCTAGTCACTCAAATCCCCAAAAAAAAGCTAAACTTCCCTAAGTCAGTCATAGCAAATTCTGTTTTGAGCAGTGAAATGATCTCGTTTTTCAACAACTCAGATAAGGCAGTAAGCACAATATCATCCACATACAATAATAAATATGTAATGCTACTACCTCTATGAAAAATAAATAGAGAATTATCACACTTGTTGCATACAAACCCAATCTGCATAATGTATTGTGCAAAGCGATCATACCACGCTCGAGGGGCCTGTTTCAAATCATAAAGTGACTTACGGAGACGACAGACATACTGATGGGCTGTTGGATGGACAAAAACGGGCGGTTGGTGCATGTAAACAGTTTCTTTTAAATCCCCATGTAAAAAGACATTTTTCACATCAAGTTGATGGATCGACCAATGTCTACCGATAGCAATGCTCAGGACTGTACGAATGGTAGCCGGTTTAAAAATCGGACTGAATATCTCATCATAATCAATACCCTCCTCCTGATTAGTACCATTATCCACAAGCCTTGCCTTATATCGTTCTAGGTCACCATTGTCCCTGTATTTCTGACGAAAAGACCATATGCATCATATCACATTCACCCCCTCCGATTGAGGAACTAAATCTCAAGTGTGTTGTTTCGTTAAAGCATTAAACTCCTCACACATGGCCGCATTCCAATTTAGGTCTAGTTTGGCTAGTTTGGGGATTTTTGGAATTGGGGAAATGGTTTGTGTGGAGAAGTTAAATTGGACTTCGGGTTTGAAAATTTCGTGTTGGGCACAGTTTTCCATACGGTGCAAGGTGTGTGGTTGGGTGTGGTTGAGGGTCATCGGGTCGGGTTTACTATGTGTTGGTTGATTCGGGTTCTGGTTTGGGGGGTCGTGCTGGTGACGGGTTTTAGAGGCAGGTGAGATTGGAGTAACCGATTTGGGTGGGTCGTAATTGGGCACAGTGTCGATGGTTAGGTGGGACTGGTGTAGTGGTGTTGCGAATCGGGGTTGGCCGAGACTGGTGGTGGTCGACGAGGTTGGGTAATGGGTTGGTGGAGGGGTGGGACTGGTTGGTTTGGATGGTGGTGTTGTGGTGTCGGTACGGCTAGGGATTTCGATGGGTGGTGTGGATGTTGTATGGGGTTAGGATTGGGGTTGCGGGGTTGATACTACGGCCAGGTTTGTGTCCGGTGACGGTACTAACAAAGACTGGGGCAGGGAATGGGAAGGTGATGGAGATACAGAGGTGCGATTTCCGGTGGTGTCAGACGGTGCGTCTGCCACCGCTGGAACAGTGGCCGCCTGACGTAATGCTTGTTAGACAAGCGATGATGGGTCTGAATCTTCGAGGAATTGGTAATCAGTGACTCATAATTTTTTAATGTTGTCAAACGGGAAAACATACTCAACAAAGGTGACATGGCGAGAAATTATGATTTTGTCGGTGGAGAGCTTATAGCACAGGAACCCCCTATAGTTTGACGGGAAACCTAGGAAGGCGCACGGAGTAGATCTGGGTGCCAATTTGTGGGGGGCCGTGGATGTCAGATTAGAGTAACATAGACAACCGAAAATTCTAAGATGGTCATAGGTAGGGATCCGACGGTAGAGAATTTCGGTAGGTGTCCTATTTTGAATCGCACGGGTAGGTAAAATATTGAGAATGTATTCTACCCAAAAAGTAGGAGGGAGAGACGTATGAAAAAAGAGGGTACGAATCATATTATTAATGGTTCGGAGAATTCTTTCAGCTTTTCCATTTTTAGGGGAGGTATGGGGGCACGAGAAATGAAAGATCATGCTATTAGCCGAACAAAATTTATGAAATAGGGAATTATTAAACTCACGACCATTAGCACATTTAAACGATTTTATGTCTTTTTCAAATTGTGTTTTAACCAGTGTATGAAACTCAATAAATTTGGAGAACACTTGAGATTTGAGTTTGAGTGGATAAACCCAAAGAAAGTGAGAGAAAGCATCCAAAAATACCAGATAAAATTTGTGACCTAAGTTGCTAGTTATGGGAGATGTCCATAAATCAGCGTGAATAATATCAAATGGAGAGAAAGTGGTACTCGTAGAAGTCGTAAATGGTAGTCTAACGTGTTTCCCTAACTGACAAGAGGAGCAACTATAAGACAGGTTCCCTTTGTTACATTGGATTAAATTAATGTTTCTAAGAGAATAAAAACGTGAGAACCCGGATGACCAAGTCTACTATGCCACGTTGAGGGAGATATGTTAGCTAAAACGGTGGGAGGAGTGACACTAGAAACGGATGTGGGTAGGAAATGATATATGTCTCCTTCACTATTGCATCTCGTAAGGAGTTTCCCGATACGGAGGTCCGTTACAGAAAATCCAAACGAGTCAAAATTAATTGAGACATAATTATCGGTGGCAAACTTTCTAATAGAAATTAGATTTTTGATGATGTTTGGGGCATAAAAGACGTTTTTAAGAGAGAAGTGGGGATGCGGTGGTGGGGTAAGGATTTGGTCAAATCCTTGAATTGGAATGCGATGGTCATTACCGACCATAATAAACTACAGAGTATTTAAATTTCATATTTGAGTAAGATTAACACGCATTATCGGGCTTCCGAGGAGTCAATGTGCTGAAAGCCTGGCCCAAATTGGATTGAGAAATTCTCGGAGTAGACTGTTGGCCCCCAAGAATATTGGGTCAGATATAGGTACCATGTCTGTAAATTTTCCAGACTGTTGGGCCGATTTTGATAAGCAGGGGAGTGGGTCGTGTAACTGTGGCCCATCTAGCTGTATGGGACGGACGACGTGTCTGTATTAAACTGGGCCACAGCTGGTGGGCTATGGTTAGAAGCCGCAGTTGCTGGGCTATGGTTAGAGGCCGCAACTGCTGGGCTATGGTTAGAGGCCGCAACTGCTGGGCAGTTTCTGGCGGTTGCTGGGCTAATGCTGGAGGCCCAGTTCGCAGGCCAATCCCATTTGCTATTCTCGCGCGGCCGGTTCGTTCTTCGGTGTCAGTCGTTTCCGCCATGAAGGCTGGAGAGTGGGAAAAAATTAGGGGAGGGGTTCAAGATGTAGGCACAGTGTATATGGGTAGAAACAGTTGTATATGGGTGTATAACGACTTAGGGAGGCTGTATACATGTAGTATACAGTGGCAGTGAGGATATATCAGTCGTATACAGAGTGTATATCGGTGTGTATAAGCTATATACGATGGGTATACAGCCTGGTTGAGAGATAGGGAAAGAAAGGAGGTTGTATATCAGCAGTATTCCTGCTTTATACAGTGCTTTTAGTATAATTTGAGGGCTGGGAAGCTGTATATCAGAGGTATACCGGTGGTATACGGTCGATTCTGCGCCAGAAACGGACGGAGGTGGGCGGCCGAAACTAGGTTTTAGGTTGGGAAGGATTTTTGGCTTCTAATACCCTGTAGATTTGTATTAATCTCCCTTGGGGAGCCTTTTTCATTAATACAAATATATATAGGGTGTACAATCTGGAATCCTCATAAAATAGGGATTCTATATCTACCATAATTACACAAGACTAAATATGGCTAAATATATTACAATTGTACACGTGCTAATATATTTCATTAACCTTGCAGTTGCGCAGTTCAAATATGGCTGCTTTTTTATGTTTGGTTTTCCTTGTCTTACCAATTAAATTCTAGTCTTTTGTAAACCAAATAATCATGGGTCATTAGGATATTAGTAGACTTTGCTAATAAAGCAATAAATAATCATGATTTAGCCTATATTAATCCATCCACTCAAGACATAACTTTAAAGAACCGTAACTACTTGCCGATGCCACTATTTGAAGAAAATAACCATCCATTAGTGGTGTATCCACTAGTATTTATCTAATTATTGCTAACTAGACTTCCGCACAATGAAATATTCATTTCGATAGTTTTATTTCTTATGTGATGTACTTAATCGGTAGACCTTTTACACATATTAAAAGTATTCCTAGAATTTGTAATCGTAAAATGAAATGATATTTTTATGGCTATACAGATGTTATTAAAAATAAATTAGAAATTTTAAAATAACGAACCAAAAATAAATAAAAAATTATTCTTTTTGAATCATACGACGTAAAAGATATAGTATCGCATACGTGATACATTGTAAGATGTGACAAGAGGGAGTAGCAGTTGAAAAACGTATTACTTTTGGAACTAGTGATGAGAAGATTCAGGAGGCACTTTCACTTACTTTTTTATTAAATTCAGACATAGGCTAATCTGTTTTGATATAAAATTGAACTATTTACGCATAGGAGTGGCTCTATCGTAAACATTATTGAACCTTTTATTTTCTAAAAGATGATATAGTTTAAAACAGTTAGTAACAGAATTTATTTAGATATAGTCTTTCAGTTGTACTGTCTTACTGGGAGGGCCAAGTTGATGAGCCCAAGTGTGGGCTGACCCTGGTCCCTGAGTTCTTAGTGGGCTTTCCATTTTCTGGTATCATTTGGCCCATGCATTTTTTATCCTATACCTTCTTTTTTTTCAAGAAGTCGCACGGTTTCCCTTCAAATGGGCGGGTCTTTAATTCTTCCTCTCAAATGGAATTTATACTTTTTGCGACATAAGTTCTTTACGAAATTTGGCACAACTTGTATGAATCCCGTTAAAAATTTATGGCCCGAAAGGCATAATTTTTATTTTAGAGGAAAAAATTAAAGACCAATACAAAATAGGGAGAAAAGTGCAAATGACCTTTTTTTTTCTTTTCTAACGGTATTACAACGAACTCTACCTTGAGAAAGCGGATGTCGAAATTTCTAATCGTCAGAAAATAATTGAGCTTAACACTGACAGTACGATGAATTTTCATATTATCACGATACGTCTAGCTAACTACAGGGAATCATTATATTAAGTCTAGAATAGTAACCTACATAACGTAATTAATCTATTACAACTAGTTAAACTACATCATAGTTTAGATTATTTTTTAAAAAAAAATGCATATTCTACTCTTTTAAAATAAACAATCAGCTAGTAACGCCACGAAAGGAAATAGATTACGTACTAATTAAACTGATTCAACTTCAACATATTGTTTGCTCTAGTCCTACAGTTTTTTTTCTTTAAATTAACTTTATTAATGTAAGAGAGGAAAATGTGGTGACCCTCTCAATTAAAATGAAAAGATTGTACAACTTATATGTTTAGTCACCATATCCTGAAATACGGATATGTTAGATACATGTTGAATCGATTTGTATAATAGTATTTCCAAAAAAAAATACATGTTTTTACATGAGTTGCTAAGTATCACAAACTTCTAAACATTGAAAATTATTAGCGAATATTCTCCGAATATTCATACTATATTTTGTAATTATGATAGATGTATAGTTAAGGTAACTTAGGATTCTTATTGTATTACGAATCAACCATTTAAGGTAAGTTAGGATTCTTATTGTATTATGAATCAACCTCTGGACAACTATATATACTGTGATTAATGAAAGGAATCCCTAAGGAAAATTATTCCAATCTTACATGGTATCAAGAGACAAACCCTAATCTCTACCCCTCTCTATTTTCTTTCTCTCGGCCGAAACCACCCAACTTCCCTTCCTCTCGGCCAGCGGCAACAAGGTTGCCACCATGTCTTCCCCCACTAATTCCGGTTCATCCACTGACACACTTGACAACCCCTCTCAACGGTCATTGTCTTCTTTTCATCCGACATTCGCCGTTAACAACATCAAGAATGTTATCCCTATAATTCTTGACCAAGAAGACTATCAATATTCCATGTGGATGGAAATATTCTATATTCATGCATGTGTATACAATGTGCTCGACCATATTGATGATTTTGTTCCTCGTCCCACCGATGTTGCAGACTCAACCTGGCGTCGCCTTGATGCCATCGTCAAACAATGGATCTACGACACCATCTCTAAAGACTTGTTGTGCACTATCATGAAAACATGTGCTACGGCACGTGAACTTTGGGTTTGGCTAGAAGAAATATTTCAGGATAATAAAAATACTCAGGCCGTGTATTTGGAAGAGCAGTTCAACAATACACGTCTCGAGAATTTTAATAGCATGTCCGAATATTGTAAGCAACTGAAACTCATAACCGACCAACTTTCCAACGTAGGGACTTCTGTGTCAGAAACCAAGATGGTGCTTCAACTAGTTGCTGGTTTACCGAAAGGTGAATATGATACACTCGCAACGATGATTCAACAAACCGACCCCCTCCCAAGTTTCAACAAAACACGTTCACAACTTTTGTTAGAAGAGACACGTCATGCCAAACAAGACGAGCACAATCACAAGGCATTAGCCGTTGACGGCATGACTCCACCGGCGGCCAACACCACCCAGCCACCACAGTAAGACCACCAGCAGCAACAGTCCCGCGGCGGAGGGCGTAGCGGTAGAGACCGCGGTAACAACAACAAAGGGAAGGGCAGCGGCAAAGGCAACCGCAACCAGCAGCCAGGCCCAACTACTGCCTATCTCTCGTGGCCTGGACAGCAACTAATATGGCCCAATCAAGGGAACTGGGCCTCGCCTACATGCCCATACCCAACTGCAGGGGCCTAGTTCCAAGCAGCCTGCTTGGTCATCTGGCCTATTGGGCTCTGCCCCAGCCAACAGGCAGCCCACCCGCAGCAACAGTAGGCCCACATGGTCTCGATCCAGCAGCAACCTGGCCCACACCGATTTGGGCCAGGCCTTCAGCACAGTGAACCTTCAACAACCCGACGAAAATTGGTACATAGACACCGGAGCCACATCTCACCTCACCCGGTCGTCATGTAACTTATCTCAACTACTTCGGCTAAAGTGTCCTCAATTTATTACTGTCGGCAATGGTCATCGCATTCCAATTGAAGGTTACGATAACACACATACCAAACATCCCCACCCGTCTTTCTCTCTAAATCATGTCCTCTACACCCCTAACATCATTAAAAACTTAATCTCTGTTAGAAAATTCACTAGCAATAATTCTGTGTCTGTCGAATTTGACCCTTTTAGTTTTTATGTGAAGGATCTCAATACGGGGAAAATTCTTATGCGCTGCAATAGTGTGGGAGACCTCTACCCCTTCACTCAATCTTCCTCTGTCAGACCGCAATCACCTCTATCCCTTGCGGCTATCTCTCCCTCAACTTGGCACAACAGACTCGGACACCCCGGAGACCCTATTTTTACTTTTCTTAGGACTACTAAGCGTATTCAATGTAATAATGGGAAACTTGCCAAACACTGTTTTTCGTGTCCGCAAACATACTCGTCTTCCATTTATGTCATCCAACAGTGTTACTTTTTCTCCTTTTAATATCGTTCATGCTGATTTGTGGACATCTCCAGTTGTTAGCTCTTTGGGTCACACATTTTATCTAGTATTTTTAGATGATTTTTCACATTTCGTCTGAATTTACCCACTGAAATTTAAATCTGAAGTGTTTGCCAAATTCCTTGAATTTCAAAAATTTATTAAAACACAGTTATAAAATCTATCAAATCATTCCAATGTGATAATGGACGTGAATTTAATAACTCGGCATTTCACAATTCTGCTTTAAATAAGGCATGATTTTCTATTTTTCCTGTCCCTATACTTCCTCCCAAACCGAAAAGGCGGAACGAATTATACGTACCATCAATAACATGGTTCGCACCCTTCTGTTTCATGATTGTCTTCCACCACCTTTTTGGGTCTATGCTGTAAAAATGGTAGAATCCCTTCTTAATATTTTACCAACTAGCACTCTCCAAAACAAGACCCCTACCGAAATCTTATATCGTAGGTTCCCATCGTATGACCATCTCCGTATTTTCGACTGCTTATGCTACCCCAACATAGCCTCCACTGCACCTCATAATCTTGCCCCTCCGCACCCTGCCATGTGTCTTCGTTGGTCTCTCTCCTACACATCGGGGCTACCTGTGCTATGACGTTGTCACTCACAAAATCGTCATCTCCCGTCACGTCACCTTTGACAGGACGACCTTTCTTTTTTCCAATCTCCAAAAATTTCAAACCATCGATTACATATTTCTTGGTGAACCGAGTCTATCCCCGGCTATCCAATCCCTGTACCACCGGCAGTCCACTGCTCAGACAGAGCCTGCAGCTCCGTCACCACCACTGTCCGGCACCATCCATGACCAAACACCTCCCAGCTCTTGGTCGAACACCCCACCAGTAACATTGCTGCCTTCAGTCGCGTCTCCTGCCCCTCCAGCAGCACCACTGCCTCACGAACCCGACAACTCACAGCCACCAAACCCATAAATCCCACTGCTGCCTACCCACCGCATGGAGACTCGTGCCCAACACGGGATCTTCAAACACAAGGTTCACTTCAACCTCTCCACACAAACCTTATCACTCATTCCAAAAAATCCAAAACTAGCCAAACTGGACCCTAATTGGAATGCAGCCATACACTTGGGATTTGGTACCTAGACCAGACGGTGTGAATGTTATCCGGTGTATGTGGCTATTTCATCACAAGTTCAGAGACAGTGGTGACTTGGAACGGTATAAGGCAAGATTGGTTGCCAATGGCACTAATCAATATGAGGGTATTGATTGTGGTGAGACATTCCGTCCGGTTGTTAAACCGGCCACTATTCGGATTGTTCTTAGTATTGCTATGGGCATGCATTGGCCGATTCATCAGCTTGATGTCAAGAATGCATTTCTTCATGGGGATTTGAAAGAAACTGTGTACATGCACTAGCCCCCTGGCTTTGTTCTTCTGGCAGTTCCGCAATTTGTATGTCATCTCTGGAAGTCATTGTATGGCTTGAAACAGGCACCCCGTGCTTGGTATGATCGCTTTGTCAGGTATCTTATGCATATCGGTTTTATATGTAGTAGGTGTGATAACTCTATCTTCACTTTTCATCGAGGTAGCAGCACTGCTTATTTGCAATTTAATGTGGATGGCATTGTTCTTACTGCCTCATCTGACGGTTTGCAGAATGAAATCATTGCTCTACTCAAAACTGAATTTGCTATGACTGACTTGGGCAAGCTGAGTTATTTCTTGGGTATATCAGTGACCAGATCTGCAACTACTATATTTTTGTGTCAACGTAAATATGCAGAAGAGATAGTGTATAGGGCTAAGATGGCAAATTGTAAAATTATGCCTACTCCGGTTGACTCGAAATCCAAGCTCAATGCCAATGACGGTGTGCCAGTTGCCGATCCCACTCTATATCGGAGTCTTGCAGGTGCCCTTCAGTATCTTACATTCACTAGGCCTGATATTGCATATGTCGTTCAGCAGGTGTGTCTGTTTATGCACGACCCTCGAGAGTCCCATTTTGTCGCCCTCAAACGTATTATCAGATACGTTAAGGGCACATTGGACTTTGGACTACATCTATACCCCTCTGCCCCAACCAAGTTACTCTCCTACACGGATGCAGATTGGGCAAGATGCCCCGACACACGTCACTCCACTCAGGCTACTGTGTATTTCTTGGGGATAATCTTATTTCATGGTCCGCCAAGCGGCAGGCCACGCTATCATGTTCGAGTGCTGAAGCAGAATATCGCGGAGTTGCTAATGTCGTTGCCGAGATCTGTTGGCTCCGAAATCTTCTTTTGGAGCTCCAGTGTCCACTACGAAAGGCGTCTATAGTCTATTGTAACAACATATCTGCCATCTATATGTCTCACAATCTGGCCCAACATCAGCGGACTAAGCATATTGAGATGGATATTCACTTTGTGCGAGAAAAGGTTGCCCTTGGTCAGGTCAAAATAGTACACGTGTCTTCCTCCTATCAGTATGCAGATATTTTCACAAAGGGACTACCAAGACAGCTCTTCACCGACTTTCGATCCAGCCTTAGCGTTCGGCCTCCTCCCGCTCCGACTGAGGGGGAGTATTAGCGAATATTCTCCGAATATTCACAGTATATTTTGTAATTATGATAGATATATAGTTAAGGTGACTTAGGATTCTTATTGTATTAGGAATCAACCATTTAAGGTAAGTTATGATTCTTATTGTATTATGAATCAACATCTGTGCAACTATATATATTGTGATTAATGAAATAAATCTCTCTAAGGGAAATTATTCCAATCTTACAAAAATACTTCTAAATGAACAGATAATCTACTCCAAACAATGGATCCAAAAGCCATATATTGTTCATACCCGTGACTCAACAGCTTTATACTTGTATAATGCTGATTGACAGAAACCACCCATCCCCTCTTCTCGTGACGAGATTGGGGGGGGGGGGGGGGGGGAGTATAGAGTTGAATTTTAGAAATTCATCCATTTTTGTTTTTGGTAATATACAAGTCTAAAAACAATTGGGAGATGTTGGCTTCTGGCGCATAGTTTTGCAAAGTAGGAGCAGTAGTATATGACAAGAGGAAGAAATTAAAGAATCACAGATGGGCAACCAATTTAATGTGTCTCGTTGTCAAGTGAAGCTGTTTGGTTTAACATGGTGGACTTTCACCCTAACTTTTTTTATATATATTTAACCCAATAAAGAAACTAAAGTATTCACACGTATGAGTGAGAGTATTCACACTCTTTGCCATGTCAACGTCCGGGATACGAAACTATCAAACCGTGAAATTCAGGAGAGCAATTAGGATAAAAAATAGTTTAAATGTGTATCTGAAAATGGTATCAAGTTCAAGGAGGTCGCGAAATATTATCACGGTTTGTCTTTACATTAATAGTGTATAGTTAAAATTTCTAATATAAGTTGAGATAATATTTATCTATATTATCCCTTAACTAGATATATATACCTATACACTGTTGATATAGTATATAATAAGAATCTAACAGGCACTTGGTCCTTAAAGGAGAGAACATGAACTCGTGAACTCTCTGGCTGAGCTTCCATTTATATTATATTCTTTTCAAGAAGCGCCAAATCGCTGATTCATAATTCATTTTCGTTGTCAGCATTTTCTTCTTCTGTCAACTTGATACTTGCGATTATATTTGTTAAATATACACAATATACACATAATATACAAGTATATTGTGTGTATATTGGGCTCTCGGATTTAGTGTAGCAACCGTATATGGTGTAGATATTTAGGAATATTGTAGTCTCCTAGTTTAGGTAATATTGTAGTGTAATTAGTATTGTACACTTACTATAATATTTTTATTACCATAATTGTATATTTAGTATCCAAGTGAAATAAGGTTTTAGGAGTAGAATAAGAATAGAATTCTCATATTATGAAAATATGTAACTTATATAAATACTCTTTCAATTAATGAAAATAATCAAGGGGATTATTTCTTTCAATATTGTCCTATCTTACTCCTCCAACATTCACATGATCATTCCTTATTTTCTAGCTACTCTTTCTGTCCCAATTTATATGAATTTTTTTTATAATAGTAGAGACATAAGTATTTCCTAGCTACTCTTTCTCATTTTTTGTTTTCATCAATTTTAAAACTATTTTTATTTTACTCATTGGCAAAATTCTTTAATATATTCCTATTTCATTATCTAGATTTTCGATTTTATCTTAAAATTTTAGTTAAACTCTAAACAAGCTAAAAGAAAATAATTGACACTTGAAAAAAAAAATTTAAATATAAAAACTGATAGCTAAAAATTAACTTAGGATACTTAAAGTAAAAACACCTTGGAAAATTTATTGGACTTCTTTTTTTCTTTTTTTCTTTTGGTATATATTCAATTCAAAGTTGCTACATTATGTACCATAGAAATTTAAAATTTTAAGTGTCATCAAAGTAAATCTTAAATCTAGGGATGTTAAAAATTGGTTTAACCGATAAACTGAACCAGCAAAATCTTCAATCACAATTTGTTTGGCCTTCCACATCTTTCACAGAGAAATATCACTGAGATATACTTAAAATGTAATTTAATTAGACCTTAGGCTATCGATTTAATTGTTAATGTAAATTTAAAAATCAAAAATCATAAACAAAAAATTGAATTGGCAGTTCAAGAGAAAAAATTATAAAATTTTTAAAAATTATCACCCAATAACTCGATATCTATAATCCAATAACAATTTTTTTGGTTAAATTTATCTATTAAACAAATTTTTAACACTCTTAGATTTAGTATTTACTTTGATGACACTTCAAATTTTGGATTTCTAGGGTACATAATGTAGCAACTTTGAATTGAATATATACCAAAAGAAAAAGTTAAAAAAAAAACCAAAAAAATTTCCAAGGTGTTTTTACTTTGAGAAGTATCATACGTTCATTTTTAGCTATCAATTTTTACATTTGAATTTTTTTTTTCAAGCGCCAATTATTTTATTTTAAGCTCGTTCGTAGTTTAACTAAAATTTTAAAATAAAATTAAAAAATTGGATGATAAAATCGAAAATATCTTGAATAATTTTGCTAATGAGTAAAATAGAAAAAGTCTTAAAATTGATGAAAACAGAAAACGGGAAGAAAAAAAAAGGAAAGAGGAGAGGAGAGATAAAGGAGAGAGAAGAACAAAGAAAAAAAGAGAAAAGAGGAAAGAGGAGAGGGAAGACGGAAGACAAAGGAAGAGACGAGCAAAAAGTGGTGGATAGCATAATTACCGAAAATTTATTTTAAGAATTAAATTTTACTTAGAATTAGGGGTGAGCGGGTCCGGATACCCTAATTTTTTTGAACTATCCAGACCCTACCCAGTAAAATATCGATTTCTAAATTTACTATCCGAAACCTACCCGTAGCAATCATTACCCGAAACCTACCCGGACCCTGCAGTTCCGGGTAGGTTCCCGGGTACCCTGTAAGTGACTAAGAAATATATAAGAAAAATATGAGGAAGGCAATGGCTTCTACGTTTTCCTATCAATCAACAAAGTGTTTTCAAAAGAAAATCAAACATAACACAAAAATATCACCATAAATTAAATAACTAGAAATTTATGTGATACACAGAGGCAATGTTTAGTTGTTCAACATCACAAACAACTATATTGAGAATAACCAAAAGACATAAACTCCACAACTGCGGTTAAAGCAAGAAAGACAAATGATGTCTCGCACGCAAGTATACATAAAGAGGTTGATAAAGCAAGAGAAAGTTTTCAGCATTTACCTGAACAAGAAAAGTTGATCCTTTCTCCTCATTATTGCAAGGTGCAGAGCTTCGAATGTCATATTCGTTTTGCAGGTCAACTAACCCTGCGATCTTTCGTGATGTCATCTCATCTTCAAGGAGGTTTGCTCTATCTAAATTATTGTTTCGTGTTTAGTCTCAGATTAGGCGGGAGAGGCGTACGTGGTATGACCTTTTTTTTTCTTTTTTTTATTAACTAAAAAATAATGAAATTAAAAAAGTAAAAATATTTAATATTTTATAGGTTCCAGGTATCGGTTTCGGGTACCCTGTCTCTATTTGCTGGAATCGGAACCGGACCCGACATTGATCGATTCCTAATTTTACTACCCGGAACTTACTCGTTATTATAATATATCTACCCAAAATCTATCCGTTAGTGTCGATTCCGGTCAGGTATCTGGGTACCCTGTACCCGTGCTAGAATTATTTACCCCTTAGTGGATAGTGTATTGAATATTCCCTAAATAGAAAAAGTGTATTCACTTCCCTAGAAGCAAGTGAGAAATAAATTTCTAAACAATAAATTGATAAAATAATACACATGTCATTTATTAGTGATCTATATATCATTAATACTCTTAATATTTTTTTGATATATTAATTATATGAATTTTTTATTTTGAGATGGGTCTCACTTTTTCTTTTAAGTTTTTTATTTCTTTTCTCTTTATTTATTGTCTTCTCCAAAATACATTCTCCTACATTGCCATATCTAACCCATCATTTCCTTGACCACTATTGTTGGAGGTGCGGGGGGGAGGGCGGATTCCGACAAAAATATGGGAAAGAATTATAGGAATGATTCTATTTTACGTAGGAGCACCGTTAATCAGGGGTGCGATTTTGCTGCAGATTTTCGATATTGTAAAGCAACATAAAATGTTGGATTTTTCAATTGGTTACCATTTTTTACAACATTTATTACATTTGGGGCTTCAACACTTGGAGTTGCTTATGGGACTTTGTCTATGAGTTGGGATCCGAAGAAATAGGGCTCGTTATTGGGCAGGAAGAAGCTCAGAAGAATTGGGTTAATTTATTGGGCTGGAAGAAGCTCAATTGGGTTGATATTTGAGCCGAAGATGGTACTGATGATGAATAAAATAGGAGAGTTGTGGGAGGCACATGGGGAGGGGGAGGAAGAAGAAGGTGGATTGTGGTGGGGGGGGGGGGGGGGGGGGGGGCAGGAAGAAGAAGGTGAGTTTAGTTGGGTGGGTGGTGCGAAGAAGATGGAATGGAGAAGGTGGATTTGGTTGGGGGCGGGGGTGTGAAGAAGAAGGAATTGAATTAATTATTTTTTTAAAATGAAAGAAAATAAAAAAAAAAGTAAAAAATTAAAATTTAATCGATTGTTGATGTGGCGGATAATGTTTTACACACACCATTGTGAGATTGGTTTGGCAACGTAAGGTTGAGTTTAATTCATGTATAAGTTGTTTATGGAGTTAAATAATTACAAGTAACGGTTAATTGCTAAAGTGAGTTTTCGGTGTAAGTTTAGGGATGAAAATATGTATTTTCTCAAATTTCAATTAAAACTCCCTCACACACCATGTCATACTTATGCCTCTACCATTGAAAATTGTTTTAATCTATATGATGTAGTTTAACTAGGCTCAAAGTTTATGAAATAAAGGAAGACTTTTGAATCTTGTGTTCTGAAACAATCCAAAGATATTTGTGTGATTATAGATTACCTTGTCAAGCGTAAAGAGTAAAATTTAAAGTTAAATTGTTGTCCAATAAGAAATGTATCATTTTTTTTAACTGACTAAAAAGGAAATTGTGTCATATAAATTGTGACAGAGGGAGTAATAGTTTAACTCATATATTGATCGTGTAAAACTAAACAACACCATCAAGTCATTTTTAATCTCATACTCCCTCGTTTCCAATTTAAGTGGATTAGTTCGACTATGCACGAAGTTTAAGAAATAAAAAAAGACTTTTTGAATTTTGTGGTCCTAAATTAAATATATGTGTAATGTATTAAAATGACATCTCAATCTAGTGGGTTTTAATATAATATTTTCTGAATAATCTTTCATTAATTGTATATATCTTATTTTAGGTAGAATTATATTCTTATTGTAATCAGGTATCCTATTTTAGATAGAATTATATTTTCTATTGTAATTAGGGTCATGGGCCACTCCTACAAAGACCGTATCTGATATCCTCGTGGACTCCACCTCAGAACCGACAGGCCCACCCTGGTATACTCGATCCACGTCCCCAACAAGCCTACACAGCACAACCCCCCCAACTTATGCACCGACTGACATTGAGGCAGCTATGAACACAATGTCACTCAATGCTCCGAATGAAAATTGGTATATGGACACATGCGTCACATCACACATGACGGCATCACAAGGTACTCTCTCGTCTTATTCCAATTTGAGTAATTTAAATCGGAATATTATTGTTGGTAGTGAACAAGGCATTCTCATTCGCAGTTTTGGTCATTCATCCTTATCCCCACCCCATCCACCACTAATCTTAAAAGATGACATTCATGCCCCTAAACTCATTAAGAATCTAATCTATGTGCGACGTTTCAAAATTGATAATAATGTTTCCCTTCACTTTGATCATTTTGGTTTTTCTGTGAAGGAATTTTCGACAAGGAGACGAATAATGAGATGTGACAGCACCGGAGATCTCTACCCTATTTCAAACGCCGTCAACAATCCAACCTTAGCTTCATCAACATTTGCTGCTCTTTCGCCTTCCTTATGACACTATAGATTAGGACATCCGGGAGATTCTATTTTATGCTCCCTTAGAAAAAATAATTTTATTAATTGCAACCGTATTTCTCAGACTCCTATATGTGAATCCTGCGTTTTGGAGAAATATGTTAAATTACCATTTTCTGCATCCACAAACTGTACTGTACTACCTTTCGATATCATACATAGTGATTTGTGGACGTCCCCTATTTTAAGTACGGTTGACCATCGATATTATGTGTTATTTTTGGACAATTATTCCAACTGTCTATGGACTTTTTCAATTGACAATAAATCCCAAGTCTACCCCATTTTTCCTCATTTAGTGCTCTCGTAAAAACACAATCTGAAAAGAGCATTAAATATTTTCAATGTGACAATGGCAAGGAATTCAATAATAATCAATTCAAACAGTTTTGCTCCAATAACAGACTTACCTTTCGTTTTTCCTGCCCTCACACCTCCTTCCAAAATGTTAAGGTCGAACAGAAAATCTGAATCATAAACAACCTAATTTGTGCCCTACTTGCTCACGCCTCAATTCTGGCATTACGCACTCTCCATTGCCACTTATCTCTTAAACATAATCCCAGACAAATCTCTAGCTCAGCGGTTGCCCACTCAAGTTCTGTTTCATAGAAACCCCTTCTACCAACACTTGCGTATCTTTGGATGTCTCTGTTATCCTCTCCATCCGATCACTCACAAACTCTGACTCCGGTCTTCCTCGTGTGTGTTTTTGGATTACCCCGCCAATCATCGTAGTTACTCGTGTTATGACTTGTCAAGCTGTAAAATTATTATTTCACGTCATGTCCTAATTGATAAGTCTAAATTCCCATTTTCCTCCCTAAACTCGCCACTTCGGCATTCATACGACTTTCTAGATGATGGCTTGAACCCTCTTCTAATTCATCATTTACATAGTCCGTCGTCCCAGACCCCGGCACCCGTCCCCACCTCAAACAGTCCAGGACACACTGGCCAGTCGTTTCTACCGACGGTGGCCCGAAACAGCTTGCCTCAGGGTGATTCCACAACCACATCTCGACAAATCGAGCATCGGCCAGCCGGTCCCGCCACCACTGTCCTTCATCCTCTTCCCGGCAGTCCCGCGGCACACCTCCATCCCATCTCGCATCCCAAGACACGCTCTTGGACCATGGAAACTCGTGCCATGCACGGAATTCATAAATCTAAATAGTTGTTTAACCTATCCGTTTCAGTTGTCCTTTCCCCTGTCCCTCAAAATCTGAAGGATGCATTGTCCGACCCTAATTGGAAAGCCGCAATGATTGACGAATATAATGCTCTTATTGATAATAAGACTTGGGACTTAGTATCCCATCCACCTAATGCTAACATTGTAGATTTTTAGACATAAAAAGAAATCTAATAATTCTTTTGAGAGGTACAAGGTTCGTCTTATATGTGATGGCAGGTCTCAACAGGTGGGAGTGGACTGTGATGAAAAGTTCAGCCCGGTCGTAAAGCCCACAACTATCTGGATCGTCCTTAGCATTGCTCTATCCAAGTCTTGGCCCATTCATCAGCTTGATATCAAGAATGTCTTCTTACATGAGGATCTTCATGAAACGATATATATGCATCAGCCTATAGGTTTCAGGGATACTATTTATCCGGATTATGTATGTCTGTTGCGGAAATTGCTCTATGGACTGAAACAGGCTCTTCGAGCATTATATCAGCGGTTTGCCGATTATGTCTCCTCTATCAGTTTTTCACACAACAGATCTGATTATTCCCTGGTCATCTACAACAAGGGTACAGACATGGCTTACCTATTATTATATGTTGATGACACCATCCTTACCACATCATCTGATGCTCTCAGTCGGTCCATTATGTCTCTCATTTACTCTGAGTTTGCTATGAAGGATCTGGGGGTCCTGAGTTATTTCTTGGGCATCTCTGTCACTCGACCTTCTGGCGGCCTATTTCTATGTCAAAAGAAGTACGCCAAAGAGATCCTTAATCGTGCAGGCATGACATCTTGCAAACCATCCCACACACCAGTAGACACCAATTCCAAGCTCAACGCTGATTTTGACCCTCCATATTCATACTCGACTCACTATCGTAGACTGAATAGGGCCCTGCAGTACTTCATATTCACGTGATGCGACATATCCTATGACGTACAACAAATCTGCATACACATACACAATCCGACGGAAGCACACATGCATGCCCTCAAACGTATTTTACGATACGTCCAAGGTACACTTCACTTCGGATTACATCTACACAGGTCCTCGCTCACTGGTTTTGCTGCTTATTCTGATGCTGATTGGGGTAGATGTCCTGACACCTGACGTTTCATTTCTTGTTACTGCGCTTTCTTCGAAGATAACCTATTGTCTAGGTCTTCCAAAAGGCAACCTACACTATCCCGATCCATTGCCGAAGCAGAGTACAAAGGTGTCACCAACGTCGTCTTTGAGTCTTGTTGGATCTGTAAGTTTCTACTTGAGTTTCACTGCCCGATTCAAAAGGTAACACTGGTCTACTACGATAATATTAGTGCGATATATCTTTCCGACAATCCCGTCCAACATCAGCGCACTAAACACATTGAGATGGACATTCATTTCGTTCACGAAAAAATGGATCGTGGTCAAGTTCGTGTCCTTCATGTTCCTTCCAGATATCGGATTGCCGACATCTTTACCAAAGAACTTCCGCGCATATTATTTGATGATTTTTGAGCCAATCTCAGTGTTCGTGAACCTCCCGCTTCTACTGCGGGGGTGTAATATAATATTTCTCGAATATTCTTTCATTTATTGTATATCTCTTATTTTAGGTAGAATTGTATTCCTATTGTAATTATGTTTCCTATTTTAGGTAGAATTATATTTTCTATTGTAATTAGGTTGATTAGTTACCTAGTTTAAATATTGTTGTACTACTATATATATGGTACATTATTAATTAATACAATCCAAGAAAATATTCCTTTAGTTTTAAACTTGTCAAGTAAGATGTTTGAATTGTCAACTTATTAAATCTAGAAAGAAATATTCTTTTCGGGACATATCAAAAAGGAAAGTAAGACACTTAAATTTAGGATGGTGGAAGTAATTACTGTTACCAAGGCATTTTCATCTCTGATTTAGTCACCTGGAGTGCTATTTAATTGGCACTAGTTAGCTTCCCTCTCAACTTTTTACTGCCCCATTTTAGTTAAGTTGAATTCTTGAAGTTATGCACAAAAACAGATGATATTATTTCGTGTCAATATCATTACTAACATGAGATGGTAGAAATTACAATACACACCGAACGGCTTGACCAATATAATTCGCACATGCATGCACCTAAATAAAAGGATATTAGTATACATATGACATATACACATGCATAAACCATATACTACAATCGTAACAAAATCATTCGAAAACACATGATATATCATCTATAAGACAAGATCGCTACAAATTACTGTCAAAGTAATCAATGATAGAGGAAATTCTGTCATTCAGTGAATGGATTTCCCTGTCTAGCTAGTGTCCAAGGGGCGAACCATTCAGTAAAATCTTTGCCCCTGCTTTACTTCCATCAGTAGCCTATTCTTTTTTTACCACACAATACCTTTTTTGTAACTATGGTGTACCCGACTAATTCCACGAGATACATGTTATCTTCCATCAATACAAGTATCGGATAACTCACAATAATAAGTAATTGATCTTCATAATAAATTTGACACAATAATCTAAAAAAATCAAATAATAACTTGCTAACACTGGTTAAATTGCATTGACAGTATAGTATTTTTTTTTACCCTAGTACTATCATTATACAACTTCAATTCTAATTTTCTTTTTATATAATAATTTGCTTTTTTACGACCATGAAGTATTCTAAACTTCAAAATTGGGCCAAGGACAAAAAAATGTTGAATTTTCTCCCCTACACTTGGAGGTAATGGAACTTTTAGGCAGTTAATAGACTTTTCATTCCTTCAATGTTCCACTTTGACATCCACTAACATTATTCTACTACTACTAAAACTATATTTCATGGAGGCTATCACTAACTTCATTCTATTCTTCTTCTACTTGACTTCTTAAACTTCCTTCTATTCAATCAACTTAACCATGGAAGCTGAATCATCTCCACCACCACCACCTTCTCAATCTCCTCCACTTAAAACCTATAAGCTAACAGCTTCTTCAATAGGTTATTCAAAATCAACCACCATTTCTCCTGCCTTGTTATTCAAGCCTTGTAAAACAACGCCACCAATCAACATCTTAAAAGACATCTCTTTCACCGCTTATCCTTCTCAGATTCTCGCCATTGTTGGCCCGAGTGGCGCGGGAAAATCCACATTACTCGACATTTTAGCAGCTGGAACTTCGCCTACTAGTGGAACTCTTCTCTTAAACTCTCTCCCCCTTCATAACCCTTCTTCTTTCCGCAAGCTCTCCGCTTATGTCCCTCAACATGATTGTTGTCTCCCGCAGCTCACAGTCTCGGAAACATTCGCCTTCTCCGCCCGTCTTCTCAACCCGAAACTCGCTGATGTGTCCTGCATTGTGGATTCTCTTCTAGCTGAACTCAGGCTAACACATTTAGCTCACACAAGGCTTACTCATGGCCTCTCAGGCGGAGAACGAAGGCGAGTTTCGATCGGCTTGAGTCTCCTCCATGACCCTGCTATCTTACTTCTTGATGAACCAACATCAGGTCTTGATAGTAATTCAGCTTTGAATGTAATGCAAACACTCAGATCAATAACTGATTCGCGACAACGAACCGTGCTTTTGTCCATTCATCAACCGAGTTTCAAGATTCTTGCCACCATTGATAAAATTCTGTTGCTATCAAAAGGAACTGTTGTCCATTATGGTACATTGTCTTCTCTTGAAGGGTTTTTAGTTGACAATGGTTTCACTGTCCCTCCACAGCTCAATTCTTTAGAATATGCCATGGAAATGCTCAATCAAATTACTAAGAAAAACCCGATAACGCTATGTTTAGAACTTCCTCCATCACCTATAAATCCTACCAGCTCTGTTCCTGAGACTAAAATAACAGGAGAGGTAAGATATAGGAGTTCAAGGGTACATGAAATAGCTGTTTTGTATAGCAGATTTTGGAAAATAATTTACAGAACAAAGCAGTTACTTTTAACAAACACCTTACAGGCATTAGGAGTTGGTATTGTTTTAGGAACAATTTACATCAATATAGGATTCGGTAAAGCTGGAATCGAGAAACGATTTGGACTTTTCGCTTTCACTCTCACCTTCCTTCTCTCTTCCACAACCGAAACTCTCCCAATCTTCATAAACGAAAGACCCATTCTATTACGAGAAACTTCAAGTGGAGTTTATCGATTATCTTCATATCTATTAGCAAACACACTAGTTTTCCTCCCTTATTTGCTAGTCATAGCAATATTGTATTCAGTTTCACTTTATTTCTTAGTAGGTCTTTGTGCATCATGGCAAGCTTTTACTTACTTCGTTCTAACAATTTGGGTCATTGTATTAATGGCGAACTCTTTCGTTCTATTCTTAAGCTCTTTTGCTCCGAATTACATAGCTGGAACTTCGCTGGTAACCCTACTTCTCGCCGGATCTTTCTTGTTTTCCGGCTACTTTATATCGAAGGAGACGATGCCTAAGTTCTGGACAATGCTACATTATTTGTCTATGTATAAGTATGGGTTGGATGCACTGTTGATCAATGAGTATTCTTGCCTTGTCACCAAGTGTTTGATATGGTACGATGAGAAAAACAGTGTTTGTATGGTGAGTGGACGTCATGTGTTGGATAAAAGAGGGTTACACGAGAGACAGAGATGGACAAATATCTATATATTGATTGGATTATTTGTGTTTTATCGATTACTTTGGTTGATGGTGTTGATCAGAAGAGTTTCAAGATCGAACAAGTGACAGTCAGATCCCATCACTTGTGTTTTTTGCTTTCTCTAATGAATTCATGTAACAAAAATAATCCTAACATTTCTTCATGGAGATTACCTTGTTAATTACTACCATTTTCTTTTAATCTTCTTCTATTTTTTGTTTTAAAGTCAATTATTATTCATTTTATTTCCATGTATATGCATATATCAAAATCACAACGGGACATATGGTTAATGGAATTTTAACTTTGATATACTTGTGACTTAGCTTATCCTCCTCTTCTCTATGGATTTGGACCATCGTATGATCATTATGGGTGTGTTTGGTACGGAGGAAAATATTTTCTTAGAAAATAAGTGATTTTTTTACTTATTTTCGTATGTTCGATTGGTTACTAGAAAATATTTTTCAAAATTTTGACCAAATAAATATTAGAAAATTAAAAAATATTTTCTGAACACACCCTATATTTCGTTATCGGTATCTTGTACTAAGTTCTTCTCTGAAGATTTTCACAATTATTTTGATACTATAACTTAGGATTGTGTACACACTACATTTACCATAACTATAAGCCATTAGGTCTCGTTTGATCATTGAACTTTAGTAGTTCACGGGTGCCCTTAATTCAAAGGACGTGGTAGTTATTTTATCCCAAAATTCTAGTATTGGTGAAGATATTTGGACTTTAGGAAATTCATTTTATGGCCCATTACAAATATTCTTTTGGTTATATCACATTTTTTTTATAAGAAATCAGTAAAATATTAACACATGAGATCACTTGCTCTATGTGGAGAAAGACAATGGAATAAATATATTGAAGGGAAAAAGATCAACCACGAAAATTTGACAAACAGAGACGTCACGGGTACATGAAATGAAAGAAAGGGGGTATGAATAATTCGAAAATGTTGTCGTTATATATCATATCATAAGGTTATTAATAACATGCAAGAGAAAAAGAATCAGCAGGGTTTTTTGTCTGGTGGTGTAGTAATAGTACAAAGTCAAAAATGGATAATTGGTTTTCTTTTGTTTGCTTGCTTCGATCTCTGAAAGTGGAATCAGCGTTTGTTCACGGGTTCTTCTTCTTTTGCTACCACGTGAACCTTTACCTCCCTCCTACAATCAAGTGGCGCATGTAGCATAGTTTTTTCGATTTTAACCGATGTTATTATTTTTTAGATAAAGCATAAATTTATATGCAAAAATTATTAGAGTTTTAATAAATAGACTTTTGAACCCATCATTTCAAAATTTAACGAGTTCAATATAAACATTTTATAGGCTTAACTTATTAAGTTTAGATCTTGATTCTGCCTTTACGGCCACAACCAAGGGAAAGGGTAAAAAGAACCAGAAATAATAATTAAGAGCATAAATATTGAGAGGAGAAATTTAAGAAAGAATCATAAAGCAGAAAAAATTATGAGTTTAAACTTCTATATACTAAAGTCATTGGTTGGAGGGAGGGAGTGGATTATCTCAATATTACTCATGTCCGAGGTTAGCGTGTTAATTTTTCAAGGAGAGAGAAAAGTGGATTAAGGCTGCTTGTCTAGTACAATAATTAAAGCGTCCTCGTTTGTTGTCTTTCTAATCTATTAATCCTTATTCTAGTAGCTCCAATAATAACGTTAACGTTTTACTTGATGAATTTGTACATTTCGAAGGCGTCAATTAGAATAGAATATCCCAACTTTCAGAGAACTACAAGACAGTTCACTTCATCATTCATGTTGCAAAGCTTAACCCGCTTCTGAATTTTCTCTGATGTGTATATACAACTTGTTGAAGAATGGGTGGATTTTTATATCGAAAGCAAGTGAAACTCATCTGTTGTTAAGAGATCAAAATAATGGATGTAATGTAATGTCTTGCTTTTAGGAAAAGGTCCAGCTTGCTATGAGCACTAAAGCTTAAAAAGCCACTGTTGGGTATTGATATTGGTGAATGGGAAATGATTGGAAAGAAAAGTGGGAGTTGTCCCACATCGGTAGTGGAAAGAAAAGTGGCAGTTCCCTCTTGCTTTATAAAATAAGCATTTGTCCCACATCGGTAGTGGAAAGAAAAGTTCTTCTACTTATAAGTAGAATTACTCCTTCTTGTCAGTAAAAGGGTTGAGGGGGCAAGGACCCCTCGCGCCGTCGTCGTCGCTCGCTCGGCTCGGCTCGGCTCCGGCTCGGGCTCGGGCTCGGGCTCGGGCTCGGGCTCGCGCTCGGGCTCGGGCTCGGGCTCGGGCTCGGGCTCGGGCTCGGCTCCGCTCCGCTCCGGCTCCGGCTCCGGCTCGGCTCGGCTCGGCTCGGCTCCGGATCCGGATCCGGATCCGGATTCGGAGGTACCGTAAGACTTCACCAATTGAAGGGGCAAACATCGTTGAAGATCTCGCTCGAAAAAGAACAAGAAAAGGAAGAGGCCTTACGGAAAGGAGAAGGATTCCAATAAGAAAAAGTTCAAGGAGCAACCGCTTTAATTGTGGGAAAGGCGGCCACAAAGCCCCCATTGTCGTCTCCGAAAAAGAACAAGGGAAAAGGACAAGCCAATATGGTGGAAAAGAATGATGATATGAATGATCCGTGTGCAATGCTATCGGAGTGCAATTTGGTTGGAAACCCAAAGGAGTGGTGGCTTGATTCGGTGCCACTCGACATGTTTGCGCTACAAAAGAAGCATTTGCAACCTATGCTCATTGGACCCGAAGAGGTCTTGTTTATGGGAAATCTTGCAATGACCAAGGTTGAAGGATATGGGAAGATACTTCGAAGATGACTTAAAGCAAGGTCCTAACTCTCAACAATGTTATGCACGTTTCAACAATTCGGAAGAATTTAGTTTCAAATTAGGACTACTCGTCAAAAACGGGTTTAAGTGTGTATTGGTTAGTGAGAAAATTGTATTAAGTAAGAATGATTTGTTCATAGGAAAGGGCTACCTCACCGAGGGCCTTTTCAAACTCAATGTAATGGTTGTTGACAGTATTAATAAAAATTCAAACTTCGTCTTACTTATTGGAGTCAAATGATTTATGGCATGTTCGTTTAGGACATGTCAACTACAAAACCTTGCGAAAATTGATTAATTTAGAAGTATTGCCTAAATTCGAGTGTAATAAATCTAAATGTGAAATCGTGTTGAATCTAAGTTTGTTAAACATCCATATAAGTCTATTGATAGGAATTCAAATCCTTTAGACTTAATTCGCACAGATATATGTGATATGAAGTCAATACCATCTCGCGGTGGGAAAAGTATTTTATAACTTTTATTGACGATTGCACTCGATATTGTTATGTGTATTTGCTTAATAGTAAGGATGAAGCAATTGATGCATTTAAGCAATACAAAAACGAAGTGGAAAATCAATTGAATAAAAAGATAAAAATGATTAGAAGTGATAGGGGTGAAGAGTACGAATCTCCTTTTGCAGAGATATGTTTAGAATATGGAATTATTCATCAAACTACGCCCCTTACACACCACAATCAAATGGAATTGCGGAAAGGAAAACCGAACATTAAAGAAAATGATGAATGCCTTACTAATAAGTTCGATTTACCGCAAAGCTTGTGGGGGAAGCTATCCTTACAAACTAACCGAATACTCAACAGGTGCCCCACAAACAAAACACAATCTATTCCATATGAACTATGGAAAGGAAGAAAACCCAACTTGAAATATTTCAAAGTGTGGGGGTGTTTAGCAAAGGTCCAAGTTCCTTTGCCCAAAAGGGTAAAAATCGGACCAAAAGCGTGGATTGTGTTTTTATTGGCTATGCTACAAACAAAGCAAAGCTTGTCGGTTTTTGGTTCACAAATCGGACAATCCCGAAATTCATGTTAACACGGTAATTGAATCGATAATGCCGAATTCTTTGAAAACATTTATCCGTATAAAAGCGAATGTGAGTCGTCAAGTGAAAGACCTAAACGACCGCGGGAAGAACCAAAGGAAAATACACCAAGTAAAGAGGATGCAAGGCGTAGCAAACGTCAAAGGACATCTACTTCCTTTGGACCAGATTTTGTGACATTCTTGCTTGAAAATGAGCCTCAAACATTTAAAGCAGCAATGTCTTCTTCTGATTCAGCATTTTGGAAAGAGGTAGTCAATAGTGAGATTGAATCAATTTTGAACAATCATACATGGGAATTGGTTGATCTTCCTCCTGGAAATAAACCTTTAGGATCAAAATGGATTTTTAAAAGGAAAATGAAAGTGATGGCACTATTGACAAATATAAGGCAAGACTTGTGGTCAAAGGTTATAGACAAAAAGAAGGCCTTGATTACTTTGACACATACTCGCCGGTAACAAGAATAACATCTATTCGGGTGTTAGTGGCACTGGCGACGGTATATGGTCTTGAGATCCATCAAATGGATGTCAAGACGACTTTCTTAAATGGAGAATTGGAGGAAGAAATTTACATGGAACAACCCGAGGGTTTTGTGGTTCCTGGTAAAGAAAGGAAAGTGTGCAAACTTGTTAAGTCACTTTATGGACTTAAACAAGCACCCAAACAATGGCATGCGAAATTTGACCAAACAATGTTGGCAAATGGATTTAAGATTAATGAGTGTGACAAATGTGTTTACATTAAAAATACTCCAAATCATGAAGTCATTGTTTGTTTATATGTTGATGACATGTTGATAATGATTAGAGATATTACAGATATAAATGCTACGAAGCGTATGCTGGCTAGCAAATTTGATATGAAGGACTTATGAGTTGCTGATTTGATCTTAGGTATCAGAATTCATAAAACTCCACAAGGTCTAGCATTATCGCATCTCATTATATTGAAAGAGTACTTGACAAGTTTAAGTATTTAAATTTCAATGTTGCAAAGACTCCAATTGATGTAAGTTTTGCACTTCAAAAGAATAAAGGTGAAAGTGACTCACAATTGGACTATGCACGAGTTTTGAGAAGTTTGATGTATATTATGAATTGTACACGACCAGATATAGCATGTGCTATAAGCAAGCTGAGTCGATTCACGAGTAATCCCAATCAAACTCATTGGATGGCAATGAAACGAGTCTTGGGGTATTTAAAACACACCCAAGACTGACTATGTTTTGCATTATAACAAATATCCCGCCGTGATCGAAGGATATAGTGATGCAAATTGGATCACCGGATCATCTGAAGTTAAATCCACGAGTGGTTATGTTTTCACAATTGGGGGTGGATCGGTGTCTTGGAAATCATCAAAACGGACATGCATCGCCCGCTCTACAATGGAATCGAATTTATAGCTTTAGACAAGGCCGGTGAAGAAGTGAATGGCTCGGAATTTCTTAGAAGATATTCCATTCGGCCCAAACCTTCGGCTCCTATATGTATACATTGTGACAGTCAAGCAGCAATAGGTAGGGCAGGGAGTGTAATGTACAACGGAAAATCTCGTCACATACGACGAAGACACAATACCGTTAGACAACTCCTCTCTAGTGGCGTTATCACGATTGACTATGTAAAGTCAAGAGATAACGTAGCGGATCCGCTTACAAAAGGCTTATCTAGAGAGGGAGTTAGTAGATCATCAATGGGAATGGGGTTAAGGCCGAGGACAAGTCATCATGGCGGTAACTCTACCTAGCAGACTGGAGATCCCAAGAGCTAGGTTCAAGGAGATCAAACAAAGTTGTGGATCGACGGTTCAACATTGTCAAATAACTCAACCCATTCTCGGATGAAGACAATGTTCAGAAATAAGGATAAAACCTTATGGCTTGTTAATGAGTTAATAAAGCATTAAGGTTCTTTAATGATTATCTAAATCTGGCAGTGTATGACCAGATATTGTGGCTATAGGACCACATGTTTAGAAATCACCTATGTGAGTGTTAAGTGTAAGCCGCTTTAAAGGGGAATGACAGTGAAGGCCCATTCTCTACGCACTCATGAAACCAGGAAGTGTTCATGGCTGAAACGAACACAACCGTGATAACCATAAATGGTTGAGGGTTGATTATGTGACTTATGTTGTCTAGGTATACAACAAAGTTCGACGGTTCAAAGATATCAAATCTACCGATTGATCGAGTATATCCGATATAAGTTCACTACGGAAAGTTCAAAGGGAAACCTACTTATCCAGATGCAGTCAATTCTCGCTTGTATATCACACTTATCCGCACTTTTATATTATAGCCATTCCCCATTCATGTGGGGGATTGTTGGGTATTGATATTGGTGAATGGGAAATGATTGGAAAGAAAAGTGGGAGTTGTCCCACATCGGTAGTGGAAAGAAAAGTGGGAGTTCCCTCTTGCTTTATAAAATAAGCATTTGTCCCACATCGGTAGTGGAAAGAAAAGTTCTTCTACTTATAAGTAGAATTACTCCTTCTTGTCGTAAAAGGGTTGAGGGGCAAGGACCCCTCGCGCGTCGTCGCTCGCTCGGCCGGCCGGCCGGCCGGCCGGCCGGCCGGCCGGCCGGCCGGCCGGCCGCGGCCGGCCGGCCGGCCGGCCGGCCGGCCGGCCGGCCGGCTTCGGATTCGGATTCGGATTCGGATTCGGATTCGGATTCGGATTATCTGATTGATTGATAATCTTTTTGGACCAAATTTTCTTTAATTTTTAATTATTTAATTAATCATTATTTAATTAAATTAATTAACTTATCCAATCCTACCCGTTAGTGACCACGACCGTGACCCGGCCGAATCGCGTGTCCGACCCGCGACCCGATTTCTTTTCCTTATTTAAATTTCCCACCATTTTCGGTGGTCGTTCGAAAGGTTGCAAACCTTCGGAAACAATACTTCCATGGCTATAAATTCGTTTGATTCCTCGAATATTACTTACGAATTTTTTCGAACAACACAAACTTCTTCTTTCGCATAAACAAATTCGTGTGATATACTACCGTTGAGTGGTTCGCCGCTACGGAATTTGGAGTACTACTATTCGGTAAGATAATCGTTCTATCCTGGGAGGGGATATTCCATCAACCTCGAGTACCGTGAGGGGAATAATTTCCTTAAGGACACACTTTGAACTAAGTGGGCTCGATTATATTCTGAAAAATATTTTTATTTTTCCAACACTGATTCTGTTCATTATTCAACTATTATTGTTTACTGGTTTTTTGGAATACAGATTAATAACAGCCACAACAAAAGAAACAAATTCCAGAAATGATTGAGCAAGAAACTAATCCAATTTGAGAAGCAACTGAAAAGCCTTTTACTATAGAAGAAAATTTCTAGTCTAGAAAAATCCTTCATTTTGTTACCACCAAGCTCATTCACGGACTTCAACTTGAGCCAGAGATTGTAAGATCCTGCTCAATGTCACCTTCTCTGTGAACCCAACCATGAATCCCGTATACACAACGTCCACTACTTTTTTAAACTCTCAATATGCCATTAAGCCATTAATTCATACATCGAAACATCCCACGGACATTTCTTCACGATTCCTCTTATCCTAACCCCTGGTCTATGCCGAAAAGAAGTGGAACTAGAGTGACCAGAAAGCATCTTGTTCACGGTTAATTCACCTCATTTAAACAGCAGAATTCCGTAGTCATCATTCTAGCAGAAAATTGGAAAGAGAAGCAAAATCTACCAAACATGTTCATAGAAACTCTGTTTGAGAACAGTCGACATTTGGAATGGTGGTAAAAAAAAAACAGCCCAGTGCACTAAGCTCCCACTATGCGCGGGGTCCGGGGAAGGGCCGGACCACAAGGGTCTATTGTACGCAACCTTACCTCACATTTCTGCAAGAGGTTGTTTCCACGGCTTGAACCCATAACCTTCTGATCACATAGCAACAACTTTACCAGTTACTCCAAAGCTCCCCTTCTATGGTGGTAAAATAGTAGTTCTAATTTTTTCTTTTAAAAAGGACCAGAATAAGCATAAATGTACATGAAAGAACCGAAGGAGCCTAAAAGCAACACAGTATGAGGGTGAATTAAACAAATGTACAGAAACAAAGAAATTTCAGATGACTAAAGTGACGTGTTAAATCAGCAAGTTAATAACAAGGATAGACAGCGGCGACAGGATTTCCGTATGGGGAAAGATGGGTTTAATGAGTGGAAATGTTGAAGTATAAATTATGCACATTTCCAAAAAATATGATAATTCATTGATAAGAATGGAAATAGGCCGATGCTTGCTGCGACCTGTTCAACGAAAGCAGGACCAAACAAATTGGAAGTATTTTGGATCTAACAATAGGTAACATCCAACGCAGAAGTCATCAAGGTGAGTTAACGATTCAGTTACTGGGAAGAAAATCACAATAGAGTGTCTAGAATCTTCTTAGACGTTATCTCCTCAAAATTGAATATAAAAAATTACGACCATGCCATCCCACAGAAAGATGGATCATACTATAAAATCTAGGGTCATGGTTTCACAAAATGGATTTTTCAGGAAAAAAACTATCAGCTTCGGTTGTGCTGGTATGCTCCTCTAACAGGTATCTACCACATCCAATACTAAAAAGCAAGCACACTTCATTGTGATTTAAAGGCTCCTCTAACAGGTATCACACACATTGCAAAACTATCTTAAATCTTTAAAGCGACTATTCTACCGTTCGTCATTGTACTAGTGTAAATATACCATGTAAAAGCTTCAAAGGATAAGCAGCATCTAATGAATGCAATACGGACCTAATCCAAGTATTGTTGTTTCAACACATTTAATGACATGAAAGACAATATACTGAAGTTACCAAAATGAGATCACAATGTAACTAGGCAACATACAATTGGCACAACACTTGTCCAAAGTTGGTGCAGCAAGTTTTGAGAATGTATTGAGCTCTACCTGAGCCATCTTCCATCACTGATGATAAAACATCATGGCTGAAAGGGACGACTAAGCTGAATGCAGTATTTGATATCTGAATCCAATTAACCCTGAAGGTATTGTAATCCACCAAAGGAAAATCAGATTATGAAATGCTTAAGAACAACAATTCAATGTAGAGTTAACTTTATGTGCATCTTTTTAGTTGATAAAGTAGAAAATTATTAAGTTATGGATAATGAGCAATTTACCTTGAGAAATTATCCAAGGCCTCTAACATACTGATCGAGTGTAGAATTAAATAGCTCACACCTACATAAACAAGAACAACATATCTGCTCATTGGAAATTTCACAGAGAAGAGACAACTTTTGGTGATTCACAAGAGTACAGCCCGGGCATTATTTTCTTCTTATCTTCATTTCATTTTATGAAGAAAAAACCCATTGAATCCTAAAATGCAACGATCATTTAAGCAAATATTTCTTCAAGCCGTACATGAGAGTTATGCACATCCAAGGGAATGCTAGTAAAGATTGAAGACATAATAATTACATGCATAGAATGTGCATAAAATTTTGGTCATACAAAAAAAAATGTGCATAAAATATAATCAAGAAATTGTATGATTTTTGGGGGCGAAAAAGATAAGATCCAAAACATTTGGGCCCTTCTACAATATAATATTGTAACCTCACAGGTTTCATGTTCTGAAGAGCTTTCATGAACTGTTAAAATCAACTGCCTCAGAAACCACTTTTCAACAACCAAACAGGCAAAATAGTCGTGGCAAGTTCTCGAATTTCTTTATTTTTTTGAATTTGAAATCACCACAAGTCATGCATTAACCGTGATCCCTCTATCAGATACTTGTTCATCACTTTAGCTGCAACTGCAATACTCAGCTTAATCGAGAAGTAGAAAGCCTCCTTCCAAATCTGCCCCATCACTTAATGAACCATGTTTATCCAACATCACGTTATTCTTCAAGTAAGGACTTCTCTTTTAGAATAACACACTAAGGTGGAACATCATTGGTATAATACTAGGTGATTATACTGGTAAGGTGGAACATCATATTTTTACTTTTGCACCTAAGGATGGCCTAGTGGTCAATGAAGCAGAGGAAAACCATGAGGTCCCAAGTTCAAACACTAGGTGATTTCTTCCTATCTGCCTGAGCTTGGATGGACAGAGTTACCCGGTACCTAGGCTAGTGGGAGATGGCAAGTACGCGGTGGAATTAGACAAAATGCGCACAAGCTGGCCCAAACACCACCTTCACAAGTAAAAATAAAAAACTACAAAAACAAACTCACTTTGATCAAACTTTCACTATTTAAGCAGAAAATGCAATAAATTTATTGCAACAATAGCATACTTTAGCAGTTATAAGACAAACAAATCTTGCACACATTGGTAGGTTTAACCAGCATCGATTAAGCACTCACTTAATAGGAGCCCCGGGGGAGTAGAGAGGATTCTTCACCACATATTCAACATACAAGTTATAAATATACTTCAAAGATTCCCGTAGATCACCAGTCCTAGGATGCGTGACAAGGATGATCTGCAAGAATGCAACATAACTCAGACATGCGCGGATGCTTGTAAAGTCAAATAGAACCATTATTTATTATTTGCCTACTGAAGAAGAGAAGAGAAGCACAAAGAGTATACAGTGATAAAGTAAAACCAAGAAGATGTACTTTATCACCAGTGTTTTAAGATGCGGAGGCGTTTTACACAACACGGGGTGAGACGTAAGCCCCAAGACACGGGGCGTAAGCCCCACAGATCTACGGGGCGTAAGTCTCATGTATGTTCAATTTTATAATTTTATTACTAAAAAATAAGCAAAAGTAAAATTTTCATTAAATTCTGCAAATAAATTCAAATAAATCACCCACCAATAATATTAAAAAATTATTATAATTATTATTTGAGAAAGGTAACAACACAAAAAATGATAATAGTCTAGATAATCTTTAACATGAAATCTTCATTCACTTCATCATCAATCTCCAAATCTATTCGTCCTTCCTACCTCAACTAATATTTACACTGATTTTATTTATATATTCAAAGAAAGAGAAGGCAAAAGTGTAAGAGCCATGACAAAAGTGTAAGAGCAATGACAAAAAATGGATAAAGTTACTTCTGGAACATAGTGCTATGAAATCTCTATCATATCAATTTCAGACATATTCATCTAAAAAGCTATGAGAGTTGCTTTATTTATTTATTTATTTTAGAAAAAATTATTACAAAATGAAAACATGATAACATAAAGTATAAATATCATTATACCATAATAAAAATCATAATCCATAGCAAAAACACTTTTAAAATAATAAAAAATAATTTTAACACCCAGAGTGTACATCTTTACGCCAAGGGATTACGCTTTTGTGTCCGGGGCTTATGCCCCAAATTCTAAGGCGTACGCCCTATGTATCTACGCCTTTCATTTGCGCCCGGAGCATTTTTTGTACGCCCCGCCCCAACGCCTTTGAAAACACTGTTTATCACAACCGATATCAAATAATTAGCAAGACATGGATTCACTCTTCACACAAGAAATAAAAATAATATTACAATGTTTTTAATATGAAAGTCCCTAGTATACAAAATTCTCATCCTTCAAGTACGCTGTCATGCCTACATAGATGACAGTGCCTCACAGGGGCGGATCTATGTAGAAGGGCGTGGGTGACCCACCACCCGGACGTCTCAGTTGAAACTCTATATATATGTATATATCTATAAGAAATAGTATAAATGGTAATTGTGCCACCCCAAGTGACAAGGGAGAGCAAACCAGTGGCTAAAAGTCACATCTTCATCCCAGGCAGGGCAAATTATGTACAAAATTGAGACACGTGAACCCATGATCATACGACTAAACTCGATATATTATATGTATAATTCTTAAAATATATCTAATATTAACGGAAGGAACTCATGCTCAAATAAGATTGAGTGGTGCACTGGTTAAGTACTGGGTTTAGTTCCTTAAGGTCTTGGGATCAAACCCAACTTATTGCATTTTTGTGTCTTCTTTTTTTATTTTAATTTCTAAAGCAATCTTTAAAAGAAATGATGCAGTCATCCTTTTGAAATCCTAGATTCGCCTCTGGTCCCAATGACTCAAGTTCGAATTCGATCTCCTACGCTTCTGAAACATTTTTAGTATGTTGCATAGCTCACGCCAACTTCCAATCTGAACTTAATTTTTTTTGGCCTTTTTTCTTTATTAACTTTTGTTGACTTTTTTTTTCCTTCTTCCAACAAACCTCTTCTCTTCTACCAAATCTTCTCCTCTCTCTTCGTCAATATTTTAGTAACCCTCCCCTGTTGCCCCAACTTCTCTCCAGTTGTTGCTGCTTGTCTTTAATTTTACATGCCACTCCACCCGGACGTCTCAGTTGAAACTCACCTTGTTTTCTCAAGAATACGCCATCTGAGACCTCAAATACCATGAAGGGAAATGCTTGTGATAGATGACCTGCTAGATGAGTTATTTGGAGCAAATGTATTCTCTAAGGTGGACCTAATGGCTGGGTACCACCAAGTGAGGATGAAGGAGGTGGCAAGTTAAGCTGGAAGAATTCAGAGAATTACAAGCTACCTTCATAACATATATAATTGAGAAGAAATCCACGTAGCAGGAAGTCAACCACTATGACCAAAAGCAAGCACCACTTACAGCCTTATCAACAGTACGATGGTGCAAAAAGGACAAAAAAAATATGACAAATCACATTCCACAAGAAGTCACTTAAGATCTGAATAGTCTCCCTTTATTTCTTTATTTATTTGTTCCTTCTTCTTGAGGAAGTAAGATCATAGTCAACATTAGGATTAGCAGATTCAAGTTTCAGCTGATTTGATATTTTATCTATATGGTAAATCTTCAATTCCTTCAAACACATGCACCACAAGTCAGATGCAGCTTGCCAGTTTATCCACATACTGACAGAGAGTTCGAATACTAACAGTGACAGAAGCATGTTGACATTATTAAACCCATTTATTTGAACATTGCGGAAAGGTGCTTATGTCTTCTAGAGAATGAGGTGGGCAAATGTAGTGCCAGATGAAGAAAGCAAGCCATAAGGCTGCAAAGATTAGGCCATACGTTGGCTAGTGATGGCTGCTTATATGAGCGTGCAGCCAAACCAAAGTTCTCATTAAAGAAGCAGAGTTCAAAACCATCCAATCTCTATTCATTGAATTAGAAAGCAGCAGCTGCACAATATTTTTTTTTTCTTCAAAGACCTCTTCTCGATTCTCTGTCATGCAAACACAAATAGCCTCGTATTGATATTGGACATCTTCCTAAAGACTTTTATAATATATTGGTAAAGCTCCTCCTCCTCTCAATTTGATATTTCCTTTTTTAGAATTCTGTAGATTTTATATCCTATTACATCCCTGAATCGGTTGGAATAGATATGAGACAAGTAGCAATATTACATGATCATTTCCTATAGTTCTTTCAACTGAATGTATCCAGACTATCCATCTTTTCTCCCAAACTAGTAAGACAAGGCTTACATATGCAACATAATCAGAATGTAACCTCATAACAGACCAAATATCTAGTGACTGCACTACAGCTATGAACTGCCCACTAGCCCTTGAGTAACACAAATACTATGATAAATAAATTGGGCAGAATCAAAAGATGGCAACGGGTGATCCTCGTATGTAAGAGATAGAACAATATCAGTGGAACTTATCAGAAACAACAGTTCAATGGATCACTGACTGACCTTTATTCCAGACGGACTTTCCATGAAACTGAGTTTATATGTATTAGTACGAAAGCTGTGAAATGAACATCCTTGTCCAGGTAATTGCGGAACCCCAAGATTACCTTTTTCAGCACTGCCCACAAATAATTTTAAGTGAGAAAAGACTACATTTTGATGGCATCATGCCTTAAAAATTAGTCCTAACACGAAAACAACTTCCTAGGAGATGAGATATGCCTCAATCTCAAACTAGTCGGATTGGATCAGCTATACAAATTCTCTATATCATTTCTTCTCTATTTTTCCCTCTGTCCCAATTTATGTGACACAATTCCCTTTTTAGTCTGTCCCAAAAAAATGTCAAACTTTTTATAATTAGAAACAACTTAACTTTTAAATCTCTTTTACCCTTAATGAAATGATTTACAATCACACAAATATCTAAAGTTTAATTTAGACACAAATTTCAAAAGTCTTTCTTTCTTAAACTTTGTGTCAAGTCAAACCACATAAATTGGGACGGATGGAGTATTATTTATGACCTATTTCATTCCAATACTAAATACATTTATTAGATCAAAATAATCCAATTGGGCAATAAAGTTTGACGAGGAGACCTTGTAGGATCCATTTTGGCGGTTAAAGATTTGAGGGAGAAGAGCAAACCAAACATGAGCTTATGATCTTGCTGAGGGTTTAAGGTCTTAAGAGGCCGATTCCATTCCCTGTAAAGTAGACACACTCCATTCCTATTGAATACATACAACATATGTGCATTATTTCCCGATACTGTCGGCGGTGGCGGCGATGGGCTGATCTCTGATCCACCAAAGAATTGCATCTTCTACTAATACCTATCACAAAATCAGATTAATTTCATATTTGATAACTATTTTTAAAAAAAAAATCAAATGATCAATTGACAAGACCTAAATGAGTTTTGGAGTAAGTTAAATCTAAGCACATTATCGTGAAATGCAAACAAGGAAGAAGATACCTTTTCGCTGCTGGTCGATTGACTGGCTAGTGCTACTGTAGAGAGAATTTTGTTTGATTTAAGACATTACACAAATGGTGACAATTCGGATCCTCCAACCTCCGGGTCGGGTAAAATCGCTATCAGGAACAATGGCCCGTTTCGTTGGTTTGCTTACAATTTCACCCACCGCATAAAATTCAAACATAACTTCTACCGTGGTTACGATTTTTCTTGTATTAAATAATATTTGCATAAGTTATATAAAAATTTAAATATTATTTTATATAAAATAAATATGTAATAAAAATAAGAGTATTAAGAATATATGTATTAAACAAATTAAAAGGCAAATATGTTTGCATCTCTTCAGAACTTAGATTTTCTTTTTTTCTCATATATTTTGAACTTCTATATTAGTAATTCTTACATTGCAACTGTCATTAATTAATTTATTGTGCATTCAATCCCGGCATAACTTGTAGACTAACCAAATAACACCTAATTCTTATATTACAAAAGATTAGACTTAAATATTTGACCATCAAATTAATTTGATATGACGATATTTGATTAGACATAAAGTTTTAAAACAAATAAAATTTAATATATAAATTATACATATATAGCATATAAAAGTATTATTAGTATCTCTTAATTTTAAAAATGGTATATCAGTTCTATAAGAACATATTATTAAGAGCAAAAATAAAAATTAAAAAAGAAATAGAAAAAAAAAGTACCTTCATTTCGACTAGTCTGACTTCACGAAATGGCTTGATAAGTCTATTTCATATGGAATAATATAGCAGGATCATTTCCCTTCGATGGGTTCATGTGGCTTGGTCCAATTCTAAGTAGATCAGTAGGGTTAAAGTATTTCTGTTAAACAAAGTAATATACCTGTGATATACACTTCTGATATACACTTGATATACAGAAGTGTATATCACGGGAATGCAGAAGCCCATCTCGACAGTGGCCCATCTAGGAGGCCCATCTCAGCAGTGACCTGTAGCCCATCACGGGCAGTGTTGGTTAATGTATATTATGAAAGTATATTTGTAGTATATTTTAGTGTAAATGTTACCTTAATTAGTATTGTACACTTACCATAATTGTATAGTTAGAATTATGGTAGAATAAGGTTTTAGGAGTAGAATAGGAATAGGATTCTCCTATTTGTAACTTGTATATATACCTTTCAATTAATGAAAATAATCAGGGGATTATTTCTTTCATGGTATCAGAGCTCTAGGTCACACAAAATTTCTCGGCAGTGGCCTGTAGCCCATCACGGGGAGTGTTGGTTAATGTATATTAGGAAAGTATATTTGTAGTATATTTTAGTGTAAATGTTACCTTAATTAGTATTGTACACTTACCATAATTGTATAGTTATAATTATGGTAGAATAAGGTTTTAGGAGTAGAATAGGAATATGATTCTCCTATTTGTAACTTGTATATATACCTTTCAATTAATGAAAATAATCAAGGAGATTATTTCTTTCAGTTTCATCGTGAATCAATAGTCGTCATGATTGCAAATTTAGTTGTAATCGGAGATCAATCGGAATGTGAACCTTTTAACAATACTGCTACTCTCACAAGAGACCGGGTGCAGACCTAAAGTGAAATTTTAATAATAAGTCTCATGAATATTTAATAAAATTAGCTTTTACATACATCACATATACGTGCATCCTATGTCAATTTGTAAAATAGTTTTAAACATATAAATTGTTGTTAAACATATGTGTGAGCTATACATCTAAAGTAAAAAAAATAGTACAAACTCAAAATGATGAAGGATGATATCTCAGCTGAAGTAACGAACTAAACCTAGTATTTACGTGAAAAGGTTAGAGAGGCAGGCTCATCTTTCCGAGTTTCGAAGACTACAGTTGATCCTAGGAATTGGCTCCAGACGGATCTCTGTATAAAGAAACTCATATGTTCACTAGACATAATAGAATCCATGTAGTTGGAGCAAGGAGAGAGCTATCTATGACTTATGGTTTTTTCTTTGTAAACTGTAAAGATGGCCAAACGAACTAAGCCTAGTATTTACGTGAAGAAGGTTAGAATGGCAGCCTCATCTTCTCGAGTTTCGAAGGATAATTAAACTCAAAATTATTAAATTTTGTTTAACTTGAAAAATTCAGAATAGTAGTCTACTATGCTCAGCAAACTATTCTAAAAAATAACTTTTCCAAGTTTAAATAATGTCTAATAATTTTGAGTGTAATTATCAAGCTTGTGGAAATATCATCCGCTTTGAGCTTGCACTAATTTCCTTTCGCATTAGATGTATGTCTCACACACATGTTTAGCAACAACAATATATGTGTGTGTGATTTTTAAATATTTTTACTAATTGATATCAGGTGCACGTATGGCGCACGGGATGCACGTGTGGCACACATAATGCACTTGCGGCACACGAGATGCACTTAGGCCCACATAAAAGCTAATTTTATTAAATATATTTGAAACCTATTATTAAAAATTGACTTTAGATCACCAATTTCATTGAGTCGCTCCTGGTCCCAATAGGGTTTCAACTTTTTCCATTTTTCCTATTTTCATTTCAACTCTTACTTCCATGTTTTCCATTTGAGCTGCCGGTAAGAAAAGCTGAGAAATGAGTCCACTTCATTAAGTTTTTCTTAATTGAGATGATCAAGTAAAGTGAATTGATCTAAATACCTAGATTTTATTCATTTTGAGTGTTCATCTATTCCCTAATTGACTTGGCAATACTATTTCAAACATATATTTAGGAATGAAGATATTGTTAGCTAATGTGGACGTTCTCTTGCTTTTTTACTTTTGTTTAGTTAGCTGCAATAATACTCGTTCAGATACCTTGTTGTCTGGCCAATCCATTTCCTTTTCTGCAGCAGATATCTTAGTGTCAAAACTAAGCAAGTTCGAACTGGGTTTCTTCAGTCTTAGTGCTAAGCTCTATCTTGGTATATGGTATTCAAACATAAATACCAAAAGAATTGTTTGGATAGCAAGTAGGGACAAACCCATTCGTCATTCCTTCAATAATTCGCATCTAGAGTTGTCTGTTAAAAATCTACAACTCTTGAATGTACTTAAACAAAGATTTGGGATACTAATTTATCCACGAAGTCACTATCAAATGTCAATAGGGAAAGTACTTCTTGACTCCGAAAATTTCATTTTAAGGAATGACATCGAAATATTGCAGCAAAACTTTAATTATCAGATACATGGCTTTCTAGTGCAAGGATTGAATTTGATAAGAACAAAAACACACTTCAAAAACTTACTTCTTGGAGGAATCTGAATGATCCAGCTTCAGGAAACTACTAGCTTCAATTAGACCAGACTAAAAATGGTGACTTAACTATAGTGGAGAAAAAGAAAAATCTCATAGCGTGAGCTTTCGAAGAATGGAGGGTTTGCTTCATTAACTCAAGAAAATTATAACTATCTGTTGAACTTCAGTTATGCTGCAGTTGAATATAGTGAATATATTACTTACAAGTTACAAGTTACAACGTCGTTGGTGAACTGACATTTCAAGAATAGTGATAACTTTAAAGGGGGTAATGGAGCTATTTTTTTTATCTGATGACCATCTATTATTGTTGTTAAGAGGATTATCTTATGTATCATTTACCAAAATGATTTCACTTTATGCATAATGTAGAGTTAGATAATCCTTTGACCACTTCAACTTGATTAAACAAAATTACTTCACAAAATATCGTTCACGTGAGCTGCTAAATTGAATTACTAAGTTAACCATAGTAGTTTTTGATAACTTGCAAAAAATGTTTGGTTGATATAAACAATCTATAATTTGTGGAAGCTAAATCGCTTATAGATGATTTGCTATCAAAATTATCAATTTGTTTGTGAGGGTTCAATTCCTACATTGTAATTTCTTTTTCCCTCCTTTTCTCCTTTCCCTACACTTAACCCTATAGATAAGTTTTTTTTCAAAAAAAAAAACTATAAGATGTCTTGCTGATATGATCTTTTTCGTACTTGAAATTCACTTTACAGCCAATAGTCCAAACATTACCCGCGACCAAAGAGGGAAGAAGAGGGAGGGGAATTCCTCCTTTGGGGGGGATTACTGAGAGGATGGGGTAAGACAGAAAGAAGAAATGAAATTCTAACAAGAATACAATCTTGAAAAGGAAACGACCAAAACAAAAAGGAAAAAGATAGGCTGTCCACAATTCCAACGCCCTTCACTAAAGGTGTATTGCTGTAAGCGAGTTCAGGAATCTCAATCCAACAGAGAACAAAAATTTACACCATAGATAAGAAAATATGGACAAATTCTTCTACAATAAAATATAGCAAGAATGACACAGCTGAAAAAGGAGCAATAAAAAAAGATGAACGGGAGCTTGACTTCTAGATTTCCCATTTCTTCAGCTCCATGCCATCCGGAGGGCTTCCTTCGACCTTCTTGGTGCCAACTTCTTTCCAGTTTGTGGACAGAACAGTCCCATTAGATTCCACCTGAGACACGTATACAAAATATATTACTTTCTTCATTTGTGTTATAAGAGTTGTCGGCGAAGAGGAACTGCGATAAATTACCAAGTTTACAAGTCAATCAGTCAAGAGAACAACAACCTAAATCTACCCCCCCCCCCCCTAACAAGAAAACTTGAGATAAGCTACAGACAGTTGAGAAAGAGTAACTTCTGAAACATGACAAATGGTGCAGAAGGATAAGGAAGTGGTTAAAGGATGTTTTAAGGTATTTATAAAAAGGAAGAAGAAGAAGACTATTATAAGCTGGCAGGCATCACATCATCCCCAAAGGAAAATGCACCAGAGAGAGCCAAGTACATGTGGTACTAGCCCAAAGCACTGGCCCAAGAAGATTATGTCCATCAGAACAGAGAAACTTACGTCCACCATGAAAATTGTTACAGAGATTCCCTTTATAAAGTATATCAACATCAAGTATATAGAAGTGATCAGACTTACAAAGGATTTCATCATGGCTCTTCTGGTGTCCTCATCAGAATCTTGGTAAATGTCTCTGAAAAATTTGTTCAATGCTGCATCTCCATCCAATTTTTCATCTTTTTCCTGAAATACAAACCAGCATTCAGGGACTTGGAACGTGAACTGCAGAGTATATTGCGGTCTTTAGACAAAGACATCAAACAGAAGATTGTAATGTTTTCAATACCTCTTTTTTCACTTGAGCCTCTAGTTTATCCCAATCCACATTTCTCAGTTTCGAGGTAGGATAACTGGGCCGCGGGGCAGCTGTAAAATGCAAAACTATAGTAAGTTCTGCTACTAAATAACTAACCATCACATTTGGTAACAAAATTCATTGGTCATTGTAAGTGACTCCATTTAAGCAGTAAACATGAAGAAAACACATGAAAATTGACAATTGTGTGACGGGGAAAAGGACACGTACCCCTGATAGCCAGAAAAAGCATATTAGACGAGCATGCAGGTTTACCTGATGACACATTAGGCCTCTGAACTACAACAGGCTCCCTTGTATACTCGAGCGATGTCCAGTGTAATGGTTCAGCTTTCGCAAGGCGGATCTCAATTTTGGTAGACATCACCTCATATCTGCAATTTGCAGGTGTTATCTGCATTTCATGAGAGGACCAGCACGAGTTCACAGAGTAATCATCTTCAATAACTCAGGAAACAATTTCAGAAATTTTAAATGGAGCTCCGTCCAGAAATATCACAGCCATAATTTAAGCTTAGCCTCACCTTGCTAAACAATCTAGACTGCAAAGAATAAGTTTCTTCGCCCGGTACATCAATGCTAACACTAAGCTGTAAAGCAACCAAAGAAAAATAAGAACTTTGTCATCCAATTTTTTGAATAAAATTATCTCAATAAGATAAAATGGTAAAAACATACTATTTGTTCACCAAAGTCAACAACAACATTCTTGGCTGGTATGCCCTTGGCGAATATAGTCACCACCACCACCTCTGGTTTCTGATAAAACTCATGCCTGCAATTACATACATTAGTTTACTTTTACCCCATGTTCTCCAAGAAAGACCACCCAGATCCTTATGCTCAATTAGTTGAGGACGCACGACAAAAACTATCAAAATCCATGATGTAATAGATGAATTGGAAGAGAAACGTCCTTGACAAGGTTGCAATAATCATATATTTTTGAAACTTAAAACCAGATAGTACTTTATTATTACTATCTCAGAATTATTCCCACATTGATAAGATTATTTACCCTATCAAAAGAGTACTATGTCAGAGTTACTGAACTTAACAAATCACTAACACAAGCATAGGTTTTGGCATTACCTGTATTTTGGTTTGGCAGCAGGAGCACCTTTAGGTGCAATAGCAACATTGTCCAACGACTCAGATGCAGGAGGTGCAACAACATTAGCTGGGGCATTATCTACTGACTGATTAGGCACTTCTCCAGCTTCCTCTGAATTTAGAGCAAAATCCATAAATTAGTTTTACTAATCACGAATTGTTCCACTGACATAGCAAGATATACACGTAAATCTGTAAGGAAGATTATTACAATAATTTAAAGAAATTTGTGTCGTCTTAGTAGTTTTAATAACTATAAACAGCCTCATATCATCATAAAACTGCTTGCTTTTGTAAAATATAGCACCAAGTCGTCATAGGTGACACTAGTTGATGCTACAATTGACAGGATTTGGGAAATGTTAGAAGAGCCAGATTCAAAAGCACTAATTTACCTGCAATGCGCTCATCACATTCTTTTATTAGCTTTGTAAACCTTGACTCTCCCGGTGCTAAACTAGCACCAGTTTCCAAAGCTACCTTCGCAGTTTGGTATTCTTCAAGCTTCATACAGGCCAACCTGGAAAAGTACCAAAAGGGAAATTAATCCCACAACATAGGAGTATCTAATAAGACAAGCACCGACAGATAGCAAGTACTACAGAAAAAAATCGTATCATTTCACTTTGGCTTTGTTGTTTACCAAGGAAGTGCAGATAAAAGCTAAGAAGAACTCCCTCCGTTGCTTTTTACTAGTCCAGTATTGACTTTTCAGTCCCCTTAATAAATCATTTGTTAAAGAGTGTGTTTTACTAAATTATCCTTATTAATGGTAATTAAAACCCTATCAACAAAGAAATGATTGGAAAGTGTGTGTACCTAATGATAATGGCACTATTGGAAAAAAATAATAAACCTCTTGATTTGCTAAAATGGACGAGTAAAAGGAAAAAATATTTTTAGTGTATGGGACTGTATAAATTTTAGTGTATTGGACTGTAAAGGGGAACGGAGGGTGTATTATAATAATAATAATAATAATAATTACATGGTACTGTAGTAACATTGTTGGGGAATTGCAGTGGAATGGTGTGCGGTGGTGGGAAAATCTATGACCTGCAACAGTCTTCTTGGAGGATGATGAAAATCAGACATATTCAACAAACCAATAAATCATGAAATGATGAATCTTGATTTCACCATCACCTATTGCAACATCCTAAGTTGTATGAGCGAGATCACCAAGTCAATACCATAGCACATGGTATGAGACCAACAAAAACATGTAGTGAACAGGCTATAAACCCCACAAAATCAATCAGCGAGAAAACCTACACACAAGATACTAAGATAGAAAGGCTATTATACACTCACCCCTTACGCAAATATGCTTTTGACAATGAAGGATCCAACTCAATGGCCTTGTTCGCATCAACAACAGCTTCTGCTCACATGAAAACATGATTACAATTACTACCCGCCTTAGAATTGATAATTAGTATATACATAAATAAAGTTACAATTAACAGTATATAGTGAAATATGATGCTGTATGCAACTCATACAAGTAGGATGCACACAAAAATGAAACTTAGATATACATATACACAATTGGACATATAGAGATGTCTTTCCAGGATGTGATACCAACGAACTTCATTCAAAACTTATATAATATTATAAAGCTAGCTACAAATACCACAGGAAAAAATTTCAACACCCACAGCTTCTTCTATTTTTAAAACCAAAAGGCAATAGAGGTTGGCTTTGTGAGTCCTCCCTATTCATTCTGATCCTCCGCCTCATTCCGGTACTAAATAAGTCAACTTCCAAGTCAAATTAGGATTCGCAAGATTCTCTAAATCTAATCTAACACTAATCAATTAACAGGCATACAGGTCCTAAAACAAACACCGGATCTAATATAAATGTTTCAATAACACAGCAAAACCTTAATCTCGACTACTACATTATATCGCCTAATCAAAAAGGCTAAACGAACTATTCACCAAAGCCAACGCACTCAAGTAGCATATCGTGGTTGTCAACTTTCGTCATCAATCACAGCAATAATTTTACCAATTCTATAAATCGCGAACAGCAATAACAGCGCAAAATAATACAATCAACATCGTTTCTTACTAATAATAAAAAAAAATAACGGATTAATTAGGTTAAAATTAACGATACCGGTGAAGTAGTTGAGTTTGATATTGGACTGAGCACGGTCGGCGAAAAGCTCAGGGTTTTTAGGGCTAATCGCTATGGCTTGAGTATAAAGGTCAACGGCGAGCTCGAAGTGGTCGTCGATGAAGGCCTCTTTAGCCCTAGTTTCCAGATCGGACGCCATTGGTGATGGAGTGGTGGAGCAGAGAAGAAGTCTCTAGAACAAGAGGGAAATGCAATTGGGATTTGATTGAGACTACACAGAGAAACGATGCCTTTGGGTTTGTTTCGGCTCCTTAAATATAATAAAGATTGAACTATTGGGGTTTGTATCGGAATAGGAAAAGACTAAGAAAAGGGTTTAACTGGTCAAGTATTCGCTAATACATTAAGGAAGTATTTATTTTAATGCCAAATAGTACTAAATTTAAATCCTTTTTACTTGCCACTTAGTTCTATTTTTTTAGAGGGGGTATGAATAAGTAAATAATAGAAAAATCTAAAAGTCAAATATATGTCGGGTTTTTGTGAGATTATATTGTAATTTAGGCGAGATATTTGAATTTATAAAACATAAAAATAGTAATTAAATTGATATGGCAAAATATGATAGCGACTTGACAACTTATTTGGAATGGCTTACTCGTTAATCAACAGAAGTTATATGCACTAGAGATATCAATTTATTTTATTTTTACGTGTTGTGTTAGGAGTATGTAATTAACACACATGACACTAGGATAAGATTAGATAATTAGATTGTAACTTCAACTTTCAAAAAGTGAATTTCACTTTTAAGTAATAAAGCTTTTACTAATTAATTATTATTAGTGATTTTTTCAAATATAAAACCAAATGGCATTACATAACTAAATTCTAAGGGATATTTCACTTATAGATTTAGAAGGTGACAACGTAACGTCTAATTCAATTAAAGAGGATTAAAATATATTTCATTGAATATTACATCTACCATAAAGTAGAAAAATCAAAGGAGTCTCAAGTTCTGTCACAAGTCAATTGGAAAAATCACGATCCAAAAATATTTCATTAACTAAAGTCACAGAAAAGCCCATTGAGATATTAAGTCATTATTTTGGACAAAGTATAGTCTAAGTATTTACTTCTTTTTTTTTGTTGACGAAGTAACCCGCAGCCGCTACTCTCTCGAGTGCGCACAGGGTAAATTCCGGACTGACGCAATAGCCTGCAAACCACGTCAGCCGATTAACCACACTTGGCAAATCATGTGTGACAGGTTCAATCAAGAAGGTTTATGCAGGGGATCAAACTCGTGACCTTGCGGTCTCGCGCTCTACTGCTACACCAACTTGACTACCTTGCGGGTTAGTCTAAGTATTTACTGTACTTTATTTGCAGGGGCTAATGAATAAAATAATTCCGCATTTATTATGGACTAAATCTGAAACAGATAAGTGGAAGTCTCTGGAACAAGAGCAAAAGGAATTGTGTTGATTGAGACCCCCATTGAGAAGATGAATTACCGGTGTCCCTAGGAATATGAAAATAATAACATTGAAGTATCAAAGTAAATAAATCATGTCGAAATTTGTTCAACTATTTAAGAAAACATTCAAGTACCAAAGTTACTTTTTCTTTCAAGTAAATCAGGATTATAGTGAAAGACTACCGTGTATATCAATTTCCTCCCTTGTATATACTTTACCGTAATTAGTAGAATTCATATATATGTATAATTATGGTAATAGTTTTGTATTAGGAACACCTGGTAGTCTTGTATTAGTAAAAGTTAGATTTAATTTCCTTAATTAGATATTGTATATCATGTATATATACATTTTCATTAATGAAAATAATCAAGAGATTATTCTCTTTCATGGTATCAAAACCACATCTCTTCAGCCGCCTTCTCGACTACCGAACCTCGGCCACCGGCCGATCAACTCCTCCCTTCACAAAAAAATTCTGAATCCCTAATTCTCCTCTTGTTCTTTCAATATGTCTACCTCAAAGAACACATTTCATCATGTCCTTGCAGTCTCCAACATCAAGAACAACATACCTATCGTTCTTGAGATGGAAAACGTCCAATACGCGACGTGGGCAGAACTATTTAAAGTTCACGCACAGTCTCATCAAGTCCTTCATCACATCATCCCCTCGGCAACAGGCAAGGAGAAGGTACCTACCACCAATGATGAAATAGAGTTGTGGGCAACTCATGATGCTACGGTACTCTAGTGAATTTATTCCACTATCTCTACGGACTTCTTGCAGACTATTATTGAACCCGACGCCACTGCAATGTATACTTGGAATAGGTTGCGTGATATATTTCAGGATAACAAAAATTCCCGTGTCGTGACCCTTGAACAGAAATTCTCCCATATCAGCATGGAGGATTTTCCGAATGTCTCAGCCTATTGTAAAAGGCTCAACGAGTTGTCGGATCAACTCAAGAACGTTGGTGTGCCCATCAAGAATGATCGTCTTGTTCTTCAGATGGTTGCAGGCCTATCCGAGGGCTTATAATGGCGTTGTAACTCTTCTTCGTCAAAGCAATCCTCTCTCGCCGTTCTACCAAACACGTTCCATGCTCACCTTAGAAGAAGTTGGGTTGGCTAAAAAGGCGACAACTGGAGCCAATTCCGCCATGATGGTAGCCACGTCCGATGACCCTCACTCATTCTCGGACAATTCTAGCCAAAACCATAACAACGATGGCGGCAAAAAGGGCCAAAATTGGAAAAATTGTGGCAAAAATCACGGCGGCGGCACCAGTGGTAGCAGACCGATGGGTGGTGGCGACAGGCAAGGCATCGGGCCACTTAACCCATGGCAGCAGGCCTGGGCCGCTGGGCATTGGCTCATGCCACCCTGCCCAGTTCCAACGAATTGGGCCAAGCCCAACTACACTCAGCCGAAACAGACCTGGGCCAGTGAACAGTGACTGGCAGCAAGCTGGCCTCACCAGGCCTTCGCTGCTGCCGGCCCAGCATCAGTTTTGACCCCCACGGATATCGAGGCAGCGATGCATACACTTGGATTAAATCCTCCGGATGCAAATTGGTACATGGACACTGGGCCACCTCTCATATGACGTCCGCGTCAGGTAATCTCTCGTCTTATTTCAATTTGAGCAAAAATCGTAGCATAATTGTTGGTAATGGTAATTCAATTCTGATTCGCGATTATGGTCACACAAATATATCTTCCCCGAACCCACCTTTAGCCTTGAAAAATATCATTCATGCTCCTCACTTAATTAAAAATTTGGTGTTTGTTCGAAAATTTACAACTGATAACTGGGTTTCTGTTGACTTTGACCCTTTGGATTTTCTGTGAAGGATTTCACGACGGGGATACCTCTAATGATATGTAATAGTCGGGGAGAGCTTTATCCAATCACCACCACCAGTTCCACTACTCAAGCCACACCGTCAACGTTTGCCGCTCTAGCACCTTTCTTGTGGCATGCACGTTTGGGTCATCCGGGGCGTTTGTGATTTCCTCTCTTAAAAACAATAATTTTATTGCATGTAATAGTACGCATAGTACTAATATTTGTCCTTCTTGTTCGCTTGGAAACATGTTACATTTTCGTTTGTAGCCTTAAATTCTAGTACTTTATTGCCATTTGATATTATTAATAGTGATTTGTGGACATCTCCCGTTTTGAGCTCTTTGGGCCACCATTATTATGTGTTATTTTTGGATGATTATTCTAATTTTTTGTGGACCTTTTCTTTATCTAAAAAGTCTCAAGTTTTCTCCACATTCCTAAAGTTTAGAGCATTCATCTATACCCAATTTGAACGGAAAATTAAAAATATTTAATGTGATAATGGAAGGGAATTTGATAATGGGTTGTTTCGGGAATTTTGTAACACTACTGGCATTCGATTTTCTTGTCCTCATACTTCCTCACAAAATGGGAAAGCCGAAAGAAAAATTTGTACCATTAATAATATTATTCGAACCTTACTAGCACATGCTTCATTACCACCTTCTTTTTGGCATCATGCATTACAAATGACTACTTAACTCCTTAACATACTCCCTAGCAAAGGATTAGCATATCAATCCCCACTAAAAATTCTTTATCATAAAGATTCCTCGTATTCTCATCTTAGGGTGTTTGGGCTATCCACTTTTCCCGTCTACTACAATTAACAAACTTCAGGCCCGTTCTACCGTTTGTGTGTTTTTGGGTTATCCGTCTAATCATCATGGTTACAAATGTTTTGACTTATCCTCTAATAAAATCATAATTAGTCGTCATGTCATTTTTTATAAAATCCAATTTCCGTTTGCTAAATTGTGTAATTCCATATCTAATTACTATAACTTTTTGGATGATGGACTCTCACCGTACATCATTTAGCCCAGCAGTCTCGTGACCCAAATCTGCTCCCGTGTCCAGCTAGCATTTCTTTTTATTAATATGTATGGTCTTGGATCATCAATAATGATTTTTCTTTAGACTTCAGATACTTGATCGACCCTTAAAACCTTTTTTTCAATTGTCCCGTGTCCAGCTTCGATTTCGCAGCCAGCAGGCCGTGGGCCTGCTGGCCCAAGTCTTTTTCTTCCGGGTCCAGTGTCTCGGCTAGTAGGCCCACTGCCTGCTGGCCTAACGTCTACGTCCCTACGTCCAGTCCATAGGCCACCAGGCCCACTGCCTACTGGCCAGTCCCGAGCCAACCCGACACCTACCCAAGTCCCGTCCATTTCTATTTTGAGTCAAGGGCCCGTTACTCGTAGCCAATTGGGTATTTTTAAACCTAAAAGACATTTTAATCTCAATTCTAATGTCATTAAATCACCCCTACCACGTAATCTAGTGTCTGTCCTTCATGACCTGAATTGGAAAATGGGCATGGATGATGAATATAATGCTCTTATTGAAAATAAGACGTGGGAGTTGATGCCCCGTCCGCCTGGTGTCAATGTTATTAGTTCTGTGTGGATTTCACTCATAAGGAAAAATCTGACGGTTGTTTTGAGAAGCATAAGGCCCGTCTTGTAGGTGATGGAAAAATTCAACATGTTGGCGTGGATTGTGGAGAGAAATTTAGTCTGGTGGTCAAACCGGCAATCATTCGCACCGTTCTTAGTCTGACTCTCTCGAAAGCATGGCTCATTCATCAGTCTGATGTGAAAAATACTTTCTTACACGGTGATCTTAAGGAGACAATATACATGCATCAGCCCGTGGGTTTCAGGGACCCCAATCATCCTAACCATATCTGTTTGGTGAAGAAGTCCTTGTATGGGCTTAAACATGCCCCTCGGGCTTGGTATAAAAGGTTTGCAGATACTATTGGGTTTTCTCACAGCAGGTCTAATCATTCTCTGTTCATCTCGTGGCACTTTTCTAGCATAGATTATGTTATATGTGGATGATATTATATTGACTGCCTCTTCTGATAACCTGCGCAAGTCTATCATGGCTCTTCTCAGTTTAGAATTTGCTATGAAAAACTTGAGGCCCTTGAGTTATTTTTTGGGTATAGTTGTTACTCATCATGCATGTGGTCTTTTTATATCCCAGAGGAAGTATGCAACTGAGATTATTGACGGGGCTGGCATGTCATCATGTAAGTCATCTCCTACTCCGGTTGACACTAAACCGAAGCTGAGTGTTAATTCTAGCACACCTTACGAGGATCTCTCCCACTATCGCAGTCTTATAAGGGCTCTTCAGTGCCTTACTTTCACGAGGCCCGATAGTACATATGTAGTGCATCACATGTGTTTATTTATGCATGATCCGAGGGATGAGCACACACATACTCTCAAATGCATTGTGTGTTACATTCAGGGCACTCTTGATTATGGTTTGCACTTATATCCATCATTCGTATCTACTCTCGTGTCCTATACCGATGCAGATTGGGGTGGATGTCCAGATACCAGACGTTCGACATCTGGGTATTGTATGTTTCTTGGTGATAACTTGGTCTCTTGGTCGGCTAAACGCCAGGCTACTTTATCACGATCTAGTGCGGAGGCCGAGTATCGAGTGGTAGCCAATGTGGTGTCAGAGTCATGTTAGTTGCATAATCTCCTATTACAGCTTCACTTTCTTATTCAGAAAGCTACCTTGGTTTACTGCGATAATGTTAGTGCAGTTTATCTCTCTAGGAATCTGATCCAACATCAGCGCACTAAACATATCGAGATGGATATTCACTTTGTTCGCGAAAAGGTAGCTCGTGGACAAGTACGTGTCTTGCATGTCCCTTCACAGTACCAAATTGCTGACATCTTTACTAAGGGTCTTCCCTTATTTATGTTTAAAGATTTTAGGGACAGTCTCAGCATACGATAACCACCCGCTATGACTGCGGGGGTGCGTGTGATATCAGTTTCCTCTATTGTATATATTTTACCATAATTAGTAGAATTCATGTATATATTTAATTATGGTAGTAGTCTTGTATTGGGAAAAGCTAGTAGTCTTGTATTAGGAAAAAATATATTTAATTTTCTTAACTAGAAATTGTATATGAGGTATATATACCTTTTCATTAATGAGAATAATCAAGAAATTATTCTATTTCATATAGATAATATAATGGTTAAGTGATAAAAAATTATACAAACACATGTCATGCACTTGTTGATTTAACCGAGTCATGAAACCCGATTCTTGATCGTGTCTACGCACCTAGTTGATTGATTCATGAAATTTTGTTTCATTGTTATATTTCCTTTTTTTAGTACATCAACTTGCATTTGATAAGCGTAAGGAAAAAAAGATTAACTGAAACTATAATAACTATCTTATAATCTCATTGACCAAGTAGTGAGTAAACATTGCTCAAGTTCCCCCATCCACTTACACTATTGTTTAATTGCTCAACTTGCATTCTATTAAACCCAAAAATAAAGTCACTGAAGCCTTTTTTTATAGCTAGATTCCCGGCTTACGCCAGACTATTCCTGAAGATAGTAGTCCTGGTCCCTCAGCACTACTACCAGTAAATCGCGGGATGTGCCTAAATGACCAGGGTTTGAGAACAGAGCAACGGATATCACATACAAGGTCCTACCCCAAAAGAGAGCAAATTTCTCCCACCAGGGTTCGAACTGTTGGAAATTTGCCTTTGATGGGGGTTGCGTCCACCCATCTTTAATGACTTAAACACTCGAGTTCCGCATGTTGGAGTCTTTGATTCTTCACAAGTGCATAATCTACTAAGTGAGTAGATGACTGTAGGGCCAGGGATCGTCAAATTTCGTTAAGAAATGAAAGAGATATTGGTCAACTAAGTAAGGTGTTTGAGGCATAAAAATATGGTGTGAGACAAATCTACCACATCGGTGGAAAAAGGAAGAATTATTCTTTTTATAAGCCTAAAAGTGGATAAGGGTTTGGGACCCTAAGGGGTAACCCATGTGTTTGAAGGAGGAAGGACCTAGGTATGCTTGGGTTCAAGGCTAGCCCCACATGTGCGTCACCGCCGCCCGCCCGTCCGAGCTCGGGTCGTAGGCTGCTATTATCTTTTGGACTCCAAACTGCTTAGTATTTACAGTTTAGTCCCTGGAATGCTGCCAGCAACCAGAAAGTCAATAATTTTATGGCATTAACCATCTGAAACGTTTTTGCACTTACTACAAAACGTTTCTGGCCATGACTACACCTCTTAACACCTCTCCTCCTCTTAAACATTATAAATCGAGACCTTACTCTTATTTGAGGGCAGCAGAAAAGGACAATAGAAGAAGAAAGAAAAAATAGGAAAAGAGAGAAGACAAGAGTGGAGAAAAATAGAAAACACAAGTCTTGAACAAGAGCAGAAACTCTTCATTTTCCTCTAAATTTTTCCATTCTTCAGCAAGTCGTTTCATGTTTGTTTTCTTCGTCAAAATCAACCTATTTGGTTTGTAGTGTTGATTAGTTGTTGTTTTTATCTTGGTAGACTATTGCCCGCTAACGTAAAAACATATATACGGGGCAATCTTGTCTTAAAGATAGAGAGTCATCTCTCGACTCAGCCGGTGATGTTTTGATTATCTAATTGGTTGCTAAGTATTTCAGATGTTAACTTGAAACTCAAAGGACTCTAATCGTTCGGATTCTCAGCGGTTCTACAAGCCACAAGTGTAGCAGTTCATGTTCTTGTATTTCTGAATACAAGATCCAGATTTGAGGTTCTAGTACAAGATTAAAAGATTGACAACTTCTTGTTGTAATCTTTGTTGGTTATCCTTTCGAAGCATTTATAATATTTATTTACTTCTCGTACTGCTTTATATCCAACAATTTTAAGACAAGATTGTATTAGTGTTCGAAAGATGTCGGTCAACAGTTGTGTGACCAAATTTGGCTATGGTTGTGGTTTTCTGGTAGAAGATAGTTCTGATTATGCTGTTGACGGTTAAGGTGTTGATGGTGTCACCGCTCCCGAGAGTGATGGGAACAAGCGGACATGAGAGGCTGAGGATGTCAACTGGACAAGAGGAGAAGGCTGAAGATGTTGTTCTATCATATAGCAAATGGCCTATATCTGTCCCAGACAAAGGATCTGAATTATGGTAAAGAGGAAATGGACACTCAGGCCGACGAAGTGACTGAAGTGGGCCAGAATCCAAAATTGGGATAAGTTATTTTTCTTTCTTGTCAAAAAATGAGATTAAATGGTGTCTGATTAAAAGGACTTAAAGTAAGACTAGGAATATGAAAAGTTTTTCAGAAAAAATTATATTCCTTACTCTCTAAAATCAGAAGTTTTATCTCACATTTCTTCCCGGTTAAAGATTGGATATTGGAAAACAAAACTTAAAAGATCCGTTCTTTTTGGTGTATTTATTAAACGTGTGTAAAGTATGTTCACACATACGAAAGAGAGAGATCCACTTACTGTGCGAAAACTGTTACCACTCTTAAGCAAGCGCCATGAATTGTCTGGGCACCAATCTCAAAGGAAGAAGACTAAAAGATAATGACTTATCTTAAGACGTTGAACTTGTCACACTATCTGACAGAAGATCCTTTATTTGATAGGATGATATTGGGCACTCAGTTGTACAAAGCCTACGGGCGACTGGAGTGGGCCAGAATTTCTAGGTCTTAAATGATCTGAAGGCCAAAAGAAAGGCAGAAAAGAAATTGGACACTCAGTCTGCCAAAGCAACTGGAGTGGGCCAGAGTATCCAGATCACATATTATCCGGTTACGCCCTAACCACGGGCAAGAGGTTGTTCATGTGAAGCAACGTCACCTCTAAAGTAAAAGGGGTTTGAGAGGTTGTCCTTAAAAAGGACTTCATGGAATGTGATCACTCTAAAAGGAGGTGATACATGTCCAAAACTTGGTTTCAGGGACGTTGTTGGTCAAGCTGGTTTGAGACTAGTCCAACATGTCTGTAATAACAAAGAACGGTACAGTATGTCTGTAGCCAAATGAATGATATATTTATAATCTGTGCATCTATGCCATCATAGATTAAGACACGTTAAATAGAAAGTCATTCAAAAGCTAACTAAGTTGAGATTGTTGCCTTATGTTGACATAAACCCTTAAAATGAATGTGAGGTGGGCGAAGAGGCAAAATCACATTTACATTCCATCAAAGGAATAGCGAAAGAAACATCGCTCCTCTAGAACTTAGTCACACCTACATGGGTGATTTGAAGTTTATACAAAATAGAGGGGGGAGACAAGTACTTTGTGACCCTCATTGATGATGGTACAATGTATTGCATCATTTGTTTGTTGAAAAGCAAAGATGAAGCTGTTGAAGCGGATAAGCGCTACAAAGCAGAAGTTGAAAATCAACTAAGCCTACGGATTGAGGAATTTGTATTGATAGAGGGGGAGAATGTGAAACATCATTTATCAAACGACTGATCCTTACTCACCTCAGTCTAACGGTGTTAGCCAAGCGCAAAGTCGTACGCCCAAAATATGTGGGGCAAGGCAATCCTTACCGCTAATGTGATTCTCAATAGAACTCCGCATGAGGATAATGATAACCCTCCATGTGAAACTTGGAAAGGATCCCACCTACAAATGTTGTGATGTATGGTGGCTTGGTAGAGGTTGGAATACCGGAATAAGTCAATACTGTAGATTGCATATCCACAGGATCTACAAATAACAGTTGTGCTTATCGCCTCTTGGTGTCAAAGAATGCTGAATTATTTGAAGATAACCTTCATTGAGAAGGAAAAAGAAGTAATTGCTTGAGGTTAACAAGAACCTGCGAGTGCCTGATTATCCGGAACTAGACGTTCCAGATCTACAGGACTCAGAAGTTGCCGACTATCCGGAACATAATGTTTCAGATCTACAGAACTCAGGGATTCTAGATGTTGAACTGAGACGGAGCAAAGATGGGACAAAGATTTGTTCCAGGCCTTCTAGCTTGCATGGTTGAGAATGAACCATAGACAATTAACAAAGAATTGTCATCTCCAGAAGCACTGCTTTGGAAAGAAGCTGCAGATAGAGAAATAGATTCCATTAGTTAGAATCATACTTGTGTAATGGTTGACCTTCCTCCGGGAAAAGAACCTTTGGGTTGTAAAAGTTGATACTCAAATTGAGTACAAAGTATATGGATCTACTGTCAAGTATAAGGCCTCGGCTACTTGGACATGTGCTCTTATGTGAATAGCTTAACATCCAGGGCCATTGCAGTCTTGCGTGACATGGATGTTGAGACTGCCTTCCTAACCGGAGAGTTGGAAGGGGATGATCAGAGTTGGTTTGTTGGAATGTTGGGCTTCTTCCTGAACTTTCCTTTTGGTCCCTGAAATGTTTACATTTTGGTCCTGGAAGTTTCAAGTGAAACAGAAACAATGAATCTAACAACAGAAACATTGACTTTGAAGTTAGAAAGCCAATAATTAGAAAACCAACCGTCTGAAAGTGGAAGTTACATTGAAACAAAAGTCTCGATATGAAAGATATGTGTGTCACAGATGACATCTTAGGAATTGGGATTTCTAAGACATCTAACGGACTGGTCTAATTCCAAACTCATTTGTGAGGTAGTTGGCAGTCTCGTTGAAGCCACCAATGGATATGAATCATAGAATTGATTGGAATCATGGTGCATCCATATACCAGGAGCGATATGCACATGTCACATGTAGTTCAACGTATTTTACAACTACAACCGACCTGGTATCGGCTTACAAAGTAGATCAGTTGAACTAAGGTTCACTCATGATTCTAAAAATGATCGATAGAAGGCATTAAATCGGATATGACGATATCTGAAATATTCGCTTATCTACGGATTATGGTATTGTGGATGTCCAGCTGTTCTGGGAGAACATAGTGATTCAAACTGGATATCGAACATGAAGAACACCAAAGCCACAAGTGAATGTGTATGGTGTGTCTTGGAAAATCCTCTAAGCAAACTTGCATTGGCCGATTTATGATGGAATTGGAGTTTATCGCTTTAAACAAAGCATGATAAGAAGTTGAGTAACTTCACGACTCCTTAGAGGACGTCCCTTACTAGGAGAAACCCGTACCTTCGGCAGTTATGCATTGTGGCTAGCTGGTCGGCTTCAGGAAGGTCACGGATGACGGCGTCTGGACATATCTATTGGAGACATAAGACTGTATGGCAGTTGATCACCACGTGTGTCATTCCCGTTGATTACATCAAAGGATAATATAGCGGACCATTTAACTAAGGGACTACCCGAAGATCAAGAATTCTGCCTGTCTATGGGAATAGGCTTGAAACCCAAACAATACGAACCTTTGCGGTGGTAACCCAACCATACTCACTGGAGATCCCATGAATTTGGTTCAATGGGAAAACTAAGCTGCAAAAGGTTCAGTTGAGCGCTTCGGTGGAAGCAAGAGCACTTCGGATGATGATTTTTGTAAGAAAACATGAATTCAAAGTTGTTCACGCGATAGACATTTAAAGTGCTACCTGCATGGTGGGTAAAGGTTAAGCTTCCAAACCTTTAACGATCCTCAAACAGTTGAGGTTAAGGTTGGGGAAACTTTTAATAATTTCTAACACTTGTGAAGTGGGGTATAGCAGGATACCTTGTAGGAGATCACATATTTAAGTGCAAGGATAGGCTGCCTCAGATGAACGCCCTTAAGAATCCAAGTGTGTCCACGGACAGACAATAAGAATGAAAATGAATAAAGAGAGTTATTGTGTTGGTATCATTGTCTTGGCTTACACTAAACACTGACGGTTCAAGATATCACGTTCACCGTGCAGTAAGTAAGTCCGGTGGTATTTAACTAGAGAAGGTTCAAAGCGAAAGCTACCTCTCCTAATTCAATATCTTTCCGCTAAAAGATTGATGAAGTTTGACACTATGTGTGCACCAATTCTCTTTCAACATGGGATTATTGGAAATTTGTCTTTGATGGGGGTTGCGTCCACCCATCTTTAATGACTTAAACACTCGGGTTTCGCGTGTTGGAGTCTTTGGTTCTTCACACGTACATAATCTACTAAGTGAGTAGATGACCATAAGGCCAATGATCGTCAAATTTCATTAAGAAATGAAAGAGATATTGGTCTACTAAGTAAGGTGTTTGAGGCATAAAAATATGGTGTGAGACAAATCTACCACATCGGTGGGAAAAGGAAGAATTGTTCTTTTTATAAGCCTCAAAATGGATAAGGGTTTGGGACCTCAAGGGGTAACCCATGTGTTTGAAGGAAGAAGGACCTAGGTGTGCTTAGGTTCAAGGCTAGCCCCACACGCGCGCCGCCGCTTTGATATTATCTTTTGGACCCCAAACTGCTTAGTATTTACAGTTTGGTCCCTGGAGTTTCAGAAATGCTACCAACAGCCAAAAAACCAACAGTTTTATGGCATTAACCATCTTAAACGTTTTTGCACTTACTACAAAATATTTCTGGCCATGACTACACCTCTTAACATCTCTCCTCCTCCTAAACACTATAAATTGAGACCTTACTCTTATTTGAGGGCAACAGAAAAAGACAATAGAAAAAGAAAGAAAAAACAGGAAAAGAGAGAAGACAAGAGTGGAGAAAAAGAGAAAACACAAATCTTGAACAAGAGCAGAAACTCCATCTCCTCTAAAATTTTCATTCTTCAGCAAGTCGTTTCATGTTTGTTTTCTTCATCAAAATCAACCTATTTGCTTTGTAGTGTTGATTAGTTGTTGTTTTATCTTGGTAGACTATTGCCCGCTAACGTAAAAACATATATACGAGGCAATTTTGTCTTAAAGACAGAGAGTCATCTCTCGACTCAGCCGGTGGTGTTTTGATTATCTAATTGGTTGCTAAGTGTTTCAGGTGTAAACTTGAAACTCAAAGGACTCTAACTGTTCGTATTCTCAGCGATTCTACAAGCCACAAGTGCAGTTCATGTTCTTGTATTTCTGAATACAAGATCCAAATTTGAAGTTCTAGTACAAGATTAAAAGATTGACAACTTCTTGTTGTAATCTTTGTTAGTTATCATTTCGAAGCACTTGTAATATTTATTTACTTCCCGTACTGCTTTATATCCAACACAAACACACGCTGCAGGCCTCCAGCTAGATTTTAAGTTTCCCTCTTTTGTCATCCAGTTATGCCCCGGGGACCACTGAAGCACATTTCTGTTTTGGCGTGAGTACAAAAGCTAGAAATATAGCAATTATCTCGTCTCTCTTTTACTCCCTCCGTTCACTTTTACTTATATGTCATACTAAAATAGATTTTCACTTTTAATTGTAATTTTAGCATATTAAGAGAATATAATTTTTTTCTATTTTATCCATGGTATTAATTACTCATTTTAGATTATTTTTCAAGTCCATTAAAATTATGCACCAATTAATATGAGTGTCATGATAAATTATGCACTTCATTTATTATTTAATAAGGTGTGTGCAAAGTCAACGGTGGATAAGTAACGGTCAATGGAGATAGTATTTATTGTTTTTCCGTTTTTCAGTTCACCGGAGAAGGAAAACTCGTTTGTGTCTGATGGAAAGTCATGAGGTTCTGTTTTGCATATAATCTAAATGGCCATAAAGTTGGAGTGATATTGTTAAAGAGAAAAACAAACCCTAACCCAAAAATATTAGAAAAGAGATTTTGATTGGCTAATGATAATAATGATCAATAGTCTCCATTGAAATGTTAATAATTTCATATTTGATTTATCATTTCTTTCTCGAGAGAGGCTTTTAACGTTTTTTTTTCTTTTCTTTTTTTTAACTGAAAGAGATATACTAATCCAAAGTAGTACTCCGCATATTTTTTAATAGGATTTGTAAAATTTTAGAACATCCAACTACTAGAGCTCAACTCAACTTGCTTAGACTAATGCCAAATGAAGTTATTGGGTTGACCCAAGTTGGTGGACAGAACATTTTAAAACGTCAACTTCCAAGCTCAATTCAACATGTCTACACTAGTGCCAGAATCCACAATAAAGACAAATACACATACATACCTGTCGTGAACGGCTAGATGAGTCAATGGCAACATTTCAGAAGATTCTAGTGATATTGTGGGGAGAGAATCCATTTTCATTAATAGATTGGTATACTTTTTATATTTGAGTACATATACTAGGGGTGGCCAACGGGGCAGGCCGGGACGGGATCCGACGGAATGGGGTGGGTCGGGACCGGGATCCGGCGGAACTGGCTGGCCGGGATAGGCGGGACGTGAAGAGGTCCCGTCCCGTCCCACATTCCGCCGGAAGAGGGGCCGGGATTTTGCGGGACGGAACAGGTCGGGGTGGGTCGGTTTGAGGGATTTGGAGTTTTTTTTTACACTTAATTTAAATATATATATATATATATATATTTAAACACTTAAATAATTGAACAAGATAGTGTAATAAAAACATTTCAATGTTGTTTTTGTGCCTCTTATATTATTTAATAGAAATGTGATTTTTTTGTAATACAATTTCAAAATTGAAACTTTGTTTCGTTATTCAAAAGTTGTAAATCACATAGGCAAAAAAAATACATAGTTAACCTTACATTTTCTAATTTCCTCACAATGTCTTGAGTATTTTCAGTTGGAATTGAAAGTTGTTGGTCAAATTGTTCGACGTCGCTTCATGCTCCATCAGACAAGATTTCGTTGTAGTTGTAGTCATCTTCTTCGTTAATCTCCAGTTGACCGCACCTTCTACGCACCGCTCTAATCCAATCTCTGAATAAAAATGCAATCTCCAAGTTGTCTCCCACCAATGAGTGTCTGTGATCTCCTATTTGAAATGTTCGAGCAGAAAAAACTCTTTCAGACGATGTTGATGACGCTTGAATGTTCAACACATCTCGGGCCATCTTTGATAGTATCAGAAATGTCTTCGCATTCTCCATCCAGTATCTCAGCAAGTCTTCACGCCCATCTTCGTTGACAATTGATTTGTACGGTACAACACCCTGCAAAAAATAAACATCAAATTCGCTAACTTGTGAAGAAGTTGAACCACTAAACATTTTATTTCTAAGGTCTTGAACACTAGCAACAGAAATCACAAGTCTTTTATTAAGTTGCAGTGAAGTAGAAGAAGATGGTACCGAAGCCGGTTGATAATTAGCACTTTCTTTTTTGTAATACATATATATTTTTTGCATTCATTGTGTATGCTAGACATAACTTCTTCTTTAGTTGGTTCGTTAGTTGGTTCTGTTGGAAGTATTTCTAAGCTTTCATAAATCGTTTCAACAAGTGATTTACAACCGTCTACTTTAATAGTCGGATTTAATACAGCACCAATAAAATATATAGTGGGAATAGAAAAAAAGTATTTTTAATTTTATAAATATTTTTTAACAGCTGGAGCATAAGCTAGTTTTTTCATATATTCATTAAGTAACAAAAATATTAGAGCTATATAAAATAACATAGTTGAAATAGTAGGATAATAAATTTCAGAAAATTCTTTAGTAGGTAGAATTTTTTTTTCTAAAAATGCAATAAGTTTCGAATTTTTTTCTCAATTATCATCTACCAGCATATCCGTTGGACTTTGATTATGGGCGTTAAATAATAAAATTATAGGTCTTTTATACTCGTGAGCAACAAGTAATTGATCATATAAAGAATTTCACCTAGTCGAAACTTCTTCTGAAGTTTTTCTATAAGGTAGTCCACAATCATGACAAATTTTTTTATACTCTTTGCGTCTTTGTATTTTATTACCTTGAAAGAATGCGTAATAGCTCACTGATCGAGCGCTCTTGCGCCGAAGATGAACGGGGCTAAACAAGTGGACTATTTCTTTGCAAAACCGTGCTCAATTTCATATGTGGCAATTCATCCATGCCTGATCGGCGTATTTTTTTTTTTTACGCCCTGTTTAAAAATAAAGTTTATAGCAAATTGTACTTTATCAAGAATATTTTAAAAAAAATTTAGGTCATCCTTTACAACTAAGTTATAAATATGGCATGCACATCTAATATGAAAAATATCGGAAAAAGTGGAGTAAATCGAGTTTTTAAAAGGTTTACAACACAATCATTAGAAGTAGCATTATCTAATGTAACATTCATAATTTTATCAGTAATTCCATAATATTCACAAAATTCATGAATATTTCTTGAATAAGTAATCTAGTGTGCATATCATCAATATACTTATATGTTAAAATACATTTTTGCATATACTGAGTCTGATCTATCCAATGACATGTAACGGTTAAATAATCATTACCGTTAGTACTACGGCCTATATCAGAAGTGATAGCCACTTTGCCATTAAAATGATATAATGCATAACGTAAACACTGTTGATATTCGTGTGCAAATTTAAAAACGTCTCTTTCTAACAGTTGATCTAGGAAAACCGTTAAAAGTAGGATTATACGTTTCTCTAATGTAATGAATAAAACCATGAGATGAAAGAAATGAAAAAGGCAAACCCTCCACCGCAACTAATTTTGCTATATTTTTCCTATTTTTGTGTTTATCATATTTAGGACCTATAATCACACCCCCTACCCCCCGGTCATCGGGTTAATTCGATCATGTACTTGGTCGGGGACACTATGTGAACCTTGTCCCGACTCAGAAGGCATTGACACACCTGATTTTTCAGTCAGATATTCATTATACCTAACTTTGTGCATGCTCTGTACATGTCTCAATAAACCTCACGTCCCACCATGACCTTTTCCGGTTTTAAATTTATAAAATTCTTGACAAATTTTACATCTAACTAGTTGATTCTCAATGTCCCTATCAAAAAAATCTCATGCAAGTGATTTTAATTTTCGTTGTTTGGGGCCTCGACTCATACTAGGGGGAATATGAGACATTTCAGTTCAGGCTGAGACTCAGTCTGAGGTGGAGGTGCACTAGTGGGTGTGTTATCTACATTATCGTCTAATTCATTTTCAAAATTAAAGTCTGGTTCAGATGCAGAATATACCTCATGATCTACTGGTATATTAATATCACTAAAAAAAACAGTTTCATCTATATGAGTGAAATCATCGGGACTAGGAATAAGATTACTAGAAGATGCACCCTTATCCCTAGTACATCTACCAGAAATCAAACGTCCAAGTCGTTCCATTATAATTATGCAAATAAATAATTAAAGTAAATGAAATTATGTACGATAATTAAAATTAAGTAATAATAATAATTTAAAGAAGGAACGAAGGTACCAAATGACGACGTAACGTCGACGTGTAATCGAGATTGAAAATTGAAACTTTGCTCGATGAATGATCCTCAAGCTAGTTGTCAACTTCACTCTCAATTTTTGAACTTTGATACAAATAAGCAAATAAAATATAATATTTAGTAGGCAATGTAGACTTGTAGAGAGATAGATTGAGAGATTAGAGAGATGGTAGGAAGATTTGTGAGGAAAAATGAGGTATTTATAGTTGAGAAGTAAGGTTAAAGTATAAATATACTAACTTAGGGGTTAAAAATAAATATTAAGGGGGAGGATGGCCGTTATAGCCGTTGCACAACGGCCAAAATCAAAATTTACCCGTTGTTGCAACGGTATTTTTGCGGGGGGGGGGGGGGGGGACCGGGTGGGATGGGGCAGAACGGGACGAGCCCTAAACCCGTCCCGAGATCGAACCTTGCTACCTACAATTTCGTTCCGTTTTTTTTTTTTGGGTGGGGGTAATCGGGATGGGGCGGGGTCGAGATTGGGCCGACCCAGCCCACTGGACGGCCATAGTACATACTACTTGAAAAAGCTGAATATCATGGGTAAATGCACAAAATAAATCTAATAAATAACTGGAGATCAATTGGTATCCATTACTAAAACATGAAGGCATGCATATCTTTCATAACACGACATAGTATGGGGTTCCTAGATTTTATGCTCGTGACTCCGAATGCATATGACATGGTGCATCTAGAAAAAAAATTATTTTGTACTTCACAGTTTCACACAACTAGAGTTAGTTGTGTGTAGCTTTCTATTTGTCTCATAACTTAGTGCAGCCAGTGTGAAGCTTTCTTTTTGTCTAGTGACTTGGTGCAGCCAGAGTTTATAGGACCAAAAGCGTAAGAATTGAGTTCACAAAATTACGAGACAAAAAGAAGCCTCACACAAGGCACACAATAAAGTTTTTGTGCATCAGAGAGGGAGCCAAATCTCGGGATTTGGAGTTTAAAGTACATACATGTGCTTGCTTTTAAGTGATTGCAAAATTGTTACTACATAGTTTCATTACAGAAACAAATATACCCACTGCAATAATCAGCTTGGTTTGTTCTTATTAACTAATGGTTCAAGCTTGTCTCCACAAACTCCAGTCAGTCCCATTAAAAGGATTATATAGAATAACACAAAAAGAACAACCCAAGGATTGAGAGAGTGAGCACTCATTTTTGGATCTTGACATGGGTTGATTAGTACAAAGAGAGACCATCAAAGATGCTACTTTGTTTGTGATTCACCTGATGCAATTGCAGGCTCATCTTTCTTTGAAGTCTCCAACTTGCCAGAAGTAACAGCCTCCAGCGTCTTATAGAACTCCTCAGGAAGAGGACCGGGGCGATGAAGGGGAACATGCTTTGGTACTGGAGCATCATTTTCTATAACTTCACACTCATAATCATCAGGAATACCCCATGGTTTCCACTCTGTGAAAGAAAATCCATTAATCATGGCTTTAGGTTATATGGAAAATAATAGAACTGAAAATACTCTTAAGCACTTATAACAACAAATCAAAACTGAAAATATGCCTGTGAAATCTCCCTTAATGGATCATGAAGAAAGACCAATAAGATGTTTTTATGATCAGACATTTTTGATTTCTACATAAAACTCTATGCATAAATTTGGCTCTTTACTTATTAGGCAGCAGGGAAAGATTGGGGAGGGGAAATGATCAAGCTTAGCATACAAGACACCACTTTAACACAGAATATTGAAACAAAAGAGTAAGTAATGAATACTACTCTTCATGGTAGCATATGCAACTAAACTCACATTCCTAAGGAATGTTTACCTGTAAACTTTTCAAGCATTGTGATGGACATGAATGCATATAAAAAAAGTGAAAGAGAAGTAAAATATCATATGTACATACAATACAACAACATACCCAGTGAAATCCCACAACGTGGGGTCTGGGGAGGGTACAACAACGTGGGGTCTGGGGAGGGTAGAGTGTACGCAGACCTTACCTCTACCTTGGTAGGTAGAGCGGCTGTTTCCGAGAGACCCTCGGCTCAAGACAAAGCACAAGCACAAGCAAAGTAAGACAAACAAAGCGACTAAGCCATGATAGCGAATTCTGAAAAAGAAGCAATAACTAATGCAGGTAAATAAGATAAATAAAATACACATAGCAGCATAAATCAAACGACAGATGTACATACAATAAGTATATGAAATAGGACAAAACTTTCAATAAATTGGTCATGCAATGGACGTAATTTCCAATTCACCATCACATCCAAACAAGCATAAAATGACAATTCAGTTTAGTTGTCTAAATTGAGATTTGTCTCAACTGTTTTTTAATAAGTAAAATTGTGATTAGTCTTTACTTTTAACTAGTGTTTCTTAGCAGAAGCAACTAAAAGTTGCTGTAAATTCTGTATTTCATGCAAGGACAAAGCACATAGAAATTGTCACTTTATCCAACAAAAGATTGAGTTGCACTATTACAAGTTCTATCAACTCCAATGTTTAGTTAGTAGATATTCTTACTAGATTACTTCAAAATTCCAGAACTGAGTATATTTAAGAATATTAAAAATATGTAAATATAGCAAGAGCCAAGAAGCCATACCTTGTAAATATGGAAAAATCTGAATCCATTTAATTGTGTGCTTAGGAGATCTATAGTATGTAATTACTCCCTCTGTCCCAAAAAAGATTATCTACTTTCCTTATTAGTTTGTCTCAAAAAGATTGACACCTTTCTATATTTAGAAACAATTTAACTTTATGAGATGATTTACAGCCACACAAATATCTAAGGCTTGTTTTGGACCACACATTTCAAAAGTCTTCCTTTATTTCTTAAACTCTGTGCCAAGTCAAACTAGACCAATCTTTTTGGGACAGAGGGAGTACAGGTTTTTTCTGGTTACTTGTAAACTTTACTTAAATCCTCAATAGCTTAAGTGAAAAATCAAGCAATTCTACTTTTGGAATTTTTCCTTTCTTTACACTCGATCCCAACTCCTTTCTCTCTTTCGGTAATCCACTTGGCACAAAGCAGAAGTCTATGTTAAGTGTCTAGCATTAGTTGAGGAAATCAGCTATAGGCTCCTTATATGGTCTTATAATCCTCATTTCATGAGCTAGCTTTTAAGATTAAGTTAAGCCCAAGGTTCATTATCTTAACATGGTACTAAAGCCATCTCTTTGATTCTTATTGATGCCTTTAATGATATCCTACTTCATCATGAAAAGAAAAACAGGTACAAAAGTCAAACTCATCCATATTCTTGGTTACCCAATTTTGAGCTTCCATATCATATTGTCCATGCATCAAATGTTCAATCCTGGGCATGCAAAGAGAGATGTTATGTGTCTCACATTGGTAGAAGGAATAGGTTGTTGTCTACTTATATGGTCTAGGAAAATAGTCTTGATGAGCTAGATTTTGGTGTTGAGTTAGCGCACGGTTCATTTTCTTAACAGACTAAAAAGAAGATGAATAAAATAAATAAAAGAAAGCCACTGATTTGTCAAAAAGCAAATAGCTCTATTTATTTGAAGCCAGATTAAAGGATCTCCAACAAAAGATTTGCCCACTAGCTTGTCAAACAAATAAGCATACATAAAAAAGAAAGTGATGTTCAGATTCCCCACATGTGATAGACAAATTAACATACAGAAATGAGTACACAACAGCAAACAAGTCTAATAAGCTTGAAAATATAAGTAAAGTTCGGATATTTGTCCATTTGATACAAAAGGCAGTGTAAATATCAGTAGCAAAGTGGTGCTGAACTGATGAGCTAGTAAATTAAAACAAAAATTTACATAGTGCAAATAGCAAATTTATTCTAAGTTGATTAACTGTTACAAGTCTCAAAAAAAAATAATTGGTGTAAACAGGAAATTCAGGTTAGACCACCAAATAAAAGTATGGACAAATTCAATGTGGATCTGAAGCTAATGACCAGCCAAGAAGCTTTTTCCTGACTGCGTCCTAGAAGGACCAACTAAACAAAGACTTCAACAATTGCAATGGCATAGCCCAATAATCATTTGTAGCAAACTGTTGCGAGTCTATCCTAATTATAACTATCTAAAATTAGAAACAACATATTTCCAAAAATATTTAATTACTCACTGCCAATATTTGATACAGCTGAGAGTGAATAATATCTTAACAATCCTTTTCAGCTGCGTTGCTCGGACTCTTCAAAAATGTCGATGAGTGTGTGTCGGATCCTCCAAAAGTAGTACATCTTTTAAGGATCCAATATGGGTGCAGTAACATTTTGGAAAGTGTGTTTCCTCTTCAGAAACGAGGCCACCTTGGTTGGCTATTACAAAGGATAACTCACTTCTTAAGAGGAAACACACTCTTAAAAGAAGCAAACTTAAGCTCAAAGGTTTATAAAAAGATATACTCAAATTCAAGATGTCGTACATTAAAGGTTGAAGACCTTTATATAGTCTCACCGAATCTAAGAAGTAAAAGTCACCAACCGATGTGGGACTAAGTGGATGTTTGGATTGGCTTTTTTTAAATAGCTTATAAGCTAAAAGCTAAAAGTGATACCCAACTTTTAGCTTTTAGCTTATTTTTGTACTTTTTGCCTTAAAAGTAAGTGCTTAGAAGCACTTTCTACATTTCCCAAACACCATAAAAGAGCTGAAAAGCTATTTTGGCCAAAAAGCACTTAAAAAGCCAATCCAAACACCCTCTAAAACCTAATACATGATAAGGACAACTAATATTATCTAGATAATGATTAGAAAAAAGCTAAGGTGATAAAATGTTGCATCATCATAGGGTAAGCGTCATCAACAAGTGATAAGCTACTACATCAAAAAGTGAAAAGGTCATGTGCCATCACTTTGTTTCCTCTAACGACGTTAGTGACTTATCCTTGGAAATAGCAAACCAAGGTGGCCTCTTTTTTTGTCGCTTATCATATGATGCAACATCCTATCACCTTATCTTTTTCTGTCATGGGTTCATAACTTCCCCAATAGTGGATCACCCCCGATGTTCCGGCGTCGCCTTAGTATCAAAGCCTCTTACTCAGGTATTCTTTTATCCTTTGCCTCATATTTTTTTTATCAGTTGTTAGTTTTATATTTCTATCTTCGTCCCTTTTGTTGTCGTAATTAATTTTCGTTGCCTTTATCTTTTCATAATTATGTTTGTGTTCCTTTCTCTTTCCATATTTACATCCTGGTCCTTAAGCTTTTCATTTGTTACTTTTACCCCTTAAGTGTCTCTTATTTGCAATTCTACTCCTTCTCATTTGTGTGACACACCATTGAGTCACACTGTTGTACGAACTAGTGTATGTCAAGGAAAATTTTGGCAAAAGGGTTACACAATGCCTAAGGAGACTAGATTTTAAGTGGGATCATTTGTGACCCCTCCAGTCTTTCCTGGAAACTTTACTAGTGCATTATCTATACTTTCTGTAATTGTAAGATCCAAACATGCCTTGAAGACATCAGAAAATGTCCGTGATATTGAATTAGTGGAACTATGAGCCAAGTTAGGGATCGGAGGCACAACTTGGAAGGCAAGAAACTGTTCAAAACAGACCCAAAATGAAGAAGCCAATACTGACAGTTTTGCAAGTGAGGAATATAATGTAAATCCATTGTTGAAGAAGAGTTGCCTACCACGAGATCCAACTCAAGATATGGGAATTAAATTTGATATTCCTTATCCTTGAAAATAATCAACCAAGGTGGCCTATTTTTTGTTTGCTATAGTAACCTTGCCAATATTGGCGTCCCTAACGTTCTGGCGTCAACTTCTCTTTGTTTTCCATTACCTCATAGGCTCATACTTAATAAGTTTATTGTTAGCATAGTGATTTACAATAAGATTAGCCAATTTTATACCTCAATTCACAAATTATTCTAATTTTTCAGTGGTCGAAAGGAAGTCCAATTTCCTTTTTTGACAGTGAACTTTCTAATCAAGTGAAGCAAAATTGGACCTCCTGTTAGTCCACAATTGGATAACACTAAAGTTGCGGACTTGTTGTCCATAATCTCTCAAAGGCAGTCAAATCCAAGTTGAAACTTATTAAGAGATTGGTAGGTTACCACGACAGTAGTTCATCTCACTATCCTACATTTCTCAATCCCCATAATCATAATACCAAACAGGCAAATCAAAGCATAGATCTAGTCGTCTAATCAAAGAGGGGGAAAATCCTCATGTTTTACAATTGCATAGAAATTCACCTTCATCCCTGCATTCAATAAATAATTAACAGAGAAAATAAACACACACACACGCATATACATATACACATATGAAGTAAAAATGGAAGACAGAAGTTTGTTATTGTACGGACCGTTCATGTGACCGATGAGCTTAAGCTCATCCTGAGCTTCCTCAATTAACTCTTCAACCTGGCCACAACCAAGCCGTTTCTCGATCATTTCAGAATCTTCTTCCTCCTGACAAACACTGAGACGATGGCGCGTGAAGCTTTCCACGGCTTTCCGGTATCCCTCGTCCTCCGGCACAGCCTTGATCTCCTCTAGGGTTTTCCTGTAAAGATTAATCAGCACTTCCCTCGCATTTGGCACTACATCAAGACCTACGATCCCTGTCGTCTCCTTCACTTTCGCCATCATCATCAATGGCCTCGCTATTCTTCGGAGAAACATTTTTCCGACTCTCGGCTGTAACTCTGAGACCCGATCGGAGCTACTGAAGAAGGGAAATGCTCAATCTTCAGCTGATTGACTGATAATTTGGGCCTGTTTGTCAATGATCACAACTATTTGGAATGGGTTCGTTTTTTCTGCAAATGTTGGGCCTATTTATTATTGACTGATTGAACTGCAAAGATGAGCTGAATCTACCCAAATACCCACTAAAAGAGAAATATTTGCCCGTATATACCCCAAATAAACTAATTACTAAAGCTACCTAGACCTGTCCAAAGCTTGAGTCGGGCTGGGTTGGTGACTTTTTTTTTTTTTTTTTGTTTGTCCGATTCTGATTCTGTTTTTTTTTAATTTTTGACCTTGGCCGTGATCCTTCGGGGACCCTACGGGTTACGGATCGGTCCTGACCCGTCGAAATTTTTTGGCGGGCAGGGTCGGGTCGAGATTTTTTTTTTTAAAAAAAAAAATTTCAAAACTGAAATTGACATTCACACCTACACTAACATGAAATTTCGACGTTGAAATCTATGTATATCGTGATATGTTTACTAAAGAAAAAGGAAAATTAAAAATCGATTTGGGAGAAAACACAAATTGATAGGGAAAATGGACGTTTTCGTAAAAATTGGCTGCGCCACCGTTTGCCCGGCCCCGTCTCGAAAAAATACGCAAAATAATTTTTTTTTTGGTAAAACGGACATTCGAGCGCAGAGTTATAACCATTTAAAATTTCACCAATTTACAACTATTTTTTCTCCCTACATTATGCTTCCGTGATATTAACAGAACGACTATATAAACATATAATTAATAATCAGCTATCATTTTTATCTTGTTTTATGTCGAGATCAATGTAGATTAAAGCAATACATATATTATAAAAATATGCATTACATCACTTATTAATGACAAAAATATATATAAGTACAAAATAAATATTAAAGAAGGAAAAATAATATAAATTATATTAAAAAAACACGTGGATCGGGGTCGGAGCGGGGTCGGGACGGGTCAGACGGGTAAAATATTCTGACCCTGGCCCAACCCTATATAAGATCGGGTCCCCGCATTTTTGAGTCGGGCCGAGCCGGGCGGATCCCGACCCGTTGGACATGTCTAATTAGCTATCCATGAGGCACAAATATAGTACCCTGAGTGCCCCCACCTCCTTTTGACCTAAGCAAACAATTCATATGACGTTTCTTTCTAGTCTTTGCTTTCTTTTCATTATTTATCTTTTTTTAAAATTTTGTCATCTTTTCTTATTTTGTCTTTTTTGTAGTTTTGTTTTAAAATTCCTTTGAAAAATAAAAAATTAATTATTTTAATCTACTAGTTGGGTGCACTTCAAGTGATTTTGTACCAAACTTTCTTTTTGTCTATTTGTCTTTTGTCTTTTTATTATTTTGAAAATGCAAATAAAATTTATATCTACAATAAGACTATTTTTCTGTTTTTTCCACAAGTAAAACTTACTAAAATAATATAAAAGTTAAAATAGCAAAACAAACTTATTTTCTATGATACTTTATCAGTATATATATACATCATGTTAGTATCTAAAGGACTGAGAATTTTTTTAAGGAGCGAATCAATCCTTTGTGATACATCATCAGTATGTGATACTATATATTATTCTTTGAAAGTGAATCAAGCGTACCCTTTAACATATTTAATGAGTCGCAGAAACGGAATAGAATTTTAGACAATTTTTTATATTCAAGGATTGCACGTTCTGTTCTAGATTAAGCATGTCTAATTTAGGGAATGTGGGTACCATAGAAGACTGTTGACACCCAATTTTGTTCCATCTTTTATGATTTTATTTTTGCAATTTTAAACATTTTTGACACCTTAAAAACAATTTTAAAATATAGGTATATATATATATATTATTGGCATATTTATTGTCATTTGCATTTTTATATCAAAATCATACTTTCTATCCTAACATTATATATTATTTTATTAGTTTCACAAAAACGACGTCGCCTTATTATTTTTTATTTAGCACCAAACATTTTGCAAATATTATATTTTTATCATATTATCATCTTTACAATTTATAAATTTTGCAAAGCTTCTTTTTATATAATAAAATCCCTTTTTATATTTTAAACCCATAGCCCTTTTATTCCCCAACCCAAAACAATTTCTACATAACCCAAAATAATACAACTCCCCCTTTTATTTTTCGGCCCCACTTATCCCTTACCCGCAGCCCAACCGGCCAGCCCAAAACTGAAGCCCAACAACCATCTTTTTATTTCCCTAACCAAAACTCAACCCCAAAAAACAATTTCCCCCAAGCCCAACCGATACAAACACGAGCCCACTCAACCAGTCGGCCCAACTCCCACTCGACCCGCCCATTTTATTCCCTTATACCCAAAACCAAACGCCCCCCACCCAAAAAAAAAAACCACAAACCCTAACACCCCTAACCCCCAAATTGGCGCCGCAACCGACCCCACTCGTCGCCGGTCACCTCTCCCTGCCACCACCGACCCCTGACACCACCAACTCCCCCCTGTTACGCTGACACCGCCAACCCTTCGACCCATACCCTTATCCCCACAAAATCCGCGACCCATATCCCCTTAAATCCGTCCCAAATCGTCACTTCATTTTGAAAATTCAAACTCGTTCTCGAACGTTTTAAGGGGGAATCCACCTATAAATACCCCATGTTGTTCTTCATTTTTTAAGGGGATTTTTTCGGAGGTCCGATTCCATACAAAATATTTTGTTGTGTTCTTGATTTTAAGCATTTGCCCTCCCTGTTATTCAAGAATTAAGTCCGAAAACAAAGTCCAAAATCCGAAAGAAGGGTGTTTTGATTCTGCTTTTTTGATTCCGGATCGGTTCATAATCCGGGTCGGGTAAGAACCATTTTTTGTTGTTGTTGTTGTTACTGGTTATCTGAAATTGTTGGGAAAAAAATCTGATTCGGGTTTGACACTGGCCGATTCGGGTCGGGTCACTGACCTGGGTCGGGTCGACCCAGTTTGGATTTTCCAGAATTCTTACATTTCATATCTTGTTATTGGTTATCTAAAAATGTTGAAAAAATCTGATTCGGGTTTGACACCTGATTCGGGTCGGGTCGACCCGGTTTGGACATATTTCCAGATTATTGCACTTTTTCATATCTGTTACTGGTTATCTGAAAATTTGAATTTTTGATTCCGATTCTGGTCACTATTCCGGGTCTGTTTTCAGAATTAGTTCACTATTTCATTCGGGTCACTGTTCATAATCCGGGCCGGGTCGACCCGGTTTGGATTTTCCAGAATTTTTGCATTTCATATCATGTTGTTATTGGTTATCTGAAATTGTTGAAAAAAATCTGATTCGGGTTTGACACTGGCCGATTCGGGTCGGGTCGACCCGGTTTGGATTTTCCAGAATTCTTGCATTTCATATCTTGTTATTGGTTATCTGAAATTGTTGAAAATTCTGATTCGGGTTTGACACCTGATTCGGGTCGGGTCGACCCGGTTTGGACATATTTCCAGATTATTGCATTTTTTCATATCTGTTGCTGGTTATCTGAAAATCTGAATTTTTGATTCCGATTCTGGTCACTATTCCGAGTCTGTTTTCAAAATTAGTTCACTGTCACTGTTCATAATCCGGGTCGGACAATTAATTACTTACTATTGTATGCGGCTATGTTGTTTATTTTTATTGCTTTGAATAAATATCACATTTAGGTCGATGAAATTGAATTCGAGGCCGCGCTTTTTTTTTTGTTTCTCTGTTTGCAACGGATATCTTACTGTTTTATTATTTTACTGTTTTGAACCAAATACCGCATTTTGGCCGATGAAAAATATCCGTCGATTTTGAGGCCTCCACAGTCGTAAAGACGGAAATATAACCTCTGGGCAAGGATGAGACTTAAACCTTTTTATTTCATCCGAGATCAACATGTTTAGTAGGCGGGGCGATGAAAATAACCAACAAGTTATATGTTCGCAGCCACGACGTGATTATAATGATCTTTTCTTCTTCATCCGAGAGACCAACACGTTTAGTAGGCGAGGCAATCAAAGTAACCACCGAGTCTTACGTTTGCAGCCACGACGTGATTGGAATGATCTTTTCAAAATTTAAGTCTGAGCCTTCCGTGACCAAAACGCTCACTGTTTCGGATACGGATCCGAAGTTATCTGTTTTAACTGTTTCTAACCGTTTTGTTCTTGACAGCTTGCAGGGAACAAAGTAAATAAAGGCAAATATTCCTCGGAGTTTATTTATTTTATTTACTTTCTTTAATTCATTTTTTATCCCGCTCTATATTGTAATATTATTTATCGCACTTATGTAACTATCGAAATGCTTAGAATAGGCAAACTTAGAATTAATTCATAGGGTAGTTTAAGACTTGAAACCCGTCGCTAGCTTATTTATTTGTAGGCTCGGTTAAATTCAAACTTAGAAATCCTTCGCTAGTTTATTTATTTTTAGGCTCGTCATGCATATTTAAAATTCTAAAACAACTTTGGTCATCTTTTATTCGCTTTATCAATCATACAAATAAGTTTATCTGTTTTTAAACTCAATGATTTCCGAACTGATTTACTTCTTTGGCGTTATAAATAATTTGTTTTTACTATCAATTGTCAAATACATACTTTTTCCAACTTTACATGTATTTCTCTTTAAATACCATACAAATGCATACTTGTACAAAATGCATTCTTTACTAAATATTTGCAATATTAGTTTAACTTTCTATTTTAAAATTGCATTTTCCTTAGTACAATAATTAACCTGAGTTTGACCGGATAACCGCAAGTTAGCGGATCTTAAAGGATGCCTAACCCCTTCCGTTTAGGATAATAAAGAACCCTTACCTAGAATCTCACTAGTTTCGCAGACCTTAAAATTGGAGTTACATTGCAACATTTAGTTTAATATTTAGGTGTTCTAATTCACCGTAAAAAATAATTAGGTGGCGACTCCTTAAAATTACCCAGGGATCACCGACACGTTGTGCTCCGCTCTGACCTCTCGCGGGGTCGGGTTAAAAATGGGTGCGACAAGACTATTTAAGTAATGAACCAATTTCTATGATATCTTGTCAGTATAATAATATAGCACGTGGGTATCATAGATGACTGAGCTCTTTTTTAAGGAATGAATCAGTCTTCTATGATGTTTTGTCAGCATATGATATATCATGTGTGGGTCAGTCATTCATGATACCTTATTGATATATGATATATACTATGTGGGTATCATAGAGAATTGAGTTGTGTTTTTTCTTGAAGGAATAAACCAACGCTCTATTCAAAGAGAGTCATTATGATATTAGCATAGTTATAAATCTACGCAAATGGTATCACGAAGGATTGAGAAATGACATAGAATGAATGAATCAGTCCTCCATGATACCATCTGCGTAGATTTATATACCATAATGGTATCATGAATGACTCTCTTTGAATAACTGAAGCATTCATTCACGATATCATCATGGTTTATGCAGTCATTCATGATACCATCTCAGTATATGTCATATACCATGATGGATTCATGCAAGACTGATGACACATGTGAAGGACTTAAGAAGTCCACCATGATCTTATCTCATTATATTTTTATACCATGATGATATCATGGAGAATTGAGGATTGTTGCATTCAAGGACTTCAATAATCCTTCATGATACCACCTGAGTATATGATATACCATGTAGGTATCATAAATGATTGAGTAGTATTTTTTTAATGAATGAATCAACTTTTTATGATATCATGTTAGTATATGATATATACCATGTGGGTATCAGAACGAATTAAGTTGTGATTTTCTTGAAGGAATGAATCAGTCATCTATGATACTCTGTCAGTATATGATATATATCAGGTTCGTATCATAGAGGACTAAATTTTTTTAAGGAATGAACCGTCGGTTCCGTGTGATACCATGTAGGTATCATAATATACTGCAACAATATACTTAAACTGCTATTGATTTGATATACAATTTTTTGCGATATAAAAAGATAATATATAAGTTATCCATTTTATTGAAACAAATAAAGGAGCCAAAAAATTGTAGAATTAGATTATGAAAAAAAAAAGAATTTGGAAAAGTAAGATTTAAAAAAAGAGAAAAAATAAATGAAAATAACCTGAAATTTTAAAAATAAAAAGGTGAATGAAATTAGATTATGGAGATAAAAAAGAAAATTTAAAAAATAAATGAAATTAAAAAAGGAACAAGTAATAAAGAAATAAAAAAAGAAAATAAATAAAAATGAAAATGAAAAAAATTAGAATAGAAATATAGAATCAGATTATGGTGAAAAAAATAAATGAAGAAAAAAAGGAGAAAAAACGAGAAAGAAGAAAAAAATAAAAGAAAGAAAAGAAGATAATAAATAGAGAAATAAAAAAGATAAGAAAAAAAAGAAGATAATTAAATAGAAAAAATAAATAATAATTAAAAAAATAAAGAAAATAAAAAACTAAAATGAAAGGAGCTAAAATTAAATATGAAATTAGATTATGAAAAAAGAAAAATAAAGAATACTATGATTTTTCTTTAAAATGAAACAAAAAAGAAGAAAAAGAAAAAAATAAAGAAAAAACGAGAGAAAATAGCATAAAATAATAAAAGAAGTAGAGAAATAAAAAAGTAAGTAAGAAAAAAGAGACAATTACCTACAAAAACTACAAGGGGTACTAAGGGTAAATGATTTTGGAGTATGAAAAGTAAAGGGGGCATGCAAGAGTAATTATTATGTGTTTAGGAGAATTAGTGTAGTTTTCCCTTCATTATTAGCTAAAAAACTACATAATCAGTAGGAAAAAATGACATAAATGGTCACACGGGTGAAACTATTGACACCGGATAGCCGAAGAATCCTAATTGTCATTTTTTAGTCTCTTCAAAATAACTTTATTTTGCAGTCATTTTTCAACTAATTCTAGCATATCTTTATAAAACTGTATCATTATTGTATCGAATATGTATAACTACTATGTATATATATATATATATATATATATATATGTATCATACATATAGAAACTTTATTATTGTTGTATAGAATATATATCCCTACAATATATTTATATATAATGTATCATATGAATAGAAACTGTATCATTATTGTATCAAATATGTATCATTATTGCATAATTATATATAACAAATATATAATCAACATATGGTTACTAAATATATATATTATACAATTATTATACACATTTAGTACGACGAATAAGCACTTCACATCAAAACAAATTCAAAACACAACCAAGCCTCTTCCTCAGTAGTTCGGCTTTTTGTCCTACTATTGTTCATCATTGTTATTACTCCTATTATATATACTAGTATCCGTAATCGCGATGCGCGGTTAATTTAACAAAATTAATTATGTAAAATTGTTATCTTGTTTGTCTGATCACATTAAATTAAATTGTTCTAACAAATTTGTAATTGTAATTTTTCTTCCTATGCAATGGTATCTTAGAATTAAAAAGGGTAAAAATTTATATGCACAAGTATTTACACCAAATCAATAAGTACATGTACATGTCTTCACATATATTTTTATTACTAAACATTAATTAATTACTCATTTTTCCCAACGTATAACTTAATCATAATAAATTAGTATGATTAATTTAAACAACCAATACAGATAAAAATTTATCATCAAATGCTAACTTTACAGCTACACTCAGGCTTCAATTTTTAATATTTTGTATGTAAATCTTACATAAAGGAGGACTTGTCTTAAATTTCTTAACGTAACATCTTATTTAAACATGAATGTTCCTTTCAAATGTTGTCCTTGCAATATTTATTCAAAGAAGTCTTAATGACGCTATATCCTTCAACACTTCAGGATGATGCCTTATTTTTATTTTTAAAAATATTTTTTTTAATTACTTTACAAACATGGAATATTTATTAATTACAGGCCTTGAAAAATGGCCAAGCCGCACTCATTACATTACACTTACGGACTAAACACATGGGTTACCCCTTGGGGTTCCAAACCCTTACTAGAAAATAGAGCTTATATATTGCTCAATCCTTCCATCTTCTACATATGTGGGAGATTTGTTATTTGGCCAAAAACCATTCATCTATTCATGTCTCAAACACCTTACTTTGTGTATCAATATCTCTTTCATTCCTCAACGAAATTTGACGATACTTGACACTAATATCATCTACTCATTTAGTAGATTAGGCATGTGCGAAGAAATGATATTTTCGACATGCGGACCCACATGTTTAAGTCACTAAAGACGGAAAAAACTCAATCTCACATAAATTTTCAACAATTTCACTTGAAACGTGTGTTGGTTACAATGATGTAGGAAACGGAAATATATAACTGCTAAGTATTACAAGCAACTGAAATTACAATTAACTTGAACAATAAACTGGAATTACAAGAAACTGGAATTGCAATAAACTTGGTATGCTAAGTCGAGTGTTTGCACTCTGTCTTTAAGACAATATTGCCCCGTATGTATCATTTCTACGTTCTGGACAATTGTCTCCCAAGATAAAACAACAAATGAACAAATGAGCAAAGGAAACTCAAGTGCTACCGTGAAGAATTTTGAGTAATGAAATGATGCTGGAAGGTAGTAGGAAGAACTGATTTCGTTTCTGTTTTTGTGTTATGTGTAGCTCAACAATGGTGACAAATGGTCCTTTATATAGTTGAAGGAGAGGCTTACCAACTGCCCATATAAGTGTCATTACTGGCCAAGTAATGACAATTATTGAGGTAGTAATTCACCAAAATAAATGGTGAATTTAATGTGCAATGGATGGCATTTAGGAAGAGTAATTCAGCCAAAATAAATGGATGAATTGAGTGCTGGTTGACGTTCTGTTCTCTGCCCAATCTGACTTTCTTGAAACTTCAGGGATCAAACTGTACATATGAAAGAATTCTGGACCAAATTGTACATATGAAAGAATTCTGATCCAAAAAGATAATATCAGAAGAAGCACGGCCCACGGCCCCGAGAACCCGACCGGACGGGCGGCGGTGCGCGTGTGGGCTTTCCTCGAACCGAAGCATATCTAGGTCCTCCCTCCTTTAAACACATGGGATACCCCTTGGGGTCCCAAACCCCAAGCCAACTTTGAGACTTATAAACAAAACAATTCTTTCTTCCTCCACCGATGAGGGAGAATTGATCTCAATACCACACTTTTCCATGCTTCAAACACCTCACTTCGTGGACCAATATCTCTTTCATTTCTCAACGAAATTTGATGATCCTTGGCCCTACGGTCATCTACTTACTTATTAGATTATGCATGTGTGAAGAACCGGATTCTCCAACATGCGGAACACTAGTGTTTAGGCCGTTAAAGTTGGTCGGACGCAACTCCCGCCAAAGAGAAATTTCCAACAACGTGTGGCTGCTTAAGAACTTCTATACTTGTGGACATATCGTTTTAAGCGTTTCCATATCCTTTTCAACAATGATAAAAATTTCCACTTAGAAAAATTTACGTCGACACAAAATATTGATAGTTTAAATTATGTATTGTGTTAGAAAGTCATTGTCTTTAGATATAATTTTAACAATAGTATCAGGGCTACACATAAGAGAAACGTGAAACATGGCTAGCCTAATTCGGAAAGAAATTTTTTGTTTGGGGGAGGAAGGGTTATGAACCCAAGAAACTAATTCATGCTATTAAAACATTGAGGATTTGATGGTGAACTGCAGATGAAAACTATGCGCACTTTTAGAGAATCATCTCCTTTTCATAATTCCTCCCGGAAATAGACTTGGTTCAAGAAAGTATAAATATTATCCATCAATTATTAAATATTTTTAAATATATAATATTATATTATATTGGATAATGTTATATTTTAATAAATTGAAATCAATTGAGAGTAGGAAGATTAATTCCTTGATTAATATTCTCCAAAGATACAATATATATACAAGCATTCTAAGCTTGAATTATGGAAGACTAATCTACCTTACCTAAATTATATGATACTAATTACAATCATAATAATTACAATATATTAAATTAATTATAATAAATGAGAGGTAATTATGTGATATCCTCATAATTACTCTAACAGCCCCCCGCAATCTTAGCTGGAGGTTCTCGGATGCTGAGATTGTCCCTGAAATCATCAAAAAGTACGCGTGGAAGACCTTTTGTGAAAATGTCAGCTATCTAATAACGGAACGGTACATGGAGAACACAGACTTGACCACGGGCAATTTTTTCTCGGACAAATAAGATATCCATTTAAATGTGTTTCGTGCGTTGATGCTGAACATGAGTGCCAGATAAGTAGATTGCACTCACATTGTCATAATACACCACTATTACCTTTTCAATCGGATAATGGATCTCCAGTAGTAGATTACGGAGCCAACATGATTCAGCAACAACATTGGCCACCCCTCGGTATTCTGCCTCTTCACTCGACCGAGACAGTGTGGACTGACATTTAGATGACCATGAAATGAGATTGTCACCCAATAACACACAATAGCCGGAAGTAGAACGACGTGTGTCTGGGCAGCCACCCCAATCCGCATCAGTGTAGGAAGAAAGACTCGAGATGGAGGACTTATACAGATGAAGTCTGAAATGAAGAGTACCCTTAACATACCGCAGAATCCTCTTGAGAGTCCCCATATGTTCTTCCTACGGATCATGTATGTGTAAACAAACTTGTTGAACCACATAGGAAATATCTGGTCTTGTAAAAGTCAGATACTATAAGGCCCCTGCTAGGTTACAATAATGGGTAGGATCAATGTATAGAGTTCCAGCACCATTACTCAATTTCGCCTTCATATCCACTGGAGTATGTGAAGGTTTGCAGGACGACATCCCTGCGTTGTCAATTATTTCTTCGGCATATTTATTTTGACTGAGAAACAAACCACATGCATATTGGAGACAACAATGCCAAGAAAATAATTCAACGGACCCAAGTCCTTCATTGCAAATTCAGCTGCAAGAAGGGACATAATGGATTGACGAAGTGAAATGGATGAGGCTCTAAGAATAATATCATTGACATACAAAATGATATATGTCATGTCAGCGCCTTTTCGATAAATGAACAATGATTGATCAGACTTGCTGTGAGAGAATCCTAATTTGGAAATAAATCCTGCAAACCTGTTGTACCATGCCCGAGGAGATTATTTCAAACCATATAAGGATTTCTTCAATAGGCAAACATGATCTGAACGGGTATAATCGCGGAAACCCAGCGGCTGATGCATGTATACTATCTCTTGTAAGTTGTCATGCAAAAAAGCATTTTTAACATCTAACTGGTGAATGGTCCAAGATTTGGAAAGAGCCAAGCTGAGAACTGTCCGGATAGTTTCTGGATTAACCACTGGAGTGAACATTTTACCACAATCTACCCCAACCTGATGAGACCTGCCATCACCAACAAGACGAGTTTTGTATCTCGCAAAATAACCATCAGAATTTTTCTTATGACAAAAAATTCACATAGACCGAATGATGTTCACATTAGACGGACATGGTACCAATTCCCACGTCTTATTTGTAATAAGAGCATTAAATTCGTCTAATATGACAACTTTCCAATTCGGGTCGGATAATGCATCTTTAGGATTTTTTTGCAGAGGTGATGGTTGAATAGAGGATAGTAAGTTAAAATGACGTTTGAGCGGAAAGATCCCATGCATGGCATGTGTTTCAAGGTTCCGAGGCTGGTCCTCACTGGTTGAGTAGTTTGGTTCTCGGGTATAACATTGGGTCGAGGTGAAGGCTGGAGGCCCAAGTGACTAGGTGTAGCCGTTGTGGTATGAGGCTAGGCTCCAGGAATGCTTTGGGCTAAGGGTGTGGTTGTGGACTGCCCTACGTGGGCCGGACCGCCATGGAAACAGGATTAGGTCGAGGTCTCCGGTCCAACCCCATTTTGTGGTTGGGCCGAAAAGTGTTGGGCATTTTGTTGGGTTGGTTCGACATGTGTTTGGTCACTAAGATGGTGGTGTAAAATAGGATGTAGTCCAGTATCAAAAAAATCATATAAAGGTGAGGATGCCACATGAGATTTAGCAAATGGGAATTTAGACTCATCAAAAATCACATGATGACAGACAATTATCTTTCCATTCGTCAAATCATAACATTTATATCCCCTATGATTTTGTGGGTATTCCAAAAACACACAATGAGTAGAACGAGCCTGCAATTTGTTAATGGAAGTAGATGGAAATAAAGGATAACACAAACATCCAAAGACCCTCAAATGTGTAAAAGATGGAGATGATGATATAACATTTGTGTAGGAGACACGTTGAATAGCAATTTACTAGGAAGAATATTTAAAAGGTAGGTAGCCATTTGAAGTGCATGGTGCCAAAACTTTGGTGGTATGAAGAATGCACAAGAAGAGAGCGAATCATATTATTAATTGTTCGAAATTTTCTTTCGGCTTTCCTATTTTGTGGTGAAGTATGTTGACACGAAAGACGCAAAGACATCCCATGTTGGTGACAAAAATCAGTAAAATGGGCATTTATGAATTCCCCCCATTGTCACATTGAAAACATTTAGTGCTTTTGCCAAATTGAGTTTTGATAAAATCGCTAAATTGTTTAAAAATTGTGTATGTTTGTGATTTATGTCCCAATGGAAAAGTCCACAAAAAATTTGAATAATCATCTAGAATGAGCATATAGTGTTTATGACATGCAGAACTCAAAACGGGTGATGTCCACAAATCACAATGCACAATATCAAATGGCATATAAGTATGTTTATTATAAGAGACAAAAGGAAGCTTAACATGTTTACCAAACACACAAGATTGGCAAACAAAAGAGTCCAAATGTTTATTACACAAAACCAAATTACTCTTCCTAAAATTACAAAAACCTTGTGCTCCTAGGTGTCCCAATCTATTGTGTTATAGAGTAGGAGAAATGGCAGCAAATGCTAATGGTTTGTTCATGCTATTTTGGAAATAGAGGTGATGGGATATAAATCCCCCGTGCTATTGCATCTCATAAGTGGCATCCCCGTCTGAAAATCCTTCACAGAAAAGCCAAAATGATTAAAATTTACAGAAACATTATTGTCAATTGTAAAACATCTAACAAAGATCAGTTTTTTATTAGATTTGGTGCATGTAAGACGTTTTTCAAGTGTAAAGGTAGGTGTGGGGATGGTAGTGTTACCTGATCAATACCAAGAATTGGAATTTTCTGCCACTGCCGACAACAATAATTTTATCATTGCTCATATTACAATAAGATGAGAGATTACATTGAGATACCGTCATGTGTGACGTAGCCTCTGTGTCCATATACCATGACTCATCGGGAACACTTAGATGCATGTTATTCATGGCTTGTTCAATGTCCGTGGGTGCATAACCAACAGAAGATGGTGCCTGAGCCGCAAACGCATGTTGTGGAAGAAATCCGAGAATATCGGGTTGGTAATTTGAAGAGGGGAGAGGCCGGGCCCATAAAAAGGTCGGATATGGACAAGGCGGGGCAGCCCATGGTGGGTACTGCCCCCACTGGTTGCCGCCACTGCCTGGACTGGCCACTGCCGCCGGTAGGTGGCCACCTCCCCTTCCCTGTCCCTTTCCACTATTATTTTTTTCCTTTATTGTTACGGTTTGAACCTCATTTTTTACCATTATTAGAACGATTACCGTGGCCCCATGAACCAGAATTTTGGGGCTCCAAATCAGTGGAAGATGAGTTAGTGGATACGAGAGCGGTTCCTACGGTGGTTGCTCCCGAGGATGATTACTTTGCTTTCCGTTTTTCCTCGAGAATTAACCTCGAACGGGCCTCGTAAAAGGGAGGCAACATATTGCTTTGCTGAATGAACGTAGTAACACCATCATATTATTCATTCAACCCCGCAATCAACTAGAGAACCAACCTTTGATTTGTCACGGGCGAACCAACGTTGGATAGTTGGTCCGCAAGTATCTTTAATTCTTGACAATAGGCGAAGATGTTGGAATAATCATCCAATTTAATATTTATAAATTGGTGTTCAATATAAACTACCCTATAAATTTTGTTATCTTGAAAAGTATTCTGTAACCGTTCACACGCCTGTTGTGTCATAGAATTTGGTTCTAAGATGGTATGGAGAAGATCATTCGAAATTGTGACATAAATTCATTGAAGGCCTATAGCATCTAATCGAAGCCATAATTTCTTGTCCACCGTAGTGGTATCCGATGGGAACTCGGACGGAATGATATGGTCAATAACCTCATAAGCGCGACAGTGAATTTTGAAAAGTTCTGCCCAAGAGATATACTGCCATTTATCCATTTCGAGAGTTGTGGAGATAAAATTCTTGCCGTTCTTAACGGCAAGAACGGGATGAAATGTTTGTTTTTCAGCCATTGGTCCACAAGAAATCAAACTAGAGAATAAAAGAAGTAGTGTTTGATGTATTGGTCGTGGAAAAAGAAACCCTTAGGGTTTGTTTGATAGAAGCTAGTTGGGGTATTAGGGTTTCGGCTAGGGTTTTGTGTGGAGGAAGAAGTAGTTTAGGGTTTTAGGAGAGGGGGGGGGGCAAAAATTTTAGGAGAAGAAAGGGAGAGAATTCGGTGGGAGAGTTTAGAATTAGAGCAAAAGATCTCTGGTACCATATATAATTAAAGTACTAATTTTGTTGGAACCAATTAAGCTCTGCGTACACATAAAAATTTCATTGTGAAATTAGGCTACAAGGAAAACTGAAAATATTTGAAAACTATAACAATTAAATTTCTAATATTTTTGTGATGAATGACTGGGAATTACATGTTTTTGCATAAAGACTATATATATATAGAGAGAGTGTGTGATTAGAAGTGAATCAAAGTGAAAGTAAGCGAAAAAGAGCAAAAGCATGGTGGAAAAAAGTGGCGAGTTTACCGCCCAGGCCACCGCGACACGATACTTGTGGCATTGGAAATAATTAAAAGAAAATGGCACTGCGACAAGAGGCGTGGTGCGGTGCCTAGCACGCTATATCCAACATCAAAATTTCATTCCCCATGTCAAGAGGCATGTCGAGGAGCCCAACCCCAGTGTGTTGAATTCCAATTTTTATGGGATAGTATTTTTGTTCAAAAAGCTCTTACTATGTATAGAATGTTGGAAATTAGCCTTTGGTGGGGAGATGCGTCCACCCATCTTTGATGAATTAAACACTAGTGTTCCGTATGTTGGAGACCTGGTCTCTTTACACATGCATGATCTACGAAGTGAGTAGATGACCGTAGGGCCAAGAATCGTCTAATTTCGTTGAGAAATGAAAGAGATATTGGTCCACGAAGTAAGGTGTTTGAGACATGGAAATGTGGTGTTGGACAAATCTACCACATCGGTGGGAATAGGAAGAATTGCTCTCTATATAAGTCTCTAATGTGGTAAAGGGTTTGGATCCCCAAGGGGTATCCCATGTGTTTAAAGGAGGGAAGACCTAGATGTGCTTGGGTTCAAAGCTAAGCCCACACGCGCGCCGCCGCCGCCGCCCGCCCGTCCGGTCCGGTCTCGGGCTCGGGTCACGGGTCGTGGGCTGTGGGCTGTGGGCCTTTCTGATATTATCTTTTTGGACCAGAGAACTCGCCGGATGTACGAGTTTGATCCCGAAGTTTCGGATGTACGGTTTGGACCAGAATTCTTTCATATGTACGATTTGGTCCCCGAAGTTTCAATATTTACAGTTTGGTCCCCAGAGTTTCTGGGAAGGTGACGGAAGGCAGGAAGCCTACCGTTGGGACTGTTTTGTGAGGCATTAATCAGCCATTACTTGGCTGATTAACTCCTCCATTAACAGCCCATTACTTGGCCATTTTCAACCTTAAATCAGCCTCTTTGATGGCCTTTTACTGCCTTTACTTGGCTGTTTTAATGGCCTCCTAATGGCCATTAACAGCCATGTTTTTGGGCAGTTGTACAACCCCTTCTCCTTGCTATATATTGAGCCTTCTTTGGCTCAAATCAGGAGCAGAAAATAGACGAAAATACAGGCTGAAAACTGGCTGAAATAAGGCAAGAAACGACCAGAAAATTGAACGAAAATCAGGCAGAAAACAGTGACCAAACTGTGACGAAAATCAGTGAGCAAACCCACACATATACACAAGATATACACTACAGAGACACATTATATACACAGAGACAAAAGAGAAGAGTATTGAGAAACTCTTCCTTCCTATTCCATAGCTTCAAACAAGTCAAGTCATATTTGTTTTCTTCGCCAGGCTCAACCTATTGGCTTTGTAGTGTTGAGATTAAAGTGTTGTTTTATCTTGGGAGACTATTGCCCGCTAACGTAAAAGCATATATACGGGGCAATCTTGTCTTAAGAATAGAGGGCTATCCTCGACTCAACACACAACGTTGTAACCATCCAGATTTAGTTGTTTCTTGATTTCAGGTTATCAAGATTTAAGGCACAACAAACTTGCGGCAGTTCTCAACATTGGCTTTGCAAGTTGATCAAGATTCAAGACACAACACACACACGGCAGTTTTGAAGATTGACAATTTATTTATCCTTTCGAACATTTGTAATAGTTATTACTTCCCGTACTGCTCTATAAAGTACCATAGAAATACCAAAAATTTAAGACAAGAGTGTATAGTATTACTATTAGTGTTCGAAAGATGTCGGTCAAAAGTTGTGTGACCAAATCTGGATATGGAAATGGTTTTCTGGTAGAAGAGAGTGATGATGATGAACGTGTTCATGGTGTCACCGCTACCAAGACTGGTGGAAACAAGCGCTCTCGAGAGCTCGAGGATGTCAAGCGGGACAAGAGGAGAAGACTGAAGATGTTATTCTATCTTGTAGCAGAAGGCCTATATCTGTCCCAGACAAAGGATCCGAATAATGGTGAGAAGGAAATGGACACTCAGTCTGATGAAGTGACTGAAGTGAGCCAGAATATGAAATTGGGATAAGTAATTTTTCTTACTTGTCAAGAATAGAGATTAAATTATGTCTGATTAAAAATGGATTAAAGTAAGGAGGAATATGAAAATAATTTATATTCCTTATGCTTTAACAAATTAGAAGTTTAATCTCATCTTCTTTTCCGTTTAAAGATTGGATTTTGTAAACGACTTAAGAAGATCCGTTCTTTTAAGTGTAATTACTAAAGTGTGTAAAGTATGTCGCACATACAATGGAGAAAGATCCACTAACTGTGCGAAAACTCTTACCACTCTTAAGTAAGCGCCAAGAATTATCTGGGCACCAATCTTAACGGAAGGAGTCTAAAAGCTAAAGACGTTGAGCCTGTCATACTATTTGGCAGAAGATCCTTCATAGGATGATATTGGACACTCAGTCACATAAAGCCTCCGGGCGACTGGAGTGGGCCAAAATTCCTTTGATAGGATGATATTGGACACTCAGTCATACAAAGCCTCCGGGCGACTGGAGTGGGCCAAAATTTCTTTGATATGATGATATTGGACACTCAGTCATATAAAGCCTCCGGGCGACTGGAGTAGGGCCAAAAATTCATTTCATAGGAAAAATAATGGACACCTAGTAAGGCGGGCCACAGTTTCCAGGTCTTAAATGATCTGAAGGCCTAAAGAAGAGGCAGAAAAGAAATTGGACACTCAGTCTGGCAAAGCAACTGGAGTGGGCCAGAGTATCTAGATCATATATGATCCGGTTACGCCCTAACCACGGGCAAGAGGTTGTTCATGTGTAGCAACGCCACCTCTAAAGTAGAAGGGGTTGGAGAGGTTGTCCTCAATAGGACTTCATGGATTGTGATCACTCTAAGATGAGGTGATACATATTCCAAACTTGGTTTAAGGGACGCTGTTGGTCAAGCTAGTTTGAGACTAGTCCAATAGGTCTATAATAACTAAGAATGGTACAGTACGTCTGTAGCCAAATGAATGATATATTTGTAATCCGTGCATCTATGCCATCATAGATTAAGACACGTTAAATAGCAAGTCATTCAAAAGCTAACGATGTTGAGATTGTTGCCTTCTGTCGACATAAACCCTCAAAATAAATGTGAGGTAGATGAAGAGGCAAAATCACCTTTCCAAATTCCGTCAAGGGAATAGCGAAAGAAGCACCGCTCCTCTAGAACTTAGTCACACCTAATTGGGTGATTTGAAGTTTATACAAAATAGGGGGGGAGACAAGTACGTTGTGATCTTCATTGATGATGGTACAACGTATGGAATCCTTTGTTTGTTGAAAAGCAAAGATGAAGTTGTTGAAGCAGATAAGCGCTACAAAGCAGAAGTTGAAAATCAACTAAGCCTACGGATTGAGAAATTCGTAGTGATAGAGGGGGAGAGTGTGAAGCATCGTTCATTAAACGAATGTTCATTTCTCACCTCAGTCCAACGGTGTTAGCCAAAGTCGTACGCCCAATTTATGTGGGGTTGCTTGGTAAAAGTTGGAATAATGAAACAGGTCAAGTTGTACCTAAGATCGTAGATTGCATATCCTTTGGATCGCAAATAACGTAGTGATGATCGCCTCTTGGCGTCAAAGAATACTGAATTCTTTGAAGATCGCTTTCCTTGAAAAAGGAAAAAGGGAGTAATTGCTCAAGGTTAACAAGAACCCGCGAGGGCCTGACTGTCCGGAACTGGACGTTCCGTATCTACAGGACTCGAAAGTTGCCGGCTATCCGGAACTTAATATTCCAGATCTGCAGAACTTAGGGATTCTAGATGTTGAACCGAGAAGGAGCAAAGAGGGGACAAAGACTTGTTCCGTACCTTCTAGCTTGTATGGTTGAGAACGAACCATGGACAATTAATAAATAATTGTCATCTCCAAAAGCGCTGCTTTGGAAAGAAGCTACAAAGAGAGAAATAGACTCTATCATATAGAACCATACTTGCGTAATGGTTGATCTTCCTCCGGGAAAAGAACCTTTGGGTTGTAAGATGTGCTCCCCTGTGAGTAGCTTCACATCCAGGGCCTTGCGTGGCATGAATGTTGAATTAGCCTTCCCAACCGTAGAGTTGGAAGAAGAGAATCAGACTTGGTTTTCCGGACTGTTGGGCTTCTTCCTGAGCTTTCATTTTGGTCCTGAAAGTTTCAGATAAAACAGGAACAATGAATCTGACCACAGAAACATTGACTCTGAAGTTAGAATGCCAACAGTTGGAGAATCAACAGTCTAAAAGTAAAAGTCATATTGAAACAAAGTCTCGATATGAAAGATATGGGTATCACAGATGACATCTTTGGAATTGGATTTCTAAGACATCTAACGGACTGGTCGATAGTTGACGATCTCGTTGAAGCCACCAATGGATATGAATCATAGAACGATTGGAATCATGGTGCACCCATAGACAAGGAGCGATATGCTCGGGTCACGTGTAGTTCAATGTATTGTACACACTACAACCGACACGGTATCGTCTTACAAAGCGAGATCGGTTGAACTAAAGTTCACCGATGATTTCAATACATGATCAATAGAAAGGTGTTAAGTCGGATATGACGATATCCGAATTATTCACTTATCTACGGATTATGGTATTCGGATGTCCAGCGGTTACGAGAGAACACTCGTGATGCAAACCGGACATCGTTATGAAGAACACCAAAGCCACAAGTAAATGTGTATGGTGGTTCTTGGAAAATCCTCTAAGCAAACTTGCATCGGCCGATTCATGATGGAATCGGGGTTTATCGCTTTATACAAAGCATGAAAGAAGTTGAGTAACTTCACGACTCTTTAGAGGACGTCCCTTATTGGGAGAAACCCGTGCCTTGAGCAGTTATACACTTGTGGCCGGCCCGGTCGGCTTCGGGAAGGACACGGATGACGGCGTCCGGACATATCTTTTAGGATCGTCGGAGACATAAGACCGTATGGCGAGTTGATCATCACGGGTGTCACATCCTTGTTTACTAACTAAGGGGCTACCCGGAGATCAAATGTTCTGCCTGTCTAGGGGAATTGGCTTAAAACCCAAACAATACGAACCTTTGCGGTGGAAACCCAACCATACTGATTGGAGATCCCAAGAATGTGGTTCAATGGGAAAACTAAGCGGCAAAAGGTTCGGTTGAGCGCTTCGGTGGAAGCAAGAAGCACTTCGGATGATGATTTTGTACGGAAACATGAATCCAAAAGTGTTCCGCGATAGACATTAAAGTCTTTGCTGCATGGTGGGTAAAGGTTAAGCTTCCAAACCTTTAAAAGATCCACAAACGGTTGAGGTTAAGGTTGGGGGAACTTTTAATGATTCCTAACACTTGTGAAGTGGGGTATAGCAGGATACCTTGTAGGAGATCACCTATTTAAGTGCGAGGATGGCCGACTCAAATGAACGCACTTAAGAATCCAAGTGTGTCCATGGCCACAACGGACGAGAAACGTAAGAAGGAAAATGAATAAGAAGAGTTATTGTGTTGATATCGTTGTCTTGGCTTACACTAAACACGACGGTTCAAGACATCACGTTCACCGCGCAAGTAAGTAAGTCCGATGGTATTCAACTAGGGAAGGTTCAAAGCGTAAGCTACCTCTCCCGATGCAATATCTTTTATTTGAAAGATTGCTGAAATGTAGGCACCTTGTGTGTGCGCCACAATCTCTCTTTCATAGAGGGGATTGTTGGAAATTAGCCTTTGGCGGGGAGATGCGTCCACCCATCTTTGATGAATTAAACACTAGTGTTCCGTATGTTGGAGACCTGGTCTCTTTACACATGCCGATCTACGAAGTGAGTAGATGACCGTAGGGCCAAGAATCGTCTAATTTCGTTGAGAAATGAAAGAGATATTGGTCCACGAAGTAAGGTGTTTGAGACATGGAAATGTGGTGTGGGACAAATCTACCACATCGGTGGGAATAGGAAGAATTGCTCTCTATATAAGTCTCTAATGTGGTAAAGGGTTTGGATCCCCAAGGGTATCCCATGTGTTTAAAGGAGGGAAGACCTAGATGTGCTTGGGTTCAAAGCTAAGCCCACACGCGCGCCGCCGCCGCCCGCCCATCCGGTCCGGTCTCGGGCTCGGGTCACGGGTCGTGGGCTGTGGGCTGTGGGCCTTTCTGATATTATCTTTTTGGACCAGAGAACTCTGCCAGATGTACGAGTTTGATCCCTGAAGTTTCGGATGTACGTTTGGACCAGAATTCTTTCATATGTACGGTTTGGTCCCTGAAGTTTCAATATTTACAGTTTGGTCCCCAGAGTTTCTGGGAAGGTGACGGAAGGCAGGAAGCCTACCGTTGGGACTGTTTTGTGAGGCATTAATCAGCCATTACTTGGCTGATTAACTCCTCCATTAACAGCCCATTACTTGGCCATTTTCAACCTTAAATCAGCCTCTTTGATGGCCTTTTACTGCCTTTACTTGGCTGTTTTAATGGCCTCCTAATGGCCATTAACAGCCATGTTTTTGGGCAGTTGTACAACCCCTTCTCCTTGCTATATATTGAGCCTTCTTTGGCTCAAATCAGGAGCAGAAAATAGACGAAAATACAGGCTGAAAACTGGCTGAAATAAGGCAAGAAACGACCAGAAAATTGAACGAAAATCAGGCAGAAAACAGTGACCAAAGCGCGTGACGAAAATCAGTGAGCAAACCCACACATATACACAAGATATACACTACAGAGACACATTATATACACAGAGACAAAAGAGAAGAGTATTGAGAAACTCTTCCTTCCTATTCCATAGCTTCAGCAAGTCAAGTCATATTTGTTTTCTTCGCCAGGCTCAACCTATTGGCTTTGTAGTGTTGAGATTAAAGTGTTGTTTTATCTTGGGAGACTATTGCCCGCTAACGTAAAAGCATATATACGGGGCAATCTTGTCTTAAGGATAGAGGGCTATCCTCGACTCAACACACAACGTTGTAACCATCCAGATTTAGTTGTTTCTTGATTTCAGGTTATCAAGATTTAAGGCACAACAAACTTGCGGTAGTTCTCAACATTGGCTTTGCAAGTTGATCAAGATTCAAGACACAACACACACGCGGCAGTTTTGAAGATTGACAATTTATTTATCCTTTCGAACATTTGTAATAGTTATTACTTCCCGTACCGCTCTATAAAGTACCATAGAAATACCAAAATAGAATTCCAAGAATCTATTTTTATGGGAGTTAGGTTTTTGGAGCAAGGGAGTATGACTAAGGTATCTAAGAAGCAAGATTCATCAAGTTTCTCTTCCGTTTATCTTTTCTCTATAATTTTATAATCTTTTAACACTCATATATGATGGTTGCCGTGACTATAAGTGGCTAGTTCTCTTACTTATAGGGAGTGTTGGAAAATATTTTCTTAAAAAATGAGTTCTTGAAATTATTTATTTTCTCATGTTCGGTTGATTAGTAAAAAATATTTTTTGAAAGATATCCATTCACCTCCTTCCCCACCCCCTCCACCACCCACCCATTCCTCCTCCACCAAGGGCGGGGTGGGTTGTAAGAATATATATATATATATAATAAGATACAATATATGAAATAGAAAATTCGCAGGATGATGGCGTGGGATAAGAAAAAATTTCATATTTTTTATAATTTTTTTAAAATAAAATAAAATAAAAAAATTCACTACAATCCATATGGACAAAAACTGAAAAAACGATACAACAATAATATTCTCCAATCGGAGATTGGGCCTCATATTGTTACTTATTCGTCAAGACTAGGGTGTCCAACGGGGCGGGCGGGGAAGGGTCGAGACCGGGTCTCCGGCGGGACTGGCGGGCAGGGATTAGCGGGACATGCAGATGTCCCGTCCCGTCCCACGTCCCGCTGGAAAGGGGACCGGTTTGGCACTTAATTTAAAAAAATAATATATATAAACACTTCAATAATTGAACAAGATAGTTTAATAAAAATATCTCAATGATGTTTTTGTGCCTCTTATATTATTTAATAGAAATGTGATTTTTTTGTAATATAATTTCAAAATTGCAACTTTGTGGTGTTGTTCAAAAGTTGCAAATAACATAGTAAAATTGCAATTAAAAAAATTACATATGCAACCATACATTTTCGAATTCCCTTACAATGTCTTGAGGATCTTCTGCTGGAATTGGAATTTGTTGGTCAAATTGATCGACGTCGCTTCATGTTCCCTCGGACAAGATTCCATTGTACAATTATACAAATGAGCTTTGATACAATTATACAAATGACCAAATAAAATATAATATTTAGTAGGCAATGTAGACATGTAGAGAGATAGATTGAGAGATTAGAGAGATGGTAGGGAGATTTGTGAGAAAAATGAAGAGGAAAATGAGGTATTTATAGTTGAGAAATATGGTTAAAGTATAAATATATTAACTTAGGGGTTAAAAATAAATATTAAGGGGGTAGGGGGCCATAAATGGTCGTTATAGCCGTTGCACAACGGCCAAAATTGAAATTTGATCATTGTTGCAACTGTTACTTTTGCAAAGGGGGAGGGGGCGGGATCGGGACGGGCGGGACGAGCCCAAGTCCTATCCCGAGTTCGAACCCCGACACCATTTTTTTTTTTTGGGATCGAGGCGGGATGAGTATCTGGACGTGTCAGATCGGGTCGGGTCGGGCCGACCCGTCCTACCGGACAGCCTTAGTCAAGACTCAAGAGTAGTCATCTTTATTCACTATTCTATATCCTCATGGCCATAACCCACGCGCATTGAGGGAGAATTTGTCCGCTTGCTTCGCCTAAGAATTTTGATTTGTACTTGGAAAAAAATGGAGTTTTAAGTACAGACACAAAACTCTTCTTAGATTTAATTCAATAAAATGACGTATTAATGACGTAAGTGACTAAGAAAGAGTCGAGGAAGTACAACTTGTAAATTTCAGTGTACTGGGTTAGAGAAAATAACTTTTGAAAAAAAAGATTAGAGAAAATAAGTAGGAATAGTACAATAATATTTGAGTAATTTAAACAGAACATATTAATAAATAATTAGAAACTCAGACATTGTTTTTGTTTTACTATGGATTTTTGATCGATTATATTTAAGTTACTGGATTCTAAATTAAAAGTTTATACATATTAAATAAATTTCTTAAGACAAATTCAATGTTTGGTTACTAAATTTGTTACAATGTACTTAGTTTAAGTTTTTTAGTTTGTCAATACATATATTTAAAATTACATGCATGAATCTTAATTAAAATAATAATGAAAATGTATAACAAAATGCATGTCACACAAAAAATATAAAAATATTATGTAAATGAATAAATTATTCATTTATCGATAAATAAATAACCTCGCTAAATGAATATTTTTTGTCGGTCCCAATTATATTCATTTATCGAGTTGTAATAATGTGTTACTTGGTAACCTTATTCTGGAATTTGTGAATACCTTATGAAATCAATTATTGACAAATTTTATGTCTTGACAACCTCAAATTTTTATGTCTTAACAACCTCAAATCTTACTCCCTCTAACTCAAAATAAGTATCAGCTTAGGAAGAATCACACTCATTAACAAATCAACAAATTCAATGCGGAGTTTACTAAACTACCCTTTTAATTTTATTTTTTTAGAATATTGAGTAATATTAAAGAGCACTACTTCTTTAATGCTAAGTGTATAGTTGAAAACACTTGCCAATTTTTGTCATGAAATTCTAAGGTAACACTTATTTTTAGACATATTTTTTTTGCTAAGATGACATTTATTTTGGGATAGAAGGAGAATCACATAACACATGATCTTACGACAATTTAAGATGGAGGTAATGATTTTCCTACTCGGGTGGCCTTCTAATCAATGATAAAGATCAAATAATTTAAATTTCACAATTGATCAAATAATAAAATTTAAACGCTGTCAAGCAAATAAGATAATTGTATGATTTGTTTTCTCAAATATTTTATGCGCATAGCGCAAGTACTATACTAATATTATTAAAAGCAGAAGAAAAAAGCACCACATTAAATCAAGTGGCATAACCAGAAAATATCACATGTATTTTATTAACTAATTAACTACTATTAACTAATAACTAATTCAACCATGTGGCATAACCAGAAAAAGCCACATGTAACTTATTAATTAATTATCAACTAATCATTAATTTAAGTGGAATCATATAAGATAGACACACATTAAATTTTCAACAGCACAAAATTTTTGACATTCTAATTACATATCTATCTATTTTTTTTTAAATATCTAAAACAAAAACTTTACCAACGATCTTATTTATTGCAAATTACTGTAATCTGTTGATACATCTGAGCAGTTGGACCTAATAATCAGAAATTATGATTCTTTTTTTTTTTAAGGAACAAACATTTCATGACCATATCCTATAAACAGTTAAATTTCATTTCTATTTTCTATATCTCTCTTCTATATATATTATTAAAAATATGATAATTCGGTCTAGAATTATGATAAGTGACATGTCATGAGAAAAAAACATGTGATAATTTTAAAACAAAATTAGTTAAGTTAGTTATAATAACTTTTTTATTTTAAATTAGGATTAAAAAAAAATAGTTACTAGTTATGTCATACAGAGCACAAACATGTGTAAAGAGAAAAAAAGAAATTAGAAAAAAACAGGATCGTTACCACAAAAATTCCAATTAAAAAATACAAAATAAATATTATTATTATATTAATAATAATAATAGCAAATTTTATTTTTACGAAAATGTAGGCATCGAAGAACATATTTTTCTTGCTCCTCCTTTTAAGCACGTTTATGGCTCCTTTTTAGCAACAAAAATAGCAGTGCACTTTTTTTTTTCAATACTTACAGTACATATTTTACAGTGAAATATTTTTGAATTAGAACAGGTGAGTTCGAATTAATTGAAAGATAATGGTTTAAAATTTGAATTTAATACTTGCAGTTTTGGAGATGGTTATAATTTTCACACTTTATCGTAATTGTAGGAGTTTTCAAATTCAAAGATACCGTTAAGAGTCTCACGTCGGAAATGGAATGAGAATATGGATTCCTTATATGGATTTGGACAATCCTCACCCTACAAGCTAGCTTTTGGAGTTGAGTTAGGCCCAAGATTCATTCTCTACATAGTATCAGAGTCAGACCCATTCCAATTTTTTGTTCACCAATGTTGGGCCCCCAAATTATATTGTCCACGCTCCAGTTAACGAGGTCTGGGCGTGCGTGGGGGTTAGACAATCCTCACCCTACAAGCTAGCTTTTGGAGTTGAGTTAGGCCCAAGATCCATTCTCTACCGATACCTCTGTTAAAAAGAGTTATTATTTTAATCAACATCAAAATAATAAAAAATTAATTGAAAGATAAAGGTTTAAAATTTAATTTAATACGTACAATTTTAGAGATGGTTATAACTTCTCCACTATATCGTAATTAAATAATCTTCTATCTTCTATAAAGAAAAAGAGAGGCAACATAATATTATAATGACTAGTTTCATCACTATAGAATGCCAAGTTTAAGTTTTAAGGACAAAGTTAGAGTTTGAAAAGTATTTTAAAATATAAGATAAATTGTTTGTTGAAATATTTAAATTAAAATTAGATACTCCTATTTTGAAAGATAAATAATGGAACATGAAAGTTAAGTGCATGTCCCTTATCCCACCCCCACCCCCACCCCCACCCCCACCCCCACCCCCACTAACTCACACACACAAAACTAGAAAATAGAAAAGGAGAGGGTTTTCAATATTTTTGAATATGGCTGCTTGCGTCCAACAAATTCGTCAAGTCTTGTCGAATGCGGAGGATTGAGAACATGCGATCCAAGGTTTTGTTTTGAATATTTGTGTACATGTTTGCTTAATTCTAATGGAATAGCTTTATTTAATTGACACCCTTACCCTTATGTTTAGGGTATGAGTTACCAACAATTTGATATCTCTTACTAATTTTCATAAACTTTTTAGTTTTTCCAAAAGACATTTGTCAATGGCTTACTGAGTTGCATGATTTGCATAGAGAAGAGGCACGACCTTGATAACATGTAGTATGAATTGGTATTCATCTTCGAAACTTCATCTTAAGAATTGCATATCCAAATTATGAAGGACAAAAAGATATTGGAGGAGGAGATAGATGGGGTCATTTACGAAATAAAGGGTGTGAACAACAAAGAATTTTGACTAATCAAACATAAAAAAAATTAATTTTTTTCGTTCAAACCAATCACACCCAAAATTGTATTCTATCAAAGTTCTTTTACATGCCAATAGAAAATGGTCTTTGATAGGTGATAATGCATATTGCTCATAATTGTACTGTTGATGGAAAAATGACTGAATCCAGAAGTCTTTACCTTGGTAAGACTGAAGAGGTATATATATATATATATATATATATATATATAATGTTATGATATTTGTAAAATTTATTTGTGACAGATAACTACATGTTTGCTAATTGGAAGAAGCAACAAGAGGCCCTACCTTTCAGGCAAGGAAAGACAAAATTCATGATAGTTTAAATATGCATTTCAATTTGCAGATCCTTTCTTCTCATTATTGTAGATATTTTCTTAAGATGTGATTGGCACAGATTAGGCTAGAAACGAAAATTTTACCATGATGAAATGATCTATATAACCTTACATCGTGAAACTGATTCTATACTTTCTTATATGAAATGAGGAAATTATTGTTGGAAATTTACTAATGTGGAATTAATATATCTCATTATTTATGACTCGAACAATTGGGCCCCCGCACGTCGGAAACGTCGTTTTCACACACGTGCACTCGTAGTGCCAAGTATCGTAAATTTCGTTAGTGAAAGAGATATTAGTACGTAAGTAAATATTTGAGACATAGAATAATGGACGATTATTGGCTAAATAACAAGTGTTCAACGTCGGTACGAAGGAAGGATTGTGCAAAGTGTAAGATGGTGTGGCACCAGAAAGGGCCGCTCAAAGGACTCTAACCGTTCGGGTTCTTAGCGGTTCTACAAGCCACAAGTGTAGCAGTTCATGTTCTTGTATTTCTGAATACAAGATCCAGATTTGAAGTTCTAGTTCAAGATTAAAAGATTGACAACTTCTTGTTGTAATCTTTGTTGTTTATCCTTTCGAAGCACTTGTAATAGTTATTTACTATTCCCGTACGGTTTAATATCCAACAATTATTTATATGTAAACGACAAGCTTTTTATCCTTTTATTGCAGTATGTTCTTGACATCTATAATAAATTAAGACTATAAATTTTGAGTGACTGACAGTTTATTATTACCACATAGATCTTTAGAAAATTTATAATGTTATTAAGCAATAATTAAAACTCATAAGCTTAAAGGACTGTCTCCAGCATTGTCAAATCCAGAATATTGTTGCATAATATTTAGCAGGTGGGGTAAGTTTACATCAAGTAAAACCACCAGTGAGATGAGATATTACGTAGAAATTGTGAAGAGAAAATGGGTTTGGCAGAAGAGATACAAGTCACAATGAAAAGATACCTCACTGGCCATAAGAAAAAAAAAGATTTAGCAAATAAACAAGAAACTGATAAGCCATTTTGTGTGTCCTAGTCTCTCATATTCAGATTTGATTGAAAGGTCCTAAATATTATCTAGTGCTTATCTTCACTTTATATAACGTGAGGACATAGAAAAATTGCCCCAATTAACAAACATATCCCCCCAAAAGGAAAACCACTAAGGCTACTTACAACTATCTCTTCACTAAAAAGTTTAATTTACATTCTCTAGTGTTACTTCTACTTGTGGTTGGTTTTAAGACTTAAGTCATAACTAACCTGCACTTTTTGCCCTTTGTTGGTGCTTTCTTTTGACTATTTTGAATTTTTTGTTACATGAAAGTGTAAATAATCATGCATGTATGCCTAATAATTCACTTTTTAGGAGTTAGAACTCTGTCAAATCTCCCAACTTCTCGAGTGTATATAGCAATGAAGAAGACAGCTGCAAAAGCAAAATCTATTTCGTTGATGGAGTAACATGCTATACTACTGATCCTAATTATAAAACATGATTGGACTTTAATAACCATGACTTGACTAACAGAAAAGGAGAACATAGTGACAATAGAAATGTTTGCATCACTAGAAAAACGCAACTCTGCACCAACAAGAATATATAGAACATTTCCCACAATACCAAATCCCATCAACCTTTACAGTAATGGAAGGACAAGATTATTTGTAAAACCAGAGTATGTCCCTCACAAAACCAGCATTTGGATTTCCCTGATCCTAATTAAGTTATTAAGAAAAATAGTCTTGGTCCATGTATACGTATTTGCATGCATGCACAGATATTTCCATTTCCAGCATAGTACTATGATTAATAGAGCCTCTATCAGTTATATTTTGTAAATCAAAGTATCACTACTAGTCTACTATTCTTTATATCTTTGAGATCTGAAGTTCATTAAGAAACTCAGTAGTTTACAAGATAGAACTGCTGAAAAATCAATAGTATACATTGTTACAATAATCTATATGCTACAACAGATGCTGGGATTATAATCTCAATTTCATACCTAATCCTCATCCTCCCTTAAAACCACTGCTTATGATATTGATCTATTCTAACCAATTTTTGCCTCACGCATTCAGCTAAATTCTGAGAAAACTAACCATTTCACTAGATACAATATATTATAAAGCCCTGCAACGGCAAACTAATTTACATCTTCCTGTGTTACGTGTAAGCAGCTAATTGAGAAGGAACAAAACTTGGTCTGAGGTTGCTTAAAAGGTTCCTCCTCGAACCCATCGAGCTGAACCTCCCTTTGCTGCACTAGAATTATAGTCACCAACGTTAGCTACGAATAAAGGATCCCTCTCCTCAAAAGTTATTTCATCAACATTATTCCCAGACGAACTTTTCTGATCTGTATGTTCCAGTTCTTTTGTCAAATCTTCCATTGTCTTCTTCAAAGTGGATTTGCTCACCTGCCCAGCCTCACCCATTGAGATACCAACCATAGTAATCTTTGGAAGCAAAGGTGATGGATGTACTTCTCTGTATTAATCATTAAAAAACTTAGTTTATTTTCCACAAACAGAATAAATCTTAAGATGGCATACGCTATTTTCATTAAAAAAAAACTGAATGGGACCTTTTATCTTGTATCTGCTGCTGCTTCTGTCCTTCACTCCATGCAGGACTCAACCAGCCCCCAAAAGGGAGCCGGAGATCCAGCCCTAGTCGTTTCTTATTAGAGACATTATCTGCTCCCTCGACTGCTGAGGTGCCGATGCATTGTAGTCGGTTATTATTAGCCTCCAACTGAGAATTATTAACAAACCTGGAAATCCTACACGCTCTCTCGAAAGAAGCTGCACTCCTGCAAAATCAAACAGTTTTGGGATTGAGATATTGCAAATCAAATTTTTTTACCATCCAAATCTTTGCTCAGAGTTTGGAGAATTCTGAGACACCCGAATCTAGCCACTGACAATGCAACATAAAATGCTGAAATATTATCAGTGTTAAAAGATTTTAAGGCATGAACCTTTTGAAAAGATCACTTAGCTACAAAGAAATTCTTGCAAATGGATGAGGTACCTCTTTTCGAATGAGTCAACCATGTAAGGAAACTTAGGTTGAATTCCTGTTGCTTTCCGCAACCACCTGTTACCTAGAAGAACTTTATCGACAGCATGTAGAAGCTGAATTTCAGCAGCCTTTGATATTACACTCAAAGGTATAGCTGGTTGACCCACTTCATCGAGCGCATCTTGCACCTGTCAATCATAAAACCAATGGGTTGGTGATATTTTGTATTTTCCACAGCACAACAAATAAAACGAACTGCTAAAACCAATAAAAGATAAAAATTAAAAAATAAAAACAGGAAAAAGAGAAGAAACCCAAGAGGCTAGTTGCTGATGGTGTACAGTTTGATCTAGGCTATAACCATTCATAAGATGACCACATTTGTGGTTGTCGGCTCTCCCTACTGTTCAAATCCATGTAAAAAAAGTTCAATAGATTCTATTGTCCATCTCTCCACCCCACCCCCAACCCTAACCAAAGGCAAACCACCTTAGAAAATTTATCACTATCCTCCTTTTTAAAGTACTCCCTACGTCCCAATTTATATGACGGTGTTTGACTTGGCACGAAGTTTAAGAAAGAAATGCTTACTTTTGAATCTTGTAGTCTAAAACAAGTCAAAGAAATTTTTATGGCTAGAAATCACGTCATTAAGGGTAAAATGGGAATTTTAGAGTTCAATTATTGATAAATATAGAAAGGTGTCATTCTTTTTCGGACTGACTAAAAAGGAAAAAGTGTCAAGTAAATTGGGACGGAGGGAGTAGCATTCATCACTATTTTGTGTTGCTCCTTGCACATATTTTCAAGCTCTAACCAGTTTAGTACCTCGGGAGGCTCCCACATACTATCTCCCATCTCTTCAATTACTTCGGCTGCCAAGTTGTCATCAAACACATCCCTTCGGCGTTGCATGTGTCTTGTTTGAATCAGTGAATGGAAATGTTGGTCAACAGATTCTTCAAGAATGTTATCTAACATGTTTTTGTCAAAGAAGTAAGGAGTATACCTGATAAGAAGAACAAATTCATATAAGATAACAAGGAGAAGAAGAAAGAAAATGAAGCTGCCAAAGAAAACAGTTAATTGGGAATCACTATTTAGGGCTCTTCTTAACAACTAGATTTTCAGAATAGTGAGTTGATAAGGTTTGGACAAAAGGTGAACTGGACAATCTGCCATTAAAATTAAAAAAAAAAAAACAAATAAAATAAGATACAAGTGGGCTGAACAGTCTAAAATTCCATCCACAAAATCTGCAGTATACTTCAAAAGTGATTATAGTCATGAGAGCTTTTGCACCAAAAGATCAGTCAATAACCTCACCCTTGAAAGTGATTCAAATTGGTACTCTGTCCACTATTGTTTATCGGCTAAGATAAAATGCGGTTACAGGAGGATATACCGATATAGTCATGATTAGGTTAACGTTCAATGTTAATCTGGGCTATAAGTCATGATCCTCTGTTCTCAACATTTATTCCTGCTGGATCACGAAAGGCTATACATTCAGATCCTCTGTTTGACTGTACCTGGACTTTTATCTTCCATTTCCAACCTTTCTTCACAGAAGGGACAAGGAAAGCACCGACAAAATGAACACATTTAAAGACTTGTTTAGAAATTTTATGATGCACAAATTAGCGAACTACGAGATTGAGTTCTTAGTTATTAATAGTGACCCCAAGAAATTAGAATACCTCTTCTCCTTTCCTTTAGGAAGCAGAGAGGTGATGCAAACTTTTGCTGAATATACTAGTCATATTAAATGGTTCTTTCACTAGGAACATTCAATCAAAGCAACTTATGATGCTTTTATCCGCAGAAGTAGGATTCCTGAAAATGAGAATTGATCCTAAAATGTGAACACTATGCAAATATTGTGTTTAGTCATAAAGCTTGTCAAGATTTAGGTTTCCCTTTACTGACGATTTCACTGTCACATATTAATAAGTTACCTCTCATATTTAGATTTCTCCCAAAATAAACACCACCATCCCTAAAGGAAAACTTCAGTAGAAGTTTTGTACAATAAAGAATAACATGTTGAATCCACCTTTATTCTGTTCATTTTTCTTCACAAAATCGAAGTCACCATATATGACTCCGCATCTTTCATAAACAAATATTAAATAATTCATACATTCAAAAAGATCCAATATTACCATTCACTAATAAATAGTGTAGTACTTCTTCATGAACCGCCACTATGAATATAGAACGTCATAGCAACAAATAGGAATAAAATGGCTATAGGTCACATATGAACTACCAGCAAGATTATAGCGAAGAAGTCGACCCCTGCCCTCCATTACTTTTAGTAACCATGAAAATCAAATTGAACATTCGATTTGGACCAGAAAGAGTATAATATATTGAAATTTCAGAAAGCAAACGTGGGGTTTTTGAGCCTTTCACTTTTAGACCAGAAATTGCATGATTGGCACTCATTACATATCTCAAAACAGTGTTGTCGAAGGCTCATTTGAGGCTCTCTTAAGCCCTGAAACTCAATTAAAGCCAGGTTGTACGATTTGCAGTGAGGCGCTAAGATACTAAGGCGTGTGTCTCATAGCCCGTCAGCTCTGTCTTTAAGAGGGCAATAGTAGACACTAGATATAGGGTAAAAAAATACATTAATTATTAAAAAAGCATTACGAAGAATTTGTATATATGTTTAGCTAACCAGTCATGTGAAAAATGGACCTTGAACCTAACTCAACCCTAAAAGCTAGCTCATGAGGTGGATTGCCCAAGACCATATGAGGAGGCAAACAACACACCGATTTGGGACTGTAACAAAATGTTTTGACTTTTATTTCATTCTATTCATTGACGTCAATTTTCACTGTAGATCCTAAGCTTTATGGTTCAGTCTCACTCATGTAAGTGATACACTCCTTGCAGTATCAACGTCTGTCTGATCTTACAGTGCACTGTGTCAAGTCAGTTAGTGTTAGGAGTCACTTCAAGATTTTTTCTAAATCCTATATTGATTAATAGACAAACCAGATATGAAAACCAAAGGTACTTCATCCTCTTTGAGGTTTTGATTGAATGTTGCAGGTTCTTTTACAGTTCTGAATAAAATTAGCAAAAATAACTCGCATCTCCTTGTTAATCGTAATTCTCAATATCACAACAAATTTCATCTGGTTGACAATTTATTTCTATTTAAAAAAATGATGGGTTCATTTGGCTGACAAATTCATAGGGATGAAGGACCAATCAGCATCTTACCATGACCATGAATACGATGTTTGCACCATGCAGTCATAGACTAGTATAGACTTATTGAGACACTGTTATACATCAACAACCCAAAGTGGGCTTTGGTTAACAAGGCTAGTATGAAATACTCAGTATGATAATATAAGTGAAGCTTCAGATGTCGCAAATCAGAAACACAATGGACCGTGCATATAGAAGATAAATTTACCATTTTATACCATCTGTAGTTGCTATAGCAATATCTAAGTTCTGAGCACTGAAAACAGGAACACCGTCCACTTTTTTCATTCCATCAGACTGCTGCATAGCCTTAAGCAGCTTGTTGGCTTCCTTGACCTGAATGTGCAGCAAATATTTGCAGAGATTATAAGCTGATGAATAAGTAGCTTTAACAGTTGATTTCCAGAATCAAATCAAGATCTCAAAACAGCATTAAACCTGTTTCTCATTCGGAACAAATTGGAACAAGTGTGGCTTTTCCTGCACAAAAAAATTAATATGGTGGTAAAATTGTTTATGGAAGATGATAACATCATGAAGTTTCCAGTAAGGAGGAGCAACGGCAGAACCTGGTACATGTAGTATCTATAGTTTTCAGGTGGAAGGGAATCCTTAAACTCTAACAGGTATCATTTTACTCAAAACTGTCTTAACCATTCAGAACTAGCGAATTCACATCTCTTACTACACAACAACCCACAAACTACAGCGTCGTGATGAGAGCTTCCCTCATCTAGATACCATAGGAAGTAGGTTGGTGTTCTTTCTGTAACAGCCCAGAGGGGAGGTGTTGCAGACCTATAATAAATAAAGTGGTCCCTTCTTATTAGTTTAAGCTATAATTCAGTAATAGAAAAAACAATTTAGGGTGTGTTCGGTATGGAAGAGAACATTATCCAGATTTGTTTTCCAATTTTCCCATGTTCGGTTGGTCAAAATTTTTGGAAAACATTTTCTCTAGGAAAACAAGTCCACATGTGGCATTCCACATTGATTGTGTCCTCCCCACCTTCAGTCTCAACTAGACCATAAAGCAGTACTAGATCCAATATGATTCTAATCCCAGATCTCCCAAATAAATTATGATGCTTCTCTCCAACTCCTTGTTGTTCAAGATTAGTTTGTTTCTTCTACAAAGTTCTCGTTGTTGGATCTTAACCTATTTTATCTAACTATGAACTCATCGAAAAGATTCTATCATCCTTAATTCCTACATACAACTCCCCCCCCCCCCCCCTCCAAAACAAAAAACTCCTTTCTCATTGTTTTTATTCATTTGATTTTTCTTTTTCTTTCATTTAAATGCAGTGTGGGGATAAATATCTGCTTTCTTCGCTTTGATATCTACTTGACTTTACTGTAAATTATTCACCATCAACGATTGATGGAAATATGTTCAGAAACATAAAAACTGAAATATTCCTATTAGAACACAATAGTCAAGTAAGCAGCACACTATCCTTTTTTTTAATCAGGTGCCCCTTTTAGTACAAACAGAAGGCGATTAAGCTCTGTAAAACTAACAACTCCAATTTCGAAATAAAATACACGTCATATTCACAATTTTGACCAAGAAAGTACCTTAAAATGTTCATATGCTAAATCAAGACGGCATGCACCGACCACTCCACTAGGAATATTCAGCTTTTTAACATAAGAAACTGGAAAAACAAAAAAGTCAGCATGTGAGAGATCTCAACAGATAAAACATTATCACGCAAGATATGAAGGACTTCCCCATCAAGGAATTATTCAGTTTGAGGGGAAAAATAAACGAAAGGATTCCAAATACATGAACTTATTAAGTTTTTCTTTTGCTTTTTTCTGTAAGCAAAAGTAAGAGTTACATGATTTTTATCAAAAAAGATAAAAAGAGTTTGAATTACTTGACCCAAAGTTTAAAAGGATATTTTCCATGTGAACATGAATCATTTGTGCATTGTCATCTCAGCAGTCTAAACGGGCATCTTATTACTTTATCAAAAGACACAGTAATTTGTATCCATCCACGACATTATTATGTTTCCTGGGAGAGTGGCGGCACCATATAATAAACAGAAAAAAATATCTAACTGTTTCAAATAAGACCTGCATCACCGAGATCCATGAAAAAACGGAATACTGGACCATTCCTTTCGCTCTTAGTAACTGCTGCAAACATTTTCTTCAGCCATTCTGGTGTCCTGAATATTACAATATTAATCTTATGAATGACACAAAACACTCAACATACAAACTTTTCGAACTACTGACTAGTATGAGAAGATACCATGAAGATAAGATAGTAATTTAAAAACCACTATACTTTGTGCAAATATTATCTATACACTAGCCAGCTAAGGAATTTGCTTGTCAATGGCAAGCAATTCAATTAAAACTTCAGCACGTACCAAATAAGATATGATTTCCAGCTTCACGTTCAGGTCATAGGATCATAATTGAGCACAAGTAGTTTACTCAACCCAAAAATGAAAGATCCAAAACAAAGATAAGACACCTCTTGCTTCATGGAACAGCATAATTGAGAACAAAATCGTAATGGCTTTAACACACAGCTGCAGTTCAAAGGGAATTTCTATACGAGATTATCAACGAAACATCTGCAGATAATACTAAAGACCATCTATTGCTAGACTCATATTTTATGCAAGATGCTTGCAGAAGTAAAAGAGGCAACTATTTGACATGTATTTTTGTTACAAAACTATTTAACATGTGATTTGAAAAAAAACTACTACATGTAATTTTGAATTTCACCAGAGTTGTATTTCATTGCTTTATTTGCCCACAAAACAGGTCTTGAATTGAGATGGTAAACATTTTTCCTCGGTGAATCTTGATAAACTGATACTAGGAATCTATTTGGAGAAAAGCTAGTCAAAGAATGGGCATAAGAGATATTTTTTTAGCGTAAAGCAACAACCAACAATGGCTTTTCAGCAATATTCCGTTTTTACCCATAATCACCAATAGTTTTTCAGCAGTATCAGTTCTTACTCGCAACTTCTCTTTTAATCAAGTAACGATCGGCTCTTACCCTCTTCACGACCTCTGCAAAATGCAACAATTTTGTTTCCTTTCGGTGCTAGATGCTCCATTCATTCCTCTAAACTCGATTATGCTATGAGTAGTTAAAACTTTACTGAGCAAGCAAACTAAACTTTGTTCTAAGCACAAAATATGACTAGCTTTCTTAAACCTTTAGGAGCTTTAGATGGCTTAATGACTAGTAATGACTAATGCTCCCATTCTTCAGTAATTTCCTCAATAAACAGTTAAAAAATCGAGACTTATTTATGCAATCTTCCAGGCCATTGAAGAAACCAGAACTCAACCTTGTGACTTCTTCTGGAAAAGCTGATTATTGACACTTCCAAAGGATAATACCTTTTTAGTAAAAAAAAACAGTTCCTTTGAGAGAACAGAGCGAGCTTATGAAACAATGGCGCTCTAGTTCCATTGCGGGCATATACTGATTTCGAGTCCTTTCTTCATTTCTGCAATTGTATTCCATCGATTGCTTCCATAGAAAGGTCTCACATTTTCTTCTATTTCTTTATCTCTCTTGATCACAAAAAAAAAAAAAAACTTTGAAGTGATAAACTCATATTAGAGCTTCTAAAGCTTTATTCTCATTTCAATGGTTTATGACCTTAACTTAGAAATTTGTTTATTGAATCCAGAGTAATCAGAACATCTTCTTCATTTTCTTTCCCTCGGTCTTTCTTTATGATTGCTAGCATTCATGACATCCTCACACTTACCCGGTTTGCACTACACAATTTTGCCTAAAAAGCTATTTAGCTGCTTCTGATATGGCCATACTAGAGTACAATATTAAACATGTTCCTGCTTCAAGTATTTGTACTCGCGTGGATTTAGACAACTAATCACACCCCCTAATACTAATACTTTCTCAGTTCCTACTTGTGCCTAAACATTGCAACAGAAGAAAAAAGAACAACAATTTGTCTGTACCCATATCGATTTTCATAGCTAAAACATAACCTGATATGAAGGGAATAGGAAAACAGATATAAAGATTACCTTTTAGAGATAAAGGGTATGTCAAAGTGGGTAGATACAGCCATAAGACCGGTCCCAGAAAGGTCACACATGCTAAAAACCTGACCAGCAAAAGCTGGCCCGCCTTTTCCGGCGGTGTTGAGCTCAGAGATTCTCACCGTCGATGGAAAACCCGACCCGGAATCCGAAGGCATGTTCTTGAACGATGCGGGTACCCTTTGTTGTCTTGAATACGATGATGAATTCGACTAAGTGGACACAAAGGGAGAGGAATTGAGTGGTAAGAACAATTGAAGTGAAGAAATTTAAAAGGGCAAAGGGGGGAAAATGGGGCAATGGAGCGAAGGAGATTGAATGGAATAGGATTGGATGAAGGGGGAGAGGTGATTATTATTGCGATGAGGTTCACTATCACTAGCGCAGGCAGGCCATGGACCAGTGGATGTGCGGATTATGTAGGTGGAGATTTCGTAAAAAAATTCTACTGTTGGGGGTGGGGGGCGAGGACAAATTAGACTTTTAGCTCAAGAAAGAGCTAGTTTAGAATTTGAAGTCGTTTTTTATATTCTATTTAAATTGAGAAAATGGCGAATGTCCCCAATATATGATCATATTATCAATTATACATTTTATTTTTACGGGATTTTTAATATTCCTGATCAATTTTAAAGTGAAATTGTTTACTCTCTAAAACGCTACAGTCAAATCTAGAATATGCGGTGAAATACACGCATCAACCCAATTTTAACATATGTCCAATAGGGACTAAATTAGACCCCAAACATGACATGTTGATATTTCGGGCATTGTCCCTGTTCAAGGTTTGATTTTTCAACGTTTAATTATTTTCCTCTCCAATTTCAATAATTGATTTTTCAGTTGCAATTCCAATACTCAATTGAAAATATTCAGTCGATTAATCAGCCATAACAACTAATCATATACAGAAAAGTAGCAAACACTAAGCAATAACTGTCACGATCCGAACCAGTGGATAATGACGGACACCGGACCTTACGTGCTGAGTGCCACTAATCATACATTTAACATCTAACCATAATTAATCATGGACCCCAAGGGCCGTCACAAAGTACCCTGCTGACACATAAAAATGATAAACTGGAAAGAAACTACGTAAGATCTTACAAACAGACGAACTCAACTCATGCATACATACATATTAAGGCCGATATACCTAAGACATTGTCTACAAGCCTCTAAAGAGTACGCAATATCATAAGGTCAGGACAGGGCCCCGCCATACCCATATGTGTTGGAGTGAAACTCTACTAAGCTCAGCAATGACTTAAACACTAGGGTTCCGCATGTTGGAGACTTTGATTCTTCACACGTGCATAATCTACTAAATAAGTAGATGATCGTAGGGCTAAGAATCGTCAAATTTCGTTGAGAAATTAAAGAAATATGTTCAGTGCTTCCTCAGTTTATCCAATTATAAAATTATACAAGTCAGCTTATCTGTGGAATGAGAGAAATATGTTCAGTGCCTTGAAATCCATACAAAGATACTAACAATATTACATCCTGCTGTAGGATTTTCAAATGGGAATAGCGCTTCCTCAGTTTATGCTTGATTTTAGTGGCGCATCTAGTGATATATTATTAATTTGGATTCTTGGAGGTTTTATACTGTTGTCAATGGCGTTGGTGTTGTTTATCTATCAAGAGCATCAAAGTATGGGGGAAATTATGTCAGGCGTGAAACTCTTGCCACTTAGTTTGAATTAGTAAAGCCCTCCTTGGCTCCAAGGTAAATATTTTTGCTAAGCTTATGCACTGCAAGTAGAATACAGCTTACTTAGCTTAGGATTGTGATATAGCCATTGATTGATTGATTTTACATGCCAAAAGAATCAAGTCCAGATTATATGCCTTGCATATTGTCGCCACTACAATCTTACATGATTGTGTTTGAAAACAATACCCTTACCTCTTATGGCTGCTCTCCTGTTTTGGTTAGGATATTCACAAACCTTATGAAATTTTATTAGAAAATATATCTTCTTGAGGGAAAAAATTATTTTGCCTGAATCCTCAATCTCTGAAACTTAAGCATTTTGTCTTGGTTGATATTGAGTATGTTCCATATGTGATACTGATTGTTTCTTCAACTGCTTATGACACTTGAAATGACAGCAAAGTTATGGATGTCTTCATAAGGCAGCTGAATTCATGGATATTCCAGTTCGAAGAGCCGGTGATGAACCTCTTCAGGAACTCTTCAAACTTGAGAAAAGTGAACTGAACCTGGATGGTAAGAATGCCAGGCAGGAACAAGCAAAATTTTGGGAAACGACATCCTGCTATTGTTAAGGTGAAGCTCCTAAGAGATATATCCATGATAGTTGAAGCATTTTGTATTTGTCATGAATCACTTTTAGCTAAGTTTAGTTTCCTTCCTTTTTTCAGGCCGAATTGTTGATTCAAGCCCATTTACTTCGTAAAGCAGATACTTTCTCTAGTAACTTGCAGCAAGATTACAAACATGTGCTGCAGCTTACGCCTCGCCTCCTCGAAGGGCTAATCAAGGTAAAATTTTGCGCTACTTTTAGTATCATGCCGTTTTTCACTCTCAGAGTTAAGTTTCATGCTATTACTATTCGTCAGATGGCACATCTGATTCTAGTTTCAAGTTATTCTTATTCTGGTATGCTGACTCTCAGTACTTTTGAGTTGAATTTGATATATTGAATTTGCTATGGAAGTACTAGGGTGCTGGTGGAAAGCTACTAGGCTGTCCAATTGGAAGTAATTCGTCTTGATTTTCTTGCTAGAAAACATACCTCCTTTTATTTTCCAGACAGGAATAACCGAATAACCACAACAAATCCAACGTAAATACACGTTTTCAAGAATTGTCCCAACCAATTTCTGCTCTTTAGATTCTATTTTCTGATCTTCAACAATCCGGACTCCTTATCTACTTTCTCGTTTGCAACATTGTAGTAAAATGTAAAATATGAGGACAAAATGAAGATATTAGAACAGTATTTCACATCCCTTGACATATTTATGGCGGTTAGATGCTACGTTTAAAGAATTCTTGTGATCAGTATTAGGTGTTCTAGATAGTTGCTTGGACTTAGTTAATTACTAATAGATGTAGCTTTGAACTTATTTGGTCAAACAGCTTTTCTTTCAGGTTGAGATTGTCTGATGTTGACGCAACCAGCCATCTATTTTATTTGTGTTAATACCATTTGCTGATGGTCAGTATGTGTTGGCTAATATTAGTTGACTTTAAACTTTAGCTTTTGGTTTCTTATCTACCCTCTTTCTCAATTGTGACTAGGAGTTGGTCCTCTTGTTTATTGTTCATGCAGATGGCAACTGTGCCGCGCACTGCTAAGGGACATGGTTGGCTAAGGCCTGCAGTCGGAACCGTCTAGCTCTCCCAGTGCATAATTCAGGTCTTTGATTTAGTGCTGTTTAAGAAATACTTCTCTGATCGTCTCAAATGACTTATTTACTACTACTATTGAAGTAACTGTGAGCATAGTTTTGTCAACCAACTGCTAAAGTTTAGGTTGTATTAGCAGCAAGGGAGTATTTAGCGCAGTCTTTACATCCATGAGGAGGTATTTGATTATGTTTTGATCTAAAGGGAGGTAACCTTCGATTTCCACCATACACATGGGAGCAAATTAGATTTTCCATGCTGACTAGACCTGGCAACTGAGACAGGTTGGCCCAGTAAACCGACCTCACAGAAAACGGGGTCAAAACCGTCCAAGATGAAAAAAGGCAGGCTGGGCTGGTCCCAAATGTAGCCCAAAAACGGTGCAAACCGGGCTTGGCTATTGGAATGGACCAGGACCGAGTTGGCCTGTAATCGAAAAAAGTAACTTACATTTTAATAATATTTGAGGTTCCAATTTGAAGAATTCTTTGAAATAATCATCAACTTCTCTTTAAAATCTTCCGCCGTTAATAATATTCGAGGTTTCAATTTAAGATTTTTAAGTATTCAATTTGGAGTTCATTTGAAAGTTAAACATGTTTGAGATATTTCTCTTCAATATATTTTTTTCCCAGTTTTTATCAATATTTTACATATTACAATGTAATGTTTTACATTCTTCAATATTATGAACAATAAGTTACAAATAAACAAACAAACTGGGCTTCGCCTAGTAAAAGCTAGTAAAACCGAATTGCTCAGGGCCCAAGAAATTTTAACTGGACCAAACCGGCCTAGTTGGTAAGTCAATGTTAAACTCATGCCTCCTTTCATTGTATCAAAGGCGTATGACCTTATGTTATCTTGCATTAAAAGAAAAGCTTCTTCAGCTTTTCAGAAAATTGAATCTTGTGCGTCTGTTGTGGATGCAGGCCGTTCCTCTTAGTGCTAGGAAGGCTGGTTCAGGATCCTCTGAAGGTGTAGCTTCGCTTTTACAGCTTCCACATTTCAATGATGCAGTCATCGCAAAGATAGAGAAGAAGGTAAGCATTCTTTTCCTATCCAGACATATCAAAGATATTCCTTAAGAAGATAGCTATAGACAGTTACTAGGGAAGTATGGTTGTTTGAGTGTCCGTACATGCAGCATTCTTTCTTCGGTTCCTATTTACCACACTCTAATTGTTTAATCATTATTCGTACATGGTGCTCGTCATTGTCATAACCTTTACTCTTTTTTGTCCATGGAAGGTGCGTACGCTACAAAACCTCCAGGACATGATCCTTCAAGAACATGCCGAGCTGCTTTCTGATGTTGCTGGCCTATCTGCTACCGAAGTACAAGACGTGGAGAAGGTACTGGAATTGATGCCTCGTGCAACAATTGAAGTTACTTGCGAGACTGAGGGCGAGGAAGGTATACAAGAGGGGGACATTGTCACAGTGCAGGCATGGGTGACACTCAGACGAGCTAATGGTTTGATTGCTGCTGTTCCACATGCTCCATACTATCCATTCTCCAAGGGAGAGAATTTCTGGTTTTTACTTGCAGATGCCAATTCAAACGATGTCTGGTTTTCTGAAAGTATCAACTTTATGGATGAAGCAGCAGCCATAACAACTGCTTCAACAATAACCGAAGCGAAAATGGAAGCATCAGGGGCAAATATGGAGGAGATTGCTGCCGCTGTTAAAGATGCTGTCGCGAAAGTTAAGAGTGGATGCAGACTGGTCTTGGGCAAGATCCAAGCTCACAGGCAGGAACTTACAATCTAAACAGCCATTTGATGTGTGACGCGTGGATTGGGTGTGACACAAAGACAAACTTAAAACTAAAAATATTGAAAAGGAGCAGAGCTGGAAGTCAAGGTGGTCATGTGGCTGAGGGAGTGCAGGAAGAGAATGACGTTGAATATGAAGATGAAGATGACATTGAAGAAGACGAAGAGGGCGACCAGAGCGAGTATAGCGACGATGAGGATGAAGACGAGGATGATGAGGCTGACAAACAAAATAATACTAATAGAAAGGGCTTTGCTAATGGCTCCTCTCGAAGAAAGGGTAGAAAGTAGTTCAAGGTAAATCCGATTCGCATGAGGGACAGAATCACAAAATGGTCCGTATTTTGATCTATTCATTTTCTAGAGTTGGCTTCTTGGTAATGAATGGACCACATTTTAAGAAAGTTAATTTAAGAGTTTCACCTAACATTCTTACATGGTTTGGGCCAACTTTTATTTCCATTCACATTTCTTACTCTGCATGTGCATTGATTTGTAGTTCACCTCTCCTTGCCATTGGAAAAATTGGTTCCGACAGTTCTCAACCATCGCCTTTGTAGGAGCTCGTATGCTCTTCCTCTTGACATAGGCATGAGGTTATAGATTCAAAGTGATTTAGCGCTTTACATTCACAACCCCATCTCTGCTACATAAGGGTGTCAAATGGGGGGTTGGGTTGAATTTGAATGGGATAAAATAGATTGAGCTAATAAATGGACAAATCAAAGTTACTTGGGCTAGTAAACAATCCGATCATAGCCTAACTTGTTCAATTCTTAGCAAATTTTAATTTCTTTGTTTATTTTCTTATAATTTGTAACTAATGAAACTTTTTTGTCCTTATTATTGGTAAATATAACGTATCAAGTAAAAAAATATTTTGATAATGTTTCCCAAAGGTCAACTTGAATGACACATCAATCCTACTTTAGCTGGGTTGTATTGCATGTGTCAAAATGAGTTTAATTAACAAATGAATGGGTTAATAACCATCCAAACTTGAGTGAGCCATGTTTTCATGAGTTAATTTTGCCACGACAACCATCACTTGATGCATCTTGTAGGTTAAAAAGCTCTTCACTTGATCAGCTTCTCACCCTCTCATTTCACTTGAATATCCATTCGTCATGGGGCAGCTTAACTTAAAATACACCTATGGTTTTGGGTGTTACTATTGGTTCATTTGACAATGAACAGTTAAATTCATCTCACACGAGAGGGAACACAGCAATAAATGTCGAACAAATAAGAAATTTATAGGGATTCAAATCATTAAGTTGACATAGAGGATTTTGTTTCACTAGGTACAGTTGATATTTCACCAGGTTCAGACTCGTTAACTTCTCTGAGTTGCTCTACATTATCTTCATCTACTTCATCTGCTTGATCTTGAGAGTTCTCGTCGAACTCAGACTCATCTACCTCTTCTGACTTACTTACAACATCACTGTCCTGAGATTTATCAAGATCTTTTGTTCTTATTTTCACTCTCTTTCCTTTTATGTATCGATATTCCCACTTTGGAGGTGGATATTTCTTATTCAATTTCTGGTACTTGTTCAACATTCCAAGTTTCTGAAAAACATTTCCCACCATTGTGACAACTGGTACAGTTGGCCTAATACCAAGTTCTTCCATGTCTGCGAATATCTGCAGATGAACACAAATCCAGATATTAGCAATGAAACAGGACATGACCATTAAGAATACAATGCATTGATGGTTCATGCAGGAAAAAAAAGCTTCCTACTAAAATATAGTATCAATTGAAAGCAGAGTAAGAAAATCCCTTCCAAATGCAATCAATACCTTTTCAAAACCAAAACACTGGAAGCAAAAGTATGTAGACTCGGAAAGAGTATTGACAAATTCGTGGAACAAGTTACATGTACCATATAACATTCATTCAAATTTAGCACCCCCCAAAAGTTAGATGTACTATGAGACCTTTCACATTTAGTGTCCTGCCAAAATTGACCTTTGTCGGTTCACCATCTCAAAATAGAATTCACTTCTGAGAGAGAGTTGCTACATTTTGAGCGTTACAAAAGGTTACAACTGGTCTACTTTCACTCTTATGAAGGGATAAAAAAACTAAGATGGTCCCTTAAGTATAGGTATTGGAACATTGTTGTCCCTTATCAGTAACATCCTTTATATTTATAAAAGTGGACAGCTTTAGTCTAACCCCTAACAGAATTTTCAGAACTAACGGAAAAAATTCTGGGGACTATTTCTTCGTATCCTGGGGATTCGAAACATTGCAGAAAATTTTGGATTTGAAACATAAAAGAATTATATAAAAAAAATTAAACACGTCGATCTTAGTACTTCACTTTTGCAAAGAGGGAGTAACATTTTAATTTTTTTTTTCACCAAGTAATATCGTGAGTTCATGGCGGAGATCCGCGGTGGAGGTGAAATTGGTGCAGAAAAGTAAAACGACTTCTCTTTTTGTTTCTAAAACCTCATAAATAATCAACTGAAGGGTTAAACTTGGCTTCTTTGCTAAGCCCTTAAATACAGTTACAATTCTTTTCATCTGTGTATCCAATTCTTTAAGTTACTTTCAAAATAATTGTGCGAAGTATTACAAGCTACGGATCTTAATAGTAATATTAAAAATACTGCAATTTTGCACTATTGCTAACCGCAAGACAATCAAATCAAATGAAATTCACAGAGAAAGTTAAACATAGAACATACATAATCCACTCCACCCATTATGTTTCTTTATTTACCCACAACAACTTTGTGGTGTATATTGCAATTAGCTTATGCAAATGGTAGAAGTTACGTTTAGATGGACTCAGAGAAAAGAAGAGGAAGAGACATTCCTTCAACAGCTTTGCTGTAGAGGATGGTAGTGAGTTTGTGGAGGGGAGGGAAGAAGAGAAAAAATACGGGAATAGTGAAAGGATGACCAGCTACCGTTAATTTGGGTACTTTTACGTTAGCTGTACAGATTCTGTTAAAAGTTAGACTAAATTAAGCTGTCCACTTTTGCAAACATAAGGGATGTTTTATATTCAGTTGTATAAATAAGGGGAAAAAATACTCCTATACCCACACTTAAGGGACTATCTTGTTTTTTCTCTCCTTTTGAAGGCAACTTGTTATCTTTTCATATTCCTGAAAGCCTTAACCAAAGGTGACAACTTTCACCAGAATCTGGCTTAGTGACAACGGGAAGGGACAAGTTACATGTACCATTTAGGGGTTGTTTGGTTTAGATAAAAGTTATATAGGGATTAACAATGCAAATATTAGCATACAAGGATTAGTAATATAGGGATTGTTATGCGGGAATTGTAATGTAGGGATGTTTAGTTGGATGTTTACTTGCAATTTTCAACACTATTGTCAGACTTCATATATTATATCTTCTCGTAAAATAATTTTACCAGTTTTTTAGATGCATTATCAGGTCTTTTTTTTTTTTGATAAAATTAAAAATTTACATTATCATGTCTTCTTTGATTCTGTCAAAAGCTTAATCTATTTTACACGTACAGGAGTTCTACTGAAGCCGTGTTTATTATATGAAATACTCTCTTTTCAGCTAATTCCAATTTTCCTTCCAGTATTTCCGTGCTTAATCTGAAACTTCAACATATCAGATTTGAGCTAGTTTAGTTGTTGTAATATAGACAGTTCTATTGGCAGTTACTAACCTCAAAGCGGTCTCTTCACTACCCATTCCCTAAGCACCATCAAACTCCCTCACATATAGCAAACTAGCTACCATCTCTAGAAATGTTTTAGCAACCACAAGGAGTTTGTATGTGAACAAGGGCATGGAGGTATTGGGAAATTGGCTGTAAAAGAAGGAAGGGATGACATGAAGCAAAAACCAATGACGCATTTTGTTTTTCTATGATATTGTTGACTCCTCTATCAAAGAGCTAAACTAGGGTTGCATTCAAATGGAAATATTAAGTGTTCTCGTTGTGGAAACACGGACCAAAATAAGAAACACAGAGGTTTGAGTAACAACAACAACATACCCAGTGTAATCCCACAAGTGAGGTCTGGGGAGGGTGGTGTGTACGCATACCTTACCCTTGCCTTGTGAAGGTAGAAGGCTATTTCCAATAGACTCTCGGCGCAAGTAAAGCATTTCAAATCAGGTATACAAACGAGTGATAAAAGGTAAGTTTTCTTCATTTATTTGTTTTCTGAGAGCCACTTTTCTAAAGTTCTATGTTTTTCATTGCTTCTTTTCCACTTTAGATTTTACCACAATCCTTAATAGACTACCTTCTTAATATATTGCTTCTTAACTTCATCCAGAAAAAGAAGAAGAAAAACACACACATAATTCTTCTTAATCGCCAAAGTCTTGTAGCATATAGTTTGGCTGCTCCATTACCGTTGAAAGAAATCCCTTATCAAAAGATACATCTTTCAACCTCAAGGATGTGTGCTCGGGCTGACAATAGAAAGACAAAGGGAGAGGATATGGTTCATATTTGATTCCAGAGGCCTAATGGAACATGATTGTGAAAGAAAAGGCACTATTCCATGGAAATAAAAGAGCAGTACTAGTATGACTGGAGCTTAACCAATAAATTGAAGAGAACGAGTACATAAGCAAGAAAAAGGAAATGTGTAAAAGATGCAGCATACCTCAAACATCTTCTCATTCATCTCCCTGTGATAGTATATGGATATCATTTTCTGAAAGAAAATACGAGGCATGCTTTCCAGGTTAGAAGAGAATAGTTTCAGCCAAAGCTCTTCAGCTTCCTCAAGTCTTCCATCCTCAGCCAAGGCGTTTAACAACATGAAATAGCTTCCCATTGTTCTCCCTTGACCCTTACTCAACATCCACTTTGTCACCTATAATTATATATCCTCGTTTGATACAATTTATACTAGGACCTGAAAAGCCTTTTAAAGAATGAAAAGTTAGGGCACCAGATACGATGATACCTGAATTATCCTTTTCCACTCCTTTTCATTCTCAAGAATTTTTAATGCTTTCTTCACTGTAATCAAAGGGAACTCCAGTTCCCATGCAATGAAAGAATCAAGAGCTCCGTAGACTTCTTCCTTGACATTTGATAATCCCTTTATCTACCGAAAAAAATTCCAAAAGTAAGCTAAATTCTGTTAAAACAGACTTATTTATTAAATTATTCAGGATGCAGGTGCCTGTTCATGTAGGAGGGGAAGCGGGGGGGGGGGGGGCGTCAACAGTATAACTTCTTGATTATGCGTATACAGAAGGGCAACTAAGATAAGAATTTCACATGCTAAGCAGAAGAGATTGAGGCAAACCTCATGTTAATGCAGAGAACATTGAGACCTTTTGTTTTCAAATCATACACAAAAAAGATGTAAAAAGAGAAAATCTTACACACTCAACAAGCTTCAGTGACTTGGAAATGGTCCCTATTTTCCTTTTAGTTTTCCACACTCGAGGATACCTTGGCCGTGGACCTTTAGCTTCGCACACCTGAGAAACATCAAAATTACGACGAAAGGTGACCTCAAAGGCAAGAAGAGAGGAAATAGAAAAGAACAGCGTGTACCTAAAAGAGAAAAAGGAAGACAAGGCAAACAATAACGAATCATAGAAACCCAAATTGAGCATATTTCTATTAAATGTTCAAGTCAAGCAACCTGTGGTTCCTCCTGAAGGAAAATTCAAGTTCTTTACAGTTGCCATAAAGTTTCTCTAAACTTATACAAGTTCTTTTCTTTATTGATAGCTTCTGTGAGCAGAGAAGGTATTAATTAAATAAAATGTATAACAAAAATCTTCCAAGTCTATCTGAAACAACCTTTCTACCCGCAAAGGTAGGTACTGTTCTCTCCAGACCCCACTTGTGTAAATACTCTGGGTATGTTGTTGTAACAAACATCTTCCAAAACTACATGAACATAAACCCTTTCTCTAAAACATATTGAAACTAGCGCAGCTAGCATAGAGCTTATGTCATTGCAGTGGCGGAATAATGAATTTGTTAGGCTTTAAAAAAGCTGCAGAATCTTACCACAACGTTACAATTATAGTTCTTGGGGAATTGAATTGTTTCCTGTCTTCTAGTAGCAAAAATTACCGGAGAATACCTCAAACAAAGCATTCTCAGTGGCGAAGAAAAAGCATTAGTTGAAACTCCTGCAACATACAATCCGAAAATTAGTATTCAATTGGGTAAAAATATCGGTTCGCTCACTTTAAATCTTATCCATACGCTCCACACAAAAGATAAATTCTTTTTTTTTTGAGAAAAATTAGAAAGACAGAAAGATTTACCGGACAATTTTCACAACTAACTTGAGAGATGAAAGTGAGACTGTGTGTTAATGGCTTCACTTAGAATATGGAGAACTGAGATATTTTCCAATCTCAGTTGGAGGGCTTGTAACTCCAAAACCAAATTGTGTTTGAGTTATGCACCTATTAAATCTAATACACAAACTTTTTTAAAATTTGAGATCTAAAATAAATTACTTTCCAGTAGAAGTTTAAGTAAGAATTAGAAATTTGAGATTGAAGTTAATTATACTCCAGGTAGAAGTTTATGTAAGGAGTAGCTGTTTTCCTTTTTCTATTCTCCATGTAATAAAAAATATTTAAAAAAGATTATAGAAATTTATTTGACTAAAAATTATCTTATTAAAAATAAAATAATAAATTTTAAAAATTAAGGATAAAATAATAAATTTAAAAGTTAATTTGTACTAAATATCATAATATATTATTTTTTTGGATCTACTTAAATTTTTTTATCACATAATATGAGAGAAAATGAGTATCATAACTGATTAGAAAGTAAATTATTCATATATAAAATTAATATAATATATGAATTTCGCATAATCAATATATATAAATTATGAAAAAATTTATATTATTTTATGTATGATAGACGGTGAAATAACTAAATCTTCTATAAAATAAGTATGCAAATTTCCTTATTACTAATATGTACATAGCTATAATCAACTGCCAAACGAGTCGTAAGGGTATTATAGTAATTTCGTATTGTTAGTTTGGCAGCTGGACTCGGTGGTAGGGACTAGGGACGGTATGGGAGTAGACATGGAATCTTTAATCGCATATTTGCAATGAATAAAGAAGAAGAAACAAAGCGAGCGCTTTCAAAAGCCCCAATCACAGAGCAATGAACGAAGAAGATCTTTGAAATCCCCTTTGCTTTTTCTTCTATTTCACCGATCTCTCTCACCTAATTCAACTCCTCAGTCGCCGGAAACTTGAAAATGCTTATTGTAGAACCTGCCACCGTCGCCGTCCGTTTCCCCGCCGGTAACTTCAACCGCATCTCCGCCAGCTTCTTCATTCCTAGGTACTACTACTCTTATTAGTGATCGTATTACTAGTCCAGCTAATTACTATATACTAACAGTAAAAAGCACACAGTGCAAGCTCAAATGATGTTGTAAACTCGTTGCGGTATTTGTACTGTTTGCTTGTAGGAATAAATTTAGGAGATTGACGACGGAGCATTGCGGTGGAAGAATAAGAATAACAGGTAAGGGAAAATGTGGAATTAAAGCAAGTGCGAGAGATCAGCCTAGTGCGAGTTCTGGACCGGTGAAACAGAATGCGAAGCCCTCCAGGTATCATCCATGTGAAGACATTTCGGATTCGGAAATTGGAGAGGATGAGGAAGCTCAACTTACGCCAGCTGAAACTTCTAGAACAATCATTGAGGTAATGATCCTCCTCTTTCCATATTTTTTGCCAAAAGCTAATGGATATATCTTTAGAGTATCTTTTTTTCAATTGCTTCTGATAATATTATATGTAGAGTTTAGTGAAGTCATGCTTGCTTTATTAATGTTATATTAAACGCGTTTACTGCTTCGAATGGAAATGTAAAGAGATTCGTAGTAATTAGCTGTTGGAGTAATTATAAGGAAAGAAATAACAGAAAGTTTGGATCACTTAAGATTTTATTTCCTTACTGAACTATTGCTTCGCAATGCCCTTGAAGATCAAGTTTTTTACACTTGATTTATTTGTTAAGTTTTTTAAAATTAAACAACTTTACTAATAATTGAATTCAGTGTTGATTTTGCACTATGCTATCATGCTATTTGCTCGTAATTAGAGCTGGATAGCATCTAGGGTCATCCATGGTGGTCCGAGAGTAGCCGTACAAACTTCCAGTGCCAGGACATCACTACCAGGCTCTCAATATCTTTCTGCTTTCCCTCTACCCTGTCACAAGAAAAGATTATCTTTTTTTACCATTTGATCTTTAGTTATACAGTAGAGAAAGACTATTGTTTCAGGTTTAGTAAAAATTGGAGTGCATGAGAACTTTTACTGGCCAGATTTGCCTTACATAACTGATGACTCGGATAGCCACTTATCATTGTAGCTAGTTGTCATCGACTCATCGGAAAGCTAATATTGGTTCTACCACTTGATCTATAGGTAAACAGCAAAGCGACACTCATGTTTTCAGGTGTGGCCAACAATGAAGTGCACGAGAACATTTTCTGGCCAGACTTGCCTTACATAACTGATGAACTTGGAAGTAAGCTGCTCAATTCTTGTCATTTAGCATGTTTTCCTTCCGCTAGTACATTTTGGTCGTGGTTAGTGGAGTATTCTCACTCCTTCATGAAGGTTAATGTGCTTTGCCTTTTGGTTAGACATCTATTTTCAAGTAAAGAATGATGAAGACATCCTGCAAACTCTGACAGCTGAAGAAAACTTTGTGGTATGGACATTAAAGTTAAAAGTGCTGTTCATTATTCATGTTTACATAATGGTTAATTGATGCATTTTTCCTTTGCACTCTTTCTGTGATTGGCTCGGACAGAGCATACTGCCTTCTGTAAGTACTTCCAAATGATTCTGCCGTAATTGATATATGTTTGTTGATAGTCAACTATATATTCTAGTGTGTATCTTTAACCTTTTGCAGAGTTTCATGTCATCAATGTATAATGATGCAAGTTGTGTTATGCTAGTTTATCTACCATGAAGGATAAAGTTGCCTGAATAAAGCAACTTCTTGATTGTTGTTTCTGTAATCATCTTCACGTGGAAAGACTGTTCTATCACATAATTACTTGCCTGTCTTCAAATATCAATTGTTTGTAGACAAACTTCAGAGATAAGCTGGATGTTTGCTTTTACACATTTTTTTATGGTTCCAACTATCTTGGAGCTCTTTTAGCATTCCAGAATGGAAAAATAAAAATGAATGGCTATTGTATTAAGAGGAAGCTCTGTGTATGCATAATGTTAGTACCTATGATGACGCTGACATAAGTCTGCTGTTTGTTATTTATGAAAAAAAGTCAGTTTTTTTGTTACCTTGCTAGGTAGTAAATAACTAAAAGTTGATAAGAAAAGAGTTCTGAATGCTTGCTTAAATTTCAAATACGATGCAGCAAGTAATTATTGGCCTAGATACTGCCAAAATGCTAAGTGAGCTACAGTCATTTGGTCAATCTGAAGTTGATTATGGTATAGATGAATTTGACGATGAAGACAGTGATATTGATGACGAAGATGACCTCGATGAAGATGACAATGATGATGATGATGAAGACGAGGATGGGGATTCTGATGGTTCATTGGGGGACTGGGCTAAATTAGAAACCATGCGCTCTTCTCATCTGATGTATTTTGCCAAAAAGATTGCCGAGGTGATTTTCCACATCATTGATTTCTTGCCATGAAAAGTCAGAGTTAAATTTAAGAGAGACATTAAATCTACTTCCTATTGAGTGAAATTAGCACATTATTACATTCAATTTTCAGCACATGCATATGCCATACTGGCATTAAACCTTTTGAATCTGCTATTTAGTTGGTAATATAATCCACTTCTTTTGTGGTCTATTTTGCTGCTCAGGTTGTGACGGATGACCCTATAGATTTTATGGACCAACCTCCTGCAGGTCTTGCTATACAAGGCATTTTAAGGCCATCCTTCCTTGAAAAGCACACTACTGTTGAAAAGCAGATATCTGAAGATAGATTGAGTGACGCTGACTTAAACCAGATGGAAAACGATGATGATCACAAAGAAAAGAGTGATATTCAAATAAATGGGCAAAAACACGAGAGTGGATCATCACAAGATAGCTCAAGCTGGGAAGAATTGGAGAAGGATGAGAACCTAGGAAATGGGACTTCATTTTACAAGCTAGAGATGATCAAAATTCAGTTAATTTCTTCCAATGGAAATCAGGTAAGTTTTGTGTAGGTTATATGAGTTTCAACCTTGAATGTTGTTGGTCAACATTCCATTCTTCATCTGCACGTGTCTCAGTTTATGTAGTGCAATTTTATCATTAGAACAGAAAGAGGAAAAAGGCTACTCTTTTTCATTTGAATTTAACAGGAAAAAGGTCTATCCTGGATTGTACAAGTTTATACATGTACACAAAGATGAAAGCTAGTTCTGGATGACTCCAAGCAGCACTCTGAAACTGATTTGTGTCATGATGGGTGATAAATGATATAATGATTTCACTATGGGATTTTCCTTCCAAGTGAATCTCGTAAACACGATTCATGGGATATTCTTTTTTTTTCCTTTTCTGTTTCAATTGTTTTAAAAGAAATATGACCAGTTCTATATCTGCATTCTTTGAACATTTTCTGCTAGTGGGTGATTCCTGTTAACAGATTCATCATTATTCAGGGATTACCAAGTTTATGTTTTTTTTATTTTGGTGCTCACAGATCTTTGTTGAGTTAGATAATTTTAGGAGAGTTAGACCTGATGCAATAGCACATTCAGCTGCCAAAATAATATCTCGGCTTAAAGCTGCTGGAGAGAAGACTACACAGGCTCTTAGATCTCTCTGTTGGAGATGCAAGGGAATTCAGGTGGAGGTATGGCCCTTCAGCCTGTAATCTCAGATACAAAAGATTTTCCTGACATCAGTAGATTTACTTTTTTTCTGTCCTCAGAAGTTCATTGCTGTACAACACAGGAATTGGTCTACAGGGAAAATAATACAAAGCAAACCATGCAACTCAACCTCCCTTTCTCCTGTGCTAGGGAAAATTTTAAAGAGATAAGATAAGAAGAGAAACCTGAACATGTGATTGGAAGTTAAAATGTCCTAAACCTCAAATAAACTTTTTTTCCTGACAACAATGTCTAATATTGCAGCCAGCGTTTTGAATTGAAACAGACGAATCTCGTTTCTGTTATGTATTTAATTTTTTGCAAATACGAGTGTGCAACACTTTGCTGTGATTACGATGGAAATGTGTTTTATACTGAACTAGATCTTCTATTAAGAATGATGCCCACTGGGCAATTCATCTCGAGTTTCTTCTGGCAGGAGGTGTCTCTGATTGGTGTGGACAGCCTTGGTTTTGACTTGAGAGTTTGCTCTGGGACACAAGTCCAAACACTACGGTTTTCATTTAGAAAGCGGGTTAGATATTTTAATACTTTTGCTTCTTAGTATTTTCAGGATTCCATCCTTAATTCTAGTCTTGTTGCATATCTGTTGTGTTGCAAATGAGTTGCTTCTTTGTGGATCAAAGTCTTTGACACAAACCTGAAAAACAGGCTCTATCTCGTGGGTGCCAGAAGTTAGACACTATTGTTGATGGGTGTGACCACCTCATCTAAAAGTTTAATCTGTTAGAGAGGGACAATTATGTCTTTTGTACCCTCACGTGCATGCCTAATTCTTTGTTATTGGTCCAACACATGTGGATTTCTTTTCAATAAAGAGTGGCGGTGAGAAGCTCTGTGAGGATTCATATATACGACCAGGGGCTGAGGCACAGTGCTAGGTAGAGGTTCAACCGAACTCAATAACTTTGGCTCAAACCCTATATTTGTGAAAAACAATCATTTAATATGTCCAAAAAAATCTTATTTAGAACCTAGTAAGCAAAACAAATTGTAATTCAGAACTCGCGAACTAAAAATTTTGGCTCTTCCTTTGTACTTTCCCTCCGTTACAAAATGTTTGTCTTACTTTCTTTTTTAGTCTCTTTAAAAAAGAATGTCTCTTTCCTTTTTTAGCAACTCTTTAATTTTAACTTTCCACATGACATATTTAAAACCACACGATTAAAGGACATTTTGGTACATCCTACATATCTTTAGTTAACAACCACAAGATTTAAAAGTCTTCTTTACTTTATTAAAATCCATGCCAAGTCAAAATCGGACAAACATTTTGAAATGGAGGGAGTATCTGACCCCAAATTATTTGGGACTGAGGCGGTGTTGTTGTTGTTGAAGGTTGGCGGCGATATTTGAATGTAAGACTTTTGCATGAACGTGAAGTATGTGACCACTTTATTCAAACCTTAAGCTATTATAAAAGGCACACTTTTGTTTACTCAATTATGTCTTCAACAGCTAAAAGCTGAAACGTAATGTAAAACCAAGTAAGGGGCATCCTTCGTGACTCAGATTGAAATATAGAAAAGGGAAAAGCAACATGCACACAAATTTTCTCATATTTATTTATCTTAAATCCTACCTTCTAGGTTATACCGTTTTAAGGATCAATGTTCTAATACCAAAGGTAGTCCTTTTCTGGTCCAATTTCTTCTAAGCAAGAAACAAGTTGAAACCTTGAAGACATAACGTGTTTGGTATAAACAGAAAACATTGTCTTGAAAACGTTTTCCATGGGAAAATAAGTGATATTCTCACATATTCTGTGCTGTTTGGTAAGTAAGCAAAATATTTTCTTCAGAAAATATAACTAGACAAGTTAACTAACTTTGGGGTGGGTAATGAGTTTGGGAGCTGGAAAGGGTGGGCTGGGGGTTTGGGGGTTGGGAGGGGCAGTGGGTTGGGGTGAGAGTGAGGTGGATCGGTGGGTTGAAACCATCAGTTGGAAATGACATGGGAGAGTTACGGAAAATGACTTCTTAGAGGAAAATGTGTTCTTAAGCAAAATATCTTCCAAAACGTTTACGCTAACCAAAAATGGCCTTTCCAAGAAAAGGCTTTCTTCCATACTAAACAAGCTCATATTGTATACTTCTGTGCCTGTTTTTTTTTTTTACCCAGTGTACGTGAAAAGGTAATAGCATGTTGTATCTGCAGGCCTCGTCGGAGTATAGTGCTGAAAGACAACTTAATGATCTACTGTTTCCCAGGGTCCAGCACAAGTCGCGCCAAAAGAAAGAAAGTAAGTCAGCAAGCTGAATCATAAAAAGCTTCAGACACAAAAATCTAGTTATTCTCTAGATCTTGTTGTATTTCTGACTCAGAATTGTATATAGCACGTGGTGATTGTTTGATCCATTACATCATATTTGTTCCTGTGAAGAGTCATAATTACTCAGTGGTTACTTTAATTTTAGTATGAACTCGACTTTGTACAGCTTAATTTCCATGCTGAAGCAATTTTGGTAATGAGTATTCTGTAAAATCTTAGTACTGTGTGAAGCTTCGGAGCATTTTACTTATTTCATTGGAACAAAAGGTTCGGTCGGTTGTATATTTATATATTCATTGGAATAAAGGGGTCAACATTTGCTTCAATTTGTATGTGTTCAGGAATCAGTATAACTGTTTGCTCGCCCTTGTCAGCTACATCTGCCCCGACTTACAAGCACATGTATAGTCTTAAGTTAAAAATTGCTTGCAGAGTTGCAGACACACCCATGGAATATTGAAAATAGATCTGTCAAGACTCGAGAAACATCTTTTGAGATGGCAAATGGCCACTAGTTATAAACAACAAAAAGCTGCATTACTTATGCGCTCCTAGAAAACAAAAGTATTGCTTTGATCATCATTATTTTTGCAGCTATAACAGAAATAAGTAGTACATTAACTATTTAGCCTAACTTAGATTTTTTTCATGTAAATCTCATAGGAAAAATGTGCTGTCAAAAGATCCACAACTGCAGAACCAACCAACTGATTTAAACACAGAGATCTCCTCAGAGTTTGTTCTCCCTAACATAATATTTTTGAAAGAAATAATCTCCTTGATTATTTTCATTACTTGAAAGACTATATATACAAGTTACAAAATAGGAGAATCCTATTCCTATTCTATTATAAAAACCTTATTTTATACATTTATGGTAATACACTAATTATGGTAATACACTACTAATTATATTACAATATTACCTAAATTAGGATACTAAATATTTACCATAAATTACGTTACATAAACAACCAAAACCGAGAGCTATTATTGGGACCAAATCCGAGATTTAATATACACAATATACACAATATACACAATATACACATGTATATTGTGTGTATATTGTGTATATTTAACACACCCCCGCAGTCATAGCGGGCGGTCTTCGAACGCTGAGACTGTCCCTAAAATCTTCAAAAAGGACCGAGGGAAGACCCTTTGTAAAGATGTATGCAATCTGATATCTTGACGGGACATGGCATACGCGAACGTGACCCCGAGCAACCTTTTCACGGACAAAGTGAATGTCCATTTCGATATGTTTAGTGCGTTGGTGCTGAATCGGATTACCTGAAAGGTAGATGAACTAATATTATCACAATAAACCAAGGTTGCCTTTTGAATCGGACAATGAAGCTCTAAAAGCAAATTACGTAACCAATATGATTCTGAGACCACATTGGCTACCCATCGATATTCAGCCTCGGCACTTGAGCGGGATAGAGTCGCCTGACGCTTCGCAGACCAGGAGACCAAGTTGCTGCCAAGGAACATACAGTAGCCAGACGTAGACCGTCTGGTGTTTGGACAACCACCCCAATCTGCATCAGTGTATGAGACAAGTGTGGATGTCGATGAAGGATACAAATGCAAACCATAGTCCAGTGTACCCTGAATATACCGGATGATGCGTTTGATTGCATTCATGTGCTTAACTCTGGGATCATGCATGAATAAACACACATGTTGAACATCATACGTAATATCCGGTCTGGTAAAGGTAAGATACTGAAGAGCCCCTGCAAGACTGCGATAGCGGGTCAGATCCTCGTAAGGGATGCCGGCCGTGGCACTAAGTTTGGGCTTAGTATCAACTGGAGTGGAAGTGGACTTACAGGATGACATCCCAACCCTCTCGATGATCTCAGCCGCATACTTTCTTTGAGACAAAACAAACCATCTGAATGACGCTTGACGGCAATCCCCAAAAAGTAACTCAAGGGCCCTAAGTCTTTCATAGCAAACTCAGAGCTGAGCATGGTCATGATAGACCGGCGTAAGGCATCGGAAGAGGCCGTCAAAATGATATCATCCACATACAACAGGATGTAGGCCAAGGATGAACCACGTCGGTAGATGAACAAAGAATTGTCTGACCTGCTGTGAGTGAACCCAATTGTCGAAACATAGTCAACAAACCTCGTATACCAGGCCCGTGGAGACTGCTTAAGCCCATATAAGGACTTTTTCAACAAACAGACATGATGAGGACGGTTAGGATCCCTGAACCCCAACGGCTGATGCATATATACTATTTTCTTGAGATCACCATGTAGGAAAGCATTCTTGACATCCAACTGATGAATAGGCCATGCCTTAGAAAGAGCCAGGCTAAGCACAATGCGAATGGTAGCCGGCTTGACCACCGGACTAAACATCTCCCCACAATCTATCACAACCTGCTGAGTCTTACCATCACCCACAAGCATCGCCTTATGTCGAGCAAATGACCCATCGGAATTCTCCTTGTGAACAAAAATACACATAGACCTGATAACATTAATACTAGATGGACGGGGCACCAACTCCCACATCTTATTATCAATAAGAGCATTATATTCATCGGTCATAGCAATTTTCCAATTCGGATCGTTTAAGGCAGACACATGATTACGGGGCAAGGGGGATTTAGAGACATTAGAGTGTAAATTAAATTGTCTTTTAGGTGTAAAAATACCCCGCTGACTACGAGTGACCGGTCTATGACTCGAGGAGGAATTGAGTGAATTTTGGGAATTTGCTGGGCTCGGGAGGGACTGGCCGGCGGGCGGTGGGCTGCTTGGCCCAAACCGGACGCAGTGCCGGGCCTGGGCGAGAACGGTGGCGGACTGGACCGGTTCCGGTGGTGGGGCGGACCGGCCCAATCATCGAAATTGGCCCAGTTAGATGACTGGGTAGTGCTGACCGAGACGTGCCAGTGGAACCAGCGGGAAGTGGGCCTGCTCGAGAGTTTTGGGTGCGGGAGATGTCCGAAAAATGCCGAATAATATACAGGGATATTTGGTCATCCAAAAAATTATACGAACTAGGCTCGGGAGTATGAACTTTCGTAAAAGAAAATTGGGTTTCATAAAAAATGACATGGCGATTAATTATGATTTTATTGGAGGATAAATCAAAGCATTTGTAACCACGATGATTAGACGGATAATCCAAAAACACACACGGAGTTGACCGAGCCTGAAGTTTGTTAATTGTGGTGGATGGGAATAACGGATAACACAAGAACCCAAAGACCCGAAGATGAGAATACGACGGGTTCTTATTATATAAGATTTGGAGGGGGGAAGAATATGTCAGACCTTTGGAAGAAATTATGTTAAGGAGATATGTGGCCATTTGTAGAGCATGATGCCAAAAATATGGGGGTATGAAATCATGAAGTAAGAGAGTTCGGACAATGTTATTTATGGAACGAATTTTGCGTTCGGCTTTCCCATTTTGTGAAGATGTATGAAGACATGAAAAATGAAAATTGATCCCATTATTAGCAAAAAACTCTCGAAACTCCCTATTGTCATACTCTTTCCCATTATCACATTGAATATTTTTTATTTCTCTTTCTAATTGGGTACGAATGAACGCTCTAAATTTTATGAAGACTGAAAACACTTGTGATTTATTCACAATTGTAAACGTCCACAAAAATTTAGAATAATCATCTAAAAAGAGAACATAATATCGATGACCTACCGAACTAAGAACTTGAGACGTCCATAGGTCACTATGAATAATATCAAATAGCATTGAAGTATAAGAGTTTGAGTCTACAAATGACAACTTAACTTTTTTTCCCTAACGAACACGATTGACAAATTTGAGTACGACTCGTACCCTTACACGAAATAAAATTATTTTTATCTAAAGCTGATAAAATAGAGGATCCCGGATGACCAAGACGAGTATGCCACAAGGAAGGAGAAATGGCTGCAAAGGCTGATGGCAAGGCTTGACTCGATGGACTGAAATCGGGCATGATAGGATACATATCCCCCCTACTATCACACCTCATGAGATGACTCCCCGTCTTGAAATCCCTCACAGAGAAACCAAACAGATCAAATTCAACAGAAACGGAATTATCAGTGGTGAACTTTCGGACATACACTAAGTTTTTAATCAATTTGGGGGCATGTAAAGCATTTTTCAAGATAAGGGGTGGATTGGGGGGAGATAACGTTTTCTGATCATAACCCAGAATTGGAATAGAGTTTCCATTACCAACAATTATACCTTGAGGGTTGCTCAAATTGGAATAAGATGAGAGAGTACATAAATCGGAAGTCATGTGGGTAGTGGCACCGGTGTCCATATACCAATTTGGGTCCAGTTGAGTCAAACCCAATGTGTGCATTGCGGCCTCAATATCGGTCTGAGTGGGGCCTGCTGCGTGGTGGGCTTGCGGAGGTCGGGGCCCAAGTACTCCGAGGCGGGACTGAACTGGGCCGTAGCTGCTGGAACTGGCGTTACTGGGCCACTGGCCAGTGGGCCGCCACCGCCGACCGTTGGGCACGAAAGGCCGGCCGGCCCACCGGCCGCCGGGAGTTCTTTGGATAGTAGGAGCTGTTGGCCGATGACCCACTGCCCCAGCCCCACCGCCATGGGCCCCACCTGCTGGGACCAGGGGAGTGGTGGGCCACTGTTCACTGGACGGGACCCACTGCCTGCCTGCTGACCACTGGAACCACCACCGGAACCGCCGCGTTTGCCCCTGCGGTTTTTGTTATTATGCTTACGATTATTTTTGCCGCCACCACGAATATGGTTTTGGCCCGAATTATCAACAAAACCCGAAGAACTTGGGGAGGACGCCATCATGACGACGGGGCTTGCTCCGGTAGCCGCCTTTTTAGCCAAACCGGTTTCTTCCAAAGTAAGCATGGAGCGGGCTTGATAAAAGGCGGGAAGAGGGTTGCTTTGACGAAGGAGAGTTCCAACACCATTATAGGCCTCCGAAAGGCCGGCAACCATTTGTAGAACCAGACGATTATTTGTTACAGGTACGCCAACATTACGGAGTTGATCTGCCAACTCCTTAAGTTTCTTGCAACATGCAGAGACATTTGGAAATTCTTCCATGCTAACTAGAGAGAATTCCTGCTCGAGTGTGACGACACGTGAATGTTGGTTATCTTGAAATATGTCACACAATCTATTCCAGGTAGCCATCGCCGTGGTATCCGGCTCAATAATCGACTGTAGAAGGTTAACCGAAATAGTGGAATAGATCCACTGGAGAACGGTAGCATCAAGAGTAATTCATAACTGAGGATCCTCCGCGGGAGGAATGATGTGATGGATAACTTGATGGGAGATAACGTGAATTTTAAACAATTCTGCTCACGTCGCATATTAGACGTTTTCCATCTCAAGCACAATAGGGATAATGTTCTTGACGTTAGAAACCATGAGGGCATGATGATAATTGTTCTTAGACATATTGAAAGAACAAAGAAGGAGGGGAAATTTGGGAATAGTAAGAGAGATTTTGAGTGAGGAAGACAAATTTGGAAGAGAAAACCCCCCCCCCCCCGGGGGGGGGGGGGTCGGCCGAAGGGACAAAATTTTGGGAGAGAAGATTTTGTTAGACCTAGTCTCTTGATACCATGAAAGAAATAACCCCCTTGATTATTTTCATTACTTGAAAGGCTATATATACAAGTTACAAAATAGGAGAATCATATTCCTATTCTATTCTAAAAACCTTATTCTATACATTTATGGTAATACACTACTAATTATATTACAATATTACCTAAACTAGGATACTAAATATTTACCATAAATTACGTTACATAAACAACCAAAACCGAGAGCTATTATTGGGACCAAATCCGAGATTTAATATACACAATATATACATGTATATTATGTGTATATTGTGTATATTTAACAATTTTTCATGTAATTTTTTATGCCAAATGCTTTAGTGATAATAATTTTGCTTACTTACTAAACATAAGGAAAAAAAAAAGAAAATCACTTATTTTCTAGGAAATCATTTTCCTGAAAACACATTTTCCTTCATACCAAACACAGCCTATAAAACACTGCTAGAAGAGAACTTTACAGAAAGGAAGTCGGAATTAGATTGAAAAAATAACAGTTCACGAAAGAAACTGAAGAGGGAGTTAGATCCAACAAGTTTTTTACTATGCTTTACTTTGGAATTAAAGTAATACTAGCTTAAGTTTGATAACAAGTTGTTGAAAACTAGCAGGCCATGTCTATATCCGTTCTACCAATAGATAATACTAATAACGGAAAAGGGTAAAAAATATCCTTGTGAAATTGAACATAAATGTCATCCATTAATAGTTTGGTCCAAAAATGTGCTTAAACTATGTGAAATTGAATAAAAATGTCCCTATAAAGGACATTTTTGACCCTTTTTCGTACTAATAAGAATTACAACATTCACATAAATAACTATAGTTTCTAAGCTTCTAACCGACTATAGCTACTATTTTCTTAATTACAATTCATAGTTACTTTTTAACTATTTCGCGTGTAATTATGTGTTTTCAAATTCACAATTCCAAAATATAGTCAAATACAACTACGTTATATATGTTTCGTGTGTATTCGGGTGTATTAAATACAGTGTTCTCCTTCGGAAATATAGAAATACAAGAGAATACAAAAAATATACTGTATTTACACTAAAAAATGAAGAATACAATCAAATTCGATCACATCTCCGACGAAAATACAAAATACACTTAAATCCAGATTTAAGAAATACAACTATTTTCATATCTGGTTGTGCTCCTCTCCCCTGCTCTGGCAAAATTTCATCCTCTTCGGCGAATACGCTCTTTGCACAATACTCAAATACAGTGTATTAAACATCATGAATACATAGAAAATACATATCTGAGGAATTGAGGAATCTTGAGAGTGTGGTAAAGAAGGAGAACAGAGAAAGGGAGGTCGTCGGGGGTCACCGGGGGTTGCTTGGAGATTCGGCAGAGCGTTCGACGGGGTTGGCGGGGTCAAAGGGTCGCCTGAGAGTCGGCAGGGTCATCGGCGGTTGCCAGAGATGATGGAGGGGAGAGGAAGACGAGGGATTCATGCAATTTGAAATATGAGCTTTTGGATGCGTGAGTACAATATAGCTACAAGGATAAGGTGTAGTTATTATACTTAAAATACCTCCTATACTTAGCTATATCATGTAAAAATTCCATTATTAATATCCTATAAACTATAGATGAAACATAGATTAGATTACAATGGACAGTAATAGTAAATTTCTATTATATTTAGACATTCCATTTTTTTTCAATTCTTCACCCCGTGTCTCCTTAATTTTTTTCTTTTTCATATAAAAATAAGTGATAATGTCATTTAATTTCTTGATCGACATGACATCGAGCACTTCAGCCAATTGGCATAACATAAAGTATATATGGGTAAAAACTCCATATGAAGCTAAATGAGTGTTTCTTTTTTAATATAAATTAAACAATTAACACATATTTTAAAGTAGACTTCGATAAATTTCTTCACTAGCTTTCGGTGTTTGAGACTATTTGTATGACCTAAACAATTAGGAATATTTTCCAAATACTGGCATGTTCATAAATTCCAAATTAATGTTCTCGAAACTACGTACTAGGAGTCTAGTACTACGTACATATACGGCTCATTTAAAACATAAAGTTTAATTACTCTATTATTTTAAGCTAATCCCTAAGTATTAATGCTCCTCTCTTTATGGTCCGTATAATATACTCTCTGAATTCTTATATAGTTTCTTCATTTTTATTGATTTGTCTTTCAGCATACTTAATAATTATTCGTAATTACCTGAATCCATGACCAAATTAACGAAAATGGATCAACAGATATGAGTGGCCAATTCATGCTTAAATTTACCCCACTCCAAGAAGACTCTGAAAGTAAATAGTGGGAGAACAACGTCTTTTATTTTTGTATAGACTAGACTTTACCCCAAAACAGAAGTGTAGGTGTTACGTTGTTTGTTGCAGATTGACTAAAATTCTCTTTCAAAAGATTTGTGGTCTACTCAATCCAATTTGTATCTATTTTTGTGTAGAGATTGTGAACGACAAAGAGTTTGATGAGACTGCTATTTTCATGTAAATACTGCTATTAAGTAGCATGACATAGACACTTGACAGTCTATCACAGCCGGTTGCGAAAAATAGTATTCTCTTATACATTTTACTTGTCACATTTGTCTTTTGGACGTGTTTAAGAATTTAATTGCTTTTATTTATTAAATGTTTGATCTCAATTAATACTATTCTTCTTCCACCATATAATTTCTCTCTAAATTTAATAAATAAGAGTAATTAAATTCTTAATAAATATATTGGACATATCACATTTTTATTAGCTAAATTTGACACCCTATGCATAAGCCTGTTAAGTGGGTCGGACCAGATCAAACCGGACCATTTTAACGTAAGTCACACCAGGCCAGTTCGGGACCGGGCCGGGCACTTGTTAAGGAGCCGGGCTTGAGAAAGAAAAGGGTGTCCGACCCATCCCCTACCCGAATAGGAGGTGCATAACGGGCTTACCGAGTCGGGCCGGGTTTTAGTTAGTGGGCCGGGTTGGGTTTTAGTTTTTTTTTTTATAAAAAAATTCTAATACTAAAATAAACATTTACATTTACTAATAATAATAAAATTAACATTTACATCTAATGATAAAATTGCTAAACTAAAAAAAAAATAGTGGTTGCCCAATTCAAAAAAAACTAGCCGTTGTAAATTTAAAATAAACTACACTTTGGATCTATTTTCAAACTATAAATACCCATTCATTCTTCTTTATTTTCACACAATTCTCTCTTTATCTACATTTTATGTTTAACTAGTGTACGTTTCTACTTTCAACTTCCGTGAATAATCTTCCACCTCCACCTTCTCCTCGAGTTCGAAGATCAACTTCAAGTGCGGCGTGGATGCATTTTGAGCGAGTAGACGAGGAACATGTTAAATGTCAACATTGTGGTGACATATATCTCCATAAGTTCGGAGCGTCGAGTATTGGGAGTACCGGTGTGTTGCGTATGCACTTGGTGAAAAAGCATGAAGTTGAACTTTGAAGTTTATCTCTTCTTTAAATTTTTCAATCGATGTTTGTCGTTTAATTTGTATGTTGGAACTTTTGAATTTGCAATATTTCGCCGTTCAAGTTTGTGTGTTTTGAATTTGCAGTGTTATCAATTTAAGTTTTAAGTTTTATTTTAAATTATTTATGTAGTTGTTGATATGTCTATTTGACTGGACACATAGTTTAAGAAAGAAGATAAAACTTTAAACTTGTGGTGTTAAATGAGTCACATATATTTTATGTGGCTAAAAATAATTACATAAAGGTAAATGGTTTCCAAATTAAATATTTAACTTTAAGAATGAAGAAGGATGAAGGGACAAGAGGCGGTTGCTCAGATGGTAAGCGCCCTCCACTTTCAACCCAAATGTTGCGAGTTCGAGTCACCAAGAGAGCCTGGGGGAGGGGTAAAAAAAAGAGGATGAAGAGGTGTTTATAGTTTAAATTAAAGTAGGGCTGACCAACGGGGCGGGTCGGCCCGACCCCGCCCCGACCCGCTATAAAAAGTAATAATAATGGGTAACGGGACTCGAACTGGGACGGGACCTGGGCTCGTCCCGCCCCGTTCCCTCCTCTTTGCAAAAAATGACCGTTGCAACGACCATTTTATATTTTAACCGTTGTGCAACGACCATTTTTTGCCTCCCCCCATCCCCCTACCCCCTTAATATTTATTTTAACCCCTAAGTTAATATATTTACACTTTAACCCAATTTTCCAACTATAAATACTTCATTTTCTCTTTATCTTTCTCACAAATCTTCCTACAATCTCTCAATCTATCTCTCTACAAGTCTACATTGTCTACTAAATATTAAATTTTATTTATTCATTTGTAATTTGTATAACTACATCAAAGTTCAAAAATTGGGAGTGAAGTTGGCAACTAGCTTGAGGATCATCCATCGAGCAAAATTTCAATCTTCAACCTCGATTACACGTTGACGTTACGTCGGCGTTTGGTATATTCGTTCATTCTTTAAATTATTATTGTTACTTTATTTTAATTAGCGCACTTAATTTTATTATCTTTAACTATTTATTAGCATAATTAAAATGAAAGGATTAAGATGTATGTTTAAGGGTAAGGGTAAGGGTGCTTCTTCTAGTAGGGGTAACAAGGGCAGATGTACTTCTTCTATTCATCCTATTCCTAGACATGATGATTTGATTGATTACACACATATATATCATGAAACTGAATTTTTTTCTGAAATACCATTAGATTTAGACGACGAGATATTTTCTGCAACTCAACCAGACTTTAATTTAGAAGATAATCTAGATGACACACCCACTAATCTAGATGACACATCCACTAGTGCACCTCCAACTGGAACACCTCCTATTCCCCCTAGTATGAGACGAAGCCCAATAAAACGAAAATTAAGATCAGATGCATGAATTGTTTTTGATAGGGACGAAGAGAATCAAGTAGTTAGATGTCAAATTTGTATAAGTGTTTATAAATTTAAAATGGGAAAAGGTCAGGGTGAGACGGGAGGTTTACTGAGACACGTACAAAACTTTCACAAAGCTAGGTGGGACCAATACCTGGCTGAAAAATTGGGTGCGCAAATGCCCTCTCAGTCGGGACAAGGTTCACATACTGTCCCGGACCAAGTTCAGGGTCAAATTAACCCTATGACGGGGGGAATTGTAGGCCCTAAATACGATAAATATGGAGATAGGGAAGCAATAACAAAATTAGTTGCAGTGGAGGGTTTGCCCTTTTCATTTCCTTCCTCTCCTGATTTTATTCATTACATTAGAGATATGTATAATCTTGCTTTTAACGATTTTCCTAGATCAACTGTTAGGAGAGATGTCTTTAAATTTGCACATGAATATCAATAGTATTTACGTTATTCCTTATATCATCACGTCTGATATAGGCCGTAGTACTAACAACCATGATTATTTAACGGTAACATGTCATTGGATAGATTATAAATGGTCTATGAAAAAATGTATTTTAGCGTATAGATATATTGATGATAGGCACACCGAAAATTTTATTGCAGAAAAAATATTCATCAAGTTTGCGATTATTATGGTATAACTGACAAAATAGTGACTGTTACGTTAGATAATGGTTCTTCAAATAATTATGCTATTAGACTTTTAAAAGATCTTTTAACTCCATCTTTTCCTAATTTTTTTTCATATAAAATGTGCGTGCCATATTTATAACTTAGTTGTAAATGATGATCTATCACTTTTTGAAGACATTCTTAATAAAATACAATTTGCTATAAACTTTATTTTTAGAAGTAATAGAATACAACGAAAAAAAGAATAAAAAAAAACTTGTCACGATTGTAGACTAGCTTATAGAAAAATCCCGAAGAAGTAGCGACTAGGTGAAATTCTTTATACGAACAACTGCTTGTTGCTTATGATTATAGAAGACATATAACTTTATTTTTAACGCCCATAATCAAAATTCAACTAATATGGTTGTAGATAACGATTGAGAAAAAAATTCAGAACTTATTGTATTTCTAGAGAAATTTTTTCAAGCAACAAAAGAATTTTCCGATATATATTACCCTACTATTTCAACTATGTTGTTTTATATAGCTTTAGTATTTTTATTACTTAGTGAATATATGGAAAAATCAGCTTATAAGGCACTTATTAAAAATGTTTATCAAATTTTAAAAATATTTTATTCATATTCCCACTTTTTATATTATTGGTACTGTATTAAATCTGTACCAAGCAGTTCTCAATGAAGAAGGACGCGAAGACTTGCTGAAATACTGGAGGGAGAATGAGAAGACATTTCCGACACTGTCAAAGATAGCCCGAGATGTGTTGAACATTCAAGCGTCATCAACAACGTCTGAAATCGCTTTTTCTGCTGGCAGATTTCAAATAGGAGAGCACATACACTCATTAGCGGGAGACAACTTGGAGATTGCAGTATTATTTAGAGATTGGATACAAGCGGAGTGAGGAAGGTGCGGTCAACCGGAGATCAACGAAGAAGAAGACGAAAACTACAACGAAATCTTATCCGACGGAGGAGGAAGCGACGTCTAGCAATTTGACCAACAAATACCAATTCCAACCGAAGAACCACAAGAAATTACAAAGAAACTAGAAAAGGTGTTTTTAAATATGTAATTTTTTTAATTGCAATTTTACTATGTTATTTGCAACTTTCAACACCACAAAGTTGCAATTGTATTACAAAAAAAATTATATTTCTATTAAATAATATAAGAGACACAAAAACAACCTTGGGATGTTTTTATTATACTATCTTGTTCAATTATTGAGGCGTATATATATATATATATGTTATTTTTAAAACTTAAATGCAAAAAAAAAAAAAAAGGGAAAAATCCTCCCCCGTCTCGCTCCGACCCAATAATACCGGTCCCCTTTTTCGACGGGACCGGGAACGGGACATCGGCGAATCCCGCCAGGACCGCCGGAGGACCGGTCCCGCCCTACCCTACCTCCAGTCCCGCCCCGCCCCGTTGGCCATCCTTAGTTTAAAGATAGAGTCAAAATATAATATATTAAAGTTTAGGGTTAAAAATATAAATTTATTTATAATGGTCATATATGATTGTTAATTATTTTAGGTAACAAATAAGAATGTAGCTCAATGGTTGGGAGCATGCTTTACATGCGAGAGGTATGAGGTTTGAACCCCTGCATCTCCAACTGGTAATATTTTTCAGAATATAGACAATTTTCGAAGTGGGACGGGCCAGGCCGGGCCATCAACCGAGTCACTGGTGAGCTAGGCTACCGGGTTATCCACCTTGTCTAGCCCAGCCCTCTAATAAAACCCACCTAGCCCAGCCTCCTACCCCCTTATCCGGGTCCGTGCCGGGCTGGATCGGGGCCACGTTTGACGTATACACCTACGCATGTTTCCATTTTCGGTTCAACCATTAAAGTTATGACAACTCTAATCTATGCCAACTGCTGCAACGCACATTTAAAACTTTGACAAATTAATTATGTTATTCACTGGCTTTGGGTATAACACTTTGTAGTTTTACACGATGCAGGCATGCAAAAGAATGTTGCCTAAATTAATCAGTATAATGAAGAAAAAGGGGAGAACTTGCCTGAGTTCTGACCAACTGATCCAAATCATGAGTTCTCGAAATTACTTACTAGCTACTAATACGCCTTATTTAATGTAATGCTCCTCCCTTTAGGGTCGATATATATATATATATATATTTTTTTTTTTTTTTTGATGATCAGGGTTTCTGCGCTGCGCGGCGACTACTTCATTTGGTATTACCCAGACGTCCGGAGGTAATAGCACCGGTCCTTCAAACAACTATCACCAGGTAAATCGCGGGATGTGCTCCGGTGGCGTTTTACGGGAGCGTCTGTTGAACAATGAGACAAGGTCAAATTCCCCAACAAACAGTATCCTCGTCTTTGCGGGGAATCGAACCCATATTGTCCATCGAAGCGCCTTATAAGCCTGAGACTGCTTTGCCACTGGACTATGCCCCGGAGGACTTAGGGTCGATATATTACTATATGAGTATAATGTACTCTTCTCCATTCCAATTGATGGTGACTTATTTGAATGCCTACTAACTTAAAGAACCGAAAAGGGCCAAAAGTACCACATTCTAGGAGAAATGGCCTTCATCCACCTTTTAGTCTAAAAATACTCCTAACCTATTCTTTTGGCTCAAAAATACCGTCAAAATATGATTCGCCATTAATTTAAATATTAATCACACCCATTTCTTAAATCCAAATCCGCCCCTAATAATCTGACCCGATTTTTTAACCCAACCCCGCCCCTAATTGCTTCATTCTTATTCTTTCCAACGATGGCATGGAAATGTTCATCTTCTTTGACAAATTGGCTGATTTTGGACCAGTTTTGGACTGATTTGGAACCCGGTTGTTTTCGCTACTTTTTTTGCAAAGCATGTGGAAATGGAAGCTATGTTGAAACTAGGACTGAATTATAGTATTTAACCGTTTGAGTAACGACAGATCCGATACTGTTAATATCAATCAAACTATGATTTCTATCCGGGTCATTGAATTCTGGGTTATGCCCATTTCGACGATGCTTTGCAAACGATTTTGAATTTGAGAAGTGATTTCTCAGGAAGACTTAGTAGTATATCAATGGTGATATCATTGGGTAAGTTATTAGTATTAGGCATTGTGATGATATTTTGGCTTTTAGTATTAGGACTTCGACGATGCTTTGCAAAAAAGCAGTGAAACCGGGTTCAAAATTGGTCCAGTTCGTCGAAGAAGATGAACAGTTCCATGTCATCATTGGAAAGAATAAGAACGAAGTAATTAGGGGCAGGGTTGGGTTAAAAAATCGGGTAAGATTATTAGGGCGGATTTGGATTTAAGAAATGGGTGAGTTTAATATTTAAATTAATGACGAATCATAGTATGACATATGACTATTTTAAAATTTAAATTGTAAATCTTGAGCCAAAAGAATAGATTAGGAGTATTTTTAGATCAAAAGATGAATGAAATATTTTTGGCCTTAAAAGATTTTTTTTTTTTATATAAACTAAGATAGGAAAAAAAAAAATCTTCCCTTTTTGTCTTTTACGTAAGAAACCAAACAAAATGGACGAACGAGATATGACGAGGCAATTCATGCTTAAATTTGCACCAATAATCCTCGACAAACATCCAAGAAAACTCTGAATGTAAATAGTGGGAGAACAGCATTATGTTATAGAGACTCGCCTTTACGCTAAAATGACAAGTGCTATACATCGTTCGGAAACTTGCATATATACATCCTTTATATTTAGTAGATGTTAGTTATATGATGTAAATATTTCTTTATATTAACACACTAATATAACATGATTCACTTATGAATTGAAGAGAGAACATACAAGAGTTCGGGATTTGAACTTTATAGGTTATGAATAGTATGGCATTAATATTAAGTGTCACTACGTTTTACCTTTTTTTTCATATATATTTGATTTCTTAATACATATACCAAATTTGAACCAAAACTATTAAGTTTTGTCGAACACATGTATTAAAGTCTACCTTCGCCCCACTGATTAAGTACTATATACGTAAAAGACACATGTTAATGTTATATTTAGAGAATATATATTCTATAATAATTACTTTTCTTCTAGTTTAAGATCTCATTTAATTGTAGAATACTTATTTTCTTTTTTCTTTTAGGAATATTTAATAGTAATTGTAGAATATAACTTCTTTTTGTTTAAATTCTATAATGAAAATAGCATATTTATTTTTCTTATTTTATTCCCTTTAATTACCTATAATACTGATGTATCCTTCTATTTTTAATCGATGCAATTAGGTAAGTTTTTTCCCGTGTCTATTTTTGTGTAGATGTTATCAAGCAACAACAACAGTTATTTGGTGAGATTGCTATTTTCTCGTAAATATTCCCAAGTATATAGCATCACACATATACACGACACACCATGCCGTTTGTGGCAAAAATATGATAAGTACTAACTTTTTACTTGTGTGTTTATATAGGTATACATAGGCGGAATATATAGATAATTTTTTAAATTTATCAGTAAATTTTACTTAAACACTCGAACTATGACGTGTTTCAATTAAGCATCTGAACACATGATAAAATATTTATATTAGACACTTTTGACTCTTATATATTCTAAAAAAGTTCATCAACATTTATTACGTAAATAAGTTAATCACATAAAATATGTCTCCTCCTTTAATCATATATATCAACATCAATAGGAACATGCATGTGGTGTTACGACTTATATATTGAGGCTAATGCATGTAATTAAAAGATGTATCATATTTTAAGTAGTTAACTTGTTTACATAATGGGTGCTTGAGATTATGCTCAAAAGCTTTTCCACTATTATGAGTCGAAAGTGTCTAATATGAACACTTTATCACGTGTTTAAGTGTCCAATCAGAATAGGCCGTAGATCGAGTGTCTAAATAAATTTACCGGCAAATTTAAGAGGTTATCCGTATATATATTGTCACGACCCAAATCACTGATCGTGCGGGCACCTACCCTTTTCCCACTTGGTAGGCGAACCTGTCTCTTATAGGTTCATCCAACAACATAAATAAATAATAAGAGCAGTAAAAGTATATAAGCATAGATATATGATAATGCGGAATACAACACTATCCAAGAAATCTGGCCTGAATAGTACAAGAACTTCTAGGTATATAATTTTGAATAAAGGTTACAACCACAACCTGAATACACTTCTGTTTAGAAAGATAATTAAATAGAAAATCTGGATGAACTCCATGAGATCCTTGAAGACTAATCGAACCTCGCTGAAGTTCCTGCAACAACTCTACACCCCAAAAGGGGGTAGCAAGAGTAGTATTAGTACAATCACTATGTACCGGTAGGTATATAGGCCAACAACAGTTAGCTAACCTATATAAAAAAAGAAACTGAAGAATAGACATGCTCGCAATCAAGTACAAACACTATCACTGTCCAAGAAATAACAACCCAAGTATAGAGTATCAAGTCAGAATCCATAAAGTACGAGAATGAAGTAATCACTAAGCACAAACACATAAGACTTGCAGTAATGTGAGCCACACTTGATCTCAGTAGTCTACAGTTATAGCCTAGACGGAATCTCTAGTTCCCGAATCCATCAAGTGTCTATGTAAGAGACTAACAAATACACAACCTCTCAAATGATTCAACAACAAGGAATCAAGGCTGAAACACATCATGTAATATAATGAATACATCAACCAAAGCAGAGGTATGAGTGGATGAAATATGAATGTATGTGGGATGTAATGCACTGGCTAACTATAACCTACGTAGACACATGCTCCGAGCGAAATATCTCTACGTCTCGACAGTCATAACCCGAGGGATCCGCGAAGTCAATGTCCCAGTCACTCTGTATCACATAGCTTAGAGATGACTCTTCCACCAAACACTCCGCTAATCACTCTGTATCACACAACATAGAGATGACTACGCAATAGAATATGTCGTATGAATCACCGTTGTTTCCTTTTCACTTATCACTGTCACACCAATCACATATAATATCCATATACCACTGAATCACTATCACGCCAATCACATGTAGTATCATGAAACAATGATGAATGCATGTATGAATGTCAAGTTCAACACTAAGCATGAGATGAATAAACATAACAACATCCGTAAATCAACTATCAATATGAACTTATTCCCAAATCTATATAATGCCACATTCGGGAAAATTTCCTTTCGAACCACGTAGGTAACACCAATTATATATGCAAGAGAGGACATACGAAATATGTACGTAACAACACCCTAATAGGAAACCTTGGATGCTTCATCTTCCCTCTTATCATTATTAATATCAACTCACACTTCACAACAATGAATCATGTAGAATGTGTATGAATGATATGCATGTATCAATCTCAAGTATAAATCATAATCAAATCACAATTGTGCCACATATAGTCACATATCACAATATCAATATCAAGTCAAGTCCTTTCCTGTATCCATGATAGTGTCAATAGGTGAGACACAACTGTATCATAATCACAATATGGCAACTAAGTACAAGTCTAATATCACAGACATGACATCAACCAATGAATTTATAAGAGGCAACAATCGCAAATCAATAAATAGTACCAAATCTAGTAATCCATCCCAACTTCATATCCGATTGCGTACATACTTTCTCCGACAGTAACTACTATACATATGTTTCGCTAATCGAAGTCTAACCAGAAGGTAAGTCGTAACCTACCTGGATGCCGAACTGAAGCCACAAATAATTAAACCTTAGTCTTGCCTTTTCGGAGAGCTTCTAAGTAATCTAAGTCTATCCATTATCGAATTCTAAGTTAGAAACGGAAATTAACAATACCCAAATCACTAGACTATACTTTGAATCCAACCAACTAGGGGATAAAGGGGGAAACATGCCCACAAAGGTAAACCGGTAATTTTGAAAGTGAAATATTAAATCCACGTTCTAGGAGTTCAATCTTACTAATCAATTGCTAAAACAAATCAATACTAGGCCAATTTTATAAATTAATACAAAACCTCCAATTTGGATATGAACCTTAGTTTTTCAACTTTCAAATTCATCACACAAATGGAAGATTCAAGTTTAATGATTACTAATTAGCGAAACTCAAGCTTAAATTAGCAAAATCTATCAATTAATCTCACTTTTAAGCTTAACAATCAAATAAACCCTAACTTGGTTGAACTCATCTTCTCCAACTAATTTCTAGGTTGTTCCCACCATTAAATCACTTAGGAAAGGTAAAGGAATGTAATACAAGGCTAAAGAGTCTTACCACAAGAAGAATTCACTTAAAGTTGCTTGAAATCGTTCTAAGAGTGCTTTGGAGGAGTATTTTCGAAATAAGGGAAATGAAGGATTTTAATCCCCACTTAAAATATTCTGCCTCTGTTTTCCCTCTGGCCGCTGCAGTGGACCTGCGACCCACTAAACTGCGCCCGCGGTTCCTAGCCAAGTGCCCGCACCCTCGCTGTAGCGGATCATCGCTCGCTGCAGCGGTCCCAATCTGCTGGGGCACACTGAGGCTCGCTCGAATACAGAAACCAAAAGATTTTAGCCTTACACAATTTTGACCCCAAATTCGACAATCACCTGAGACCTCCTAGACACAAACCAGATATGTACACATATGTACAAGCACGCTGCAGATTCACTCGCGATCTCGTAATTTTCATCGGAGGTCTATTTCTTCGGGTCAACCCCAACAACCTAAAGCAACTTTCCAACCAATAGATGAAAGCACTCCCGAGGGCCTCGAATATCAAACCAACTATCCCACCAAGTCATAAACGACCTTACGGACATCACGAAATCGACAGAATTCCGAAAAAGGTATGTTTACCAAAACGTCAACTATAGGTCAAACGATCTTACTTAAAGGATTCTAATTCTTTCAATTCTCACTAGGATCGCCCGATAACTTCGAGAATCGGGTCAACAGGGGTAAAATAATCAAAACGCACATAACGACCAAACGGGTCGTTACACATATATGTGACGTATTTGCATCAGCCATAAATGTGATGATTGCAAGTTTTTAATTCGTTTGTCAACTGCTCCAACGTACACATTATTTAAAAGCTTTTTTAAGTTCATTATTGTCTTAATTATCAATTACTCCTACTATTCTGTAGTGAATTTGTGGCTAATGGGATGATGATGTCACATGATTGTCCAGTTCTGTTCATCTTCACCTGGCCAAACTAAAAGACCGCGAAATGAGAGATGGTATGTAAAATGCTTAAAGGAAATGAGACGATCGAATATATATGGTAATTGAGAAAGACGTGTACCAAGAAAATTTAATTAGGACGTTTACCTAAATGATAATTTGAGAAAAAAACTACAGCTGCTTTTAGATGAGAAACCGAAAAGTGTCTAGCATTCGTTTTCAGTTGAACACTTTCTGAGTTGGTGAGCTGTTTTAAATTTTAAATTACTCTAGCAATATATATCATTTTGTGGTACAGAGAGATTATTAGTAGTAATTAAAGTTGATTTATAGTAAATTTTGAAGTGTCTTACACGTCAAAATGCACTAGGAAGTTCCCTGATTCGATGTCAGGTCGATATCTTATGTTATATTATCACGTTTTTTTTGGATAAACAAAATTATTAATCAAGTTTTGAGGCACATAGGCCTCATTGGTGCATAATAAAGAAAGTAGACAATTAATATACAAGAGATCTAGCTTATTCCCTGAGCAAGTACGTGTTTGAACCACAAATCTTAGTTAGTGTTGTTTAATTTAACAAAATTTATTCAATTAATGAAAGGATTAGATAATTAAATAATCGTTTGATATGGTAAGGGGCGAATGCCGAGTATATATATATATATATAGTATCTCAGATGGTTAGTTAGATTTTAAAATAGCACTAGTAAGATTAATTAATCCATCTACAGTTTATTTTTTTTAACTTATCCAGATGCTATAATTTGCACCTGCTTTCTTTTCCTCCTTATGTAAGTGTCACTAGTTCTGTTCCAAATTCCAGTATTTGCGCGTTACGTCCTGTATTTTTAACTTTAATATCAATCAGAAAAGTCGTCAAATTAACACAAAATGGCTGCAAATGATGTGCCATGTTGTGAAACCATGTTTTGGGTGTACTTAGTAATCAGTGTGTCACTGGTGTGTTTTGCTGGACTTATGTCTGGACTAACACTGGGACTGATGTCCCTTAGCCTTATGGATCTTGAGGTTCTTATTAAAGCTGGTCAGCCAAATGATCGGAAAAACGCAGGTAAATAATTAATCCCAGTTTTGATTCAATAATTATTGCTAGTGATGCCACTATGAGTTGTAATTTGCTGTATTTCTAACTGATCATCACAGAGAAAATTCTGCCCATTGTAAAGAATCAGCACTTGCTCCTGTGTACTCTTCTAATATGTAACGCAATGGCTATGGAGGTATGTTTTTAGTGTGATGTGCAATATTGTCCTTCATTTTGTGCATTCTTTGATTGAGCGCGCTGATATATGCTTAATCTTTTCATTAAACTAATTGAACAGGCTCTTCCAATATTCCTAGATGCTTTACTTCCTGCATGGGGTGCTATATTAATATCAGTCACGCTCATACTAGCTTTTGGAGAGGTTTCTGATGACTTCATTTTTTCCAATTATATTACAGAGTTTGTTTCTCGCTATTATATAAACTTCAATTTTTTGCCTCCAACAGATAATTCCTCAGGCCATCTGTTCTCGCTATGGACTGAGTATTGGTGCAAGATTGTCACCTTTGGTTCGTTTGCTTGTCATAGTTGTCTTCCCTTTATCTTACCCCATCAGTAAGGTATAGACTTCTATCTATTTATAATCCAAGAGAATTGAAGTTCTAATCACCAAATAAAAATAAAAAAATTTGAGCAATGAGTTAATTTAGATAAACTGAAAAGGTAAAGATTTTTGCATTATTTGTGCAATTTAACCTATTGTAGCCGGTTGTCTGCTTTATTTTCGAGACTACCTGTAGTTATTTTTAGGTAAACTAATAATAAAGTTTCAGTACATAAAAGTTAAACTCAAAAAACAACAATGTAAAGATGGCATTCGGGCATAGTTATGGTCAACTATTTATGCCTTTTCACTTGGTTAATTTCAGTTGTTGGATCGACTCCTGGGAAAAGGGCACTCAGCACTTCTGCGCCGTGCAGAGCTGAAAACCTTGGTGAATATGCATGGTAATGAGGTTAGTAATTGTACTTTTTGCTTGGTACTAGTTCTAAGACTATACTAGATCTGAATCAATTGCTTTCGGCTCGAATTATGGATACATATAAAAGAAATTTGACCAATAATCAGGGGCGGAAGCAGAGGGGTGGAAGGGGTTCAATTGAACTTTTATAGAAGTTGAAAAATTATAGTACTAAGTAATATGGTAAAAATGATTTTTTGTACTATATATATAGAAATTGTATTGAGTCCCTTTAGCATAAGACTTTTTTCGAATCCCCTTATTTGGATTTCTGGTTCTGCCACTGCATATAATGATTAGATTACTCTCGTTCTAAGCCCACTAACTTTAGATTTTGAATTTGCCTATGATGACAGGCAGGGAAAGGCGGAGAGTTGAGCCACGACGAAATCACCATAATTGCTGGAGCATTGGACCTAGCTCAGAAAACGGTTAAAGATGCAATGACCCCCATGTCCGGAGTATTTTCCCTTGATCTTCATTCTAAACTTACCGAGTATGCTACTAATTAAGTCTCCTATCAAAATTTTCCTTCAATTACTAGTCCTTTATTGTATTCATTATAACACAAACTAATGTTGATGATTCCCAGTGATATGATGAATCTGATAATAAGCAAAGGCCATAGTCGCGTACCTGTATACTCTGGTAGTCCAACAAATATTGTAGGCCTAATCTTGGTAAGTCTTTTCAGAAACTTTACTAGTATTTCAGGGATAACCAACAAAAATATGTACATCAATTATCACTTCTTTTGTGTAGCATATTTAACTCTCTTCAATGACTTTACCGGCCTTCATACTGCTTCTAGGTGAAGAATTTGATAAAATGTCGTACAGAAAATGAGGTGCCAATCAAAGATCTCACTATAAGGAGTATACCAAAGTACGATTTTATTGACTTCTTGTTTTTGATATGTTTTTTTTTTCCGGAAATTAAAGTACTCCATTTGTTCCAATTTTATGTGTTGATTTTGCTTAGACATGACTACTGATAAAACAGCTGAAATTCGGTTATATTTAAATAAAGTGAATATTCCAGATCACTTAATCTTTATTTAATCTCCTGCAGGGTCCCAGATTCTTTACCATTATATGATCTTCTGAACCAGTTCCAAAAAGGACACAGCCATATGGCTGTAGTCGTGAATAGGATCACTAAGGAAGTTGCAGAAAATGTCCCTGCTAAGCACGATATTATCAAGATAAATATCCTTCCGGCCAGTCCAATTCAACAACATGTAGTTGAAAAGGGTAAGAGCAGTTATAAAGATTTTTTTTGTTATATTCAGATGAGAAAAAACAAGTGATAATAATTGGAATGATCTTTTAATTTTAGGAGAAGTAGCAATTGGTATCATTACAATGGAGGATGTCCTTGAACAACTTCTGCAGGTAAAATATTTAGCTATAATATATAAACAGATCTTCAAACTTGACCTCAGCTGTCAAGTATACCCTTCAACTTCGAGTGTGCACAAGTAGGCACCTCAACTTGTCTCCACTTTGTCAATTAACACTTCAACTTACAAAATGATCATTTAGACACCTCCAAAATTTATGCGCCACGTCAGCGTTTGTTTTTACGTGTTCAACTTTTTGCAAGTTGAGGTGCCTACTTGTGCACATCCAAAATTGGAGAGCATGCTTGCCGGCTGAGGCCAAGTTTAAAGGTCTATTTATGTATTATTGCAAATATTTATGTTGGTGATGTTTTTCCTTTTTTTTTCCTAACTGATGATTGTTCATTTGATCTTTTTCTTTTTTCTTTTTAAGGAACCAATATACGATGAGACAGATGACTATGTTGATGTTCATAACAAGTATGTTAATCAGGGACTCTAGCAATTTCAATTTACAATATCTTAATTAAGAACATCGTGATTACATATTGAATACGCGCTTTTTGTTTTTCGTGTGTGTGTACAGAATTAGAATCAATATTCCTCCGTCAATGATATTTTCACCTAGAAGATCTCCAGGAGCAGTGGTAACAGGGGCTACTAAAATGAAGTGTCTAAGTCCGATAGCATCTCCAGTTTCAAGTGCTCATCAAAGTCCTATGTTGCGCTCACCAGTTTCCCCATACGTGCAGTCACCATATGTAATGCCAAAACTATCTGTTAATTCCCCTGCCCACTTAAATTGTACAAATTCTCCAAGCAGATTTTCACGCAGCTCACCATCATCTAATCAGGTACCTGTAGTTATCATGACCAAATACTGTAAAGAAAAATTTAAATCAAATTTTCACGTGATATTTTGCGATGTTTTGTGTGAAAATTGCGATATTTTGCGCATTATTTAATGATTTTCGAGTAAAAATCATCAAATTTCATGTGATATTTTATGATTTTCGCGCGATAATTTGTAATTTTCGCGTGAAATTTTATGACTTTCGCGTGAAAATTGCAAACTATCGTGCGAAACTCATCAATTTCATGCGAAAATTGAGAAAAGATTCATGATTTCCGTGCGATATTTTGTAATTTTCGCACAAAATTTATTATTTTAACGTGAAAATCATAAAATTCTCATCAAATTTTGCAATTTTCGCGCAAAAAATTATGTCATCAATTATGTACCTTAGATTAATTAAAAGTACTTAAAATCTGTTTCAGGTTTCTCTGAAGTCTTATGAGAAGTTGGACAAGCACGGACTTTAGTACTTGTTGAAGCTTGAGGAGTACATTCTGTGGTCTAATTTTATCGGCCAAAACTTAAGATGAATTTAGAGAGAAAGGATATATATTATGCTACATCATGGAAGGGACCAAGTCATTCATACAATTGAGATAATGGGTTTTCACTCACAAATCTACCAACTACGTAATCTTGCAAGTGAAATTCATGATGTAACTTCAAACTTTTTGATACTCATTTTCAATTTCAACTGCAAATACTTTTTTCTTTTGAAAGGCCTTCCGTTTAAGTACATCATGACCACCTTTTAAGTCAAAAAGTAGAAGTACTAATTTGCACGGCATGAATTAAAATAGGTTTATGACAACAATAGCATATCTAATGTAATTCCACAAATGAAATTTTAAAAAGATAAAATATACGCAGATCTTACCCATCTTGGAAGACAGAGACTATTTTAGTATTTTTGGATAAACCCTTTGGCTAATTTGCAGGGCATGAATTAAATAGGTTTAGGGTGTTGATTCCTGCATTTGCAAATCTTTGTTCATGTGCACTCTTATATGATATGACAATATGTCAGGTAAATTTTCTCACGTTCGTTTGATAAAAAAAAATTTAGAAAATATTTTTTTTTAGGAAAAATAAATTCATGACTTCTGAAAGTAGGAAAAACAAGTCTCAAGTGGTATTCAACCAACTACCCTAACCCCCCAAATATTATTAATAGTTTTTAATTTTCTACATCACTCCCCCCCCCCCCCCAACCCCAACACACACAACCAAAAAAATTTCTTAAAAAGTTTTAAATATTTTTTTAGTTTTCTACACCATCCCATCCCTTCCCACCTCACCCCCACCCCAACCCCCCTCCCATTTTTTTTTCTCTTAAAGTTTTAAATTTTTTGTCCCAACCCCTCGCCCCGACCATCCCCCCACACACACAATTTATTTTTTTTTGAAAAGTTTGATTTTTTTTTGTTTTCTAGAGCCCCCCCCCCCCCCCCCCCCTCCGATTTTTTTTAAAACTTTTTATAAAATAAAGTTTTTAAAAGTTTTTTTTACAAACCACCGTCCCACGCCCCCTCGGGACCCCACCGCCCCCCCCCCCCCCCCCCCCCCCAAAAAAAAACTAACTTTTTTTAAAAATGAGTTTTTTCTTTTGTTCTCTACACCACCCACCCCCTCCACGTCCCGCACCCCTATACCCTCCCGAATTTTCTAGTTCGTATATTTTATTTTACTTTTATAATTTTTTTTATAAAAAATTGAATTTTTGGTGTGGGTGGGTTGTGGTTGGGGGGGGGGGGGGGGAGGAGAACGGGGGGTTGGGGGGTGGGCGAGGTAAGAATTTGTTTCCATTTTTTAATAAAAATAAAATAAAATATATAAAACAGGAAATTGGGAGGGGTTGGGTAGTGCGGTGATGGGGTCGGTGGGCTTGAGTGAGTATTTTTTGAAAAATATTTTCTAATAACCAACCGAACATGAGAAACAACAACAACAACAAATTCAGTGTAATCCTATAAGTGGGGTCTGGGGAGGATAAGATGTACGCAACCATACATCTACCTTTGTAGAGAGGTTGTTTTCTATTGACCCTTGGTAACCCTCCTCCTTTATCCGGGCTTGGGACCGGCAATGTGAACGAGGTCACACGGGCGGAGCTCAACCGAACATGAGAAAGTAAGTAAGAAATTAACTTATTTTTCATTAACCAAACGAACATGAGAAAATAAGTAAGAAATTCATTTGTTTTCCAAGAACTCATTTTTCCTGGAAAATATTTTCCTCCATACCGAACACACCCTAATTATACTTTTCTAGATTACTGATAACATAAGTAGAGCTTATGTTGTCCACTATGGTATTTCCATATAAACTATACTACGTTTTACTTCCAGACACAAAATCAAGAAATTGGTGACAAATTAGATTGAAGAGTTCTGCCAATAATTTATTCGAAATCACAAACTGGAATGTCCCATAATATATCCACCTTAAGTAACATCCACGAGGCTGTTGTAATCATTCATCATTGATTTAACCAATTTAAAAAATTATCCCGCCCTTTCCCCAATTATATTATTCGTTAACAAACTGCCAAAAAAAGGTGATGAAGATTTGAGCAAAAGCTAAATTTTAGGTTCCACTAATGGATTAGTTGAATGAATAAAATGTTAAGTGTAATTGTTTTGGAGTTATTACACGAATACCAAGTTTTGTAGCAAAGACATTCCACTAAGGAGAATAAGATGGAGAATAAGACGTAGAACTGAAATTATCACAATAGAAATTGCTAAATTTTCCATTCTCATAAATTTATGAAGATCACGAAATAATACAAATAATATCGTGAAACTCAGAATAAAAGCAAGTGATGAAACCAAAGTAATGATACACTAGATTGGCTAAACGTTTTCTTTGATTCAGAGTTCATATTAACTTTGTCTAAATTCTTGAAACATAACAACTGCAATCTATATCTAAACTAGAAGTTGATAAAATTGGTTGTGTAATTTGCACCGACGTGAATTGAGAAAACTGAAGAGTATAAAAGAGAAAGAAATGCTAGTTAAATATTAAACAGTGCCCGCCACAGTGGATATTTGGTGCACTAGTACACTATCCATGAGCACATGATTGGGCTTAGAAGCCCACTGGCTTTAAGATTTAGGCCCATTAAATTTCTTCATTTGTCAAAGGCTATTCATCTCCCCGAACCAAATTAATAACCTTTACGAAAAGCCAAGTAATTGCACGGTGCATCCTTCAAATGAACTAGTCTTTAATTTTTCCCCTTCAAATGGGCGAGTCTTTAATTTTTGCCTTTCAAAATAGAACTTAGGCTTATAGGAGCATAAGTTCTTTACATAACTTATGGATATTATAGGTATAAGTTCAATTTTAAGTGCAAAAATTAAAGACCAACCTATTTGAAGGGCAAAATTAAAGACCAACACAAAATAGGGTAAAAGTGCACCAAATGTTAAGAGTCTCACATCAGATATGGAATGAGAACATCAATTTCTTATATGAACTTGGACAATTCTCACCATATAAGCTAGCTTTTAGGGTTGAGTCAGGCCCAAAATCAATTCTTTATACCAAACACACGAAAAACATAAATGCTACACCATAAGTCTATTTTCTTTTTGTCTCAATTACTCTAATATTCAGGCAATGCTATGCTTTCTCTGATTATTCTTTTCCATACCGACATATACAAATGTACTATTATCCAGACATTTTGATTGAATGTCGATACTCTTGTAGTCTCTCTTTATAGGCCTGCAAAATAACAGGTCGATAACATGTTCATCTTGTTACTAAAAAGAGAGGAGGAAATCCAGTACCAAATATTTGGCAATTTTAGTAGAGCTTATTTATGTTTTTAATGATCAATATTAAGATTAGAAACCAGTTGAGACCTTTTCTATAGGTTCTGGAGACTATGATTACAACTTGTTGCAGGGTCGTTACACATCGTTTCATAATGTATTGTATTATTTTAATGAATACAATATTTGAAAATTTAAAGAATAATCAATTCCAGAGAAAAGGTAGGGTACATAGTATAGTTACTATAAAAAAGGTAGAGCAAAAGATAAAATCAGATTATTAAATGATAAGTAAAGACATGATGAGGGGAAAAGGTAACATGTCATCACACTAAATTTGTTGCGTTAATAAAATAACAATTTTCATCGTTACATAACAATAAATCTAACAATATAACAAAATAAAATTTAAATAACAACCAAATAAATATTATATTTAAAAATAATACTACGATACAATAGGTAACAACCATCCAAACAAGTTTAGTGAATGCAGTCAAATTTTAATTTGGAAACTCTTTTATTATTTAAAGATGGTAAAAAATGTCATTTACAACCTACAAAAGAAAGGCAAACTACTAAAATATCCCTACAAGCATGATAAGAAAGACTGAAGATTTAGGCACAACCATTCATCAATTTGGATAAGACTCCTACTCCGCAATAACAAAGAACATAAACTCCATGACAAATTACATGACCAAAATTAGCTCATAATGGAAACTCTCATAGGTCTTCAAAACCCATATCTCTCCATTACAAATTCATTTCCATTGAACCAACAAATCCCAATTCATTTTCATAAAAACAAAAAGAGAACTCCAAACCTCCACCGAACAACATGGAAATTACATGCCGAAGCAAAAGGCTTCGGCAATGGAAAACCCGACGCATCAAAAAGAAATAACAGAAGGAACAATAACAACAACAAAGACGAGAAAATTCCGAAGGAAATATGGGAAAGAATTATAGGAAGGATTCTGTTTTACGTAGGAGCACCGTTAATCGGGGGTGTGATTTTGCTACAGATTTTCGATATTATAAAGCAGCAGAAATTGTTGGATTTGCCAATTTGGTTACCATTTTTTACGACGTTTATTACATTTGGTGCATCAGCACTTGGAGCTGCTTATGGGACTTTGTCAGCTAGTTGGGATCCTCAGAAACAGGGCTCGTTTATTGGGTTGGAAGAAGCTCAGAAGAATTGGGTTGATATGTGGGCTGAAGATGGTGCTGATGATGAAGAAGAAAATAGGTGGATCAATTAAGAGAGGACAAGAAAATGTAAACTACTCGTAATGATTACATTAGTAATTCCTTGAATATTCATTAGTTATATTTGAGGTTTTTTTTCTTGTTTGTTGATTGGATCAGTGGTTGACACTAGACAACTAGGTTAAGAATTTTTTTTTGCTTAAGAAGTTAAAGAATTTACGTTATATATACGATAAGTATAAATAATTTTTATATCTTTATTGTAATTTGATATGTTATACATATGTATCCGTTAATTTGAATTACTAACCAATGCATATTATAAATAACATGTTATGATTTTAGTAGTTCCTCCCATATTTGCAACAAAAATTGTTTACTCGGACATTCTAAAAACTACTACTATGGTAGGCAAGACAGCAAGGGCCAACCTTGCCCCCAAGCAACGTCTTCTATAAGAATATATGGTTAACCAAGATAAAAAAAACATGTTATACTAATAAGTTATTAGTTATGTGTCGTTTTGTTAGAAGTCTCGATCTGAGCCTCAATATGTATGCAAGCAGTCTACCAAGTAACAGTCCTCTGCATAATCGACACAGAAGCAGATATGAAGGAGAAGAACACAGTGTTTGTGGGAGCTTTTCTCAACTTTTCTATATATCTTTAAGGATCAAATGACCCCTATTTATAGTTACAATGCACAAAGGTAAATCAGAAGACTTAAGAACCGAAAGGGAAAAATAGAAAAGGTAAAAATAGAATTGTAACTAACTTAACAAACTAAAGGCAATCTCTTGTGTGTGTGCAGCTGCATGCTGATGTTGTGTGCTGCACAGTTCTCTGTTGTGATGAGCTTACTATTCTCCTTGCTACTCTCAACATCCCCTTTCAAACTAGGTACCGAAAATAAGTTTTTCATACCTAGTTTGGACAAGAGATGTGCATGTGACCCTGAGTTAGTCCTTTGGTTAGGATATCAGCTGGCTGGTCTGATGTGGGAATGTAGAAGTTAGAAACCAACCCTTGCTGAACCTTCTCCCTAATAAAATGACAATCAATGTCAATATGTTTAGTTCTCTTATGGAACACCAGATTAGTTGCAATTTGGATAGCAGACTTGCTATAACAGTACAAGGGAACATGCATATCCAATCGTATATTTAATTCAAAGCAAATAAACCGAAACCCAAACTACTTCGTAACAAGGAAGCTAAACTTCTATACTCGCCTCGTAGAACTTCGGAAATAGTCGATTGTTTCTTGGACTTCTAGGAGATTAAGGAAGAACCAAAAAACACAAAATACCCCGATGTGAGACTTCCTGGTGTTAAGGCATGATGCCCAGTCTCTATCACAATATCCAGACAAGCATTTGGACTCACCAGCAGACATAAAAATACCCAAACATGGTGCTTGCTTGATATACCTTACCACTCTATGAGCTGCTGCCATATGGGACTCTTTGGGTGCCTGCATGAATTGACTAAGACTCGAACAAAGACAAAACCAATGTCCGGGTCCGCTATTTGTTAAATACAGCAACCTCTCAATCAGCCTTTGATAACTTGCAGGGATCTTTTACCAATGCCTCATCATTTACTTACTTGTCATATACAACAAAAGTGAGTTTGTTATTCAGTTCCATTGGTGATCCAACTGGCTTGGCACCTGATAATCTCATATCTGCTTTTAACTCAAGGGCATATTTTCTCTGATGCATAACAATTCCAGTCTTGTTTCTGGCAAATTCAAAACCCAAAAAATACCTCAATTCTCCCAAATCCTTAATTTTGAAGTGTTGTTGTAATATAGTTTTAGTTTTCTTTATGAGACTCTCATCATTTCCTGTAATCAGGAGATCATCCACATAGATAAGAACTACAACCAATTTGTTATTTTTTACCTTCTTTGTAAGAAGGGAGTAGTCCAAATGACTCTGCACAAAGCCAGGAGATATCAAAGTAGTTGTTAACTTAATATTCCACTGTCTTGAAGCTTGTTTGAGTCCATATAATGACTTCAACAGCCTGCATACCTTTCCCTCTTTATGTGTAAACCCTTGAGGCAAGGTCACATAGACTTCTTCATTAAGATCTCTTTGTAGAAAAGCATTAAACACATCCATCTGATGTACAACCCATCCTTTTTCTGCAGTAATAGAGATGACTGATCTAACTGTTACCATCTTCACCACAGGTGAAAAAGCATCTTGGTAATCAATCCCTTCCTTTTGGTTGTATCCTTTTGCCACTAGTCTTGCCTTAAACCTCTCTACTTTACCAGTTGCATTATACTTAATCTTGTACACCCATTTACATCCTATTACCTTCTTGTGATTGGGTAGATTAACTATCTCCCAGGTGTGATTTTCTTTAAGAGCTTTAATCTCAGCTTTCATAGCATCTATCCACCTCTGGTCTTTTGCTGCCTCAAAGTATGATTGGGGCTCCCATTCTTCTTCAAGCTTGGATATAAAACTCGATAACCCACTGAAAGCCCCGCATAGTTTACGTATTAGACAAGTGGATATAAACAAGTTTGTCCATTTCTGAATTGACATTAGGCTGAATGAAGTCCTTCATCCATAAAGGAGGTCTTCTACTTCTGACAGATCTTCTTATCTCTATGGGTGTTGTACTCCTTTCTTCAGCTATATTACCAGTCATTTCTTCAGCATTCTCTTCATGGACAATGTCTCCTTCATTCGTATCACCGCATCATCAATCGCTACTTGTGAGCCTTTCGTAGTGGTTGGTTCCATGTGATCTCGCCATGCTTTCATCTGCACCCTTACTATCATATTCTTTATTAATAGAAGATACATGAGATTCCATGTTGCTCTCTGTACACTGCTTGAAAGGAAATATGTTTTCATAAAAAGAGACATCCATGCTCACAAAAATAGTTTTGTTAGTTAAATTCAATAATTTGTACCCCTTTTGCTTGGTAGCATATCCAAGAAAAACTTATTTAACTGCCCTGGCATCAAACTTGTCCCCCTTTATCAGATTTGTGGCATAGCAAAGGCATCCAATCACTCTCATATGAGACAAATCAGGTGTTTTTTTGAATAACCTTTCATAAAGTGAAACATTATCTATCACCACAGAGGGAACCCTGTTGATAATATATACAACTGCCTCTACACAGTCTCCCCAAAATCTTGCTGGCAAATTACTTTGAAACTTAATGGCTCTGGCAATCTCTAAGATATGTCTGCGCCTTCTCTCCACTAATCCATTTTGTTGTGGAGTATATGGACATGAGCTTTGATGTATTATCCCAAGTTGTATAAACAAATCATTACAAGAACTATTGAAGAATTTTGTCCCATTATTTGATCTAACACTCTTAACACTCAAATTAAACTGTATTTTGATCATTACAAATAGAGTCCTAAGAGTAGTGGACACATCCGACTTCAAACTTAACAAGAAAACTCAAGTCCATCTTGTGTAATCATCAACAACAGTAAGGAAATACTTCATACCAGTATAGGTTGGGGTCCTGTATGGTCCCCATACATCAAGATGTAAAAGCTGGAAAACTACCTCAGTTTTGCTACTACTAACATGAAATTGTGTCCTAGTTTGTCTAGCCATAGGACAAACTTCACAATGTTGAATTGAGAAACTAGACTTATCTCCAAAGCTGTTTATTTTCCTTAAGATACTCATTGGTACATGTCCCATTCTTCTATGCCATAGTCCAGCTCTTAGCTCAGCTGTTGTGATAGTGGTTGTGGTTGAAACAAGTGTTTGCCCTTGTATGCCTCATCTGGACTCTAGCATGTATAGTCCATCTACCTCTTTACCAATCTCCTTCACCTTCCCAGTGAAGAGATCATGTAACACAAAGAAATCAGGAAAGAAACTTGCACAACAGTTTAATCCCTTGTTAACTTTGAAACAGAAAGAAGATTAAACTTGAAACTTAGCACACACAACACATGCTTTATGAGATCACCTCCTGGCAACATGCAGTGTCCTGTTAAAGTGATTGGTGTTGTGTCTCCAGTAGGTAATTGAACCTATCCTGTATTCTCTAGCAAATCCACTTTTTCAATCATATTTTTATCAGCAACCATGTGGTGAGTTGCACCAGAATCCACTATCCAAGTAGAATTAGCTTTCTTCTTGTTATTAAACATATATTTACCTGCCATGTGAAATTTAGGAGCTGCTGTATGAGCTATTGTATACTGCATATCAGAGTCTGCTACATCTTGATTCAATGCTTCAAGTACCTTCTGATACTTCTCAGGAGTACATGATCTCAACAAGTAGCTTAATTGATCATGTTGCCCCGGAGGCTGCTGCTGCTTGTAATGTCCACTTCTCTGGTTTGAAAGTGTCATATATCCACCACCATCATAAGGCTGCAAAAAATTCTTCTCATCACATGTGGCACCTGTTGTGACTATATTTGCCTTTTTCTTTCCTTTGAAATCATCAGGATACCCTATGATTCTGTAGCATGTGTCTCTAACATGTCCCTTATTCTTACAATAATCACAAGTACATTAGCTTATAGCAATTGTCCCTGACATGTCTTTTCATTTTGCAGAAATCACAGAAGGCATTGGAAGCATATGGTTTCTTCTATCTGTGTTGTGAAAATCTGCTAGTTAAAACCAGATTCTCAATAGCATCTCCCATGGATGTATATCCGATGTGATCTTCTTTTGGCTCTCATCATGAGCTATCATTGTATATGTCTGATTCACACAAGGTGTAGGGGTCATCAACAAGATGTGGCTTCTTGCTTGATTATATCCATCATTCAATCCCATAAAAAACTCTAATAACTTTTGATTGGCCAAGTGCTCTATATATTCTCTAGGACTAGCACAATCGCATGTAGGTGGAGGAATGATTGAGTCAATCTCATCCCACAGATCATTCATTCTGGAATAATAACTTGACACTGGTGACATACCTTGAATCAGCATTGCCAGATCCTTTCTCAACTGATACACTCTTGACATATTTATTTTGTCAAATCTCTCCTTCAAATCCTTCCATACATCCCATGTAGTAGATCTGTACAATATACCACTTAACAAGTTCTTATTAACATTCCTCATGATCCAGGGAATGACCATTGCATTACAGCTATCCCATTACTTCACTTGATTGAGGCCATATGTATCTCTTTTCACAGTTCCGTCAATAAATCCAATCTTATTTTTTGTCAACAAGTTCAGTTTCATGGCCCGGCTCCACAATGTGTAATTTTCCATCCCTACCAACTGGATTTCCACTTGAACAACATTAGGTCTGTCTGAAGCACTAAAAAACAGTGGGTGATTGTGGTCGACAATGTTCAAATTAGAATTCGAACCTTCATCAGCAACATTCGATCCAATTTGTGAGGTATTCTCCATAATCTCACAATTCGTACTCAATTGTAATTTCCAAAAATGAAATCGAAGTAAAATCAAATCAACACAGTTCAGTGTTAAATCAAAAAATGCGAAGTATTGACAAACCTATTCAGTACATGCAAAAATTAACTCAGACCTTCGCGATGAGTTTCTCGATCTCCGATTGCAATGTTGTCAGAGATATCCTCGATCCACTCTCCTAAGGCTTTGATACCATGTTAGAAGTCTCGATCTGAGCCTCAATATGCTTGCATGCAAGTAGTCTACCAAGTAACATTCCTCTGTATTATCGACATAGAAGCAGATATGAAGGAGAAGAACACAATGTTTGTGGGAGCTTTTCTCAAATTTTCTATATATCTTTAAGGATCAAATGACCCCTATTTATAGTTACAATGCACAAAGGTAAATCAGAAGACCTAAGAACCGAAAGGGAAAAACAGAAAAGGTAAAAATAGAATTGTAACTAACTTAACTGCACTCACATTATCACAGTAGATCAAGGTGGCTCGTGGACAAGTACGCATCCTCCATGTCCCTTCGCGATACCAGATTGCAGACATATTTACTAAGGGTCTTCCCTTGGTTCTATTTTACAGATTTTTGGGACAGTCTCAGCGTACGTCAACATGCCCGCTATGACTGCAGGGGTGTAAAGGACCGTGTGTATCATGGTCCGATTTGGACTCAACAAAATATAATTCATGTATAATTATAATTATGGTATTAGTCTTATACTAGGAAAAATGTATTAGAATTAGAATAGGAAAAGATAGAATTATTTTCCTATATTATCCATATTTAGGAATTGTATATTTGTATATATACCTATCATTATCAATGAAAGTAATGAAGGGAAATTTGGTGTCTGTCCGTAAATTCACCACTGATAATTGAGTTTTCTGTGAATTTTGACCCTATTTCCGTCAACTACTATTAACAAACTTCAAACTCGTTCTACCGCTTGTGTGTTTTTGGTTATCCATCTAATCATCGTGGTTACAAATATTTTGATTTATCATCTCATAAATTCATAATTAGTCGCCATGATTATCCAACTATTTTTCATATAAATATAAATATAACTCTTTGCGTAAAGCGGAGTATAAATCTTTAATTTTACCATCTGATGATTGAAATAAATAAGAGTAAGAAAGGGATGACTCTAAAAGCTAACGAGATGATTCTGGTTAAACCGGGCATTCCTCAGAGCAAGGAAAGATCTTTCCAAAATAGAATCAAGAGAAAGCGCTAAAACTGATATAAGTAAGATCCGCTACAACTAGAAGTCGATCTGGTACCTTCCTCAGGGTACGGTAGGTGTATTATTATACATTTTCCCAAAAGAACATTCATTCATTTTTTTCTTCCCCGTTGACCACGACGACTAAAACGAAGCGAAAAATCCAGACCCATAAAGGAGAAGGGCCGGTGGGGGGCATTTGGGAAAGTCGGGGCGATCGGGTGTCTTCATTCAAGCCTTTTCTCTTCGAACCAATTAGAATGAAGGCAGTAGCTCCTCCTACATACGAGTAGGGAGGTCCTGTCCTGGTTCTAGAAGGCATATGAGTCCGAACGCTATGTTGAATGTGCAACCGAGTGGTGGGAATAGTGACAGAAATCGAATGGGAAGTTTTTTTATGAAATCCAATTACCATTTGCTAAAGTAAGTATTCCCGGGCCTAGTTAGTATATTTTTTTAGATGACGAGATCTCCCCGTATATTAAACACCATTTATCGGACTTGTCTCGTACCCAAAATCCACCAGCGGTCCCACTGCTCGCTGGACCTCCTAGCACATCGCATATTCCCGTCACGGGTCCAACAACTAGGTCGCCTTTCCAACCCAGTTCTTCCCCTGCTTCTGTTTCTGACATCGGTCCAGATTCCAGTATTGGGTTAGTAGGCCCACTGCCTGCTGGCCAGTCCGTCAACCATCCGATTTCCCCCCAAAATCCACCCAATTCTCCCTCCGAGTCACAGACCGGTCACTCGTAGTCAATGGGGTATTTTTAAACCAAAGAGATATTTTAATCTAAATTCTAGTGTTTTTAAGTCCCCGTAACCCAGTGTCTGCATTAAATGACCCGAATTGGAAATTGGTCATGAATGACGAATATGATGCTCTTATTAAAAATAAGACATGGGAGTTGGTGCCCCGTTCTTCTGGTGTTAATATTATTCGGTCTATGTGGATTTTTACTCATAAAAATAATTCTGATGGTTTTTTTGTGAGGCATAAGGCTCGTCTTGTAGGTGATGGTAAGACTCAGCAGGTTGGAGTGGATTGTGGTGAGACGTTTAGTCCGGTGGTCAAACCGGCTACCATTCGCACTGTTCACAGTCTGGCTCTTTCAAATGCATGACCCATTCATCAGTTAGATGTGAAGAATGCTTTCTTACATGGTGATCTTAAAGAGACTGTTTACATGCATCAGCACTTGGGTTTTCGAGACCCCAAATATCCTTATCATGTCTGTTTATTGAAGAAGTCCTTATATAGACTTAAGCATGCTCCATGAGCTTGGTATAAGAGATTTGCAGACTATGTTTCGTCTATTGGGTTTTCTCACTGCAGGTATGATAATTCCTTGTTCATATATCGTCGTGGTACTTCCCTGGCTTATATTCTATTATGTGGATGATATTATCTTGACTGCCTCTTCTGATGTTTTGCGCAAGTCTATCATGACATTGCTCAGTTCTGAGTTTGCTATGAAAGACTTAGGGCCCTTGAGTTACTTTTTGGAGATCGTTGTCACTCGTCATGATTGTGGGTTATTCTTATCACAACGCAAGTATGCCGCTGAGATAATTGACAGGGCTGATATGTCCTCGTGTAAGTCTACTTCCTCTCCAGTTGATACAAAGCCCAAGCTGGTGCCGCGGCTGGCTCACCTTACGAGGATCTCACTCACTATCGTAGTCTTGCTGGAGCTCTTCAGTATCTTACATTCACGAGACCGGATATTACGTATGTCGTACATCAGATGTGTTTGTTTATGCATGATCCTAAGGTGGAGCACATGAATGCGCTCAAACGCATTATCAGATACATCGAGGGGACACTTGACTATGTCTTGCAGTTATATCCATCATCGGCCTCTACACTTGTCTCGTATACCGATGCTGATTGGGGTGGTTGTCCAGATACCAAACTCTTCATGTCTGATTATTGCATTTTTCTTGGTGATAACTTGGTCTCATAGTCTGCCAAACGACATGCTACCTTCTGACGCTCCAGTGTAGAGGCCAAGTATCGAGGGGTAGCCAATGTGGTCTCTGAATCATGTTGGTTACATAATCTTCTTTTGGAGCTTTACTTTCCCGTTCACAAAGCTACCTTGGTATATTGTGATAATATTAGTGTCGTATATCTTTCTGGAAATCTGGTTCAACAACAGCGCACTAAACATATTGAGATGGATATCCATTTTATTCGCGAAAAGGTAGCTCGTGGACAAGTACACATCTTACATGTCCCTTCCAAGTATCAAATTGCAGACATCTTTACTAAGGGTCTTCCATCGGTTCTATTTGAAGATTTTAGGGACAGTCTTAGTGTACGAAGACCGCCCGCTATGACTGTAGGGGTGTGAAAGTGTATCATAATATACATACCTCATATACACGGTATACACACCGTGTATATGAGGGTTTTTGGTAAAAGATTTTTGTATATAATTAGAATTGTACACTTATAATTATAGAATTCTTGTACAAATAGAATAAGATTTTAGGAATAGAATAGGAATATGATTTTCCATATTATGAAAATTGTAAATTGTATATATACTCATTCATTAATGAAAATAATAAAGGAATTGTTTTTTTCAATTATCTTTTTCATCACAATGCTGCTAAGCAAGAACAGTTGGTTTTGTCACTAAGCTTTAACTGATAATACCAAAGAGAGCATTATCATAAGGCATCACAATTTGGCACACCAAACCAAAAGACAAGTGAACAAATTTTGACAGGACGACTTCCAATTTTATTCATTTTTCTTAAGAAATAATAATACGATTTTTTCATCATTGATTGAAATTGTTATGGTTTCGGATAGCTCTTTTGCTGACATATTGAATTATGCAGTGACCCTCTAATTATTTAACTTTGTTCTTCAATTACCCAAACAACTTGCTAAGAGAGGATTTTCTCACATTGATTGAGACTGTTTTTATTTATTCTTCTTTTACCCTTTTCGTTAACGTACAATTGGCTTTTTGTGGCCAGCAAAAGTTATATATTACTACTCCATTATTGATGCAGCAGTTACCTACAAACTTAGCAATTTTTTCCAATGCGGCCTGTAGGAAATGGTCCAGAGATATATTTAATAGATGTAATCTTTAGATGCTTCACAAAATAGCCGTCTATGTCACTCACTAATTGTTTTAATTTGCCATCAATTCTCTTTTTATAAGATCAATAATCGCATAGTTTTCATCTAAAATTGACCTTTTTGTTCTCAAATAATGGCATGGTTCTAAAATGACGTTTCTATCACCACTTTGTTTTTTCATAAAGATAATATTTGCATAGTTTTCATCTAAAACTGACGTTTTATTCTCAAATAACAACAGAAATATTATATTAAAGCAAGAAATATAGGTGTCGGTTGTATTCAAGAAAGTGTTAAAAAAAAGTTCAGCACGCTGAATCCACACACGGAAATAATCTCAAACTCACAATTTGATTAGCAGAAAATAACTCAACTCAATAAATTAAATATTTTTTGTGTTTTATTAACAAATTTAATATATTATTTTTTATTGATCTTTTATGAAAAAGCGTCAAATTATAATTAAAATAACAGACCTAAAGCATGTTTTTAAAAGAGGCTGATGAGGTTGCTGACCTCTTGATGAAGAACCGAAGTAGCCTAGATACTTTTTGGGGCCTATATCTTATTTTGCTCCTCTTGTAATTTCTGCTTCGTAAAAAAACAATGTAAAAATGATGCTTTCTATACTAAGTCTCTACTTTTAATAATGATACTTACTCTTCTTTTTCTAATAAATACTCCATCTTTTATCACCCCCTCCCCCACTCACCCCCACCCACCCCACCCCAAAAAAAGTTGCCATTGTCATTGATGGAGGTATTTATTTCCTAGCCCCTTGTGGAGCACGGCAAAAATAATTATGGGGATACTTTTTGTAGGTCTTATCTTAACAAGTCCATTCCATTACAGTTCATAATTGTCAGATTTGGCGGCTAAATCTTTTTGGAAAACATTTAGCATTACGATAAAAAAAATTACATAGAAAAGTATTCCGAAGACGCAAATCTAGAAAACTCTAATTGACTCTTTTATGTAATTCTGTTAACACTCAAAAAAATATTCTTAAGTGTTTAGCTGAATAAAGTACCAGCTGAAGATGAAAATCTCAAAATAAGTAGGCAACGGAATTCTAAATCGATAACCGAACTGACTCTTAGCGGAATCTACTAGTTCTAGCCCCCGGCTAAAGATGCTTCATCGGCTATTACGGTAGCCCAGCCGAGTAATAATTTCGAGAAAAATGACTGAGACCCACACATAGTTGGAAGCCTCGAAGACCAAGTCAAAGAACCTTCTAGACCCCAAGAAACGGCAACAACCAGCAACAGCTAGAGGGAAGTGCTATTAATCGTGTAAAAGGAAAACAGGGAGTAAAAATCGACACTACCTCCTCATAGTTGGTTAGTGGATCTAGTGGGTAGTCTAATGGCTAACATAGGAGGATCACGTTTCATTTTTCTTGTAATATATATATACGATCATTTGTAGAGAAAAAATACAATTCAATCAATCAAACAACTGATTTTACATCTCTTCATTTTATCTTTATCACCTTTACTGCACTCTAGCTGTATTTATATTTCTTACCACTTAGTTTATTCAATTACCATCCTAACACTTTATGAAGTAGTTGTGGAACTCATTGCTGGAAGTTAGAGTTCCGCTTTCAGCCGGAATCGCTTAGTTAAAGAATCAATTTGTCATCCGATTTCGTCAGCCGATAGGCGACAAACATTTCGGACGGGAACAAATTCTTTATTTGGAGGCACGTTGACCAACATTGTGGCAAGTCTTTAGACTTGCTCTATGGAAACTTGAATTTTGTATCCAATTCAAATTATACTAGAGGTGGCCAGTGGGCCGGGCTCGGGTCTGGCCTGGCCGGGTCTGGCGGGGTCGGGGTCGGGTCTGGCGGGACTTGCTCCAGTCCCGTCCCGATCCCGATCCTGTCGGAGTCGGGTCGGGGCGGGGTCGAGTCCGGGGGGTTTTTTTTTTTTTTTTTTTTTTTTTTTCAATAACATATGTATAAAAAAAACTCAATAAACAAGACAAGATAGTGTAATAAAAACATACCAAGGCTGTTTTGTGCCTCTTATATTATTTAATAGACATATTATTTTTTTGTAATACAAATACAATTGTCTAAAATCTAAATTGCAACTTTGTGGTGTTGTCCAAAAGTTGCAAATTACATAATAAAATTGCAATTAAAAAAATTACATTCTCAAAAAAACATGTTCTAATTGCTTGATGATTTCCTGTGGTTCTTCGGTTGGAATTGGTATTTGTTGGTCAAATTGATCCACGTCGCTTCCACCACCTTCAGATAAGATTTCGTTGTAGTTTTCGTCTTCTTCTTCGTTGATCTCCGGTTGACCGCACCTTCTCCGCTCCGCTCGTATCCAATCTCTGAATAATACTGCAATTTCCAAGCTGTCTCCGGCTAATGAGTGTCTATGGTCTCCTATTTGATATCTGGCGGCAGAAAAAGCGCTTTCAGACGCAGTTGATGACACTCGAATGTTCAAAACATCTCGGGCCATCAATGAAAGTGTCAAAAAGGTCTTCTCATTCCCCCTCAAGTATTTCAGCAAGTCTTCATGTCCATCTTCATTGATAACTTCTTGGTACGGTACAGAACCCTGCAAAACAAAAATATCCAACTCGCTAATTTGGTTAGTAGTAGAGGTACGGCCGCACATTCTATTTCTGAGGCTTTCAATACTAGCCGCAGAAACAACATGTCTTTTGTGAGGTTGTGTTGAAGATGTAGAAGATGGTATGAAAGTCTGTAAGTTACTAGCATTTTCTTGTTGATAAAATCTATATATTTTTTTGCATTGGTGTTCTACGCTAGACAACACTTCGTCTTTAGTTTGTTCAATAGGTGGTGGGTGTTTTAGATTTTTGGGACTTGGAGGTGGTAGTACTTCTATACAATCGTAAATAGTTTCAATTAGTGATTTAGTACCGTCTATTTTAATAGTCGGATTTAATACAGAACCAATAATATAAATAGTGGGAATAGGAATAAAATATTTTTTATTTTGACAAACATTTTTTTAATAGCTGCCGTATAAGCTGATTTTTCCATATATTCACTAAGTAATAAAAATCTTAGAGTTATATAAAACAACATAGTTGAAATAGTAGGATAATATATACCGGAAAATTCTTTTGTTGCTTGAAAAAATTTCTCTAAAAATACAATAAGTTCGGAAATATTTACCCAATCACTATCTACAATCATATCAGCTGGATTTTGATTATGAGAGTTAAAAAATAAAGTTATAGGTTTTCTATAGTCATAAGCAACAAGTAGTTGCTCGTATAAAGAATTACACCTAGTGGATACTTCTTGTGGAATTTTTCTATAAGATAGTCCACAATTGTGACAAGTTTTTTTATATTCTTTTCTACGTTGTACTTTATTACTTTTAAAAATAAAGTTTATAGCAAATTATATTTTACTAAGAATGTCTTCAAAAAGTGATAGACCATCCTTTACAATTAAGTTATATATATGGCACGCGCATTTTATATGAAAATGATTTGAAAAAGATGGAGTTAAACTATTTTTTAAAATTGTAATTGCGTAATTGTTAGAAGAAGCGTTATCTAATGTAATAGTCATAATTTTATCAGTTATTCCGTAATAATGACACACTTGATAAATATTATCTGCAATAAAAGTACCAGTGTGCCTATCATCTATATATCTATACGCTAAGATACGTTTTTGCATAGACCATTTATAATCTATCCAATGACAAGTTACAGTTAAATAATCATGGCCGTTAGTACTACGACCTATATCAGACGTAATAGATACTTTGCCATTAAAATGATATAATGAATAACGTAAATATTGTTGATATTCATGCGCGAATTTAAATACATCTCTCTTAACAGTTGATCTAGGAAAACCGTTAAAAGCAGGATTATATATATCTCTAATGTAATGAATAAAACCGAGAGATGAAGGAAATGAAAAACGCAAACCCTCCACAGCAACTAATTTTGATATTGCTTCCATGTCTCTATGTTTATTGTATTTAGGGCCTACAATTCCCCCCGTCATAGGGTTAATTTGACCCTGTACTTGGTCCGGAACAGTATCAGTATGTGAACCTTGTCCCGATGGAGCGGAAGTTTGGGCACCCGGTTTTGAAGCCTGGTATTGGGCATACCTAGCTGGATGAGCACTTACTACGTGTCTAATTAAACCCCCCGTCCCACCGTGACCTTTTCCAGTTTTAAATTTTAAAACATTTTTACAAATTTTACATATAGCTACTTGATTCTCTACGTCCCTATCAAAAAATGTCCATCCATCTGATTTTAATGGTCGTTTTGCTGGACCTCGTATCATACTAGGGGGAATATGAGGTATTTCAGTTGAAGGTGCACTAGTGGGTGTGTTGTCATCAACATTAGTTAGTGTATCATCTAGATCATTGTCTAAATTAAAGTCTTCTTGAGTTCCAGAAAATAGCTCCTCGTCTAAATCTAATGGTTTTGTAGGAAAATGTTGAGTATCAACAAAATCATCCTGTGTAGGAATAAGATGACTAGAAGAAGTACACTTGCCCTGGTTGCCCCTACTAGAAGAAGCACTCTTACCCTTACCCTTATCCTTACCCTTAAACATACCTTTTAATCCTTCCATTTTAATTATGATAATAAATAATTAAAAATAATAAAATTAAGTGCGCTAAATAAAATAAACAGACAATAATAATTTAATGAAGGGACGAATGTACCAAACGCCGACGTAACGTCGACGTGTAATCGAGAGGTTGAAAATTGAAACTTTGCTCGATGGAAGATCCTCAAGCTAGTTGCCAACTTCACTCTCAATTCCCAAATGAATAAATAAAATTGAATATTTAGTAAACAATGTAGACTTGTAGAGAGATATATTGAGAGATTAGAGAGATTGTAGGAAGATTTGTGAGAAAGATGAAGAGAAAATGAGTTATTTATAGTTGAAAAATTGGGTTAAAGTGTAAATATAATAACTTATGGGTTTAAAATAAATATTAAGGGGTAGGGGGGATTGGGGGATGTGGGAGGCCTAAAATGGCCGTTGCCCAACGGCCAAAATCTAAAATGGTCGTTGGTGCAACGGTTATATTTGCAAAGGGGGAGCTCTGGGGCGGGGTCGGGCTCGGGGTCGGGGCTGGGTCGGGGCGGGCGGACCTGGGGTGGGCTCGGGTCTGGCGAGACGAGACATTGTCCCGTCCCGAGTTCGAGTCCCGCTACCGTTTTTTTTTTTTACGCGGGATCGGGGCGGGCTCGGGCCGTCCCGGCCCACTGGCCAACCTTAAATTATACTGTTCCTTCCGTCATTGCTTCACAAATCACTATTACCTCATTTTTTCCATAGAGGCAGAGAAGATTTAACTTTATGGTGTCTTGAGTACTTAACTTTGATCCACCCTTCGACAAATTCTCTGATACCATCCGACCGGCGTATAGATTGTGATATTTATAGTAGCGAAGTAGAACTCCAAATGCTGACCAAAGTAGTGTCTTTCCGAACGTGCGCCTAGCCATGAGTCGGTTGGTGTCACCTCCCGTGCGATAGCAAAGGCTGACCAAAGTTGTGTCTTTCCAAACAGAAGGACCGTATGTAGTGAGAATCACACGTACAACAAGAGATTCAAACCTCAAGAATAAAGTCGACTTTAACATTGGAATTAAAGTTATATTTAGTAGGAAGCACAAAAACCATCTATGCTACCAAATTAGTTGGTTCAATGATAAAATTTCGAACAACAAATGGTTAAAAAAGAAACAATCTTTATGCTGAGAATTACATATACATCAAACCAACATTTCAATATATGCATCAACTAAAGATGTTCTAATGAACCGAAACGCCCGTTTAATTGAACAAAATTATTGAACTACAACAAAAATGTGAGAGGGGGGGGGGGGGGGGGGGGTAAAGAGAACAAAAATTTATACAAGATATTTTTTTTCTTAATTACTCTACAATCTCTCAAAACTCGCATAAATACATATTAGTAACAGGGTATGAATTAAATTAATCCATCATACTCTTAGCAAATAACACAAGAATTAGGATCCTCTTCGACACTTCGGTGGTGATAATAAGCAGGAACAGTTGGTTGATAATGTTGATAGTGAAACATAGGAGCTGGGAAAGCTTTCATTACAGGGGCTTCATCTTTCCCATCTTTTTTCTTTTCATCCCCTCCTTTTTTCTCGTCGCCCTTTTTAGCATCGTCTTTTTTGCCTTCATCTTTTTTACCGTCATCTTTCTTCTTTTCGGGCTCTTTTGCTGGTCCAACAGAGAGGATATCAGTGTGACAAAGCTTCCTCAATTTGGAAACTAGTGACACTGGATCTATGTTCCCTGTTATTGTTAATTTCTTCTCCTTTGAGTCTATCGAAATTGATTCAACCCCTGCAGGAAATCAGAGAAAAAGCAAATCAAAATTCAAAAACTTTACTAATTCAGGATCTCAACTTCTAGATAAATCAAGATTCTTGTACAAACTACTCTCCCAGTCCCCAATTTACGTGAGACCTTTTAAATTTCCATAGTCAAATAAATTTTTCTTTGACCTTACTTCTTTTACATGATTTTAAATATTTTGAGTTGTTAATTAATTAATTGTAATTTTTAAATATATAATTTCTCCATTTTAAAAAGATTGTCTTACTTTTTTTTACGTGTGAATTTGCGGCCAGAATTGAGAAGTTTGATTCTCAACGTGTAAATTGGAATTGAGGGAATAGTAAAAAGAAGATAGTTTTTACAATACCTTCAAGACCAGATACTTTTTTCATGGCCTTTTGCTTGATTTTCTCATCGAAATACTCCAATTTCAGCACTACTTTCTGTAAAAAGAAGAATCAAGTTTAGTAAGCAGTGCATAAAGTTCCCAAAAAGAGAGTTTGTTCCTTGAGAATCAGAATCCATAAAAAGATAACTTTAGCTAATTGAGTGGAAAAAGGAACAGAGAATATACAAAAACTAACCTTCATCTTTTTATATGATGATACACTTTTGGTGTATCTTAGAAAGTAGTAGATCAAGACCTGCAAGAGAATGTTCAAAGGGGTGGGAGACAGAGAGAGAGAGAAATGAGAAACGTGTTGAAGCTGCACAAGTGTCGAATGAGCTTTAGTGGTTGTATTTATACGGGTGATTTTTTAGATCCTCATACAGTACAGTAGTAATAGGCAATAGAGGGATGGAAGGAGGAAGCAACGTAACCCAAGTCAAGTGACATGAAGAAAACGTCAAGGCTTGGCTGAGTCTGCGGTCAGTATGTTTTTAAGAAATCAAATGTGGCTGCCATTAAAAGGATCCAATCATAGTAATATTTCTGTCCTTTTACTTTTATATTTTTAGGTAAAAAAATTATGTTCACAATGCACTGTTGCAGAGTTTCCCCTCGTATTTACGTGACATAGACTTTTTAAAAGTGGCTTATAAATTAAAAGCTAAAAGTCAAAAGTCATAAATTGATCATATTTAATTTTTGACTTTTGGCTTATTTATATCTTTTTAGTCTAAAAATAAATGTTTAAAAATAGTTTAGAAGAACTTAAAAGCCAAAAAATACTTAAAATAAGTCAATCCAAACACCCTCCGAATAGATCACGTAGTTCATTTTCTCTTTTTTTCTTAATGCAGAGTAATAATTCTTTTTTTATTTTCAAAATAAACTTCTTTCCTTCTTTAATTGAATATATTTTCATGTTTTATTATTGTTGTCTGAATAATATCATGCTTTTCATTTCAAAACATTCACTTCTGTTATTGCCCGGGCAAAAAGAATATCAACTTACGTAATACTCTCTTCCTCCCAATTTATATTATGTAATTTGATCATGAATTAAGAAAAAAGAAAATCTTTTGAAATATATGGTACAAACAAGTAATATATATTTGTATCATTCTAAGTTATCTCACTAAGCGTAAAATAAAAAAATTAAATTAATTTATTTTAAAAAAAAATACATTGCATAAATTGAAACAAAGGATTAACAAAATACTTTTAATAAATATATAATACCTCATAAAAAGCCAAATCAGATGGATAGGAAGGAACTAAGGAGAGTATCATTTTTCCTCGTCAACGCATTAGTTTCTGCATATTAACGAATATTCACAGTATATTTTGTAATTATGAAAGGAATTCCGAAGGGAAATTATTCTATCTTACATGGTATCAAGAGCCAAACCCTAATCCCCTCTCTAAGAAATTTCCCATGGCCGAAACCCTACCTCTTCCCTTCTTCTCGGCCGGCGGCAACTACGTTGCCACCATGTCTTCCCCCACTAATTCCGGTTCATCCACTGGCACACTTGACAACCCCTCTCAACGTTCATTGTCTTCTTTTCATCCGGCATTCGTTGTTAACAACATCAAGAATTTTATTCCTATAATTCTTGACCAAGAAGACTGTCAATATTTCATGTGGATGAAACTATTCTATATTCATACATGTGCATACAATGTGCTCGACCATATCGATGATTCTGTTCCTCGTCCCACCGATGTTACAGACTCAACCTGGCGTCGTCTTGACGCCATCGTCAAATAATGGATCTACGACACCATCTCTAAAGACTTGTTATGCACTATCATGAAAACAGGTGATACGGCACGTGAACTTTGGGTCTGGCTAGAAGAAATTTTTCAGGACAATAAAAATACTTGGGCCGTGTATTTGGAAGAGCAGTTCAACAATACACGTCTCTAGAATTTTAACAACATGTTCGAATATTGTAAGCAACTGAAACTTATAACCGACCAACTATCCAACGTAGGGACTTCTGTTTCAGAAACCAAGATGGTGCTTCAACTAGTTGCTGGTTTACCGAAAGGTGAATATGATACACTCGCAACGATGATTCAACAAGCCGACCCGCTCCTAAGTTTCAACAAAGTACGTTCACAACTTTTGTTAGAAGAAACACGTCGTGCCAAACAAGACGAGCACAATCACAAGGCACTAGCCGTTGACAGCATGACTCCACCGGCGGACAACACCACCCAGCCACCACCGCAAGACCACCACCAACAACAGTCTTGCGGCAGAGGATGTGGCGGCAGAGGAACAACAATAAAGGGAACGGCCGCGGCAAAGGCAACCGCAACCAACAGCCAGGCCCAAATGCTGCCTATTTCCCATGGCCTGGACAGTAGCAAGTTTGGCCTAATCAGCAGAACTGGGCCTCGCCTGCATGTCTATACCCAACTGCAATGGCCCAGTTCCAGCAGCCTGCATGGTCGACTGGCCTATTGGGCTCGCCCGACCAATAGGCGAGCCCACCGGCAGCAACAACGCCCACTCGATATCGGTCCAAAGAAGAACCGCACGCAAATGCAACACCGGCTCCCACCGACTTGGGCCAGACTTTCAGCACCGTGAACCTTCAACAGCCCGATGAAAATTGGTACATGGACACCGGAGCCACATCTCACCTCACCCGGTCGTCAGGTAACTTATCTCAACTACTTCGGCTAAAGTGTCCTCAATTTATTATTGTCGGCAATGGTCATCGCATTCCAAACATCCCCACCCGCCTTTCTCCCTAAGTCACGTCCTCTACACCCCTAACATCATTAAAAATTTAATCTCTGTTAGAAAATTCACTAGAAATAATTTTGTGTCTGTCGAATGCGACCCTTTTGGTTTTTCTGTGAAGGATCTCAATACGGGGAAAATTCTTACGCGCTGCAATAGTGTGGGAGACCTCTACCCCTTCACTTAATCTTCCGCTGTCAGACCGCAATCACATATATCCCATGCGGCTATCTCTCCCTCAACTTGGCACAACAGACTCGGACACCCCGGAGACCCAATTTTTTCTTTTCTTAGGACTACTAGTGTATTCAATGTAATAATGGGAAACTTGCCCAACACTGTCTTTCTTGCCCTCTCGGCAAGCATACTTGTCTTCCATTTATGACATCAAACAGTGTTATTTTTTCTCCTTTTGATATTGTTCATGCTGATTTGTGGACATCTCCGATTGTTAGCTCTTTGGGTCACAAATTTTATCTAGTATTCTTAGATGATTTTTCACATTTTGTCTGGATTTACCCACTGAAATTCAAATCTGAAGTTTTTGCCAAATTCCTTGAGTTTCAAAAATTCATTAAAACACAGTTTGAAAAATCAGTCAAATCATTCCAATGTGATAATGGACGTGAATTTAATAACTCGGCATTTCACAATTTCTGCTCTAAACAAGGCATGGTTTTCCATTTTTCATGTCCCTATACTTCCTCCCAAAACGGAAAGGCTGAACGAATTATACGTACCATCAATAACATGGTTCGTACCCTTCTGTTTCATGCTTGTCTACCACCGCCTTTTTGGGTCTATGTTGTTAAAATGGTAGAATATCTTCTTAATATTTTACCAACTAGCACTCTCCAAAATAAGACCCATACCGAAATCTTATACCGTAAGCTACCATCATATGATCTTCTCCGTATTTTCGGATGCTTATGCTACCCCAACATAGCCTCCAAAGCACCTCACAAACTTGCCCCTCGCACTCTGCCCTATGTCTTCATTGGTCTCTCTCCTACTCATCGGGGCTACATGTGCTATGACATTGCCACTCGTAAAATCATCATCTCCCGTCACGTCACATTTGATGAGACGACCTTTCCTTTTTCAAATCTCCAAAAATTTCAGACCACCGATTACATCTTTCTCGATGAACGGAGTCTGTCCCCGGCCATCCAAACTCTATACTAACAGAAGCCCACTGTTCCGACAGCCCCGTCCCCGACACTGTCCGGCACCACCCAAACAGATCCATGCTCTGGTCAAATACCCCAACAACACCCCTGCCACCTCCAGCAGTGTCTCCTGCCCCCCAACAGCATTGCTGCCTCCCAGTCCAACACCCGTAAGTCTGCAGCCTCCCAGTCCGCCAAAGCACTGCTGCCTCCCAGCCCAAAAATAGTGGACATGCAACCTCCCAGTCCAGACCTTCCACTGCTTCCTACCCATCGCATGGAGACTCGTGCACAGTACGGGATCTTCAAACCCAAGGTTCACTTTAACCACTCCACACAAACCTTATCACCCATAACAAAAAATCCAAAACTAGCAAAACTAGACCCTAATTGGAATGCGGCCATGTGCGAGGAGTTTAAAGCTTTAACCAAGCATAACACTTGGGATTTGGTTATCCGGTGTATGTGGCTATTTCATCACAAGTTCAGAGATAGTGGTGACTTGGAGCGGTATAAGGCAAGACTAGTTGTCAATGGCACTAATCAGCAGGAGAGTATTGATTGTGGTGAGGCATTCAGTCCGGTTGTTAAACCAACCACTATTCAGACTGTTCTCAGTATTACAATGGGCATGCATTGGCCGATTCATCAGCTTGATGTCAAGAATGCATTTCTTCATGGGGATTTGAAAGAAACCGTGTACATGCATCAGCCCCATGGCTTTGTTCATCCGCCAGGTCTGCAATTTATATGTCATCTCAGAAAGTCATTGTATGGCTTGAAACAGGCGCCCCGCGCGTGGTATGATCGATTTGTCAGGTATCTTATGCAGATTGGTTTTATATGTAGCAGGTGTGATAACTCTCTCTTCACTTTTCATCGAGGTAGTAGCATTGCTTATTGCTATTATATGTGGATGACATTGTTCTTACTGCCTCACCTGAAGGTTTGAAGAATGAAATCATTGCTTTGCACAAAACTGAATTTGCTATGACTGACTTGGGCAAGCTAAGTTATTTTTTGGGTATATCAGTGACCAGATCTGCAGCCAATATGTTTTTGTGTCAGCGTAAATATGCAGAAGAGATAGTATACATGGATAAGATGGCAAATTGTAAAATTATGCCAACTCCGATTGACTCGAAATCCAAGCTCAATGCTAATGATGGTGCGCCAGCTTCTGATCCTACTATATATCGGAGTCTTGCAGGTGCCCTTCAGTATCTTACATTTACTAGGCCTAATATTGCATATGACGTTTAGCAGGTGTGTCTGTTTATGCATGACCCCCGAGAGTCTCATTTTGCCGCTCTCAAACGTATTATCAGATACGTTAAAGGCACACTGGACTTTGGACTACATCTCTACCCCTCTGCCCCAACCAATTTACTATCCTACACGGATGCAGATTGGGTAGGATGTCCCGACACACGTCGCTCCACCTCAGGCTACAGTGTATTTCTTGGGGATAATCTTATCTCATGGTCCGCCTAGCGGCAAGCCAGGCTATCCCGGTCGACTGCTGAAGCAGTATATCGCGGAGTTGCTAATGTCACTGCTGAAATCTGCTGGCTCCGAAATCTTCTTTTGGAGCTCCAATGTCCACTACGAAAGACGTCTATAGGCTATTGTGACAACATATCTGCCATCTATATGTCTCATAGTCCGGTCCAACATCAGCGGACCAAGCATATTGAGATGGATATTCACTTTGTGCGAGAGAAGGTTGCCCGTGGTCAGGTCAAAATATTACACGTGCCTTCCTCCTACCAGTATGCAAATATTTTCACCAAGGGACTACCGAGATAGCTCTTCACCGACTTCCGATCCAGCCTTAGCGTTCGACCTCCTCCCGCTCGTCTGAAGGGGAGTATTAGCGAATATTCTCCGAATATTCACAGTATATTTTGTAATTATGATATATGTATATTTAAGGTAACTTAGGATTCTTATTGTATGATGAATCAACCATTTAAGATAAGTTAGGATTCTTACTGTATTAGGAATCAACCTCTGTACATCTATATATATTGCGAATAATGAAAGAAATTCCGAAGGAAAATTATTCTATTTTACCCTTGTTGAATGTTTTTTTGTTTCTTATTAACTGTTCAAGGCCCTGAAGTAAGTTTCACCTTTGGGCTTAACTAGAGCAACTAATTCCGTTTGATAAAAAAAAAAAAACGATACTCTACAATATACAAGTGTACTCGCAATTATTTCATTTAATTTCTTCCAAAATGAGATATAACCTTCATTCACTTTTACTTATTACATTTTGATTATCGATAGTTAAACGGCATGAATTTTGATCAATATTTTAAAATACTTTTTTCATCATATTAATATGAGAACAATTGCGACTTAAAATCTTTTCGTATAGTATTTTGATTATCTAAATTTAAAATATTAAATTAATCTAATTTAATTTAGTTTTGAAAATTAATTAATTTAATTCTCGTAAAGCGAAACGTGACAAATAAAATCTTTTTTGAATGTCACGTTTGAAATATTGTAGAACACTAAAAAGCAATTGACACATTTGGCATGAACAGAAAAGTAAAGGTTTGATATTCAATCTGCAATGGAGAAGTAACATCTGTTCTTTTGTTACACGCCAATTTCTTATTTTTCTGTCCCCTCTCTCCTTCCTTCTAGCTTCCACTGAAAGCTTCATACAATCATACTGTTGTTAATCTGTATTCCAAAAAATCAGTAAATAATAATAATTGAAAAATGAACAGAATCAATGTTGGAAAAATAAAAGTATTTTTCAGAATATAATCGAGCCCACTTAGTTCAAAGTGTGTCCTTAAGGAAATTATTCCCCTCACAGTACTCGAGGTTGATGGAACATCCCCTCCCAGGATAGAACGATTATCTTACCAGAATAGTAGTACTCCAAATTCCGGTAGCGGCGAACCACTCAACAGCAGTATATCACACAGAATTTGTTTATGCAGAAGAAGAAGAAGAAGAAGTTTGTGTTGTTCAGAAAATTCGTTAGTAAAATTCTGAGGAATCAAACGAATTTATAGCCATGGAAGTACTGTTTCTGAAGGTTTGCAACCTTTTCGAACGACCACCGAAAACGGTGGGAAATTTAAATATGAAAAGAAACCGGGTCGCGGGTCAGACACGCGGATCCGGCCGGGTCGCGGGTCAGGGTCACTAACGGGTAGGATTGAATAAGTTAATTAATTTAATTAAATAATAATTAATTAAATAATTAAAAATTAAAGAAAATTTGGTCCAAAAAGATTATCAATCAATCAGATCATTTGACCAAATCCGAATCCGAATCCGAATCCGAAGCCGAAGCCGAAGCCGAAGCCGAAGCCGAATCCGAATCCGAATCCGAATCCGAGCCGAGCCGAGCGAGCGACGACGACGGCGCGAGTGGTCCTTGGCCCCTCAACCCTTTTACTGACAAGAAGGAGTAATTCTACTTATAAGTAGAAGAACTTTTCTTTCCACTACCGATGTGGGACAAATGCTTATTTTATAAAGCAAGAGGGAACTCCCACTTTTCTTTCCACTACCGATGTGGGACAACTCCCATTTTTCTTTCCAATCATTTCCCATTCACCAATATCAATACACAACAATCCCCCACATGAATGGGGAATGGCTATAATATAAAAGAATGCGCGGACAAGTGTGATATACAAGCGAGAATTGACTGCATCTGGATAAGTAGGTTTCCCTTTGAACTTTCTGTAGTGAACTTATATCGGATATACTCGATCAATCGGTAGATTTGATATCTTTGAACCGTCGAACTTTGTTGTATACCTAGACAACATAAGTCACGCAATCAACCCTCAACCGTTTATGGTTCTCACGGTTGTGTTCGTTTCAGCCATGAACACCTCCTGGTTTCATGAGTGTGTAGAGAATGGGCCTTTACTATCATTCCCCTTTAAAGCGGCTTACACTTAACACTCACATAGGTGATTTCTAAACATGTGGTCCTATAGCCACATTATCTGGTCATACATCTGTGTGATTTAGATAATCATTAAAGAACATTAATGCTTTATTAACTCATTAACAAGCCATAAGGTTTTATCCTTATTTCTGAACATTGTCTTCATCCGAGAATGGGTTGAGTTATTTGACAATGTTGAACCGTCAGTCACAACTTTGTTTGATCTCCTTGAACCTAGCTCTTGGGATCTCCAGTCTGCTAGGTAGAGTTACCGCTATGATGACTTGTCATCGGCCTTAACCCCATTTCCATTGATGATCTACTAACTCCCTCTCTAGATAAGCCTTTTGTAAGCGGATCCGCCACGTTATCTCTTGACTTTACATAGTCAATCGTGATAACGCCACTAGAGAGGAGTTGTCTAACGGTATTGTGTCTTCGTCGTATGTGACGAGATTTTCCGTTGTACATTACGCTCACCGCCCTACCTATTCTTTGCTTGACCGTCACAATGTATACATATAGGAGCCAAAGGTTTGGGCCGAATGGAATATCTTCTAAGAAATTCCGGAGCCATTCAAACCTTCTTCACCGGCCTTGTCTAAAGCTATAAATTCGATTCCATTGTAGAGCGGGCGATGCATGTCCTGTTTTGATGATTTCCAAGACACCGATCCACCACCAATTGTGAAAACATAACCACTCGTGGATTTAACTTCGATGATCCGGTGATCCAATTTGCATCACTATATCCTTCGATCACGGCGGGATATTTGTTATAATGCAAAGCATAGTCTTGGGTGTGTTTTAAATACCCCAAGACTCGTTTCATTGCCATCCAATGAGTTTGATTAGGATTACTCGTGAATCGACTCAGCTTGCTGATAGCACATGCTATATCTGGTCGTGTACAATTCATAATATACATCAAACTTCCCAAAACTCGTGCATAGTCCAATTGTGAGTCACTTTCACCTTTATTCTTTTGAAGTGCAAAACTTACATCAATTGGAGTCTTTGCAACATTGAAATTTAAATACTTAAACTTGTCAAGTACTCTTTCAATATAATGAGACTGCGATAATGCTAGACCTTGTGGAGTTTTATGAATTCTGATACCTAAGATCAAATCAGCAACTCCTAAGTCCTTCATATCAAATTTGCTAGCCATCATACGCTTCGTAGCATTTACATCGGTAATATCTCTACTCATTATCAACATGTCATCAACATATAAACAAACAATGACTTCATGATTTGGAGTATTTTTAATGTAAACACATTTGTCACACTCATTAATCTTAAATCCATTTGCCAACATTGTTTGGTCAAATTTCGTATGCCATTGTTTGGGTGCTTGTTTAAGTCCATAAAGTGACTTAACAAGTTTGCACACTTTCCTTTCTTTACCAGGAACCACAAAACCCTCAGGTTGTTCCATGTAAATTTCTTCCTCCAGTTCTCCATTTAAGAAAGCTGTCTTGACATCCATTTGATGGATCTCAAGACCATATATGGCCGCCAGTGCCACTAACACCCGAATAGATGTTATTCTTGTTACCGGCGAGTATGTGTCAAAGTAATCAAGGCCTTCTTTTTGTCAATAACCTTTGACCACAAGTCTTGCCTTATATTTGTCAATAGTGCCATCAGCTTTCATTTTCCTATTAAAAATCCATTTTGATCCTAAAGGTTTATTTCCAGGAGGAAGATCAACCAATTCTCATGTATGGTTGTTCAAAATTGATTCAATCTCACTATTGACTGCCTCTTTCCAAAATGCCGAATCAGAAGAAGACATCGCTGCTTTAAATGTTTGAGGCTCATTTTCAAGCAAGAATGTCACAAAATCTGGTCCAAAGGAAGTAGATGTCCTTTGACGTTTGCTACGCCTTGCATCCGCTTTGCTTGGTGTATTTTCCTTTGGTTCTTCCCGCGGTCGTTTAGATCTTTCACTTGACGACTTACATTCAGTTTTATACGGATAAATGTTTTCAAAGAATTCAGCATTATCTGATTCAATTACCGTATTAACATGAATTTCGGGATTGCCCGATTTGTGAACCAAAAAACCGACAAGCTTTGCTATTTGTAGCATAACCAATAAAAACACAATCCACATTTTTTGGTCAGATTTTTACCCTTTTGGGCAAAGGAACTTGGACCTTTGCTAAACACCCCCACACTTTGAAATATTTCAAGTTGGGTTTTCTTCCTTTCCATAGTTCATATGGAATAGATTGTATTTTGTTGTGGGGCACCCTGTTGAGTATTCGGTTAGCTGTAAGGATAGCCCCCCCCCCCCCAAGCTTTGCGGTAAACCGGAACTTATTAATAAGGCATTCATCATTTCCTTTAATGTTCGGTTTTTCCTTTCCGCAATTCCATTTGATTGTGGTGTGTAAGGGGCAGTAGTTTGATGAATAATTCCATATTCTAAACATATCTCTGCAAAAGGAGATTCGTACTCTCCACCCCTATCACTTCTAATCATTTTTATCTTTTTATTCAATTGATTTTCCACTTCGTTTTTGTATTGCTTAAATGCATCAATTGCTTCATCCTTACTATTAAGCAAATACACATAACAATATCGAGTGCAATCGTCAATAAAAGTTATAAAATACTTTTTCCCACTGCGAGATGGTATTGACTTCATATCACATATATCTGTGTGAATTAAGTCTAAAGGATTTGAATTCCTATCAATAGACTTATATGGATGTTTAACAAACTTAGATTCAATACAGATTTCACATTTAGATTTATTACACTCGAATTTAGGCAATACTTCTAAATTAATCAATTTTCGCAAGGTTTTGTAGTTGACATGTCTTAAACGAACATGACATAAATCATTTGACTCCAATAAGTAAGACGAAGCTGAATTTTTATTAATATTGTCAACAACCATTACATTGAGTTTGAAAAGGCCCTCGGTGAGGTAGCCCTTTCCTATGAACAAATCATTCTTACTTAATACAATTTTCTCACTAACCAACACACACTTAAAACCGTTTTTGACGAGTAGTCCATTTGAAACTAAATTCTTCCGAATTGTTGGAACGTGCATAACATTGTTGAGAGTCAGGACCTTGCCGGAAGTCATCTTCAGAAGTATCTTCCCATATCCTTCAACCTTGGCTGTTGCAGTATTTTCCATAAACAGTACCTCTTCGGGTCCAACGGGAGCATAGGTTGCAAATGCTTCTTTTGTAGCGCAAACATGTCGAGTGGCACCGTAATCAAGCCACCACTCCTTTGGGTTTCCAACCAAATTGCACTCCGATAGCATTGCACACAGATCATCCATATCATCATTATTTTCCACCATATTGGCTTGTCCTTTTCCCTTGTTCTTTTTCGGGAGACGACAATACGGGGCTTTGTGGCCGCCTTTCCCACAATTAAAGCGAGTTGCCCTTGAACTTTTTCTTGTTGGAATCCTTCTCCTTTCCAGAAGGCCTCTTCCTTTTCTTGTTCTTTTTCAGAGCAGCATCTTCAACGATGTTTGCCCCTTCAATTGGTGAAATCTTACGGTACCTCTTCTCAGCGGTTTTGTTAAATTCCTCGATCTTGAGACGAATCACAAGATCTTCCAACTTCATTTCCTTTATTTTGTGCTTAAGATAATTCTTGAAATCTTTCCACGAGGGCGGCAACTTCTCAATCATTGCAGCCACTTGGAATGCTTCATTTACTACCATACCTTCAGCAATAAGGTCATGGAAGATAAGTTGAAGCTCTTGAACTTGGGTTCCAACGGTTTTTCCATCCACCATTTTGTAGTCTAGGAATTTGGCAACCACAAACTTCTTCAAGCAAGCATCTTCAGTTCTGTACTTCTTTTCAAGTGCACTCCATAGTTCTTTGGAGGTCTCTACTGCACTGTAGACGTTGTACAAGTCATCTTCTAAGGCACTCAAAATGTAGCCTTTGCACAAAAAATCAGCCTGTTTCCAAGCCTTAGTAACCATGAACTTTTGGTTGTCAGGCATGTCGGCGGCAGGCACGGGAGGGTCCTCACTGGCGAACTTTTGCATACCAAGGGTGGTAAGCCAAAAGAACATTCTTTTGTCGCCATCCTTTAAAGTTGGCACCGGTGAACTTCGCAGGTTTCTCAGCCCCGGTGGCACGCGGTACGGGTTGTAGGAGTAACTTTTGGTGCAAGTAATTGCGAGAGGTAGTTCCAGTCTCAATTGCCATTATTCGTTTGTCACATCAAATCGACAAACTGTTTTAGTTAATAAAACCAGAATAGCAATTCAATCACAGACTTAAACGATGAAGATTTTATTTCTTCAAATTGCAGTATAATTATGAAACTTTAGTATTCCAACGAAGTTTTTATATTAAACTGCACAAGTTTTAATCTCCAAACCAGAATACAGCAACGATGAAGTTTTTATGTTCTTCAAATCGTTGTACAAGTATGAACTTTAATATTCCAACGAAGTTTTTATGTCTTCAAGTCAGAATATGAAATTTCACACGGCGTAGAAAACCACACAGGTTTTAGTCTCCAAAACAAAATACAGATTAATCTAAAAATATAATTTCCTTAAGGTTGTTGTTAATCTGTATTCCAAAAAACCAGTAAACAATAATAATTGAAAAATGAACAGAATCAGTGTTGGAAAAATAAAAATATTTTTCAGAATATAATCGAGCCCACTTAGTTCAAAGTGTGTCCTTAAGGAAATTATTCCCCTCACAGTACTCGAGGTTGATGGAACATCCCCTCCCAGGATAGAACGATTATCTTATTCCATCAACCTCGAGTACTGTGAGGGGAATAATTTCCTTAAGGACACACTTTGAACTAAGTGGGCTCGATTATATTCTGAAAAATATTTTTATTTTTCCAACACTGATTCTGTTCATTATTCAACTATTATTGTTTACTGGTTTTTTGGAATACAGATTAATAACATGTTAAAGGTAATCAGAATATTTTTTCTTCAATCTTGCAAATTAGAAAAGATAAGAAGTCACGTTGTTATCATTTCTACCTGACTTGTCTAGATACCCGGTATGTCCTAATTTGCCATAATCAGTTAACTCGTTATAGTAGAAAGCATGGAGTTATCGACATTCTTTGTCCTTGAGGTTATTTTGTGACGCCATAAATTAACAATCTAAAGAATTTCGGACTACCTAACCATAAATTAGCTAGTTAGACAAAGAACATGATAGTTGCAGAAATTGCTAATTATAGTATGTTAACGTATACCGGTATCAATCGAAATACTGATATCCAGGGATTAAAGCTGAAGTTTGATTTATTTAATACCTTGATGAATGTCGTGTTATCCTACAGTCGGTTACTTTTCCAACTAAAACGAGTGCCCGCAAGCCGCCTTCCCCTCTAAACCTAAAGCGTGTGTATTTACAAACTTCAGCAGGGGATGAGATATGTGCAATTGTTGTATCAGCCAGCAGTTGCCCACTCCATCAAAATGATCATCTACTATGTACTGCTAAAATCCTACAGCGCCTTCTTTGCTGGAGACAGTGGAAGTTGGATAGCTGCAACTAAGTTTCCTTTTTTGCTTCTAGTTGCACACCAGCAGCATCTGGATAATCTGCAACATGATAAGGACCCTGAAATAATGAAATCTGTCTCCAGATGAATCTAGCAGATGGAAATAGACAAAAAAAACAGTAGGCATGCTAGTGAAATATTAGCAATTGCTTATAGCATTCTGATTTAAGGCTGCAGCTGTTTGCAACATCTTTATCCAGCATTTAACTATAATAAAGGCATTACAGTTGAAAACTATTGAGAAGATGGTCTTATGCTTTACATGGTGATAACATTAATGTTTCATCTTCCTCATAACGTGTGCTAAAGCAATGACCAATCTTGAGAAGAAATCAGAGACTGCTAATTTGCCATTGATTAGAAGCGATACTGATTATAAGTCAGTAGATGCCAGATATGTAGCTACACATATACACCATATAGAAGATACGTATTAACCGCTTGAACATAGGAGATATATTAGTTTAAATGCATATGGAAGGCAAAACCTAAAGGCTGAAGTTACTGCCAAGATGATTAAGTTACCATAGCCTTGGAATTTTGCACGAATTGGGCTCTCAAGTTTTATCTAATTTACATGCGGTAGTTACTGCTTCTTTTTTAGAATGTGCTATCATAGCTTATTCGCTTTTCATACCAGCATTTTCATACTGCTTTAAATTTCTTGTCCGGATCTGACTGTTTGCCTTGTTGTGCTTGCCTTGCGTATGCTTATGCTTTGTCTTGAGTCGATGGTCTCTCGGAAACAGCCGCTCTACCTACCAAGGTAGAGGTAAGGTCTGCATACACTCTAACCTCCTCAGACCCCACATTGTGGATTTCACTGGGTATGTTGTTGTTGTTGGACTCTCAAGTTTGAACTTATCTTCTAACCTAAAATTTGGAAATTTTGCAATGATGAAGAGAAAGTGAGTAATTATTCAAACTTTTTTTCCCGCTCATGGGGTGGTGGGATCAATTCCTTTTTTCTGGAGAATTGACAAGTTTTAAACAATCCAGATAAAAGAAAACGATGTGTGCATTTAGTACCAAAGGACAAAGGAGAGTGACCACAAGAAAACAAGTTCCTGCCTTTCGTCAAGGACAGGGCTTTATGTAGAATTTAGAGGTAAGGGAACAGGGCAGGAAAAGGTACATCACATCATATTGGAAATCCAAATCCGGGGTAGTGTAACTGTTGATAACTCTCTGGGAATAGTTGCATAGCATCCCATTGTTGTACAACATCATAAACGACTTGCTCAAAAGGATCTGTTGGTGACACACTTAGCAGTTCCATTTGCTGAACATGAAAATTATCTGGTTGATGTAAGATTTGATACTGTTCAAGATTTTCATATTTCTTTTCCTTGGCAGGTGTGGTTTTTATGGAAGATTCATGATGAGTGTTAGACCAAGGGTACCAATATACTGCAGGGTAATGATGAACGAGGTTTTGTTCTTCTGTGTTCTGGAAATTACTGCAAGTAAAATAAAGATCCAATGGATGGAAAGTTGGAATTTCTTGATTTACATGGAAACACGGGGTCTGAGAAAAGATCTGTTGAGGACATGGTTTTCGGTGAGTTGCAGAGCTAAAAAATTGGGAGATGATAGAACTTTCTGACCAGGTGGAAAAGATTTCTCATAATAATGGCAACTTCTCCGTGACCGGTGCTGTCAGCAGTGAAGTTAGGTATCAATCTATCAGTTCTACCGGCAAATGTTACCTCTGAGCAATGCTTTGAGAGGGATAATAGATTGTCAACAGAAATCAAACTGTCCTCATCGGGCAAATTGATTTCATCTTCCACAAAATCTAAATCAGTAGAAGTGTCCGCATTAGGGATCTTGGGCTCTTTTGGGCCTTCCTGATAATTGAGTAAAATCAATCCATCTTCATCCGGTAAAAGTAATGGAACTTCAGATTTGATTATGTTAACTGTATCAGCTGAGTAATTGTCCCTAGATTCTTGCTCCAAATGAATAACTGACAATATTTCACTCCAAAAATCATCAAAAGGAGATTTACTCTCCTCGGTGTCATCCAACTCAAGCTCACAATCAAAAACAGAATCCCTGATGCCTTCACCATCTGTCCCAAAAGCTCCACAATTGCAGAGAACTGATTCTAAGAAGAATTCATTGGGCTGTAACTCGTCGGTTTTAGAAATCCTCTCATACAATTTCCCTGTGAAGGGAAGAATGCTTCATCTGAGAGCAACTCATTGCTGATTTCAGTTTAAAAATCTTCCTGGGACTCCAGATTCAGTTTACGAATTTCATGGCTTCCTGCTGCTAAAATGTTGACTGTATGAATACCATTCACCGTTCTACCAGTACATGGCCCCCTCAAACATCTTGTTTTAATGCCAGAAAAGCCAGTATGTGGCAGTGATACTTCCTTCTGCAAAGAAGATGAAAAGGGACAAAACTGCACCACTATCATTGCAGTCATGAGTTAGATGTAGTACGGTTATCTGACTGAATAAAAATGTATTCCAGTTAAGCCTCATTTCATTTGCTTTCTCAACCTTCGTACCCCTCCCTCGGTTGTCTTAACCAAGTGTCATCTAACCGTCAAAGCAACCTATGGAATGTGATACCTTCAAGGAAAATAAACTTTTTAATCTAGGAAATATCCCAGACACCACTTACAAGATGAAAACTGAGAATTTATCACAAACCTACTAAGAGAAAGAGGGCAAATTGGATAACCAAATGAATATTGGTACTTAAGTATCTCTTAGTAGTCAAATCTAAGCATGTCCAGAAGTCCAGAACATACCTCTAGTATCTTTCCAAGTTGTCTTTTTTCAGATTCTTTCAAATTAATACTCGCAATTGGTGCTTTAGCATCAGACTCAAGAAGTTGTTCTTGCTGCCTAGTAATGGCAGCATTAATAGAACCAGGTGCTTTGCACTGTGACTTCTCATCCACAAACTTGTCCACAGATTTTTGGGCTTCAGATAAGTTCGCAATCTGCTTGCTCCAATGAGTAGCCAGAACATCAGAACTTTTATCCCCAACTACATCATCCTGAAGAGTATATCATTGTGCAACTGTACATCCTCTTGAGCAGTACAGGCCGTGTTAGCCAGAGACTTCGTTTCTTTAGATGAATGGCTAGCATATGAATCGGAATTGCCAACCTGCGAAATAACAAGTCTTAATTTACACAAGTTAAATGCACTTCATGGAACACGTGCAAAACGTTCAAGTTCATGTAGGCCACACTATGAGCATTATGAGTTTTTCTTCAAGAGACATACTAGAGCATTATAAGTGTTTACAGGAGCCATAACCATGACCAATTTTGGGTGCATAATAACCAGACCTTGTAATACTGTGGTGGACGATAAGGGTTCTTGCTCTTCCTAAGAAATGATCCCAAAATCCAAGAACAATCATTCTGCGCCCTGGAATCTGCATTAGACATATTATTAGAACAGGGCTATGAGCACTACTTATTTTTCTTATTGTGAACCATCTCTGGGCATTTGAAATGTATGCAACATCCAAAACATGTAGAAAAAAATATGCGCTGTTGAAGCATTGATTTAGCCAAGTGAAACAGATCCAGCAGAACCTTAATACTATTCCAAGTGTTTCCTGTACATAAAAACCTGCCTGTTTTATGAAACTAGCTTTGATGATACAGTTCAAGCGCACCGTGGACGACGATTTTACACTTTGGCATGTTCCTTACATGGTTCACCGAGTAAAAATGTGATATTGGGGATTGGCTATAATTGACCACAAAGTAAAAGAACTAATTCGATGCATCACACCAACTATTGTCATATACCTAAATCACAGGTTCCCTGTGAAGTGCTCTCTGGGTTCCACCGTGAAGTTTCCCATCTTCCACAAGATCCTCGAGAATCGGCAACCAAATCACATCTAAGAACAGGTGACAAGCCAATGTAACAACTGTTTGAAGCATATGAGGGTAGGATTGCAGATGTTTGTTGCATTCCCAACTTACACTCAGATACACCATCAAGTTTGCTGTTTCAAAAAGCAATTATAAGATGTAGAAACTCGTTACGAGAAACAAATAAGAATTTATTAAAACCTATCAGTATCATGCGTCAATTAGTCGACCTAGGTTTTGAATATTATATTTCTGTTTTCGTTTCAATTTCTTCCTTTTGCTATGGTAAGTAGTGAAGTTGTTATCAGCTAATGAATGTAAGACAGCGCTAAGTATTTTACGACATCAACATTCGAAGCTTTATATGGAAGTATACAGCTTAAATTTGAGATCGCCAGACAATTAAATTCAAGCGAAATTTCTTCTTTTATCAGCAATAAATGGCAACTTTTCCTAAACGTAAAGCAATCAATAATGCAACGTCAACAGAATGGTTGTAAGAAATATGAAAACGGTTAATAACTATGAATGAAATGATATGATCAAGCATCAAGGAAGAAACATTTTCGTTTAATAACGAGTAGAAGAAAGGATTACGATAAGAAGGGTAAAGGTGAATGAGATTATAGTTATGCAGGTTTCACAAAGGTATGATTACTCCAGAACAATGTAAGGACCAATGATAGATGAGGGATAGTAAGAACTCTTCGGCCAAAAGTGACAAACCTCTGATGTTCAGGAAGATAGTATGAGAAATACTTTGAGATAAGAGACCCCTCAAGGCAACTTGAGATGGAAATGTAAAGGTAAGACGAATGAGCACTCGATCGATGGAAGATCTAATAATGATAAGACAAGAAAGCTTGGCAAGTCATGAGATCATGTAACACCGTGAATTGGATCTAAACATACGATGCATCGATTCCACAACATATGCAGTCATATATCTCAGAAAGTATGTAAGCGGAAGTAACTGTGAGTAAAGCTCGAGATCAGCACCTAAACAGGTGAAATGGGCCAATGACGCCTATGGATACAGGGAAGACATTAAAGATATATGTCAAGATATAATGACATTATAATTAAGACAAAATGTCAGGCAAATACAGATGTCTATGGGCATTTTTTAACTGACCAAAGATTCTACGAGATAGACAAAGTAATGGGTTTACAGCTTAACGAGATCAAGGAAATCTTTTCCCAAAGCGCCATTGACAGAAAGTCTTAGCCATGAGGCAAGTGAAGGAATTCGAATCTAAGTATAATGACCAGGTTTGGATATAGTAGGCCAACGTCATGTAATGCAAATTCCCCATAATCTTCCACGTATAGAATAAGGGAATAAGTTAACAACTCATCCTTTTAAGAAGTAGTAATGCCAAGGATTGGAATCAGGAGCAATGTTTGAAATTACGTATGTATAACAGAATATTTGGAATTAAGAAGAGTACGACAAGTAAAGGAAATGAGTGAACGAGTGACAAAAGAAGTAAAGAAAGGAAGTTGTTTATAATTACGAGTAGTGAGAAAGTACGAAAAGAAAAAAAAGATTCCTTTCAGACTATGAATGAGAGTTAACTACGATGATATACGCACTCCAGATTCGATGACATTGTCCATAAAGTGTTCATGATTGAGTTACTACAAATATAAGAGTTTTCATCACACCGATTAGTAAACAAATCTAAGTTGACAATAGAATCATTCACCCACAAGCGGGATTGACTAATATAAGGACTAATGAGAGAAGTTGACCTGAGGGAACGCATCAGTTAGTTAAGTGGGACTCTAATTGGATGATTTAGATAGTGATAGCCTTATAACTCAGAATACAACAGGGTCATCCCATATACTGGAAGAAAATGAATGACATGAAGAAGATCCCATTTTTAGGGAAGATCGGGAAGGATATGTAACAAAATAGAACCGCAACCTTCGAGTATAATGGGAGAGGGAACCCCAGGTGGAAGGTCCATTTGTGTATTCCCAATGTAGCAGGATTATGAGACAAGATTATTATGGAGGTCCATTGCTCACGATATTCCATTCACCATGGATCTACTAAGATGTATCATGATTTCAAAGGTATGTATTGGTGGAACGATATGAAGAGGAACATTACGGAGGTGGTAGTTCAGTGTCTTAATTGTCAGTAAGTAAAAGTAGAGCATCAAAAGCCCGACGGCGTGACTCAGAACATTGAGGTCCCAATGTGTAAATGGGAAATGATTAATATGGATTTCATTACGGGTTTACCACGCTCTTATCATAAGTTTGATTCTATTTGGGTGATTGTTGATAGACTGACCAAATCAGCTCATTTCCTGGCGGTCAAAACTACCTACATAACAGAGGACTATGTAAAGTTATACGTTAAGGAGATTGTTCACCTTCATGGTATGCCTAGTTCTATTATATCTGACCGAGAGTTCACAACTAATTTCTGGAGATCATTTCAAAAAGGTTTGGATACTCAAGTAAATCTTAGCACAACTTTTCACCCTCAAATAGACGAACATGTCGAGCGTACGATTCAAACGCTCGAATACATGCTACGAGCTCGCGTATTGGACTTCAAGGGAAGTTGGGATGATCATCTACCCCTTATTGAATTTGCGTACAATAACAGTTATCATGCTAGTATCAAAATGGCTCCATATGAAGCTTTGTATTGACGAAAATGTAAATCTCCTATCGGATGGTTCGAAGTAGGCGAATCAAAATTATTTGGGCCTAACCTAGTGCACCAAGCCATAGTGAATGTGAAGCTTATCCAAGAACGGTTGTTAACCGTTCGGAGTCATCAAAAGTCGTATTCAGATGTGCGGCGGCGGGACTTAGAGTTCCAAGTGGATGATTGGGTCTTCTTGAAGATCTCTCACATGAAGGGTGTAATGAGATTTGAGAAAAAAGGGAAAGCTTAGTCTAAGGTACATTGGGTCATATAGCATAATTTGACGAATAGGCCAGATAGCTTGCGAATTGGACCTGCCTCCCGAGTTAGAGTTTGTTCATCCAGTTTTCCATGTTTCTATGTTAAGAACGTGTGTTGGGGATCCTCCCCAAATTGTGCCAATAGAGGATGTGACGATTACAGAGGACTTATCATATGAAGAGGTTCTTATTACTATCTTAGATCGGCAAGTCCGTAAGTTGAGGACTAAATAAGTATCATCCGTGAAAGTTCTATGATGGAATAAGAATGTAGAAGAAATAACGTGAGAGGCGGAAGAGGCGATGAAACATAAATATCCTTACCTATTTCAGACCAGCGCCGAGGTTCCGAGAGAAGCATAAGGTGAGTTCTATTTTAGATTATTATAATTAATGCTTGAGAACCATGTGAGGTCTGATGTAATGATGTATGTTATATTATATGGCCCCGTGAAGCGGTGGTTGTGTTTCTGGCTACGTGACGGGGCTAGATATATCACCCCAACATGCGAGGACTAATGTTTTTAAGGGGGAAAGGATGTAACACCCCGTACTTTCGAGCGATGGTTTGAACAACTAGGTGTATGTAAGTAGACCCGAGCCTTGGAATTTTTTTGTCATATTCAAGTTTGCGTATCAAGAGTTCGGTGTATAAAATGATGAAGTCCCAAAGTGATTTACGATTTAATGGTGTGACGACGGGGATTGAAAGTAATATATTTTTTGTGTACCAAGGAGACTATGGAGTAGTGTCATATCATATGACCATGACTACGAGTATATGAAGTGGGTTAAAAATGATTGATATTTAAGTTAATTTGGGAGCAAGAAATTAATTACAAAGTATAGTGGAAAACAAAGTGATTTTGTTAACAATTAAAAGAGATAAGTATTATGCTTTACATGGTCACGTGAGTCCATGTAAAGAAAGCAATTTATGACTAAGGTTCTATGTAGTGATCTGTAGGTAAGCATTTGGAATAAGAATAATTCATTCAAAAGGTGGGTGGGCCCCAACTCAATAAAGGATAAGAAGCTCTTCAATTCTCACATTAATTAGACCTCTTTGCATGTGAAAACTTTGATAGCAAGGTAAGAGAACTGCTCGTTTTAGTAAAAAAATCTCCCTCAACAAAAAGGTATAAACAACATTAATTGATAGATAATCAATGTTGCAACAATTTAGAGATGATATATTTCTTTCATCTTTATTAGAGCAATTTCATTAGAAAGATGATATATTTCTTTCATCTTTATTAGAGCAATTTCATTAGAAAGAAGTTGCCAGCACTGTAATTTTCATCTTTGGAGCAGCAACGTATCAGCTCCCTCTATACAACAACGTGATCCTATTTCACGGGATCAAAATATAATTTTTATCAAGAGCAATATACGAGTTTTAATTTGCACACCACTTCGATTCCGTTTATCGTGTTGTTGAATTTGGACTTTCTTCGAAAGATGGAATAAGAGTATTTCTTGACTTATAAGATTAAAGTGATGTTCGACATTAAAGGTATGTTAAGACAAATCATTCTTTCTTTTGATATGTTCTAAATACGAAATGTAATATTATCCCATAAATAATTTTACTCTTAGTAATTAAGGATTTCATGTTAAATATTAATCGAAGGTGAAGCAGGTTAGTTAACCGGTTTAAAAGGAGACAATCAGCTTAGCAATATACCATATGGACAGTTAACCGGTTTAAAAGGAGACAATCAGCTTAGCAATATACCATATGGACAGTTAACCGGTTTAAAAGGAGACAATCAGCTTAGCAATATACCATACTCCATACACGTTACACTTCCCAGACTTAAATTTGCCCTACTCTGAACATTCTTGTTTATTTGAAAATTACCGGTTTCATTGTATATCCTGGAAAAAAGTATTAACTGAATAATAAAGGGTAATGTTGACGATCGAAATAGACTATATAGTAACATTCAGAAAACGGATGAACAAGCTCCATTGATACTTGGACAAGACACAAGACACAGTTGATTACACAACAGACTCAACTGACCCAACCACTAGCCAAAAAGGTACACTATACTAAATACAAGATGAGAAAATAGAGAACAGTTCAAAATGTATCTTCACACATCTAATGTAAGGCTCAAGTCTCAACTGACTTCAATGCTTAGTCCACTTCTTCCATCTTGCTTTCCTCACCAGTTTCCTCCAATGCAGGCATGTCCGCATCTTCGCCAGCTTCTTCTTCTTCCTCTATGCTAAGACCCAACTTCAGCATCCTGTGAATTCTTGCAGCAAAGGTGTTGGGGTCATCAAGACTAAAACCAGATGTCAACAGAGCAGTCTCAAAGAGCAACAATACAAGATCCTTCACTGATTTGTCATTTTTGTCTGCCTCAGCTCTCTTCCTCAATTCCTCCATGATTCCATTGTCAGGATTAATTTCCATTGTCTTCTTGCTGGACATGTAAGAACTCATGCTACTATCCCTCAGAGCCTGAGCCTTCATGATCCTTTCCATGTTGGCTGTCCAACCGTATTCACCAGTCACCAAGCAGCATGGGGAATCAACAATCCTATCAGAAACAACCACCTTCTCAACCTTGTCACCAAGGATGTCTTTGATTATCTTGCAGAGGTTTTCAAAAGACCTTTTCTTCTCCTCCTTTTTCTTCTTCTCTTCTTCGCTGTCATCATCAAGCTTCAATCCCTCCTTTGTAGCAGAGACTAGTTTCTTACCATCATATTCTTTCAGCTGCCCCACAGCGTATTCATCAATGACATCAACCATGTAGAGCACTTCATATCCTTTCTTCTTGAGACTCTCCAAGAACGGAGAATTCTCAACTGCCTTCTTGCTCTCTCCAGTGATATAATAGATGTCTTTCTGGCCCTCCTTCATCCTGGTGACATAATCCTTCAGGCTGGTCATCTCATCACCACTCTTGGTGGAGTGGTAACGAAGGAGGTCAGCCAACTTAGCTCTGTTCTGAGTGTCTTCGTGAATACCCAACTTCAAGTTCTTTGAGAAAGCCTCATAGAACTTGTTGTAGTCCTCCTTATTCTCAGCGATCTCATTGAACATCTCAATACACTTCTTCACGAGGTTCTTCCTAATCACCTTGAGAATTTTGTTCTGTTGTAGCATCTCACGGGAGATGTTGAGAGGCAAATCATCAGAGTCAACAACACCTTTCACGAACCCGAGATACTCAGGGATAAGTTCCTCACAGTTATCCATAATGAACACCCTCCTGACATAAAGCTTCATGCTGTTCATCTTTTTCCGGGTGTCAAAAAGATCGAATGGAGCTCTCTTGGGCACAAAGAGGATTGCTTTGAATTCAAGCTGCCCCTCAACAGAGAAGTGTTTTACAGCGAGGTGATCCTCCCAGTCATTGGTCAAACTCTTGTAGAAAGAGGCATACTCCTCCTTTGTAATCTCCTCCGGTTTGCGCAACCAGATAGGTTTCTGCTTGTTAATGAGCTGCCATTCATGAGAGACCTCCTTAATCTTCTTTTTCTTGCCTTTCTCTTTCTCTTTATCCTCATCGACCTCCTCAACAGCACCCTCCTCGTCTTTCTTAGGCTCATCACCTTCATCATCACTGATTTCTTTCTCAGTGGTCTTCTCAGTCCAGAGGTAAATAGGGTAGCTAATGAATTCGGAGTGCTTCTTCACGAGATCCTTGATTCTCCTTTCTTCCAAGTACTCCAGCTGCACATTATAAACACAAAATTAGTCACAATCATCTCTCAATTAGGCCTAAAGGAGTTAAATACAACCATTCATGCAGGAAATACTGCTGCTTACCTGATCCTCCTTGAGGAAGAGAGTTATTTTAGTTCCTCTGCCCAATTGCTCTCCATTAACATCCCTCGTAACAATGAATGAACCACCGGCTTGTGATTCCCAAACATACTGCTCATCGTCGTTGTGTTTAGTGGTCACAATAACCTTATCCGCTACGAGGTAAGCAGAATAGAAACCAACACCAAATTGACCAATCATGCTCACATCAGCACCGGCCTGCAAAGCTTCCATAAATTCCTTGGTGCCGGACCTTGCAATAGTACCCAGATTATTGACCAAATCTACTCGGAACCACAAAACAAAAGGTATCAGTACCATTCTACTGAACTAAATCCGAAGAATCTTAAGATAAAAAAAAACATCGTCTTAAAATATGTCCACCATTGGTATCAACCAGTTCGCAGTTGTACTGAATATATTTAAGTGTGAAATTAAATTTCCAAGCAGGATCAACAGGAAAATAATTATCGGAGCACCTTATTTATAATTCAAAACATCTTTACACATTCATAGCTGGAAGCTAATAAAGAGAAAAGAACATATATCACAGGATCAAATAGAGGGCTTATATATGTATTGTCAATAGTTAAAACCAATTGATATGCTCGGGCAGAACTAAAAATTCCTCCGTGCATTACTTATTTCACATAAAGCACAACAAATAACGCATGCAGACCAAAATTGCATTGCAAATAGCTCCGACAATTCTCTCGGTAGGATGGACAGGAAAATTATTAACAGAACACCTTATTTACAATTCAAAACATCTTACTCATTCATAGTTGGAAACTAATCACAGATAAAAGAATAGATATCACAGGGACCAAATGGAGGGCTTAGATATGTATCATCAATAATTAAAACCATTTGTTCAGGCGGAACTAAAAATAAAAAATTCGTCGGTGCATTACTTACTTCGCATAAAACACAACAAACAACGCATGCAGATAAAAACGGCATTAGAAGTGCACGAAAAAATAGCTCTGATAATTCCCTCGGTAAAATAAACAGAGTGATATAACGCAGATATGCGAATGACAGAATAGTAAATAGAAACAAATGTGATTATTTACCTGCTTTGGTCATGCCGATACCGCTATCGATAATGGAGAGCGTCTTGTTCGCCTTATCAGGAACAAGACGAATGAAGAGCTCAGTTTGAGCATCGAGCTTGCTCTTGTCCGTCAAGCTCTCGAATCGGATCTTATCCAAGGCATCAGAGGAATTGCTAATAAGCTCCCGTAAGAAAATCTCCTTGTTGCTGTAGAAAGTGTTGATGATCAAACTCAACAATTGGTTAATCTCAGCCTGGAAAGCGAAGGTCTCTGCCTCAGCCATTTGAACATCCGCCATTGAAGAAAGCTAAATTAGAAAACTCAGAGGACGCAATGAAGAATGACTTTTAAGAACACTTTCGATCTGATTTGATGATGAGGAGGAAGATTTTATATATGAATGCAGAAGAATTCTAGGTGCTTCTATAACCGAAAAGAAGTTGCCTTGAAGAACTCTGCTTCTGGAGTCTTCTACGTTCCTCTACACACTTTTATTACTGAAATTTTATTTTGGGAGTAACATAACAACACTATTTATAATGAGGTTATTTTTTTATTTGACATCTGAACACTTATTTGAAACATAAAACATAAAAGATAATATTAAATTTAGACTATTCTCGAAATCTTAATTATTTGATCAAATGTTCAATTGCAAAATATTAACAATCATTATAGACAATAAAATCTATCTATATGTGTATAAATTAGTGTTGGTTCTTGATCATGCAAATATTTTTATCTATAATTTTATTCAATTAAAATAATATATACTTTTAACTTTTATCAGAAGAAAAATATGTTAAAGCAATTAAAGTTTAATTTAATAATAGAAGTTCAAACATACAATACTATTCCTGGATTGTTATTTTAAAAACATATAATAGAAGACCAATAATATCCAAGGTCAAATTTTAAGAAATTAACTGTGATAACTTAGAAGTGTATTCATTATATAACAAGATTGATGATTACATATTATAAAATAAGAAAATAATATAAAAAGATCAATATCGAAGTTACCATACTCTAATAATATATGTAGCTGATTTGGGAGATTTTTTTTTTCTTTTTGTTTCTAGCTAAGTATTTTAATTAGGGAAGAAAAATATTAAATATAATTTTGCTTTTTGTGTTCTATGATTAAAATAAGTGTTCACTTATCAAGTAAACAGATAGCCTCACATAAGTAGTGTCGGTTATGTAACTCACAAAATAAAGTTTTTCGTCCCTTTTAGGATATCAAATAAAAGAAATTACTCGGACTCCGCTTCTTTTAAGGTCCTTATATTTTTTCTTTATTTTTATTTTGGTTTAATAAAAAAAATTCTCTCAAATAAATTTTGATTGTGATTTTTATGTTATTTGATCAATCACATTATTTTTTATTTATAAAATAGATACTTTTTATTTCTTTGCTATTGAATATTTATAAAAATATCATAGTTATTAACCGTTTCACTACTTAATTGCATATATATTATATTATAGTTTGTTTTAACTTCATATTTAACGATAATATAATTCTAAAAATACTCCAAATATAACATACTTTTTACTTATAGAAATTAGAAACTAAAAACACAATTCAAATAAGTAAAAGTTAAATGTGTTTAATTAAATATTATAAGTACGTAAATCATAATTTATAATTAAAAATACTATTATGCCTTTTATGTTTCTCTTTTTTTGTTCTCCTGAACTTTTTGTTTTATTTCTTCCTCTCGGTGACGTGGAAATGAGTATATGCACATAATAAGTTTTTGTCCACCTAGACATCTGGAATGTTCTCAACTCTTAAGGGGAATCTCTCCTCGCGCGAACTTGTCTAACGTCGCAGCGTTTTGGAAAAACATTCGCCCCTCACAGCCAATGGTGAAGCTTCAATGCCATTCATCGGAGCATTCCATCACGTTGGACGAGAATAATGAAATAATTATTAAAAATATATGTGAAATAATAATATCACTTAACAATTTTATTTTATAAACAAAATATTTAAAACTCTTCTTCAACTTAAATTTCATATGCTTTTTTCCAACTTTTAGGAACTATCTACCAAGTTATCTACTCCCTGCGCCAAATTATATATCGTGATTATTAAAAATAGTTATCTCAAATTATTTATCGTTTTAGAAGTTAAAGACATAATTAATTATTATTTTTAATTTTTATCTTAGTAGAATTTTGTCAGTAATAGAAATGACACATAAATAGAGTAAATATTTAATGAAAGTGTTACATCCCGTATTTTTGTGTGTTAAGATGTGTCGTAATTTAATTAACGTAAGCTCGAAGAACAATGATATTCTTGAGGTTACAAGTGTTTAAAATCATGCTTAATATCAAAGGCGGAGCCAGAATTTGAGGTTTGTGAATTCAGAATTTTAAAACAGAAAACGACCTCAAACAAATATATAATAATCGCCAAACTAGCAAACGAGTATCGATACTTAATATATATTTTAAAAATAATGAACCACTTAAACACTATATAAATATAAACGTTGTGATTTCTAATTTTTCTAATTGTCAAATTTATGGGTTTTTTAAATATAATTCTTCTTAAAAATCTGTATGTATTGCTGAGGAAAACGTAGTGGAAAGAAAAGAAACTGTTACAGGTTTTGAAAAATCTGCACATATATGCAAATTTATGTTTTCTGAGCAAAAATACAGAAGAAATCTGCTTAAAGTGGTTTCGAACCCACTAACACGGCACAAGGACTTCCTTTCACACTTCTTACTGCTGAGCCTACTCTCTTTTTGTATTTGTGTGCGCATTTATATATTTATTGAAATTTCTAATGCAAATATCGGGTCTACACAAAAACTATTGAGTTGATCAAACCCCCCACGTTACACTGTAGCTTTGCCCCTCTTAGTATGCATTGAAAGGCTTAGAGGTTTAACAAATCGTAAAGGATAAGCTTCGGTGAAAGTCTCCTACTTGTGAAGCAACTTGCGGACCGCATTTGGATATACGGCGTGCAGTTATAGCGTCTGCGGGAGGGGGTAAATTCAGATGGTTGGGGTGAAATTTTGCCCAACATACGGTCTGTAAATGGTGACATGCGGCCGCATGTCCAAAGCAAGTTGGAGGCGGTGCAAATTTTCAGCTTTGTATTTAAAGGGGTGGCCCTCATATCTTATGTCATTTTCGACCTCCACAACCCCTATACCCCCCCCCCCCCAAACACTCCCTAAGAGTTCTCACCTGATTTAAGAGTAAATCCAAAGGCAAACAACGTAAATCTTACGCTGAGAAGCTCGGTGCTTGTAAAACTCGAGTCCTCTTGTTGTGATTGATTTGAGAAGCTGTTTCAAAGTGAAGCAAGCTTGAATAGTATTGTTCCTACTGTTTGAGATAAGATTGCTCATATGTGTTTGAGTGAATCTAACTCTTGGGTAAGTTATATAAGTTAGAATTTACGAATCAAAGGTCAAAAGTCATATAGAATTTGTTGTATCATGTTGGGATATTTTGAGGTGTCTTCATGATGTTGTATGGCTAGAGTTATGGAGAAATGATTTGTATATGATGTATTATTCTTGTTGATGCACGATTTGAAGGGAGTAAGTAAAGTAGAGAAGTGTCATGATGCGTATGAGTCGAGCTTGTCGCTCTATATGTCGTATACTAGATTTTCCTTAAGTTTGATATTAGTCCTATTGTTGTTGCGTTGCAAATTAAGGTGTTGTATAGGGCTAAGTTCGTCGTGTCACCGAGTAAATCGACAAAAGGTATAAAATGGCTATCTGTACTTCATTCTTTAGCACTAATTTGTACCTAAAATGGTTCCCAAAATGAGCAATACAAGAGAAGAATTCTTCTCATCGAGCATGTCTCTCATAGTGTTCTATCATATGCTATTATTTGTCCCGGAAATACACATCTTGTCTTAGAGCTTATTCCTCATTAGATGAGCGTATAGAGATTATTTGGACATAGTCTCATAATTGTTGTAGTTGATTTTACACCCCGGGCTATAATTAGCAAGTACAACATTATGGTGCACCTCCACAGAGCCTATATACAGCCTGATACGTTATGAGTTATGTCACATAGCCTTGTTACGTCCTGGTATGATATGTATATCCACAAAGTCTTGTTATGACATGGTATGATATGAGATATATCCACAAGAGCCTCATTATGACCCGATATGTTATATTTATCTATAGAGCCTTGGTAGGGCATGGTACGTTATTGTTATTATTATGTTACATGAGTCAAGAACAGGTAGGTATATCCTCATATTCTTCATTGACTCTCAGTTATACTCAGTTATCATGTTTATAAGTTCAATTTCAGTTTATAGTTATTTAGTTGCCTTACATACTCGGTACATTATTTCGTACTGACATCTCTTTTACCGGGAGCGATGCATTTCATGTTGCAGGTCATGAGAGACAGATAGACATGCCTCCCCAGTAGGCGTTGCCGAGCTCATCTTGGTTGGTAAGCTCCATATCATCCGTAATTGTTGGGGCTCTGTCCTGACCACAGTACAGTTGACATTCTGTAGAGGCTTGTAGACGTGTCCTAAGTATGTCCAATATGTACAGTCTGGCCTTGCCGGCCTTGATGTTGTCACTATTGACTATATGGTGACCTATCGGCCCTTGAGTGTATTCCTTTTATATTGTATAATGTAGAAATCTACGGTGGCCTTGTCGGCCCGTATATGTATATATATCTTTTGGATTATTTCCCTTACAGTTTGATGCACTTGATTTCCCTTAGAACAACGTGAGTGTAGCCTTGTCGGCTTATAGAGTTTCATGGTATGATACAAATTGGCCTTGTCGTCCTAGATGTTTCCATATATGTTCGGATATGATGTGTTACAGGTTGGTACGCTCGGTCAAGTAAGACACCTGGTATCGATCTCGCCTTCCCAAATTTAGGGCGTGACAAAAAGAAATATTATAACATAGACATAAATAAGGATAATAGTAGTCAAATACCCCTCTTAATTAATATATCTGAATGAATGTATAAAACAAAAAAAACAACAGATAATTTGAAACGGAGGAAGTATATGTTACCATGTCGATTGATTAACATCAATAATGAAGGTAATAATCATTATTGATGTTAATTTTCTTTTAAAATAAAATAATAGATATTTTTTCCTCATATGTCAATGATTTTCTTAAATGTATATTTTTCCCTTTCATTATCAATTTTTATTTTTTATTTTACTTATTTAAAATCATGATATTTTTTCAAATTAGCTAACAAATTTACCTATAGGGAAAATAAATTTTATTTCCGAGACGAAAGAAAGTGAGAAATACAAATTCAGATATAAGCTAATGATGTTCTATAATGAAATAGATGAGATTTGGGGTTAGGAATTCGGATTTATCGACTAAGGAAAATGAGATTAGGGTTTGGGTTAAAAGGAAAGTGGGTTTGGGTTGGTTAATTTAATTGAGATGAGTTTTAATTTTGTGGGACAGTAAGTGACATGGATGATTTAATTGGAGGTCCCGTGTCATATCTGATAATTTTAATTAAATTTCTGGTATTTTAGAATTGGTCATTTGAGGGTTAATGTTAAAATGACATGAATTTACTGGAGAAATTATTTATCTTTGGCTGCTCTAAATATATTCTTTGACCGGTTTCCCTGTCAGTTGAGACCTTTTCTGAGTTGTCACTAGCAAATATCTCAATACAGTTTCTTTGATGATCATCTATCTCTATACAGTTAATCTATAATCAATTATTCTGGTTTATTTTTAGATTGCTGATAATGGTTAACAATGATATGATAATATTAGGCAACTTCATCTTTGTTTTCAAGGTTTTGACTTTTCTCCAAGTGTATTTTTCAAACTGGAAAAAGAACTCCAAAAGCTTAACTTCAATTTCCTTCTGCTCGCGGAAATGTAGAGCCGGTTTCGATTTGATTTCAGTTGTCTTCTGTATTCCATCTGCTTGAATAGAAAGATCACCGTTTCCAGAAAATGACGCTCGGCTTTTGGTCCGAAGTCTTCTATGAAACATAAACTGTCATTTGGCGATGCGGAAATATGATGTGTATTACTCCTTGCCCATATGGGATTGGGGAGCTAGAAATGCTAGCATTTCTGTGGTTGAAAGATCTATTTGCATTGATATGTACTCGGTCCCCCCCCCCCCCTCCTCCTCTGTAATAATTATTACAGTTGCAATCATGCTATTTGTCTTCAGTTTGAGCAGTTTCGCCATGGTATGCCCGATGGTTGGGGATTGGCAACTGATGGGAAAGTCCTTTTTGGGAGTGATGGATCTTCTACACTGTATCAGATTGACCCTCAAAACTATGAAAGGTTTTGTCATCTGAAGGTCAAATTATGATTCAATTGTTTTATTCTTCATATAAGAATGTTTTCTTTTGTTCTTATGCTTTTTGTTTTTCTCATTCTTGCAGTAGTTAAAAAACAAACTGTAAATTATCAAGGTGATGAAGTACACAGACTCAATGAATTAGAATATGTTTATGACGAAGTTTGGGCAAATGTTTGGATGGTATGGACTCGTTCTCCCCAACTTCCTCTTTAGAAAGATTGGTTTCCTATTATACATCACAATTATACTCCCTTCTCTTGAAGTCATAAGTTGCATAGCAACATAGTTATCCAACATGAATCTAAGAAAGGTATTAGGGAGAATCTGTGTTTCTCTAACTACGAAGCAGAGCATCTTGAGATTCTTCTTGAAAATTAAACTGTATTTTACTTGTTTTGATAGTGTGGGTGCTTGTGCTCAAGTCCTTTTCTGGTCCCTTGTAGTTATACTAACAGGGCTACATATCATCGCTAAGACTTAACATTGTCTGCTTTGTCTGAACTCAATATATGAGTTCTGGATATTGTACCTTATCACTGAGCTTGGATCAATTGCTGCTCCGATTTCTATGTTTAATAGAGAGCTTTTTTCAGTAACATGAGCAACCAAAATGATGAAGGATATTTTCCGAGTATACAAGTTCTCATGTGTTGTTAAAGAATCACTTCAGATCCTTATTAAAAAAAACACTCACATTCTTAAGCCCTGGTGTTCTTGTAGGCAACACTTCACATGACTTAGACAGAGCTTCAGTGAGTGCACCAAGCGATAAGCATGAGCCTCAAGAATCATGGCTTGCACTTTCTTGAAGAGTGTGGCACTGAACTCACTTAGGTGGCGCTTCAGTTAGAAACCAAGGCACTTACGCATTTGCCTGAGTGTCCATAGGCTCTATCTTGAAGATGGCACGTGACATTAGATATTAATTAGCAAAATGATTCGTTTTTTTCTTGTGGTAACAACTGTAAATATTACCATTGATAACAAAGAAAAGAAAGAACAAATACAAAGCCTAACAAAATGTACCTAATCTGCACAGATACCTTCTAGGAAGGGTTCTGCAAGATTAAGGTCTCTAACTGCTAGTTACCAGGCAACATGTGAACGAAACTCCTACATCTATACAGTTCTTTGATGAATGAAATCTATCTACTGTGTGCTATGTCCTGCTTAATCTGTGTTATAGCCCTCTCAATGTTTACACTTACTCCCTTAACAGTTACCAATTTCTAGCCTTCCATGTGTGATAAATCAATGCTCCCCAAATAGCAGCTACTATCTGGGGATTTGTTATTAATAAAACAAATATTTAGCGATTAGGAATAAAAAGAGTAGAAGTTTAGTATAAGGAAAATAGTCAGTGAACTTGAATTGAAGACTCAAAGTTGCATAATCACAACTGAATCAGGTTTTTAAAATGGTTTTGAATTGATTGAGTTACAAAAAGTGATTTTTGAGCTTGATTGACAAGGCTTTCTATTTCATATAATTCACTTTGTACTTATTGTTATTTTTGCATTTATGTCTTTCTTTGCTAAAGTGCACACATTAACTCTGCTTTGTACCAAGTCCGAGCAAACTTTGGTGTTTTTTCGTTTTGTTTTTTGTTGGAATTTTTGCCTTTACACAGTACCAGTTCTAGTAAACATCATTGTACAGTATCTTCTGTTTGATTCATGAAGCCCAAACCATTTGAATAATTTCTTTTACAACTTAGTTTGACATAGGGTTAATTCTGACGCAATGTCAGCCTTCCTCTGCAGACTGACTGTATAGCTAGAACATCACACAAAGATGCCTCAGTGCTTGGATGGATTCTCCTCCACAATTTGAGGTTCTTCTATCAATTCTTTCCTAGCAGCATCATTCCAGTATTTGGAAATTATTACTCCTTGAAAATGTTGGATATAGAGTGAAATGATGCATCAGCTTCTATTTCTTATGCAGAGAAGGATTGCTGCACAATTTGAAAAAGGTATTGTTCTATAGTAACTGCTTTAGGTTCTGTTTATAATGTTTACTTGGACCTTTTGAACATTTTCTTTAACACTTACCATTTCCTCAGCAAATTGATGTCCTGAATGGCATAGCATGGGATAGGGATGGTGACCGTCTTTTTGGTGAGCTTTGTCTTATAAGTTCTAGTGTTCTTTTGTAGTAAGTGTACCATAACGAGGAAATATCATTAAGCCAAATTGTCCTGTACTCAGTCACAGGCAAATGGTGGCCGAAGCTTTATGAGATTAAGTTGCATCCCTTGAAGACACCATTCAACGGAGACATCAAGCAGATCTGCATGCCCTCAGCATTTCCATTTTCATGATCTCTACAGTGGATTTTCTTTTGCAACTTCTGAATTATTCTGTTAGTACATCAAATTTTGGGTCTAGAGAGAGAGAGAGAGAACCACATACAGATTTTGGGGATGTACTTCTTTTGTCTACACACAGATCTTGTACATGTACTTCCTTTCTGTAGGCTTTTTACCTAGTTTCATGCCCAGAGGAGAAGCAAATTGTAGCTGCTCAACTCAATTAATATATGGTCTAAAGTTCAGCTCAAGCTTTTTTTTTTATTTATAAATTTTCCATGAGTGTCCTGGGAGGAGTTGTATATCATTATGAGGAGTTGTCCTGGGGGGGGGGGGGGGGGGGACTGGACCTTACCCCTATATACAACTTTGATTGCAAAAAATCATAGCAAAAAACAAATGCTTAATTTGTGAGATTAAACATTCATGAGAGATCCAACTATACAATTTTACTAACAAAAAAGTTGGCCTTATCATATCTAATCCTGATACTGGGAAGCTGCATCCTATCCCAAAAAATAAGGACTTTAGCACCTTCTGGCATCTGGTCATATCAGTAGTAAATGATCTGCTCATCAATGTTAGTGGCCAGTTTTGCTAAGAAATCCGCAACTTGATTGACCTCTCTATAACAGTGAGAAAAATTAACATCAACATTCTCAATCCTGAAATTAGTGTCCTCCATTATAGTCTTCAGATTAAGATTGTTGGAGTAGTTAACAGTTTTGAAGATAACTGGAAGGTATTTTTTATGACAAGGTAGAGAGGCTAAGGCGTCAAATCATTTCCAAAACTGTGATATGGTCAATACTGATGGGAGCTTCATTCCACATAATAGAAGAGCTGGTATTGCCAGGAATAATGCAGGGGATTTCTTGTTTGCATTTGCTGTCCGCAACATTGCTGAGGCATTAGCTGCTCTTTTTGCTTCAAAAAATGATCAAACACAGTGGTCACTGGACTATTGAGATGGACTCTTTAGTAGTCGCTGATATGATGAAGAATAAAACGAAAGATGACGTTTATAGCCGATTCTACCGTTCACCTTTTCATTTTATTTTTAGTTTGACCACTCGAGCTCCCACAATTGATTAAGCTTTACTTGGAAAAATGATTATTCTGTTATGAATACCTCGGATCAAACACACAATTACAAATAGCAAAAAATTGTTCGAGAGATGGTTTATTTTTGTTTGAAGATTTTCCCCAAAATAAGGATGTCTCAGTTTTGTTGTCTAATTATCACAAAATTTGAATTACAAAACGGTAGAGTTTTAGTTGAACTCAAACTCTTTGTCACTCTTAATCTATTCTTTAAACTCGTCTCCCACTCCACTTTTGTATTCTATTCATCCTGCATTCTCCTAAACAATGTTTTTTAACCTTTCATCCATCAAACGGAGGTTCTTGAGGCCAACTTCATTCTTTGGGATCAAATTATGGGTTGCAATTCTAACTTTCATTGTTCTTTTCATCGTATTTGCTCTCTGCATCACTCTCTATATCATCATAACTCGGCTACGCCGTAAAGCACGTAATGCCTTGAAGCCAATGCTTTCAAAAGATTTGCACACAAACTCACACAATAGTAATCATTCAATGAGTAGAAGGCTATTGCCACATAATGGATGGAAGATTGAAATGGCCATTGGAACCCCAGAGAAACAAGTGATATTCTCTAGTAATCAAGCCAATTTTGATGCTAGGCCTAGTTACCAATTTACATTGACAGAGATTGAAGCAGCAACAGATAACTTTGCTGATGAAAACGTAGTTGCTTGTGGAAATTATGCTGTTGTTTATTATGGTATCATGTTTGGCAATACTAGAGTTGCAGTAAAGCGGTTGCTCAGTAGCAGGTTAGTTTGTGGACAGTTTAATACATATTTAAGTTATATACACGGACACTATCAATGTAGTTTAACCTATGAATACAAGTCAGTTACCTATTAATGCTTATAGCAACGATTTACCTGTAATTACTTTATAAATGACCTGATTGTGTCATTAAATATCTTTTACACCTCAATGTACAGAAGTCAAGCTTTAATATAACAGGAAACTGGTTGATCACTATGATCTTCAACTGTATCGTTAATAATTTTATCTTATTATTCGCTTCAAATACTGGATGGCAGGGCTAAAGCGAAGGAATTTACAGGGGAGGTGGAAGTATTATTGAGTCTCAGACACAAAAACTTAGTGAAATTGCTTGGTTATTGTTTTGAAGGATACTACAGGTTCTACAAAGTCTTCTCTCTACACCATCAACAAGCCATTCTATCGATGATTTTAATGTATCGAATGACTATTTGCTTATAATTTGATTAGGATTATCGTGGACGAGTACGTAGACAATGGCAATCTAGGGCAGTGGCTTCATGGTTGCATCAGCGAGGTTAGTCCCTTAACATGGGATATCCGGATGAACATTTTGCTAGGAATTGCAAAAGGGTTTGTGTTTAATTAGTTAAATTCTTTTTCTTCTGAATTCACATTTGAAAAAGGGACCAAATTAAGACTTGAAATTACTTAATTTTGTGCAGGTTGGCTTACCTTCATGAGGATATTGAACCAGCAATCCATCAACACCTAAAATCAAGTAGCATATTGCTTGATAAGCAATGGAATCCGAAAATATCTGATTTTGGTATCACCAAACTCTTAGGTTATGATGAATGGAGTTACCCAATTACTCCCCCTACTGGAATGTCAGGGTGAGTTAATTTCTTGATACACGATGCACTTTTTTAACTTATCAACTTATGTTGCTCAAACTTTTCAAAAATGTAGTCAGGTAAGTGGCGGATCCTTCAAAAGTAGTGCATCTTTCGAGGATCCTACACGGATGCGACAACATCTTTTGGAGAGTCATAGCAACAGTTATAAACACAAGCGCAACATTTTTCGCTTGATTTATAACTTCCTTTTTCATGCTTGTTTCAGCTATCTTGCACCAGAATATTTATCCACCAAAATTTTAGACGATAAGAGTAATATTTACAGCTTTGGTGTACTAATCATGGAGATTGTATCTGGAAAGCCTTCCATTGAGTACACTATCACAGAAATTGAGGTATAAATTTTCTTTCTTTTTTGGCATACTAACTCATTTATTCTCTTAGACAACAGGAAAAAAAGGGTAATCTAAAATGGGGTTATAATCAATTTGCAGGAATATCTAATTGACTGGATGAAGTCAATGGTGGCAAGCGAACAATTTGATGAAATAGTGGATCCAAAGCTACCAGAAATGCCTTGTATGAAAGAGCTGAAAAGAGTTCTGCTCATAGCTCTTAAATGTGTTGATCCAGATATTAACAACAGGCCTAAAATGGGAAACGTGATCAACATGCTGCAGCCGCGCGATTTACTACTCACCGATGTAACGTCATTCCTCTGCTTCATCATAACTTCAAAAACATTAAACAGAAACATGAGTTTAATCTTTACACACTGACTGCTCGAGAATTTTTAAGCTATCATTTTACTTGAAATGTTACCGCCAATAATATATATATGGAATAAGTAACCTGAAAAATAAGACAGGTAACTTGTTGTTATAGCATTTTTAAATCACACTAATAGTTTAAGAATTTCTTGACATTTCTTCTAAAATTTGTATGAATTTTGCTAATGCAGTGACATATTATCAAGAAACAGACCTCTCGTCGCAGTTCTGTTAGCGAAGATCAGCTGCTGCCAGATAGTTAGTCACATTGCTCACATGCCAATGATGAAACTTGATTATGTCTTATCAGATTAGTGATAGGCGTTCAAGAATGTGTAAGCTATACAAATCATTAGTTTTTTGTTCCATATTGATGACCAATTGAGTCAATTGTTACCACTTGCCTGGTTATCAGTTTAGTAGTGGCTGCTAGCCTATGTTGCAGACTTAATCTGGAAATTATACCATATAATCAACTCTCCCTTCTGAAATATTTTATAGTATATTTTTTTCCTTTATGAACAAATTCTTATGGCAATTAGTGATTACTTAGTGGTTAAAAATATATGATTTAACCTACATGCTAACACCATCGTATAGAAATTTTGCGCTACAAATGTAGTTTTACCGGGTGTTATACGTTATTTACCTCTTTTTTGAATTATCAATCATGCTTACTATAGACAGACATGTGTTTGACTTTTAAGTGATTTCATAGTTAATAGGAGTATTTATGAAGCTGCTAGTATAAATTAAGGCTGGCCAGTGGGCCGGGACGGCCCGACCCCGACCCGACCCCATCCCGAGCCCGCCCCGGTCCCGCTTAAAAAAAAAAAACGGTGGCGGGCCTCGAACTCGGGACGGGACAATGTCTCGTCCCGCCAGACCCGAGCCCGCCCCAGGCCCGCCCGCCCCGACCCCGTCCCGAGCCCGAGCCCGACCCCGCCCTTTGTCCCCCTTTGCAAATATGACCGTTGCACCAACGACCATTTTAGATTTTGGCCGTTGGCCATTTTAGGCCCCCCCCCCCCCCAACCTCCCTACCCCTTAATATTTATTTTTAACTCATAAGTTATTATATTTACACTTTAATCCAATTTTTCAACTATAAATAACTCATTTTCTCTTCATCTTTCTCACAAATCTTCCTACAATCTCTCTAATCTCTCAATATATCTCTCTACAAGTCTACATTGTTTGCTAAATATTCAATTTTATTTATTCATTTGGGAATTGGGAGTGAAGTTGGCAACTAGCTTGAGGATCTTCCATCGAGCAAAGTTCCAATTTTCAACCTCTCGATTACACGTTGACGTTACGTCGGCGTTTGGTACATTCGTTCCTTCATTAAATTATTATTGTCTGTTTATTTTATTTAGCGCACTTAATTTTATTTACTTTAAATATTTGTTAGCATATAATTAAAATGGAAGGAATTAGAGGTATGTTTAAGGGTAAGGGTAAGACTTCTTCTAGTAGGGGCAACCAGGGCAAGGGTACTTCTTCTAGTCATCTTATTCCTACACATGATGATTTTGTTGATACTCAACATTTTCCTACAATACCATTAGATTTAGACGAGGAGTTGTTTTCTGGAACTCAAGAAGATTTTAATTTAGACGATGATCTAGACGATACACCCACTAATGTTGATGACAACACACCCACTAGTGCACCTTCAACTGAAATAACTCATATTCCCCTTAGTATGAGACTAGGTCCAGCAAAACGACCATTAAAATCAGATGCATTGACATTTTTTGATAGGGATGTAGAGAATCAAGTAGCTATATGTAAAATTTGTAAAAATGTTTTAAAATTTAAAACAGGAAAAGGTCACGGTGGGACGGGGGGTTTAATTAGACACGTAGTAAGTGTTCATCCAGCTAGGTATGCCCAATACCAGGCTTCAAAACCGGGTGCGCAAACGCCCGCTCCATCGGGACAAGGTTCACATACGATCTGTCCGGACCAAGTACAGGGTCAAATTAACCCTATGACGGGGGGAATTGTAGGCTCTAAATACAAAAAACATAGAGATAGGGAAGCAATTTCAAAATTAGTTACTGTGGAGGGTTTGCCCTTTTCATTTCCTTCATCTCCCGGTTTTATTCATTACATTAGAGATATATATAATCCTGCTTTTAACGATTTTCCTAGATCAACTGTTAAGAGAGATGTATTTAAATTCGCGCATGAATATCAACAATATTTACGTTTTTCATTATATCATTTTAATGGCAAAGTGTGTATCACGTCTGATATAGGTCGTAGTACTAACGGCCATGATTATTTAACTGTAACTTGTCATTGGATAGATTATAAATGGTCTATGCAAAAATGTATTTTAGCGTATAGATATATAGATGATAGGCACACTGGTACTTTTATTGCAGATAATATTTATCAAGTGTGCCATTATTACGGAATAACCGATAAAATTATGACTATTACATTAGATAACGCTTCTTCTAACAATTACGCAATTACAATTTTAAAAAATAGTTTAACTCCATCTTTTCTAGATCATTTTCATATAAAATGCACGTGCCATATTTATAACTTAATTGTAAATGATGGTCTATCACTTTTTGAAGACATTCTTAGTAAAATACAATTTGCTATAAACTTTATTTTTAAAAGTAATAAAGTACAACGTAGAAAAGAATATAAAAAAATTTGTTATTGTGGACTACCTTATAGAAAAATTCCACAAGAAGTATCCACTAGGTGAAATTCTTTATACGAGCAACTACTTGTTGCTTATGACTATAGAAAACCTATAACTTTATTTTTTAACTCTCATAATAAAAATCCAGCTGATATGATTTTAGATAGTGATTGGGTAAAAATTTCCGAACTTATTGTATTTTTAGAGAAATTTTTTCAAGCAACAAAAGAATTTTCCTGTATATATTATCCTACTATTTCAACTATGTTGTTTTATATAACTCTAATATTTTTATTACTTAGTGAATATATGAAAAAATCAGCTTATAAGGCAGCTATTAAAAAAATGTTTGTCAAAATAAAAAAATATTTTATTCCTATTCCCTCTATTTATATTATTGGTTTCGTATTAAATCCTACTATTAAAATAGACGGTACTAAATCACTAATTGAAACTATTTACGATTGTATAGAAGTACTACCACCTCCAAGTCCCAAAAATCTAAATCACCCACCACCTATTGAACAAACTAAAGAAGAAGTGTTGTCTAGCGTAGAACACCAATGCAAAAAAATATATAGATTTTATCAACAAGAAAATGCTAGTAACTTACCGGCTTTCATACCATCTTCTTCATCTTCAACACAACCTCACAAAAGACATCTTGTTTTCGCGGCTAGTATTGAAAGCCTCGTAAATAGAATGTGCGGCCGTACCTCTACTAACCAAATTAGCGAGTTAGATATTTTTATTTTGCAGGGTTCTGTACCGTATCAAGAAGTTATCAATGAAGATGGACATGAAGACTTGTTGAAATACTGGAGGGAGAATGAGAAGACCTTTCCGACATTTTCATTGATGGCCCGAGATGTTTTGAACATTCAAGCGTCATCAAGCTGCGTACGAAAGCGCTTTTTCTCGCCGTAAGAGATATCAAATAGGAGACCACAGACACTCATTAGCCGGAGACAGCTTGGAAATTACAGTATTATTCAGAGATTGGATACGAGCGGAGCGGAGAAGGTGCGGTCAACCGGAGATCAACGAAGAAGAAGATGAAAACTACAACGAAATCTTAACCGAAGGTAGTGGAAGCGACGTGGATCAATTTGACCAACAAATACCAATTCCAACCGAAGAACCACAGGAAATCATCAAGCAATTAGAACAGGTTTTTTTTTGAGAATGTAATTTTTTTAATTGAAATTTTATTATGTAATTTGCAACTTTTGGACAACACCACAAAGTTGCAATTTAGATTTTAGACAATTGTATTTGTATTACAAAAAAATCATATGTCTATTAAATAATATAAGAGGTACAAAAACAGCATTGGGATGTTTTTATTACACTATCTTGTTTTGTTTATTGAGTTTTTTTTATACATATGTTATTTTAAAAAAAAAAAAAACCCGCCGGACCCCGCCCCGACCCGATACCGACGGGATCGGGATCGGGACGGGACCGGAGCAGGTCCCGCCAGATCCGACCCCGCCAGACCCCGCTAGACCCGACCTCGACCCCTTGGCTCGTCCTGCCCCCGACCCCGCCAGACCCGGCCCGCCAGACCCGAGCCCGGCCCACTGGCCACCCTTAGTATAAATAACAACAAAAATGTTAATGGGTATTGGGTGAATATCATATTTATTCTCCATCAGACTGTATGACAAATCAATTTCTTACAACTTTATACTATATACATTCTTCTTCTCATGTCTCAAGATTCAACTATTGACCTTATTAATGTTTAAAGCGGGAAATTCAGAATTGAAGCACACTCTAAGAGAAGGAAACAAGGATGGTAGTAATAGAAATATTTCTGAAAACTACTGATAGATTAGATGGAGAGCCTGGTGCAAGGTGGGAAGACGGAGTGAGAACTAGCCCTCTGAGGAGCTCTCTAAGCTAGGGGTGGCCAAAAAACCCGGAGAACCGAAAAAACCGAACCGAACCGAAATTCGGTTCGGGTTTTTCTCATTTTTTTTTTTTATAAAAAAACCAATTTTTTTAAAAACCGAACTGAATCAGGATTTAGTGATTCAGTTCGATTTTTTAATTTTGGATACGAACCGAACTGAAAAACCGAATTAAATATATATATATATATATATATATATATTTATTATTTTAGGCTACTACTATCTCTTGAATCATAGTCATTGAAGCTAATCTATGAAGCTTTTATGGAAGTTGCATGCGGCATGAACTTGATTAACATATCACGGAAGCATTGACATAAAATGTAGGGAGAAAAAATAGTTGTAAATTGATAAAACTTTAAATGGTCATAACTCTGCGCTCGGATGTCCGTTTTACCTGATTTATTTCTTGATTTTGCGTATTTTTTCGAGACGGGGCCGGTCGGCGCAACCAATTTTTTTTGGAAAAATGTCTGTTTTCTCAATCAATTTGTAGTTTCCCCCAAATCGATTTATAATTTTTTTTCTTTAGTAAACATCTCACGATACACAATAGATTTCAACGTCGAAATTTCATGATAGTGTAGGTGTGAATGTCAATTTCAGTTTTGAAAATTCAATTTTTTTAAAAAAATTAAAAAGTCCCCGACCCGACCCGGCCCACTAGAAAAAACCGATATAATCCGATACATTCGGCATATAAACCGAACATATCAGTTTTTTTTTTTAAAAAAAAGTTGTATTCGTTTTTTTTTTAAAAAAAACCGATTTTTATTCGGTTCATATTTTTCGGATACAAAACCTAACCGAACCGATATACGCCCACCCCTACCCTAAGCCGTCGAACTCTCTTTACCGATTAACCAATTTCTAAACGTTGGAGTAGATCCTAAAGAGATACCACTTCCTCATGAATTTATCTTGAATCGAAATCTTTTGGCTCAACTTTATCCCAATTTTGCCGAGGGAGCAACCCATTTTTCACCTTGAATTGGTCAAAATATGCGGACTTTCTTACTTTTCGTGGAACCCCTTCAAGGGGAAGGTAAGCCCGCCGCTGATTTGCCTTAGTTTCTTACGAAAATGACTCTTTAGGTACTATATATTCTACATAAGTCGAGCCATATATTACAATCTCTTATTAATAATAGTAGTTTCTTTTCAACAACAAAAAAACACTATTGACCTTGTTTTTATTATGCAACACTTATGCCATTTATATCGAGATAGTAACATAGAAGGTCACCCAATTATGGGTACTGATATTTCAAATTCATGTTTCTTTATTTTGTAACTATAAGATCACTCAACTTTTCCTATATCACATCTAAAGTCATCCAACTAATATTTGGGCAACAAAATATGACATGAAATTTAATTATTCCACCTGACATTTAATTTATAGAAAAAGGGTCAAATTTGCCCTTGTACTCTCCATTTCCATATGAGTTCTCCTATATCTATGTGGCAATTTTTCTTTAAAAAATAAGGAAAATGATTTTTTTAAATGAGAAAACTGGATTTTTTTTCAATATGAAAAAATGAATTTTTTAAAAATGTGGAAAACCGTTTTTTTTATAAAAAAAATCTGAAAAAGCTGCATTTTTTCAAATCAGGAAAACAGATTTTTAAATCTGGATTTCTGTGATATTGTACTCAATAGAAAGAACTTTTTTTTTTTACTTTTTAAAAAAAAAACCATTTCCGGATTTTAAAAAAAATAATCCATATTTTTCTTTAAAAAAAAGTGTCATAAAAATGAAATCATGAAAATCTGAATTTTTAGGATGCTTTTTTTTTTTAAAAAAGAAACATGTGTTTCCATATTTTTGAATAAAAAAATCCATTTTTTGATATTTCTTTTTACAAATACGGGTTTTAGAAAAATTATTTTTTCCAGATTTGAAAAAAACAGTTTTCAGATTCTAAAAAAAAACAAATTTTCCAGTTTTTAATAACACAAATCCAATTTTTCATTATTTTTTTTAGAATGGGGTTTTTAAAAAGTCATATTTTTTGAGATTTTAAAAAACATTATAGTTTTGTTTTAAAAAAATCAATTTTTCAGATTTTTTAACTGTCACGTAGTCGCCATAATTGAAAATTAAGGTGAAAGTGGAGATTTAACCAAGTAAGGTTAAATATGTTTTTTTAGAGTATAAGGGCAAATATGACTTGAAAATTGGATGAGAAGGACAAATATATCAAAAAAGTATAACTAAGGGTAAATATAACTTATTTGTGATAGTACAAGGGCATATCTGACCATTTACCGTAAATTAAATGTCATATGAAATAAATTTTGTTGTTGTTGTCGTATGGAATAAATTAAATAACATATTATATTTTGTTGTCAAAATATTAATTGGTGACTTTAAATGTGATATAAAAAAAGTTAAATGACCTTATAATTACAAAATAAAGAAATATGATCTTAAAAGATCAATACTCATAATTGAGTAACCTTATGTGTTACTACCTCCATTTATACTCATTTCTAAAAAAATAAAAAATTAAAGGACTATTCCTTCCCACGAAGTGGGTTAGTTTGACTTTATGTTTTTTTTACTTACTATTTTCATCATAAGTACTTATAATCTGATGAGTACTCTTGTTTAAAATCGTGATGTTAAATAAATATGTGATATATAGTGAGAAGTTCTTTTTATAAATTAGCTGTAAATCCACCGCTATTTTAAACAATTTATGTAAGAGGTGCATTGATTATTTTAGTCCCCTTTCTTTAAATTTTCAATTCTTGATTAAGAACTTTCTTTTTCTTATTTGTGCTAGAGCACATAAGACTCCTTTTATTTTTTATTTTTTTCTGTTTTCGACCATCATCTATTCGTATCTAGGAACTAAATTTTTTTTCTTAATTTGAAAATACTAATATTCCTTATCTTCATTTACTTTTTAACCCCAAAAATAGCGGTTGATTTATATAAACGAGCCATCGCACCAGATAAAACCAAAAGGAAAAAAAAATATTATGATACAAAAGAGTTACTTACTAAAGATCCGTTTTAATAAAACATCCATTTTCCTAATCAATTTGTATTTTTCTCCAAATCGGTTTCTAATTTTTCTTTTTCTTTAGTAAATATCTCACGATATACCATATATTTCAACGTCGAAAATTCGTGGTAATGTAGATGTAAATGTCAATTTCAATGTTGGAAATTCAATTTTTAAAAAAAAAAATCCCCGACCCGACCAGATTATGTTATTTCAGTTTTTACATGTTTTAAGAATATATGTGATGCTTACTTTATATTTTTGGACTTTAAATTATTTTTTTTCAACTTTATATTTGAATTGGAAAAACCGATATATTAAAAAAAATTAAAAAGTTTGATTTTTTTTTTTAAAAAAATCAAATTTTATTTGATTCATACTTTTTTTATACAAAATCGAACGGAACATATATATATATATATATATACGTCCCCCCCTGATTGAGATATCCGTAGTCACGGCAAGAGCATTTTGATTTTTCACGGAAGGGAAAATGATTTTCTCACCTCATTATTAAATTCAAAACGCGATTCACGTGGTATTTGAACATTAACCTGGAAACCTGGTAGGTGGTGAAGCAGAAGGCCAAGCCGGCTGCCCGTCGCATTTATGACTATCTGATCCAATTGGACGGTGGAGATAACTCCAGCGAGATTACAAAGATCAAGTCAACGGCCACCCGGTCAACTGATATTTTCAATTATTAATTACCAAAGCATGTTAACAACCATTAATGGTTCTTCTTAGCATTTACGCGAAAATGTCTCTACTAATTCCAAGATTACTAGTCGTAAGCTTGATTATTCTACTGAGCTTTATCATATTCAGTGAAGCGGAACCATCATATGGAGTTTACAAAGTCAAAGTCGTCAATGAATTCCCTCACGACCCCAAAGCTTACACTCAGGTTAATTAATTTTCCGCATTTTTCTCTAATTTTTGAGTTATGCATCATGATTTCCGATTATTTAGTTGGCGGAAATGAGAAACTTGGTCGCTGATTATTAGCGAATATTCTCAGAATATTCGTCGTATATTTTGTAATTATGATAAATGTATATTTAAGGTAACTTAGTATTTTAATTGTATTAGGAGTCAACCTTTGTAAGGTAAGTTAGGATTCGTACCATATTAGGAATCAACCTTGTACAGCTATATATATATTGTGAATAATGAAAGAAATTCCCAAGGGAAATTATTCTATCTTTCATGGTATCAAGAGCCTAAAACCTAAATCCTCATTCCCGGCCGAAATCAGATTTTTTTTCTTTCACAAAAAAAAAAAAAAAAAAAAAAAAAAAAAAAAAACTGGTTTCTTCCTCCATATTTCGGCCAAACCAGAAAATTCCCTTCCCTCGACAGGCGGCAACCATGTCTTCCCCCACAAATTCCGTTTTATCCACTGGCACACTTGAAAACCCCCCTCAACGTTCAGTAACTTCTTTTCATCCGGCATTCGCCGTTAACAACATCAAGAATTTTATCCCTATAATTCTTGACCAAGAAGACTGTCAATATTCCATGTGGATGGAACTATTCTACATTCATGCATGTGCATACAACGTGCTCGATCACATTGACGAATCTGTTCCTCGTCCCACCGATGTTACAGACTCAATCTGGCGTCGTCTTGACGCCATCGTCAAACAATGGATCTACGGCACCATCTCCAAAGATTTGTTATGCACTATCATGAAAACAAGGTGCTACGGCACGTGAACTTTGGGTCCGGCTAGAAGAAATCTTTCAGACAATAAAAATACTCGGCCGTGTATTTGGAAGAGCAATTCAACAATACCCGCCTCGAGAATTTTAACAACATGTCCGAATATTGTAAGCAACTGAAACTCATAACCGATCAACTATCCAACGTCGGGACTCCTGTTTCAGAAACCAAGATGGTGCTTCAACTTGTTGCGGGTTTACCGAAAGGTGAATATGACACACTCGCAACAATGATTCAACAAGCCGACCCTCTCCCAAGTTTCAACAAGGCACGTTCACAACTATTGTTGGAAGAAACTAGACGTGCTAAACAAGAGGAACATAATCAAAAGGCGTTAGCCGTTGACGGATGGCAACACCGCGCCAACAAAGAACCGGCAGTTCCAAGAAGAAGAATAAAGATCAACAGAGCGGCGGAGGTCGTGGCGGCAGAGGTCGCAACAACAAAGGCAAGGGCCGCGGAAAGGGCCAACGCAACCGGTGGATCGGACAATGCCCTACCATCGGACAAGAAAGAAGTGGTCCAACCAAAGCAGCAGCGAAGGCCCAACGAGCAGAACCGGGCCTCGCCGCATGCCCGTACCCGACCGCAGGGCCCGGTTCCGAAAGCCTTGGTCGATCGGCCTGTTGGGCCTCGCCCGGCCCACCAGCAGCAGCCCGCAGCAGCAGCAGCAGCCCACGATTGACGGTCCAAAGAAGAAGCAGCAAAGAATCGCAGCAGCCCCATTGCGATCCAAAGAAGAAGAAGACGGCAAGCAAAGCAGCGCCCAGAAGCCAGCCTCGGCCCCGACCGATTTGGGCGTGCATACACCACCGTGAACCTTCAATGCCCGACGACAATTGGTACATGGACACCGGAGCCACATCTCACCTCACCCGGTCGTCGTGTAACCTATCTCAACTACGTCGCTAAAGTGTCCTCAATTTATTACCGTCGGCGATGGTAATCGCATTCCAATGAAGGTTACGGTAACACACACACCAAACATCCACATCCACCTTTCTCTCTAAACCACGTCCTATACACACCTAACATCATTAAAAACTTAATCTCTCGTTAGAAAATTCACTAGCAATAATTATGTGTCTGTCGAATTTGACCCTTTTGGTTTTTTCGTGAAGGAACTCAATACGGGGAAAATTTTTACACGCCGCAATAGTGTGGGAGACCTCTACCCATTCACTCAATCTTCCATTTGTCGGACCGCAAGCACCTCTATCCCTTGCGGCGATCTCTCCCTCAACTTGGCACAACCGACTCGGACACCCCGGAGACCCAGTTTTTACTTTTCTTAGGACTTCTAAGCGTATTCACTGTAATAATGGAAAAATTGCCCAACACTGTTTTTCTTGTCCACTAGGCAAACATACTCGTCTTCCCTTTATGTCATCAAACAAGTGTTACTTTTTCTCCTTTTGATATTGTTCATTTGATTTATGGACATCTCCGATTGCTAGCTCTTTGGGTCATAAATTCTATCTAGTATTCTTGGATGATTTTTCACATTTTGTCCGGATTTACCCACCGAAATTCAAATCAAGTTTTTGCAAAATTCCTCGAGTTTCAAAAATTCATTAAGACACAATTTGAAAAACCTATAAAATCATTCCAATGTGATAATGGACGTGAATTTAATAACTCGGCATTTCACAATTTCTGTTCTAAACAAGTTATGGTTTTCCGTTTTTCTTGTCCCTATACTTCTTCCCAAAACGGAAAGGTGAAAGAATTATACGTACCATCAATAACATGGTCCGCACACTTCGTTTCATGCCTCGCCTACCACCGCCTTTTTGGGTCTATATTTGTCAAAATGGTAGAATCCCTTCTAAATATTTTACCAACTAGCACACTCCAAAACAAAACCCCTACAGAAATCTTATACCGTAGGCGACCATCATATGATCACCTACGTATTTTTGGATGCTTATGCTACCCCAACATAGCCTCCACCGCACCCCACAAACTTGCCCCTCGCACTCTTCCATGTGTCTTCCTTGGTCTATCTCCTAATCATCGGGGCTACTTGTGCTATGACATTGCTACTCGCAAAATCATCGTCTCCCGTCACGTTACCTTTAACGAGACAACCTTTCCGTTTTCAAATCTCCGGAAATTTCGGACCACCGATTACATCTTTCTCGATGAACCGAGTTTGTCTCCGGTCATCCAAAATCGTACCAAGAAGAACTCATCGTTCCGACGCCATCGCGCCTCCGGCGGTGTCATCGACCCTCCCGCAAAGCAATGCTACCACCCGTCCGGCTCCCACACCACCCATGCCGCACCCTGTTGAGTCTAATGCACCACCAACATCGCCTCCGGTCCCAAAATCCAACACCCTGTCGAGTCTCCTCGCTTTCGCAAGAACATCGCCGCCACCTCCGCGCCCCAGCCTACTACCACCCAAAGAACCGTCCCGACCTCCCACCGCGCCCCCCTCACCGCATGGAGACTCGTGCACAACACGGGATCTTCAAACCCAAGGTTCACTTCAATCTCTCCACACAAACCTTATCACCCATTCCAAAGAATCCAAAACTAGCTAAACCGGACCTCAATTGGAATGCGGCCATGTGCGAAGAGTTTAACGCTTTAACCAAGCGAGAACACTTGGGATTTGGTACCTAGACCAGTGGTGTGAATGTTATCCGGTGTATGTGGCTATTTCGTCACAAGTTCGAGACAATGGTGACTTAGAGAGGTATAAGGCAAGACTAGTTGCAAATGGCACTAATCGCGCAGGAGGGTATTGATTGTGGTGAGACATTCATCCGGTTGTTAAACCGGCCACTATTCGGATCGTTCTCGTATTGCTATGGGCTTGCATTGGCCGATTCATCACTTGATGTCAAAAATGCGTTTCTTCATGGGGATTTGAAAGAGGCGTGTACATGCATCACCTCCCGGTTTTGTTCATCCGTGAGCTCCACGGTTTGTGTGTTGTCTCGGGAAGTCATTGTATGGATTGAAACAGCCCCCGCGCTTGGTATGATCGGTTCGCGGGTATCTTCTCGCAAATTGGTTTTGTATGTAGCGGGTGTGATACCTCTCTCTTCACTTTTCACCGAGGTAGCAAGACTTGCATATTTGCTATTATATGTCGACGATATTGTTCTTACCGCCTCATCTCGACGGGTTGAAGAATGAAATCATTGATCTACTCAAAACCGAATTTGCTATGACCGACTTGGGGAAGCTAAGTTATTTTTGGGTATATCGGTGACTAGATCGCTTTGCCAATATGTTCTGTGTCGGCGAAAGTATGCAGAAGAGATAGTGTACGGGGCCAAGATGGCAAATTGTAAAATTATGCCAACTCCGGTGGACTCAAAATCCAAGCTTAGTGCCAATGACGGTGCGCCGTTTCGATCCCACTCTATATCGAGTCTAGCGGGTGCTCTTCGATCTTACATTCACTAGGCACGATATTGCATATGCCGTTCGGACAGGTGTGTGTCTGTTCATGCACGACCCCCGAGAGTCCCATTTTGCCGCCCTCAAACGTATTATCGGATATGTTAAGGGCACACTTGACTTTGGCTTACATCTATACCCCCTCGCCCCAACCAAATTGCTAGCCTACACGGATGCATTGGGCGGGATGCCCGACACACGTCGCTCCACCTCCGGCACTTGTGTATTTCTTGGGGATAATCTTATCTCATGGTCCGCCAAGCGGCAGCCACGTTGTCCCGTTCGAGTCTTTGAAAGCGAGAATATCGTGGAGTTGCTAATGTCGTCGCCGAAATCGTTGGCTCCGAAATCTTCTTTTGGAGCTCCGGTGTCCATTACGCAAGGCATCTATAGTTTATTGTGACAACATATCGCTATCTATATGTCTCATAATCCGGTCCAACATCGCCGAACTAAGCATATTGAGATGGATATCCACTTTGTGCGAGAGAAGGTTGCTCGTGGTCGGTCAAAATTTTACACGTGCCTTCCTCGTATCGTATGCGAGATATTTTCACAAAGGGACTACCGCGACGACTCTTCACCGACTTTCGATCCGGCCTTAGCATTCGGCCTCCTCCCGCTCCGTCTGAGGGGGAGTATTAGCGAATATTCTCAGAATATTCGTCGTATATTTTGTAATTATGATAAATGTATATTTAAGGTAACTTAGGATTCTAATTGTATTAGGAGTCAACCTTTGTAAGGTAAGTTAGGATTCGTACCATATTAGGAATCAACCTTGTACAGCTATATATATATTGTGAATAATGAAAGAAATTCCCAAGGGAAATTATTCTATCTTTCACTGATCACGATAGCTCTGCTAGTGTTCGTCTCCATTTGTTTTGGTAAAATATGTTTTCTAGTGACTAAACTCCACCCGTCTCAAATTATATGTGCCTTTTTTATTTACGCCCTCTTAAAAAATATTAATTAGAAGAAATATTTAAATACTTTTACTTTTACGTATGTCTAAGTTATAATCTCTTTGTTACTAAATGTTTACTCTATTTATGTTTCATGTCCATTAATGATAAAGAAAAAATAATTAATTGTGCCTTGAAATTTTAAAACGACAAATATTTTTCGTAACTAGGACAAATAATTTGAAATAGAGGAAGTAGCTTTTACTTGGAGATAATTTTAACATTTAAAGTAAAATTTAAAGCAATTTTCTGATACTATTGAATTCCAGAAAAAATTCTATGCCAATGAAATTCTAGTTTTCTGGATTATGGTAGCTGATCACGATAGCTCTGCTAGTGTTCGTCCCCAATTTTTCGGTAAAATATTCTTTTCTGTGACTGTAGCTTGTACTTGGAACAAGTTTTCAAACATTATTTAATTTTGAAGCAATTTGATTATATATTGAATTCCAGATTTTTTTTATGCTTCAATATTATATTCTGTCTACTTGCAGTTATAGTTTTAGCCTATTTTCACTGGAAATTTAATTTGTTGCTTTTGGTCGTCCCTGATGTCATGTGTTTATCCTTCAGGGGCTTCTCTATGCAGAAAATAACACACTCTTTGAATCAACTGGACTTTACGGACGTGTGAGTTGCCTTAAATACATACTTGATCTGACTTCATGATTATTTTTGAGGCTTAACATGTGTAATTTCTCTCTTTCTGAAAATTGCAGTCATCCGTTCGAAAAGTTGCATTGCTGGATGGTAAGGTATGTCTACAACTTGCTTACTAAAAGTTTAACATAACTTTTGAAGTTTCATGAGGTTTTTCTCTGTTGGCTCCTCCATCGTGGCTGGAGACTAGTAACTAATTTGGCCACACTTTTAAAATCTGCTTATTTTGAAAAATGTTTTTTTTTAAAAGTACTTTTGTAGAGTAGCAGTCGTGTTTAACTAATCAATTGAAAGATACTTTTATCGATATTAGAGCAGTAATTTGTGCTTGACAAAGGTTCCAATAGTGGTTCTGGGAAAAGCTACCTTTTAGCTTCTAAATAACAACTTCTACTACTACTCAAAAACACTTGCTTTTTCCCCAAAAGCTTGACCAAACACCTCAACTTTCTAAATTAAGCACCGTTGCCGAACATACTATAAGAAGACTTTGTCACGACATTTCTGCTTAGTTTAGCAGGCTTAGGGGACAGCTTCTGCCAATTGAAAATGCTAACAGTTCTGTCTATAAGCTGCTTTTAGGAAGTTTATGTAACATTTGCATGCGAAAGAACAAGTTTCTATTCCTGAAATACATAGTGTGCCATCTTGGACCTAACAAGTATCTTCTATTGCTGGCTCTACAGGTTGAGAGACTTCATGAAATGCCGTCTTCTGACTTTGGAGAGGGTTTAACTCTTCTTGGTGAGAGGTAATGGATACATACATCTTTTCCTGATTCTGGAAATAATGTGGAAAATGTGCTGTGGTAACTGCTAAGTAAGCAATCTTGCATTTATCAGATTGGATAAGATGTAAGAGAAGTAGTACTTCTATACGGTTCTATCGAATCCTAGCAATGGTTGCAATTAAATTATGTCCTGACTATTGCAGCATTATATTTTACTGTTATGAACGCATCAAATTTTGATAGGAGTACCTATCTGTAAGCCTAATGTTGCTTATATATCAAATGCATTTAGCTTTTGCACTAATTTCGAGCCAATTGTCATTATGATAAGAACTTCTGTTTGAAATAATAATAATAATAATTACCTAACTTGAATTTGGTGAAACTTTGTTTGTATTCTGAAGTTTCTGTGCTCTAAGTAGCAGCCTTTCTTTTACCAAATTGACAATTTCTGCACTCCCTGTGTCCAATTTAGTTGTCCTACTTTGACTAGGTACATAGAAGTAAGAGTTGGAATTCTATTCTATTTCTTTAGAAGTGGGGTTAAACTTATACGTGTATGAAAAAAGCCTTATCTTTCATGAACACATGCTTGAGATAGCCAAAAATAGAAACTAGAACAATTAATTAGGAAGAGCGAGGAAGCCGATGTACTTTAAAGATATTCATAATATATCTTCTGGTGTACATTAGACCAGACCAAGTTTTCTCTTCTTTAATGTTTTCCTTTCGATCGTTGTGTCTTTTTGTATCCTTTCCTTTATTCTCTTAGTGATGGTTTACTATACTTGAATTTACATTGGCCACTAGTTCTTATGCAACAACTGTGGATTTTTGTAGGTTGTTCCAACTAACATGGTTGCAGGATACTGGTTTCATATATGATCGACACAACTTCAGCAAAGTATGCTTGTCCCCTGTTACTTTATGTGCTTTTAATTAAATCATCTTCTTTTCCTGATTTTAATGTAGATGTTGCTTGTTGTAATATGAAAGCTCATTATGTATTTTATGAGAAAAGTAATGTTTGTAGGATTATTGCCTCATTTCTCTTCACAGCCTTCACATGTTGTAATTGACAGAACTGAATTATATGCAGTTCAAAAAGTTTACTCATCACATGCAAGATGGTTGGGGATTGGCAACTGATGGGAAAGTACTTTTTGGAAGTGATGGAACATCAACATTATATAAGATTGACCCTAAGACAATGAAAGGTTTTTCCATCTACAGTCTACATGATAATTAGTTTCTTCGTTGCTTCCTTAAACTGTACATACTCCTTTCCTTCGTGCAGTCATCAGAAAACAAGTCGTCAAGTCTCAAAGGCATGAAGTGCACTACCTCAATGAGCTGGAGTACGTGAAAGATGAAGTCTGGGCAAATGTCTATGTGGTATAAATCGCTCTTTTTTACCTACTTCCATCTAGGTTTTGGATTTGTTTCTCCCATTTATTTTACACTATCCACATGTTTAGAGAGACATCTTTGAGCAACTTTAACAAATAGTTGTTTTGGTTATAGTATTCAGGGGAATATGTCCAGAAAACAACCTTGCTTGAGAAGTTGTATTATGTCATATAAGTTTGTTTGACTTATTTGGTTTCCAATAAAGATATGCTGTGCATGGCATCACTGTATGAACCAAGAATCTACTTGGTGCCACTCAAATAAGTCTTCTCCTTTTCTTATCAATTAGAAGCCTAGAAGTAAGTTAGAGCAACCTGTCTCAGCAAGCCTCTTGATAAGTATAATCCCATTTGATATGGTTATGATACTAAAAGGCAACAAACAATCTTCTTTTTCCACATCTGAGTGTCATATTTCTTAACTCCAAGTTTAATTAGAGACCGAAGTAATGTCGGTGTTGCCTTTCTCTGCAGACTGATTGCATTGCTAGAATTTCACCAAAAGATGGCACTGTGATCGGGTGGATTCTCCTTCAATCTCTAAGGTATTAATTTTTGTTCTTTGTCATAATGAATCTCAGTTCACAAGTTCTGCTCGAGATTTGTTAACAGATAGCATCTGTGACTTCTTTCAGAGAAGATTTAAAATCAAGAGGCTATAAGGTAACCTTTTTACCTTTTCGCATAAATATATGTGATTGAGCTGATTTCTGTTTTATTTTGGTATCTATTTCTCTTGCTCTTTCTCTCTCTCGTTTTTTGACACACATAGAGCGCAAGCTAAATTCTCTATTGCACTTCACCGCAGGACTTTGAGGTGCTGAATGGAATTGCATGGGACAGAGATGGTGACCGTATTTTCGGTAAGAATTAATCATTATGACATTTTGTGTGGTCTGCATCAGCTTTTTGGATAAATACGCATTTAAGCTTAGCCCTTTTTGACATTTCTTGTGTTGCATAACAAATTTTCAATTTTCCCTGAATGAGCATCAGTAAAATATTTCTAATCTTGAAGGCTCTTTCTTCCCCATATTTTCTTATATCATATTATTGCTCAACCTTGTTACACAATCTGAACCTTTGGTTTAATTGCCCTCTCTCTCCCCCAATCATTAACCTGCAATCCACACATTGGAAGCTCTCATTCAACTTAACTAGTAGCCTCAATTTGTAAGGCTCAAAACAGTTCACACCTTTGATACCAATATAAGATGTCCGATAAAGGAATTTCTGCTATAATGCTGCGTTTTAACAGTTTCATTTAGTGATCCTTAGCATTTAGAAACTTCTGCGAGTAACACCATTCTGTTCTTCATTGCAGTGACAGGGAAACTATGGCCAAAGCTTTTCGAGATCAAGTTACTCCCTCTCCCACCCAATGCTCCATTGGCTGTAGAAATCAATAACTTGTGCATTCCAAAGCCGTTCTATCTTGGAAATTAGAGAGCTGATTATGTTTGACATTTCTCATGTAAACTTTTGGAGCTGTTTTTAGCAACATACATTTCTTGATCAACTCTTCCTACATTTTACATCTATTTCTTTGGATAACATAATCTACTTATGCATGCTGCAAGTCATCTAAAACTGAAGTAAAAAATGTAATTGTATAAGGTTTGTGACCATGAGATAATAAAGTAATGAAATACCCCTAACAATTCCTGCATTATGTTAAAATATGAACTCGGCAAAAATGAGCTGCAATAGGAACTAATAGCTGCTGTACGCCCACTCTGAGTCAACATCTATTCATGTGCCCATTTGAAAGTCCGCCACTGAATAAGTTTAGACCCATTTCGAAAAATCAAGAATTAGAGGATATGTTTTTGACAGGGATTTAAATTCTAGGATACACTGATCAAAGGTTAGTAACTGAGTTCTAAATTTAATAATTTACATAATGTATTTCTTAAAATACAGTGTTTGGAGTAAGGCTATTTCTAAATTTATATAATGTACATACTTAATGTATTTCTGAAAATACAGTGTTTGGACTAAAGCTATTGGGTTAGCCGAACCCGTATGTAACCTTCTAGCTCTACCCCTATTTTCGATGGTTGGGGCAATCAACGGTTGACATCTGACTAGTAATATGAAGTAGAAGTATTAAATTATGTACATTGACAACATTACACTATCAATGTAATTTAACGGGTTATAACATATTAAGATAGTGTAAAAATCTATACATTGTCAATGTTCATACTTAACATGATATGAATATTAGTCAACTAAAAGTTACCGCAATATGCCGCTATTATATACTCCATATGACTAACAAAAGGTGATGCAAAGGGCTATTCTAATCGCTGCCCCAACAGCTACCAGTGGCTTCTTTTGAGTCCTTTCAAAGTATACTTGCTAATGTATCCCTAAGGACATATCATCTAAGTCCAAGAGTGAAACATTTGAAGCAACGTCTATAAGTTGATTTCAACTAGAAGACTGGAAACCATGGATTGGAGCAAATGTTGTTTAATTAATAATCAAAATGGTTCCAAAAATTCAAAGCATAAAAAAGAACTAGTTGAATATCTCACCATCTTTTACTCAATAAATAGTAGCTGCAGCACAAGTCTGGAACTGAATCTTGTCAACAGGTAAAGTATCACTTGGAAAAGGACAATCAATTTTCTGATCAGGCAACAGCGCACACGGCTGAGGACTCACTTGGCTAGAAACACCTTGTATATTACTGCAGTTCGATGGTAGTTTCTTAGCATGTTTTGACAACTCGATAGCCACATTCGATAAGCAAATTCTCTTGAAGGTATCACCATCTATCCCGACTAATTTCCCTGCAATTGTTACATTCTTCGCTACAACGTCCCTTAAATTTATCCCCTGAATGACAGGAAGTGCTTTTGGATCATAATGATCGTCAGGATGGGATCCATAATCGCCTGTCATCCAAAAGGTATATTTCGCTGTCTGCAATTCCATTCCTCTAACGAACACGTCGTTAACGTATGCCCCTCTTCCTATAGCAGTTTTTATCCTCAGGCCTGATTCTGAACTGATTGCTGTAATGTTTTCAGCTCTAACATCTTGAATGCCACCGGACATTTAGCTTCCGAGAGCAATGACTGCACTATCAGGAGATATGCAGGTGAGAAAATATTATTATTGAATCGTTGTTTCTACATGATTACACTGAGCTCAATTTATAGACACTCCATTACAATATTTTTCCTAATAGGATACTATATATGAAATCTTATTCCTATTCTACATTACAATCTTTTTTCTAGTAGGATACTATATATGAAATCCTCTATTCTAACGCTCCCCTCAAGCTGGTGCATACAAGTCATATGTACCGAGCTTGTTACAGATGTAATTAATACGAGGACCAGTGAGTGACTTGGTGAAAATATCTGCAAGCTGATCACTCGACTTCACAAATTTTGTAATAATATCACCGGAGAGTATACCTGATCTGGATTGAGCAACCTCAATACCTAGAAAATACTTCAGTCTGCTGAGACCTTTAGTACGAGTCATGCCAAACTCCTGAATTACCGTGCTGAATTTTCCAAACCAGGCTCTAGGAGATTGTTTTAGACCATAAAGTGACCAATGCAATAGACCAGGTTAGACTCCCATGAGCAACAAAACCATGTGGTTGCTCCATATAAACTTCCTCCTCAAGGTTACAATGGAGAGAATAACATACTTCACGAATGTGTCCAAGTCTATTACAATAACTACATCTACGTCGAGATCTTCTAAGACGACCTTGTCCTTGTCTCTTATTCATGGACTGTGATGTGCGATTTTCTGATCTCCTCCTTAAGGATTTTGAAGTAATCATAGGAGTTTAACTTCCAATTCTCGTGTTTTTGGAGTTTAACATATCAAAATCGAGAGTCGTAGCGAAATCTGACTTGAAAGATGGATGGAATCTGACGAACATAACCCAAGAAGAAAATCACCGAGATCTGGCCGGAGAAAGGTGCATGCGCGGCGCGTGGATCTGGCCAAAAAAAGGTGCATGTGTGGCGCGTAGATCTGACGCACTAGCCGGAGCTGGCACTTCGAGCGACACGTGGTGGTGCGTGAGTGGATATTTGCGGAGTCGTTGACTGGGTTTTGGTAGGAAGAGACTGATCTATCTCGTAGTGGTGTTGGAATTTATGCAACACTACCCGAAAGTAATTTTGTAGTTGACAACTATGTTGTCACCGAAAATATTGCACAATGACTGATTTGCTTTTCCGGAAATTATTGGAAATTTACAAAATAATTAGTCTCTCACTAGCTTGAACCTGATCTATGTTGTGGTGGTGTCAGATTCTGCACAACACCACTGGATAGAGATGTGACGCTAGCAATCACCGGAAAAATTTATGCGCGGTGGTGATATTTTTTTTTGAATCTTCGTTGGAATATTACACAGCGGATACTTTCTTACTAATGCTCTGGAAGAGAAGGAGTCAAAATAATTGTCGAAATTGTGATGTTATTTTGTGGGTGGGATCAGAATGATGGCACGACCCTACGGGACACAAAACAATTGCCAGAATTGAGGCACGTGACTGTGATGGTATTTTGTGGGTAGGATTTATGATGGCACGACCCTACGAGAAAATAAATTATACCGAAAAAGTTGTTGAACCTCGAAGAAAGTGGTATGTGTTAGCTCAGAATCTCTACGCGATGCTGACAGTAAAAATAATTCCTAAAGGAATGTCCCGAGACAACGTGGATTCGCCGGAACTCTAGTTCCGACGACCGGAATTTGATAATTGTTCACGCCAAAATTACTATTCACGTCGGGAAAATATTGTTCATGCGACACTGTTCACGTGGCACTGTCCACGCCTACTTTTTTTAGAGAATATTTTATTTATAAATATCTAAAAGTTCTCTACAATCTTCACTCTATCATTATCTTTGGCAGACGGGCGACACATTGGCTAGTGCCGGCTGCCGACAGCGGAAGCTCTTTGATTCTCTACCAAGATTGTAGAAGTTCTGATACCATGTGAGAAAAATATGGGAGAAAATATTATTATTGAATTGTTGGTTCTACATGATTACATTAAGCTCTATTTATAGACACTCCATGACAATCCTTTTCCTACTAGGATACTGTATATAAAATCATATTCCTATTCTACATTACAATCATGATCAATCTATGGCTATGAATTTGGAAAACTAATCTAATCATATCCTAACTATAGGCTAATTATCTAATCATACTAATTACATAATATCCTCATTAATTACATAGATGATTTTACATAATGGAGATAATTAAGGATAATGATATCCATAATTATCCTTAACAGACCCCCGCAATCTTAGCTGGAGGTGTCAGATGCTCAGACTGTCCCTGAAATCATCAAACAGTATGCGCAGAAGCCCTTTTGTGAAGATATTTGTAATCTGATAACGGGACGGAACATGAAGAACCTGGACTTGTCAACGTGCAATATTTTCACGGACAAACAAGATATCCATTTTTATGTGCTTTGTGCGCTGATGCTGTACAGGGTTACCTGATAAGTATATTGCGCTCACATTATCACAACATGATTCAGAGACCACATTAGCTACCCCTCGGTATTCTGCCTCAACACTTGATCGAGACATTGTCGACTGGTGTTTCGATGACCAAGAAACGATGTTGTCTCCTAAAAACACATAATAGCCTGAGGTGAAGCATCGTGTGTCTGGGCAGCCACCCCAATCAACATCTGTATAAGATGTAATGCCAGTCACGGTGGACTTATACAAATGCAAGCCAAAGTCAAAAGTACCCTTAATATACCGCATGATTTGTTTCAGAGCCCCCATATGAGGTACCGCAATGCCCCTGCTAGGTTGCGATAATGTGTCGGGTCATTGTATGGGGAACCTGCCGTGTTACTCAATTTTGCCTTTGTATCGACCGGCGTATGAGACGATTTGCACGAAGACATACTGGTTTTTTCTATGATCTCCTCGACATATTTCCTTTGACTAAGGAACAGACCACCTGCATATTGAGTAACTGCAATGCCCAAAAAATAGTTTAAAATACTCAAATACTTCATAGCAAATTCCGACGCAAGGAAGGACATAATAGACTGGCGAAGCGAGGCAGATGATGCTGTGAGAATAATGTCATCCATGTATAGAAGAAGATAATTCATGTCATGTCCCTCCTTGTACATGAACAAAGACTGATCAGACTTGTTGTAGGAGAATTCCAGTGTGGATACGAACCCTGCAAACCTGTTGTACCATGCCCTGGGGCCTGTTTCAAACCATATCAAGATTTTTTAACATGCAAACATAATCTAGATAGGTAGGATCTCAGAAACCCAACGGCTGGTGCATGTAAACTGTTTCATGTAGGTGACCGTGTAAAAATGCATTCTTTATATCCAACTGATGTATGGTCCATGATTTGGAAATAAGGCCAGACTCAGAACAATCCTGATAGTGGCTAGCTTCACTACTGGACTAAATATTTCACTGCAATTCACGCCAACATATTGAGACATGTCATCACCTACAAGAGGAGCTTTGTGTCTCGCAAAAGAGCAATCAGAATTCTTTTTATGATAAAAAAAACCCATATAGATCATATGATATTCACATTAGATGGATAGGACACTAATTCCCACGTCTTATTTTTAATAAGAGCATCAATTTCGTCTAGCATGACAACTTTCCAATTCGAGTCGGATAGGGTTGCTTTAGGATTTTTTGGAAGTGGAGATGGTTGAACGGAAGAAGTTAGGTTAAAATGACGCTTAGGCAAAAAAATCTAGTGCATGGCACGTGTTTGAACGGTTTGATGTGAAATCGGGATAGTGGGCTGGGTCAATGGGTTGGTGGGAGGCGGACTATTTGGTGAAGCATTTTGGGCCTGGTAGTGACGAGTACTGGACTGGGCCGATGATTCCAAGGACGGAGCAGTGGGCTCCAAATCTCGTATGGCCCAGTGCTTTCTCGTGTTGGGCCGACTGTGGTGTTTGTCCCTCTTGGGTCGGCCTATCCGAGGCACCAACGGATTGGTATTGAAATGGTGGTGCAAAATCGGATGTATTCCTACGTATAGAAATTCATATGAAGGTAGGGACGCCACTTGAGATGTAGTAAACGTAAATGTGGACTCATAAAAAATAACGTGATGAGATAAAATAATTTTTTCCATTAGACATATCATAACCCCAATGATTTTGTGGATATCCCAAAAAACATAAGGAGTGGACCGGGCTTGGAGCTTGTTTATGGTGGTGGACGGAAACAAGGGATAACATAAACACTCGAAAACCCTTAAATGGTTATATGATGGAATACGATGGTACACCATTTGAGTGGGTGATTTGTTTGATAGCAACTTGCTAGGAAGAATGTTCAAAAGATAGGTGGCCATTTGAAGAGCATGATACCAAAAAGACGGTGGTGTGGACGAGTGTGCAAGTAGTGTACGAATCATATTATTGATTGTTCAGATTTTTCTTTCGGATTTACCATTTTGAGGAGAAGTATATGGACATGAGAGATGTAATGACACCCCCTTTTGTTGACAAAAATCATCGAAAGTATTATTTATGAATTCCCTCCCATTATCATATTGAAAACATTTTATGGATCTCTCAAAGTGGGTTTGGATGAAAATACTAAATTATTTTAAAATAGTGGGGACTTGTGATTTTTCCCAATGGAAAATGTCCATAGAAAATTTGTATAATCATCCAAGATAAGCATATAAAATGTAAGACCTGCCGAACTCAAAATCGGGGATGTCCACACATCACAATGCATAATATCAAATGACTTAATAGTTTGTGAAGTAGATAAAGAAAATGGAAATTTAACATGCTTTCCAAAAAATGCAAGAATGGAAAACATGTGAGTCCATACGACAGTTACAAGCAATAAAATTATGTCTTTTAAGAAAATCCAACATCGGTGCACCCGGGTGACCCAAACGGTTATGCCATAAATCAGGCAAAAAAGCAACAAAGGCCGATAGAGAGTTGACTTGGTTGTTGGTGAGAGCGGTGATGGGATACAAATCCCCAGTGCTATTACATCTCATTAGTGGCTTCCCCGTATGAAAATCCTTCACAGAAAACCCAAATAGATCAAAATTCAGAGAAACATTATTGTCAGTGGTAATTGGGGATATGGATTGTGTGGATAGGTTAAATTGGACTTTAGGTTTGAAAATAATGTATTGAGCATGTGTTTCCATATGGTGCGTGGGGGCAGAGGCAGGGTAGGTATTTTTGTGGGGTGTCGGGTCTAGTTCAGTCAGTGGGGTCGGAATTACCACTGACAACAATGTTTAATACTTTAATAAAACAACACACTTGGGATTTGGTTCCTAGATCGGATGGGGTGAATGTGATCCAATGCATGTGGCTATTTCGTCACAAATTTAGGGTTAGTGGTGAGTGGTGACCTAGAGAGAGATAAGGTGAGACTTGTGGCTAATGGTGCTACTCAACAAGAAAGTATTAATTATGTTGAGACGTTCAGTCCGGTTGTTAAACCGGCTACCATTCGCGCAGTTCTGAGTATTGTCATGGGTAAGCATTGGCAGATTCATCATCTAGATGTAAAGAATGTATTCTTACATCGAGACTTGAAATAAACTGTTTACATGCACCAGTCGCCAGACTTTGTCCATCCGGAAGCCCCTCATTATGTATGACATCTTCGTAAGTCACTTTATGGTTTGAAATAGAGCCCTAGAGCGTGGTATGACCGCCTTGCCCATTACATTATGCAGATTGGGTTTGTATTCATAAAGTGTGATAATTCTCTATTTATTTATCATCGAGGTAGTAACATTTCTTATTTGTTGTTATATGTGGATGACATTGTGCTTACTGTCTCCTCTGATGTATTGAAAAATGAGATCATTGTTGTGCTTAAATCCGAATTTTCTATGGCTGACTTGGGGAAGTTAAGTTATTTCTTAGGGATATTAGTGACTAGATCTGCAGATACTATGTTCTTGTGTCAGCGTAAGTATGCAGAGGAGATTGTGTACAGGGCTAAAATGACAAACTGCAAGATCATGCCTACTCCGGTTGACTCTAAGTCGAAGCTCAGTGTTGTTGATGGTGATCCAGATCCGATCCCACTCTTTATAGAAGCCTTGCAGGTGCACTTCAGTGTCTTACTTTCACCAGACCTGATATTGTTTATGTTGTTCAGCAGCCCAGTGAGCCTCATTTTACTGCTCTTAAACGTATCATTCGATACGTTAAGGGCACATTTGATTATGGATTACATCTCTACCCCTCTGCACCGACCAGGTTGTTATCATATACGGATGCAGATTAGGCAGGCTGTCCGGACATGCGACGCTCCACCTTTGGCTACTGTGTGTTCTTAGGGGACAATCTCATTTCGTGGTCTACCAAGAGACAAGCCACCTTGTTCCGTTCGAGTGCAGAAGCAGAGTATAGATGTGTTGTCAATGTTATTGCTGAGATCTGCTGGCTTCGAAACCTCCTTTTGGAGCTTCGGTGTCCCTTGTGTAAGGCGTTTAGTGTACTGTGATAACATATCCGCAATATACTTATCTCATAATCCGGTTCAACATCAGCGAACCAAGCACATTGAGATGGATATACATTTTGTTCGTGAGAAGGTTGCTATAGGACATGTTCAGGTGTTGCATGTGTCTTCTTTGTTTCAGTATGTTGATATCTTCACTAAAGGACTACCTAAACAGCTATTCCTCGACTTCAGATCAAGTCTTAGCGTCCGGCCTCCTACCGCTCCGCCTGAGGGGGTGTATTAGTGAATATTAGTAGAATATTCACCATATATTTTGTAATTATTAGTGTTGTATAATTATGATAGTTATAGGATCCTTATTGTATGAGGACTCCATATTGTACACATTATATATATGTATTAATGAGAAATTCTCAAAGGAGATTAATACAATTCTACCGAAAGTTTGATGTGCTCCATATGTCCCATTTTGGTTTAGGAGAGAATCCTCTCGCTATATTGTATTATATTGTATTTGCAAAGAATTCTTTCAAAAAAATCTTAATATAACAGTACTGAATAGGTAATACAATTATAAAATCAAGGCAATCAATCTTCATAAAAGAAGAAATAAATCGATTTCGAGAGTTAAAGAATGGAAAAACCTTTTGGAGCAGCGTGGTACTGATCTAATCTTTGAAATCAATTGAGTCACCGATTTACCTCCTTCACAGACCTGTTGGACCGGAGTGTGGGGCTCCTGGGGTGGGGTGGGAGATTCCACCTTTTGGAGCAAAGAATGGAAAAACTATTAGTATGAGCGTCTTTTTTTAAATAATTTTACGCGACACTAATGATGCGGATATAGAAAAAAAATGGGTCAATAGATTCTGAGGTGTCAACTGTACATTGATCTAGAGGAGGACTAGACTGGTCTGACTATTAACTCTTTCTCTTCCTCTTTTTCTTTTTTACTTCAATAATTCCAATTTAAAGTGCCCATTTCTTTTCTCCTTCTTTCAACTTTCAAATTCATTTTTAACCTTTAATGCGATTTTCATTTTTATTTTGTTAGTACTTCTCTTGGATCAAATTGTAACCATAGGAAAACTGTCAAAATGGAAAAAAAAATAATTTGGGAACATCCCTCTCTGCAACATCCACGTTCTCTCCCGGTAAAGGGAAAAAAAAGTAAATTTCAGTTTGATTGGTTACTAAACATCTGCATGAGATTTTTTTGATAGGGACATTGATAATGAACTAGCTAGATGTAAAATTTATTAACAAGTTTATAAATTTAAAATCGGAAAAGGTCAAGGTGGAACGGGAGGTTTAATGAGACATGTAGAAAACTCTCACAAAACAAGGCATAACCAATACCTGGCTGAAAAATCGGGTGTGTCAATGCCTTCTGAGTCGGGACAAGGTTCACATAGTGTCCCCGACCAAGTACATGATCGAATTAACCCGATGACGGGGGAAATTATAGGTCCAAAATATGATAAACACAAAGATAGGGAAAATATAACAAAATTAGTTACGGTGGAGGGTTTGCCTTTTTCATTTTCTTCCTCTCCTGGTTTTATTCATTACATTAGAAAAACATATAATCTTGTTTTTAACGATTTTTCTAGATCAGCAGTTAGAAGAGACGTTTTTAAATTTGCACATGAATATCAACGTTATTTACGTTATGCATTATATCATTTTAATGGCAAAATGACTATCACTTCTGATATAGGCCGTATTACTAACGATAATGATTATTTAACTGTAATATGTCATTGGATAGATCAGACTTGGTCTATGCAAAAACGTATTTTAGCATATAGATATATTGATATGCACACTGGATCTTTTATTGCAAGAAATATTCATGAAATTTGTGAATATTATGGAATAACTGATAAAATTATGACTGTTACATTAGATAATGTTACTTCTAATGATTATGCTGTAAACCTTTTAAAAACTCGATTAACTTCATCTTTTTCCGATAATTTTCATATAAGATGTGCATATCATATTTATAACTTAGTTGTAAAGGATGCCTAAAACTTTTTGAAAACATTCTTGATAAAGTACAAGGGAAGGGATACTTCTTCTAGTCATCATATTCCTAGACATGATGATTTGATTGATTACACTCATATAGATGAAACTTTTTAATGATATACCATTAGATAATGAGATATATTCTGCAACTGAACCATACTTTAATTTAGAAGATAATCTAGATGACACACTCACTAATCTAGATGCACACTCACTAGTGCACCTCAAACTGAAACTGGAACGCCTCATTTTTCCTCTAGTATAAGACGAGGGCCCACACAACGAAAATTAAAATCAGCTGCATAGGATTTTTTGATAGGGGACCAAGAGAATCAAGTAGTTAGATGCAAAATTTGTAAAAATGTTTATAAATTTAAAATGGGAAAAGGTCATGGTGGGACGGGAGGTTTATTGAGACATGCACAAAGCTTTCACAAAGCTAGATGGGATGAATACGAGGCTACAAAGTCGGGTGCGCCAATGCGCTCTCAGTCGAGACAAGGTTCACATAGTGTCCCGAACCAAGTAAATGGTCAAATTAACCCGATGACGGGGGAATTGTAGTTCCTAAATACGATAAACATAGAGATAGAGAAGCAATAGCAAAATTAGTGCCTTTTTCATTTCCTTCCTCTCCTGGTTTTATTCATTACATAAGAGATATGGATAATCATGTTTTTAACGGGTTTCCTAGATCAACTGTTAGGAGAGACATTTTTAAATTCGCACACGAATATCAACAATATTTACGTTATGCATTATATCATTTTCTTGGCAAAGTATCTATCACTTCTGATATAGGTCGTATTAGTAACGACCATGATTATTTAACTGTAACATGTCATTGGATAGATCATAATTGGTCTATGCAAAAATATATTTTAGTATATAGATATATTGAACTGGAAATTTTATTGCAGAAAATATTCAAGTTTGCGATTATTATGGTATAACTGACAAAACAATGATTGTTACGTTAGATAATGCTTCTTCTAATAATTATGTTGTGAGACTTTTAAAAAATCTATTAACTCCATATTTTCTTAATCATTTTTATATAAAATGTGCGTGACATATTTATAAATTAGTTGTAAAGGATGGTCCATCACTTTTTGAAGACATTCTTGATAAAGTACAATTTGTTATAAACTTTGTTTTTAAAGGTAGTAAAATACAAAGATGCAAAGAGTATAAAAAAACTTGTCATGATTGTGGATTAACTTATAGAAAAATTGCAGAAGAAGTAGCGACTAGGTGAAATCTGGAATTCATGCCTGCTCTCTTTATTGTGTTATTAGCAAAAAATGTACTACTAATGAACCGTTATGTTATTAGATAAAACATATTCAATTAACAGGTAACACTCATGCTATGAGTGTACGGGTAGAACTTTTAAGGCCTGATAAGATGTTTGGCGGTGAACTGTATGATATCTATCGGCTGAGACCCATTCTGGAAGGTCTTTGGATATTTTCTGTTATTTGGTCAAAATGAGTTTGATCTACTTATGTTGCAGGCTTTTCTTACCACCAAAATTCACTTCTGCTTTCTGTTGATTGACCAATGCAGGGAAGAGTACCACAGCTAGTATGCTTGCTTATGTCTTAAATGCAATGGGGGATGATCTTACAGCTGTAATTGGGGCTTGGGTACCGCAGGTAGGATCACTCTGCATTTTCTGTTGGAGTTCTGGGTTGCCCATCGGGAGTCTGTCAATAGTGCTTGCAGATCAAAAAAATTTCTCATTAGAACACTTGTATCCCACTGTGAGTTTTTTCATTCATGCGCAAAACTTACTTTTGACGTAACTGCTTTTTGCAGCTTGAGAAAAGAAACATCATCAGTGGAATTGGTCATAACTTTGTATTGGAGGTATCCAATCCTGTCACACGTCTTTTCTTGTACATGGTTATCTGCATGAGTTGATTTTGTTTGTAAAAAATTTAAGAGTCGATCAAAATTATTAAGTTTGCTATTCCTGTAAGTCTCAGCTCTGTGCTTTTTAATTTAGGCTGATGAATATGACTGTTGCTTCCTTGGCGTAACACCTCAAATAGCTGTGGTAACAAATATAGATTGGGAACATGCTGACATGATTCAAGACGAGGTTGGTGATTCACTGCTTATAGTGTCAATTGAGTTTACTAAATTTGGTTTATTTGGTCTCTGGAAATCATCAGATTTTTTCTCTCAGGAAGCAGTTAAAACTATTTTCGAGAAGTTCATAGGGCAGATAAGGGTTGGAGGACATTTAATTTTATGCGGTGATAGGTATGTATTGCTAACCTTCCTTCCGTAGTTGATACATTTCATGGATTGAGTGGATTTAGCAACAAAGATTTCTTGCACAAACAGAATTTTGTTGTAGACTTCTCAACAAGAAAAATTTGCTTACTTTTCATAGGAAAACATCTCCTGAATGAGGACAATCACCGATGCCATATTCCTTTTACTGCAGGAAATATGCACCTGCTACTACTTTGTTTGTCATTGGCTTTAGAACACTGTACTGAAGATATTAAGAGTCTTCACGTACTATGCAGTTTCACGGACTACGGTTCTTATAGAATCCTATGTCTCAACCAACTTGTGGATGCTGCATCTATAAGGATAAAAGGGAAGCCCGGTGCACTAAGCTCTCGCTATGCGCGGGGTCCAGGGAAGGGCCGGACCACAAGGGTCTAATGTACGCAGCCTTACCCTGCAAGAGGATGTTTCCACGGCTTGAACCCGTGACCTCCTGGTCACATGACATCAACTTTACCAGTTACTCCAAGGCTCTCATTCGCTGCATCTATAAGGATATGGAACAATAATCCACGGCCAGAAAAGTGAACTTATTATATTTGCCCTCTCGAACATTGATCCTTCTATTACTGAAGGTTTCATTTATGTTTTTTAAACTATCATTTGGTGGTTTCTGTTATCTTTAGTTATAGACCACACATTGATCTGACTGAGGCCAACGAAGAAAGTAAGTATTGAATTTTCATGTCTAATGTAGTTACCAACAATTCTGATTGGATTTACAGTCTGGGAGCATGTTCTTTGATCAACAAAATGGGCTCAGGCTCTGCTCTTTCAGTTCTTCGTGATGATGTATTCCAAATTTCAACCTATGGAATTTCCAGTTGTAACGATTGGCATGCCTTATCAATATCCCCAAACTCGTGGTGGCAGTGACTATCTGCTGGTAAGTACATTTGTTCTTTAAACAATATAACTCTAGATGAAATGTACTAGTTTATGTAAAACTGAAATAAGTTCATCAAATTTTTAGTAATATTATTCGAGAATAACATACAGAGAACTTGTAGGTAGCTTATGCCTAAGAAAGTGAAAAAGCTTTGCAACATCTGTATGGTGCACAGTATTCTTGCAGATAAATGCAAAAATATAATGGCATGGAGAGTAATTTTTGCTATTTTCTGCTTATACCTACTCCGGTAGTTATTTGAAGTTACTGCCATATGGAATACCTCTTATACTTGTCCATTGATTGTGAAAAATGTTATTTCTTTATTCCAGTTTCACAAAGGACTTCATATAGCGGATATCAGTTTACGAATGCCTGGAGTTCACAATGTTCTTAATTCATTAGCAGTAAGTAAACATTTAAAAGTTATTTTTGCTTTCTTATCACTGTAAGTAGAGATTAAATAGGAGAGCTATTCTCTTATTCTACGATCTTTAGTCAATATTGTTGGCTTTAAACAACGCCAGTACAACTAATCAATTTTGTCTTGGTCATACATCAATGGGGCCCCAAAAATGGAATACAGTTTGTTGGCTGCTTGTGATTATATCATAGTTTAGGCATCTGTATTTGAAGAAAACATGTTTTAGCTTGCAAAGTTGTTTCATTCTTCCACTGCAAGTAAAGACAATTTTTGCTGAGTACTGTTGCTGCTTTGGACATTCCAACCTGCAGGTCATTGCAACTATCAGTGCTCTTTCTGCGGATCTTAAAACATTTCTTAGTTCCATTGCTTCCTTGCAGCTACACTTGCAAAATTTTGAAGGTGTTTCTAGACGTTTTGAGAGGATAGGTACAGTACGTGGGTGCCATATCTACGATGACTATGCTCACCATCCAACCGAGATTCATGTTGTTCTTCAAGCAGCACTCCAGAGGTTTCCATTTCAATAACTTATAGTAATATTTCAGCCTCATACATACAGGTATATAACAGTCAGTATTCTCCTTCCAAATTACAATTACATTGATTGCACGATGCCTGATTTTTCATTATTTGCAGTCTTCTTGCAGCATTGAAAGATGACTTTTCTACTGCATTCACTAATGAGGATAGGGTTGTGATTACGGAGGTATCCTCCCATTTTGAATTCTGATGTAGAAGCTGCTCTCAAGTGTTCACGTTTTATTTCTCCCTTTTCTTTTCTCTTGGAAAAGGAGATGTAATATTTGTTTCTGCTGCTAGATTTATGCAGCTAGAGAAACAAATTTGTGGGAGATCAGTGGAAGTGATCTTGCAATATCTATAGTTGGGGCACCATCTGAGTTTGTCACTTCCCTCGTATGCCGGAATTCGCTGCAACTAAGAGAACTTCCTGCGATAGTACATATTGTAGTTACCTTATATTTTGCTGTGATTTCCTTGTAGTTGCAACTGTTTTGCATATAAGAATAATTCAGTCTAATTTCACGAAGTACGAGTTCCTATTATTATATCTAATGAATAAAATGGAAAAGTCTCTTGGTGATGGTAGGAGACGGATGGAAGCTTCTCTTTCTCTAGATAACCCTATTAATTGCTAATGTTTTAAGAATATCACAATCGTTACAGTACTGCACTGGTCAACTTGAATGGTCAGTGGCAGCTTATGTTTTATCTTGGTTAACCTGTTTTTTTCTCTTTTTCTTTTCCCCTTCTCTATGGTGTTTAACTTACCAGACACAAATGCTGGAAATGCTAGTTGATCAGATATCAAAGGATCCCGATCATGAAACTGTCATCTTGACCTTAGGGGCAGGTAAACATTCTCATTTCCATGACTCTGAAAATCAATTCTGTTCAATGCCATTAGTCCATTGTCCTAGTAGGCGTTTGGCACAGAAAAACAAAGAAAGTAATATCAATGGAAGAAAAAGACACTGAATCTTAGACTTCTTATTTATGAGATTTGATTTTGACATTTTCTTCAGGAGACATAACTTCAGTGGGTCGTAAACTACTAATTGACTTGCAGCAGAGATTGATATAATAAACCGAGACTGACAGTAAACATTTCCATTTCTGGACTGGGAAGATGTTTACCATTTCCACATATAATTGGCTACAATTGAAGCGAAGGGTCCTAGCACCGTGCACTGCACTGAATAGATGTCGCCAAGCCTCACGATAGAGGATCTCATAACGTGGAACTGCTTGAGATTGTCTGCATCCATTGATTGTTTTCCCTACTGCAGCAAACACACCATTCACTAGGAAAAGGCTCAGTCAATGGTATAGAAGGGGTGGAGTAAGAAAGCACCGCATTGCACCTGACAATAGTAATTCTTGAGCCCCGTCGGCTCACTTCCCAGCATCAGTGATTATCTTGATTCTTGAGTATGTATATTGGCAAAGTAGGGTTCCTCCCTTTGTGACCAACTCCTTAGCTTAGCAATCATGTGGAAGAAGATAGGAGTGCTTTTGAAGAAATCCTCTCATTCCTAGTTACTTTCGGTGCATCCATGAACTTCTAGTTTGTATAGAAGATATCACGTCCTTTGTAGAGTCTCATAATGTATTTTAGATTATCTACTTTTTGATATAGTGCTTGTATATGGCCTTATCAAAAAAATAACCACCTTCTTTTTGTAAAGGAGCAGGAGCTGTTCTGTTATGTACATACATCATATGCAATAGTATTATACACTGTAATCAATTCTATTCAATGCTTATGGAAGTCCAAGTAGGTTCCGTGCTTATCAACAATCTAATGAGCTGCTGCATACTTCTCTCATTAACACAGGTACTTACACCAACAAATATCTAAATTAAACACTGCTGAGTGAATCTTATATAAATCTACTTTTGACTTGTGAGCACTGACTTAAAAGTGCAATTTCCTAGTGCATGCATAGCAAGCAATATGCAACAGATAGGAGATCACAGGCTGGACTCAAAACTGAGAGCAGCCAAACTTTAGAGGAGCTACATAATGTAGTAACTCAAATTAGATTGGAGAAAAAAAATCACATTTCGTGAAGTCGTGCATGATACAATTTTCCGCTCAAATCCAACAAAAACAAAAAGTACAAATTCCCAAAAATTGCACTAATCTTCAATTCCTAAAAATCACAAAGGAAGAATGCAAACCTCAACTCTCTACTATACACAGATTTCTTGTTCCAGATGACCTTCCAAAAAACAGAACCAAACAATTACATAAAACATTAATTAATCTTAAAAGAGCACCATTATGCTACCGTCCGAAAAATGAGAAAAATCCACGTTTCTTTGGCTCCTCCTCCACCATTACAGTCTCCATACTATCTTGCTCAACCAACCTCCAAGCTGCTTGTTCAAATGCAAGACCTGCCAAAGCTGGTGGCTTGTTCAACACAAGGGGATAACCTCTATTCGTACTTCGAATAACCTCGGAATCCTCAGGTATCACTCCCAATAATGGAAGCCCCAACATTTCCTGCACATCCAATACAGACATCATATCTTCTCCTTTTATCATATCCGTCCGAACCCTATTCACCATCATCTTAATATCCCTAATTCCATCACACTCCAACAATCCAGTCACTCTATCAGCATCCCTTAAGCTCGTAATATCCGGGGTTGTCACTAGAACAGCCTCATTTGCCGGAGTTATCGCCGTAATAAACCCAGCATCAATGCCAGCAGGGCAATCAATAAGAATAAAATCAGGAGCACCTTCATCACGAGCTTTTAAGGCATCCACTAGCCAAACCAATGCTTTCCCACCAAATCCAAGAGGCAATTTGGATCTAGGCTTGGAAATACATAGCAGCTCGAAATTAGACCACCGCTTATCACGTACAAGTGCTTGATCAAGCCGGCAATCTCCGTTGAGAACCTCAACGACGGTGTAATTGACCCGGTTTTCTAACCCGAGAAGGAGGTCAAGATTACGGAGACCGACATCGCAATCAATGGCGACGATAGAGAAGCCGAGACGAGCTAATGAAAGGCCGATATTGGCGGTGGTAGTGGTCTTACCGACGCCGCCTTTGCCGGAGGTAATGACGACGACTCTAGGGGTATCTCCGGCGAGTTGAGGCTTGCGGTTGTACTGGAGGAGAGAATGGATGGAAGGGTAGAAGTTTCTAGAAGGTCTAAATGGGGGAATAGGTTTTAGGGTTTTGGGAGGGGTAAAAGAGGAAGAGTAGAGAGAGGAAGGTTTAGGGTTAGAGAGTGATTGAAGAGACAACATTTTTGTGTAGAAGAATTGTATATTGGTTGGCTGAAACTAGAAGAACGACGAGGAGAAGTTAAGAAGGTGAGAAATATCTTCCTTACAGCTACTCTCTTTTTCTTTTCTTTTTTTGGTTATTTGTGTTTGTTCTTATTTTTATTCTAGTAACGACATTTTATTAAAAAGGTTGTGAGAGACTACTGAATTTTGAGATGGAAATTATTTTAATTTAATTAATTATGAGTGAAAATGAGCAATTAAAGAAGTAGAGGTTTGGAAATCTATAGCAATGACTAGAAACATTATAAAAGGGAAAGAGGATCAAGTTGAAAAAGATTTTATAAAATGAACCTTTTTATTATTACATGGAATAACTCGTTCCATTCCGTTTAAGGTGGCGGTCATAGTCTCATGAGCTTATATTTATACTTATTTTTCATTAACGTATGTAATAAATCACTTTAAAGTCGCATTTAACATCCATCCAATACTGCTTGAGGATTGACTTTTTAAAGCTTATTTCACTTTTTTTCTTATGATTAATCGAAACTTTGACTCCGATAATATTTTAAACATTATCCATTAAGTCAATCTTTCATCAACAAGAGGGGAAAATAGGAAGGAATTCCTTTTCTCAAGGCCCTTAATCTAGTCTTAGTTTGGTTCTCTGCTCGAAAAAATTGATTACCTTCTTCTACTATATAAAGTAAGTATTAATACTGTATTTTATAGAAAGCAAAATAGGAATAAAGAGTTCCTTTTTTTTTTGGTGTGCGGAATGCCCTTCAAAGGCACTGATCCTAATTTTTTTCCCTTTGTCTAAAAATTTATTGGTTCCGGATTTGAACCCCTATTCATGTAATTTTTTTAAAAAAAATCGCAAAGCAGAGGTTTGTAGCAAAATTAGGCTTATATCAACATAATTTTGTCTTTAAGGCAGAGAACGCCTTCGGGCCTAATTTTGATAAAAGTTTGCCTTATAGCAAACATCTGCCGGATAGGCCTAATTTTATCCGAATAAGCATATTTTTGCTACAAACCTTTGCCTTGTGAAATTCTTTTAAATTTCTGTTTGAACAGGGGTTCGAACCTAGAACCTCGAGGTATTAAGCGTGTTGGTAAAAATTAGTGTCTGAAAGGTTAAATAAAACAAAGGCTGAGTCGAGAGATGACTCTCTGTCTTTAAGACAAAATTGCCCCGTATAGATGTTTTTACGGTAATGGACAATAGTCTCCCAAGATGAAATATCAACAATACAAAACAAATACTGTTGATTCTAGTGAAGAAAATAAATATAGAAGACTGCTGAAGAGAGGAGTGAATTTCTGTGTGTTTCTGTATCTGTATTTCGAACAGAACAGAAAAGAAGAGTAATAAATTCGTGTATCTGTGTTTCTAACAGAAGAGAAGAAAAGAGTTTAGTTTATGTTGTGTATTTTGTAAACTTAACGGTAATTTCAATTTATAGTTGAAGAGGAGGGTCGTTGCAACGTTTCTGAAATCTTTCGAACGTTTGCAACGTTTCTGAAATCTTCAGGGATCAAAGTGTAAATAAGAAACACTTTAGGGACCAAAAAGAAAAATTCTGAAAGACATCCTGTGACCCGTGACCAGTGACCCGTGCCCCGTGACCCGAGAACCCGAGACACGGACCAGACCGGGCAGGCGGAGACGGCGCACGCGTGGGGATTAGCTCCGAACCAAGCTCACATAGGTCCTCCTTCTTCTAAACACATGAGTTACCCCTTGGGGTTCCAAGCCCTTACTAAAAAATAGAGCTTATATATTGCTTAATTCTTCCATCTTCTACCTACGTGGGAGATTTGTTATTTGGCCAAAGAAACCATACATCTATTCATGTCTCAAACACCTTACTTTGTGTATCAATATCTCTTTCATTTCTTAACGAAATTTGACGATACTTGGCACTAATATCATCTACTCATTTAGCATACTTGGCACTAATATCATCTACTCATTTAGTAGTTTAGGCATGTGCGAAGAAACTATGTTTCTTTCATGCGGAGCCCACGTGTTTAAGTCACTAAAGACGGGAAGAACTCAATCCCGCATAAATTTTCAACAACCCCCTCTTGAAAGAGAATTGGTGCACACATGGTGCCAAAGTTTTGCAATCTTTCATCAGGAAAGGTAGTTTTCGGCTTTGAACCTTCCTTAGTCGATTACCATCGGATTTACTTACTGCGCGGTAAACGTGATGTCTTGAACCGTCAGTGTTTAGTGTAAATCAAGACAATGATATCAACACAATAACTCCCCTTATTCATTTCTTCTTATAGTTTTGTCCGTTGTGGCCATGGACAACTCTTGGATTCTTAAATGCGTACATTTGAAGCGGCATGTCTTCGCACTTAAATAGGTGATCTCCTATAAGGTATCCTGCTATACCCCACTCGCAAGTATTAGGAATCATTAAAAGTTTTATAAACTTATCATTTACCCATTATGCAGGTAGTACTTAATGTCTATCGCGGGAACAAATTTTGAATTATATTTCTTTAAAGAATAATAATCTGAAGTGTTCTTACTTTAAGTGAAGCGCTAAAACTGAGCCTCTACAGTTTAGTTGTCCCATTGAACCAAATTCTTGGGATCTCCAGTCAGTAAGGTTGGGTTACCACTATAAAGATTCTTATTATTTGGATTTTAAGCTCATTCCCCTAGACAGACAGAACATTTGATCTTTGGGTAGGCCTTTAGTTAATGGATCCGCTATATTATCCTTTGATTTGACATAATCAATGGAAATGACACCCGTGTTGATCAATTGCCTAACGGTCTTATGTCTCCGACGAATATGTCTAGACTTGTCGTTGTACATACTATTTCGTGCCCTTTCTAAAGCCGATTGGCTGTCACAGTGAATCATCACCGAAGGTACGGGTTTATCCCAACAAGGGATATCCTCTAAGAAGTCATGAAGTCATTCTGCTTCTTCTCCTGTTTTATCCAAAGCAATAAATTCCTATTCCATCGTGGATCGGGCGATGCATGCTTTCTTAGATGACTTCCAAGACACAGCCCCACCACCAATTGTGAAAACATACCCACTGGTGGATTTTGTGTTCTTTATGTCTGATATCCAGTTTGCATCACTGTATCCTTCCAATACGGCTGGATATCTTGAATAGTGTAATCCGTAAGTCTGAATATTTCAGATATCGTAGTATCCGATTTTACGTCTTCTAGTGATCATTTCCAAGATTACGAGTAAACCTAGCCAACTTATTGACTGGATAAGCGATATCGGGTCGGGTGCAGTTTGTAATGTACATTAAACTACCAATGACCTGAGCATATCGCTCTTGGGATATGGGTGCACCACGATTCTTATCAATTCTATGATTCATATCCATTGGTGACTTCATAGGGGGACTGTCAAATACATCAAATTTCCTCAAAAAATCTTCAATGTAATGAGATTGAGATAAGACCAGTCCGTCAGATGTCTTAGAAATATTAATTCCTAAGATTACATCTGCAATACCCATATCCTTCATGTCGAAATATTGTTTCAACATATTCTTGGTTTCCAGGATTAAGTTTAGACTACTTCAGGTGATGAGCATGTCATCTACGTAAAGACACATCATGACAAATGAGTCAGAGTTCCCCTTTATATAGATATATTTATCACATTCATTTATGGAGAAACCTTTTGATAATAAAATATTGTCAAACTTTTCATGCCATTGTTTTGGGGCTTGTTTGAGTCCGTATAGAGACTTAACAAGTCGACATACTTTCTTTTCTTGTCCTGGAACCACAACGAAATTATTTCTTTTTCCTTTCGAGGAAAGATCCGTTCGAAGAATTCAGCATTTATTGATTCCATGATCGTACCCTCGTGGATATCATGTATCTCCGATTTATACATTAAGAAGCGATAAGGACTACTGTTATTTGCATATCCGATGAATATGCGATCTACAGTCTTAGGTCCAATTTTGACCTGTTTTGGTTTAGGTACTTCGACATTTGCCAAACAGCCCCACACTTTTAAATATTTATAAGTGGGTTTCTTTCCTCTCCATGATTCATATGGAGTTTTATCCTTACGCTTATGCGGAACTTTATTGAGAATTGTATTAGCGGTAAGAATCGCTTCGCCCCACATGTTTTGGGCTAAACTGAAATTGATAAGTAAAGCATTCATCATTTTATTTAACGTACATTTTTTGCGCTCATCAATACCGTTAGACTGAGGCGAGTAAGGAGCGATCGTTTGATGAACAATGCCGAATTGAGCACAGTATTCTTCAAATGGTGCTACGTATTCTCCCCCTCTATCACTATGAATTACCTTAATCCGTAGGTTTAGTTGATTTTCAACTTCTGCTTTGTAACGTTTAAATGATTCAAACGCTTCATCTTTACTTTTCAACAAGTAAACATAGCAATACATTGTACTATCATCAATGAAAGTCACAAAGTACTTATTCCCCCCTCTAGTTTGCACAAACTTTAAATCACATATGTCGGTGTGAATAAGTTCTAGAGGAATGGTGTTTCTTTCGACTGAATGGAAAGATGATTTGGTTAATTTTACCTCTACGCACACCTCACATTTATGTTGAGGGTTTATGTCGAAGGAAGGCAACAATTCCAACTTTACTAACTTTTGAATGGATTTGTAGTTAACGTGCCCTAACCTATGATTCTATAAATTAGAGGACTCAAACAAGTAGATAGAAGGCTTTATTTCATTAGATGAACGGATTACAGACATAGTGTTCATTTTGAAGAGGTCATCACAGGCGAAGCCCCTTCCTACAAATATACCATTCTTAGTTGTTACAAATGTGTTGGACTCAAAAACTAATCTAAAGCCAGCCTGGACCAACAGTGGCCCAGAAACCAAGTTCTTGTGGATGTCAGGGACGTATATCACTTCCTTCAGAGTAAGTTCTTTGCCTGAAGTCATTTTGAGGACAACATTTCCAACCCCTTGCACTTCAGAGGTAGCATTGTTGCCCATGAACAACTTTTTTCCCAAGATTGGGGCGTAAGAGGAGAATGCACTCTTGTCAGAACAGATGTGATGGGTTGCACCCGTGTCTATCCACCATTGCCTTGGATTCTCCACCAGATTTGCCTCCAGTACTACAACCGAGAAATCCACAATCATGTCGTCAAGGTTCGAATGATCATCCTTGTCTTGCACGACGTTAGCGTTGGCCTTGCCTTTGTTCTTGGCTTTTTCCTTCTGCTCTCACTTCAGTTTGCAGCAGTCTTTGATCAGATGGCTAAGCTTTCCACAGTGATGGCAGTTTCCTTTGAATTTCTCTATCGTTTGACTTTTGCCGTCTCCCTGGTACTTGCGCTTTTTATTGGTGTTTCCCTTCGAATCAACCAGATTCTCCTTTGCTTCCATTAATTGCTTTCCTTTAGATATAGCCCTTTTATTGTCCTCCTGAATTTGCAGTTTGATGATAAGGTCTTCAAACCCCATTTCTTTTGTCTTTAGTTTAAGATAACTCATGAACTCGTTCCGTGAGGGATGCAATTTCTCAATCAAAGACGCAATCAGAAACTGCTCATTTGGCTTCATTCCTTCCAAATCCCGATGATGAAGAATCATTTGAAATTCCTGAATTTGGGACATCACTGATTTACCATCCACCATTTGAAATTTCATAAACTTTCCAACGATGAATTTCTTAGTACCCGCATCCTGTGCGCTGTACTTTTTCTCGAGTTTTTCCCACAACTCCTTTGTTGTCTTCACGTTGCAATACACAGTATAGAGTGTATCCGACTGACCGTTCAGAATGCAGTTTTTGCACATGAAATCAATATGATTCCAGGCATCCAGGGTTAACTTCAGGGCAGTCGTGACCTGGATATCGTCGCCCACTTCAGTCGTTGTGTTCGACTGAGTGTCTACTGCATCCCCACCAGAAGGAGGATCTTCTGTCAGAAAGCGTGACAGGTTCAACGTAGTAAGATAAAACAACATTTTTTATTACCACCTTTTGAAATTGGTACGTAGACACTTTTTTGGGCGTTCGCTTTGGAAAGTGACAGGAGCAGGGACAACAATATTCCCTTGAGTAGCAGCAGCAGAACCAGAAGTAAATTTTGAAACAAACATCTTTCGAACACTCAGAGAATTTATCTTAAATTGTTGGTAAAAATTAGTGTTTGAAAGGTTAAACAAAACAAAGGTTGAGTCGAGAGATGACTCTCTGTCTTTAAGACAAAATTGCCCCGTATAGATGCTTTTACAGTAATGGAATAGTCTCCCAAGATGAAACAACAACAAACAACAATACAAAACGAATACTATTGATTCTAGGAAAGAATATAAATATAGAAGACAGCTGAAGAGAGGAGTGAATTTCTTACAGAAATTCGTGTTTATGTTGTCGTCTCTGTATTTAGAACAGAATAGAAGAGAAGAGTAAGAAATTCGTGTATTTGTGTTTCTAACAGAAGAGAAGAAAAGAGTTTAGTTTATGTTGTGTGTTCTGTAAACTGAACGGTAATTTCAATTTTATAGTTGAAGAGGAGGGTCGTTACAACGTTTCTAAAATCCTCTGAACCGTTGCAATGGTTCCGAAATCTTCAGGGACCAAAGTGTAAATAAGAAACACTTCAGGGACCAAAAAGAAAGATTATGAAAGACAGCTCGTGGCCCGTGGTGGACGGCGGCGGCGCGCTTGTGGGGCTTAGCCCCGAACCCAAGCTCACCTAGGTCCTCCCTCTTCTAAACACATGGGTTACCCCTTGGGGTCCCAAACCTTTACTAAAAAATAGAGCTTATATATTGTTCAATTCTTCTATCTTCTACCTATGTGGGAGATTTGTTATTTGGCCAAGAAACCATCCATCTATCATGTCTCAAACTCCTTACTTTGTGTACCAATATCTCTTTCATTTCTTAACGAAATTTGACGATACTTGACACTAATATCATCTACTCATTTAGTAGTTCAGGCATGTGCGAAGAAACGATGTTTCTGACATACGGGACCCACGTGTTTAAGTCATTAACGACGGAAAGAACTCAATTCCGCATAAATTTCCAACAAAGTGAAGGATAAAAATTAAATATTTTAAATTTAATGGAAAAAAATTAAAGACCATCCCGAAATAAAGGAATTAGTGCGAATTTCCCTAAAGAGTTGCGGAAATGTGGCCCGGAAAAGAAACGGCTTTTTCACAAATAACATAGAGAAGAGCCTTTGGACCAAATAAGATAAAATATGGTTTCTCGAAAAGAAAAAATATTCTTCTGTAACGCAAAAGATCGATATTCTTTCGAACTTTAAAGGGATTAAAAGTTGCGTGCTTTTATATCACACCTAAATTATGAATCAAGACGAATAGCAAATGTCATGCACAAACATGCACGGAATTTAAAAGATCTTCTGCCCTTTTTGAATCTAAATAAGTAAACAGAGATAGATGTAATGTATTAGTTATAGGTTGATTTGAATTTAGTAGCTTTAGTTCATTTCCTCAAATATTTGTAGTAAAAAATAATTAGATAAATACAAATAATAAATTAGAATTAATAAATCAATGAATTGAGATAGAATTATGAGTATCAACACATGAATTACAAATCTTAAATCCACTCTTACAAGTTAAATAACCTTAAAAACAAAAGACTTGTTCCATCTGAATTAATACTTCCTCTTTCCTTGTTTCTTTGTTACGTATTTAGGAGCCGTTTGGACATGATTTGAAATCATGAGATGAAATAATGATAATTTTAAGTTGAAATTTTGTTTGATATGATTTAAATTTCTTAAGTTGTATTTTTTCTCGTAAAGTGAAAGCTCTCAAAAAAATTTCAGTTTTTATACAATCTTATCAAATGAGCACGTCATAGTTCATAACAAAACTAATACTTCTTTCGTCTCAATTTAGATGATGTAGTTTGACTGGGCACGAATTTTAAGAAATAAAGGAATATTTTTGAATCTTGTGGTGTAAAACAAGTCAAAGATATTTTTGTGGTTATAAATAATCCCGTTAAGCGTAAAATGTAAAGTTTAAAGTTAAATTGTTGTCAAATAAGAAAATGTGTGATTCTTTTTTAGACTGTTAAAAAGAAAAATGTGTCATATAAATTGGATAGAGGGAGTACGCTATTAGAAGACCTTTCTAAAAGATACAACATCAATTGATCAAACTTTAGTTCAATAAAATGAAAAATTGAACATGAGTTGTACTGTAACTACTCTTTAATATATCTCTCACATGGTTGGTAAGAGTAAATTTGTTGTAAATATACTACCAACTTGTAGCTCTTTTAATATTTGATATAAATAGTTGGTAAACATGATTGGTAAATATATTTATAACTTATGGATCTTTTTTTATAAAATATAAATTTATGGGTTAACTTTTACATTTAAAAAGTTTGAAATCATGATTTGGAATTCCAAATCATCTATCTCTCAAGGTAGGGATAAAGTCTGCGTACACTCTACCCTCTCCAGACCCCACCGTGTGGGAATACATCGGGTATGTTATTGTTGTTGATTTGGAACCCCAAATCATGCCTTTTGAATAATTTGGAATTTCATCTATGAGATAAAATCACATGTCCAAATGCCTACTTAGAAAAACAGAAAAGCCCATTGTAAACTAATAGTCCCACATTTTGGAAACTAGCGGCCCAAATAGGTTATATAGTCCAAATGAGGGTACCCCAAATGAACACAAAAGGGTGATTTTTCAACGAGAGATCTTTTAGTGTCATCATTTAAATTTTAATATTATTTTTTTAAAAAAAATTGTAAATAGTATATGCAGTTAATAATCGCCAGAATTTTAAATTAATAGATAAAATTTGCCAAGTCACAAAGTCTAATGTCGTCAGGATTTATGGTAAGATCACCAGACGATTCGTTAGAATTTGTGATTAGATAAATTTTGCGCATCTTAACAATTAATCGGGTTTTTGCTACCTAATATTTACCTCTAACTTATTTGCATAAAACTTTTTAAAATATGGTTCAAATTTCATGAAAGAATCACCCCAACCCTTTAACTATAGCGGTCCCAATTTTTATGCTAGAATATCATTTTCATCCCTCAACATCTTTGCGTCGTGCATTTGTTTGTCATGTGGTCATGTGGTCATGTGGCCGACATAGTGAATTAGCTCATCTAATCACAGCCGTCCACTTCCAACCATATAATCTTTGATTCCAACCAATAACCCTCTTTTCCTCTTTCTTCAACAACAAAAGCAAACTCCAAGGAAGAAAAAGTAAAAGCAAACTCATTTTAGTACTTTCATCTTCTCAAATTATTTATCATGATTATTAAAAATAATTATCTTAAATTATTTATTATTTTAAAAGTTTAAAACATAATTAATTACTTTTTTCTCTATTTTATTTTTTATTATTAATAAAATGATACATAAATAAAAAAAATATTTAATAAAAAAATATTATAACTTAAACATAAATAAAAATAAAAAATATCAAATATCTTTCTCAGGAAGTGAAATAATTTGACACGTGGGAGTACCATCAAAGAAATTCATTCAGATCAAGCGGCGCAAACTTTTCCATTTTCATGGGTCCCACCTACCACACTAACATTTCATTTGAGCCGTCTATTCCAAGCATCATCATTCTCTCTCGGTTCCTAAATAAATAATATTTTTTGTTTTTTATTTTATTTTAAAATAAATGATGTTTTAAAATTTTAAAAATAAATTAATTTTATTTTTTAAAATTATTCTTATTTATTTAATTAAAAATTATTAAATATTTTCTTATATATTAATTAAAAATAAATTAGTAAAAATATTTATAATTTTAAGATTAATGACTAAACTAAAAATATCACTTATTATGAAATATCAGTAGGAAAGTTGACTAATTCTAAAATTACCCTGCACATCTCCCACGTGTCTCACATCCAAATTTCAATTGACGATTTTACCCTTCCTTCTCCTACTCATCTCCCCGTCTCTTCCAACCGGCGACAAATTCATGTGATCAGTTGGTTATTATATTAACATCTCTCTTTTATCTCATTTTATTTGCCCCCAGTTTTGCGTTTTGTTATCTTCAGATCTACAGATCTTTATACTCTTGTATTTCTAGTTGACTTTCGCTGGAAGAGCTTTTCGGTGGCCATTTTCTCTCGCAAGGTTTGTTTTTTCATCATTCTTACAGCTTTGTATTCAACTGAGATCTGAAAGATTTGATTTTTGTGGTTATGTTTTGTTTATTCTGTCTGATTTGTCTTCTGTGTGTTCTCGATCTGATGTTAATAGTGCGTGAAAGTAATTTATTGTATTGAAAGTTGAGGTTTTTGTATGTGGATCGATTGGATTTTTGAAGTTAGATGCGGTCGAATGGATTATTGAAATTGATATCGAAATTCAGTATCTAACTTCAATAATAAATGTGAACTGAATTTAATTGGGGTTACTGTAGTGTATGCCCTGGTCTGATGAAGTCAATTTCTGATTTAGGCATCTTATATGATCTCAATTATGTGAAACTAGGGTTTCCTTTAGTTGCTTACCTACTGCGACAGCTTTTGATTTATTGGAAAATAGTACACACTAATTCCCTTGTTTAATAAATGAATTTACGTTTATAAAACAATTTAGATGATAGTAGAGGATTAGATTTAGAAATGACTGATATGCTACCCGCAAGGGTGGCTCAGTTGGTTGAGCACGGGGCTCCCATAATAGGTTTCAGGTTCGAAACCCCCTGCCTATGACAGCAGAGAATCTGCCTTCTGGGTCGAGCTCGTTGCACGGGGCTTTCCTAGTGCGGGTTATCTCTTGTGTGGTTTGCGAGCTATTACACCGGAGCGGAGTTTACCTTGTGCGCACCCGAAGGGTAGCGATTGCAGGTTCTCGTCATAAAAAAAAGAGAAACTGATATGCTAGGAGTCTTAAATAAGTCCTAAGCAAAACCTCATATTTGAGAATATGAATGTCCAGGATTCAATCTTTATGTTGTTAATAGGTAGTTAAAGGATATGTAATGTGACTTTATTGGTGCTCTTATGGATGCTTGAGGACACAGATGATTTGTCTATGTTGCTTTTGGGATTCTTATCTCACTTTAATTTATCCTCCGCATTTGGTGGTAGATTTTTCAGTGATATCAAGACCAGTACCTTTGTTTTTTATGGTCTCTTTAATAGCTGAATGAGTACTAGGCATTATCCTTTACACGGAAGTTCGGTAGTTTTTAGACACATATACCCACATGTGTGTGTGTGTGTATGAAACAACATGGTTTATATCATGATGTACATATGTCTAGAATGAACTCTTGATTGTGTTTCCAAAATATTTGTTCTGCTAATGTCTGGAATTTACGTACTATGTTTGTTGCATATTATGCAGGAGGGAAGGCCATGTTAGTTGTTGCAAGCTGACAAACATAGACATCATTTTGTTGGGTTTTCTGTGAGCTTAGTAGTTTGCTTAGTTGCTGCCAGATGGGTAAATGCAAGGTTTTTGGCAAACTAGGGAGTATGGTGAGTGATGGGCCTGTGAGTGCTTACCGGTCTTCTCTTCTTCAATCTCCTGTTGTTTCTGTCTGGGACTGTATTGTTCGTAAAATGCGATATTCCTTTAGACCTGAGTTTGTGTAGGTGTACTTTTAGTAAAAGTTTTAGATTGGATAGAATAGTTTTTTGCAATAGTGTACTAATAACAGGACACATAGGAAAGGAAAATAATTTAGTTATAGAGAGAATGAACATGTCTTAGAGATATCCACAACAAAGGGAAATTCGGATAGGTTCAAGTGTTACTGATTCATAATTAGTTGGCTAAATGGAATGTGCTAAGGTTGCACCTGCTGTTAGAAAAGGCAAGAAGAAGCAAGTTAAGGATGAGTTGGATCGAATTAAACAGGCTGAGAAAAAGAAGAGGCGCTTAGAGAAAGCCTTGGCTACTTCAGCTGCCATCCGTTCTGAACTGGAAAAGAAGAAGCAGAAGAAGAAAGAAGAACAGGAAAGGCTTGATGAACAAGGTGCCTCGATCGCTGAGGCAGTTGTTCTTCAGGTTCTACTTGGCGAAGACACAGATGATTCATGTAACTTATTCTGAAGAAGTATGAAGGATGGAACACATGGATCTAAATAGCAATTTCGACTTCTTCGTGGGGAGAGGAAGACCCATGCTTCCTTGCCAAGACTTCTCAACATATTCACTTGAAGGAACCGACTGGGTTTCTGGTGCAAGCGGGTACAGATGCATGTCGAATGAGTGGAAAAATTCTGAGTGGATGGTCTCATCTGAACCTTGGGTAAGGGATGTTAACCATCAATATTTTGATGAAAGAAATTGGGAGATTGCAAGAATTTCTCCTGGTTTTATTGCAGCACAGGTCTCATCTCTTCAGATAGCTGAAGATGCTCCAGTGGACTCTTACGTCTTCAATTAGGTGTTGAGGGAATGAATTAATTGGAAGCTCTAGGTTTGTAATCCAGTTGGTGGTGCTGAACTGCAATTGTTTCTTTTTTCCGTTTTGGGTTTGAATAATCCCCTGTATATATTTGAAGGTGAACTCATCCACCTCGTTTGCAATATATACGCTTTTGCTCTTGTTTGTGTTTTAGAATTTAGTGTTGGCATTTCTCTTAGTAATGCACTGGTGATTTTATTTTCTTATTATGGTCTCGAAATCCTTGCTTGAAAATGTTGACCTAATTCGTTGGGTATGGCTGTTCATGTCTTGATTGATTTATGTATGTCTACTTTGTAGGCGTTGGGAAAATATTTCATTGAGAAGTTAGAGAAAGCAAAAAGTATCAAGTTAGAAATTGGGAAAGGAGGATAAATGGTTACTTTCTGTAAGCAAATTCTACCATGAAAACGATAAGACGAAGATGTACTAAATATCAAATTGTTATGACAGTCAATAACTCAGTTTCTTTCTCTTTTTGCGCGACCGTTACTTCAAAGAGAGACTAGATATGCATCTTACGCAAATCCTCAGTTTCTTATACAAGCATTTCATTTTTTGGATGAGGGAAGCGCAGAACACATACGACGACGATTCCTTATTTCATTTGGACCGCAGAGGAACCTTGGCTTTTATAGAAACAATTTAAGTCCCTTCCTCTCAAAATCTCACATCTGCCATGTAAATGAAATAAAGGGAGAACAGTTACCACAGAGAAATTACATATCTGCCATGTAAATGAAATTGAAGAAAAGAACAGCTTCGATACTGAGAAAATTGTTAATTTGTGCGTGCAGTTTTCTAGCATTAATCAGCATAACCAAAAGAACAGAACAATTTACATAATCCCATAACAAATTACATTTACAACATTTAAGCAGCACCAGAAAAACAAAATGATTTACATAATTCCACAACAGATCAGCAGCAATAAGCTTGCATTTTTCTTGACAATAACAGGGATTGGTGTAGGAAACCATATTCCTCATGTCTGACTACAACCTGAACTATAACATGGAACGGGGTGGATGAGTGGAATTCTTTTAGCTGTCTTGTTGTGTGTTCTGCCTCAGAGGGGTCCCCGTGCCATGCTGCTGCTGCTGTCCTAGCATCTCTTCACTGTGATTCTCCAAATCTGAACTAGATGGTTTGGCACCAGTGGTGATAAAATTTTTAAACCAATTAGCTTGAAACCTAGGAGTACCTCGAACAGAGTTACTAAGAGAGTCGGGGGCAACTGAATTGTTGGAAGCAACTCCTGCGAAAAACCTATATGCCACCTTACTAGCTGTAACGATCTCTGTTTTAGCTTGCCTCAGCTACAAAGAGATAAAGAGCCAAGTTGAAGCAAAAGTTGTGCTAAACTAGCAAGATCTCAAGGTGCTTCTGCGGTGCTTCTTTATTAAAAAGCAAAGCTATGAAATCAATAATATCTGATAAGCTGCTTAATTCATGGTTTTAAAGACTTTGATTGAGGTACATGCAGGTAATATTAATAATATTGTACTTGGTGTTTGATAAATATAGTAATAGTTGAATGTTCAAAATAAGTTGAAAAAATGTCCAATCAAGATCACAGCCATACAAGTATAGAGATAATGGTCAGAAACACACATGAACTATCACTTTTTCGAGAGTTTCACGCCCCAATTATCCATTGTTCCATTTTCCTACTTGAACTATCACCATCTTTGTATTAGGACACACCTAGGTTATAGTTCAAGTAGAAAACGGGAACAACTTATAGTTGGCCTAATCATCTTTAAGGTGTATTTTAATACATAGATGGTGATGGTTCATGTAGGAAAGGGAACAACTGACAATTGAGGTGTGAAACTCGCAAAAAAGTGATAGTCCATGTGCGATTTTGACCATAAAACTAGCTATTTGGGAGAAATTTTCCCTTCAGGAAAAGGGTCAAACAATTGGTGCACATAAAGAGAAGTAGAAGCAGAAGATAACTTTAATTCGCCTAGCCAGCAGACGGGTGACGTTGGGAAATAGGAGAGTTGTAACTACACATTACATTAGAGATAAAAAAAAAATGCACTTCCAAAAGTAGAAGAATCTCACCCTAACGGCAGTAGTTCCTGCTATCTCAACGGCAGCATCACCAGCATGAGCAAACCTGTTAACCCAACCTGTTACAGAAGCTATAAGAATATGGTCTATGATGCGAGTTACAAACAGAAGATAGAAGATTCAGAAAATTTATGCTTCACAACTTATAAATGTTTGTTAAAGAGGTTGCTTGAATCAGCATTTGACTAGCACTCTAGCACCAGTGACAGTTTTTGGCCATTGTGCTTCCATTTGGTGGAAATCTATTTCTTGAGGTGATATCCAAACACTATAGCGATGAAAAATACTATTCGTCCCAAGTACCAATCATATTGCAGTGAATATCTAACACCCATAAACTCCAGGATTCAATTGATATTGCAAGATCCCATAATAAACATGGGTAGTTAAAAAAATGACTGAAGAAATTACTTCAATCAGTGGACAGTTTGGTTTCATGCTTCTACCTTGGTGGAAATCTATTTCTGGAGGTGATATATTCAAACAGTATAGCAATCGCAAGAAAATCCACCAATCAACACTCATATTGCGGAGATACTTAGCACAAGTATACTCCAAAAGCCAAGTTACATTACGAGGTTCCTGCTTACACACACGGGTGTTAGTCTCGTGTCATTCAGAAGAATACTTAATGTGGAAATCTAACTTTCTATTGTACACCTAGATAATGTGGAAAACTTTAAGACTGCTCCCTAGCAGATGAATAGGCAACAAAAATTAAGCATTCAGTCTAAACTTCACTACATGAAATACATCACCTGCATAATTATTTACGTTGGCAAGGCATAATAACATATCAAATCTTGTCTGGGAACTGTTATTTTAGTGCACATAATGGGAACCTCTATACAAACAACAATCAGAAGGCAAGGCACGACTTCAGTTGACACTTAAATCTAAGACCCCCACCCGTCCCACCAAAAACCACGTAAGAGCACCTACTTTTGGAGAAGCATATTTGACAGATTAATTCAGGTTAAATAAACGTTTTTTACTAGCGTGAATTACACGACATACAAGAAAATATATCATGCCCTTTAAAAAATTAACTTTAACAAGAATCATGTGATTAAACACTATTTTAATAACCGAGAAATTCCCGAGCGCCAGTGGCGCACAGTTCGAAACTCAGTGGATAATGGGTCAGCCCTCTATTCTTCTTCACTTAAATAATAGGCTTTTGTTTGCGACGGGGCTCAAACCCGCGACATCATGAAATTAAAAAAACTTCAATACTGGAACAAAGAGTTGAAGAAACCTGGAGAACCATTCAAGCACGTCTTTTTTGGACTATTTGGAAGGGAGAGGAACCAGAGATGTTTTGAAGGGAAGGCATTATCAATACATGTTTTAAAGCATAGAAGTTCATGCAATTTAGCATTATGGTGTAATTTGCTGATGTATAAGATGTGGAAAAATGATTAAATACATCGTAGCTCACACAATGTTGATACATCATAATCTATAAAATAGCTGTTTTATAATGCCTAGCACAATCTTAGTGCTTGTCAATTAATGACAATGAAATATTTGCTACTTAACAGTGCAATGGGATAATCAAAATATAATTAGGGGTCCAACTTCAAAATTAAACTTTCTGAAGTTATTCTATCTATAACCATGGATCATATTCTTGGCAAATCTAAAGCAGGACTTTGGCAGTGTTTCCATCATGTTGTGCACCTTGTTTCTAAGCTTGAATGTTATTAATTAATAATTGCATAGAGTTCAAGTGAATGGATACTCCGAGATAGAACGGAAAGATTGAATTTGATTAATTCAACTTATAAGACTTTCATCAAAAAGACTTTGGAACAATTAGAAACAAAAACGAAACAGAAATCAAAACTAGGAAACTTGTAATTATCTTACCAGAGAAAACTAAGAGGAACTAAACCTGGAATGAAAGAAATAATATTCATAAGAAATGTCAATTTCGAAGGTCGAGGAAAGTTGGTTTCCATGAGCATTGATATATATGAGGAGAACTGGCAGCCAAGAACTGTCTCCGGAGGAATACATCTCACCGGTGAACAGACATCACCCAATTGAAAGTGATGAAATAGCAAATACATAATAATTTGAGCATTTCTCCGGACACCAAAAGTTGTGGTGATAAATTTGCGCCACATTCAAGTTCACCACTAAGAGTTTGCAGATGAAAACAGTTATAAACAGAGATCAACAAGCAAGGGAAGAACAGTGGGAGGGAGAAAAAGATTACCAGGAAGCTTTTCAACACCAAGTCTTTCACAAAATTCATCACAAAAGTGATTGCAATTCTTTGACAATAGATCATATGAGTGTCCGGGCCACTCTCTACTAAGCTCTCTCAGAATCTGGTTCACTTTGAAAATAGAGTGGTCTGTGTTTCCAAGTACAATGCATTCACGGTATGTATACATTGGATTTCTCCCAGCAGGACAGCTAAAAACTCCAGTACCTTGCTCACAGAACCCGAATGACCACTCGTCATCTCCATAAACCTGTATAAAATATACACCCAATCTTACATTTATTAACACAAACTCAAAAGGATAATAACAGAAAGCGGAGCTCTATACAAAACAAGCAAAAGTAACACTTCGACAAAGAAAAGCTAGTTGACGAACAAGACACGACAGTTCAGCTAAAAATTAAAGAACTACTGAAGACAGCAACTAATGAGCTTAAATGGACACTACACAAGATGACCCATGCAAGACTTTTGCAAATAGGGATCAATATATCCTGATAATAGAAAGAATAAGAATGAGGAAAATCACGCCTAAAACCTTGCAAACCGGCTATAAAAAAAATGCTTGGTCAGACAAATCGTGAGGCTTTTAAAAAAGGATCAACATAGTTTTGAAATCTTATTCAAGATGTAAGCATGTGAAAAAATCAGTTAACATTAGTCTAAGATTTTAAAATAAAGAAAACCAGTACTTTCCAAGTATATCATCGCAGAATAACCAGTTTATTTCGCTTTTTTATAACCGTAACCGTGGTGTCATGGGGCCGAATGGTGAGCACCTCAACTAATTTCACGGGGTACCTGCGACATCCCACCAGCACAGGTATCAGGTAACTTATCCATCAATAGAAAGAGTCGTGCTTCAAAGTGGAATTCTTCTAAGATCCATTGCTCGATTTTGTTGCATGCTCTGCTCCCTGCAGAGAGACTTATCCATCAAATCAAAGATTGGACAGATGGAAAGAAATCACCTAGTGTTTTTGCCTCCGGTAAGATTTGAACCTAAGACCTCATGGTTCTCAATCCACCTCATTGACCACACCACCCTTTGGTGCTATTCTCGAAACCTTAGCTTAATGGTCCCTACTTCTAAAGTTAGATAAACAAGATTAGATATTGAGTTCTGGGAAGCAACAACGCCACTAAGTTCAATTCGGGCAAATTGCAAGGATCATAAAGCTTATTATTACATGTATAGCCCTAAATATAGAAGTGTCAGATGGACATCATCTCATACAGTTCAGACATTATCGCCAACACTAATACCATAAATATTGCTTGAAAAATTGGAGAATTTTTTTTCCAAAGCTCAAGTTGGAACTCTTTCCCTTCTATTCTGAATTGAAGAAATTAAAAAGTTGTATCTCTTTAACGAGAATGAAAATGCCGTTGCTGGGAAAATAACTTGTATCTTTGAAAAGACAATAGATGAGATTTTTTTTTAGCTAACAGCAGAAATAATAGAAAGCTAAGATTTCCAAAAATATATATATATACAGATGCCTGATGGTGAAAAGGAAATTATTGCGTTTACATTACTAGCTTATTTCATTTCTAGTCGACGGTGAAAAGGTAATCCTGCCCGCCAAGATTGGAACCAATTGACTCACACCAAATGTTATAGCTAGGATTAGAACTTAGCGATACCCAGGCTATTACTCCCATGCCTCAACCACTAGGCCAACCTCTGGGAACTGAACACTTTCCAGGTATTAACAGATTTCAAAGACGAAAATTCTATAAGGGTAAGTCATATGTACATCAAATAAGGAGAGTAAGACAAGGGATGGAGTATCACTTTTTTGTGATGGAATAATGAATAGTTGAGGTATCAAACTCGCGAAAAAAGCATAGTTTAGGTGTATTTTTCAAACAATAACTCAAAACAGAAATCCCAATGTCGAAACCTCTACCACCGACACTAAACCCTAGATCCAATTTCACCAACACAGAACAACAAATTAACAAGTAAAGAAAAGGTCATTGAACCTGGACGGCACTATGGAAGATGCCACCAAGACCGATGGCGTCTTTGAAAAACTTGTTGATCTGAACAATTGTGTTATTGGTCTTATCGGAGCCACTATTCGTCACATCATATATGTGGAGGACCACCTCCGTCATCCTTCTTCTTCAAAAATTGGATTCAAATAAAATGAAAAAGCACCATGAACCGTTGCCTTGGCGAATTTCCTTTTATCGTTTTTTGTTAAATTTTACTATATAGTTATGGAAATTCACTGTGAACTTTATTGATCGCTGCGGTTGTTTCCGACTGAGGAGAAAGGGACACATGGGGAAGTGGGATACACGCTACACGATATGGTAGTGAAAAGGGGAGGTGGGTCTATCTCAATATTAAATTTGGAAACCTTATTTGTTTGAAGCTATAGATTTACCCCTAGATAAATTTATACCTTCATCAAAATAAAATATAATTTTTTTGTCAAACTTAATCTTCAATAACCTATCTTATCCCATCAAATTTGTTATTTATTCTGTTTCATTTTAAGTATCTTACTTTTTTTTCTTTTTGTTATATCCCAAAAAGAATATCTCTTTTCATGTTTAGTAAGTTGATATTTCAAATATTTTAATTCCTTCGTTCACTTTTACTTATCCATTATACTAAAAATAAATTTTCATTTTTATTTATCACTTTTAGCATATCAAGATAAAAATTTTCTGTTTTACCCATTGTATTAATTACACATATCAAATCATTTTTAAGTTCATTAAAACTATACACCAATTAATATGAGTATCATAGTAAATTATGCACTTTATTTATTATTTTTCTTAAGGGGTGTGCAAAGTCAATAATGGACAAGTAAAAGAGAACAGAGGGAGTACATGACAAGTTTATAACCACAAGATTAAAAAAACATTTTAGTATATTATATACATCTTTAATTTATGATCATAAAATTTGAAAATCTTTATTTATTTCTTAAACTATATATCTAGTTAAACTAAGACATTTACTATAAGATGGAGATATTAGTCAATAGAGATAAGAGATGGGTCATTGAAGGTGAACGAGGGCCCATTAGTCAATAGAGATAAGAGATGGGTCATTTAAGGTGAATGTGGGGGCCCATTAGTCCATAGAGATACAGATAAGAGATGGTCCTTACTCTTTTTTTTTTATCCGGCTTATCTGCTTATACTAGACTATTTCTGGAGATAGTAGTCTCGGTCCTTCAGCACTACTATCAGTAAATCGCAGGATGTGCCTAAATGATCAGGATTTGACAACAGAACAACTGATATCACATACATGTCGTACCCCAGAAGAGAGCAAATTATTCCCACCAATGTTCGAACCCACATTGAATGCCTCGAGCTGAATTTTAAATTTTAATGTATTAAAATTTAACTACGCCCGGGGGACCGGTCATTACTCATTATTGAGGGCGACGGGGTTGTACTCATTGTTCACACCGACAGCTTGGAATTATTATTTTATAAAGAGTTCTATATTTAGCTGGCAATTCAGCACTAATTTTAGTCCAAAAAGTTTGGCCAGAAGTTTGTTTATATCCCTAACTTTTTGTTTTTTAATTCAAACCAAGCAGTCTGTCTTGAGCATCTTACTCCCTCCTTCAATATAAAATATTATTCTTTCTGTCTGAACTTATAAGACAAATATCTCTTTTAGTATGTCCTAAAGATTACAATCATATTTTATTAATTTTAAGATTTTTACTGTATTTTTAATAAATTATTTATAATTATATAAATATCTAAGGCTAATTACATCACAAGTTTAAAAAAAAATTAAAATTATATTTTGCTAAATAGTGTCTTATAAATTAAGACGGGATAATAATTAATTTTGACCTGTTGGATGCTACTAAGATTCTAAACATAGTTTGATAAAAAGGGCAATTAATCATCATTAATAAAAGCGAGTTAGGTGGTGATATATTTCAAATCAAATTATGCTTAATACAAAATTGAATTAGTATAAACTATAAAGCAGTTGAATTATTGAAAGAATTTCTTTTTTCGTTTAAAGAAGGAAGTCTAATTTTTCAGTAAGTCACAAAAAGCAAAAGGGGAAGAATATCAGCTTTACTTGGATGGATAGAGCAATTCTGGTATATATAGTGAAAACTAGCACACTCCTCTCGTGGTCCTGATCCAACTCCCGCAGAAAAGATTATAGCCACATCATCTTCTTCGTGGCCTCCGTCACGTCAACGTACTCAGCCTCACAACTAGAGAGAGCTACTATCTTCTGCAACTTTGAAACCCAACAAATTGCAGTACTTCTGAAGGTGTAAACATATCCGGATGTGCTCTTTCTACTATCAACATCACCACCATTGTCAACATCAACATATCTCTGCAATCATGTCTCTGACTTTCAAAAACACAAAGCTGAACTCGAGCTGCCCTTGAGATATCTGAAAATTCACTTCACAACCTCCCAGTGATTCTTTCCCGGATTGCTCATAAACCTGCAAACAACTCCCACTGCATGTGCAATGTATGTCCTCGTACATACCATCGCATACATAAGACTGCCAATAGCAGAGGCATAAGGTACCTTGTCCATATGCTTCATCTCGTCCTCGGTCATCGGCGACTGATCTTTTGAGAAATGAAAGTGTCCAGCCAAGGGAGTACTGACTGGCTTGGCATCATCCATGTTGAACCTCTTGAGAACCTTCTTCACGTATTCTTCTTGTGAGAGCTTGAGGCCCTCCTTACTTCTGATAATTCTCATCCAGAGGATTTGGTTTGCGGCTCCCAGATCCTTCATTGCAAATTCTTCTGACAACTTCCTTTTCAGCCTATCAATCTCATGTAGGTCTGCTTATACGATCAACAATGTCGTTAACATAAAGAAGCAGTATCATGTAGGAGTCTTCAAATCTCTTGAAGTAACAATAGTGATCTGCTTCGCACCTTACGAATTCAGTTTTCTTCATAAAGATGTCAAACTTCTTATACCATTGTCTTGGAGCCTGTTTCAGTCTGTACATGCTCTTTTGAAGCTTGCACACCAGCTTTTCTTTCCCTTTGAATTCAAATCCCTCAGGTTGCTTCATGTAGATTTTCTCTTCTAAGTCACCGTGAAGAAAATCAGTTTTCACATCCATCTGTTGAAGTTGTAGATCTTCCTTTGCTACCAGCCCAAGAACAGTTCTGATTGTCACCAACTTGACTACGGGAGAGAAGATCTCCGTGTAGTCAATGCCTTCTTTCTGTTGAAATTCCTTCACAACCAGGCTACCTAATAAAAAAATAGTAAATAAGCAAAGAACAAATAACACATATTTATAGTGGTTCACCCTCAATGCGAGAGCTACGTCCACTTTATCGCTGCAGATTTTACTATAGTCAAATAGGGAGTTTGAGTTTACAATTCTTTCTTTCTCTCTTGCTCTACCTCCCAGGAAAAAACGGCGCCCTAGTCTATATATAGCGAAAACTAAGGCGAACATAATGCAAGCCTAAAATTCCCAAAATACCCTCCACTAAATAACCTTACATTATAGGCTCCACACTTTGCGTAGGGTCTTCATAGTGTCGGCGGTAAATTAGGCTCCACAACTCAACAATCTCCCACTTGAAGACTAATTTCAATCATATGTCTCCATCTGCAGCGGCGACTCCGATCCTCATCCAATAAGTCCAACTGAAGTTGCACACAACTTCAGTTTATCATTCAGCATGACCTTCGTCAGCATGTATGCTGGATTCTGACTCCATGGGATCTTCTCAAGCACTAATACTCCATCTTCCAAAGCTGATATGATGAAATGGTACCGGAGTTGTAAGTTATTCATGCGAGCATGGTAGATCGGGTTCTTTGCTAAATGAATGACACTCTGGCTATCACAATATAGCTCACTCCCCTTGTGGTCCTGATCCAATTTTCGCAGAAAAGATTGTATCCACATCATCTCCTTCGTGGCCTCCGTCATGGCAACGTACTCAGCCTCACAACTAGAGAGAGCCACTATCTTCTGCAACTTTGAAACCCATCAAATCGCAGTACCTCCGAAGGTGTAAACATACCCGGATGTCTATTTCTGCTATCAACATCACTACCATTGTCAGCATCAACATATCCCTGTAATCCTATCTTTGACTTTCGGAAACACAAAGCTGAACTTGAGCTGCCCTTCAGATACCTGAAAATCCACTTCACATCCTCCCAGTGTTGCTTTCCCGGATTGCTCATAAACCTGCTAACAACTCCCATTGCATGTGCAATGTCTGGCCTCATACATACCATCGCGTACATAAGACTGCCAATAGCAGAGGCATAAAGTACCTTGTCCATATGCTCCTTCTCGTCCTCGGTCACAGGTGACTAATCCTTTGACAAATGAAAGTGTCCAGCCAAGGGAGTACTGACTGGCTTGGCATCATCCATGTTGAACCTCTTGAGAACCTTCTTCACGTATTCTTTTTGTGAGAGCTTGAGGCCCTTCTTACTTCTGATGATTCTCATCCCGAGGATTTGGTTTGCGGCTCCCAGATCATTCATTGCAAATTCTTCTGACAACTTCCTTTTCAGCCTATCAATCTCATGTAGGTTTGCTCTTATGATCAATATGTTGTCAACATAAAGAAGCAGTATCATGTAGGAGTTTTCAAATCTCTTGGAGTAACAATAGTGATCTGCTTCGCACCTTACGAATTCGGCTTTCTTCATAAAGCTGTCAAACTTCTTATACTATTGTCTTGGAACCTATTTTAGTCCGTACATGCTCTTTTGAAGCTTGCACACCAACTTTTCTTTCCCTTTGACTTCAAATCCCTCAGGTTGCTTCATGTAGATTTTCTCTTCTAAGCCACCGTGAAGAAAATCAGTTTTCACGTCCATCTGTTGAAGTTGCAGATCTTCCTTTGCTACCAGCCCAAGAACAGTTCTGATTGTCACCAACTTGACTACGGGAGATAAGTTCTCCGCGTAGTCAATGCCTTCTTTCTGTTGAAATCCTTTCACAACCATCCTTACTTTATAACGCTTACTTCCATCGTGTTTTTCCTTTATCCGGTAGACCCATTTGTTCTGCAATGTCTTCTTCTCTTCTGGTAACTTAGCTAACTCTCATGTATGATTTGACAACAGTGAGTCCATTTCATCTTTCATTGCCAGCTCCCACTTGATCAATTTATCAACTTGCATTGCTTCTTCGTAACAATCCGACTCCCCTCTGTCAGTGAGCAGAATGCAGTTGAGGGATGGAGAGAACATGTGAATCGGCTTACTGATCTTGGATGATCTGCGTAATTCTGTGATTGGTGTCCGCTGATTTATTTCAGAATCAACATTTTCATCAACCCCACCATCACTAGCTTGTTCCTCTGCCTCAGTAGTACATGGTTGTAGCTCTGGTGCCGAGAAGTCTCTCAAATCAACTGTTTCCGATTCCTTGTTCTTACATTCTAAACTCTCCCGCAACCTATCCTTGTACAACACATGTTCATTGAAGACGACGTCCCTGCTTCGGATGATCTTCCGATTTTGGTCATCCCATAATCGATAACCAAACTCGGTGTCACCATAGCCAATAAAATAACACTTCTTAGATTTCGGATCAAGTTTACTTCTAGCAGTAGCATCAATATGAACATAGGATAAGCAACCCCCACGTCGACCTGACCGCTCAGGTCGATCAGCGTTCCACACTCTGTGTAGGGTCTTCATAGTGTCGGCGGTGAATTAGGCTCCACAACTCAACAGAACCAATATGAGTTGGTTATTGGAGAAAATGAGTTATGTCTACAATATTCAAGGGAAAAGGGGGTTTAAATTTAACTATTGCTATAACTTCTAAGGGACTCATATACAGATTGGCATTGCTAGGAAAAAAGATGAAGTAGCTATATAATGCTACGGTTTAAACAAATTTGTTCAAGAGCTATTGGTGTTAGCAAAACTCTCTTTTTATTTGTCTTTTGACCAATGGTTGCACTATTTCTCCATTAATTAACTTGATTAATGCCAAAATTAGTATTGGCAATAGGTCTGTCCAGTTAGATTGCAAGTTGTTCGAGCACTTTTTGTCAATAAAAATACAGAAAATGCAAAGTTAAGTGGTTGTTCCCACTAATAGCCACCTACTAATGACCTAATTCAAGAATATAGTTACTAAAAATGTGGTAGGCATTTAATAGAAACAAAGATTAGGAATCGATTTATCCTACTATTCATTGTTAATTGAGTATACAAAGCTTTGTTTGTTAACAAAGCCGCCAAAAGAAAACAAAGACAAAATACGCTGAAAACGAATAAGTGTGTATATATATATACTGCTTTTTAAATTCGAACAAGAAAAAGACGCTAACGAAAATAAAGTAGTAAAACACAAACATTTTTAATTATGATGATGTCCTAAAAACAAGTGAAAAGGAATAAGCATTGAAGATGAGCATTGCATAATCATAGTGTATTTAATTAAAGTTAGTGGCAAATTTATTTTGCTTGTGGATTGATGTTGCATAGGTTGCCAGGTCCTTTTGTTCTGCACGGTACACTCCCCACATCCCACCACACCCCAGTCACACAACACGGGGGGGGGGGGGGGGGGGGGGACAAAGGCCCAAAAAACCATAATAAGTAATATCAAGCAAGTAATGTGAAGTTAAAAGCTAGTAAATTGGAGAGTAGTTTGACAAAACTATTGAGTACTAGAGCAATGATAATGAGTAAGTGTTAGTTGAAACAAGTAATATGTGTAGGGTTTTTGTTGGGTTGTTGTACGTCGTGGATATTGAAAACTTGTTTCAAACCCAACAAACGTAGAACTGTTTGACTATAGGATAATTTTAGACTGTAAACATAAGACTTGAATGGTACTTACATGTTTACAATATCTGGAATCTTTATCAACTGTGGGTGCGCACGCGAATGCCCTTTCGATTCCAAGCTCCAAGCTTCAATGAATTCCTCCTTTGGAAAGCTAGGAAATCCGGCAGAGGTTCGGGAGAGTGTTTTGATTCTGAGTCTCTAAGACTTAAAATAATGATATGAAAATCAAGTATAATGAATAATGAAATTTAGGTCTGCATTTATAGGTGAAAAATTAGGTCAACCCGAATTAGGGTTTGACCTTGGGCCTGACCCAAAATTCGAGACAGATTAGGTTATGGCGCCGCGACCCTATGGCGTGGGCGTCGCGGCGCTGATGTGGCCCTACACTGTCTCATTTTATTTTCGGCACATTCTTAATTAAAGCCAAAATCCAATTTTGACTTAATTAAAACAATCATTATTAATTTGAATATCTCGATTCTAAATCGAATACTTAATACTCTCTCAATACATCTTTTGATCGAAAATATGATCGACATAGTATGACCCTACATGCCTTCACATATCGACATTAATCAAATTAAGGTCTATGCGGAACTCCTAGACGGCGTCGCAAGATGAACTCATTATGTGAAGTACGTTTACACGAATCCAGTAAACTTAACCTCTATGTGGTAAGATAAAATCCTTTCATTCACGACACACCCGATTAAGCTTAGGATTTGTCAAGTGTCTATCCAAATGGCTTAATCATTGTATCTCATCTATATTAGTTGACAACTAGACCATATTCTAAATATGCCTATTGCGTTGGCCAATGACTTAGTCAACCTAATATCACTGAGAATCTGAGTGTTCTCTCGAATATACATTCGAGGAATGAATCATAATCTTGGCTCAACTACCACCTTTAATCCACATCGTAATGTACCAAATACAAGCCGTATTTCAACCTATAAGGCATTTGAGCTTAGGACATGATCAAAGTATATTACTTTGTAGACAAGGTGTGCATTGACCTCAAGTCTAAGGACTTCTATCTCCCACACGCTGATCATACTTTAGACAAGTATAACAAACAGTATATCAGCAGGGTATACCAATACTTTCAAAGTATCCATGTGTCCATCACGAGTAGCCATTACTCGTAGCATGTGAGACATACTACATCATCTAAGGATGTGATGCAGATCGCATGTCGACTTATCACATATCATCGATATCCCATTCTCGATGATCATTAGTCGAGGCTATTTTAAGAGTTACGTTATAATATTAATATCTCACATTATTAATAACAACGTAACCTCTAGGGATGCATATTATAGAATATTATAAACAATCAACTAATAATTCAATAATTGCAGATGTCAAAATATTAATCTCCATTAATAATAATACGAACGTGTATAAAGTACATTGGTCCTAATACGGATTGTCTCTAGGACATACATATACTTTCAATATGAAATTAAAAGTTTAAGATAGTTATAAAAAAAATGACTTAAGCCATAAGTGAGAGAAGTAATATTCCTCTTTTAGATGACTCTTTCCCTCGCCCTTCTGAGATTAACGACGCTACATGGATTCGTCTAGACGCTACTGTCAAACAGTGGATATATGGCAGTATCTCACAGGACTCGCTACTCACTATCATGAAATCTGGCGCTTCGGCACGCGATTTATGGCTTCGGTTAGAGGAAATTTTTCATGACAACAAGCACACCGTGCTGTGTATTTGGAGGGGCAATTTAATAATACACGTCTTGACAATTTCTCTAACATGACCGAATATTGCAAACAATTGAAACTTGTGGCGGATCAACTATCTCATGTGGGCACGTCTGTCTCTAAAACTAAGATGGTTTTAAAACTTGTTGTCGGCCTTCCAAAGGGCGAATATGACACTTTGGCCACCATAATACAACAGGATGATCCGTTGCCTAGTTTCAACAAGGCCCGCTCATAATTGTTGCTTGAAGAAACCCGACGTACAAAACAGGACGAACACACCTAAAAGGCACTAGCGGTTGAAACGCCTCCCCAAAATAACACTACCGCCGGACCTCCACCACCGGAAAACACCCAGCAGCGGCAGAGGAGGCAGAGGCCGCAGCGGGAGGGGAGGCAGAGGACGTGGAAAGGGCCGCGACGGCCAACAACAATTTTCCAGCCAGGAGCAGCCCATCCCGATGACCCATTGGAACAGCCCAACACCCACTGCCCATCAGCTAACTTGGGCCTCAGCTACTCCATAATATCAGGCCCAATATCCATATCCTTAGCAAGGGATATTGGGCAAGTTCCCAGCAGCCCGAACCGGATCGTACCACCTACCTCGGGCCCACTTGACTCAGGCCCAGTACCAGCAACACCCAGGCCCGGTCCCAAGCGATTTGGGTCAGGCTTTTAGCAGTCTCAATTTGCAGCAGCCAGACGAAAATTGATACATGGATATGGGCGCCACATCTCACTTCACTCGGTCTGCAGGTAATATTCCTAAATTGTTTCCATTAAAGCATACTCAATATATTGTCCTATATACCTTTAACATTATTAAAAACCTTATTTCTATCCATAAGTTTTCTCGTGATAATTCTATCTCTGTTGAGTTTGACCCATTTGGTTTTAATGTGAAGGATCTGTGTACGGGAACCCATCTTACGAGATGCAATAGCACGGGGGATCTATATCCATTCCCATCCACCTCCGCTGCCGGATCTTGCTCTCAAGTCTCTCTCGATGCTATCTCTCCATCCATTTGGCACAACAGGCTTAGCCACCCAGGCACCCCTGTTTTTAATTTTCTTAGAGGCAATAATTTTATCAACTGTAATAATGGGAAACTTGCCCAAAGTTGTGTTTCTTGTTGTTTAGGCAAACATGTTCGTCTTCCATTTCAATCATCTACCAGCATTACTTTTTCACCATTTGATATTATTCATGCTGATTTGTGGACATCTCCTGTTTCTAGTTCCCTTGGTCACAAATATTATATGGTCTTGTTAGATGATTTTCCCATTATATTTGGATATTCCCACTTAAACTTAAATCAAAAGTGTTTGCCAAATTTCTTGAGTTTCGTACATTTATAAAAACACAGTTTGAAAAATCTATAAAATCATTTCAGTGTGATAATGGTCGTGAATTCAATAATTCTACATTTCACCGATTTTGTAGAAACAATGGCGTGGTTTTTCGTTTCTCCTACCCCCACACCTCACCTCAAAATGGTAAGGCTGAACGTATCATCCACACCATCAATAACATGGTTCGTACTCTCATGTTCCATGCCTCTCTTTCTCCGTCCTTTTGGGTCTATGCCGCCAAAATGTCCGAATATATTCTAAATATTCTGCCCACTAGTACCATTCACAACATGACTCCGACCGAAATTCTATACCGCAGGATTCCCTCATATGACCACTTGCGCATATTCGATTTCTTGTGCTATCCCAATCTTGCTTCCACTACCCCTCACAAACTGGCACCCCAGACTACCCCATGTGTCTTCGTAGGTTTTCCGTCTAATCATCGGGACTATCTGTGCTATGACTTGTCTACTCGTCAAATCCATATTTCTCATCACGTCACGTTCGACGAGACTACATTCCCATTTTCGAATCTCCAAAAATTTAGAAAACCAGACTACTCCTTCCTTGACGAGCCCACCGTCTCTCCCGCCATCCTCAATCAACTCACTCAGTCCGCCACTAAAAACACGTCTCTGCCGCCTACTTCCACCACATCAGCCAGTCGACCGGCGGCACTGCTGCCGGCGATGTCCTCTTCTCTCCCTGTGTCGATTTCCCCTAGCCCCGGTCATCGACCCATCACCATTGTCTCATCACAGGATCACCACCAACAGCTCACCCAACTTCGACTAGTACATACATCGGCAACATCTCCTCCCCCATTCGTACAGTCCGACACACCTGACTCCAACCAACCCACCGTCGACTAAATCTACAACCCCATACCACCACCCTCACCGTACCTGACTCTACCAATACCACAATCATCACCACTGATCGGTAACCCACCACCGTCGATCACACCAGATCTGAAATATCCAGTCTGTCCACCAGCCCCAACACACTGTTCTGACGCAGCACTACCTATATCCAACCCGCAAAGCCCAGTACCAACACCCATCACTCGCCACTCGCCAGCCGTTCAACCCATCCACTGCTCCAACCCACCAAATGGAAACCCGTTCCACATACGAGATTTTCAAACCCAAAACCCAGTTTAACCTCTCCATCCAAACAATTTCCCCAATTTCTAAAAACCCCAAATTAGTCAAATTGGACCCTAATTGGAATGCCGCGATGTGTGAGGAGTTTAATGCTTTAATGAAACAACACATGTGGGATTTGGTACCTAGACCGGAGGGGGTGAATGTGATCTGTTGCATATGGCTATTTTGTCACAAATCCAGAGACAGTGGAGACCTAGAGAGGTATAAGGCACGACTTGTGGCTAATGGCACAAATCAACAGGAGGGTATTGATTGTGGTGAGACATTTAGTCCGTTTGTCAAATCGGCTATCATTCGCACAGTCCTGAGTATAGCCATGGGCAAGCACTGACCGATACATCATCTTGATGTGAAAAATGTATTTTTACATGGGTATTTGAAAGAAACAGTATACATGCACCAGCCAACTGGATTTATCCATTCAGCAGCCCCTGGTTATGTTTGTCATCTCTGTAAGTCACTATATGGCCTGAAACAGGCCCCCCGTGCGTGGTATGATCTATTTGCCAAGTATATTATGCAGATTAGGTTTGTATGTAGCATGTGTGATAATTCTCTTTTCATTTTTCATCAAGGTAGTAGAACTGCTTACTTACTACTATATGTGGATGATATTGTTCTCACTGCTTCATCTGAGGGTTTGAAAAATGAGATTATTGCTTTACTTAAAACTGAATTTGCTATGACTGACTTGGGCAAGTTGAGTTACTTCTTGGGTATATCAGTGATCAGATCTGCAGATCATATGTTCTTGAGTCAGTGTAAATATGCAGAGGAGATAGTATTCAGGGCTAAGATGGCAAATTGCAAAATCATGCCCACTCCGATTGATTCAAAATCCAAGCTCAGTGCTATGGATGGTGCTCTAGTCTCTGATCCTACTCTATATAGGAGTCTTACAGGTGCACTTCAGTATCTCACTTTCACCAGGCCGGATATAGGATATGTTGTTCAGCAGGTGTGCCTGTTCATGCATGCCCCCAGAGAGTCTCATTTCACTGCCCTTAAGCATATCATTCGATACATTAAGGGCATACTTGATTTTGGATTACATTTATACCCCTCTACACCGACCAGGTTGCTGTCTTACACGGATCCAGATTGGGCAGGATGTCCGGACACGCGACGCTCCCCTTCTGGCTATTGTGTATTCTTAGGGGATAATTTAGTTTCATGGTCTGCCAAGAGACAAGCCACCCTATCCCGTTCGAGTGCTAAAGCAGAATACAGAGGCGTTGCCAGTGTTGAAGCTGAGATTTGTTGGCTCCGAAATCTACTTTTGGAGCTCCAATGTCCTTTGCGTAGGGCGTCCATCGTCTACCGTGATAACATATCTGCTATATCTCTCTCTCACAATCCGATTCAACATCAGAGAACCAAACACATTGAGATGGATATACATTTTGTTCGTGAGAAGGTTGCTCTCGGTAATGTCAGAGTGTTGCATGTGCCTTCGTCATATCAGTATGCAGATATATTCACAAAAGGACTTCCCAGACAATTATTCCTTGCCTTCAGATCCAGTCTCAGCGTCCGGCCTCCTCCCGCTCCGACTGAGGGGTGTATTAGCGAATATTCTCCATATATTCGCCATATATTGTGTAATAATTAATACTGTATATTTATGGTATATTAGGATCTTTACCGAATTAGAATTCCTCTCCGTACACACTATATATATATTGTGATAATAAGAATACTCACAATAGTGTGATACTTGATTGATAATTTTAAGATGCCTAACTTATTATCGCTCCAGAATATACTATTTGAGTAGAAAATCAAGTTCGACTCTGTAATCATTTTTAAATAAAGGTTGCTTTATCCATTTTGAGAAGTTCTCATTTTCCCAAACACTGGGTATGTTGGTAGTCATTTTTTCACAATACAGGCCACTTACTGATTTGTCCTTTTATGAGTGAATTTTATCTACAATTTTACTTCTGTACAAATATGTTTGTGTGACCTAAACAACACGAGTACACATGCAATCATATTCATGATGATCAAATAATTATTTCGGCAAATAAATATGTCAAACTGTATGTGTAAGTTGTAATTACACTTAATTACTTTCAAATTCAATTACAAGGTAGCCACCTTTCAAGTCCGCCCTAAAGATGTTCATTAGTTTCTTTGTACGTAGAACAGCGTAAGTCATATTGCTTTTGTACAACTTTTGACCAGGTTATACTGTACAACACAACTTCCTTAACCCTATCTCAGAAACTTGCACACAACCAAATAATCCAAAAGCCAAAGAACAAAGAAAAACTGTAGCAACAGACAACACATATGTCCTCGTTTTTGTCGGTCAAGCAACCAGAGCATCACCAATTAAAGCTGATAGACTCAAAATGTAGGTTTTGAGCCAAGCCAGAAGCACATATTTTGGCAACCTCATGTCTCGTGCTCTTTGGCCCGCAAACTACAACTCCAACATATGCTTTGTAATAAAAAAGTATTCCTGTCATGCAATTAAAATATAATATAACTTCCTCTTGTAACAATTATTTCAAGAATAATATTGGTGTGTGGGCGAAGGGCGGAGTGAACAGATGAATGGTGTTCACTGAACACTTTTCACATAAAAAGTATACCGTATATACAAGTTAAATAAGTAGTCCCGAATGTACTGTGTAAATGTATATGTACCATAACAAAAGGGGTCGTGCATTCGGGAATCTATAGCGAAATTTCCAATTTTGTCACTGTGTAAGTATGAAGTACCAAATAATAAGTTCATCTTGTAAAAGACATTTCAAGAACGTAGTCTGTGTATTAGTTCAACGTTTATGCACTAACAATGCAAAATTTCTTTTCATGACTATCAAGTTATTTAAAACGTAAGTACACATTGCACTGTTCATAATATATATATATATATACATATGCTAGCAATACAATTAACGTAGCCAAATAATAAGTTCATCTTGTAAAAGACATTTCAAGAACGTAGTGTGTGTATTAGTTCAACTTTTATGCACTAACAATGGAAAATTTCTTTTCATGACTATCAAGTTATTTAAAACGCAAGTACATATTGCAACTGTTCATAATCAGTAGAATTAGTAATTTAAGAACTAAGCCAAGCGATCTTTTATAGCGGGTTAAACTGCATTGATAGTGTAATTTTTTTAAATTATATATATGTATAGACCCTTGTGGTCCGATCCTTCCCCAGACCCCGCGCATAGCAGGAGCTTAGTGCACCGGATTGCCCTTTATATTGTTGAGATGAAGGCATCATTAGGGAGTTAAACACACTTACTTGGTGTGAGATTGTTAGAGTTAGTTAAGAGGTTGTTAGAGTTGGTTAAAAGTTAGAGCTAAATTAGATATTTTGTTTTTTCTGTTGGAAATTTGCCTTTGGCGGGGAGATGCGTCCACCCATCTTTGATGAATTAAACACTAGTGTTCCGCATGTTGGGGACCTTGTCTCTTCGCACATGCATGATCTACGAAGTGAGTAGATGACCGTAGGGCCAAGAATCGTCAAATTTCATTGAGAAATGAAAGAGATATTGGTCCACGAAGTAAGGTGTTTAAGGCATGAAAATGTGGTGTGGGACAAATCTACCACATCGGTGGGAATAGGAAGAATTGCTCTCTATATATGTCTCAAATTGGTAAAGGGTTTGGGACCCCAAGGGGTATCCCATGTGTTTAAAGGAGGGAAGACCTAGATGTGATTGGGTTCAAGGCTAAGCCCACACGTGCGCCGCCGCCCGCCCGTCCGGTCCGCCGTGGGTTTGGGGTCATGGGTCGTGGGCTGTGGGGATTTTCTGATATTATCTTTTTGGACCAGAGAACTCTGCCAGATGTACAGTTTGGCCCTGAATTCTTTCATATGTACAGTTTGGTCCCTGAAGTTTCAATATTTACAGTTTGGTCCCCATAATTTCTGGAGACTTTTCTCGCCTACCGTTGGATGCGTTTTGGAGCATTAACCAGCCATTACTTGGCTGATTAACTCTCCATTAACAGCCCATTACTTGGGCATTTGGGCGACCTCTTTCAATGGCCTTAATAGCCATTACTTGGTTGTTTTAATGGCCTCCTTAATGGCCATTACAGCTTTGTTTTGGTAGTTGGACAGCCCCTATTGCATGCTATATATTGAGCAGTTGTTGGCTCAATTTTGGAGAATACAAAAGGCTGAAAACAGGCAGAAAAATGACCAGAAAACAGCCAGAAAATTGAACGAAAAATGTGCTCAAAACAGTGGAATAAGCGAGAAAAACAGACAGCAAAATACACTGGGAAAACAGTTATATTGCACACAAAACAGTGAGCAGAAACACTCCAAACCAGTGACGAAAATCACCGACCAAACACCCTCATATACACATGATATACACTATAGAGACACACTATACACACAGAGACAAAAGAGAAGAGTATTGAGAAACTCTTCCTTCCTATTCCATATCTTCAGCAAGTCGAGTCATATTTGTTTTCTTCGACATGCTCAACCTATTGGCTTTGTAGTGTTGAGATTAAAGTGTTGTTTTATCTTGGGAGACTATTGCCCGCTAACGTAAAAGCATATATACGGGGCAATCTTGTCTTAAGGATAGAGGGCTATCCTCGACTCAACACACAACGTTGTAACCATCCAGATTTAGTTATTTCTTGATTTCAGGATTTCAAGATTGAAGACACAACAAGCTTGCGTCAGCTCTCAACATTGGCTTTGCAAGGTGATCAAGATTCAAGACACAACATACTTGCGGCAGTTTTGAAGATTGACCATTTATCTATCATTTCGAACATTTATAATAGTTATTACTTCCCGTACTGCTTTATAAAGTACAATAGAGTACCAACAACTTAAGACAAGATTGTATTGTATTACTATTAGTGTTCGAAAGATGTCGGTCAAAAGTTGTGTGACCAAATCTGGATATGGCAATGGTTTTCTGGTAGAAGAGAGTGATGATGATGAACGTGTTCATGGTGTCACCGCTACCAAGACTGGTTGGAACAAGCGCTCTCGAGAGCGTGAGGATGTCAACTGGGATAAGAGGAGAAGACTGAAGATGTTCTTCTATCTTGCAGCAGAAGGCCTATATCTGTTCCAGATAAAAGATCTGAATAATGGTAAGAAGGAAATGGACACTCAGTCTGATGAAGTGATTGAAGTGAGCCAGAATCCGAAATTAGGATAAGTAATTTTCTTACTTGTCAAGAATAAAGATTAAATGATGTCTGATTAAAAATGGATTAAAGTAAGGAGGAATATGAAAATAATTTATATTCCTTACGCTTTTAAAATCAGAAGTTTAATCTCCTCTTCTTTTCCGTTTAAAGATTGGATTTTGTAAACAACTTAAAAAGATCCATTCTTTTAAGTGTAATTATTAAAAGTGTGTAAAGTATGTCGCACATACGATGAAGAAAGATCCACTAACTGTGCGAAAACTCTTACCACTCTTAAGTAAGCGCCAATAATTATCTGGGCACCAATCATAACGGAAGAAGACTAAAAGCTAAAGACGTTGAGCCTGTCATACTATTTGGCAGAAGATCCTTCATAGGATGATATTGGACACTCAGTCATACAACGCCTCCGGGCGACTGGAGTGGGCCAAAATTCCTTTGATATGATGATATTGGACACTCAGTCATACAAAGCCTCCGGGCGACTGGAGTGGTGCCAGAATTCATTTCATAGGAAAAGTAATGGACACCTAGTGTGGTAGGCCAGAGTTTCCAGGTCTTAAATGATCTGAAGGCCTAAAGAAAGGCAGAAAAGAAATTGGACACTCAGTCTGCCAAAGCAACTGGAGTGGGCCAGAGTATCTAGATCACATATGATCCGGTTACGCCCTAACCACGGACAAGAGGTTGTTCATGTGAAGCAACGCCACCTCTAAAGTAGAAGGGGTTGGAGAGGTTGTCCTCAATAGGACTTCAGGGATTGGGATCACTCTAAGATGAGGTGATACATATCCCAAACTTGGTTTAAGGGACGCTGTTGGTCAAGCTGGTTTGAGACTAGTCCAACAGGTCTATAACAGCTAAGAATGGTACAAAGACGTACGTAGCTAAATGAATGATATATTTGTAATCCGTGCATCTATGCCATCATAGATTAAGACACGTTAATTAGCAAGTCATTCAAAAGCTAACGATGTTGAGATTGTTGCCTTCTGTCGACATAAACCCTCAAAATGAATGTGAGGTAGGCGAAGAGGCAAAATCACCTTTCCAAATTCTGTCAAAGGAATAGTGAAAGAAGCACCGCTCCTCTAGAACTTAGTCACACCTTTATGGGTGATTTGAAGTGTATACAAAATAGAGGGGGGGAGACAAGTACGTTGTGACCTTCTTTGATAACGGTACAACATATTGTATCCTTTGTTTGTTGAAAAGCAAAGATGAAGTTGTTGAAGCGAATAAGCGCTACAAAACAGAAGTTGAAAATCAACTAAGCCTACGGATTGAGGAATTCATAGCGATAGAGGGGGAGAATGTGAAGCATCGTTCATCAAATGACTGTTCATTACTCACCTCAGTCCAACAGTGTTAGCCAAGCGCTAAGTCATACGCTTAAATTATATGGGGTGGCTTGGTAAAAGTTGGAATACCGAAACAGGTCAAATTGTACCTAAGACTGTAGATTGCATATCCACTGGATCTGCAAATAACAGTAGTGCTTATCGCCTCTTGGCGTTAAAGAATGTTGAATTATTAGAAGATAACTTTCCTTTAAAAGGAAAAATGAGTAATTGCTCAAGGTTAACAAGAACCCGCGAGGGCCTGACTGTCCGGAACTAGACGTTCCGTATCTACATGACTCGAAAGTTGCCGGCTATCCGGAACTTAATAATCCAGATCTGCAGAACTCAGGGATTCTAGATGTTGAACCGAGAAGGAGCAAAGAGGGGACAAAGACTTGTTCCAGTCCTTCTAGCTTGTATGGTTAAGAATGAACCATGGACAATTAACGAATAATTGTCATCTCCAAAGCGCTGCTTTGGAAAGAAGCTAAAGAAAGAAATAGATTCTATCATATAGAACCATACTTGCGTAATGGTTGATCTTCCTCCAGGAAAAGAACCTTTGGGTTGTAAAATGTGCTCCCCTGTGAGTAGCTTCACATCCAGGGCCATTGTAGTCTTACATGGCATAGATGTTGAAACGGCCTTCCCAACCGGAGAGTTGGAAGAAGAGGATCAGAGTTGGTTTGCTGAATTGTTGGGCTTCTTCCTAAACTTTTATTTTGGTCCCTGAAATGTTTACATTTTGGTCCTGAAAGTCTCAGATAAAACAGAAACAATGAATCGACCACAGAAACATTGACTCTGAAGTTAGAAAGCCAACAGTTGGAGAATCAACAGTCTGAGAGTAAAAGTCATATTGAAACAAAGTCTCGATATGAAAGATATGGGTATCACAGATGACATCTTAGGAATTGGATTTCTAAGACATCTAACGGACTGATCGATAGTTGACAGTCTCGTTGAAGCCACCAATGGATATGAATCATAGAACTGATTGGAATCATGGTGCACCCATAGACAAGGAGTGATATGCACAGGTCATGTGTAGTTCAATGTATTGTACACACTACAACCGACCTGGTATCGTCCTACAAAGCAGATCAGTTGAACTAAGGTTCACTGATGATTTCAATACATGATCAATAGAAAGGCGTTAAGTCGGATATGACGATATCCGAATTATTTGCTTATCTCTGATTATAGTATTCGGATGTCCAGCGGTTACGAGAGAACACGGTGATGCAAACCGGACATCGGATCTGAAGAACACCAAAGCCACAAGTAAATGTGTATGGTGGTTCTTGGAAAATACTCTAAGAAAACTTGCATCGGCCGATTCATGATGGAATCGGAGTTTATCGCTTTATAAAAAGCATGAAAGAAGTTGAGTAACTTCACGGCTCCTTAGAGGACGTCCCTTATTGGGAGAAACCCGTGCCTTCGGCAGTTCTACATCGTGGCTAGCCGGTCGGCTTCGAAAGGACACGGATGACGGCGTCTGGACATATCTGTCAGGATCTGTCAGGAGACATAAGACCGTATGACAGTTGATCATCACGGGTGTCACTACCTTATTTACAAACTAAGGGATTACCCGAAGATCAAGTGTTCTGGCTGTCTAGGGGAATGGGCTGAAAACCCAACCAATACGAACCTTTGTGGTGGTAACCCAACCATACTGATTGGAGATCCTAAGAATGTGGTTCAATGGGAAAACTAAGCGGCAAAAGGTTTAGTTGAGCGCTTCGGTGGAAGCAAGAAGCACTTCGGATGATGATTTCTGTACGGAAACATGAATCCAAAGCTGTTCCCGCGATAGACATAAAAGTGCTACCTGCATGGGGAGTAAAGGTTAAGCTTCCAAACCTTTAATGATCCTCAAACGGTTGAGGTTAAGGTTGGGGAAACTTTTAATGATTCCTAACACTTGTGAAGTGGGGTATATCAGGATCCCTTGTAGGAGATCACCTATTTAAGTGCGAGGATGGCCGCCTCAAATGAACGCACTTAAGAATCCAAGTGTGTCCATGGCCACAACGGACAGAAACGTAAGAAGGAAAATGAATAAGAAGAATTATTGTGTTGGTATCATTGTCTTGGCTTACACTAAACACTGACGGTTCAAGACATCACGTTCACCGCGCTGTAAGTAAGTCTGATGGTTTCAACTAGGGAAGGTTCAAAGCGGAAGCTACCTCTCCTGATGCAATAACTTTTTCGCTGAAAGATTGCTGAAATGTAGGCACCTTGTGCGTGCGCCACAATCTCTTTCATAGAGGAGATTGTTGGAAATTTGCCTTTGGCGGGGAGATGCGTCCACCCATCTTTGATGAATTAAACACTAGTGTTCCGCATGTTGGAGACCTTGTCTCTTCGCACATGCATGATCTACGAAGTGAGTAGATGACCGTAGGGCCAAGAATCGTCAAATTTCATTGAGAAATGAAAGAGATATTGGTCCACAAAGTAAGGTGTTTAAGGCATGGAAATGTGGTGTGGGACAAATCTACCACATCGGTGGGAATAGGAAGAATTGCTCTCTATATATGTCTCAAATTGGTAAAGGGTTTGGGACCCCAAGGGGTATCCCATGTGTTTAAAGGAGGGAAGACCTAGATGTGCTTGGGTTCAAGGCTAAGCCCACACGCGCGTCGCCGCCGCCCGCCCGTCCGGTTCCGGGTTCCGGGTTCCGGGTTCACGGGTTCACGGGTTCACGGGTCGTGGGGCCGTGGGGGGCCGTGGGGGCGTGTGGGCGTGGGGACTTTCGATATTATCTTTTTGGACCGAGAGAACTCTGCCAGATGTACAGTTTGATCCCTGGAGTTTCATATGTACAGTTTGGCCCTGAATTCTTTCATATATACAGTTTGGCCCTGAATTCTTTCATATGTACAGTTTGGTCCCTGAAGTTTCAATATTTACAGTTTGGTCCCCATAATTTCGGAGAATTTTTTCGCCTACCGTTGGATGCGTTTTGGAGCATTAACCAGCCATTACTTGGCTGATTAACTCTCCATTAACAGCCCATTACTTGGGCATTTGGGCAGCCTCTTTCAATGGCCTTAATAGCCATTACTTGGTTGTTTTAATGGCCTCCCTTAATGGTCATTACAGCTTTGTTTTGGTAGTTGGACAGCCCCTATTGCATGCTATATATTGAGCAGTTGTTGGCTCAATTTTGGAGAATACAAAAGGCTGAAAACAGGCAGAAAAATGACCAGAAAACAGCCAGAAAATTGAACGAAAAACAGGCTCAAAACAGTGGAATAAGCGAGAAAAAAGACAAAGCAAAATACACCGGGAAAACGGTTATATTGCACACAAAACAATGAGCAGAAACACTCCAAACCAGTGACGAAAATCACCGACCAAACACCCTCATATACACATGATATACACTATAGAGACACACTATACACACGAGAGACAAAAGAGAAGAGTATTGAGAAACTCTTCCTTCCTATTCCATATCTTCAGCAAGTCGAGTCATATTTGTTTTCTTCGACAGGCTCAACCTATTGGCTTTGTAGTGTTGAGATTAAAGTGTTGTTTTATCTTGGGAGACTATTGCCCGCTAACGTAAAAGCATATATACGGGGCAATCTTGTCTTAAGGATAGAGGGCTATCCTCGACTCAACACACAACGTTGTAACCATCCAGATTTAGTTATTTCTTGATTTCAGGATTTCAAGATTGAAGACACAACAAGCTTGCGTCAGCTCTCAACATTGGCTTTGCAAGGTGATCAAGATTCAAGACACAACATACTTGCGGCAGTTTTGAAGATTGACCATTTATCTATCCTTTCGAACATTTGTAATAGTTATTACTTCCCGTACTGCTTTATAAAGTACAATAGAGTACCAACATTTTCTTCCTTTTCATTGTAATTTTCTTTCTACCTCTTATGACTATAAATATGAGAGTATTTGCCTTGTAATATTTTAGACAGAAAATAAAGAAGAAAAGCTCCCACAAAACTCTTCTCTGTTCCGATAAACTGCAGTGCACTGGATAGCACATGCAGTGATTTCTCGATCCAATTCTAGCAGTTTTCATGGTATTAGAGCAACGAGTTAAGTGAATCGAAACAATTTTCTGTAGATCGCAGCTGGATACTAAGGATTTCAGTGTGTTTTCGAGCTATTTTCGATCACAGAGGTTTGCCTTTAAATCTGTGAACTGTTTCTATTCATATCAGTGCTGAATTGTATAATTGTTGTGAAATTGTAATAAATCATGGAAAATACATTACCGAATGCATTATTAATTGTCGATGAAAGTTCGAGTTCGAATTTGAACATTGTCGACCATAATTATCCACTTTTTCTAAGTGTATTTGACACACTTGGAGCTGTACAAGTAGAAATTCAATTGATAGGAATGAAAAATTATTCTCTATGGAGTCGAGCCATGAAGTTAACTCTGTTAACAAAGAATAAAATTGGATTTATTGATGGATCAGTCAAACAAGACATTTATGGTCCAAATCAGGTGAAGCAGTGGGATAGATACAATGCAATGGTGATCTCATGGATCATGAGAAATGTGAATAAGAATTTACTCAGTGGTATATTGTATAGATACACATCATATGCAGTGTGGAAGGATTTAAATGAGAGGTTACAAAATTAACTTGTCTAGAGTGTATTAATTGAAGAAGGAACTTGCAATGTTGCATCAATGTGTTTCACTTGTATCCAGTTATTATTGAAGGATGAATGATCTTTAGGATTAAATTGACTCAATCATTCCTCCACCTTCATGTGATTGTGACAGTCTTAGACAGTATATACAACATCTAGCAAATCAGAGACTGCTAGAGTTCCTTATGGGACTTAATGATGGCTATAATCAAGAAAGGAACCATATTCTCCTGATGTCACCTATTCCTAATGTGAATCAAGCATATGCAATGGTTGCACAAGATGAAAGTCAAAAATTGATCACATGAGGCTACATAGTTAGAGGAGAAACTATTGAGCCCATGGCATTGGCTAGCAGGTTTCCTCAACACATGCCAAAGAAGATTTACATTCCAAATGCATTTTGTGACTTCTGCCATATGAATGGACATACTAGGGAGATATGTTACAAATTGATGTATTGTGATTACTGCAATAATAAGGGACATGTCAGGGATAATTGTTATAAACTCATAGGCTATCCTTCTGACTTCAAAGGAAAAAAGAAGGTCAATGCAGTAATGACAAGTAGTTCATATGGAGAAGGAGGTAACTCATATCAACAAACTTGTAGTGATATATGCAAATCAGAGGAGCACATGAGGTTCAAGGCAAATGTCCCAGGATCAACATGAACAACTCAGTTTTATGTTAAGATCATGTACTCTAGAAAAGTATGAGAAACTACTTACAATGTTAAATTAATTTACAAAAGATGGTGTCCATCATAACAGTACACCAGTACCTAAAGTTCACATGGCAGGTAAGCATGTATTCAATAAGAAAAGTAATCCTAGCTGAATAGTTGATTCATGAGCAACTAATCATATGGTGAATAATGAGAACATGGTTGAAAAAGGTGATTTAATAGAAAATACAAGACAAGTTCAATTGCCTACTAGTGATACATCAACAATCACTCAAACATGAAGTTGCAGGTTGACATGAGGTGATCTCATAAAACATGTGTTATGTGTACCAAGTTTTAAGTTTAATCTTCTTTTAGTATCAAAGTTGACAAGAAAGTTAAATTGTTGTGCAAAATTCTCTCCTGATTTCTTTGTCCTACAAGATCTCTTCACTGGAGGTGAATGAGATTGGCAAAGAAGTAGATAGATTGTATATGCTAGAGTTAAAAAGAAGTTGCTCTAGTCTGATACAAGCTCAAGCTCATACATCAACTGCAGTTACAACTGCTGAGTTGCAAGCAGGACTTTGGCATAGGAGACTGGGTCATGTACCAATGAGTGTACTCATGAAAATAGATGGTTTTGGTGATAAGTCCAATTTTGCAATAAGGCATTGTGAAGTTTGTCCTGTGGCTAGGCAAACTAGGATGCCATTTCCTATTAGTAGTAGTAAAATAGAAGTTGCTTTTCAATTATTGCATCTTGATGTGTGGGGACCTTATAGGATTATTGTTTTTCAATTATTGCATCTTCTCCTCCATGTAGTTGATCTTCTCCTCAATTTAGTTGTTGGGAGCTTTACATTCTGAAGCATAATGCCCAAACTTCGAACAATTATAGCATCAAACTAGAGATTTGTCATACCTTGAGTTCGGATTGATTCTTATACGACCTCGTGTTGAGCTTTCTCCTTACTCATAGTTGCTGATGAAACTGTTGTTGTTGTAATTCCAACCTCATCCACGACCGTGACTTCCACCTCGTCCATAGTCTCTACCTCTGCCTCGGCCTCGGCCACGTTGGTTTCTATCATTGCCTTGGCTTTCATGCATATCCTTGAGTTGCAGCTTGGGGAGTTGCTTAGTAAACCCTTGCTTCTTCTTATGCTTATCTTTGTATGCTTGCAATGATCCTTGGAGTTGCTCGATCGTCATTTCTTCCAAATATTTAGTTTCTTCAATCGTCACAACGATGTGCTCAAATTTGGGATCCAATGAACAGAGTATCCTCTCTATTATCCTCACATCTTCTAACTTTTCACCATTGTCGCACCCGTTTTTAACCCCCCCCCCCCTCCCCGCCACGATGAAGAGGGATTCAACATGGTCGCAACGTATTAGTGATTCCTAAATTAATTAAAGTTTAAGGAGTCGCCACCTAATTATTCTACGATGAATTAGGGCACCTAAATGTTAACTAAATGCTGTAAAATGAACTCCGATTAATGGTCTGCTAATCTATAAGATTCTAGGTAAGGGTTCTTTATTATCCTAAAGGGAAGGGGTTAGACATCCTTTAAGATCCGCTAACTACGGTTATCTGGTCAAACTTAGGTTAATTATTGTGCTAAGGAAAAATGCATGTTTAAAAGTATAAAATTAATTAAAAGGATGTTGCAAGTAATTGATTAAAAGATGCATTTTTGACAACGTAAAGGATTCTTGCAAAGGTGATTGCGATTCTGAGAAATAAATTCCCGGCATAAAATCTGGAAAAAAAAAAGGTATGCATTTGCATGGCGTTGCTTGTAAAATTAATTTTTTTGAGTAAAAGCATGCATTTGTATGGTATGGTCCATAAAGTACCTATTTTGGCAATTGATAGTAAGGAGAAAAGCAAATTGTTTGTAATGCAAAGAAGTGATTTATATGAGTCATTTTTAACCGCAAATCGGATTAAAAAAACAAAACCTCTTTTGTATGATTGATAATGCGAATAAAGGATGACCTAATTGTTTTGAAAGTTTTAAGCATGCATGACGACTTAAAATAAATAAACTAGCAGCGGATTTCCAGTTTTAAACTACCCTTTTAATTTATCAATTCAAAGCCTAATTATTCTAAGTATTCCCATGATCGCGCAAAGTTGAATAATTAAATCACAACAGAAAAATAAAAATGGTGGGATTAATGAATTAAAAGTAGCGACTAGGGCGGATGACAATGTCATCCTGCCCTATTTGTTTACAAATCCCGAGGCAGGAGAGTGCAATGAACGTGGATGCAGGTCTTCGCTTGACAATAGTCATGATGAGTCTCATAACGAGACTCTTCGTTGCTCCCGATGCATTTCATGTAAACAAAAGAAAAAGGATCAGTAGATGGATTATGAAAATATATACATAAGAAAATGTAAATAAATAATTCATGAAAGGTAATATGTTGTTGGGCCTCAGGTTCAAGTCACTTCCCAAATCCTCTACTTACCTAAACAAATCCAATACCAAACTATGCCCTATATGTATGCTTACTGCATGATCATGCTCGTGTTGATATAAAAATGCAACTATAACTTTAACATAGAAAGTTGGTCCAATTGAGTATAAAATGCTAACACATGTCCCATTTAAACTAACCAGCAAATTATTATGGCATTAGAAGGGCTGAGAAGGTATTTCATGCTAACATTGGTACTCAATCAAACAAGGGCAAACATGTGGTCAATTTACAAAGAACATGGAGACCTAGAAATACACATATGATCACTCAAATGCAGCTTCTCAAACGTACAGGATCAATTAAGCCAAAACTAATTATGCAGAATCCCATTCTTGCTGCACTACTAGGCATAATGACGCTGAGGTAAGTAAGGCCCTACATGACTAGTTTGACAATCATACTGGACATAGGAATAGACAAACAATCAAATAACATGAAATCTTCAGGTACACAGGATTGTCTAGGCTAAATTGAGCACATAAAACCAGTTGGTAAAGGCAAATGTGTAATCAACTCAACAGGCATAAGAGACAACAGAAATGATTAAATGATTATTTAGGGACAACACCTTAAGTATGCAGGACTGTTGATGTCAATTTTAGACATATACAATCATATTCAGAATGTATTAGGCACGATGACACTTTAAATTAAGCATGACATGGTTAACATGGTTATCAAATAGACCCTAAATTAACAAACCATTATATCACAAAAATATCTAGGACATACTAAAATGGAATAGAGACTTAACAAAGATAGGCATGCTTCCATATTCCTTAGTCCATGGGTAATCCACTCATTCAGAAACCAGCAAGCACACATAAGACTCATATTAAATATCTCAGGTTCATTTTATATAGGTTTTAGGCATGCTGGTGAACATTCAAATCTAAAATGCTTCATACTACTCTCAAATCACGTGAACAGAACAAATACAAACATATACCCACGCTAGGCTCTTGTTACTATTCAACATGAGGTTTAGACAAGTCAAAACTCAAAGCACATATACATATTCAGGACTGGATTAGACAGGACATGATCCTCAAAGTAAACCAGACTATCAAAATGACAATTCATGTCACAAGCTTCACTTAAACAAATACACAAATTACCTAGGAGTTGATCTAAAACTCAACACGTCTAGACACAAATAAACAGCTAGACATGCCAATATCATAGGGCATTCAGCTAATCACATTATATTCATTTTAAAAGAAAATATGTTGAATCTTAAATGACCTGCCTCATGACCTTTATTAAACGAATACTGAGCCATATACATGTCACATGCCCTTAAATAGAACCTTAAATGATATTCAAGTATACATTATCAAATATGACAAGCAAGACATCACATAATACTTAACCAAATTAATAATAATCCTTTCAAAACAGGTTACTAATAATATTCTGACACACTGTATTAAAATATAAATAACTTAACAACTATGTTACTCAGCTTAAGCACAAATAACTTAACCAAATATCATACGTAAATGTCCTTGCTAATCTACGTAGGATTTTACTAATCAGATAAACACATCAATCATGATAACAAAACATGTCTGAATGTTACTAATTTAACTTAAATAAAACCAAATAGGTTATATAACTTAATGTAACTCAAGCATTTAATCACAGAAATAGCTAAGTTGAAATAATACATGAAGCACATAACACAAAAAAAAAAAAAAAAGATGAGGGGAATTCGATCTTACCTTCTCCGGACAGGGAACCGAGGCGTCGCCTCGAATCGTCGAATCCGCTCAGAGAAGTTGTGTTTATGCGATTGAAAAAGAACAAGAGCTTAAGTATTTTGTGGCTTTGTCGAGCCAGAACCGAGAGTAAAAGAGGGGATTTTTCAGTCTTTCGACACCTTTCAACAACCCGCAAAGGGTCCTATTTATAGCTGGGATTGAGGGTTCAACGACTTATTTAAGAAGCTTAGATTTTCAAAATTCTAATTCAAATAAAATAGGGGGAAAATGACGGTTTTCTGAGAGAGATTCGAAAAGGAAGAGATGATGATAAAGGGATATGGATTTTTACCTTTTTAGAGTGATTTGAAAGGAAATGAGTTGTTGGGGTTGAATTTATGCCTTTACCCATCGAATTGAATATGAAATGAGCTTCAAACCGGAAGATCTTCGAGTTTCCCCTTTCGCGGACATCAACAGGGTTATGGCTGCTCTCCAATGTCTTAAAAAGAAAAAGATGACAGGGGATGTGATGGGAGAGGTCATATGGTGGAGGGGACGTGGTGGCAGTGGTGTTGGTGATGCGTGTTTATCCGGTGGGTAAAGGGTGTAGCGGCGGTAATTGGTCGACCGGTCAGGTTTTGGGATGGGGGCGAGGGTAGAAGGGGGTGAAGGGTTTGTTAGGGTTGGGTTCAGAAAATAAAATGGGGTGTGGGCTGCAGAGAGTTGGGCTGAATCAAGCGAATTGGTGGTGTTGGGCTGTTGCGAATTGGGGGTCTGAAATGTTGGTGGAATTAATTAGCCCAATTATAGTATATGAATTAATTGGTAACTAATCTCATTTCCTTAATTCTTTTTCCTACTTTAATTAATTAAAATATGCTTCTTCGTCCTAATTAATTTCCAAAAGTGCATACCTATATGAATTATGATACAAGTTATTTAATATACATATTTAGTTTGAGTAAAATAGAATATTCATATAATAAAAAGGACTAATTTAGTAATTGGTGAAATATTATAAGAGAAAACCGATCATCAATACCGACGTCGGAATATAAAAATAATTTTTTGGTTAGTTTAATTATAAAAATATAATAATACCTAGTATTTTCAATATTATGTGGTAATTGATGAAAATATTCAAAATTTATTTTTTTGGAGAATTTTCAAGACTGAGAAGCATAGTGAAATTAATTAAAGATAAAATGATGTCCAAAATGAGGTGTCAAAATATTTCAAATCGCAAACAAATAATCGGAAGAGGGGGGACAAAACTGGGTGTCAACAACCATTTCTTTTTAATTGATTAGAAACAGCTACTACTCTTGAGAAATAATCCGAAATAGACTCAGATACTTTCATGTGTAAGGATTCGAATTCACCTCTTAATGTTTGGAGACGGGCCTTCTTCACTTGCTCGGATCCTTTGTAAGAGGTTTGTAGCTTCTCTCACGCTTCCTTGGCAGAGCTTGCACTCCAAATCTTTTCAAAGTCATCATCATCTAATGCTTGGTAGATGAGGTAGAGAGCCTTCTAGTCTCTCTTTCTTGAATCCTTCAAAATTGTCTTTTGATCTGATGTAAGAGCAACAAAAGCAGCATCATTTGCAGGCTCGTTATAGCCTTTCTCTATGATATCCCACACATCTTGTGATCCAAGAAATGCCTTCATTTTGAAACTCCAATTGTCGTAGCTATTGTTGTTGAGTATCGGGACTTGGAATGGTGCCATACAATTTGCCATATCTCTCAATATAATGAGAATTTGCAAAATCCGATTGCGCGGATGAATCCGGAACGCCGAAAGACCTGGTCAACAGTCAACGACTTTGATGGCTCAGTCAACTCGGCTTGGACGGCTCGGTCAAGCGGCTTGGTCAACAGGATTACGGCTTGGTCAACTCGGCTCCAACTCGGCTGACACGGCTCAACTCGGTGAGTCAACTTGGTTTTCTGGCAGCACTCTTCCGGTGGCGCGTGGCGGCATGTTTGAACTCCGATCAGGGAGATTCTGGCGGCATCTCGGGGTCGATCTCACTGACCCCTTGCTTCACCACGCCCAAGCCGGAGGCTAAGGAGAGCAGAATAAGGTGAAGGTGGATAGCGCTCATCAAGAGCTTGGTTTAGTCTTTCTCGGCGTCAACCGGTTCCTATACCTTACCTTATTGCGCTGTGCGCTCTTCGCCTTCGCCGCTAGCAAGCCAAAGGAAGGGCGGGATAGAGCTCAAAGACAGGCTGAGGGCAAGAAGGACGGACGAGACAAGGAAGCAAAAAAAGGAGAAAAGAGAGATCGAATAGAGGTAACGGTTGAACGAACGGTAGGCCCAACTCGTATACTTAGCGGAAGCGGGGCATTCCACCGATTCGACTTAGGGAGAATAGCTTTCCCCTATAGTTTAAGAGCTTCTTTCCCTTACTAGTTGACAAGTTTCGTTTTCACTCTGTAAACAAAACAAGCCCTTAGTCAAGAGGTTAGTTACCCTCTTCGGTATCGGCAGAGAAAGTAGAGAAGGACAGTGACACAATAGCTCTAACATAAGCAAGCTGTCAAGAGGGAGCAATGCAGTCAGTATACAGAATCGGCTTTTTAACCATTCGATTCGCGGGCTTAGTCACCCCTACCCTATGGATGGTTTCATAGCTTCTATCAGGTCAGCATATCGCCGAGACCTTCGATTTGATATGCAATAGTGTATACTTTCCAACTGGCTATGATACCACTTTGTTGGAAATGAAACACTCTCACAAATAACTTTTATTCAAACTCAAACAATTATTACAAGAACACTCTCACTCAACAACAAGATACTACAACTCACTCTTATAAGACTTTGTTTCTTCACTCACTTAGAAGCTCTTAATTTTTCTTGATACCTAAACTAAAATGGGGAGGGGTATTTATACTACTTAAGAACAATCATACACCACACAAATAAACTAATCAAAAATTACAATAACCATACACATCATTCTTCTCCATCCTTCTAACAATATTTTAAATTACCAAATGATTCACATGCATAATTACCACACTCTAGAAGATTCTAGGTAGAAGGCTTGTAGTTTTGGACTTTGATTATGGACTTGGACTCCAATTTAATTGGGTTTGGGTTTGGGTTTGGACTCCCATAATGGATCAAGTTTATGATCCAATAATTACTAGACAGATTTAATTACCTTCTCTGAAAGATGTGGAGTTGAGCTTGTCTAAGAGCTGGGGAATCCATGAATTTTTTCTCTGAAAGATGTGGAGTTGAGCTTGTCTAAGAGCTGGGGAATCCATGAATTTTTTGTCAGTCTTTGTAGGTAACATTACCCATATGAAGAGCCAACCAACAAACACCAATACCAAAAATATATTCAAAACAGCTGATCTGCTCCCCATCTCCACACACTAGAGTTACAATGATCTCAAATTCTCAATATGCATGAGATGAAATTGGCTTATATAGAGATGCTATATATATAGAAGAGTGTGTTCATGTGGAAAAGTGGAACATCATGCTTCTTGCTTTTACCTATTATGATTGATGTTAGCAACAAATTCCCTTGCGTGTGCTTCTCAAGTGGTACTACATATTTCTTTTTAGTTGAATTATAGCCGTCTAGTAAACGTGTCTATGAGATATGTACTTATTTGCCTTTCAACAAACAAGAAGAGCCACTTTACCATATTTCACAAGTTAAAAAAGAGTATACATGGTTAATTTAAGAAAATTTTACACTATCAGTTATTTTCAGTTGTCGTATCTGATAATTTAATTATCTTATTTTCAATAATTCAAATTCCACATTTTTTTGAAGTTTATATGTAAATATTATTTGGTTGATTTAATAGTGTAAAATATTTCTTATACCGACAGTACAAAACGTAAACTCAAACAAAATGCATATACTTACTGACATCCGATATTTACGTACCAAACCAGACAATCTTAGCTTTGCATTTAGAAATAGTCAAAGTAAGAATATCTATCACTTAACCATGATTAACTTATAAATGTGTTGATGAACAATCTTGCATTTGCTAATTAGGTACAAAATCAGGTGTAAGTAAGTTTAATAGTAAAAAAGTTAGCACGTAACAATTACAGAGCCAAAAAGAGCTGACCCCAAAAATGGATTGGATTAAAATGATTTTCTTGTACAAACTACTCGTAAGTACTAGCTCGGAATAATAGGGGAATAATATTAAGTTGACCATATACACGCATAGCAAATAGGAAGGATGCATTGATTTTTTAAGACCTATAGATAATTTAATTTAATTAAAGATATAGCCGGTGAAGGCCAACTTAACTATTGACCTGGCTTACTTAACAACATAGGCTTGCAGAGGAAAGGCAGCCCTTGGAGCCGTACCACCAAAAAGAAGATCAACTAATACTATAAAGTGTTCAAACTTAAGTAACGTAATTTTAAAAAAAAATAAGTGGATGCACCGAAAATTTTAAAGCAAACTAAATACTCCCTTCGTTTCAATTTATTTGTCTTGTTTTGACTTGACACAAAATTGAAAAAAATAATGAAAACTTTTGAGTTTTATGGTGTTAGCCCTCAACAGAGTGTTACTTCAGCTTTCCATCTGTTTCTGTTTTCAATATGCTTAACAAATCAACTGAAGATGCAGAAAAAAGAAGGTTCGGGCTTCACACCATCAACTATTTTTAAAAAGACAGACAAATTTAGGTAGCTTATTTGCTATAGAAAAATTTAAGTCGTGGTGTCTTACTGCACACATATTAAAAGATGGCTGATGGCTGATGGCTGGTGGCTGGTCCCTATAGACTTTTTACAACCAGTTTGGTACAAAAGTCTTCTTCCAAAATTATAGCATCTTCATCCTGAGGGATATTTTTAACCTCTTTTAATTGAAGCAGAAATGAAATGTAATGTTAGATTTCGTCTGAGGTTTGAAGAGTGTCCAAGTTACTGCAAACACTAACAACTTTGGAGTACTTCAGACTCAGTGAGATTAGAGAAACAAACACTAAGAAATATGCTTGTAGGAATCACTTGTTGAAACAATCCATCTCCATCAGCTAATGCTCTTTTTTCCTCCTCCCTTCCCCTGGATAAATTTGTATACCATGTTAATTCTGTTGGAGTAGTTCAAAGTTTAACCATTTGAACTCTGATAGAATGTCTCGTAAACCAACATGTTACCCGTTTCGTCACCCCAAACTGTTAGGATTTGAGAAAACAATAAATAAGCGAAGAACAAATAACACACAAATTTATAGTGGTTCACTCTCAATGCGAGAGCTACGTCCACTTTGCCGTTGCAAATTTCACTATAATCAAAGTAGGGAGTTTGTGTTTACAATTCTCTCTTGCTCACTTTTTCTCTTGCTCAACCCAAGAAAGAAAACCGCGCCTTAGTCTATATTTAGCGAAAACTATGGCGAACATAATACAAGCCCGAAATTCCAAAAATACCCTCCACTAAATAACCTTACATTACCACCCGCTTCTCCAACCCCACGTCGACCTGACCTCTCAGGTCGATCAACATTCCACACTCTGCGTATTCATAGTGTCGGCGATGAATTAGGCTCCATAACTCAACACAAACCTTCAGTTGTACGAGCATAGTAGTATAATAAAGAAAAAGCAAAAGATGTCGAACAAGAGAGGGTAGAAGGACTACTCCAGCAATTCATTCTAAAATCATCCCGAAAGAGGAAATTAAGTTTTACAATAGGAGGAATAGAATCCAAAAGACATCAGTTTAATATGACGAAAACGAAAATCATGTGAAACGAAGGAGATAGTCTTGCCCTCTTGCCGCAAAACCAGAAAACTAAACAGTTCAACAGTCATTTAGCCGACTGACTGATGACTACGAAGAAATAGGGTGCTTGTGATCAATGCTTTGGTAGGTTGGGTGTTCCAGTCAAGGCGAAACATGGAGCGGTGGCATCATTCCAGCTCATATATGACGATAACTTTGGTGATATAGGAGATCCTAGAGAAGGTGAAGAAGAGTCTCCACAAGTTCCCGTTTTTTCACATTGAGGAACCTGATCATACATCAGCATTTTTGGCATCTCTTCCACCTCAAAGTGCTTCTTCACAGGGGTCTCTAGCTGGTACATTGAAGACTGATCCACAAATCAAAAACAGACGACATTAAGAAACAACTCTAATCTCACAGAATCACAAGACTACATGAGTAAGGGATTTTTTCATTTTTGCCCGATTGGTGCTAGCCAAAATAAACAAAACCTATACACTGATTACATATATATATATATATATATATATATACATATATATATATACACATATACACATATACACATATATACATACACATATACACATATATGTATACATATATACATATGTATATATGTATGTATATATATATATATGTATATATATATATATGTATATATATATATACATATATATATATATATATTGTGTATACAATATGTATATTATACGTATATTTATATTTAATATACAAGACCTATATATTTGCTGGCTATTATTCTTTTGAGTGGTCCAAAATTGTAATTATTCCTATAGAAAGGGCCTAGGACCATGAAAATAACTGACAAAAGCTATGGAAGAACTGAATTAAAGAAGTAACCAAAATCCTACTCACCATTGATTTCATTGAGAGTTTAGGTGCATGTGGAGATGCTACAAGCTGCACAGGAATATCTGTCATATGAAAAATCAGAGTATCAACTGCTTTATAAAACAACAAAAAGACATGGTTGCTCAAGTTGACTTTTATATTACCATTGTCTAGTCCAACTTCCTTCAGAAAATAATCCATGTCCATCACCTTTCTCTGTGCTTTGATGCACTTCTGATGATCATGCAGAAATTGTTCTTCAGCTATTAAATTTGGAATATTTGCTGCTGCTGCAGCACTCAGTTTCTTATCAAGCCCCTTCTTGGAACCCTGCTGTGCTGATGGCTTGCTCGAGTTTGTAAGATCAGTGAGCGCTTTCCTGCCACCCTTAGCAAAGTTTTTAGTGGCAATAAGGTCTTTCGCGATGGAAATTACACCCGTGGAGTAATTTTTCTTTGATGCCTGCAGAGAAGAAGGCTTTGCTGAGTTTGAGATGTCATTAAGTGCTTTTCTTCCACCAAGCCCTCCTCCTTTCTTCGAGGCCTTGGAAGTATCATTCTTTCCAAACAAAGAAGCCCCTGCGAAAGATAAAATCTAGTGAACCAACAGTAGTAAATCATAGCATCATACACTCTATGGTAATATAATGAGGTTAGGTAATGAGGATTCTACTACCATCAAAATGTATACTGATATTCTGATCCTGAAGTGTAGCCATGTATTCGTGTCCCAACAGAATTTGGAGAAAATTCCTGCACCATGTAAATGAGGTTATAACATGAAATGAAAGCAAAACATGATTGATCACATACAGAAAGTACAAGCAAAAACAACAAAGAAGTTCATTAGCTCCACGAATTTTTTTAGTGTACTATGATGTTACGTTACAATTCAGTGTGTATTGGTTTATATTCTCTATTCAATCATTCAGAATAACTTTTGCAGTGGTAGCAAGAAACAGAATTAGCAAAGATCAAATAAGCTGGTAACGGCTCTCCCAGATAAGCACAGTTCAAATCCCGTGCAATCAGGGCATATGGTCAAGAAAAGATTCTCTAAATGCCATATTCAAGAAGGAAATTTTAAATCAGACAGTTAATACACCCTTGAGGACATAGTGTTTTTCCCCCATAATACTTTGCAACAAAGAAATAAACGTTATATACAAGAATCAAGCTTATATAATGTGGAATTCCCGTGAATTTTTCAGTGTACTATGATATATATTCGATAGAAAGACTCGATGTGTATTCTCTGGAACCATGAATTTGCAGTAATAGCAAGAAACAGAACTAGCAAGTACTTCTATCAATCAGGGGCAAAAGGGATAAGACAAACTTAGCATGAATAATTTAGTAAAAATCCGAGGGCTTTTATCCAACGGAAAAGTGGGATCATCAACTTAAACCCCAAAAGAAAGATAGAAAGAAACCCCAATTACGAGATGTATAAAAGTCGAGATTTAAACATAGAATCACAGCAGCTAAAAGAAAATAAAAACTAGAATCGTCATTCTTGAAGTAAACATCTACTTTTCTCAGCGATTAGATAGAAGAACACAAAAAAACTCACAGAATATAGAAATTTACAGCCTTCTTCTGTGAAATTTACAGTCTATTGATGATTTTCTCAAAGTTCTTTCTCTTTGTGTTTTTCGCCTAAGTTTTGAAGTTGCAGAACTTCTTCTGGCGAAAGTAAATATAGAGGGACGTTGGAGGAGCCCCTCCCAACGGTCATATTTCGCCCCCTTTTGCTTAATTGCCGTGGTTTAAAGATGCTAATTACAACTTTTCCAACTTAATTAGATGATATTAGGTATTCCCAACTTTCTTCTTCATTTTCATTTGTGTATTAATGGTCTAAAAATATTTAGACAACGAGATAATTATAGAGAGATTTGATGCCAAACATTAATTAGTATTTGATAAAAATAATATTTACTTGTTATATTAAGTTAAACTATAGTGATTGTGTAAAAATACTTTATACTGAAAGTATATATAATTAAAATTTTTAATTTGCAACTTTTTAATTAGTAACTTGATAAATATTGTAGCTTTCATGTTATAATAGATTTAACAATACTAGTTGTGTTAAAAATTTAAGCTACCAATATATATAACTTAAAGCGCCGATTTAAAAATAAAATAAATTGTTTGAGTTTTCATTTTCTTCCAACTCTCTTCCCTTTCTATGAAAAGTAATTGAAGAAACTCTGTTGAGAAATTTGTGAGATTATCAATATTCAGTTTCTATTGTTCTGTTGTGTAAAAATATTTGCACTCTCAAAATATATAACTTAAACTTCTTCTTTCTTTATTTGGATTTTGTTGGCATTTTTGAATTACAAAAATAAAATGCCCTTTGGGCAAAATTTATTTTAAAAAAACAAAAGTCCTGATGTGTAGAATATTTGGTGCGTTTTCTGTAACAAAGTCAGGATGGCCGAGTGGTCTAAGGCGCCAGACTCAAGTTCTGGTCTTCGTGAGAGGGCGTGGGTTCAAATCCCACTTCTGACAGTGATTTTTTTTTTAAGAAAAACTATATTGTCAAACAATTCAAGTGTACAACAAACATATCATCATTTATATGGTTGTTCAATATCACGTTTATATGGAACAAAAAAGAAAAAAGAGAGTTTGTAAGAGTTTTGGATATTGAGCAGAGTTTGGTTTTGACTTTGAAATTTTGTTTTCTTAGACAATTATTATTAGGAAATCTGACAGATATAGCGTATTTAAATTAATAATTAATTAGACATAATTTCACGAGACACCCAATTGGACTTAGAAAGGAACTCTAAAGAAGATTTTGATTAGATTTGAAGGAATATGTTCCATGCTTTTTATTGATCATTATGTACAATATATATAGTGTTACATAATTATCTACACATTTATAAACTAGGTAATTATTCTTCCTAATTACAATTAGACTACAATTTTACCTAATATAGGAGATGTACAATATTCTATCATACCCCCGCAGTCAAAGCGGGAGGTTATCGTACGCTGAGACTGGCTCGAAAATCATCAAAGAATATGCGCCGAAGCCCCTTTAGTAAATATGTCAGCAAGCTGATATCGAGAAGGAACATGAAGAACACGAACTTGGCCACGAGCCACTTTTCACGTACAAAGTTAATATCCATTTCAATGTATTTAGTGCACTGATGTTGAACGGGATTTTCGAAGAGGTATATCGCACTGACATTATCACAGTAGACCAATGTAGTCTTGTGGATTGGGCAGTGAAGTTCCAATAGAAGGTTGCGTATCCAACAAGACTCAGAGACAACATTCGCGACTCCTATGTACTCAGTTTCGACTGGATCAAGACAGAATAGGTTATCTTTTAAAAGACCAAGAAAACAAGTTATCTTCAAGAAAGACACAGTAACCTAACGTGGAGCGACGAATGTTCGGACAGTCACCCCAATCAGCGTCAGAATAAGAGGTGAGACCAGAGAGTGTGGACTTGTACATGTAGAGGCCGAAGTGAAGAGTACCTTGAACATAGAGCAAAATACGTTTGAGTGCATTCATATGTGCATCCGTTGGGCTGTGCATATGTAAGCATATTTATTGCACAACATAGGATATATCTGGTCTCGTGAAAATGAGATATTGTAATGCTCCTGCTAAACTGCGATAGTGAATTGGGTTGGCATACAGAGAACTTAAAGAGGCACTGAGTTTGGAATTAGTGTTCACCCGTATGTGGGCCGGTTTGCAATACGTCATGCCTGCTCGATCTAGGATCTCTTCGACGTATTTTTTTTGACAAAAAAAAAAGTCACATGCATGTCGCGTAACAGTAATGTCTAAAAATAGCTAAGGGGGGCCAAATCCTTCATAGCAAACTCAAAGGCGATGAGTCACATGATAGATCGGCGAAGTGTATCAGAAGATGTAGTGAGGATGATATCATCAACATATAGTAGAATGTATGCCATGTCATTACACTGTCGCACCCATTTTTAACACCCCCCCCCCCCTACACACACCGCGAAGAAGAGGGATCTAACATGGTTGTGACGTATCGGTGATTAATTAAAATTTAAGGAGTCGCCACCTAATTATTCTACGGTGAATTAGGGCACCTAAATGTTAATATAAATGTTACAAGATGAACTCCGATTATTGGTCTGCTAATCTATGAGATTTTGGATAAGAATTCTTTATTATCCTAAAGGGAAAGAATTAGGCATCCTTTAAAATCCACTAACTATAATTATCCGGTCAAACTTAGGTTGATTATTATGCCAAGGAAAAATGCATGTTTAAAAGTATAAAGTTAATTAAAAGGATGTTGCAAGTGGTTAATTAAAAGATGCATTTTGACAACATAAAGATTTTTACCACTTACATTCTTTTTAAGGAGTCTCGCAAAGGTGATTGCATTGCATTGTTTATTTAATACATGTAAAATTAATTTTTTGGATAAAAGCATGCATTTGTATGGCATTATTTATAAAATACATGTAAAGTTGATTTTTGAAATAAAAGCATGCATTTGTATGACATTGTCCATAAAATACCTACTTTTGGCAATTGATAGTAAGGGAAAAAGTAAATTATTTGTAATGCAAAGAAGTGATTTTTACAGAAATCACTTTAAATCGCAAATTGGATAAAAATAAAAACCTTATTTGTATGATTAATAACGCGAATAAAGGATGACCAAATTATTTTGAAAGTTTTAAACATGCATGACGAGCCTAAAATAAATAAACTAGCGGCGGATTTCTAATTTTTAAACTACTCTATTAATTTATCTGTTCAGGGCCTAATTATTCTAAGTATTCCCATGATCGCACAAAGTTGAGTAATTAAATTACAATAGAAAAATAAAAATGGCAGGATTGAGGAATTAAAAACAGCGACTAGGGTGGGTGCCGATGTCATCCCGCCCTATTTGTTTAGAAGTCCCAGGGCAGGAGATGCAATGAACATGGATGCAGGTCTTCGTTTGACAATAGTCATGATGAGTCTCGTAACAAGACTCTTCGTTGCTCTCAATGCATTTCATGTAAACGAAAGAAAAGAAAAGAATTAGCAGACGGAACATGAAAATATATATAAAGTATAGCTATGAAACAGTTGACAGAACCTAGTAAAAAAATAGACAAGTTTCACACTTTGGCATATAGCTAATCAAACAAAAGATCCAGAATGCCCAGACACACATAGAGCGCCACATTGACTATTCTCAGACTCATGCATACAGATTCGTGACCACACTAGTAAACATTTAAGACTAATCAATGCTATAATACCATGACCAAAGAAAACACGTGAACACATATCTAAACTTACAAAGCAACCAAAGTTTTATTACTACTAAGCATAATCTCAAACATGTAACAGAACTAGACATGATCACACTACAAACCTTAACTAGCATAAAATCATGATCTCTTCAAAGAAATGAAAGTATACAGTCCTATTAATCGCCTATGTCATAATGTCTGCCACACAAAATACCAAGAAAAGAAGCATGTACATCACATAACTCTGAATATAAACCTAGCATAGTATGTTTAAAGCATAGACAGTCAACTAAACAAACATCATAAGATATTCCACTGATCACAATCCCTTTAAACATCTTGGAAATTTAGCTAATCCTAAATCTTAATCTATACTACAAGTGTTAAGACAACATACATATCATATAAGTTAGATAAAGACCTAACACAACATATCTGGATACTGATAGTCAACTAAGCAGGCAAAACATACCTAAACAGTAGCAAACATCATAACCTTTTTAAACATCTTCAGCACATTGTATTAAATATAAAACTTAACCAAATAACTCAATAAGCAAGAAAATATTTAGATTCACTAAAGCAGGCTAAACCGACATCCTATTCAGATATTAATGAATACAGTAATATGAACAAACCAACAAATGATTAAATACCAAACAAATGCAAAAAATTATAAGCCAAGAGGATTTTTGTGTTTACGGACCTTCTCCGGGCAGCGAACTGAGGCGTCATTTTGAATCATTGAATCCGCTCGGAGAATTTATTTTGGGATTCTGATTTTCTAATTTTGGAATTCTGATTTTTCTGATTTTGGACCCGGTTTCGATTTTTGACCCGACCCGAAACAACCGGAAACGTGAAGAACAAAAGGGGATTTCCTGAGGATTGAAACTAGTATTCAACGGGGATTTTCATATTAAAGTTTATGAAACAAAGAGGAGTATTTTCTAAGCAAAAAATTTAGGAACAATCAAACCATCTTCTTTTCTGATTTTCCCCTCCTTTTAGATGTCGTTTTTTCGTTTTTGACCTCGGACCCGACTTTCGATTTTCGATTTTCGATTTCTTTTCGGACCCCAACCCTTAAAATGAAGAACAAGGGGGGTATTTATAGATGGACTCCCCCAAAAAACCGTTCACCCCCATACCCCTTTTCAATTTCGAGTTTGAAATTCAAATAAAATAGGCAAAGATGACGATTTTGGAAGTGGATTTGAGGGGTACATGTCGCTGGTTTTGGGGGATAGGGTATGGGCGAAGTGACCGGAGGGGTGTGGTGGTGTCAGGGATGGTGGGTGAGGGGTGTGGGTCACGATGTCAGCGATGGTGGGTGAGGTGCGACTGGTTTTTTGGGGGGATAGGGTTTGATTTGAAAGAGAAAGGTGAAGGGTTTTGTTTTGGATTAGGTTTTAGGGAATAAAATGGGTTGGGGCGAAATGGGGTTGGGCCGGGTTTTTGGGTGGCCGATTGGGCTGGTTTTTTGGTGGGTTGGTTGAGTGTTTTGGGTGAGGAGGGAAAATGAGTTGTGGGTTAAAATATAAAAGGGATTTATTATTATTTTTTTAAAATGCTTTGAAGAAATGGAAATTATGAAAATAACGATGTGGTAATAATAAAACATAATATTTATGAAATGATTATTGCTTAAAATAATAATAAAATATACGGTGCCGTTTTGCGAAAATGAAATAACATAGAATATTATGGTAAAACTATGATTATGATATTAAAAGGCAAATGATAGTAGAAAAATATGAATAATGATAATGATAATAAATAATGATATTGAGAATAGACGACGATATTAAATGCCTTATATATATATATATAATTGTTTTGAGGTATCAAAATATTTTAAATCGCAAATAAATAATCGGAAGAGATGGGACAAATTGGGTGTCATCATACACTTGCTATAGATGAACAATGAATGATCAGATCTACTATGTGAAAAATCGATAGATGATACTAAATAAGCAAATCGTTGGTACCATACACGAGGAGTCTGCTTCAATCCATAGAGTGATTTCTTCAAAAAACACACATAATCCGGATGAACTAGATCCCTGAATCCCATAGGCTGATGCATAAATAAGGTTTCATGAAGGTCCTCATGCAAGAAGACATTTTTTTATGTCAAAGAGAGCATTGATTTCTCCTTTCATTCTTCTGAAGGCGAAGCAAGAAGGAAAAAGACATTCATTTCAAAACTATGAGGTGAGAAGAAAACTGAAAAGAAAGAGTTATGAAGAAAGCTACGGGAAAGCAACTCATTTCTTTTTTATCGACTATATGTGCAAAAGGAATAATTCTAGCTAACAGTTGATGAATGGGCAAAGATTTGGACAATGTAATACTGAGAACGGTCTAAATAGTCATCGATTTCACTACCGGCTGAAAGTTTCATCACAATTCACTCCTACCTGTTGAGTCATGCCATCACCTACAAGACGGGCCTTGTGCCTCTCAAAAGAACCATCAGATTTCTTTTTATGTCAAAAAATCCACATAGAACGAATAATATTAGCATCAGGAGGACGGGGTACTAGATCCCACGTCTTATTTTCAATAAGATCATTATATTCGTCAATCATTGCATTATTTCAATTAGGATCGGACAAGGCGTATTTTGAATTACGGGGAATAGGTAAAGGGGCAACCGAAGTGGATAAGTTAAATAGTCGTTTAGGTTTGGAAATGTCGTGCATAGCATGAGTTTCTATCGTCCATATGGGTGTCGCGGAGGGGGTGGTGGATGGGATCAGCAAGTGAGCGATGATCAGAGGTTGGCCGAGACTAGGCAGCGGTGTCGGGGAGAAGTGGTGGGGGCACTAGCCGGGACGATGAGGCAGTGATGTCGGACAGCCGAGTGGGACTGTTCTGAGGTACCTGTGGAGGGTTGTTTGGCCCACCCGACACAGGACAGTGGGAGGTGGGTCGGGGCGTCGGTGACGGTAGCGACTGATTTTCAAGTGATGAATTAGAATGAGATTGAGACTATCATTTAAGAAGTCATAGCAATTTGGAGGTGGAGAATGGAGTTTTGCAAAAGGGAATTGTGACTCATCAAATATGACATGCCGAGAAATGATTATCTTTCAGCTGGACAAATCGTAACAGTTGTAACCTCGATGATTAGGGGGTAACCAAGAAATACACACGGGGTGGACCTAGGTTGTAACTTGATTTGTGTGGAGGGATGGAGGGAGTAGCACAGACATCCGAAAGTTCATAAATGCTTATAGAAAAGATCCTGAAGATAGAGAACTTGAGTGAGAGACTTGTGCTTCAGAGACTTGTTTGGAAGAATGTTCAAGAGATAGGTTGTCATTGATAGAGAGTAATGCCAAAATATGGGGGATAGAAGCGTGAGCAAGGAGGGCACGAACTAAGTTGTTTATAGTTCTAATTTTTCGTTTGACTTTGCCATTTTGTGGAGAGGTGCGGGGACAGGAAAAATGAAAAACAAGGTCGTATTTGTCGCAGAAAAGTTTGAATTAATTATTATCGAATTCCCTCCCATTGGAAACATTTAATATTCTTTTTAAATTGTGTCTTAATGAAAGCGCTGAATGAAGAAAAAATAGAATAGACTATATACTTATTACCAATGGAAAAAGTCCATAGGAAGTTTGAATAATCATCTAAAAACAACATATAGTATCGATGACCGACCGTGCTTAAGATAGGAGAAGTCCATAAATTACTGTGTATTATATCAAACGACATGAAAGTACAAGTGGATGAAGAATAAAATGGCAACTTGACATGTTTCCCAAAACACAAGATTCACAAACAGAAGGAGAAGATACATATTTGAAATCAATAAATTTATTTTTGCTAAGGGAGCGTAAAATAGAGTCTCCCAGATGTTCTAATCTATTATGCCATAAAAGAGACGAAATTGCGGCAAAGGTTGATAAATAAGAAGTTGGGTGGCTGACGGATGTTGTGATAGGATAAAGGTCCCATGTGCTATTATATCTCATTATTCGCATCCATGTTATAAGGTCCTTTACAGAAAACCTGAAAGGATCAAATTCAATGGAAACATTATTGTCGGATGTGAAACAACACACAAAGATTAAATTTTTGATAAGTTTCGGGGCATAGAGGATATTTTTTAAAGCTAACGGGGGGTGTGGTGGGGAGAGTGATAATTGTCCATAACCTCGAATGGGAATGTCTTGTCCACTACCAACAATAATATTACGATTTAAATTTCTTATATTGAAATAAGATGAGAGAGTACCTTGAGATGTCGTCATATGAGATGTGGCGCCAGTGTCCATATACCAACTATCATCAGTAGCGTTGAGAGACATCGTATTCGTAGCCGCCACAATATCTGTTGGTGCGTAGGTTGAAGGAGAAGAAACATGTGCACTGTATGTCTGATGTAGACGTGAGCCGAGGATGTCGAGCTGGGCCTGTTGGGTCGGAGGTTGGGCAAGGTGGAGTAGCCCAAGTCGGTGGGGCCTACGTAGACCATGGTGGGTAGGTATCCCACGGCGGAGTTGCTGGCCGGCAGTGGTTGTCTCTCCCGCCACTGTTGCTGCTCCCTCCACGGCTGTCGCGGCCTTTTGCCTGATTTTTTTTCTCTATGGTAATTTCGGGAAGGCGGGCCACATTTTGGGTCTGTGGGTTGCTGGTTGTGTGAACCGGAACTCGTGCCCCTTTCGTCGGCAGATGTGCCACCTGTAGTTACGACGGCGGCGTTGGCAGTGCTCGCATTAGCCGCAGCCTGCTTGATTTTTCGGGTTTCTTCAAGGATAAGTATCGAACGAGCCTCATAGAATGGAGGCAATGTCGTGCTTTGTTGGAGGATGGTAGAGATGCTGTCATAATTTTCATTCAAACCAGCAATGAGTTGCATTACCAATCATTGATTTGTGACCTGTGCACCCACATTTGAGAGTTGATCGGCAATAATCTTAAGTTCTTGACAATAGGCCGATGCATTAGGAAAATCATCATGCTGAATATCCTTAAATTGATTTTCCAAATACAAGGTACGTTGTGTCTTGTTATCATGAAAAATACTCTCCAAACGCTCCCACGTTTGTTGTGCAGTGGCGTCGATTTCAATGATCGTATGCAATAGATTGTTCGAGATTGTTCCGTAGATCCATTGTAGAACAATATCACCTAGGCGTGACCAAAGTTCATCTGCAGAACCATCACGTGTCCCAGAGGCTCGGCCGAGGGCTTGGATTTAGGAGGGATGATGTGGTCAATGACTTTGTACACACGACAATGGATCTTAAATAATTCCGCCCAGGAGGAGTACTGAACTTTTTCCATCTCAACGGTGATAGGGATGAAGTTCTTGATATTGTTAACAGCAAGAGCATAATGGAATTTGGATTGTTCAGCCATTGAGAATTTTGGAGAAGAGGAGGGGAGGAGGTTGCCGAGAAAATCAAGAAGAGAGAGGAGGAGGTCGGCGGCTAGTGTGGGAATTTTTAAGGTTTGGCTGCTGATACTATGAAGGAATATGTTTTCTGCTTTTCATTGATCATTATGTACAATAAATAGTGTTACATAATTATATACTCCTTTACAAACTAGGTAACTATTTTTCCTAATTACAATTGGATTACACTTTCCTAATTACAACTGGACTATAATTTTACCTAATATAGAAGATGTAAAATATTCTATCAAGATCCATAGTGTTTGAACAAGCAATCTTTTTCTTTTTTCCAACTACATTATAAGTAGCTTTTTTTTAGTATATACAATTTATCAACTAAGAATTTATTGTCGAGTGCATACCAAAATTTGAAGCATCCAACCTTGTACTTCGAATACTAGTACAATTCTTAACAGTTTGAATATTACAGAACCTATGGCAAATGATTCCAGATGTTTAGTTGATCGTTGACTCATGCTAAGACCAAGAACATTTGAGGAATATAATGTTTTAGAGGATCGAGGATAGCTACAAGCAAGTTGAGGGGAACATAGTTGAAGAATAAGAATTAGTATAGCATGAAATCCCTCAGGCATAAGATGTCTGATTCTAAGTCATCGTGCCGCACAACATGACAAGCAGTTTCTTCGTAACTTTAGGTAGTTGTCTTTTTTCAACTTATGTAGTAAATATACATATGCATCATAAACTCAATACTTTGGGTAGTTTTGTTGCTTGAGACGTATATTTAGGATTCTAAATTTTTCTTGTTACACTCTTTCAGACTATTTAGGTTATTTTTCGTCGAAATTTATCTTTAATTTGTCTCAGTTATTATTATCTTACATCCCGCTATTGTTTATATATCGAATCTTATCAAGTGCCGCTATAAAAAAAATTAAACATAAATAACCGTTCACTAAAATAATAATACGGCAATATATATATTAATGTATAGCATACAAATAATATATATTTTTAATACATAATAATATATATTTTTATATATTTTGCTAGCAAATATAATTATTCTGGCCGATCAGCCAAATGTTTAATTTGACCTTCTTTTTATGACGGATAGGTTTTTTATAATGTGGTTTCATCATGGCTGGGGTAGAGGTGTTTGTGGGACCTATATAGCGTCATGGAGCTGGACTATCTAAGAACTTCGGGTCATTGCACAAATGCTTCTACTTTGGGGGTTCTTTAATTTTTGCCGTTCATCACTATCACTTTTTGCACAAACATAAATTTAGATTTTGCTATGTATATGTTTATATTTCGCTCAGCATAAATTATTATAATATATCACAAGTTATATCGGACACGATAAAATTTTTCAAAATTTAATATAAAAATGGCCAAATATACATCAAACTCCACAAAATCAGGCACGTTATTCAACTCATAAATAATAAAGAACATATGACCCAAAGTCATAACTCTAATTCTAGAACACTATAATAAATTTTAAAAATGCTACACAATTTATGTCGCATAATTTAATTTCTACAGGACTTACAGGACTTATGCTGAGCGAAGCAAAAGTATTGTTTCTAAAGATAGATGTTACGCAACTTATGCTAAGAGAAGCATGTCTGAGTATTTTCATTAAATGAGTGGCAAGGGCAAAATTAAAGACCACATATATGAAGGGAAAAATTTAAAAGTGATGTGTTTGAAAGACAATCCGTGCAAAAACTTCAGGCAATTCGCACAAATGTCCTTTTCTAGGGGGTTTTTAATTTTTTCCCCTCAAATTGGAAATCTGTAATGTTTGCCTTTTACCTAAAAAATTCTGGGTTTTGGGTTCTAACACCATCTCAGTAAAAAATTACAAAAAAATAAATCACTAGGCAGAGTTTGCCTTCAAGAGGCAAACTATGTCTTGCGAAATCCAAACTTTATCTTGCGAATTCTTTTTAATTTTTGAGTGAGCGAGATTCAAACTAAGGACCTCGGGATATTTTCAGCCATTTTTTTAAGCAAAGGGTAATTATTAAAATCCAACAATTTAAGAGGCAAAAAATAAATACTAGTGCCTTTGAAGGCCAATCCGCGCTAAACATTGAAAACTTCAAGAACTTCTGCTTTGCCTTTTGAGCCGAAGAACTTCTGCCTTGAAAATTTTGATAGGAAGCGTTTTTTCCTTAATTACACGATAAATCCAGATTAGTCAATGACCCAAAACATGAGACGAAGGAGAAATTATAATTATCCCGAATTGAGCGAGGGACCAATTTTTTAAGGTCACTTATGAGTGCCAAATCTCAACCATGTAAATATATCTCTTATTCGCATCTTATTTACTCTGAGCAAAAACTGTGTCAATAAATATACGAAAAAGAGGTGCACTCATATCAGGGTTTATTTGAAGTAAATTCCAGTAAGGATTTATGCGCACCCGTCAATAAATTTCATAAAGAAAACATTTATTTTCCTGTGCTTTCCCAACCCAACAAAATGTCCGCACATTACTAATAGTTAGGCTTCCGAGTGACCCAGTCATTTCATTGAATCATTCACACTAAATAGGGGGGGAAATGTGATTCTCAATAAATATCTAAATTACTTTACTATTTGTAGTGAGATGTTAAGTAACCCTCCATCCTTAATTAAAAGTCTCGGTTTCGAGCTAGAATAAAGTCGTTTACCTTCTAAAATGAGACTTCCTGACAAATCCAGATTAGTCAAACTCCGAAGCAAATAACGAACACTAGATGAGATAATAAAAAACCCAAAGAAGAAGAAGAGAAATGAGATTTATTGCGGTAGTAGATCATCCCAAGAATCTCTACGAAATAAAATTTAAAAAGGAAAAAATGGAAAATTATATATTTTTTTCTAATTTTATCATTAAGTATCTGAAGTTTATTGATCCAACTAATCTAAATTCTCATCGAGTAAGCCGCTAAATGAGATATAGCTTTCCCTATTGAAGAAAAGTTGTTTATTCCAGTAGCTCTCTACCGAGAATGATGTAGCCATGGTGGGCTTAAAGCCCAATTGGTCTAGCATGATATTCAGCATGGGCCTAGGTAGAAGTAGTTTCAACTTTTATAGTAAAAAAATATCAACTTCGGTATCCTTCTCTTTTTGTTTTTAATACTGAGTGGAAGGTAGGTTTGAATTTTAAAAGCTGTTTACTAAGACAAGTTAATGTTAGCAAGTCTACTATGACAGAATATAGGTTATAATCATAAACAATTCAGAAGCATCAACAAACATGGACTTTAAAAAAGAGTTATGGAAAAGAGAAGATGTGAAGCGAATAATGTTAGTACTACTTTTTGATCCCCTAAAAGTGGATTACACTAAACATGTTTTCCCCCTAGTTTTCAAGGTTCAAAAATCTTCAATCACATGAATTGTAGGGATGAATAGACTGAGCACTTCCTACTTTAGCGTGTTTTATACGGTGTAAATTTGAATTAATTGAGTCACTGAATTTCAAATAGCGAATGACTATATAACAAAAAAGCTCTCTTTCAGTGCAGTAGAATAAGCAGAAAAGGTATTATTAAGATATAAAAAAAAAAAAACCAATTAAAGTTTTTTTCTTTCTATGCGCGATGGTAAAACGATTTTAAATCTCGTTTGCAAGTTCACGTCTAACAACTTATCTATTAAGTATTGAACTGCGTCTGATATTTGAGTTAACATACTTAATTGAGTCAAAGCATGACTTAATTTTAAGGTACGTAATTTACTTTGCTAATTATATTCTGGGTTGATTTCAGAGATGATCACTCAATTTTTATTTATTGCAATTAAAGTTGCTAAATTATTTTTTGTGAGAAAAAAATCTCTCAACTTTATCTACGTATTACGAAATATATTAAACTATCTCTTATAATACAAAAATAATAATCAACTTTGTCTATGTATTATAGAAAACCATTAGGAGAAAGATAAAAAAAAATATTCTACATAAACCTTAACTACATTTGAATAACTTTTTTGTTGCATGAAAATTGTTTAGGGACTCGTTCTGATTCTCAAGCAAAGTTGGATTATTTTTTATTACATAAAATAATTTATTTACTTTTTGTGATACTTCAGCAAAATTACCTCATTTTTGTACTATAAAAAATAACTTAATAATTTTAGTACAATAAAATAAAAATTGAGTGACCTTATGTGAAATAAACCATTATATTCCTAACTGAGTCTCAAGTCTCAACCATGCAAATATATGTCCAGTAACTACTTCCAAAATAATCTTTTTCTTCCCGGCAAAACCTGATTTTCTATAAATATGAGTAGACTATAGGTTTTTGCTCTCGTATTGCGTGTTTTTCACTTCGTTCAGTTACATTGGGTTTTATACAACTCTACCTTGGTGATTAAGTTCCGCTTTAGTTGGTGTGAAATGAGCGAATTCTGTAATTTCAAATTATTTGTCATGATTTATAAAAATGATTGTCTCAAACTATTTTTTATTTTAGATGTTCAAGACAAAAATAATTTTTTTTGTCATTTTATCATTAGTAGTAATTGTTGTTGTAGATTACAAATATTTCAATAGATTAAGTATTTAATGAAAAGATATAATATTTTAAGACATAAATTAGGTTAATATTATCAAATTTTCCTCTTAATTAGTGTTTTTAAAGAAACATGTAAAAAAAAATACGACCGATAATTTGGGACGGCGGAAGTGAAAGAATATAATCCATTGATTATTTTTATTAATGAAAATGTATATATACAATTTACAATCTCCAAATACAGAAAATCATATTCCTACTATACTACTAATATCCTAATTATACTTGTACAAACATTCTACAATTTTATGGTAAATTTGTACAACAAATTTGACTTCAACAATGTAAGGCTCGGATCCCGTGATATACATGTTATACAACTATGGGCAGTGTATATCACGGGTATATTCTGTCACACCCCTGCAATCATAGTGGGTGGTTGTCGTACGCTGAGACTGTTCCTAAAATCTTCAAATAGAACAAAGGGGAGACCATCAGTAAATATGTCTGCAATCTGGTATCTCGAAAGGACATGGAGGACGCGTACTTGTCCACGAGCTACCTTTTCTCGAACAAAGTGTATGTCTATCTCGATATGTTTAGTGTGCTGATGTTGGACTGGATTTTCAGAAAGATAGACTACACTAACATTATCACAGTAGAAACTCACACACCACATTGGCTACGCCTCGATACTCAATCTCCGCACTTGATCGTGATAAAGTAATCTAGCGTTTAGCCGACCAAGAGACTAAGTTATCCCCACGGAACATACAATAACCAGATGTCGAACGTCTGGTATCTGGACAGCCACCCCAATCAGCATCGGTATATGACACAAGAGTAAAGACGGAGGACGGATACAAATGCAATCCACAATCAAGTGTGCCTTGTATGTATCGTATAATTCATTTGAGCGCATGCATGTGCTCAATCCGCGGATCATGCATAAATAAACACACCTGATGTACTGCATATGTAATATATGATCTCGTAAAAGTAAGTTACTGAATAGCCCCTGCAAGACTACGATAATGGGTGGGATCCTCGTATGGTGTGCTAGACGTAGCACTCAACTTTGGTTTTGTATCAACCGGAGTAGAAGTAGACTTACAAGATGACATGCCAGCTCTCTCAATAATCTCTGCCGAATACTTTTTCTGTGAAAAAATAGACCACATGCATGACGAGTGAATGTTATGCCCAAAAAATAGCTTAAGGTCCCCAAGTCTTTCATAGCAAATTCAGAACTGAGAAGGGTCATGATAGACTTGAGTAGAATATTCTATGAGACAGTTAATATAATATCATCAACATATAAAAAAAATGTATGTCAGAGAAGTACCACGCCGATAGATAAACAGAGAATGATCAGACATGCTGTGAGAAAATCCATTAGTAGACACATAATCTGCAAACCTTTTATACCAAGCCCTTAGGGCCTGCTTAAGCCCATTTAAGGACCTCTTTAGCAAGCAGACATGACGAGGATAATTGGGGTCTTAAAACCCAAGGGTTGATGCATGTATACTGTCTTCTTAAGATCACTGTGTAAGAAAGCATTTTTTACATCTAACTGGGGAATAGGCCATGCTTTCGAGAGAGCTAGACTAAGCACAGTGCGAATGGTAGCCGGTTTGACCACCGGACTAAATATCTCTCTACAATCAACTCTAACCTGTTGTATTTTACCATCACCTACAAGACGGGTCTTATGCCTCTCAAAAGAACCGTCATAATTTTCTTTATGAGTAAAATTCACACAGACCGAATAATATTAACACCAGGTGGACGGGGCATAAACTCCCACGTCTTATTTTCAATAAGAGCATTATATTCGTCATCCATGGCCAATTTCCAATTCAGGTCATGAAGGGCATACACTAGGTTACGTGGTAGGGGTGATTTAGTGACATTAGAATTTAGATTAAAATGTTGTTTAGATTTTAAAATACCACATTGGTTACGAGTGACGGGCCCTTGACTTGAGATGGTTGGGGACAGGCTTTGGGGTGGTGGCTGAATTATTTCGGACTGGCCAGCTGGTAGTGGGCATGCTGGTCCAACAATTGGACGGGAAACTGGGAGAGGGTGGGACTGGCGAACAGGCAGTGGGCCTGCTGGACCAAGAACTAAAGCTTGCCGCGGGGAAGGTAATGGGCCAGCAGGCAGTGGGCCTGCTGGCCGAGAACATGAAGCTCCCACAGAACTAGGCCTAGCCGCGAGACTATTTACGAGATCTGAGGGGCCAGCAGGCAGTGGGCCTGCTGGCGGATCTGAAGAACTCGGGGGTGGGCCCACTGATGGATCATATACCGGGATGGCCTATCATCTAAAAAATCATAGGAACTAGACACGGATTTGTACAAATTAGCAAACAGACATTCATCAAAAATAATATGGCGACTAATGATGATTTTATTAGAAGATAAATCAAAATATTTGTAACCACGATGATTAGACGGATAATAAAAAAATACTCAAGCGGTTGACCAGGCTTGAAGTTTGTTAATTGTAGTGGACCGAATAAGTGGATATCACAAACACCCAAACACCCCAAGATGAGAATACGACGGGTCTTTATGATAAAGAATTTGTAGGAGAGATTTATATGCTAATCCTTTGTTAGAGAGGATGTTAAGGAGGTAGGTAGCCATTTGTAGAGCGTGATGCCAAAAAGAAAGAGGTAATGAGGCACGGGCGGGCGAGCAAAGTCCGGACAATATTATTAATGGTACACATTTTTCTTTCGGGCTTCCTATTTTGTGAGGATGTATGAGGACAAGAAAACTAAAAAAATATACCATTAGCGTCACAAAATTCGCAGAACGACCCATTATCATAATCCCTTCCATTATCACATTGAATATTTTTAATTTTCCGTTCAAATTGGGTACAGATGAATGCTCTAAATTTTAAGAATGTTGAAAACACTTAAGACTTTTTAGACAAAGGAAAGGTCCACAAAAAATTAGAATAATCATCCAAGAATAAACTATTATAACGATGGCCCATAGAACTTAAAATGGGAGATGTCCATAAATCACTATGAATAATGTCAAACGACATCAATGTACTAGAAGTAGAGGTTACAAAATGTAATCTAACATGTTTCCCTAAAGGACACGAAGGACAAATAGGAGCACTACTCATACTCTTACAATCAATAAATTTATTACTACGAAGAGACGCAACAACAGAAGACCCCAGGTGACCTAAACGGGCATGCCACAAGGACGGCGCAAGAAGGGCAAATATTGAAGGTGTGACTTGACTCGTGGACATGGTGGTGGTGGTGATTGGATATAGCTCGCCCCAACTATTACACCTCATTAGAGGTATCCCCTTCTTGAAATCCTTCACAGAAAATCCAAAAGGGTCAAAGTTAACAGAAACCCAATTATAAGTTGTGAATTTTCGGAATGACACCAAATTTTTAATTAAGTGAGGGGCATGAAGGATATTTTTTAGGACGAGAGGTAGATGTGGGGGGGGGGGGGGGATAAATTTGTGTGACCATAACCACGAATTACCAATAATTATGCCTAGATTTTTGCTCATATTAAAATAAGACGAGAGATTACTTTGTGCCGATGTCATATGAGAAGTGGCTCAAGTGTCCATGTACCAATTTGTGTCTGGAGAATTTAATCCAAGTATATCCATTGCGGCCTCGATATCTGTATGTGTCAGAAATATCGTTGTGCCTGCAGCCGCGAAGGCCTGCTGAGGCCGAGGCCCAACAGTAGGATGTCCAGACCGAGTATGCTGAAATTGTTGCGAATTAGGCCTCTGCTGGCCGACCGAATTCACTGGATAAGGAGCTGGAAATTGAAACGGGTAGTTAGGCCAGTTGGGCCACTGGCCAAGCCACTTCCTTGGCCTAGTAGCATGCGGTGGCCCTTGCCAGCTTCCAGCCGGACCCCTGCTACCGCCACTATTACCGTCGCGGCTGCCGCCTTTGTTGCCACCGCCTTTTCCGTTGGATTTCCGATTTTGACCCCGTTTTCCACCCTCGTTGTTCCAATTGGGAGTGGAATTAGCCGAAGATGATTGAGAGTAGGAATTTGATTGCGATTCTTCCATCATGGTAGAATTTGCCCAGGAGCGGCCTTTTTAGCCAACCCCGCCTCTTCAAAGGTGAGCATAGACCAGGCTTTGTAAAATGGAGGAAGTGAGTTGCTTTGACGAAGGCGTGTCCAACACCATTATAGGCCTGCAACCATTTGACGGACAAAACGATCATTAGTGACGGGTACACCAACGTTCTTGAGTTGATCCGTCAATTTCCTTAAGCCTTTTACAATAGGCTGAGACATTCGAAAAATCCTTCATGGCAACATGAGAAAATTCCTGCTCAAGAGTGACAGCACAGGAATTTTTGTTGTCTTGGAAAATATCACGCACCCTATTCCAATTTCATCGCCGTAGCGTCAGGCTCAATAATCGTCTGCAAGAGGTCTGTAGAGATAATGGAATATATCCACTGGAGAACGGTAACATTAAGGGTTGTCCATAACACCGGGTCATCCTCCGGGGCATGCACCTTCTCATTGCCTGTGACCGAGGGAATGATGTGATGAAGAACCTGATGTGAACGTGCGTGAACTTTAAATAATTCCACCCACGTCACGTATTGGACATTTTCCATCTCAAGAATAATAGGGATGTGGTTCTTGATGTTGGAGACTGTAAGGGAAGGATGAACCATGTTCTTTGATGTAGACATAACGAAAGAACAATATGTGAATTAAGGATTGGGAAGAGGAAGAAAATTTGGGAAGAGAAAAAGAAGATTGCACGGAAACCGAGGAGGTATCACGGAAACCGAGGAGGTATCACGGAAATCGACACGGGAGATAGGGGCTGCAGAAGTATTTTCGTGAGAATGTATTTTTGTCCTAGACTTTTGATATCATGAAAAAATATAATTCCTTGATTATTTTCATTAATGAAGAAGTATATGTAATCTCCAAATATGAAAAATCTTATTCCTATTATACTATTAATATCCTAATTATAGTTGTATAAGAATTCTACAATTATGGTAAATTTGTACAATAAATTCGACTTCAATAATGTAAGGCTCGGATTCCGTGATATACGTGGTGTACAACTATGGTCAGTATATATCACGGGTATACTTCTTTCAGTATATACATATAAAAGAGAATTGGGTCATTGAATTTCATCTTAAAAGCCATTTATGTTTCATATTCTTTTCCTTCCTAACAGATATTATGAGAGTAACCGTGTATTCTTCCATAATGTTCTAATCTGCTGACATGTCTGTGAATCTCATAAATTCATTGCACGGATATCATTTATTACTCATTTCCAATTTGTACTTAGAGTTTCTACTTTTTACGCTCATCCCAAATCTATCAGAAATACTTATACGCTTTTATATTTAGTACTCTGTGCTGATGATATCACTATTATCCACCATGGGTGGATGGGAAATATTGGAATTTAATCTAGTGGGGGACCTCCTCTTTTTAATTTTTGGAAACTTACTTTTTGTAAATTATCAAAGTTTCTCACTTTATGACCTGCAAATTGTACTCTTGTCTCCAATTCTTGCTTGCCCATACTTAACAGTTCCAAGTGAAAGAAAAGATAGTGCTGCCACTGCTTAGTGTGTTTCATTTGAAAGGAAATTGACTTTAACATCATAGCAATTGCTAATCTTATGATGTTTCAATTCTCAAATTGTTGTTACAACTATCGCGATAGGGATTAATGTGACAGTTTGTGACATTTGAAAGGAAATCATATATATTTATTAAGTTGTGTAAATTGGGGGATTCCTTCTTCAAAAAATTAACTATCCGAATAGGATAAAAACAATTTCTTTTGCTTTTATTAGATTTTTAAATGCCTTGTTATAAGAGAAGTTATTAATGTAGTTGTAAAAATAATTTCAAATTTGCTTTTGGTGTCACAGAGTTTGAAACTCAAGTGTGGGTTTACACTTCTTTTCCCCTTTTAAATTTCATTATTAAGTTTTTTTATTTCTCATTCAGTGCCGGTATCAATATTTGGCGTGATTAAATCCAGATTCGCGCAGGGAAGTTCCATATTGAGGGACAAAACACTTTCTAACAAAGACGAATCCATACTCGGAGACACTCGAACCCGAGATCATTAATGAAGAATGAAAGTGTAATTGTCACTCTATCATAATTCATATTGGTAAATTGTTTTTAGTTTAATCTATGAATCTAGTACAATGAAAAGAAGATTCTAGTTTCAGATATCTTGAATTATGCTCAAGTCCATTCCTCATGAATGAGGCCATATTGGTCCCTACATTGCTCTATCTTGACCTTCTTTCCCTCTAGCTGGTCGATAAGGCCGGATTTGGTTGCCACAGTTCCCCTACGCCACCTTGTTACGACTACCTATATACCATCAAGCTAATGAAAAGTCTAATCTCATGCTCAATACATAAATGTTACCCTCTTTATTTGATGTGTCTTAGTTATCGTACACGAAAGTTAAGAAAGTAAAAAAGTTTTTAAAATTGTATCTTAAATTAAAAATATGTATAATGTATCAAAATATCTTTTATCTTATTATCTTAAACAATTAACTCCCTCTGGTCCATAATAAATAATCTTTAAGGTTTTGACACATCCATTAAGAAAATCACTTAATAAGATTAATTATAATATTATTTAATTAAATTACCTTATTTCTCCTCAACATTAATAAAGAAGTATTGAAATACTTTTTAGAAATTTATTTTTTCTAAAATAAAAATACTTATTTTGGACAAAATTGAAAAACCAAAAATTCACTTAATGTGAATCAGAGATAGTATATGGAATGTTGTAAATATAGAATAACTAAAGATAAAAAGTGGTAATCTTTTAAACTGACTAAATATCTTATTCCAAATAGAGGTAAAGGAATTAGGATTTGGCAGTGTTGGTTGGATGTTTTCAATAATTTGTAAGTAGGAAAACAATTTGACAGAGCAATGTCGTGAATATTATTTTGTTTAATACAAAACCTAGTGGGATCTGGACCCACTCATAGTGTGTTATGTCCTCTTGAACTTAATCCGAACTCTAACTATGTGGTGTCCTTAATTTCCCTCATCTCAATTGTTGTTTTCACTTTACACCACAAACATTTTTTGCTTTGCGTCGTGGATTCCATTTGTCCATACTTTTCTTTTACTTTGCAGATCAACTTGCTTGTCTTCAATCTTCAGGCTACCGTACCCTAGATTTCTTTAGATCTCTAAAATAAACAAAAACAATGAATTACTCAAATTCCATATAAACTATACCAGCATATAAAATAATAATTAAGAATAAACTATACCATCATATACACGAAGGGAGTCTTGAAGTAACGGTAAAGTTGTCTCTTTATGATCTATAGATTATGGATTTGAGTTGGGAAGTAGTTACTAACGCTTGCATTAGAGTGGAATATTTACATTTCACCCCTTGAAGTGCGAATCTTTTCCTGGACTCTACTAATAGAGAATGTTTTGTGCACTAGTTTGCCCCAATACACACATTTCTTGAGCTGAAATGTTAAGGTGGTAAAAGAACAAAAATATTTATCTTGCTTGCTTTTACTTCTTGCATCAATTTTTTCGTTTGGTTTTCTCAACCAATGTTTAGTACCTAATTCAAATTAGAGCCACATAATGTTGGAATCAAAAAAATCAAAGCATCATGAAGAAGCTATCAAAATAAATCCTGAATGATAATGAATCAAACAACAAAGAAAAAACTGTATAAAAAAACTTTGATAATATGATATGGGTTTGGTCAATTGACCTACACATCATAATACTAAAAAAATATTCTAAAGTTATTGAGAGAATAAATCTCTCCTTAAGCAAAACTCTCTAAAGGACTACATTGTGGATATTATTCTATGTTATAGTTGTGGAAGGAGGTCTTGAATTTATAGATGCCCAAAACTTTTACTCTGAGAAAGGCTTAGTCAAATATGGAAGAGATCTTTTCCACCAAAGAAAATTTTTGTACCAAGAAAACCTTTTTAAAGTAAAACACAATTATGACGTAGAATCCAAATAAGGTAGGAAATTCAGGACAAACCCTAACAAATCTCCCATTGGCCTGAATTTTCTGGCAAAATAATGTTCATCCTCCTTCACATAATCTTCATCATTGTTGTTTGACATGGTTAAAAATAGGTATGGTTTAAAAATCTGAGCCTTGTGCGTTAAAAGTAAGCACAAATTTAAAGTGGAGTCCATGCGTTAAAAGTACACATGGGTTGAAATTGGCCCAAGCGTTAAAAGTAAGCAAGGGTTAATAGTTGGAGCTCATGTGTTAAAAACTAAGCATGAGTTGAACATTGGAGCCCAAACATGGGTTAAAAATATATTTTTTGGTTTTTGAAGATACGCAACAACAAGATTGTTGAAAATATTATTGGAAAAATCATCTTCACATGTAATTTTTTGGATTTTTTTTATGTTGACAAAAAATTCCGTTATCATCAAATTGATTCTCTTGATTTGAACCCATCTTGAAGTCAAACTTGACTCTGATACCACTTGTTGGGATCGAAAAAATCAGTGTGTCATTTGAAAGCTATCAAAATAAACTTTGAATGATAATGAATCAAACAAAGAAAAAACTATATAAAAAAAACTTTGATAATATGACATGGGTTTGGTCAATTGACCTATACATGATAATACTAAAAAAATATTCTAAAGCTATTGAGAGAATAAATCTCCCCTTAAGCAGAACTCTCTAAAGGACTACATTGTGGATATTTTTCTATGTTATAGTTGTGGAAGGATGTATTGAATTTATAGATGCCCAAAACTTTTCCTCCCAGAATTGATCAGTCAAATATGGAAGAGATCTTTTTCACCAAGTAAATTTTTTGTACCAAAAAAATCTTTTTGAAGTAAAACACAATTATAATGTAGAATTCAAATAAAATAGAAAATTCAGAACAAACCCTAACACATAAGATTCTCTTATTCGGGGTTCGGCATGAAATCTCTAATTAAGAATAGAATTGTGTCATCCATCTCACACGACAACTCTCATGATTAAACATATATATTGTGTGGGATGTCGGCGGTAAAAACATGAATGGTAGAACATGAATTTAACTATACTAACGGTGCAACAAAATGTTATCACAATTGATTATCTAAATAAATAGAGTATTGCATATTATTGTTTATAATAAGGGAGATTAGTAACTCGTAAAATATTAACTTGTTACAATATGGTAAAATACAATAAAATTATTGCCTTTTTGTTACTCTAATGGATCGTTTGGTAGTATGCATTAGAAAAAATAATGCATGCATTAGCTTTTGATATTATTAATTCCTTGTTTGATACACTTTTTCAACCTATATATAACTAATGCAAGTATTAGTTATACGACCTATTTGAAATTATCCTATATATAACTAATGTATAGTAAACTATGGTATTAGCAATACCAAAATTATTAATGCATGCATAAACTTAGTTAAAGATAAAATTTCCCCTCAAATTTTATGCTTGATTAAAATATGCTATTATATTAATGCAAGTTTGATGAGTACTTAATTATTTTAAAGCGTTTTCACAAAGTTTTACATCAAGTAAATATCTGTTCGAATATGAAAACTGAAGGAGAACAAGAGAATTCACTGTATAACAACAATTTTTTTTACCCTTCCTCCCATGAGCTCCCCCTTGCTCCATTGATGGCTTGAACTCGCAAACTTCGGGTTGAAAGTGGATATCGCTTACCATCTGAGCAAACTCCTTCTTGTCGTATAACAACAATTAATAGGAAACACATTCACAAAGTTCATGCAGACAATAGTTACGAATTTCTATATACATATGATTTGTTTTCCAAATATCCCCTTGATAACCAATTGAGCTGCCCAAGCAGACAATATACATATGATTTGTAATTCCAAATATGTGAGCAATACAAGTTAATTAGGCATTAACCATTAGATCTGATATAAATACATTTTCTGAATAGTACACCCAAATGGAAAGAGAAAAGTAAAAAAAAAAAAAAAAAGAAGCTCAAAGACCAACTTCTTTATTTCGTTGGAACCAATAATTTTTATTTCAGTTTCTCATCAGATCGTCATTGTGTATTCTGATCCTATTGGCGTTGCGAAATTGCCAAAATAAAAGAACTGCATCCAATCTATATTGTTCTACTTTATTAGGATTCATATTTTTTTTTACGCACTTAAATAATTTTTGTCAAGGACGGAAAGTACATCCTCAACATATGATTCCTTTAAAAAAAAGTGGTGAATTGATTATTGATTAGATTTTTAGATATCCATAAATGTACAAAGCTAAAAAAATTGAAAGGTATTTTTGTAAACAAATATTTATAAAAAAACACTATGCAATGCATGTTGTTTTTAATACGTCAAACCAAACAACGGATAAGAAATAATCTCTGCATAACTAATATCAGCATTACTAATACACCCTATTCGGCGTTATTCTTATGCACTCTACCAAATGACCCCTAACCATATATAAATTATACCCTGAAATTATTCCGGCAGTTAATGTTATTGATCATAATACCCTCCCCTAATTTTACTTTAATAGTAAATCCGTTTTAAGTAGGGTGATTACAAAAATTAGGTGCAATCTTATGGAGATAGATGAAGCAAGGTTAGATAGTTCACATGAAACTTGTTTGCTTAATTGTTAATTTGGTATTATTGGCACCGAATAGTTATACATGCGTAAATGAGAAACAAACCCCTTTGGCAAAATGTTCGGTGGCAACTGGCCAATGTGATAAACAATACTTACACGTGAACTACCTGTATGCTCAATTAGTTAAAAGTAACACCACAAAATAAAATAAACCATAAAAAGAAGAATAAAGAAATAAGATACACCATAAACCAAATTCATTAATACACGTACTTCACTCAACTAAAATTTTCAACACCTAAAGCCATTCGTTTAATACAAACACAAGTTTGCGTTCTGCCAAACACAGAAAATAAAAATGCTTCCACAGCGATACATGCACTAACACAATATTTACAAAAGGGAATCTAAATATTAATGATCATGCCTTTTTCGAATGTGGGACATCATCGATTTCTTCTTCTGAATTTTCATTAATTGATAAGTAACAATAACCAAAATTAAGAAAACCACCTTAATACAGCAAATCACATTGAAGATTAATTAATCTTAATAAGCTAATTACTAATTAAAGAAGAAATATTTTAATGTGAATAACGACAAAGTTAACGCCAAGTCGATGCGACCGTGAGAGTTCGTCCCATCCAACCAAAACAGATACCTCCACTTTGTTCATTTACGGTGAAGCCTGGGTTGCCACGTGTCCCCGAATTGAGCTTTGAGCGCAGTGAGTTAGCCACGAGTTGACTCATGGGCCTCGGCCCGAACCCGGCCATGCTCATTCGGGCCCTCCACTTCCCAAACACTTCGCATCTTTCAACGCGGTCCCTCCCTTCGCACGCTACCGAGTTAGCCATCTTCCGACTCAGTCCCTCCTCGATCCTGACTCGTTCGATATTATCCCTTGACACAGTCGCGTCAAGCGAATCGAATAACGCGCCGTAATGCACACACGCTTCGTTCACACGCGCCAGAAACGGCGCCGTATTCCCGTTAAATTCTTGCTCCACCACTGTTACCACCTTGGGCGATAACCCTTTAACCCGCCGGAGAAGCTCATCTCTCAAATTCTCCGTCGTAACGCTCTCGTCGGGCAATCTGTATAATTTGAATGCGAAATTCACTGCTAATGCCTCGTTTGGTTCAACCCCAAGTTTTTCCCTGCTTAAATCAGTAACCTTACAAGCCATTACGTTGAAATATAGGCAAACACCAACTCTATTAGCGACGGATTTCAGTTCAACGCCGATAAAATTGAGTCTCTCGTCAACTCCGCTAACTTGTTCTGTGAAAGCAGTGATCTTTAGCATGGTTGGTTTATCTGATTCCTTGGCAGAGAGTGCATGCAGTAAATGCAAGTACTGTCCGCCTTGGCCGATGTCAAAATCAATGACGTGAAGTTTGTTCAGGTCTGCTACAGCTTCAAGAATTGCTAGATTCGCAGCCATGAAACCGAGCTTGAAACATGGGGATACCTCGTATAGATTCTGGGTAGTATCCGTATGTTCTCTGCTGTGCAATTCCATCACCGGCGGTGGGTAATCCGTGGGGTTCACGCGCGACCGTAAAGCGGAAACCATGTACGCCGTTAGCCTTTGGTCGGAGGTGCCTCTGACGTTGGCAACCTGTGATAGGCGCGTGAGGATCTCCACTGCGACGTCGTTTTTTCCTTCGGATATTGCTGTAGCAGCTTCAATTATGGACTGTTTGGGACAAGTTATTGGTGGAGATTCTGTAGAAGCACATGAAGACGTCGAGGAAGATGGAGATAGTGAAGCCAGTTTCTGATTTTGGTTCTGGGTTTGTTTCTGAGAGGGGCCAATAAGATTTTGTATTGTCTCCGACCACTCGTTGTTGGTGACAACTGAAACTGTATCGCCTTCTTCCTCGTCGTCGTTGTCGTCTAAGAGCTGTTTCTCGAGTTCTTGAAGACAATTCATCATCTTTTTCTCCGATTCTTGTGTCAACAATTCTTGTACTCCGATGTTTGCTCTGTTTTGAACCGGATTTAGAGACGAAACTGAAACCCCAGTGGAATAATTCTGGATACCCGGATGTAAAAACCCGGTCTGTGTAGACCGGAGTTGCTGCAGAACAGGGTGGCGCGTCGAAGAAACCGAAGAGAATTCAGATGAAATTGAGGAAGCAGCAACAGAAAAATCTACAGGGGAGAGAGAAGAAGAAGACTGCTGGTAGCTTCTGGGTTTTACGTTACGGAGATAAAACCCAAGCCCTTGTTGTTGTTGTAGTAACATCTGTTGTTGTTGTTGTAGGAATTGAAATTGTTGTTGTTGAAACTCCGCAAGAGATCGCTTCCCCATCAAATTGGGTCTGCCTTGATGAACGATCTGGGTAGTCGGGTCGGGTAAAATTCCAGAAAGTTGTGAAGAATAAGGAAGTTGAAACTGAGCCTGAGGCTTTATTGAGTTGTTGTTGTTGTTGTTCATAGGCATCATGGTAGATCTTCCAGTGTTGATCCCACCGGCACCACCGTAGAAGTCGCCGGAGAAACCTGATGACATCTTTTATTTCGATCTGCCAAAGAAAACTCAAAAACTATTGCAGAAAGTTTGGATCTTTATCAAAATTCTGCATTACAGGAAATAAAAAAGTAGTTTCCTTTTTTTTATATATATATATATAAGGGGTAGCTTCGTATTAAGCTACATTTGATTGATTCTTGTCATGATTATAGGTTTAGTTTTGAATCAACCTGATAATTAGAGCCTATAAATTAAGAATTTTAATTTATGACTTTTAATTTAAATTAAAAATAAATATTTAAAAATATTTTTTTATTTTATTCAAACATCATAAAAATATTTATTAAGTTAAATAAGCAAATTCAAACATGTTCTTATTTTGAGTCCTCTGGTTTTGTGGTCTCTTGTGTGCGTTATTTAATTTGAAAATCCTTCTGTTTGGTGGTATTGTGTACGTGCGCTTTCATTATCAGCCGTTGGATTATCTGATATGTCTTTTAATTTGCTCATAGACGTGATGAACGGTGGGATGTTGAGGTAGATGTAGATGTACGGCTTCTACACTGAACTTTCAAAAGGTCCTTGGAGGTGGGCCCAGATAAGGATGCAGTAAACACGCGCGCGCCTAAGGACGTGGGAAGCACGCATAAGGCAAATAAACTGAGAATCTGTAATAATGTTAAGTAGTCAGTGTAACTGACAAAGTTGTTAATTAATCATGTCCAAGGTTCCAACACTAAATTTAACAAAAGGTCTTTAAAAAAGCAAAAAAAAGAGGGTGGTTGTGTTTTTAAAATCATTTTTATATATGATTATTTTTTATGGTCCCATTCTAGAGTGGTAACACCCTGTTTTGAAATTTTCTCATGTTGCAATTTTACCATTGGATTGTAGAAACTCTAGTTAGTGAAAGTACGGCAAAAGGGTAAAAATATATTAATGTATTAAAAATGGTTTTAAAATATCTTCCTTTCATCTATGGGATTAAATTTATCATTTCTTCTACTTATTTGAATCAAATTTATTCTTTCTTCCACCTATTTAGATAAAAAATGTTTTTAACGTATAGAAATAACTCAAAAATGTTTTTTTCACTTATTGGGTCAACTTTATTCAAATATTATTTTTATGCTTAAAATTATCCTTTTTATTAACGATACAATTATATGATATTTAATTAAATTTTAATTAAACAAGTGACCTCTTTTAGTCATACATATAGCACAATTAGGTTGTTTCGAAAATATATATATCCTCACTTTTACCACATAATTTTTTATTAATTTTCTTCTATCTTGATTGTTTAAATTTTAGCTTGATAAATGTTACATAATATCCGAATTGGTTCGAAGTGTGGAGAATAATTTTTTATTTTTCCGGTATATAAAAATTATTTAAGATTTCAGTTCGATTAAGCTATATGTACTAATTAGAAAAGGGTGAAATTCTGATGCAATCCTAGTTTCTTCAAGATGGTCTATGTGGAGTCAAGACCATGAGCTTCAAGCGTCACGAGGGTTGCACATGAGGATGGACGTTAGAAAGCATACTTTAGTGCAATCACGAGAATTCTGAGTGTGGGTGATTGCATGTGAAGGTGAAAAGGCCAAGAATGTCAAGGATGACACCATCTGCGAACCGCACATGATGCCACAGATGGCTACTGCGAGCCGCAAACCAAACACAGAAGCTGACAATCCAAAGAGGCAGAAGAGCACCACCTGCGATTCGCAGATGGTGCCATAGATGATGCATGTGAATCACATGACAACTCAACGTTTTGGGTTGTTTTTACAATTCAAATGTGTCACTTTTGCCTCTTTGTGTAATAACTTAGGTTAAGACTATAATGTTGAATTGAGATATTTTGATACTCTTTGAGAGTTTGAGGGCTTGTTGAAATCATTGATTGATCTTTTGTTTGAGACATTGGTTCCATTGAGGTCATCCTAATAGGTTTAGGTACTTGATTTAGGATATTCAATTGAGGTCTCAAACTTTAATATAGTTTTTTTATTCATTTTCTTGTGTTAACCTATTTATCCTTTAATTTCTTGTTATTGATTTCATTTTCGTAATTTGGTATGTATCAATTGGTATCATAGCTTGATTGAAGGGTTGTTCCAACAATCCTTGTCTTGGGTTTTAATTACTACAAAAAAAAGTGTTCTAGAGTCAAAAATTCAAAAATAGTTATTTGTTAATTCTAGTGTCATATTTGAGTTTCATAGTGTTAAGAGAGTCTAAATCTCAAGTTTCAAGTCTTTTGAGTCAATATTGAATCATCTACCATTATTGGCCATTGAAGAACTTGAAGAAGCTTGAAGTGGGTCTTGAGAAGAAATAGAATTGAAGCTTAAAACTTAGTGGGCTTTGTTCTCAAGTTCTAAAAGTTTTTAAATCTTCAAGTGTTCTTGAAGACCTTCAAAGAGTTCTTGAGAAAGAAGAAGTAATAAGGTCTCATTTGATCTTCCAAAACCTAAATGCAAGTTGAAAAATAATTTTTTGGGCCCAATAATAGCAAATATTTGACGAAAGTGGGTTCAATTCGTCAAAATTGCAAAGAATATTCCACAGATGGTCAACCAAACGGATCTCAAGAAATTTTGACGTCACCAGCATTTTGGGACACATTCACAATATGTGAATCGCAGGTTGCGCCGCAAACCACGTCTATGAATCTCAGATAAAACCCAGACTGCAATAGAGATTTCTCAAGAATTTCGCGACATCTGTGAATCGCTGATCAAAAGCAGACCATGCTTTTGTACCACTGTTGAATCACAGATTACTTCACAGTTCACGCTTTTCAGGTTTTGTGATTTCAATCCGTTTCCATTGATTTTCACTTCTTTGATTCTCCAAACTACTTAACATCAAATAATAGACATATTTGATTGTTAATTAGGCTTGTGTCCTTATTTTCTTTCGTGATATTTCTTTTCGTTCTTTTCTCGTTTTACTTCGTCGTTAACTTCTTGATCCAAGTCCGTTAGTTTGAGTCGAATCGTCTGTCATCGAGTCAAACAATAATCTATTCCGACCAAGAGTAGTAACTAAATCCCTTGTGACTAATCAGAATTAAACACGGTACAATTAATTGGCTATAACGACCTTGATGGTTATAATGATGAGGAATATGGCTATAATGAAGTGGACTATGGTTATAATGAAAAGTGTAGTACTTCTAATGAAGGTTGTGAATATGATTATGGTAACTACAATAAAGAACATGAGGCAAGTAGTACTCATGAATCCTATGTGGAGGCTAATGACTTGGGAGAGCCTTATGATGACCATCATGACTTTGAAGGTACTTCAACGTACAACTCTTACCCTTCTTGTGATGAACGTAGTGATGAAGGTAATGACCTTGAGTATGATGATAGTGAAGTGTCAAGTGCTTATTACGAAGGTGAATCGCAAGGTCAATAAAAGCCAACTTATAGTCATGCTCTGTTTGCCGGTGGTGATTTTACTTGCCCGTCCTCAAGTGGTACCATCAAACGATCTTATTATGGAAGCATGAGACCATACCTCACCAACAAACAACAAAGTGTTGTGAGAAGACCTCAACCAAAGAGCAACATAAGAATTGAGCCTAACGGATGAGTACATTCAATGTTGGTGAAAGTATATAATGATTGGGGAGTTCACCTTGAAATTAATGACCGTCATTGTGGTTGCTATATTTCTCCTCAAGCTGCACTCCGGCAAGAATTACTCCAGACTCGCAAAAAAGACCCTTATAATGACAAAATGAGATATTTAGTCAACATGGTGAATGTATCCTTCTCTTATGGGAACTATCAAGAAGAAGTGTGGTGTATAGTACATTCCGCGGGAACATGCGACTTGTATTTGGGATATTCTTGGTTCGACGACCATGGGTTTTCTTATGATCATGATTGGTATAAGTACAAAAGGGGGAAGCTTTTATTTCCACCTATACTTCCTAGGAAACTTCCAAGTGTGAGGGTTAGAGAAACCAATGTGAGATGGCCTACCTTGTGTATGAGAGCTAGTGGTGAAGAGTTTTACAAATAGGGACTCATGATGGATGAAATCTTTGCTAGCTACAACTATTCACAAGAAAGGAAGATGGACTTAGCCCTTAGAACTTTTGAAGCACGTCTTGCCAACTTTTGGAAGTACATGATCAAGAGCGCAAAGGAGATAGGAAGCCCAATTGAGACTTGAGATACATTAAAAATGAGCTTGAAGAACTTTTATACCGAGCCACATGAAAAAGGGAATGAACCAAGGAAAATTCTCAAGTGAAGAAACTAAAGGAAGGAAAACATTATGCTCCTTATGACACCGTTCAAGACCTTCCACAAGAAGGGGAGATTACCGTACCATTCCACTTGGTGCAAAAGAACAAGACTTCATGTGGAACTAAGAGGTCTAATGAACTTGAGAGAAAAAAGATTGAGAAAAGTAAGGGAGGGCAAAATGGCAACTCAGAAGTGGAAAAAGGAGAAGATATGTGGAGTGATGTAAGGGAGTTGCCACAAATTCAATCTAACCTTTCCACTTCTTCATCCTGTTGTGAGGAAGCTTTTTTAGGTACTCAAGAAAATGGAATGATAAAAGAGTCTTCGAGCCCGGCCGAGAGTGAGCTTCCCAATAGTCTCTTCCTTCTTAGAAATAGAACTCTAACTATCAAACACGTCCTATCTCCTTACTCAAGATTAATTCCGTCCATTCTAATTTTGACATTATTTGATTGGGTAAGAAATTTCGAAAAGATTTTTTTAAAAATAAAAATTGTGGTCTGATACGACTTTAGACATATGCATGGCTATAATCATCTCATTAGAATAATATAAGAATTTTAAAATTAAATATTTTTGTGTATAAAAAAAATATTTTCATGACAGACTTAAAAAGAGATATAAAATATAAATTGCACAATATTTTTAGTTAACCGACCACACTAAAATGCAACTTGCTTCTAAAGTTGTTGGGATTGTAGATTATTGCGCATTAGCGAGGGCTGCATGAAGATTTTGGTTAACGAGGAAAACAATTTTTTCATGGCATAAAGACTAAAGAAAATTAAATTATGTTATGTTTTGATTAGTAGTGGTTTTCACCTAGTAATGATGATAAATAACATAAAACCTTATAATCAAGGGACTTCTAAATGAAACGAATTCACATGTAAGAATTTAATTTCTTATATAATCCACAAACGAATAAACTTTCTGTTCATGATGAAATAATGAGCTAAAAATGAATTAAAATCGAAGAGCAAAACGGAGAACATATCATCCCACATTCCCGTCGGATATTTGGTTGGATCGACTTACATTTTGTTTGGATGGTTATTACATTTTATTTTATAATGTATCGAATTATATTATATTGTGTTGTATTACTCTCTTCGCTCAATTTATGTCATACTTTGCTTTTTGAGAGTTAATTTAATTAAATTTTGAAGCTAAATTGGATTATATTAACTCAATATTTTGATATTAAAATTTATTTATTTAAAAACTACATAAAAATACTAGATGTTGCAACTTTTCTCATATCAATTTGGTGAAAAAATACATCTTAATTTTCGATCAAAGTTCATGCTGTTTGAATTTCGAGAAGTGAAAAGTGTCATATAAATTGGGATAGAGGGAGTATATCGTACCGTATTGTTTTGATAAATATAATATTTGAGTGTGTTGTATTTTTCCATCGTTACATAATATTATACATCATCATTTTGAAGGATAAACCTATATAAAAAAGTAAGATACAGGGTAAAATTGTTATAAAAAGACACGGTAAAAGATAACATTATTAAACAATAAATTATGATAAAAGAAAAAAAACTAATTTTGACATTGAATGTTTCATTTTCGTTAGAGAAATCATTAGTATTCAGACTTGTCGTTCTTACATAACCGTAAATTTAATGATACGCTATGATAAATTTTAAATAACAATCTATAAAGATTGTAATTAAACTAATACTCCCTCCATCTAAAAAAAATTGGTTTATTTTCCTTATTAGTTTGTCCAAAAAAGATTGACTCCTTTTTATATTTAGAAATAACTTAACTTTATTAGATCATTTATAACCACACAAATATCTAAGATTTGTTTTGAATCGCACATTTCAAAATTCTTCTCTTATTTCTTAAATTGTGTCAAATTAAACTAGGCCAATCTTTTTAGGACGAATGGAGTAATACAATACAATTCAATAGGTAACAACCATCCAAATAAGCTATTATTCATTTAGTCCCAATTTATGTGACATTTTTTTTTTTTTAGTTAATTTCACAAACAATGACACTTTTCTTATATTAAGTAATAACTTAATTTAAATTTTGTTTTTATCCTTAATAAAATAATTTACAATCATATAAATTTATATAACTTATTTTTAAATTATAATTTTAAAAATCTTTCTTTTGTGTAAACTTTCGTGGTGTTCCGTCAAACAACTTCACATGAATCAAAACGTTTGAAGTTGTAGTTAGAGATCAATTTACGGGTCAAATTTTGAAAAGGAAAAAGGATTTACAGGAAAGGACAAACTGCCATGAAACTGGAATTCGAATATTTCAATTAGAAAAAAAATAGATATAAGTGAATGGGAATGTGGAGGACAGCGCGTGGGATATATATAGCATGTTTGATCACCTGAACTCAACAGTTATAGAGACGCCTTTTGTCAAACCCAAAGGACAATTACACTTTAATCCCCCAATTTCCTCGTTTAATACCAATAAACTACGCCTCTTAACACGTGTTTCTACATTGACCCTGAGTTTGAAGTTTGAACTCCCCTTGAGCATTCATATTCAAATTTATAGGGTCAAAATATTAATGCGAATTTGAGCAGAATAAATTTTAGGTCATTTATTTGCCTAACGGGTTAGAATGGGAACTAGGAATCGAAGATGAATTTAGAATTTTTAGAGTAGAGGTGCACTACTAAAAAAAATGTTTTAATGAATTTGATCCCTAGGCCTATAGATAAATAACTCAAGCTTCAATCAAGGGCATCATCCAACCTTCTTGTAGCATGAATTCCAATAGTTAATATTATATCTATTTTACGAAATATATACATAAAATACATAGTTTTACCGAGAGACTATGGGTTCACGTGCCAAAAATTAGCATGTATATATATATATATATATATATATATATATATGATAGATGTTTGTTAGTGAATTACAAAAGGAGAAAATGGTATAAGTATCTATTTGATTTTATATGAATGTTCCCGTTCGAAATGTCTGCCATCAATCGGATGACAAATTAATTTCTTAACTAAACGATTTCGGTTGGAAGCGAAACTCTAACTTCCAGCAATGGGTTCCCCAACTACTCCAGAAAACGTTAGGACAGTGATTGAGTAAACTAAGTGGTAAGAAACATAAATACAGCTAGAGTAAAGTAAAGGCGATAAAGATAAAATGAAGATATGTAAAATCAGTTGTTTGATTGATTGGGCTCTTTATTATTCTGTACAAATGATCATATATTTATAGTACAAGAAAAATAAAACGTGATCCCCCTATGTTATCCATTAAATTACTCACTAAATTCACTATCCAACAATGAGGAGGTGGTGCCGATTTTTACTCCTTCTTTTCCTCTTGCACGATTAATGGCACTTCCTTCTAGCTGTTGCTGGTTGTTACCGTTTCTTGCGGTCTAGAAGATTCTTTGACTTGGTCTTCGATGCGTCCAAATATGTGTGGGTCTCAATCGTTCCTCAGAATTATGACTCGGCCAGGCTACCATAATAGCCGATGAAGCTTTTCTACCCGAGGGCTAGGACTAAAAGATTCGGCTACGAGTCAGTTCAGTTATCAACTTAGAATTTTATTGCCTGCTCATTTTGAGGTTTCCACCATCGGCTGTCACTTTATTCGGCTAAACAGTTAAAAGTATTTTTGAGAGTTAACAATTGCCCCCTACATTAACTCGAGTGCGGCTGTTGAGTTGATGTATTAAAAAATAGCCGTCATTTCGTGTGGCAGCCGAGGGTGTCATTTCAATCACTTTTGCCTTAAATGCATGCAACGATGATTTTTCTCTGAAAAGTTTCTTCCATTCAACCGAGGCATCTCGACTTTCACAATTGAATTCCGATGCATTTCAGCTGCATGTTTGAAAGAAAGTAGTCCCAATGCATGTTCAACCACATCTAAAAAAAGATATTTAAGGAGAGACACCCCCTAGACGTTTCTCACTTAATCTTCAGCCGTTCACAAATTCCTTTCCTTCTACAAAGAACCCTATTTACTTAATCAGAAAACCATGTCTTCATCTTCCTCTCTATCTCAGGGATCAGATAACGCCAATTTGGTTGCTGATGACCTAACCCGTACCTTTGCCTTCATCGATGAACAACTGGTTCTTGCTCCCTACGGTATATCTGAACAGGGCAACCTCATTCTTTCTCGGTATCTTAGCACGGCAAACTATGACCTTCTTATTACCTGCTATTGGTTCACCGGCGATCGCTGTCCAGCTAGCCTGCGTACGTGGCCGGACAAGATTACTAACTACTCTGATTGGTTGGAACGAGTGAAGTCAACCAGAGAGGCCGAATGGAGACGCATGGGTCTCTATGACGCTATTGCGGTGTCGGAGTTTGACCTCTCCTATGACATTGGTCTTATATACGCTTTCCTCGATTACTGGTCGACCACTGCCAACTCCTTTGTTTTTCCTTGGGGAATAATGACCCCACACTGCTCAACGTGACGACGATATTTAGCCTTCTGATACTGGGAGCTGGAGCGCCTGTCTTAAGCGACATAGATGTTGCCGACTTAGGCATCAAGGTCTCAAAGACTTCTTCCGGCTATGGCCATTTCATGACCAACAACAACCGAATATCGCCTCTTCCAGTCGACGATGTCGAGCATCATGCTTTCTTGCTCTTTTGGTTCAGTCGATATTTTGTCTGCACATGATCTTGTGCAGTCGTGAAGGAGATGGGAATTTATGCGGCGCTAGCCGTTTCGAGGGAAGATGTCAGTTGGGCATCTCTCTTCCTGACTTATCTTTATATGGCTCTTGGCGATACTCAGGCGAGGTTAAGGGACTCCAGAAATCCGGATACCTTAGCCGGTCCCCTGTGGTTCCTTTAGCTATGGATCACCTTATATTTCCCGGAGTTTATTCATGATGATTTTGATGACTGTCGTTTTCCATTAAACCCGTCGGTGCTAGCCGATACTCTTCGGAAAACACCCTTCATGCCCCAGGATGCTTTTACTGTAGTCTCCACCATGCATGGTCTATCTCGAGACCATTACACAGATTGGCAACCGGCCCTTGGAAGATGGGCCACCCCCGATTGGGTCCGTCAAGTAGCCGATGACAACCTTACATTCTCTCAGCGGAGAACTATGGCCCTCACATGTGGGCGTATTCTTACGGCTAGAGATCTATTGGGTGGCTTGAAACCCATCTCTAGGAACAATAAGTTGACCACGGAGCCCTATCGGCCAAACTTTGTGGCAAGGCGATTCAGTCTCACTCAGCACGTACCATGGCCTCACCGCAGTATTGTTTGTTCAACCCAACGCTGCATTCTTGATGCAAAACAGGCAAGAAAAATAGTCGATCACAATCTTGATAGGCTCGCCCTATTTGACTGGCAACCGTTTCCCCCCGAGAGCAAATACTACGGTTGCTTTTGACGATTGGTGGAACACGACCAAGGAGAAATTCTTCCAGTCCCCTCTAGATGTCTAATGTGATCGGCTGGTCTTGTCAAAGAAGAAGAAGACTCAAGAAACCTCTAAACCGTGGATGAAAGAGGCCCCTCTAAAAGCTGCTCCCCTTAAATCGGCTAGACCTGCCGCCTCAAGGTCTTTCATCAGGTTGCGGTAAACGAAGAGAAAATGTAAATTTCTTTCTACATATCTGTCGGCCAGATTATTCTTGTGAATTTTCGGCTAATATCTCTTATGCATCTTTCAACAACTCAATTCCCCAGCATTTGTTGATCTGGAGACCACTTCTAACATCGAATCCCCATCACCCAAGAAATCTGTTCCTAAGCAATCCATGCGAAGCGGAGGGATTATCATCCGAGATTGTAGTGAGAAAGAATTCCACAGAACTAGAGTTCCTGTTTCTGCTGAGGAAGAGGAGGAAATCGAGGTATATCCCTTGTCTAGCTTAAATACCTTCGCATCAGCTATCTTTCAATATTTATGTTTTCTGTTTGCCCTTTAGGGACCACAACTAACAAGACGCAGACAGCCGCAGAAAGCGTTCGATGCCCCTCTTCATATTAGAGGGTCGTCCTCTTCAGCTCATGCTTCCACGCATCCGCAGGATCCATTATCAGATGTCATTAAGGCCAAAATTTATCCTATCAAGGCAACCAAAGATTTTTATGCTGATGCAGCCGTAGAGGTATACCCTTTCTCTTATACTTGGTCCTCCACTATTTCCAAACCTTTGCCTCTATTCTAAACCTGTCATTTCTATACAGGAGACGGCTGAAGATAATCCCTCGACTAAAACCAACCCGATTGATAACTCAGAAGCGCCAGCTGAGATCATCCCTGAAGACGTGCTTCTGCAATATTTTGGCTCAGTCGACATTGCACCTTCACTGTCTTCATATGTTGGCATTCATTGAGAGCGAGTTGGGGAGTCTCTTGCCAGGGAAATCCGGACCAGCAAAGAAGAGTTCAATGCTTTGAGGGCTTCTCTGTTTCAATTGTCAAAAGAAGCAAAAGATTCCCCAATTTTGGCAACTGCCTATAATGACATGGCTTTGGCTCTAAATGACTTATTTGCTTTACACAAAACAGCCAAAGATAGCCATGATGAGGCGGTCGCTGCTATGCAACACTTGGGGTCTCTTCGGCAAGAACCACATTCAGACTTCTTTCAGTGAGGTGAATGTAGAAAGGCAACAGAATGTCAGCAGAAGGAATGACTTGCAGGAGTAGTTGTCAAAACTGCGAGCCGATTTGGAGAGGATCCAGGTGGAGATAAAGGCGATTACTCCGGCCATAGGCGCATTGGAATCGACTATTAAGGCCCAAAATTCCTCCAGCTCTTCTTTGTTTCGGTAGGGCATTCATTTTTATAACAAGATCCGAGAACTTCATAACCAACAGGTGGTTTGGGAATTGGATCAGAAAGCGGGTAGTGAACAACTGACCCAACTGCAGAATGAGTGGACTGCGTGGAAAAATAGACTTGCTCAAGCAAATCCAACACTCCATGCTAGTGTTTTAGAAGTGGTATCCAAGGGAACTTATTCTTTGGTTATGACTACTCATTTTCCAGTTGATCCCATTGCTCAATTGTCAGCTGACATCCTCATGGACTTAGAATCCAAAGCCATCGCTGCTTCTGTTACTCAAGAGGTATTTTCAGAAGCCGAACAACAGCCACAAGACACTCTAGCGGCCGACACTCAAGTTTTTATCGAGACCCCGCCAGTTGTAGTGGTTGAGCCTTTGTTGGATGTGGAAAGGGGAGTCCCAGAAGAAGTAGGAGCGGATGAGGTAGTATTCGTTGGTGCGGCTGAGGATGAGAAAGAGATTGCGGCTACCTAAGATGACCAAGCAGCCATAGATTCGGCTAATCCTGAGACCTCTGTAACTGATGATGTAGCGCAACCTCTAGCTAGTGAAACACCAACCAACTTGGCTTTCTAGTTTTATTAACCCCAAATCGAATGGTCTATTTTTATGACCAGGCAACCGATCTGTGGTTGTTGTTTACTCATGCCTTCCCAAATCGAAGGAAATACTTTTCGCCTTTTTATGTGACTGTGACCAGGCCGCCGGTCTGTGGCTATCATTCATTCATGTATTCTCCAAAATTGAAGGGAATTATTTTCTTCTATGCAGCTAGGCAACCGATCTGTCGCTGTTGTTTACTCATGCATACCCCAAATCGAAGGGTAATGCTTTTTTAAGTATTTGTTATTTACGTTTCTGTCAAGCTCTTCATCATTCATGTCTATTAGTCGATACGCGTTGCCAGAAATCCATTGGCTTACTACGAAGGGTCCTTCCCAATTTGGCGACCATTTGTCAAATTTACGATCTTTATTCCAAGGGGCAACATGGTTTTCCAAACCAAGTCTCCTCCGGCGAACCTCTTAAGCTTAACATGTTTGTTGTATGCTTTGGCAATTTTTCGTTTACCGACTTTAATTCTTTCTAGGGTCACTAGTCGATCTTCATCTAGCTGATCTAACCCATTAGCATGGCCTGCTGATATTCTTCTAAGCTTAAGGAATTCTGTTTGGCCACCCGTAATGACTTAACATTAACCTCCAAGGGCAACACTGCATCTTGGCCATAGGTTAGCCGATAAGGTTTTGTCCCAGTAGCTATAGACTTAGAGTTTCAAACTTCCCAAATAGCTTCATTCAAAGTGAGATGCCATACTGCCGGTCTATCCTCCACATTTTTACTGATTATGTCCACAATAAGCTTGTTAACTGCCTCGGCTTTTCCATTCGCCTATGCATAATAAGGCGAGGATATGATCATTTTGATCCTAAATTTCTCAGCAAAGGCTGCCACCTTAGAACTAGTGAACACCGTCCTTTGATCAGTTATAATCGTCTCAGGAATACCATATCTATGTATGATCTGGTGTTGGATAAACTGAATGACATCTGTCTAATGAACCCTCTTCATCAGCTGTGCCTCTACCCATTTAGTGAAATAATCGGTAGCCACAATAATGAAATTATGTCATTTAGCCGATTGTGGGTGAATCTTGCCGATGAGGTCCATAGCCTATCCTCTGAAAGGCTAGGGATTCACGATCGGGTGCAACAACTCAGCTGGTACCTGTTGGATTGGTCCATGTCTCTGACACTCTTCACATCCTTTTGCGTATTGAAAGTAATCGGCCGTGTTGGTAGGCCAATAATAGCCATGGCGATAAATCAACCACTTCATCGTTGGTCCGTCTCTGTGTGATTCATATATTCCTTCATGAACTTCTCTCATGACTCTTAAGACCTCTGCCTTATCAATGCACTTGATTAGCACTCCACTTACGCTACTTTTTTAAAGATCATCATCAATGAGCACATACTTCAAGGCTCTTCACTTAACCTTAAGGTCCTTGCAAATGGAATGATCTTTTAAGTAGCCTATTAACACCTACTTCCATGAGTCGATCTGATCCATGGCTAGCACTTCAGCTGGCATCTCATCATACTCTAGAGTGAGTATAGACTTCCTAAAGCCAGAAGTTTTTTGTGCTAAGTCCTTAGCCTCAATATTCATGCCCCTGGGAACATAACTTAACGTAGATAATGTGAACCCACTAAGTAACCTGCTAGCCGTTCTGTAACAGGCCAACAAATTTGGATCTTTGCAGTTATATTCCCCAGCCAGTTGCTTGATAACCAGCTGAGAGTCTCCATGAATCTTGATGCGCTTCGCCTTCATAGAGACTAGGAGTTTGAGTCTCATGATGAGAGCATCGTATTCAGCTTGGTTATTTGTTAATTCAGAATCTAGCCGATAAGAGAACCTCCACGTTTTATCTCTAGGATTGGTTATCATTATTCCGGCTCCGACTCCTTTCTGGGTTCTTGACCCATCAAAAGTTAGCGTCTAAAGGACGACGTCCATAAGTAGAGGGGGCGCATGGGTCCTCCACGTCTACACAAGGGTGGTTTGCCAAGAAATCGGTTAACGTCCGACCTTTGACAGCCCTGAATGGCATATACTCGAGAGAAAACGCAGTGAGCTTGATTGCCCATTTCATTAGTCGTCATTGCAAAACAGGTCTATTCAATAAGTACCGGATGATGTCAATTTTGCACAAAACGTGAATCACATGTGGCATTAAATAATGTTCAAGTTTTGTAGAAGCATAGAATAAGGACAAACAAAACTTCTCTATAGGGGTATATCTAGTTTCAGCCTCATTGAGCATTCGGCTAAGGTAGTAAACTGCCCTTTCGATTCCGTCATCGGTATCTTGTGCTAATAGGCAGCTGATAGACAAAATTGTAGTTGAGATGTACAACTTCAACGGTTTCTCTGGCATGGGAGGCACCAGCATAAGAGGAGTTGCTAAGGCCTTTTTAATTTGGTCAAATGCCTATTGCTGTTCCAGGCCTCATTTTAGCTCTTCTGCCCCTTTAAGCCTAAGCAAAGGTGAGAAAGCCTTCATTTTGCCAGCTGAATTAGATATGAACCTCCTTAAGAAGTTGATCTTCCCTAACAAGCATTGTAACTCCTTCTTTGTTCTGGCTGGTGCAGATTTCATTACTGCCCGGGCTTTGTTATGATCTATCTCAATACTTTTCTTATGTGCCAAGAAGCCAAGGAAGTTGTCACCCGATACTCCGAACATGCACTTGACTGGATTCATTTTAAGATTATGAACCCTCATTCTTTTTTAGTGATTGTTCAAGATCGGCTAAATGATCTTTGAAGTCCTTAGACCTAACCACCACATCATTAATGTAGACCTCCACAGTCTTACCGATCAAATCATGGAAGATGGTGTTCATTGCCCTCTGATAAGTAGCACCAGCATTCTTCAGACCAAACAGCATAACTACTCATTCATAAATACCCAAGGCTCCTGGACACTTAAAAGCAGTCTTGCGAATGTCCTCCTCGGCTACTGCTATCTGATTATAGCCGGAGTATCCATCCATGAACGTCAACACACCATTAATGGCTGTCGAATCGACTAGCATATCGGCTATAAACATGACGTATTCATCTTTGGGAGTGGCTAGATTTAGGTTCCTGTAATCAATACATACCCGAACCTTGCCATTCTTCTTCTTGACTGGCTCAATATTTGCCAACCATTCCACATACCTAGCCGTTCTGATGAGCCCGACCTTCAGCAACCGTTCAATCTCAACTTTAATTTGAGGTATCAGCTGAGGGTGATATATTATGAGTGGTTGTTTATGAGGGGTGAAACCCTCCTTAATTGGCAATATATGATCTACCAAAGTACGTACCAGCCCATGCATCTCATGATAATCTCATCCCACGCGAATCAGTCCTTATACTGCAGTAGAAGAGCCGTTATGCTTTGTTTATCCTCCTCCTTCAGCAAACCACTAATATGTGTTAGCTGGGGGACTTCTTCAGTACCTAAGTTGATATCTTCCAAGGGATCCTGAGACTCAAAACTAGGCATAACCCTTCTTATGGGCGATTCATGTTCCATCGGCAACTCAATGTCATCGGCCGCCAGTGTTAGTTCTCTGTTGTAGTCCTCTACCTTTAATGCATTGGCTATCCTTGCTTCAGAACTTAGAGCAATCAGTCGATGCCACAGTTCACGTATAATTTTGGTCTCCTCAATCATCTAACTCTTCCAAGGTAAGTCGTAGCTTGACTAATTATTTTATTTCAAAACCTCGTAGAGTAAGATTGCAGTATTCCCAAGATCCTTCTTCGTATTGCTTCGCGACAGCTATGAGAGCCACATAAGGTGAATATAAGATACCTCCAAGTTCTTAACCCCTACTTGAAATGGGTTATCATCGGCTGGGACGATTTCTATTTTGTCTCCTTCCCAGAAAATGAGTTTTTGATGTATGGTAGAAGGAAGGCATCGACTGGTGTGAATCCAGTCTCTGCCCAATAGAATGGCGTAGGACAGCTTGCCATCTATTACAAAGAAGACATATCTGACCATTTTAGGACCTACGATGATTTCTGCTACTAAGATCCCCAAAGCTTCAGAGGCCTCTCCCATAAAGCTAGCCATTTTCATGTTAGTTGGGATGAGATCCTCCTTGGTTTTGTTGAGATTTTTCAAAGTAAGCAGCGATATCATATTCAGCACATCCCCATTGTCGACGAACACTCGACTGATAACTTTGCCGTTAATGTAAGCCTTAACATAGAGGGGTTTGAGGTGTTTAACCATCTTTTTCGTAGGTGCACCAAATATAGTGCTCAAAACATCCCTAGTTGTGGTATCAGCTATAGTTGCCTATTCAGTGTCTGCCACACACACATCACCTTCTAGGCTATCCAGCGTAGAGCGGCCGGCCCAAAACTCACATGGAATCAGGCTGACCATTTCAATAGCTGCCCAAATCTCATCGGCCGAATCATGCTTAAATAAATCAAGGATGGAGTCTCCCACATCGTCCAATTCGGTTGACAAGAAGTTAATATCTTCCATATCCTGGAGACATATAAGAACCGACTGAGGTTCTATTGCTTGGATCCTCTGCGCGATCTGTGGAACCGTCTCGGCTAGGGATTCCTTCAGGTTAGTAGTCTCCCATCGAGGTTCCTCTGTCGGGTTGTCATCAGGTTGTATATTCAACTCTGGTTAGTCCAAATTTTATTCTTCATGCAGCAGTCTCTGAAGAGATTGAGTTGAATGCCCGCTCGATAGCCTCAGCTATGACAGACTCAGGAATTTCCTTCTTATCAACTGCCTTAGCGCTGGATATTATGTGCAATGTTTGCTTTATCTTGCGCAAGGCTTTGACACGCTGCATCCTTCTTTTCTAAGTCCTGGATACGACACTCGGTGGTGCCTCTTTCTTTCTAGAAGCCTGATTGACGAACCACTTCCCTTCCTCTATATTGGCGGTTGGTTTAATCATCCTCCGGGGTTTCAGCTGATCTTCATCCCTCTCTGTGATACGCAAGGAAGAAATGCCTTCTTTTATATTGAACTCAGCCACCCTCTGTTTAGCTATGGGGAGTGATTCCTTATCTATCTGGGACATGCTTGGCTTCTCATCGACTGGTAGTCATGCTTGCCCCTCAAGCCTGCGTTTGGGGTCTGCTGGGTCCCTTTTGAATTTTGGGTACGGTTTGTGAGGTTCCCGAGCAATCTTCTCTGGTTTATAAGGGCGGCCACAAAAACTGCTTCCAGTTGGTTGCCTATCCATGTCATCATAGATGTCACATAAGGTACATAACCGATCAAACACAGAGGTCTTTGTGGCCTCCTCCTTCCAGTAGGCTTTTTTGGGATCCATATATTTTTCATCGGTTGTTTCCCCTTGACATCCTTTGATTGATCTGGCTTAGCAAAGGACACCATAGATATCGGTACTGTGGGGAAGAGGTCAGTATGAGCAAATATTTCAGCTATGCTTTTATCGGCTAGCTTGAACCTGCCCTCCTTGATGCCCTTTTGAATCGCCTTTCTGAAGACCACGCAATTAGAAGTAGCGTGACTATATGAATTGTGCCACTTACAGTACTTCTTATCCTTGAGTTATTCGGCAGATGGAATCCTATGGCCATTAAGCAGCCGGATCTGTTTATCTTTAAGCAGATAATCAAAGATCTGATTTTCCTTTGTAATGTCAAACGGGTAACCGACCCTGTCATCAGTCGAACTCGTCTCCTTGCCATTTGTAGCTTTCAAGGCTGGGCAAGATTAAACCTTACCCCTGACGATCTCGGCTATCATTGTGTCTGCCATGCAATCGACTGACTCTGAGTCAGACTCATCTGCCTTAATAATGGATACCAAATGGGAGCCTTTGTTTCGGTTAGCTCTTCTTTTCTTCTTCTCCTGAATAAACTGCTCTATTTGGCAAGCCTTCTCGGCTAACTGTCTTAAGTCAGAGCAAGATTGTGCCACAAATTTCTCTTTTTGTTGTGGATGCATGTTGTTGATTATCATGTGGGCGCATTCAGATTCAGGAAAGTGTAAAGTATATTTTCCAACCTTCTTTCTGAATCTCTCGATAAAATCGGTAGCCGACTCATCGAGTTGTTGCTTGAGATTCGTCAAATCGATTACAGTAACATGAGGTTGGGGCCAATAAAATCTATCATGGAAACAACGTTCCATGTCAGCCCAGCTCTGTACGAAGTCGGGGGTCAAGGATGAGTACCAGCCAAATGATGTTTCGGTTAGAGAAATGGGGAACAACTGCAGCATGTGATACTCATTCTGGCCAACCTCCCCACATTGGGCGGTAAATCTGCCGATGTGCTCAATGGTAGATTTACCGTCATCACCCAAGAAGGTGGTGAAATCGGGCATTTTGAAGCCTGTTGGCAATGGTGCTATCCGATCTACACAATTCGGCTGGCCAATATTTGTCGCTTATACCGTAGGGCCATTTGCAGGAGCGTACGGTATAACGGGAGGCAATCCAAGGTGTCCGGATGCCTGAACTGGTCTCCGAGCCATATTGATTTGCACATACTGCAGACTCGCTTGGTCGAGTGGCACAGTTTCCCCCCAGTGTTTGGTGGCAACCATATAGTAGACTGGTAACCAAGTGACTGGGCTTGTGCTCCTAGGTGTGCTATCGGTTTTACCTTAGTAGGTACTGACTGATACACATTCGGCTGAGTAACAACACTTGGAGTCACAGTTGCATGTTGCACAGCGCCACTCGTCAGAGGGATAGCAGAACTAGCAGAAAATTTTCCTGGATGCAGTCGATTAGCTTCTAGTTCCCTCGCCCGCTGAACCTCATTATACACCATTGGCTTGACAATGTCAGCCAACTGTTTGGAAACCTGGTACATAATGTCGTGGATGACTAAGTCAATATGTCTTCTAATGAATGATGTGGTCATGACAGTTGGACCTTCAGGTTGGCTAAGTTCACCCACAACTTGGGTTGATGGAGGAAGTGGAGGGGTATCAACCGATGTAGGCATACCCGAGGAAAATGGTGGCTCATTATTCCTTCTGGGAGGATTCTGTTTAGGATGTGGACTGGATTCTAGGTTCATTTTTTTACCAGACCTTAGGCGCATACGCCAAGTATGATCCTGACCTGGAGAATCAAACTTCGCTATGGAGTCACCTATGGTCCCACTTAGGGATGGCAACGGATAGGATCTGGACCGGATCCTACTAGATCCAGATCCAGATCCGTTTTTCATACCTGAATCCAGATCCGGATCCAGATCCAACGGATCCATAAAAATCATATCCAAATCCGGATCCATCGGATCCGCCGGATCCACGGATCGGATTTGGATCCACATATAAAAAAATTTACCTTGCTAAAAATGTAACCTTGCTAAGAATTTTTTTTTGAACTGACAAACGATTTTTACTTAAGTAACAGTTTACTGTTTTTCAATTTTGAAATGTTCATATGAGATATTTTGTTCGTTGTCTCATTTTGATTGTGAGCTATTAATTAAAAATGTTGGACAATGACAATAGTTGTGGAAAATGTCGACTAGTATTTCCACAATACGTAACTTGCATGTGCTTGGAATCTTCATAAATGAAGTGAATATAATTTTAACTACTTGTCTATGGAGATGTTAGTCATTCACTAATATAACATTGATTTTATTATCGAAGTTACCTCATTATTTTTTTATTTTTGAGTTAACGCGGGGATAAATTAAACTTGCAAGGATGTGCTTAACAATTTTAAGAAAATACTTATAAAATTACATTCTAGGTTATGAATATATTTAATAAAAAATGGATCCACGGGTCGGATCTGGACCGGATACAGATCTCAAATACAAGATCCAGATCCAGATCCGATCCGTCAGAAACGGATCCGGGTCCGATCCGGATCCGTCGGGTCCAAATTTTGAAGATCCATATCCTATAAAATGGATCTGGATACATCGGATCCGGACCGGGTCCAGGATCCATTGCCATCTCTAGTCCCACTGGGCGTGCCAAATTTGTTTCTATCCGAAATGTCTGACGTCAATCGGCTGACGAAATTGGATGACAAATTGATTCCTTAACTAAGCGATTTCGGCTGAAAGCGGAACTCTAACTTCCAGCAATGGGTTCCCCAACTACTCCAGAAAGCGTTAGGACGGTGATTAAGTAAACTAAGTGGTAAGAAACATAAATATAGCTAGAGTAAAGTAAAGGCGATAAAGATAAAATAAAGATATGTAAAATTAGTTGTTTGATTGATTGGGCTCTTTTTATTCTGTACAAATGATACTATATTTATAGTACAAGAAAAATAAAACGTGATCTCCCTATGGTAGCCATTAAATTACCCACTAAATCCACTAGCCAACTATGATGAGGTGGTGCCGATTTTTACTCCTTGTTTTCCTCTTGCACGATTAATGGCACTTCCTTCTAGCTGTTGCTGGTTGTTACCGTTTCTTAGGGTCTAAAAGATTCTTTGACTTGGTCTTCGAGGATTCCAAATATGTGTGGGTCTCAATCGTTCCTCGGAATTATGACTCGGCTAGGCTATCATAATAGTCGAGGAAGCTTTTCTAGCCGAGGGCTAGGACTAATAGATTCGGCTACGAATCAGTTCGGATCGACTTAGAATTTTGTTGCCTGCTCATTTTGAGGTTTCCACCTTCGACTGTCACTTGATTCGGCTAAATACTTAAAAGTATTTTTGAGTGTTAACAATTAATTAAATACATTTTTATTTTTAATTTTAACCTAACTCGAAGAATTTTAGGAGAAGAGTTTTGGAGAAGTGCATTTATAATCTGGTTGTTTTATCCTACATTGATTATGGTATATAAATGGTTGTTTTATCCTACATTGATTATGGTACATAAATAGTATAAAAAAATGGTATAAATAATACCCAACACTGAAGGAGCTTCTGATCCAAATCACCCAAAATTGTAGTAGAGCAGTAAGTATCCTAAGTTTTAGATTCGAACTTTATAAATTGAATCATTTTTTGTGAAAACTACTTTACTGTTTTCAGTAAAAGTTTTAGATGTAAACTTAAATTAGTTGAATCTTAAATTAAGTATCGAACATCGGGTGAAAAAAATAAAAATATAGAAGCTTTGAATATTTTGAAAATAGAAAAAATGAAGAGAATCCGTCCAGTTTTATGTTTTGTTTAAGTTGCTTCGGTTCAAAGTCAATTGTCCGTTCAATGAAAGTCAAATGAAAAGGCCGATATTCTTGCAAGATACTCTTAATGTTGTTTTTTGTTCATATATATAGAGGGTAAAATGGGAAGAAAGTCGAGCCTAAATGTTGAGTAATTCAAACTAGCTATAAGAAATTACATGTCATATTTTGGTTCTACACTTTGGTAGCATGCAATTTTACATTTCCACTATAAGAAATTACCTGTCACATGTTGACAACTAGAAGGCTACTGCTTTATTGAACATGTCTTCAAAATGTGAGATTCTGAGTTTCTATTTATATTATTTTACAAAACAAAATATGTAAACTTGTATGTTCCTCTTAACAGGGTAAGTTAGGGATTAGTAATTTTTTTATGGCAATGGTGTTCAAACTTGTTTACGTACACCTGTTAACAATAAAAAATGTTTAGCCGAATCAAGTGACAGCCGAAGATGGAAAAATATTCTAAATCGGTAACTGAGTGGAATCATAGCCGAATCCGTTAGTCCCTACCCTCGGCTAGAAAAACATCATCGGCTATTACAATAGTCTGGCCGAGTCATAATTCCGAGGAACCGTTGAGACTCACAATACTCGGACGCCTCGAAGACCAAGTCAAAGGACCTTCTAGAAAAGGTAGCAACCAGCAACAGCCTGAAGGGAGTGCCGTCAATCGTGTTAGAGGTACATGCGAAAAAATCTGCATCACCTCCTCAATAGTTGGCTAGTGGATTTCGTGGGTAGTTCGATGGCTATCATAGGGGGTCACGTTTATTTTTCTTGTACTATAAATGTAAAATCACTTGTACAGAATAAGAACACACACAATCAATCAAAATTTTGATTCTTACTTATCTTCATTCTACCTTTATCGCCTTTATTTGCACTCTAGCTGTATTTATGTTTCTTACCATCTAGTTTACTCACTCACCATCCTAACGCTTTCTAGAGTAGTTGGGGAACCCATTTTCGGAAGTTAGAGTTCCGCTTCCGGACCAAATCGCTTAGCTAAGGAATCAATTTGTCATCTGATTTCGTCAGCCGATAAAACGGCAAACACTTCGGAGGGAAACAACATCTCAACTATTTCATCAAATACTTGTTACTTACAACACACGTATCGAATAACCCAATGTTGGAAATTTGCCTTTGGCGGTTGTTGCGTCCAACCATCTTTATTGGCTTAAACACTAGTGTTTCGCATGTTGGAAACTTCGTTTCTTCACACGTGCATAATCTACTAAGTAAGTAGATGACCGTAGGGACAATGATCGTCAAATTTCGTTGAGAAATGAAAGAGATATTGGTCTACGAAGTGAGGTGTTTGAATCATGGAAAAAATAGGTAAAGACCAATCCTCCCTCATCGGTGGGGGAAGAAAGATTTGTTTAGTTAATAAGTCTCAAAGTTGGCTTGGGGTTTGGGACCCCAAGGGGTATCCCATGTGTTTAAAGGAGGGAGGACCTAGATGTGCTTCGGTTCGAGGATAAGCCCACACGCGCACCGCCGCCGCCTGCCCGTCCCGTCCGGTGTCGGTCTCGGGTCGCAGGTCGTGGGCTTCTTATGATATATATAACAAACTGCACCCGACCTGATATTGCTTATGCAGTCAATAAGTTGGCTAGGTTTACCCGTAATCCGAGTGATGATCACTGGAAGGCGTTGAATCGGGTATTACAATACCTGAAACACACATTAACTTTCGGGTTACATTATTCGAGATATCCAGTTGTACTAGAGGGGTACAGTGATGCAAACTGGATATCTGATATAGAGAACACCAAGTCCACCAGTGGGTATGTATTTACAATTGGTGGTGGGGCTGTGTCTTGGAAATCCTCTAAGCAAACTTGCATCGCCCGATCCACAATGGAATCGGAGTTTATCGCTTTAGATAAAGTAGGAGAAGAAGCTGAGTGGCTTCATGACTTCTTAGAGGATGTTCCGTATTGGAACAAATCCGTACCTTCTGTAATGATCCACTGGAATAGCCAGTCGGCTCTAGGAAGGGCACATAATGCTATGTACAACGGAAAGTCTCGTCATCTTCGACAGAGGCATAAGATCGTTAGGCATCTCATCACCACAGATATAATATCCATTGATTACATAAAGTCAAAGGATAATATAGCAGACCCGCTGACAAAGGGCTTACCCAAGGATCAGATGTTCTGTCTGTCTAGGGGAATGGGCTTAAAACCCAAAGTATAAGGACCAATACGGTGGTAACCCAACCTTACTGAATGGAGATCCCAGTAATTTGGTTCAATGGGAAAACTAAGCTGTAAAGGTTCAGTTGATCGCTTCAGTGGAAGAATGAGCACTTCGGATAGTGATTTCTGTAAAGAAACACCAAATCCAAAGTCGTTCCCGCAATAGACGTTAAGTGCTATCTGCCGTGTGGGTAAATGTTAAGTTTCAAAACCTTTAATGATCCTCAACAGTTGAGGTTAGGTTTGGAAAACTTTTAATGGTTCCTAACACTTTTGAAGTGGGGTATAGCATGATACCTTGTAGGAGACCACCTATTTAAGTGCGAGGACAGGCCGCCTCAAATGAACGCACTTAAGAATCCAAGAAGTTGTCCACGGCCACAACGGACAAAACATTACGAAGAAGAGAGTAAGGGAATTTGTTGTGTTGGTACTATTGACTTGGCTTACATTAAACACTGACGGTTCAAGACATCACGTTCACCGCGCAGTAAGTAAGTCTGATGGTATTTAACTATGGAAGGTTCAAAGCTGAAGCTACCTCTCCTTATGCAACATCGGTCCGCTGAAATATTTCTGGGAAAAGGCATCATGTGAGTGCGCCAAAATCTCTTTCAAGAGGGGATTGTTGGAAATTTGCCTTTGGCGGGAGTTCCGTCCAACCATCTTTAATGGCTTAAACACTAGTGTTTCGCATGTTGGAAACTTCGTTTCTTCACACGTGCATAATCTACTAAGTAAGTAGATGGCCGTAGGGCCAAGGATCATCAAATTTCATTGAGAAATGAAAGAGATATTGGTCTACGAAGTAAGGTGTTTGAAGCATGGAAAAGGGTGGTAAAGACCAATTCTCCCTCAACGGTGGGGGAAGAAAGATTTGTTTAGTTTATAAGTCTCAAAGATCTGTGGGATGTGGGCTTCTTCTGATATTATCTTTTTGGACCCAAATTATTTCATAGTTACAGTTTGGTCCCTGAAGTTTCTGGTAACGTTAAATTGGGTAGAGAACTTGTGTTTTTGCTGGCTGTTCATATTTGGAACGTTAACCAGCCTTAATATGCACTCAATTCAGTCATTTATTTTGGCTGAATAACTCTCCCTAAAAGCTAATCCGTTGCACATCAATTCACCATTTATTTTGGTGAATTACTACCTCCATAATTGTCATTACTTGGCCAATAACAATAATTATGTGGGCAGTTGGTAAGTCCTCTCCTTCAACTATATAATGGAGCCTTTTCCAATTGTTGAGAACACATAGAACACACAAACGAAATCAGTTTCTTCCTACTACTTTCCAGCATCATTTCATTACTCAAAATTCTTCAAGGTAACACTTGAGTTTCCTTTGCTCATTTGTTGAGTTGCTGTTTTATCTTGGGACACTGTTGTCCAGAACGTAGAAAGGATATATACGGGGCAATCTTTTCTTAAAGACAGAGTGTCATCACTCGACTCAGCATATAAAAACTGTTCCAGTTTATTGTAATTTCATTGTGTTGTAATACTTAGCAGTTACTTATTTCCGTTTTCTGCACCATTGTAACCAACACCCAATCCACCGAATAACCCAATCCACTAGCTAGGACTTATGCAAATATAAAGAAATCATCTAGCAATATTTTTAGCATATTCTTATGGAAATTCATTCTCTTCTGTTACTGTTTGGAACCCTTTAAGTCTTTTAACCCTACTTTCTTTCTCTAGAGAGAGATTAAAAAAAGGTCATGATATATTTAAAATAAACTATCTTTAAATTCCCGATATGCATTTATCAGTGCTGCCTAACAGCTTGTATTCAACATTCTAAAGGCGAGAGAAGCATACTTCTGGATTCTTTATGACAGTTTTTTAATTAAACAGAACAATGTTGTCTTTTAATTAAACAAAAGGAACCTGGAGTAATTGGTAAAGTTGATATCATGTGATTAGGAGGTCATGGGTTCAAGCCGTGGAAACAGCCTCTGACAGAAATGCAAGGTAAGAATGCGTACAACATACCCTTGTGGTCCGGCCCTTCCCCGAACCCCACGCATAACGGGAGTTTAGTGCACCGAACTGCCTTTTTTTTTTTTTATTATCAAACAATCCCGAAATTATGTCAATTTGATTAAATAAAAAGATCTACTTTATTCTAGTTCAGCAAGACTTTTTTTTCCATCATAGTTTTGTAATTAACACAAGCGAACTATGAATTTGTTTAACCTAAAATTCATTTGTTAGATCAACCAATTAAATTTGTAAGTTTGAAGTCACGAGCAATACAATTAACTCAAACATGATTGATCCATAGGATGAATGTAATGAAAATAATATAATAATATATAATAGATAATTAAATTGAAGTAGCAAAGAGAGAAAGAGATTCTTGTTAGTTATATCGTGTATATACACGTGATATATACGTAATATACAACATTGTATATACACAGTATTCCAGTGAATTTGGACCGTGATATACACGGCTTATATAACTGTGTATATCACGGTTTTGGAGCATATTTTTGGTGTAAATATTGTATTAAATTAGGCTTGTACACTTACCATAATTATAGGATTCTTGTACAACTAGAATAGGGTTTTGGGAATAGAATAGGAATAAGATTTTCCTATTATGAAAAATTGTAAATTGTATATATACTATTTCATTAATGAAAATAATCAAGAGATTATTTCTTTCATGGTATCAGAAGTCTATGTCTTAAATTCCTCTCTCAAAATTCCGTCGACTTTGCCTCGAGTTCCGAGCTTTTTTTCTCAGATTTCATGCCCGGTGGTACCTCCTCTCTTCCCAAATTTTTCTTCCCAATCCCTACATCACGTCTTGCGTTGCTATTATGGCGAAGAACACGTTTTACCCTGCCCTTACTGTTTCTAACATCAAGAATCACATCCCTATCATTCTTGAAATAGAAAACGTCAAATACGCGACGTGGGCCGAACTGTTCAAAGTTCACGCACGCTTGCATCAAGTCCTCCATCATACTATCCCCGAGGCTCCTACAGATACGGAGGTGCCCAAACCCGAGGATGATCCTAAGTTATGGACGACCCTTGATGCTACAGTTCTTCAGTGGATTTACTCCACTATTTCTACCGACCTCTTGCAAATGATTATCGAACCAGACGTTACAGCGATGGCGGCTTGGAATAGAGTGCGTGATATATTCCAAGATAATCAAAATTCACGTGTTGTTGCCCTTGAGCAGGAATTCGACCACGTCAATATGGAAGACTTCCCCAACATTTCAGCATACTGCAAACGATTGAAGGAATTGTAGGACCAACTCCGCAACGTTGGTGCCCCCGTTACAAGTGATCGTCTTGTCCTTCAGATGGTCGCAAGCCTATCTGAGGCCTATAGTGGCGTCGGTACGCTTCTTTATCAAAACAGTCTTCTTCCGCAGTTTTATCAGGCCCGCTCCATACTCACACTCGAAGAAGCAGGATTGGCTAAGAAAGCGGCCACTAGGGCCCATCTTGTCGTCATGGTGATCGAGTCTAACTTTTCTCCGTCCATCTCCAACAGTTCTGACCAAAACCGCAACAACTGTGGCGGCAAAAAGGGTCAGAATCGCAAGAATAGTGATAAAAATCATTGCAGAAACCGAGGTGGAAATAACGGAGGTGCCAATGGGCCTCGGGACAATGGACCGCAAACCAACTGGTCACAGCCCTAGGGCCCATGGCTGTGGAACTGGGCCAGTGCGCCTGGGCCCAACAGCCCTATTATCCATAGTATGCTCCGTATCCGCACTGGGCCCAATTTCAGCATTCCAGCAGGCCCAGTTCTTCAGGCCCCCACTGGAACCCGAGAGCCACTTCTGGGCCAGGGCAGCCAACCAGCGTGTTTGGGCCTCGGCCCCACCAGGCCCACCATGCCATGGGACCCACCCCTACCGACATTGAAGCTGTGATGCACACGCTTGAATTAAATTCTCCGAACGCAAATTGGTACATGGACACCGGAGCCACTACACACATGACGTCAGAACAAGTTACTCTCTCATCTTACTCCAATTTGAGCAATAATTGTTGGTAATGGTAATTCAATTTCAATTCGTTGTTACGGTCATAAAACTTTGTCTCCCCCCCTCCATCCACATCGTATCTTGAAAAATACCATTCATGCCCATAAAATAATTAAAAATTTGGTGTATGTCTGTAAGTTCACCACTGATAATTCTTTTTCTATTGAATTTGAACCTTTTGGGTTTTCTGTGAAGGATTTTAAGACGGGGATTCCTCTCATGAGATGTGATAGTAGGGGAGATATTTATCCTATCACGCCCACATCCGGTCTCTCAAGTCAAGCGTTGCTATCTACTTTTGCAGCTCTTGCTCCTTCCTTATGGCATGCACGTTTGGGTCACCCTGGGTTGTCTGTTGTTTCTTCCTTACATAAAAACAATTTTATTTCGTGTAAGGGTACGCATAGTACTCCGATTTGTCAATCTTGTTCTCTAGGAAAAATTGTTAGATTGTCGTTTGTAGACTCTAATTCTCGTACTTTAATGCCATTTGATATTATTCATAGCGATTTATGATCGTCTCATGTTCTCAGTTCTTTGGGTCATCGTTATTATGTTCTTTTTTTGGATGATTATTCTAATTTTTTATAAACTTTTCTGTTAGCGAAAAAATCTCACATTTTTCCACCTTTTAAAAATTTAGAGCTTTCATCTGAATCCAATTCAAACGGGAAATTAATAATATTCAATGTGATAATAGAAAAGAACATGATAATGAGTTGTTTTGGGATTTTTGTGGTATTAATGGTATCAATTTTTGTTTCTCTTGTCCTCATACGTCCTCACAGAATGGGAAAGCCGAACGCAAAATTCGTACCATTAATAATATTGTCCGAACTTTATTGGTCCATTCTTCCGCACCTCCTTCCTTTTGGCATCATGCTCTACAAATGGCTACTTATCTCCTTAACATTATTCCTACCAAAGGTTTGCCATATTCATCCCTTCTTAACTTATTATATAATAAGACTACTTCGTATTCACATCTTAGAGTCTTTGGGTGCTTATGTTATCCATTATTTCCGTCCACCATAATTAACAAATTTCAGGCCCGGTCTACCCCTTGTGCGTTTTTGGGTTATCCGTCTAATCATCGTGGTTACAAATGTTTTGATTTATCGTCTAACAAAATCATCACTAGTCGACATGTTATTTTTGATGAATCCCGATTTCCATTTGCTAAGGTGAGTAGTCCCGTACCTAGTTCGTATAATTTTTTAGATGACGATGTCTCTCCGTATATTATCCACCATTTATCGGACATGTCCCGCACCCTAAATTCACCAGCGGGCCCACTGCCCGCTGGTTCTCCAGTACCGTCATAGTCCACCATCGTGGGTCCAGGAACTGGGCCGCCTCTCTAGCCCAGGTCTGGCCCAGTTTTTGTTTTTTCCCTTGATCCAGTCCCGGCTTCTGCGTCGTCTCTTGTTTCAGTTCCTTGTTGGGCCGGCGGGCCAAGCAGCCCACCGCCCGCCGGCCGATCCGTCACTTGTCCCGATATTTCCCAAAATTCACTCAATTCTCCCCCGAGTCACAGACCGGTCACTCGTAGTCAACGGAGTATTTTTAAACCGAAAAGACATTTTAATTTAAATTCCAATGTTCTTAAATCCCCTCTACCCCGTAACCCCGTGTCCGCCTTAAATGACCCGAATTAGAAATTGGCTATGACTGACGAATATGATGCTCTTATTGTGAATAAGACGTGGGAGTTGGTACCCCGTCCTTCTGGTATTAATATTATTCGGTCTATGTGGATTTTTACTCATAAGGATAATTCTGACGGTTCTTTTGCTAGGCATAAAGCTCATCTTGTAGGTGATGGTAAGACTCAGCAGGTTGGCGTGGATTGTGGTGAGATGTTTAGTCCCGTGGTCAAACCAGCTACCATTCGCACTGTTCTCAATTTGGCTCTTTCGAAGTCTTGGCCCATTCATTAGTTAGATGTGAAGAATGCTTTCCTACATGACGATCTTAAAGAGATCGTTTACATGCATCAACCCTTGGGATTCTGTGACCCCAAATATCCTCATCATGTCTGTTTATTGAAGAAGTCCTTGTATAGGCTTAAGCAGGCCCCACGGGCTTGATATAAGAGATTTTTAGACTATGTGTCGTCTATTGGGTCTACGCACAGCAGGTCTGATAATTCATTGTTCATCTATCGTCGTGGTTCTTCCCTGGCATATATTATATTATATGTGGATGATATTATCTTGACTGCCTCTACTGATGCATTGCGCAAGTCTATCATGACCATCCTCAGGTCTGAGTTTGCTATGAAAGACTTGGGACCCTTGAGTTATTTTTTGGGGATTGCCGTCACTCGCCATGCAAGTGGGTTATTCTTATCACAACGTAAGTATGCAACTGAGATCATTGAGCGAGCTGGTATGTCCTCATGCAAGTCTACTTCCACTCCAGTTGATAACAAACCCAAGTTAGGTGTTGCGGCTGGCTCACCATATGAGGGTCCGACCCACTATCGCAGTCTTGTGGGGACACTTCAGTATCTTACCTTCACGAGACCTGATATTACCTATGCCGTCCAGCATGTGTGTTTGTTTATGCATGATCCTCGAGTTGAGCACATGAATGCGCTTAAATGCATCATCCGCTACTTACAGGGCACACTTGATTATGGGTTGCATCTATATCCGTCATCGGTCTCTACACTTGTCTCTTACACAAATGTTGATTGTAGTGGTTGTCCGGACACCAGACGCTCTACGTCTGGTTACTGTATGTTTCTTGGTGATAACTTGATCTCATGGTCTGCCAAAGGCAGGCTACCTTATCCCGCTCCAGTGCAGAGGCTGAGTATCGAGGGGTGGCCAATGTGGTCTCTGAATCATGTTGGTTACGTACTCCTCTCTAGGAGCTTAACTTTTCCATTCAAAAAGCTACCTTGGTTTATTGATAATGTTAGTGCTGTATATCTTTCTGGCAATCCGGTTCAACATCAGCGCACTAAACATATTGAGATGTACATCAATTTTAGTCGCGAAAAGGTAGCTCATGGGCAAGTTCGCGTCTTACATGTCCCTTTCAGGTATCAAGTTGCCGACATCTTTACGAAAGGTCTTTCGTTCGTTCTATTTGAAGATTTAGGGACAGTCTCAGCGTACAAAGACCGCCCGCTATGACTGCGGGGGTGTGTTAGTTATACCGTGTATATACACGTGATATACACGCAATATACATCAGTGTATATCACGGTATATACACAGTATTCCAATGAATTTGGACCATGATATCACACTGCTTATACAGCCGTGTATATCACGGTTTTGGAGCATATTTTTGGTGTAAATATTGTATTAAATTAGGCTTGTACACTTACCATAATTATAGGATTCTTGTACAACTAGAATAGGATTTTGGGAATAGAATAGGAATATGATTTTCCTATTATGGAAAATTGTAAATTGTATATATACTTTTTCATTAATGAAATAAATCAAGGGGTTATTTCTTTCGATTCTTATTAAATATTTTGATCCGATGAATTGCGGACACTGATGAACTACAATCAACAATGATTTTGCTAATGAATATCTATAATAACGTATATAATCAGATGGGATATAATGATGGGGAGATGTAGCATTTATTTGTTGGAAAATATATATCAACAACATCAAAAAATATATGAAGAAGCACACAAAGATAAATATTTGATAATATGAACAATGAATATAGAATTGGAGGCTTGAAACATGCGTGAAACGCTTTTTTAAAACGATATTTGCTTCCTCTCCTCTGCGAGATTGCTATGGGATTACACGCAAATAGGTTTAGTGAATATGACAAATATTTTAAAAATCTGCACTGAGCAAACAATGAAAAAATCCGTCTTTAAAAAATAAGAACTTTTCTGATTTTCAAGTGGAAGATTTTGTAGAAGAAAAAAGTTTTGGGAGAAAGAATCTATTGACCCCAAAAATTAAAGTAACTTTAAAAAAATCACTTTAAAAAGCAAGGAAATTCTCTGTAAATAGACAAGAGTAGTTATGTTATTACCAAAGGACACTTCCTTTCATAAAAAGACACCTTCTCATGTAAAACCCTTTTATAAATAATATATATTTAAATAAAATTCTAACAATCTCCCACTTATTTAAATATAAATCAAGACTTAAAAATAAATAATATTTATGTGTAGAGTAATGTATCTTTCGATTTGAACATTACCTTAGTATAGCATCACAAGATGAAATAAAAATCCCATGTAGCATAATAGCTTTGAATATGTTATTCCTTGTGATAACATTGGTGACACGATATACATAAATATGTCATTCTTTCTCTCCACTCAAACATGTCTAGCACTTTTAAGTCCATATGCTATCCAAAATTCATGAACATTTATGAAAGTAACTCCACCTTTCAATCGAAGCAGCACTACTTCTATGTTCATATAGGTGAAGTTCTTCCAGTGTATTTGTCATATTTGAGACACTTGTTACTTGAACTGAACCTCATTAAAGGTATAAGAACTCAACCCTCTAATCCGTGACAACCAGTACTAGTATATCTCTTACTTAAGTACTGAAACATCCACGTATCAACAACTTGTTGTTATCCTTTGAACCCATAACTATTCATTTCATAGCGCTGGGTAGGGTTGCCATTACTGGTGGACCTGAATTTGGGGTTTTAACACTGGAAGCCGCTTCACCGACTTCCTTATAAGACACACTTTATAAATATATTAGCCAAACTAATCCTTCACTTCACAAACGTGAATGAAATAATTCCATCTTGATATAATTTCACATGTCTTGATTTCTCGTTATACAAATAATTTAATACGCTCGAGTTAGAATGACTTGACTATCACAAAGTGGAGCTCACACTTTGCAAGTCAATGGAATTCCTACAAGAATTCCCTCAACCAATCAACTCCTTAATACGCTTCTGTTAAAGCAATAAATGATAAATGACTCTTTCAAACTTAATTTGAACGAAAATATTTCATCATTTCTCATTATTTATTTACTCGATCGTGGATCAAATAGGATATTACGTTCTTGTATGTCTCAGTGACTAAATTTATTTAGCAGTTTCTTTTCAATGTAACGAGATTCATTCAATACATTTACCCCACTATTTTGTTTGATATTGATACCCAATGTATCAATTTGTCTAAGATCCTTTATATCGAATGTGGAAGAAAGAAAACCTCATCGTTAAAATTCTGCATTATAAACCTCTTTGTTTCTATAATACCATAGAAATCTCTTTATTTCTATTATGTTCTTCATATCGCTGGTTGCATGCAATAACATATGATAATTAGCACAAATAATTATCACATACTTTGGTGTATATTATAACTTTTCATGAAAAGTCACAACTTTTCAAGTATTCACAAAAGAAAGATAATATATATATTTTCTTAATTGACACCCTTTCACGAAAGAACACAACTTTTTTTCTTTTGAAGGTATAAAATAATTGTCTAATATTGACTTCTAATCATAAGTCAAACACCCCACTCTTCAAATAATTCTTTTTTTTTCAAAACACATGAAAACTCATTATTATTATACTTCTTTTAAAACAACAAACTCATAAAAGATCTTTAACCTTTAAACGAAATAAAACATTAAACCATTCATTCTCATGATCTTAAAATGATTAAGATAATTTTCAAGTATTGATGTGATCCCTATATATAAAATACTTCATATCATCTCACAACTTGAAAATAAATTTTACATATGATCTCCATGCAAGAATAATAAATCGCACACATTAAAAATGTCATTTCGAATTATCATGCCTATCAAGATCATCAAAATGTAAATTATTTACTCTAATATTTATAAAATCAGATTTCAAAAAAAATATAATCACAAAGAAAAGATATTTATGCGTAAATAATAAGCAGGGTTAAAAGAAAACAAAACCCGATTTTCGCCACTTTTCCTTGACCGTATCAAATAATTCCATTGAAAATCAAAGTCTTCGCTTTGAACGGTTGCATGATACTAGCGCCTGATTAGCCTTCTATGGCTTGATTTAATTTGAACCGTTAGTCTCTCTCACTCCACCGTTCACTTCCAATTTTGTTTCCACCTTTCCGGTCATTCTCGATATTATTTTCTTTTAATTTTCCGTTATTTTCTCATTTTCAGAAAGCCTTGTCAATTTTTCAATTCTAGGCATATTCTTCTCAATTATGACATCCATTGGGTTACTGGCAAACTGGAGGAAATATTTGACCAAGAGAATCAGGAAAATAAATTTTAACATTATCCATTCTGGTGTCATTCCTTAAATGCCAAACCAATTCAATTTGTCAATGCGCATCTCTTTAATTTTCGAAGCATATAATTTCCACGGGCGGCACTCTATAACGACCATCACTGCTTTACTTGAATTTTTCTACAACTTTAATTCTCGGGTTTTAATATGAAGTATCTTCCTCATACAAACATCGTTTTTAGAATGTTAGGAAAATATATATCAAGAACTTTAAGAAATATTCTTCCTTAATTATTTTATTCTAAAGTAGTAGTAAATATACTATAATACAAGTTTATCCTATGCTACAATTACAGTAAGTAATGACTAAATCCTAGGCTACAATTACGGTAAGTAATGACTAAATATACACCTACCATATACAAGATATACATAATTATGACCGAATATATTTTCCTATTCTATCACACCCCCGCAGTCGAAGCGGGAGGTCGGCGTATGCTGAAACTGTCCCGAATATCTTTAAATAGAATCAACGGAAGACTTTTGGTCAAAATATCAGCAATCTGATGCGTGACAGGACATGTAAGACACAGACTTGTCCACGAGTTACCTTTTCGCGAACAAAGTGAATATCCACCTCAATATGCTTAGTGCGTTGATGTTGAACCGGATTCCCTGCAAGATAAATCGCACTAATATTATCACAATAAACCCTTCGGAACCGATAGTGGAGCTCCAAAAGAAGGTTCCTTAGCCAACAAGATTCAAACACTATATTGGCAACTCCTCAGTATTCTGCTTCGGCACTGAACCTGGACAGGGTAGCTTATCGTTTGGAGGACCAAGATACCAAAGTGTCACTAAGAAATACACAATAACCAGACGCTCCACGTCTGGTATCCGGACATCCACCCCAATCTGCATCTGTGTAAGAAATGAGAGTGGATGTCGAAGATGGATATAGATGCAAGCGATGATCAAGAGTGCCCTTAATATAGCGCACAATGCGTTTGAGCGCATTCATGTGATCCTCCATCGGGTTATGCATGAATAGACAAACATGTTGGAAGAGGCACTCAACTTCAATTTAATATCAACTGGAGTGGAGGACGGCCTACACGAGGACATACCAGCTCGTTTAACGATCTCTTCGGCATACTTCTTTTGGGATAAAAATAAACCACATGCATGACGTGTCACAGTTATCCTCAAGAAGTAACTTAGTGGCCCTAGATCTTTCATCGCAAACTCAGAGCCAAGAAGTGATATGATAGACTTGCAAAGAGCATTAGATGAGGCAGTTAATATAATATCATCCACATATAGAAGAATGTAAGTTATATCATTATCCTGACGGTATATGAATAGAGAATAATCAGACCTGCTGTTAGAAAACCCAATATGAGAAACATAATCTGCAAACCTCTTGTACCAGCCTCGGGAGCTTGTTTGAGCCCATATAATGATTTCTTCAGCAGACACACATCATTAGGATAAGTGAGGTCTCTGTATCCCATGGTCTGATACATGTACAATGTTTCATTGAGTTCTCTATGCAGGAAAGTATTTTTTACATCAAGCTGATGAAGCGGCCATGTCTTCAAAAGAGCAAGACTTAGTACCGTGCGGATAGTTGTTGGTTTGACCTCTGGACTGAAGGTCTCACCAACTTATTGAGTCTTCCCATCACCTACAAGACGAGATTTCTGCCTCTCAAATGTATCAACATATTTTTCTTTATGACTAAAAATCCACATAGACCGAATCACATTAACATTCGAAGGACGGTGCACCAAATCCCACGTCCTATTATTATAAAAGCATTATATTCATCATCCATATCCATTTTCTAATTCGGATCATTAAAGGCAGACACTGGGTTATAGGCCAACGGTGATTTGGTTATATGGACGTGAAGACCATATTTTTTGTTTGGCTTGAAAATCCCATGTTGACTACGAGTGACTGGCCGTTGGGACGATAGAGGAGGTGGGACTGTCCGACAGTGGGTAATGGCTTGGGCTTGCTGGGCCTCCACTACCTGAGGCTGGTCCGTTAACCAGGGGACTGCCAGGCAGTGGGCTGCCAGAAGAGGCCCCAACTGAGTCGGCAACAGATGGACTCGGGCAGGCAGGCCAAGTTTGTTGGGCTAGGGAAAACAATTGTTGGGCTGAGGTAGTTGGGCCCAGTTCGCCCGAATTAACTGGGCTGGCAGAAATAATTGGGCCAAATTTGGAAAATAACCAGTGGACCAAATACATGTGTATGCTATCATCAAGAAATTCATAGGTAGGAGACACGGAACAATGCATTTTGGCAAAGGGAAATTTGTTTCATAAAAAACTATGTGACAACTCATGATGATTTTCTTAGAGTATATGTCATAACATTTGTAACCACGGTGATTTGACGGATATCCTAAAAAATACACGGAGTAGACCGGGGTTGAAGTTTATTGATTGTAGTGAAAAGAAAAGGAGGATAGCATAAGCACCCGAACACCCGTAGATGAGAGTAGGATGGCTCCCTTAGGTATAAAATTTTGAGAGGGAATTGATAGGACAAGTATTTGCTCGGAAGTATGTTAAGGAGATAGGTTGCCATTTGTAATGCATGATGCCAAAATGATGGTGGTAGAGAGGCATGGGCAAGTAAGGTTCTAAGAATGTTATTAATGGTTCAGATTTTTCTCTCGGCTTTTCCATTTTGAGGTGAGGTATGTGGACAAGAGAGACGAAAAGATAAACCATTAGTTTTGCAAAAAACTCAAAATGGCCTATTTCCAATTTTTCTTCCATTATCACATTAAAAATTTTAATGTCCCGTTCAAATTGATTTTGGATGAATACTCTAAAGGAGAGAAATGTAGAAAACACTTGTGACTTTTTAGTTAAAGGAAATGTCCACAAAAAATTAGAGTAACCATCCAACAAAAGAAGATAATATCGATGGCCCGAAGAGCTCAAAATAGGAGATGTCCAAATATCACTATGGGTAATATCAAAAGGCATAACAATGCAAAAATTAGAAGCAACAAAAAGAAATTTAACATATTTTCCAAGCGGACATGAACGACAAACATAAGAATTACGATGTCTAGTACATGAAATAAATTTATTTTGTTTAAGAGAGGCAAAAACAGGTGCTCCTGGATGACTCAAACGTTCATTTCATAAAGACGGAGCTAAATCAGCAAAAGTAGATGGTGTGGCTTGATGTGTGGTTGTGGTGATTGGATAAATCTCACCACGACTATCACATCTCATTAGATGCATCCCCGTCTGAAAATTCTTCACGGAAAACTCAAAAGGATCAAATTCAACAGAAACTCAATTGTTAGTAGTAAATTTTCTAATTAAAATCATGTTTTTAATTAATTGAGGTGCGTGAAGGACATTTTTTAAATTTAATGGTGGGTTCGGGGTAGACAAGTTTGTAATACCATAACCACGAATTAGAATTGAATGACCATTTCTGATAATTATACCACGATTATTGCTCAAATTAAAATAAGACGAGAGATTACCTTGTGAGGACGTCATATGAGACGTTACACCTGTGTCCATGTACCAATTTGCGTTGGGCGGATTAAGCCCAAGAGTGTGCATAGCGGCCTCGATCGGTTGGGGTCACCACTGTAAGTGGGCCTGTTACCACTAGTTCAGTAGTGGCCCAAGAATTCCTAGGTTCTGGCCGAGAATCGAACCTGGCCCAGTTTCCGACTGGATAGGGGCAAGGAGGCATGGCCTAAGGCCACTAACAGGCCCACGATATTGGCCCACTGCCCCATTGTGCCCTCGGCTGCCATTGGGCTGTCGATTGCTACTGGCCGCCACCTCTGCCACCACCTCCTCCATGGTAGTGACCGCCGCCCTTTCCACCACCACGACCACCGCCTCGATTTTTGCCTCCATTACCACTATTTTGTCCCTTTTAGCCACGGTTTGGTGGCAAAATTTTAAATTATGAAGAATTATCATCGGACGGAGTGACAACCATGGCGGAATTCAACACAGTGGATATCTTTTTGGCAAAACCGCTTCTTCTAGAATAAGCATAGAACGGGCTTGGTAAAACGGTGGAAGATGATTACTTTGGCGGATGAGCGTACCCACTCCACTATATGCGTCGGTGAGGCCGACAACCAGTTGTAAAAGAAGCCGATTATTAGTTACCTGCGCCCCAACATTCTTGAGTTGGTCCGACAAAACTTTGAGTCGTTGACACTATACAGATGCATTGGGAAAATCCGTCATGTTAGTGGTGGAGAATTCCTGCTCAAAAGTGATAGCACATGAATTTTTGTTGTCTTGGAATATGTCGCGCAAGCGATCCCAAGCCTCCATTGTCGTGTAGTCATGTTCAATAATCGCATGCAGCAAATCGCTAGAAATAATGGCATAAATCCACTGAAGAACTGTCGCATCGAGGGTTAACCATAATTCTCTTTCGTCGTCGATTTTTGGCACCTTCTCCTTGCCTTTTTTCGACGGAATTATGTGTTAGATAACCCGGTGCGATCGACAGTGAATCTTGAAGAGCTCTGCCCACATTGCATAATGGACGTTTTCCATCTCAAGAGTGATGGAAATGTGAGATTTAATGTTTGAAACTGTAAGGGCTGGAAGATGATTTCGAGTTAGACATGGCTTACGAGAGAGGAGCGGGGTCGGCGGCACAAGGATGTAATTTTAGGGTTTCAGGAACTTTCCCTAGAATCTGATACCATGTAAGAAATATTCTTCCTTGATTATTTCATTCCAGTGGTAGTAAATATACTATAATACAAGCATAATTCTAGGCTACTATTACGGTAAGTAATGACTAAATATACACCTACCATATACAAGATATACATTATTATGACCGAATATATTTTCCTATTCTATCAAGAACATCAAAAATATATGAAGAAGAATACAAAGATAAAAGTTTGATAATATGAAAAATGAACAGAGAATTAGAGGCTTGAAACACGAGCGAAACGCTTTCCTTAAAAATGATATTTGCTCCCTCTCCTCTGCGAGGTTGGTATGGGATTACACGCAAATAGTTTTAGTGGATATGATAAGCCTTTTGAAAATGTGCACTGAGCAAACAGTGAAAAAATATGTCTTAGTAAAGCAAGAACTTTTTTGATTTTCAAATGCATTATTTTTGTAGAAGAAAAAAGTTTTAGGAGGAAGAGTGTGTTGACCCCAAAAATTAAAGTAACATTAAAAAAATCACTTTAAAACGCAAGGAAATTCTCTTTAAATAGACAAGAGTGGTTATATTATTATGAAAGGAAGAAGACACATTCTCATGTAAAACCCTTTTGTAAATAATATATATTTAAATAAAAATTCCAACATTATTGACTAAGCTAATTGTAACCGGTCCTTTGAACCTCTCCTTTTACCTCAGTTACAGGAATAGAATCGTGACTATTAAATGCGATTAATGATATCTCAGAATTTTGTTGTTATCGGGAAATAAATGATCCGGGATGGTCCGATACTTTGGTCCTTTCGGAGCACGAGTGCTCCATATGGGCATACCGAACCCCGGCCTAATTAAGTTCTTAGGTGGTCAAGTCTTCTTTGATCTTAGGCCAGAATATTAACAACTTATTCAAGATTAGCTGTGAGTTTCTTGCTACATGTTGGATAGCAAAAGTAGTTAACTTATTTATGCAATGGACATTTGATATCATGTGTAAATAAAATTCAAAAAATTGAATCAAATGTATCTAATGAGAATATTTTATTAGTTTGAGGGGTTGTTACTTGTTAATGTATTAAGCCATTACAAATTGAGTGCATTTTATTACTACATACTTTGGCCTTTTGGGAGTATTCCTTTCAACTTACTTTTTATTCTAATGTCCTAGAGATGCTATTCGTAGGCATGGGGAATATGTGCCACTTGTCCCCTGCCTAACTCGACAACACCTTGGACCAAGAGAATTTTCATACTAATTTGATTTTTTTTATATCCAGCTTTCCGGCTTACGCCAGACTATTCCTTAAGATAGTAGTTCCGGTCACTCAGCACTACTATCAGGAATCGCGGGATGTGCCTGAATGACCAGGGTTTGAGAACAGAGCAACTGATATCACCTATAAGGTCTTACCCCAGAAGAGAGCAAATTGCTCTCACCAGAGTTCGAACCCACGCTGCAGCCTCCAGTTGAATTTTAAGTTCTCCTCCTTTGCCGTCCAACTATGCCCGGGGACTACTAATTTGATTATTTATCTGTCATATTCATTTATTTTGTTACTTCTAAATAAACTGTCCACTCAATTGTTCGTAGAGGAGATTTTGGCAATCTCAGTAAAATGCCTAACAAGAAAATATATATGATTTTTTTCTTGGCAGTGAAAAGTAGTGATGGCAATGTCTACTTCTTCGGGCGTATCCCTCACTCAATTTGTGTGTCACTTTTCGCTTCTTGAGATCCAAACTGTATGAATTTTGACCAACATTTTAAGTTGTATTTTTTTCACCAAATTGATATGAAAAAAATTACAACTTATAGTATTTTTCAGATAGTTTTCATATATATAAATTTTAATGTTAAAATATTAAGTTAGTCTAATCCAATTTAGTTTTAAAATTTAGTCATGACTCTCGAAAAGCGAAAGTTGACACATATAAATTAGGACAGAGCTAGGGAGTAGTTAATTGACTTTTATGTTGTCATTGAATTTTAATTTGTGAAAGTAGATTAATTATTATTTTATTAAACTTAGTAATTGTTTGTGGAAAAATTACCTATAATTACTTAATAAGTAGTTGGTTTCTGTATTTTCCCTCTATCTATCCATATATACATTAAACTTTAAACTCATATTGAATCCTATAAAAATGATAATCTATATTATAGGAATACTTCTGTCCATGCAAAAGAACAATATAAAATTAATGAGATTCGTTGACAGTGCAACCGTGCAAGGATTTTCCCATATTTCACTTATTTTCCAGTGATGAATCATCTGTCTTCCACTTGTTGATTACAAAAATAAGATAACATAGAGCTCGTTAGAATTAGCTAATCATAAATACTTAGCTGATAAGTATTATGTATTGTATTGATAAGTATTTTTAGCATTAAATTAATATTATAAATAATGTATTTGGATAAAAATGTTGAAGCTGATAATAGATCTTTGATGTGTTGGTAAAAAGTATTGATAATCTGTTTTCTTGGTAAAATGACTAAAATATCCTTATTTTTATAACAAATAGTTGAAAAATTAAAAATATCTTTTTAATAAAAAGGATAGACGGCGAATATGAAATGGAGAGAAAATCAGAGATTTTGTTTTGAAAAAGGTGTCTTGAGAAGTAGAAAAAATATATTAAAGATAAAATTGTAAAAATGTTGATCGAACAATTTGATTCAAACTAAAAGTACTTATAAAATGAAATAATTTAAGTTATGACTTGATTTTGATTTATAAGTACTTGACTCATACACACTTTAGATATTTTTCAAACATGTAGATTATCTAAAAAATATAATTTTTAACTTATAAACACTTTAGATATTCCACAAACGGATAGATAATAAAAAAAAAAGAGCATAGAGGCTAGTTTACCAACTTATAAGCTTAGTAAAATATGATTATAGTTTTCTTGCTTCTTTCTGAGTATTAGTACATTTTAATAAACTTGCAATATACTCATATTATAGCCTAGTTCCAGCATCATTTTATTGTGCTAACATCTGTGTTAAATAAGGCAATATACACACAATATATAAGTGTACATTGCCTTACTTAGCATCTCGGATTCTGCCCAAGATTGAGGCTCTCGGTTTTAGTCTTTTATGGTAAATAGACAATGTAAGAATATTGTATATTAGGAAAATATATGCGTAGTATATTGTAATGTATTTGTTACCTAAATTAGGAATATACACTACCATAATTGTAGAGTTAGAATTATGGTAGAATAAGATTTTAGGAATAGAATAGGAATATTTTGTATCTTGTATATATACCTATTCAAGTAATGAAAATAATCAAGAGGATTATTTTTTTCATGGTATCAAGAGACTAGGTTTTACAAAAAAATTCTCTCTCAAAATTTTGACCCTTCTCGGCCGAAACCTACCCCCCCCCCCTCGGATTTCGCTTCCGACATTAGTCTTCCGCTATCAAATTCTCTCTTACTTTCCCCAAATTTCCCCCCCTTCTTTGTTCTTTCAATATGTCTAAGAACAATTATCATCCAGCCTTCATGGTTTCTAACGTCAAGAACAGTATCCCTATTGTACTTGAGATGGAAAACGTCCAATATGCGACGTCGGCGAAGTTGTTTAAAATTCATGCTATCTCCCATCAAGTTATTCATCACATCATTCCTCCCGCTACACCTCTTCCCGCGGAGGATCCAAAGTTATGGATTACTCTTGATGCTACCGTTCTCCAGTGGATCTACTCCACTATTTCGGTTGACCTTCTACATACGATTATTGAGCCGGATACCACGGCTATGGCTGTCTGGAATAGATTGCGTGACATATTCCAAGATAACCAACATTCACATGTCATCACACTCGAGCAAGAATTCTCTCTAGTTCGAATGGACGAATTTCCAAACGTTTCTGCATATTGTAAGACACTCAAGTAGTTGGCGGATCAACTCCGTAATGGTGGCGCACCTATAACAAATAATCGACTGGTTCTACAATTGGTTGCCGGCCTTTCGGAGGCCTATAATGGCGTTGGAACTCTCCTTCGTCAAAGCAACCCTCTTCCCGACTTTTATCAAGCCCGCTCCATGCTTACTTTGGAAGAAGCCGGTTTGGTTAAAAAGGCGGCTACCGGAGCAAGTCCCGTCGTCATGATGGCGTCCTCCCCAAGTTCTTTGGGTTTTGTTGAGAATTCGGGCCAAAACCGTACCCATGGTGGCGGTAAAAATAATCACAAGAATAATAACAAAAACCGCGAGGGCAAACGCGGCGGTTCCGGTGGTCAACAAGCAGGCACTGGGCCCCGTCCAGTGAACAGTGGGCCACCGCTACCCTGGTCCCAGCAGTGGGGCCCATGGCAGTGGGGATGGGGCAGTGGGCCGTAGGCCGCGGCCCCTGCGCCGCCGAATTCCGGCGGCCGGTGGGGCGGCCAACAAGTCGAGCCCGCGCAACCGGCGGTGGTGGCCCACTGGCCAGTGGCCTAGCAGCGCCAGTTCCAGCGGTTACGGCACATTTCAGTCACGTCCGGGAATACTTGGGCCCCGACCTCCACAAGCCCATCATGCAGCATGCCCCACTCAGACCGATATCGAGGTCGCGATGCACACATTGGGTTTAACTCAATCGAACCCAAATTGGTATATGGACACCGGTGTCACTACTCACATGACTTCCGATTCAGGTACTCTCTCATCTTATTCCAATTTGAGCACCCCTCGGGGGATAATTATTGGTAATGGCAATTCTATTTCAATTCTAGGGTATGGTCAGAAAATGTTGTCTCCCCCCAATCCACCCCTTATCTTGAAAAATACTTTACATGCCCCCAAATTGATTAAAAATTTAGTGTCGGTCCGAAAGTTCACCACTGACAATTCCGTTTCTGTTGAATTTGATCCTTTTGGTTTCTCTGTGAAGGATTTCAAGACAGGGAGTCATCTCATGAGGTGTGATAGTTGGGGGGATCTTTATCCTATCATGCCCGGTTTCAGTCCATCGAGTCAAGCCTGGCCGTCAGCTTTTGCAGCCATTTCTCCTTCCGTATGGCATGCCCGCCTTGGTCATCCAGGCTCTTCTATTTTATCAGTTTTAGATAAAAATAGCTTCATTTCTTGTAAGGGTACGAGTCATACTCAAATTTGTCAATCTTGTTCGTTAGGAAAATGTGTTAAATTGCCATTTGTGGACTCAAATTCTCATACTTCACATCCTTTTGATATTATCCATAGCGACTTATGGACGTCTCTTGTTCTAAGTTCGTTAGGTCATCGATATTATGTTCTGTTTTTGGATGATTATTCTAAATTTTTGTGGACGTTTCCAATTGCCAATAAATCTCAACTGTTTTCTGTCTTCATAAAATTTAGAGCATTCATTAGAACACAATTCGAAAGAGAAATAAAAAATATTCAGTGTGATAATGTGAAAGAGTATGACAATAGGGTGTTTCGAGAGTTCTGTGATAATCATGGGATAAATTTTCAATTTTTGTGCCCTCATACATCTTCTCAAAATAGGAAAGCCGAACGCAAAATTCGTTCCATAAATAACATTGTCCGCACTCTCTTACTTCATGCGTCCGTACCCCCGTATTTTTGGCATCATGCTCTGCAAATGGCAACATATATCCTTAACATAATTCCGTCCAAAGGTCTGACATATTCTTCCCCCCTCCAAATACTATATAATAAGAACCCTTCTTATTCTCATCTTAGGAGTTTTGGGTGCTTGTGTTATCCGTTATTCCCATCCACAACAATTAACAAACTTCAGGCTCGGTCTACACCGTGTATCTTTTTGGGTTATCCGTCTAACCATCGTGGTTATAAATGTTTTGATTTATCCTCCCAGAAAATCATAATTAATCGCCATGTCATTTTTGATGAAACCCAATTTCCTTTTATGAAAGTGCATACTCCCGAGCCTAGGTCGTATAATTTTATGGATGATGGTATATCTCCGTATATTACTCATCATTTTTCGGACATCTCCCGCACCCAATATTCTCAAGCAGGCCCACAATCTCGTGCCCAGTTTCAGCTACTGGAACAGTTCCAGCAATTGAGCCAGTCCAGCCCAATTTTGGAACTGGTCCAGTTCATGCCACAAATTCTCGATTTGGGCAGCAGGCCTACTGCCTGGCCAGTCCGTCCCGAGCCCAGTAAATTCCCAAAATTCACTCAATTCTTCCTCGAGTCATAGACCGGTCTCTCGTAGTCAACAGAGTATTTTTAAACCTAAAAGACTTTTTAATTTACATTCTGATGTCTCTAAATCCCCCTTGCCCCGTAATCTGGTGTCCGCCTTAAATGACCCTAATTGGAAAATTGCTATGACTCATGAATATAATGCTCTTATTGATAATAAGACGTGGGAGTTGGTGCCCCGTCCAGCCCAATTCTGGAACTGTTCCAGTTCACGCCACAGATTCTCGATTTGGGCAGCAGGCCCACTGCCTGTTGGCCAGTCCGTCCCGAGCCCAGTAAATTCCCAAAATTCACTCAATTCTTCCTCAAGTCATAGACCGTTCACTCGTAGTCAGCGAGGTATTTTTAAACCTAAAAGACTTTTTAATTTACATTCTGATGTCTCTAAATCCCCCTTGCCCCGTAATCTGGTGTCCGCCTTAAATGACCCTAATTGGAAAATTGCTATGACTGATGAATATAATGCTTTTATTGATAATAAGACGTGGGAGTTGGTGCCCCGTCCATATGGTATTAATGTTATCAGGTCTATGTGGATTTTTGCTCATAAGGAAAATTCAGATGGTTCATTTGCTCGCCATAAGGCGCGGCTTGTGGGTGATGGTAAGACTCAGCAGGTTGGGATAGATTGTGGGGAGACGTTTAGTCCGGTGGTCAAGCCGACTACTATTCGCACTGTGCTTAGCTTGGCTCTTTCAAAGACTTGGCCTATTCATCAGTTGGATGTCAATAATGCTTTCCTACATGGTGATCTCAAGGAAACAGTCTATATACATCAGCCGTTGGGTTTCAGGGATCCCAACCGTCCTCATAATGTCTGTTTGTTGAAGAAGTCATTATATGGGATTAAGCAGTCTCCACGGGCCTGGTATACGAGGGTTGCTGACTTTGTTTCGACTATTGGGTTCACTCACAGCAGGTCAGATAATTCCTTATTCATCTACCATCGTGGTTTGTCCTTGGCCTACATTCTGTTGTATGTGGATGATATCATTTTGACAGCTTCTTCCGATGTCTTGCGCCATTCTATCATGGCCATGCTCAGGTCTGAGTTTGCTATGAAAGACTTAGGGCCCTTGAGTTACTTTTTGGGGATTGCCGTCAAGCGTCATTCAGGTGGTTTGTTTTTGTCCCAACGAAAGTATGCAGCTGAGATCATCGAGAGGGCTGGGATGTCATCCTGTAAGTCCACTTCCACTCCAGTTGATGCAAAACCCAAGCTTAGTGCCGCGACAGGTGCACCATACGAGGACCCAACCCGCTATAGCAGTCTTGCAGGGGCTCTCCAGTATCTTACCTTTACCAGACCGGATATTACGTATGCTGTTCAGCATGTGTGTTTATTCATGCATGATCCCAGAGTTGAGCACATGAATGCAATCAAACGCATCATTTGGTAAATTCAGGGGACACTGGACTATGGGTTGCACTTGTATCTTTCTTCTACATCCACACTTATCTCGTACACAGATGCGGATTGGGGTGGCTGTCCGGACACCAGACAGTCTACGTCAGGATATTGTATGTTCCTTGGCAACAACTTGGTCTCCTGGTCTGCAAAGCGTCAGGCGACTCTATCCCGCTCAAGTGCATAGGCAGAATATCGAGGGGTAGCTAATGTGGTCTCAAAATCATGTTGGTTACGTAATTTATTTTTAGAGCTTCATTGCCACATTCAGAAGGCGACCTTAGTATATTGTGATAATGTTAGTGTCATCTACCTCTCAGGTAATCCGGTTCAGCACCAACGCACCAAACATATTGAAATGGACATTCACTTTGTCCGTGAAAAGGTTGCTCGGGGGCAGGTACGCGTATGTCATGTCCCGTCAAGATATCAAGTTGCAGACATCTTTACAAAGGGTCTTCCCTTGGTACTCTTTGAAGATTTTAGGGACAGTCTCAGCGTTCGAAGATCGCCCGCTATGACTTCGGGGGTGTGTTAAATAAGGCAATATACACACAATATACAAGTGTATATTGCCTTACTTAACATCTCGGATTCTGCCCAAGATTGAGGCTCTCGGTTTTAGTCTTTTATGGTAAATAGACAATGTAAGAATATTGTATATTAGGAAAATATATGTGTAGTATATTGTAATGTATTTGTTACCTAAATTAGGAATATACACTACCATAATTGTAGAGTTAGAATTATGGTAGAATAAGATTTTAGGAATAGAATTGTAATATTTTGTATCTTGTATATATACCTATTCAAGTAATGAAAATAATCAAGAGATTATTTCTTTCAATATGTTTACTCCCCGTATTATAATCTGTTGGGTCAAGTTGTCAAGATTAACTTATTTTGGAAAGTAATTTTTATTACATTAATTGAAAAGTGCTTTTGGTAGTATTTGATTCATATTTCTAACCAGTACCTTTGCACTTGTTTTAAAAAGATTAAAATTGAAAAATAACTTCTGTTACTACTAGTAAGCATTAATGTTTTCACTAAAAGTTTGATAAAATACATTTATACTTCAAAAAAAGAATTAAAAAATACTATCAACCTTTCATAGACTTGACCAAAGATACTTACAGAGTACAGACTAAAAATTCCTAGACAATTATTGAGTTGTTGTAAAATTTAGTCTGTTTATAAGAAAATTAGTCCAATTAAATTTCATCAACACCTTGTCAATCAGAAATTAAGAGGTCATTTTCTAGTGAGACACAAAAAAAAAGGGTAATTAGAAATGGACAGTCTACGTGTAACTAAAATGTGGGCCCATGTTGGTTGAAAAGGTTCTTTAAACTAAACGGGAACGTTTGTGTACGTGGAGATTCTACCAATTATTTAATTAACAAATAAAAAATAAAACCACATCAGAAAGTCTAAAGCCTATAAAGTGGTGAAAGTTTGATGAATCACGCGCTAAGTGAAGCGCGTGTAAGGACTGAACAAACCGAAATACGATGAATGCCGCAAAGAAAAGAAGCGCATGCTTTCTGAAATTGTCTTTATTTCCGGAAATAGCTGGATGACAAAGGAGGAAAATTTAAAATTTAGCTGGAGACATGCAGTGTGAATTTGAATTTTGGTGGGAGTAATTTACTTTCTTCTGGGGTAGGAACTTGTAGGTGATATCAGTTGCTCTGTTCTCAAACCCTGGTCATTCAGGCATATCCCGTGATTTACTGATAATAGTGATGAGGGATCGGGACTATTATTTTCAGGAAAGCGATTTACTGATAGTAATACTGAGGGACCGGATTATTATCTCCGGGATTAGTCTGGCGTAAATAGAAAAGTTGGATATAAAAAAACAATTGGTGAGGAAGTGGACAGGTATCTGAAGCCCCACCTAATCGTATTGATCTGACGGTTTGTATTACTCCTGTTTCAATCTAACGGTCTGGATACAGTAGTTGCATTAAAGTCAGATAACGACAAAGTGTCCTTATAAAATACTTCAGTAAAAAAGAGAAAACAATAAAAAAAATTAAGAAATGAGGGATTCGAAGAAAATTACTCCTATATTAATTAATTAAAGGACCATTCCCTAATCCCTACATGAAACAACACTTTCAAATACTTTTAGGACTTAATCTGATTTTCTCTTTTGGTTTCCCACTTCGGTGCCAACATTAAGGTCTGATTAAATTTAAATTTGAGTAGAAAAATTTCAAATAGGGGCCAAAGTTCCTGCTAATAAAATGACTCTATATCCAAGATGATTTGACCCAAAACCTCTAATAAGGATAAAGAAATATTTACTGTTTTACCACAACCCCTTATTGGTCAATCTAATTTTTATTAATTAGATTGGGCATGTTGTTCAGGGGTGACCTTTGGAAAAAGCTGTTGAAGCTTGCGTTTTAGGTCTCCAACTTTTGAAGACCTCATTTTATAATTTATACCACAATAGTTATAGTAGTATGAGCTTTTGTTTTTAAAAAAAGTACTACGAATTTTACTAAAAATGAATGTATCTTTTGTACTTTGATTTGACATAAAAATGACCTCAAAATAAGCTTGGAAGGTGTAAAATAAATAATTTATGAAAGTAAAGTAAAAGTAATCATTAAATTTTCTTTTCACCTTTTAAATGAAGTGATTTTTCATCTCTTTTTTGGGCTATGCAAAATTCGTTTCTTTCCCTAAACATCAACTAAACTTCTTTCTCTTTTATATCTTCTTTGTTGATTGAAGCTTTTATATTTCTCTTTGTTCCTTGAAGCTTCAAAAATTTATTTTTAACATATTCTTGAAACAAGCAAGAGTAAAAGCCAAAAGTGTGTGACAAAAGAAATTATTGATATGCATTTTCTTGGATATCATGCATTATTGAAAGTTTATGAAGCAATAAGTTACTTGGATCAGGTTCTGTTTCTTCATTTTTTTTATAGGAGTATTATTTTTTCAATTAAAATTTATTGTGCTTGATATTTCTATTGCATAGGCATATATTATTCCTTTCTCATTATTAAAATTTTAATATGTCAACTAGAAAACTTGAATCGGGTTATTCAAAACTTAAAAGAAAAAGAGAAAACGAAGTATACAACTCACGAGCTTTAACTTTACATTACATTACATTGTTAGCTTCAATTACATTACATTGTTAGCTTCAATAAAGGGATCCGAGGTGTTTGGCCAAGTGGTCATTACACTAAGGGTATTGCTACCTTGGGTCTCGAGTTCGATTCCCATGACCAGCGAGACTAGAGCCAAGCCTCATAAAAAATCCCTCCACTGTCCGCCTGCAAGCCTAGCGGTACTCAGTCCGACGGGCCAGGATGGGGGTGGGGTTTCTTGTGTGTGGAGCCGCAGTGATGCGGTGGGGATGGCTAGTATAAAAAGTTTACCCTCAAAGTTTTTTTGTCCTCCGGGGCATAGTCCAGTGGCAAAGCCTGGGCGCTATAAGGCGCTCTGGCATGGACAGCGTGGGTTCGATTCCCCGCAAGCACGAGGGATACCTGTTTGTTGGGGAATTTGACCTTGTCTCATTGTTCGGTTGTACGCTCCCGAAACCGGCCACGGAGCACATCCCGCGATTTACCTGGTGATAGTTGCTGAAGGACCGGTGCTATTACCTCCAGGACGTCTGGGCAATACCAGTGAAGTAGTCAGGCGCAAGCCTGGAAACCTGGATCATCAAAAATAAAAAATAAAAATAAAATAAAATAAAGGGGATCACTATACAACTCACGAGCTTTAACTTTGTACAACCAGTAACGCTTAAAATAAATGCAACTCCTATCAAATCTGATTTATATATATCACGTGACATACAACAACTTGACTAATAGAAGCTGCTGTATAACCATGGATAGAGAATACGTAAATATTTTTCATATATTCTGTAATTATTATTTTAGTGTAATTATGTAAAGTAGATATCCTCATACGATTAGGATTGCAATTGTAAACACCTATATATATATATATATATATATATATATATATATATATATATATATATATATATATTGTATTAATGAGAAGATTCCAACAAGGGAGAATTACACTATTCTACGTGGTATCAAGAGTCAAACCCTAAACACCCTCCCTACTACTCTTTCCCCCCCCCCCCCTCTCCTTGCTTCCGATGGCGGCACCCTTTCCCCAACCCTAACCCTAATTTTTTTCTCTCTTGAACCACCGAAAACAACCACTTCATGGCTACACCCGAATGTACCGAGGGTTCCTCCTCTACCCCCGACGTCATCCCTCCTCCTCTCCTAACTCCTTTCATCCGGCCTTCGCCGTAACAAATATCAAGAACTTTATCCCTTTGGTTCTTGATCAAGAGGATGAACAATACTCATCGTGGGTTGAACTATTTCAAATACATGCTTGTGCATACAACATCATTGATCACATCGATGCCACCACGCCTCGTCCACCCGACGTGGAAGCGGCTAGATGCAATTGTTAAACAGTGGATATATGGCATTATATCCAAAAATTTGCTTCATACTATTATGAATACAAGTGCGTCGGCTCACGAACTATGGACCAGGTTAGAGGAAATCTTTCAAGACAACAAACACACACGTGTCGTGTATCTGGATGAGCAATTTAATAACTCACGTGTATGGCAATCACATTCCAATTCAGGGCTATGGCACCACTCAAACACCATCACCTCACCCTCCCTTTACCCTAAAAAAATTCCTATATGCTTCTAACATCATTAAAAATTTAATCTATGTTAGAAAATTTGCTAGTGATAATTCTGTATCTATTGAGTTTTACCCTTTTGATTTTTTTGTGAAGGACCTACGTATGGGGACAACTCTTACGAGATGCAATAGTGTGGGGGACCTATATCCTTTCTCATCCAATTCTACTGCAAGTGTCAATCCACCAACCTCTCTAGCTGCAATCTCTCATGGCATAGTAGACTCGGGCACCCAGGAGCACATTTTTTAATTTCCTTAGGAATTAGAATTTCATTCAATGTAATAAAGGGAAATTCGCTCATGCTTGCTACTCTTGTCCTTTGGAAAACATGTTAGACTCCCTTTTCAATCTTCATTAAGTGTAACGTTGTCTCCTTTTGATATTATTCATATGGACATCTCCCATTACTAGCAAACTGGGTCACAAATATTATTTGGTATTTTTGGATGATTTCTCTCATTTTCTTTGGGTTTATCCTCTAAAATATAAGTCTCAAGTTTACACAATTTTTCTTGAATTTAAAGATATGTTAAAACCCAATTTGAGAAAACCATCAAAACGTTTCAATGTGATAACATCCGTGAGTTTGACAACCACCCCCACGACATGGTGTTCCGATTCCCTTGCCCTCATATCTCACCTCAAAATGATAAAACCAAAATAATCCTGCGCACCATCAATAATAAGATCCGCACTATGCTCTTCCATGCTTCCATCCCCTCTTCATTTTTGGTTTACGCACTATACATTGCAGTTTACCTCCTTAATATATTACCAATACGAACTCTACAAAATAAAACTCCAACGGAAATTCTTTTCCGTCGGATCCCCTCTTTTGATCACCTTCGAATTTTTGGTTGTCTATGCTACCCGAATCTCGCCACCACGGCCCCTCACAAATTAGCACCTGGGAATACTCCTTGCATTTTCTTAGGTTTCTCATCGAACCATAGGAGGGTACTTATCCTACGATCTGTCCACAAATAACATCCTAGTCTCTCGCCATGTCACATTCAGGACCATTTTCTCATTTGCGAACGTCCAAAAATTTTAAGTTACTTATTACGCCCTCTCATTAGAAATGCAATACATAGTGCTAGTATTCCGACTCAAAATTCACCGCCCCTGCCAACTGTCCCGCCACCGCCCTACAACCCATCGACCACCCCCTACCCATTGATCCCGTCACGACTCCACTGCTTCCCGATATATAGCCCACTGCCCCATTGCCCGAATCCCGTGACGTCAGCCTCGCAGCTCCCCTCCCCGACAACCCCACTGCCTTGCACAACCCCATCACCCCAGTTCCTGCCACCCAAACGACCCCACTACCCCCAGTTCCTGTCACACAACCAGTCCCGATCCCAACCCATCGCATGAAAACCCGTGCGCAGCATGAGATTTTCAAACCGAAATTCCACTTTAACCTATTCACTCAGACTATCTCACCTATACCTAAAATCCTAAAATTAGCCAAGCTTGACCTGAATTGGAATACGGCCATGCATGAGGAATTTGATGCGCTCACTACACATCGCACTTGGGATCTTGTCCCGAAACCAGAAGGGGTAAATATGATTCGTTGCAAGTGGATTTATCGTCACAAATTCAGAGATAGTGGTGAGCTTGAACGCCATAAGGCGATACTTGTGGCAAATGGCACAGGGCAACAAGAGAGTTGATTGTGGTGAGTCCTTCAGTCCAATAGTTAAACCAGCCACCATTCACTAGGCCGGATATTGCCTACGTTGTTCAGCAGGTGTGTCTATTCATGCATGCTCCTAAGGAACCTCATTATACAACTCTTAAACGTATCATTCGGTACGTTAAGGGTACTCTTGACTATGGGTTACATCTTTATCCATCTACACCGACCAGGCTGACATCATATACGGACGCTAATTGCGGCGGCTGTCTAGACATACATCGATCTACTTCTGGCTATTGTGTATTTTTGGGTGATAATCTCATCTCGTTGTCTGCCAAACGGCAAGCCACGCTTTCCCGTTCGAGTGCAGAAGCAGAATATAGAAGCGTTGCGAATGTTGTTGCCGAGATTTGTTGACTCAAAAACCTCTTTCTAGAGCTCCATTGTCCCTTACGTATGACATCTATTGTCTACCGTGATAACATATCTGTTGTCTACTTGTCTCATAACCCGGTTCATCATCAGCGAACCAAACATATTAAAATAAATATTAATTTTGTTCATGAGAAGGTTTTCATGGGCCATGTTCGGGTGTTACATGTTCCTTCTTCATATCAATACACATATATATTTACTAAGGAACTTCCTCGGCAGCTGTTCCTCGACTTCAGATCCAGTCTGAGCGTCCAACCTCCTCCCGCTCCGACTGCGGGGGTGTGATAGAGAATACGTAAATATTCTTCATATATTCTGTAATTATTATTTTAGTGTAATTATGTAAAATATATATCTTCATACGATTAGGATTACAATTGTAAACATCTATATATATTGTATTAATGAAAAGACTCCAACAAGATAGAATTACACTATTCTACAACAACTTATTCCTTTTCAATTTTCATGTCTTTTTATTCTCTCAGTCTGTTTTTCAAAAGAATACCTTTTTTATAATCTCTTCATTCTCCTTTTAATCCTTAGCAGCACTCACTTTAATTTAAAGATTTAAAAATCTTCTAAATTTGTAAAACTCTATGCTCAATCAAAGTAAGAGAAATAAACTGAAATAAAGAAAAACAACTAGAGTATTTCCTAATGATATCCTCGGATTTTCATCACTACATGTTCTCGTTAAATCAACTTAATTTGAGGATTTTTCAATGGACGCAATCTGATACAATATACATTAATTAATGATCTGATAAAATTCATAATTAACCTCCTACATGTTAAACTATCACTAATTTCTTAGTGAAAAATGTGTAGTAGATATTCTTACAGAAATTTTGATTGAATCAGTAAGAAAAGAGAAAATAGTATTGTTTTCACACAAAAAAATTAGAAATTTTACTAGCGTTTCAATGGGAAATCGGTTCCCACTATGCGTTTTCCCAATAAACATGGTTTGGTGGGAATTAAGTAAAAAAATCATGTCTTATAACATAAATTTTTCAATGATTATCGGTGAAAAAAATCTATATTTCTAATAGTGTATATTTATATATGTTGTAAGCCATATATCTGGATTTTGTGAAGGTAAAAATAAAAAAACTACATTTGATATACCCGACAAACCAAAACTCAAAAAAAAAAAAAAAAAAAAAAAGACGGTGGGGGAGAGGACGTAGAAGAAGTCAAAGAAGATGAGGGGGTCTGAAACTTCCAATATTCACATGGAATAGATTTTTTTTAAAATAAAAAGTTAATATGAGTTCGCGATTTTGAGATACAAACACATGGATTTTCCGACTACATAAGAAAAATGGATGTGAACATTGAACCAATTATATTATATCTTTTATATTTAACATTAGTACCGTGAGGTCTGATTCTCTTTCTTTATACTTTTTTCTTTTGACGTGTGGTATTAGCTTTAGAAAAAAACTTTGTAATATTTGAAGGGACCCATATTTGAATATCGATTCTAGTTGGATTATCACCTTTCTAACCAAATTTTCCCACGGATCGTCCTTCAAATGCATTGGTCTTCAACTTTTGTCCCTCATATTTGTAGTTTTATTTTTTTCCCCCTCACTACTTAATTAATGAAAATCTTTAAATATATCACAGCTCGCTCGGCATAAATTTTGTAATATTTTTATTTTCGGAAACTAAACTTTTGTCTCACTCGGCACAAGTTCTATAGGAATCAATTATGCAGCATAAATTGTGTAGTATTTTTCAGATTATGTTGAGTATTGAAGGTTTTGTCTTTCCAGCATAACTTATATGCTGAAGCTAAAATCTAACTATGTCGGTTGAATCTAAAGTTATGTCTTATTTTAGATTATGTTGAATTTTGAAAGTTATGTTTTGTCCGGCATAACTTTTATGATGTTATGATACATATGCCGAATATAAATGCTAATTATGCTGACCGAAATATAAAGTTATGTATTTTTTCAGATTATGTTGAACGTTGAAAATTATGCTCTGTCCGATATAACTTTTGTGATGTTATGATACATATGCCAAAGATAAATGCTAATTATGCTGGCTGAAATCTAAAGTTATGCCGCGCAAAAAATAATGATGAACAAAAATTAAAAATCATAAATTTGAAGGGCAAAAATTAGACACCACCACGAAATCGGGGGACATTTGTGCGAAAAAAATCCTTTCTAACTCCAACATAATCTGTCTTCTACATTCCTTTGTCCAATTCACTGTCTAATCCCCATAGGCCCATATAAAAGAAATCCTCAATAACTGAAAAAGATATGCTAATAAATAGAAAATGCGTTCCAGCTTGAGAGGACAAGACCTAGCTGGTAGCCTCATAATTAAAATATTCAAACCTCAAATATAAAATTATTACCTTCAATTAAGTTCATTCTTTAATTCCTAATAGTAGTAAATCTTTTCATAAACAACTTTGACTTATTTATATGGTTATTTCATCTAAAATTCTAAACATTAGTGAGCTTAGTTTATAATTACTTGGTATATTATGTCTTCATACGTCTCCTCATGTGTGCTTAGTTTTTTTAAAATTATTTTTTTGTTATTAGATGACGGTGAGAATTGAACCCAAGACATATGTCTGCTTCAATACCATATTTAATTGTGTTATTATCTCATTTTAAAATTTTAAAATGCTAGAACCATACACTTTTCAATTACTTAAATTTATATATTATGCCTCAACAATTATCTATTGAGTATTACTATAAGACAACAGGCAGGGCAATGAACTAGGAACAGCAATTCATGAAAGACAGGAAGGGGCTTACATAAGCCCAAAAATGCACCTTCAACCAAATGCGCCTAATTTCAGAAGAGAGTAGAGAAACCCATGGAAGAAATTGCACGGTTTGACCTTCAAATGGGCTGGTATTTTATTTGTGCCACTCAAATGAGCTGGTCTTTTATTGTCCTTCAAAATCTAACATATGCCTAAGGGGACATAAGTTCTTTAAGGGCGTGGGACATAACTTGTGGAATATTATGATATAAAAATATAAACTTATGTCTCATGAAAAAATTATTTGGCTAGAGCGACAAAAATTAAAGACCAGCACAAAGTAGGTACAAAGTGCAAATGATCATCCTCATTCTATTAGTTTTTGGAGACCGGCCCAATGTTGAAGAATTGGTCCTTATTTATGGGCTGCTCACTTTAATGCCATTGTCACCTCCTCTACAAGATTGTCAACCCAAAGACGAAATACACTATGATCCACCAGAGATCCACTTGTAAAAATCTAGCAGGCGTTTGGCCATAGAAATTTTAATTTTTTTTTTTTTTGGAATTTTTGAATTTGAATTTGGAGTTGGGAGTTGAAGTTGGTCATAGTTTTTACAAATAATTTTTTATTGTTGAAATGTACTTTTTCAAAAAGGTTTTGATTGTAAAAAAAGTGAAAAATAACGTTTTGTTTGTTTTTCAAATTCAAAATACAACTTCAAGTTGTATTTGAAATTTTCATGGTCAAACACTAATTTTTGAAAAAAATAAAATAAAATCCAAAAAAAGTGAATAATTCTTTGAAAAATGTAAACTCAATCGTTTGTTTTTCACCTTTTCTCTTAATCTCCAAGCATGTTCAATTTGAAATGGAAGAGATTGATGGTACAATGTTTTATCACGAAAAAATCAAATTACTATAACTTAGTAATATTACTACTGAAGTAGTCTATTTCTATATTATATATATATACTCCCTCCGTCTCAAATTATTTATCGTTTTTTTTTTGTTTTATACACTCTGAAGGGGGCTATGGAACAATAAAAACAAAATGAAATAAACTTGAATGTCAATTCTGTTTTCGAATGTCGGAAATTATGTCATTCGACACCAGTAACAACACTTTAGCAAAACAGAAAACTTTGAAGAGTAAATGCAACGGAAATTTAAAGAACACGAGAGTTTTAAATTTTCATAAGTTATATATATAATATAACTTATGATGGTCAATAACAAAATGTATTGTATATATATTATATACAAATTCATTTCTTTACAGATTTACAAGATAAAACGGAAAGGGATTAAAAGTTGAAGTCGCAGATGACTTCTACCTGAAAAATCTAATTAAGTAGACATAGACAACCTCTCATTACAATCGTTCCATACAAAACTAATCTAGAATCTAAACAACAATTGTAATGTTGGATAGAATGTTGTCAACACACTCAGGCAACACTTGTGATCCAGATTTATGAGATGAAATCTCGAGAGCTCTCTTGGTATTTTTACTTTCTGGTTCTGGATATCGATTCTCTGTAGTAGCCTCTCTATTTATAATAGAAAGTCTTCCTTGAAAAGCACATCGATCAGTTGTAGAAGTTGAGGGAAAGGTGAACTGCTGGTGGAATTGGTTGGAGAAGATCAGGGAGTAATAATCTCAACAGTTTTGGCTTGATCCTCACGACAAGCAACAACTTTTGACTTAGTCCTCACTCATTTTTTACCAGCTCATTTTTACCTTGCCAAGTCATTTTTACCTCATAGTAATATTTACACAAATATTACTGCATCGCGTGATGTAAGGCAAAATCAGTTCAGAAAATGTTGGTCCGAATGTTGTGCAACATTTATCCCAACATACTTACACATTCATATCAATACTTTAGGAGATATGTTGGGTCAAATGTCACAACACCCCAAATCCAACATTAACAATCTCCCACTTTTTTCCTTTCTTCACAAAACTCATTAAAATGTAAAGTTGACTTAGGATGTTGTCACAAATATTGTCCGATATTTGTGATCAACAATTTCAAGGACATGCTCCCTCTTAATCTGTGATGGCATACAAGAAAACACGTATATACTGATTCATAGGATTAGAAAAGAAAAGAAAATATGAGCACACATATCACATATCATCCAATATATACAAACCACAAATAGATATATTCATTGTCAGCAAATATCAATATCAATCCACTAAAGATCCGCATACAACATCGACAACATCAACAACTCCCTCCTTGCTCATCATACAGCAGCAACAACTTCTAGCAGCTTTCTACTCCTGCATAACAGCTTCAACTTCCTCTGCACAATAACCTTTAGCTTCATCCCCCTGCATCAGCATAATCTCCCTCTTTTTGTGAAAAAAGTAGCATCATGTAATGGTCTCTAGCTTGTATCAGTGCATTTCTTACAGCATCAACCTCATAAATCTATTGGTTATTTTTCCAATTTGACCCACAAGCCATTTTGTAGACAGTGTAGGCTGTCTTGGACTAGTGTTGCCTAGAATGTTGGTGACATTTCTGGAAATATTTTCACTTTCATCTTCTTTCTTTCAGGGCAAGTCGATGACTCTGTCCTTGCTCTTCAAAATTGATTTGTTTACAGTGTAAAGCTCAGAAGTTTTCCCTAAAATGTCTTCTCTCTTAGGCTCAAAGCCTTGGGTGGTTAATACTTTGTAGATCAGAGAGGGAAAATGAAGGATTGGAGTTGATTCTTTCTCAGCCAAGTTGGCAATTTGATGAAATATCATTTTTCTCAAATGAACTTTCAAATCTTTCCCAATTTTATACAATAGAGTGGCTTGTTCAGATGTCACAATTCACTCATTCATTGAAGGAAGACAATTATGAATAGCAATTTTGTGGAGGGTGGAAAACAGGGTTGTTAGTTTGGAGGTTGGACATCTAGGGATCCACTTCTTCATCATACCTCCAGTGAGATATTCAATCACTTCATCCCTATTGTCTATGACATGTTCTGCTTCTCTAACATTATCTCCATTATCTAGTCTCATACATTGATTTATAATAGAAGTCGTAAACAAATAGACCTTGTTGTAGAGATATACCTTCCCAAATTTCTTCGAGGAGGTCTTCTATATAACAGAGCTCAGATTAGCGTAAAACAACCTTACTACATTATCAACATACGGTCCTTTTTCAGTAACTGATCCTAGGAGCTGTCTGTCCTTTAAGAATTCTACCAGTCCATATTCAGTACAAGAGGCAATATCAATTACTTTCTCAAACCTGATTACTTTATTCTTGTAACAGTCCCACATATCATAGTTAGTTTTAGAATAGAATTTATCTGAGTAAGTAGATACCTCAAAGTTTGAATCGGTGTATTCGATACTGCTAGAGGATGTTGTTGTATGTCTCTGCAGATGCTAGCTGAAATATAGCCTGAGATGTTGTGGCATCAGTGGCAACATTTGGAGCAGCACTCGACTTTGCAGGTCTGGGAACTCCATTTGGAAAGAATTGTTTTAAAGGAGTGTCGTTTGGAATTTCCCTTTCTTGAGGCACATTTGGCTGCACTGAAGCAGATGGTTCTTCTTCACTCTCCTTTGTTGAAAGAACATAGTTTGTATCTTCACTCGCACTGCTCGAGTAAGAGGGTATAGATGTTTCATATCTAGACCTTTTGTTACTCGGTCCTTCTTGGACTGTTTTCTCAAAAACTCTACTCGATCGACGAGTAGAGAAGGTGGAGGACCTTGGCCTTTTACCCAAAGATGAAAAATCAACAATTTTATCAACATCTATATGGTTATTATCATCTCCAGGATAGCTAATATCTAAAGGTTCATCAAAACCTTTAAACACTATTGTTGTACATGGGTTTTCTGGGAGATGGGAGGAAGATGATGGTTGTTCTGTTTGCTGTGGATCATTGTGCTCGGAAGCCTCCATATTCATTGGAGAGGTTGTGCTCATTGGAGTGTTGGAGTGGATGTTGGATGATATTTGTTCTGACATTGGTGATGTTTCCATTGGTGAAAATTTGGGAGAGGGTTTTGAGAAGTTAAGGTTTCTGATAAAGAGTGGAGTTTGGTTTGGTGATTACATTGGTTAGGTAGGTAGATGTATACCCGATGTGATTTTCCTTTTTAAAATTTTTTTTTATGGGAAAATCGAAAATGATAAAATAATAGCAAATGAGAGGAATATATATACATGACAAACCTTTTCTTAGCAACAAAGATCTCTTATTTTTAGGTGTTTCAATTTTACACAATAGCTTACACCTAAAATATTAGGATAAAAAGATAAACATCACGGTAGGAATAAAATTTAATCTTATTATTTTAAATTATGAAATTCCATTAAACAAGGCATATAATAGGGAGTAAAATCTGCTATTTCAAAAATCAGATAAGAACAACATCCCAACATATATCACATTCTGAAAATGTCAACAGCAATGTTAGCAACATTTTGGACGACACAAGTATTTTGATCCCCCAAGAATTTTCAGATTTGGCAACAAACCAAGACACATTTTATATGTACTTTATGAGTTTGACCACTGTACCAATGTAACATTTTTCCATCGTGTCCTTGGTCTAATCATATAACACATATAAAAGAACTTTTTCTGTCAAAATAAGAATACTTTTATGGTATTCTCAAATCTCTTTTGAAGCACTCGATAGTCCTATAGAATAGGAACGGTATCTTTTCACGGGCTTTGCCCATTTTTCACAGTTGCCAAGTATTTGTAATGGATTTGCCTTATTTTGATACTCCCGTTTGATGATATATATATATATATATATATATATATATATATATATATATATATATATATATCATCGCAGAGAACGGTATCACTTTGATAACATATTCTTATTGAAGGATCGTGCTTGTGTGACCAAAGGTTATGCACCATACATCAACAATAATCAGTTAGTGATATAACATAGGTAAATGTCACCCGAAATGTTAGACAACATTTCAGCCGACATTCACCAAAAATGCCTTTTTAGAGATTACAAAGACCAAGAGATTTCTTCAAATTAGAAAATCTCTCATGGTCCAAAGCTTTTGTAAAAATATCAGCTAGTTGATGAAGAGTGTCAACATGTTCAATTTGAACTAGCTGTTTTTCAACTAAATCTCTTAAAAAGTTATGTCTAATATCAATATGTTTTGTACGTGAGTGCTGAACTAGATTTTTGGAAATATTTATAGCACTCAAATTATCACAGTGCAAAATCAAAATATTGCTAGTAAATCCATAGTCGTCTAACATATGTCGTAGTCATATTAATTAATAGCAACAACTTCCAACTGCTACATATTCAGATTCAACAGTTGAAAGTGAGACACAATTTTGTTTACCACTATACCATGAAACAGGGTTATTGCCAAGATAAAAATATCATTTACTTGTACTTTTTCTATCATCCACATCTCCAGCCAAATCCGAGTCACTAAATCTTGTTAAGTTAGGATTAGTGTCTTTGGAATACCAGATTCCCAACTCACATATGGCAGCAACATATCGAATAATACATTTCACGATATTTAAGTGAGACATTTTGGGACAAAACGTGCACAAACACAAACACTAAACATAATATCTGGGCGACTAGCAGTAAGATAAAGAAGGCTACCTATCATAGATCGATATAATCTTGGGTCGACACTTTCACCAACATTATCCTTACATACCTTCTGCGATGAACCCATTGACATTTTCATCTGTTTAGCGTTCTCCAAACCAAATCTTTTAACTAGATTCTTGACATATTTACTCTGTGAGATGAAAATTACATCTTCACTTTGCTTTATCATTTATCTATAGTTGAGTGGTTCTTTACCTCTTATTCCAATTCCTTCAAAAACTCGCCCTATCACTTGGCCCGTTGGATGATTCTTCCTAATCCTTGATGAGGGGTCCCTACGAACTTGGTCTAACAGTTCAGCACTTGACTCCTCATATGTGGCATCTGTAGTCTCTATTGTTGTTTCAGATGTTGCTTCAGGTGTGACAACATTTGTGGCAACCTGATTCTTCTACAATCTGTGGACTTTCACTCTATCTATAATGTTATTTTCAATAGTTTTTCCTGAAACATCAGAAAGATCATCAAAAATAACATTTACAGACTCTTGTACAGTTCTGGATCTCAGATTGTATACTCGCTAAGCATGACTATTTTGTGAATAGCCAACAAAAACTCTTTTATCACTCTTAGAGTTAAATTTTGCCAAATGATCCATGTCATTTAAAATATAAAAAATACACCCAAAAACATGAAAGTAGCACAAGTTTTATTTCTTTCCATTTATAATCCCATAGGGTGTCATCTTTATTTCTGGCCTTAAATAGACTCTATTAGCGATGTGATTAGCAGTATTCAAGGCTTCTGCCCATAAATATTTTGACAAATGTTTAGAACTAAGCGTCACTCTAGCCATTTCTTGCAATGTCTTATTCTTTCGTTCTGCAACCCCATTCTGTTGAGGAGTTTTGGGGGCAGAAAACTCATGAAAAATTCCCTTTTTCTCACAAAAATTCATGAATGAACCATTTTCAAATTATTTTCCATGGTCGGATATAATCCGAGAAATAGGAAATAGAATAAATTTTCTAATTCTAGAGTGCAATATTTTAAACATGTCAAACGTTTGTGATTTTTCTTTTAAAAATATATTCAAGAATATCTAGAAAAAATCATCTACTATCACAAAGGTATCCTCATGCCTCCTAGACTGTCTACTTCAATTGGACCCATTAAATCCATATATAGCAATTGAAAATAGTGAGACATACCTGAATGTTGTCCGTCGTGTTGGACAACATTATGAGAGACACGGGTTTGCTTACCTTTCAAACAATCTTCACAAACAGTTTTACCTTTATGGCTAAGTTTGGGTATGCCTCTAACCGCTTCATATGAGACCAATTTTTCTAAATTGCGGTAGTTGACATGCCCCAAATTTTGATACCATAGTGTTGTGTCATCGACCTTAGAATTATTGCATGTTTCTTGTCTTACAGCAAGATAACAATTGTCACATGTTCTTGTACCTGTCATGACACATATATTGCTTCATTCGTAACTTTACAGGCATTCTTATTAAATTTTACCTCAAGATCGTCATCACACAGTTGACTAATACTAATCAAATTAGCTATAAGGCATCAACGTGTAAGACATTTCTTAAGGCCGGAAATCCAAGAACATCCAAGATCTCTTTTTCAATTATTTTGCTTTTACTGCCACCTCCATAAGTTACGTTTCCTCCATTGAATGACTCATAGTTCTTTAGAAAACCATTTGTACCTGTCATGTGGCGAGAACATCCACTATCAAAGTACCAAGAACCTGAAATGTTAGTTCTTAATTCAGTTATAGCAACATTACATGTTACATCCTTTTTAGGAACCCAAACTCTCTTAAAATATTTTTTACCTTTTGGCTAAGAAATGTTGCTTCAATTGTTATCCGGAATGTTGGACAACATTTTAGGCAATATTTTGCTCACCGAATTTTGAAGTTTGAGACAGTATGGTTTTAAGTGTCTAGGGGAGTTACAGTGATGACACAAAAACTTCATATTCTTTGACATATATGAAAACATATTATTCATCCATTTTTCTTTTACAAAGCATATTTTCTCATTTTTATCAAAGAGATTGGAGCATATGGTTTTAAGAGAGTTTTCGTACCCAATTCCTGCATGTGAAGGTTTACTAAAGTTGAGTATCTCATTCAATTTCGAAGTCCCCGTGTTGAGCTTACGGGAGGTTGCTTTGGCTAAATCCAATTTTGCATGGATCTTACCAAATTCAATATCAATTTTGGTAAGTGCAACCTCAAGTCGGGTTATCGTGCCTTTTAATACTAATTTTTTATGAGTTAAAGTTTTTACTTTTTTGTCAAGTTGCTTGAATTTTATGATTAAGGCTTTACAAATACTTTGTAATCCATTAATCATATCATCTTTGCATTCAACTTGATCCATACAATCAGCATCACTAACAGAAATAGAACCACTAAAGCAATTAACATCAGAATAGTTAAAGAATTCATACCGTTCGGATGTCGTTGAGGATGTTGATGTCGCTGATGATGTTGGAGCAAATGTTGTGGCATCTGAGACAACATTGTATACGACATCTTCATTATTCGATAGAGACTGTTTGAAAACAGTAGTCAGCATTGTTTGTGTTTCAATTTCACGATCTCATTCCTCTTCTCCTTCATCATCACTAAGAGAAACTCATGGGTTCTTACCAAATTTTCTAAGAGTGTTTGCACATTCGTTAGCATAGTGACCCCAACCCGAGCATGCATGACACTGCACTGATTCAAGTTGTTTGGAATCAAATTTGGTACGATTTGAGTTGGTTCTTCTTAGTTGATATCCTTTTTGTACATTTGGGAGGAATCTAGTGGGCTTTTGATTGAAGACTTAGTTTTGGTGCTCTTTAGATTTAGATTGTTTTCTCTCATTGTTGAACTTCCTCACCATCGAATTGTATTTTCGAGTGAGTAAGACAACATTTGCACCATCACTAATTTCTTCAAGATTCTCATCATCTTCTTCGATTTGACTATCCGAGGATTGAACTTGAAGTGCCACATTCTTGCTTTTATACAATTCCTTTTGATTCTCAATGTTCATCTCATAAGTTTTGAGAATGCTCATCAAGGTATGATGGTCCATTATGGCAAGAATGTGAGCTTCTTCAATAACACAAATCTTTAAATTGAACTTTTCAGAAAGAGAACAGAGAGCCTTTTCAACAAGTTGAGTGTTGGTTAATGGTTCACCAAGCACTTGACATTCATTTGAGATGTCAATCAACTTTTCAAAATAAGATTTAATATCACCCGCTTCTTCCATCCTTAAATGTTCATATTTACTCATGAGCATGCGTAGCTTTGTTCGACGAACACTTGAGCTACCTTCATAATGAATTTGTAAAGTATCTCATGCATCCTTAGCCGTGGGAAAATTTTGAATGAGTTTGAACATATACATATCAACCCATCAAAAAATTGTATTTAAGACTTTTTCGTTAAAGCTAGCATTATTGGTTTCTTCCGTAGTCCATTTGAATTCAGGTTTAACATGAATATCACCTTTCTCATCCGGTGGCAACATTGGAACAATATAACCATTGATTATAGATCTCCATGCCCTAACATCAATTGATTTGATGTGAGAACGTAGGTGAATCTTCCAATAGGCATAATTTGATCCATCTAAAATAGAAAGCCTACCAATAGTTGGATTTGTCGGATCCATAGCTTATGACAACAAGACCAAGCACTTATTGTGTTAAGTGTCGGCTCTGATACCACTTGAAGGGGGCTATGTAACAATAAAAACAATATGAAATAAACTTGAATGCCAATTCTGTTTCCGAATGTCAGAAATTATGTCGTCCGACACCAGTAACAACACTTTAGCAAAACAGAAAACTTTGAAGAGTATGCAACGGAAATTTAAAGAACACAAGAGTTTTAAATTTTCATAAGGTATATATATAATATAACTTATGATGGTCAATGACCAAATGTATTGTATATAAATTATATACAAATATACAAATTCCTTTCTTTACAAATTTACAAGATAAAACGGAAAGGAATTAAAAGTTGAAATCGCAGATGACTTCTGGCTGAAAAATCTAACTAAGTAGACATAGACAACCTCTCATTACAATCGCTCCATACAAAACTAATCTAGAATCTAAACAACAATTGTAATGTTGGACAGAATGTTGTCAGCACACTCAGGCAACACTGGTGATCCAGATTTCTGAGATGAAATCCCGAGAGCTCTCTTGGTATTTTTACTTTTTGGTTATGGATATCGATTCTTTGTAGTAGCCTCTCTATTTATAGTACACAGACTTCCTTGAAGCAACAACTTTTGACTTAGTCCTCACTCATTTTTTACCAGTTTCTTTTTACCTTGTCAAGTCGTTTTTACCTCATAGTAATATTTACACAAATATTATTGCATCGCGTGAAGTAAGGCAAAATCAGTTCAGAAAATGTTGGTCTGAATGTTGTGCAACATTTGTCCCAACATACTTACACATTCATATCAATACTTTAGGAGATATGTTGGGTCAAATGTCACAACACCAAATCCAACATCAACACACTCTTTAAGAAATAGAAAAAAATATAAAATAAAAGAAAAAACAAAAAAAAAATTAAGAGTGGTATTTGAGTACTTTTATCTTTATTTATGCCTAAGTTATAATCTCTCTCCATTAAATGTTTATTCTATTTATATGTCATCTTTATTAATGACAAAATTCTACTAAGGATAAACTGGGGAAGAAATAAAATTAATTGTGCCTTAAACTTCTAAAACGATAAATAATTTGAGATAACTATTTTCAGTAACGACGATAAATAATTTGAGACGATCGGAGGGAGTATATTTGTGTCTTTGTGCGTGTGTTTCAATTTGTTGTCTATACATGCTTGTATCATACTTTAACTACTTCGTCCACCAAATTATAGGGAATATTTGTTTTGCAAAACTGAAGGTAACTGTAAGGTTAAAGTCTTAAATGTTAGTAATAAGATAGAGATTATGCTATTACAGATCAAAAAGAAAATGTGCACATCAATTTGGAAAGATTGGAGGAATAACTTACTCAAATTTTATCATTAATATCTTTTTAAAATCATACGAGTCAATTATTACAGGACAATATAAGAGAGTACTTTATCTGGTTTGTTGTGGTTTGGAAATAGACGATGTGGTTGTCTAAAGTCCTATGTTTCTACTTACCAGACGGATAGATTGGTTGCACAATTTTGAAGGTTGCTCACTCCCCATTCTTTGCTTCACCCCAACTTCTTCTTTACTTGATTCATATTACTTCTTTTCCTTATTTCTAGCTATACTATCCCCCAATGAAGATTTAAAGTTTAGTTGTTATTATATTTTCTTCGTTTTTTGTATCATTCTAAAAAAATGGGAAATTTGATAGGCCATGGTTATACCCCATTTTACTTAATTTATTATCAAAGTAACATGGTACCACAAAGTTCATACAAGCAAAAAATGAAAAACTCTTTATGGTATTGTAGTGAGGATATTTATGGCATATTTTATTTTTTGATAGCAGATTAGTTATTATTTTTACCCGATTAATAATTAATAATTATAAAACAAAATTATTTATAATTACCTAATAAGTTACCTGATTGTGTAAGTAGTTTTTAAACTGTGCATAGAACTTTAATCTCTTTAAGAAAACTAAGAAATTCTTTTGCTGTTCATAAGTGAGTCCCAATTATCCGAATTCCCCCCAAAATAATGGTTATAGAAAAGATCTGGTCCCTCTCAAAGTTAAAAGGTAGCTGGGAAAGTTTGTGGAATGGTGAGTAGCAAGCACCAAAATCATACAATGTAATGTACTATGGGGGTTGGTTGGTTGACTCGTGTTTTTTTGCCGCAATAATATCAACTTCGTAGACAACTATCATCTCATTTTCGGTTGAACTCATCTAATATTCTCTGTTTCAAGAATGATACAATTTGAAATATATGGTCATAACAGTTAAAATATATTCAGTGTGAATTTTTTTGATGATTATTTTAATTTTTTCTCGAAATAAAAGTTGTTAACCTTAATAATACAAGTTGGTAAACTAACGAAATAAACATCGGAAGCCAAAGCCTTTTTAACTCGACTAAATTATAAGGAAGTGCCACCGAGGTAGTACAAATGTACTCGTATTAATTATTTACATCAAATTAATAAATATTAATATTACGTATTTATACATAAACTTCTTACATTTAACGATAGTTATATAACATATTCGTTTTACTAAATTGCTTAACCATAATAAGTTGAATGATTTGGTGTAAACATATACTCCCTTCATCTCAAATTATTTGTCGCTTTTTTTAATTTACACGCTCCTTAAAAATATTAATTAGGAGACATATTTGACCTACTTTACCCTTATTTATGTGTAAGTTATAATTTTTCTCCATTAAATATTTATTCTATTTATGTGTCATCTTCATTAATTACAAATGGTAAAATAGAGAAATATTAATTAATTTTGCCTTAAACTTTAAAACGATAAATAATTTGAGACAACTATTTTTAGTAACCACGACAAATAATTTGAGACGGGGAAGTAAGTTTTTACCTTACCTTTAAATATCTCTTTTTAGTAGATATAAATGGTAGGACCCATTACTGATCCTAGGTGGCAGTGACCTGGACCAGTCAACCTTATAGCTTTGTTGCTTATAAGTATTATTAAAGAGGAAGTCTGGAAGATCATTTGAATGTTAAGTGCAACTTGAAGTGTGCAGTCTTAATTACTTCACAATGGAGACGCCGTTGCTCAATGGATACTCCGGCGACCACAACCATCTCGTCGGAGCCGACGGAGACTACCGGCCTGCAAAAAACTTTAAAGATTGGTGGGCAATTTTCTGTGTGGAGACAGTGAAGTTGTGGAGGATAGGAGGTCCTATAGCCTTCAACATAATTTGCCAATATGGAGTCAATTCCCTTACCAATATATTTGTTGGGCATCTTGGAAATATTGAGCTCTCTGCTATATCTATTGCCCAGACTGTTATTAGTACTTTCTCTTTTGGCTTCATGGTTAATTCTCTCTCTCTCCCCTTCTTATCTTACTTAAAAGTGCATGCAAGTAGAAGCGAATCTAACGTTTCAGGATAACAACTTCAAGCGCTAGTAATTTTGAATTTAATTTTTATACATATTTAGTAAACCTTTTTAATGCATATATAGGGTCTGGCCAAAGTTATTAGATTCTGTCCATTCGTATATTCAAGCTTACATCCGCCCCGTTGCAAGAAATAATATGTTGATAATGCGTTAGTGTACATTTTGGAAAGGAAATTATTGACAATTTCAGTCCTTGAACCCATTTCGGAATAAGTATAATAGTTTGAATTCGGTGCCATAATAGTTGGAGCTTATGATAGTTTTGTCCATGTCTAATGTAGACTTAATTGTTGTCCAGACTATAGATGCTGCTAAGTTAAGTGGTGAAAATGTTAAAAGAGGATAGATCTAAAACCATATAGGGTATGTTATCTCAAAAGATTTTACAATATCTTAGAATAAGTACCAACTTAACTAGAAACAGAACAAAATGATAGAGAATGGTTCAAATCAACAACACAAACAAGTTTTGATTGAGGTTTAGTTGTTGGTGTTACATCTACTTAAGAATCTTTTTTCTTTCGCTTCTACTTGTATGTTCGTGTATAGAGAAATGTATCCAGAGAACCTCTACTTTTACAGTACTTTTAATTTGACTTATAAGACAAATTATTAATATTACTATATTGAATTCATCATGAATAGAGCAAAATGGATATAAAAGATTTATATAGTCGACCCAACTAACTTGGGATTCAATTTAGTTGATTGATGGAAAAATTTACCGATCGAGCCTCAGGCTGATGTTAATTTCCGATTTTGGTATTTTGCAGATGGGAATGGGGAGTGCCCTGGAGACACTATGTGGACAGGCCAATGGAGCAGGGCAAGTTCACATGTTGGGAGTTTACATGCAACGCTCCATCATAATCCTGCTGGTGACTTGTGTCATTCTCTTGCCCATTTACTTATTCGCAACTCCACTCCTCGTGTTGCTAGGCCAACAAACTGCAATCGCTGAGCTCTCCGGAAGATATACCATGTTACTCATCCCACAGTTGTTTTCACTAGCCATCAATTTCCCAACCTCCAAATTTCTTCAAGCTCAGAGCAAAGTGGATGTGCTTGCGGGGATTGGCTTCGCGGCTTTGGTGGTGCACGCTGTGTTCCTTTGGCTCTTTATTTATACATTTGGATGGGGTACCACTGGTGCTGCTATAGCTTTTGATCTCACAAATTGGCTTACCGCGATAGCTCAGTTAGGATATGTTGTTGGATGGTGTAAGGATGGGTGGAAGGGATTGTCATGGGCCGCGTTCAACGAGATTTGGGCATTTGTGACGCTTTCTATTGCTTCAGCTGTTATGTTATGCCTTGAGATTTGGTACATGATGAGTATTATTCTCCTTGTTGGTCATCTTAACAATGCTGTGATAGCAGTTGGCTCCATTTCAATTTGGTGAGTTTCTGTTAGTCCACCACATATTGATTGATTTAGAGTTGGTAAATGGGCGGGTTCGATCGAACTTGGACGGGTCTAAACAGATCAAACCAATAAAACGGGTTTTGGCCCAATTTGCCCAACATTTTGCTTAGATCAAAATAGATTGAGTCAAGATGGGTCAAACAATAAATCACAAGGACTATTGTCCAATTATGTAGTTGAGGTTCTCAAGTTTATTTCTGATCCTTGTTAAATATTGTGTTTTACAGCATGAACATCAATGGATGGGAGAGCATGCTATTCATTGGCATTAATGCTGCCATAAGGTAATATAATATGTTTTTGATGGTTAATAGAACTGCACTTAATTTAATACTCACTCCGACCTAATTTATATGATGTAGTTTGACAGGACACAAAGTTTAAGAAATAAAGAAAGACTTTTGAATCTTGTAGTTTAAAACAAGTCAAAGATATTTGTGTGGTTATAAATCATCTCGTTAAGCGTAAAATGTAAAGTTTAAAGTTAAATTATTGTCAAATAAGAAAATGTGTCATTCTTTTTTAGACTGACTAAAAAAAATAGTGTGTCATATAAATTGGGACCAGAGGGAGTACTACTATTCAGGCTGCATTTCCTTTTCTTTCTTTTGACGTATTTACCATTTACTAACAGCGTGCGAGTGTCAAATGAACTCGGGCTAGGACATCCTAGAGCTACCAAATACTCGGTCTATATCGCAGTGTTTCAGTCCCTCCTTATTGGGATACTTTGCATGGTAATTGTATTGCTAGCCAGAAATCATCTGGCCATTATCTTTTCAAGCAGCAAGGAGATGCAAGAAGCTGTTGCTGATCTTGCTTACCTTCTAGGAATCACCATGGTTCTTAATAGTGTTCAACCGGTGATATCAGGTATCGCTGTACTTCAGAATTTCTGTGTTTAATGATGGATCTATAATCCCATGTTAGAACTCCAATATTAACGATATTTTTGTGCCTTTCTTCTTGCTTGCAGGGGTTGCTGTTGGAGGTGGATGGCAAGCTTTAGTGGCTTATATCAACCTTGGTTGCTATTACATTTTCGGTCTCCCTCTAGGATATCTTCTCGGTTATGTCGCAAAATTGGGAACAAAGGTAACTCAAATTTCTTATAAGAAACTTTTGCCATATAAATTTAGCCTTTGTGTAGTGGGAAAGAATCAAATTAAAACCAATGTGATGAAGCAAGCTTGATTGTCTTATGTTGCCAACATAAATTTTATAACTTTTGGCTAAAATGAAGCGGAAATAAGTATTTGTTCTTGTCAGTTTAATGTCACTTACAGGAAGCTACTGCTGAATTGTCTTCGTTCAAATTGCTTCACTAACCATGAAACTTACTAAATGAATATGTTATTTGATTGTATTCATCAATAATGTACAATATATATAGTAGTATAAGAATATTTAAATTATGTAACTAATCAACCTAATTACAATAGGAAATATAATTCTACCTAAAATAGGAGACCTAATTACAATAGGAATACAATTCTACTTAAAATAAGAAATATACAATTAATGAAATAATATTCGGGAAATATTCTATTACACCCCGCAGTCGAAGTGGGAGGTTCACGAACACTGAGACTGACTCGAAAATCATTAAATAGTATGCACGGAAGTCCTTTGGTGAAGATGTCGGTAATCTGATATCTGAAAGGAACATGAAGGACATGAACTTGACCACGAGCCAATTTTTCGCAAATAAAATGAATGTCCATCTCAATGTGTTTAGTGTACCGATGTTGGATGGGATTGCCGGAAAGATATATCGCACTAATAATATCGTAGTAAACCAGTGTTGCCTTTTTGAATCGGACAATGAATATCAAGAAGAAAGTTACGGATCCAACAAGACTCGGAGACGACGTTGGCGACACCTCTATACTCTGCTTCAGCACTGGATCGGGATAGTGTAGGTTGCCTTTTGGAAGACCAAGACAATAGGTTATCTTCGAGGAAAATGCAGTAACCAGACGTGGAGCGTCGGGTGTCAGGACATCCACCCAGTCAGCATCAGAATAAGCAGTGAGACCAGTGAGCGAGGACATGTATAGATGTAATTCGAAATAAAGTGTACCTTGGACGTATCGTAAAATACATTTGAGGGCATGCATGTGTGCTCCCGTCGGATTATGCATGTGTAGGCAGATTTGTTGCACGGTATAGAATATGTCAGGTCTCGTGAATGTGAGGTAGGCCCCAACCAGGCTACAATAGTGAGTCGGGTCTGAATATGGGGGCAGAATCAGCGCTGAGCTTGGAATTGGTGTCTACTGACGTGTGGGATGGTTTGCAAGATATCATGCCTGAACGGTCAATAATCTCTTCGGCGTACTTCTTCTGATATAGAAATAGGCCGCCAGAATGTCGAGTGATAGAGATGCCCAAGAAATAACTCAGGGACCCCAGATCCATTATAGCAAACTCAGAGGAAATGAGAGATATAACGGATCGGCAGAGAACATTAGATTATGCGGTGAGGATGATGTCATCAACATATAATAATAGATAAGCCATGTTTGTACCCTTATTTTAGATGAACAAGAAATGATCAGATCTGATGTGTGAAAAGCCGATAGAGGATACATATTGGCGAACCGCTGGTACCATGCTCAAGGAGCATGTTTCAGTCCATAGAGCGATTTTCGCAATAGACACACCTAATCCGGATGAATAGGATTTCTGAAACCCATAGGTTGATGGATAGATATCGTTTCATGAAGATCCTCATGTAAGAAGGAATTCTTGACATCAAGCTAATGAATGGGACAAGACTTTGATAGAGTAATGTTGAGGACGGTCCAGATGGTTGCAGGCTTTACGATCGGGCTGAACGTTTCATCACAGTCCACTCCCACCTGTTGAGACCTGACATCACCTACAAGACGAGCCTTGTACCTCTCAAAAGAACCATCAAATTTCTTTTTATGTCTAAAAATCCACATAGAACGAATAATGTTAGCATCATGTGGACGAGGTACTAGGTCCCACGTCTTATTATCAATAAGAGCATTATATTCGTCAATCATTGCGGCTTTCCAATTAGGGTCGGACAAGGCATCCTTCAGATTTCAAGGGACATGGGAAGGGACAACTGAAATGAATAGGTTAAACAGTCATTTAGGTTTATGAATTTCGTGCACGGTAAGAGTTTCCATGGTCTGAGAGCGTGTCTTGGGACGCGGGATGGGAGGGGTTGTGTCGTGGGACTGTTGGGAAGAAGAGGAAGGGTAAGGGTGGCGGGACTGGCTGGCCGATGCTCGGTTTTCTGAGAGGTGGTTGCGAAATCACCCTGAGGCGGGCTGTTCTGGGCCATAGTCGACAAAACCGGGTGAGTCGTGTGCCCCGGATTATCCGAGGGAGGGGTACCGGGGTCTGGGATGGCAGACTATGTAAATGATGAATTAGAATAGGGTTCAGGCCATCATCTAGGAAGTCGTAGGAATGCCGTGGTGGAAAGTTTAGGAAGGCAAAGGATCATTGAGACTCATCAAATAGGATATGACCTAAAATAATAATTTTGCGGCTTGAGAAGTCATAGCACGAGTAACCACGATGATTGGCGGGGTAACCCAGACATATGGGAAAGACCGGGGTTGGAGTTTGGAAGTGGTCAGATGGAGAGGATAACAGAGACATCCAAAGATACGCAAGTTTGGTAGGAGGGGTTCCTACGAAACAGAACTTGAGTGGGCGACCGTTGAGCTAGAGACTTGTTTGGGATTAAGTTTAGGAGATAGGTGGCCACGGAGAGTGCGTAATGCCAGAATTGAGGGGGAATTTAGGCGTGAGCAACTAGGGCACAAATTATGTTGTTTATGGTTCGGATTTTCCATTCGGTCTTACCATTTTGGGAGGAGGTGTGAGGGTAGGAAAAACAAAAGGTAAGACCGTTATTAGAGCAAAACTGTTTGAATTGATTATTATTGAATTCTCTGCCATTGTCACATTGTCACATTGAAAACATTTAATGCTCTTTTCAAATTGTGTTTTTACGATAGTACTAAATGAGAAAAAAAATGGGGTACACCTGGGATTTATTGCCAATTGGAAAAGTCCATAGAAAGTTGGAATAATCGTCCAAAAATAACACATAATATCGATGGTCACCTGTACTTAAAATAGGAGACATCCAAAAATTACTATGTATCATATCGAAATGTAGTAAAGTACAATTTGTGGATGCAGAAAATGGAAATTTGACATATTTTCTAAAATCGCAGGATTCACATATAGGAGTCTTAGAAATACGGTTGTAATTAATAAAATTATTTTTCCTAAGGGAGAATAAAACAGAATCTCCCGGATGTCCTAATTTAGAGTGACATAAGGAGGACGAAAGAGTAACAAAGGTTGATGGAACTGAGGCGAGATTGTTGATGGCCTTTGAAATAGGGTAGAAATCTCTGGTGCTGTCACATCTCATTATTCATCTCCCTGTCGTAAAATCCTTCACAGAAAACCAAAAGGATCAAAGTCAAGAGAAATATTATTATCAGTTGTGAAACGTCGCATAGATATTAGATTTTTAATGAGTTTAGGGGCATGGGGGACATTTTTTAAGATTAGTGGTGGATGTGTTGGAGATAAGGATGAATGACCAAAATCGCTAATGGAAATGTCTTGTCCACTATCAACAATAATATTCCGATTTAAATTACTCAAATTGGAATAAGACAAGATAGTACATTGTGATGCCGACATGTGAGATATGAAACCTGTGTCCATATACCAATTTTCATCTAGAGCGTTGAGTGACATTGTGTTCATAGCTGCCTCAATGTCAATCAGTGCATAAGTTGAGGGCGGGCGGCTTGTGATGTGTAGGCCTGTTGGGGACGTGGGTCGAGTATGCCAAAGTGGGTCTATCGGTTCGGAGGTAGAGTCCACGAGAATGTCGGATACGGGCTAGGAGGAAAGGCATATAGCGGTGGAGCCCAAGCGGCCCACTGCGGGTAGGAAGCCCACAGTAGAGGTTGTTGCTGCTATCGCGGTTGCTGTTGGTTGTTTCCTGCCGGCGGGGACTGCCCCTTCCCGCCATCGTTGTTGCCGGAATTCCGTTGTCGCGGCCCTTGCCGGACTGCTTGCTCCAGCGGTTGTTGAGGGTGGATGCGGGTTGTTGCGGGTCCTCGGGTCGTCGGTTCTGGTTGTCAGAGTTGGAGGCCCTGCCGTTGGCGGAGAGCCAGACGGTGGTGGTGAGAACGGCGTCGGCAATGCTGGTCTGAGTGGTGTTGCGCTTGATTTTCTGGGTTTCCTCAAGAATAAGCTTCGAACGGGCCTCATAAAATGGAGGTAACGGCGTGCATTGCTGAAGGATGGTGGCAACGCTGTCATAGGATTCGTTCAAGCCTGCAATAAGTTGCATGACCAATCACTGATTAGTGACTGGTGCGCCGACGTTCGAGAGTTGGTCGGCAAACATCTTGAGTTCTTGACAATATGCAGACACATTTGGGAAATCATCCTGATGAACGTCCTTGAACTGATTTTCAAGGTATAACGCTCGTTGGGTTTTGTTGTCGTGGAAAATACTTTCCAAATGTTCCCACGTTTGGCGGGCAGTGGCATCGGTCTCAATGATGGTGTGCAACAGATCATGTGTCGTATATCCACGGGAGGATGGCTGCGTCCAAACGAGACTAGAGTGCATCATCAGAAGTCGAAGCCGAGGGTAGATCTGTGGACTTCGGTGTAGGAGGGATGATGTGGTCGATAACTTCGTAAACATGACAATGGATCTTAAAAAGCTCCGCCCACGAGGAGTATTGACCCTTTTCCATCTTAAGGGTGATAGGGATAAAGCTTTTGATGTTGTTTATTGCCAGTGCAATATAAAATTTGGTTTTGTCAGTCATGGAAGATGAAATTTAGGAGGAGAAGGGAGAGAGAATGGCTAAAAAAACACTAGGGTTCTGTGGGGTGGCGGCCGAGAGTTATGGTCGGCTGCGGTGGAGGTATTTTTAGGCTACCGATACCATAAAGGAATATGTTCCTTGATTGTATTAATCAATAATGTACAATATATATAGTAGTACAAGAATATTTAAACTAGGTAAGTAATCAACCTAATTACAATAGAAAATATAATTCTATCTAAAAATAAAAAACCTAATTACAATAGGAATACAATTCTATCTAAAATAAACGATATACAATTAATAAAAGAATATTCGAAAAATATTCTATTAATTACCTTAAACTTTATTACGCGTCTTGCAGGGACTTTGGCTGGGGATGATAGCAGGGGCAGCTTTGCAGACACTTCTACTCTTGATTATACTGTATAATACTAATTGGAGTAAAGAGGTATGCCAAATGCTAATTTGCATAAAATGTATTGTTATTTTATGTTTTTGCATCACCCTATTTATAGTATGTACAAATTATATCCTCTTAGTTTTACCATAGAGTCAATCCATTTATACAGGTAATCAATGACACCAGTTGCTTGACCACAACCTGTAAAACTGTCTCTTCACCACATAGTAATTACTAACTTACTACTAACAATTGTGATAATAAGACAAGTTGAATTACAGGTTGAAGATACGACAGAGCGTATGCGCAAGTGGGGAGGTCAATATTTTGAAGCAGAGAAATCTCCTGATGGACAGTTACCCATTCAGAATGGTGTAGCTTAAGTTTATGATTGATGAATTCAAGATTTTCAATGTTGAGTTTAAGAATGTATTTCAATTTCATGTAAATTTTGCAAGAATTGCAGAATTCTAGCATATGGTTGATGGCAATTTTTAGACATTCATAATGGTAGATTTAAGCGAGCCCCAAAGAATGTTTACAACATTTCTTCTTGGTGTCTTCACTGGCTGCTGGCAATTTATCAATTGGAAGCACTTAATTCCCAGTATTTTCCTTTGTTTTGGAGGTCTAATTTGTGAAGCACCATCATTTATACCATCTTTGAGTTGAAAACTTGGAAGTCTTTCAGCTCTGTTTCTTTGTTATAGACAATAAAATGTGGAATTCACAGAGTTTTCAAATACAATTTGTGCAACAGCCTTGTTCTATTCTTCTTAATATCCTTTTGTCACAAAAGTTGTGGTAGACTCAAAAAATATTTTAAATGTTTTTTTTAATCATATTGATATGAAAAGAATTATAACTTTTAGTAATTTTCGTATAATATTTGAAAATGACTAAAATGACACTTATATTATAATCGAATTTGCAGTAACACACTCGATCTTTGCAGGTCCTATTACCCTCTAAATTTCTTTAAAATGGAAGAAATACAACCTTAGTTCATGATGTGCCATTTTTTAAAATACTAAAATGATCTAATTCAATTTAGCTATACAGATTAGTCAAATTAACTCTTAGAAAGTGAAAAATGCTATATAAATTGGGATAGGGGTAAGAGACAAACCTCCTGTTAAGCAGCTTGTTTATTTCCACCTTTAGAACATCAATATTAACCAATTAATTAAATTTGAATTTTAAAATATTAAGATGATGTAATACTTGTCTTAGAGCTAAATAAAATTAATTAAAGTTGTATACATCACGATGGGTACACGTTTCCCTTTCCACTCTATTTTATAAATCTTCTACTCCGACAATGCAATAATAAGACTAAGGGCTAATCTGGGAAGCACACGTTTATATTTGACAGTAAGTGGCCGTTATCAAGACCCAACGCCGTCTTCTTGGAGGATGACTAGGAAGTGGGAACCCAGAAATCAATACACGTGCAAATATACTTGCATTCTGTTTTCACTTATATGATATAATTAAACTTATGGTTTGACATTAAATATTTAGCGAAAATTTAAAATTAAATTATTTTAAAATACAAAAAAATATCATTCGAATAATATAACATAGTGCCACTTAAAATAAACAGAATATACCTGTGTGGAACTCTAGTTCTACACGCCAAACACGTGCATCAAGTTCAGATTTCTTTATTATTTTTTTTATATACAATTTTCCAGACTTACGTCAGACTATTTCTGGAGATAGTAGTCCAGTCCTTCAGCACTACTATCAGTAAATTACGAGATATGCATGAATAACCGATGTTTAAGAATATAGCAACTGATATCACCTATCTACCCAGAAGAGATCAAATTGCTCCCATCAGTGTTCGAACTACGCTTCAGGCCTCCTGCTGGAGTTCTCCTCCCTATGCTGAAAATTCTTTATTGTGTGGCTGTCTCTATCTACCAGTTGAAGAAATGAGATAGTAAATAGTAGTAGTACTACAATAACAAGTAACAAAACGCGGAGAGCTGTAATATTTTTTCCAATTAGTCAGAGTAATGGAATCACCATTGCTCAGTAACTTGTCCAGTGACCACCGCCAGCTTATCGGCCCGGATGGTGACTACCGGTTCTTTAGAAGCATGAATATGAAAGAATTATGGGCTGTACTTTGGATCGAGACAGTGAAGCTATGGGAGATTGGAGGCCCAATAACTTTCAATATCATTTGCCAATATGGACTTTATGCTATCACTGTTGCTTTTTGTGGTCATCTTGGTGCTGTTGAGCTCTCTGCTGTATCTGTTGCTCAAACTGTTATCGGCACTCTCTCTTTCGGCTTCATGGTTCGTTCCCTGTTTCCTTATCCTCCCACTTCTAGTAATGCGCATTTGGTATATTTCCTACTGCTAGTTGTACTTTAAAGTGGATTATTATGCGATGGATAACAATGACCATCTGGATTTTAGCTGAGCTAGAAGCCTGGATACGAGTTCGGCTAGCTTTTGTTCAGTGTATTTGTCTTAAGAAGTTATTAATTAAATGTGTATAAATTTAATTAACACTTGAAGTCGTCGTTCTAAAATTCAGAACTCATAAAATTGAAATGTTGGCTCCGTCTCCGAATGTAGTGGTTGCCTGCTCTAAGGATATAATTGTTTGTAGATACTTTTGTGTAAGGCTGGTCAGTGGGCCGGGTCGGCCCGGTCCCGACTTTTTTTTTTTAAAAAAATGCGGTATCAGGACTCAAACCGGGATGGGACATGGTCTCGTCCCGACCCGGCCCAGCCCGCCCCAGTCCTGCCAGGCCTGACCGGTCCCGCCCGAAACCGCCCTTTACACAAACAACCGTTGCACCAACGATCATTTTACATTTTGGCCGTTGTACAACGGCCATTTTTGGCCTCCCCACCCCCCTACTCCTTAATATTTATTTTTAACCCATAATTATTATATTTACACTTTAACCCAATTTTCCAACTATAAATATCTCATTTTCTCTTCATCTTTCTCACAAATCTTCCTACAATCTCTCTAAATCTTTCAATCTATCTCTCTACAAGTCTACATTGTCTACTAAATATTGAATTTTATTTATTCATTTGGGAGTGAAGTTGGCAACTAGCTTGATGATCTTCCATCGAGCAAAGTTTCAATTTTCAACCTTTCGATTACACGTCGACGTTATGTCGGCGTTTGGTACATTCGTTCCTTCATTAAATTATTATTGCCTGTTTATTTTATTTAGCGCACTTAATTTCATTTACTTTAATTATTTATTAGTATAATTATAATGGAAGAATTTAAACGTATGCTTACGGATAGGGATCAGACTTCTTCTAGTAGGGGTAACAAGGGCAAATGTACTTCTTCTAGTCATCTTATTTCTAGATAGAATCATATTCCTACACAGGATAATTTTGTTGATACTGAACATTTTCCTACAATACCATTAGATTTAGACGAAAAGCTATTTTCTGAAACTCAAGAAGACTTTAATTTAGACGATGATCTAGATAATACACCCACTAATGTAGATGACAACACACCCACTAGTGCACCTTCAACTGAAATGCCTCATATTTCCCCTAGTATGAGACGAGGTCCAGCAAAACGACTATTAAAATCAGATGCATAGACATTTTTTTGATAGGGACGTAGAGAATCAAGTAGCTAGATGTAAAATTTGTAAAGATGTTTTAATATTTAAAACTAGAAAAGGGCACGGTGGGACGGGGGGGGGGGGGAGGGGGGGTTTAATGAGACACGTAGCAAGGGCTCATCCAAGTAAGTATGCCCAATACGAGGCTTCAAAACCGGGTGCGCAAATGTCCGCTCCATCGGGACAAGGTTCACATACTGTCCCGGACCAAGTACAGGGTAAAATTAACCCCACGACGGGGGGAATTGTAGACCCTAATTACAATAAACATAGAGATAGGGAAGCAATAGCAAAATTAGTTGTTGTGGAGGGTTTGCCTTTTTCATTTCCTTCATCTCCTGGTTTTATTCATTACATTAGAGAAATGTATAATCCGGCTTTTAACGATTTTCCTAGATCAACTGTTAAGAGAGATGTATTTAAATTTGCACATGAATATCAACAGTATTTACGTTAATCATTATATCATTTTAATGGCAAAGTGACTATCACTTCTGATATAGGTCGTAGTACTAACGACCATGATTATTTAACGGTAATCTGTCATTTGATAGATTATAAATGGTCTATGCAAAAACGTATCTTAATATATAGATATATAGATGATAGGCACACTGGTACTTTTATTGTAGAAAATCTTTATCAAGTGTGCGATTATTACGGAATAACTGATAAAATTATGACTATTACATTAGATAACGCTTCTTCTAACAATTAGGCTATTACAATTTTAAAAAATAGTTTAACTCCATCTTTTCCAGATCATTTTCATAAAAAATGTGTGTGTCATATATATAACTTAGTTGTAAATGATGGTCTATCACTTTTTGAAGACATTCTTAGTACAATATAATTTGCTATAAACTTTATTTTTAAAAATAATAGAATAAAATGAAAAAAAGAATATAAAAAAACTTGTCATGATTGCCAACTACCTTATAGAAAAATTTCAGAAGAAGTACCCACTAGGTGAAATTCTTTATACGAGCAATTATTTGTTGCTTATGACTATAAAAAACCTATAACTTTATTTTTTAACTCTGATAATCAAAATCCAGCTGATATGGTTGTAGATAGCGATTGGGGAAAAATTTCCGAACTTATTGTATTTCTAGAGAAATTTTTTCAAGCAACAAAAGAATTTTCCAGTATATATTATCCTACTATTTCAACTATGTTAGTTTATATAGCTCTAATATTTTTACTACTTAATGAATATATGGATAAACCAACTTATAAGACAGCTATTAAAAAAATGTTTATCAAAATAAAAAAATATTTTATTTCTATTCCCACTATTTATATTATTGGTGTTGTATTAAATATGACTATTAAAATAGATGGTACTAAATCACTTATTGAAACTATTTATGATTGTATAGCAGTACTACTACCTCCAAGTCTCAAAAATCCAAATTACCCACCACCTATTGAACAAACTAAAGAAGAAATGTTGTCTAGCGTAGAAGACGAATGCAAAAAAATATACTGTTTTTACCAACAAGAAAGTGTTAGCTACCTACCTGCTTCCATACCATCTTATTTTTCTTCAACACAACCTCACAAAAGACATGTTGTTTCTGCGACTAGTATTGAAAGCCTCCGAAATAGAATGTGCGGCTGTAACGCTACTAACCAAATTAGCAAGTTTGATAATTTTGTTTTGCAGGGTTATGTACCGTACCAAACAGTTCTCAATGAAGAAGGACGTGAAGACTTGTTGAAATACTGGAGGGGGAATGAGAAGACCTTTATGACACTTTCAATGATGGCCCGAGATATTTTGAACATTCAAGCGTCATCAACGGCGTCTAAAAGCGCTTTTTCTGCCGGCAGATATCAAATAGGAGAGCACAAACACTCATTAGTTGGAGACAGCTTGGAGATTGTAGTATTATTCAGAGATTGGATACGAGCGGAGCGGAGAAGGTGCGGTCAACTGGAGATCAACGAAGAAGAAGAAGACGAAAACTACAACGAAATCTTATCTGAAGGTGGTGGAAGCGATATGGAGCAATTTGACCAACAAATAACAATTTCAACCGAAGAACCACAGAAAATTATCAAGAAACTAGAACATGTTTTTTTAAAATGTAATTTTTTTAATTGCAATTTTACTAAGTAATTTGCAACTTTTGAACAACACCACAAAGTTGTAATTTTGACAATTGTATTTGTATTACAAAAAAACATATGTTTATTAAATAATATAAGAGACACAAAAACTGCCTTGGAATGTTTTTATTACACTATCTTATTTAATTATTGAGTTTTTTTATATATATATGTTATTTTTTAAATTAAGTGCAAAAAAAAAAATCCCAACCCGATCCCGCCCCACTCCTTTTCCGACGGTACCGGAAACGGGACGGCGGTGAATCCCGCCCTGACCCGATCCAGCCCCTTCCCTCGTCCCGGCCCGATCCGCCGGTCCCGACCCAACTCATCCCGGCCCAGCCCACTGACCACCTTTACTTTTGTGTATTGGGTGTACGAACAATATCCATATTGGTAGTTGAAAGCATTGGGAAGTATCAACATATATTATTAAATATACTCCATATATTTTGTAATATTTAGTGTTATATAATTATGGTAGAAATAAGATCTTTATTGTATTAGGATTCCACATTGTACACACTATATATATTTGTATTAATGAGAAAGACTCCCCAAGAAAGATTAATACAATCGTACATGGTATCAAGAGCCTAAACCCTATTTTTTCTCGCCCCCCCCCCCCCCACGGCAACTGCCGGCTAGTCTTGTTTTTTCGTTAACTTCGATTTTTTTTCCAGTCTCTTTTCTGTGGCCACCATGTCTACTCCCACCTCCTCCAAAGCTTCCACATCCTCCACAATCGTCGATAATAATCCCCCTCTCTCCTCCACATCCTCCTTCCATTCTGCTTTCACCTTCACGAATATCAAGAATTTCATCCCTTTCATCCTTGATCAGAGAGACGGTCAATATTCTTCGTGGGTTGAACTCTTCCATATCCACGCTTGTACGTACAATGTGCTTGACCATATCGACGACTCTATGCCTCGCCCTCTTCACCCTCTAGATGTTGCAGACTAGACATGGCGTCGTCTTGACGCTATTGTCAAACAATGGATTTATGGCACCATATCTAAAGGCTTGCTTCATACAATCATGAAAACAGATGCCTCGGCTCGTGAGTTATGGGTTCGATTGGAAGAAATTTTTCAGGATAACAAAAATACTCAAGCCGTGTATTTGGAGGAACAGTTCACTAATACACGTCTCGGGAATTTTTCCAACATGTCCGACTATTGTAAATAATTGAAACTAGTTTCGGAACATTTATCCAACGTGGGGACTCTAGTTTTCGAAACTAAGATGGTCCTACAACTTGTTGCGGGTTTACCGAAAGGCGAATATGATACTCTCGCGACTATGATTCAACAAGCCGACCCACTACCGAGTTTCAACAAGGCATACTCACAATTGCTTTTGGAGGAAACTAGATGCACCAAACAGGACGAACACAATCAAAAGGCGTTAGCTGTTAAAAATTCGACAACAATAGCCACCCAACCACCCAGCCGCCACCACCGGACAACCACAAACCGCGGGACAGCCGCGGTGGCAGAGGCCGCGGTAACGAAAAAGGGGGTAAGGGCCGCAACGGAGGAGGAAAGGCACAACAGCAGCCCAATAGTCCGTTAATGTGGGCTGGCCCAACACTGGACCCTGGGCCTCAGTTCCGTTTCTTCATCATCAGCAGATGACGACCCAGTTCCAGCACCAACGACAACCCACTGTTCTGGGCCAGTTCCCAGGCCCAATGTGGGTTCCAAGTCTGCCCCAGCAGGCGAATTTAATAATGGTCGAGCAGTAGCCCGATTCGGGTCTGGCCCCCACTGACTTGGGCCAGGCCTTAAGCATTCTAAATCTCCAGCAGTCCGATGAAAATTGGTACATTGATACGGGTGCCACTTCTCACCTCACACGCTCTGCAGGTAATTTTCCCAGACTGTCTCGTTTAAAGTATCCTCAATTTATTACTGTTGGTAATGACCATCGCATTCCAATTCAGGGTTATGGTACAACCTACACCGAACCGCCTCACCCACCTTTCTCCCTAAATAACGTCATGTACGCTCCAAACATTATTAAAAACTTAATATATGTCCGGAAATTTACTCGTAATAATTTTGTCTCTGTTGACTTTGACCCTTTTGGTTTTACTGTGAAGGATCTTCGTACGGGAAAACCTCTTACGAGATGCAATAGCATGGGGTATCTCTATGCTTTCTCATCCACCTCCGCTACTAGTTCATGCTCTCCTGAATAACGTTCATGCTTTCTCATCCCAACACTGTGTTTCTTGCTCTTTAGGCAAACATGTTCGTCTCCCTTTTAAGTCATCTGTAAGTGTTACGTTTTCTCCGTTTGACATTGTTCATGCTGATTTGTGGACATCTCCCATTACTAGCTCCCTGAGCCATAAATATTATCTAGTCTTATTCGATGATTTCTCCCATTTTATTTGGATTTACCCACTAAAATTTAAGGCGGAATTTTTTGCCAAGTTTGTTGAATTTCGTATTTTTATCAAAACACAATTTGAGAAAGCCATCAAGTCTTTCCAGTGTGATAATGGTCGTGAATTTAATAATTTTATGTTTCACAAATTTTGCAAAAATAATGGCATAGTTTTTCGGTTTTCGTGTCTCCACACCTCCCCTCAAAATGGCAAAGCAGAACGAATCATCCACACCATAAATAACATGGTTCATACTATCATTTTTCATACCTCTCCCTCTCTTCTTTTGGGTCTATGCAGTCAAAATGATAGAATATATCCTTAATATTTTACCCACTTGTACTCTTCACAACATGACACCAACCAAAATTTTATACCGTCAGATCCCCTCTTATGATCACCTTCGGATCTTCGGTTGCCTGTTCTACCCAAATCTCGCCTCCACCGCCTCTCACAAATTAGCACCCCGAACCACCCGTGTGTCTTCGTAGGTTTCTCGTCTAATTATAGGGGCTATCTGTGCTATGACATGTCTACTCGTCAAATTCATGTTTCCCGTCACGTCACATTTGACGAGACAATTTTCCCTTTTGCAAACATCCAAAAATTCCGAAATACGGACTATACCTTTCTAGACGAGTCCGGTATATCCCCTATCATACTCACCAAGATCTCTCATACTGCCACCACTGCCACCGTACCCCCGCCGATTGCCACTGCTCCCAGGGGCAATCGGTCTGTACCATCTTTGGCAAGTCCGGCTATTGCATCACCCACCCACCGATAACCGTCACCGTTAATTCCAGTGTCATTGTCACCCTACGCCGCCATTCCAGCCAACCCAGTGTCCCCACCCTCGACACCACAACAGCCCATGTACCCAGAACCCAATACCCCACCCCACCCAGACTGTCCCTCCGTTCAGCCACCAGTCACCGGACCATACCCAACCCCAACCCAATCCCGTCAAGTCACCCACCACCGTCGAGTCACCCAACTAGTCGCCTATCGGTCCCAATGTCCCGACACCCACAACCGACTTAACCCACTGCCAGTCCCTGACCCTAACCCGTACTCAACCTGCCCCTGTCCCTACACACAAAATGGAAACCCATGCTCAACATGGGATTTTCAAACCCAAAGTACACTTTAACCTGTCCACCCAAACTATATCCCCAATTCCCAAAAATCCAAAATTAGCCAAACTTGACCCTAATTGGAGTGCTGTCATGTGTGAGGATTTAGTACTTTAATGAAACAACACACTTGAGATTTGGTTCCTAGATCGGATAGGGTGAATGTCATCCGATGCATGTGGTTTTTTAGTCATAAATACAGAGACAGTGGTGACCTAGATAGATATAAGCTGAGACTTGTGGCTAATGGTACTTATCAGCAGGAGGGTATTGATTGTGGTGAGACATTTAGTCGGGTTGTTAAACCGGCTACTATTCACACAGTTCTGAGTATTGTTATGGGCAAGCATTGGCCGATTCATCAACTTGATGTGAAAAATGCCTTTTTACGTGGGGACTTGAAAGAGATTGTTTACATGCACCAACCATCAGGCTTTGTCCATCCAGAGGCCCCTCATTATGTATGTCGTCTTCGTAAGTCACTTTATGGTTTGAAACAGGCCCCTAGAGCATGGTATGATCACTTTGTACAGTACATTATGCAGATTGGGTTTGTTTGCAACAAGTGTGATAATTCGCTATTTATTTTTCACAGAGGTAGTAGCGTTGCCTATTTATTGTTATATGTGGATGATATTATGCTTACTGCCTCCTCTGATTTGTTAAAAAAATGAGATAATTACACTGCTTAAAACCGAATTTGCTATGACTAACTTGGGGAAATTGACCTATTTTTTGGGGATATCAGTGACTAGATCTACAGACTCTATGTTTTTGTGTCAGCGCAAGTATGTAGAAGAGATAGTATACAGGGCCAAAATGGCGAACTGCAAGATAATGTCCACTATGGTTGACTCTAAATCAAAGCTTAGTGATGTTGATGGTAATCTAGTGGTGGATCCCACCCTTTACATGAGTCTTGCATGTGTACTACAATATCTTACTTTCACCATGCCTGATATTGCTTATGTTGTTCAGCAGGTATGCTTATTCATGCATGCCCCCAGGGAGCCTCATTTTACTTCCCTTGAGCGTATCATTCGATACGTTAAGGGCACATTTGATTATGGATTGCATTTATACCCCTCAGCACCGACCACGTTGTTATCATATACGGATGTTGATTGGGCAGGCTGTCTGGATACGCGACGCTCCACCTCCGGCTACTGTGTTCTTAGGGGATAATCTCATTTCTTGGTCTGGCAAGAGGCAAGCCGCATTATCCCGTTCGAGTGCAGAAGCAGAATACAGAGGCGTTGCAAATGTTGTTGCTGAGATCTACTGGCTCCGAAATCTTTTTTTGGAGTTTCAGTGGCCCATGCGTAAAGCGTCTTTGGTTTACTGTGATAACATATCCTCCATTTATTTATCTCATAATCCGGTTCAGCATTAGCGAACCAAACACACAGAGATGGATATACACTTTGTTCGTGAGAAGATTGCTATCGGTCATGTTAAGGTGTTGCATGTGCCTTCTTCGTATCAGTATGCGAATATCTTCACGAAAGGTCTTCCTAGACAGCTATTCCTCGACTTCTTATCCAGTGTTAGCGTCCGGCCTCCTCCCGCTCCGACTGAGGAGGTGTATTAATGTGTATTATTAAATATACTCCATATATTTTGTGATATTTAGTGTTGTATAATTATGGTAGAAATATGATCCTTATTGTATTAGGATTCCACATTGTACACACTATATATATTTGTATTAATGATAAATAATCCTCAAGAGAGATTAATACAATCTTACTGGAAGCTACATCTAAATATTAGGATATTTTTAATAGTGTAAGGTCATTTGGGAAAAACTCTGGAATTTGACCAAAGCGGACAATACAAATCATGTAAGAGTATCTTTGGGCTAGTTAAGCGCAACAGTCTAGCTATTGTTATCAAATGTAATCTTATTTCACATTCTATTTCAAGAAAGATTGTACATAAATTTCTACTTAAGTTATGTCAGTATTAGCCATGCATAGTTTAATACATCAAACAAAAAACTGCATTAGTTATTTTGAGATTTACAATCAAAATCAAATCATGTATCAGTTAGATATTAAACTAGTGTTGTGGGGTATTATGTTCTATTAATTATTTTGAGATTTACAATCAAAATCAAATTGTGTATCAGTTAGATCTTAAACTAGTAACGTGAGAATTATATTGCAAATGGAACAATGTATTAGTTTTGCAGAATTCACATCAGTTCTTATGACCCCTTATTTCTTATATGGGTATATGTAATCTGTGTAGATAGGCATGGGGAGTGCTCTGGAGACGCTATGCGGGCAAGCATTTGGTGCTGGGCAAGTACACATGCTTGGAGTTTACACACAACGCTCTATGATAATTCTGCTGCTGAGTACCTTCTTTCTCTTACCAATTTATGTTTTCGCGACTCCTATACTTAAGTTCCTAAGCCAAGAGCATGATATTGCTGTTGTTGCTAGAAAGTTTTCCATTTATACCATACCCGAGTTGTATTCCCTGTCTATCAATATTCCCACTTCAAAATTTCTTCAAGCCCAGAGTAAAGTTGGCGTGCTGGCCTGGATTGGTTTTGTGACTCTCGTTGTCCATGCTCTTCTACTTTGGCTCTTCATTTATGTATTCAATTGGGGTTTGATCGGGGGCAGCTATATCCTTTAATCTAGCAGGCTGGGCTAACGCGTTAGCTCAATTCACTTACGTAGTTGTTTGGTGCAAGGATGGGTGGAAAGGATGGTCTTGGTCGGCATTCAAGGAGATGTGGGCCTTTGTTAGACTGTCAATTGAATCGGCTGTTATGTTGTGCCTAGAAACCTGGTATATGATGAGTATTATTCTCCTCACTGGCCATCTCAAAGATGCAGTTACTGCAGTTGGACCCCTCTCTATTTGGTGAGTCTTGTTTTTCCCCCATTTAATTTTGCAATTTAGCATAACATGATTATTCGGCAATGCTTAAGCTCGTTAAAATGCAACCTAACATTCAGTTAGGGTGGGTAAGTTGAGCTTAAACTGTGTATTTGGTTGACTTGAACAACTCAAACGGGCAATGCAAAGTTGGTAGTTATTTTTATTTGTGAATGAGATGAAATTTTGTGCACTCGAGATTCATGCCAATTGTTGTCGTCTTTCAGCATAAATGTCGATGGATGTGAAGCAATGTTTTTCATTGGAGTCAATGCTGCCATAAGGTAATGAAGTCCTAGACCTTGCACAAATGTGTACTTCATTTGTTTGTGAGTTTGTGTTTATATATTGTTGTTTTCCCAGTGTCCGGGTCGCAAACGAGCTTGGGTTAGGACGTGCCAGGGCGACCAAATATAGTGTCTATGTCACAGTGTTTCAGTCACTTCTCATTGGGATACTCTGCATGATTGTAGTATTGGCAGTAAGAAATCACCTGGCCATTGTTTTCACCGACAGCTATGTTTTGATACGAGCTGTTTCTGAGCTTGCTTGGTTTCTTGGAGTAACAATGCTTCTCAACAGTGTTCAGCCTGTGATATCAGGAGTTGCTTTTATTAAATAAAATTTTGTTTCTGTAGTTAAGAGAGTTTTACTCCTCCATAGTCCTAGCTCACAATGATCTTTTCGCGGCCAACTTTTGTATTGCAGGTGTTGCTATTGGAGGTGGGTGGCAAGGTCTAGTGGCTTATATCAATTTGGGTTCTTACTATGCTTTTGGTATTCCTCTAGGATATCTGCTCGGTTATGTGGCTAACTTCGGAGTAATGGTAAAACTCTTATTCTGAAAGTTCAAATCTCTATTTGCATTTCTTGGCATCTTCTGTTGTAGTAAACTACTGGAGTAATTGTAATTAGTAAACACTAATTTGTTTTAGTATCTCTTACTCTCAACGGAATTTTAACTTGTCGTGATTTTGGATTTTTTCTTGCAGGGATTATGGGGAGGAATGATAGCTGGACTTACTTTGCAAACACTGCTACTCTCAATTGTACTCTACAGAATTGATTGGAATAAGGAGGTGTGTGAAACAATTGTTATTTTTATCCAATTAAACGTCTACAACACTTCATGTTCGACATTTTTGCTTGATTTTTCTTTAGAATGATCTGCCAATCCTGTGTACAACATTACCTCTAGACAGCAAATAGTGCAGAATTTTCAATTCGTTCTCTCTTCTCGTTCAAAATCTAAAACTGAAATAAGACTAAAGTTAAACACTTGGTATGTCATGTACTTTTGTTGAGCCATTGCTTTCAGTATCAATTAGTGCTTAGTAGTAATGAGAAAAAGGGCATGCAGGTTGAGCAGTCAACAGAGCTGATGCGGATGTGGGGAGGTCAAGACTTAGAAACGGCGAAAACTCTAATTCCCAAATCTCCAAAGGGCTTAAGAGCTACGATCTATTCATGATACCGTTGAATGAAGAATTATTTTCGTCTTTGTTTTTTGTTTACTGGTGTATGATTTTGGACAGAGCCTACTACTTAAATATGAGTGAATTGACAATTTGGTTACTTGTATTTTCTATTCCATTTCAATGCCTAAAATGTATTAGTAGTCATTGTTCTGCGATCTTGGGGAGTTACACTAGGTAATGCAGCTAACTTTTTTTTGTTCCCTCTCGGCATTTGGAATCCTCTTTGAGATCTCAACTAATTCAGATGAAATGCTACATGCAATTAACGTTAGAGGATGAGTAGGTAATACTTGAGACGTAATTATGCATGTGACTTCTCCCGTTTCTTCAAATATAGACTTTCTTGAAAATAATTTCAACAATTCTACTGACAATGATTAACCAAATAATTTCGAAAAAAATAGCACTTCTCTTCCTTAGTGATTTCGCGCTAGCTTTGGTGGTTCTCTGATCAATACACTGCTCTTTTTTGGAAGAGAATTTGCGTCTATCTAGAACAATTTACTCATCTGGTCACGTATTTTTATCTTTGATCTTGCTGCAAATAGTTCCTGCAACATTATATTTGACTTGGAAAAAAATTAAAGTTTGATATGGTCAGATACTAGTTAAGCAGGCTGCAAAGGATTTAAACTTTAAAGGACATGGAGAAAAGGAATTGTCATAGAGTACTGTAGAGCAAAAAATATGTACTATCCTCTCAAAAACAAAACAAAACAAAACTATTAGGTTCGTTTGGTAATATGCATTAGAAAAAATAGTGAATGCATTAGCTTTGGTATTATTCTTGTTTCGTACACTTTTTCAATCTATGTATAACTAATACTTGCATTAGATATACGCTCTATTTGATATTATCATATGCATAGCTAATGCATAGCAAATCATGGTATTAGCAATACCAAAGTTATTAATGCATGCATAAGGTTAGTTAAAGATAAAAATGCCCTTCGAATTTTATGCTTGATTAATATATGTTATTATATTAAGAAAAAAAACTCAAATATGTCATCGAACTATTAGAAAAGGTTCATTCATGTCACTCGTTAATATTTTGACTCAAAAATACCACCGCCGTTACAATTTTGGGTCATATATGTTATTGCTCAATAACAGAACTCTACTACTATAAGATTTTGACAGTGACATTATCTAAATCCTTCATTTCACGAGTGGCATATATGAGTTACTTCGTAGTTCAATGGCATAATTGGGCCTTTTCCAGTGTCTATGTCACAGTGTTTCAGTCACTTCTCATTGGGATACTCTGCATGATTGTAATACTGATAGTAAGAAACCATCTGGCCATTCTTTTTACCGAGAACGAGGTTTTGATACGAGCTGTTTCTGAGCTTGCTTGGTTTCTTGGAGTAACAATGCTTCTCAACAGTGTTCAGCCTATGATATCAGGTGTTGCTTTCAATAAATTATTCTGTTTCTATATTTAAGGGAGTGTCTTAATCTGCCATGGTCCTCACAATGATCTTTTTGGGGGGAAACTTTTATTTGTAGGTGTTGCTGTTGGAGGTGGGTGGCAACGTCTACATCAACTTGGGTTCTTACTAAGCTTTTGGTATTCCTCTGGGATATCTTCTTGGTTATGTGGCTAACTTGGGAGTCATGGTAATTAAACTCTCATTCTGAAAGTTACACATCTAAGCACACAAATTTTAAATCTCTATTTGCATTTATTGGCATCTTCTGGTCTTGAAAACTACTTGTGATGAAGAGGAAACACTATAATTTATTACTCCCAGCAACATTCAAAATTGTCTCGATTTTGAATCTTATATTTCAGGGACTATGGGGAGGTATGATAGCTGGACTTCCTTTGTAAACACTACTACTTTCATTGAACTCCACAACAATTCATGTTTGATATTTTGGCTTGATTCTTGGTAAGAATCTTCTGATGATCTCCTTTGTACAAGATTACACTATAAACAACAAGTAGCGCAGAATCTTCAATTACTTCTCTCTTTTCTTCGACATTTTGTCATTGAAGTAAGATTAAAGTAAAAACATTTTATAAGCCATGTATTTTTGTTGAGCAATTGCTTTCAATATGAATTAGTGGTTTGTACTTTGTAGTAGTAATAAGAAAATGAAAATGCAGGTTGGATGCGGATGTGGGGAGGTCAAGACTTAGAAACGGAGAAAATTAAACTCCAAATCTGAAATCAGCAAAGAGCTTGAGAGCTACATTCTACACATAACATAGCTTGATTTAAATATGAAGTCATCAATTAAGAATTTTGTTGCTTCTTTTGAGAAGTGCTTTAAAAAAAAACTTTTGGTAAGAAATAATTTGTATTGCTTATTCATTTAAAAAGTGTTTTTGATAAACAAATTGTGTTTCTCTAATCTTCTTTAAAAAGTACTTTGAGTGTCAATTACGAAAAAGGACAAGTATCAATGAACATTAACTATTAAAAATTTCTTAATGGAGAAAATTATTTTGAATATCTATAGGAAAGATATTAATTAAGCTTTTAGGTTTATTTAATTAATATTTTAAAATACATATTAATATTTTTAATTAATATAATACATAAATAAATAAAATAATATTAAATATTGATATAATATAAACATGGTGATTTAAATATATTAAAAAACATCAACCAAAATAAAATTTAAAATCATTCCACAAAAAAAAAAATTAAAAAAAATATTTTGAAATTCAACATAAAAATACAACGTAAAATAAAATAAAGGATTATTAATTAGAAATTAATGGATTGTGGGGGATATACTTGATGATTATGTATTTATGGTAGGGATATTCTTGTCTTAAGGAAAATGGGTTGCACTTGTATCCTTCATCTACATCCACACTTGTCTCTTACACGGATGCTGATTGGGGTGGTTGTCCCGACACCAGACCGTCGACTTCTGGCTACTGTATGTTCCTTGGCAACAACTTGATCTCCTGGTCGGCAAAGCGTCAGGCAACTCTATCACGCTCAAGTGCAGAGGCAGAATATCGAGGGGTAGCGAATGTGGTCTCCGAATCATGTTGGCTACGTAATTTGCTTTTGGAGCTTCATTGTCCCATTCAGAAGGCGACCTTGGTATATTTCGATAACATTAGTACCATCTACCTTTCAGGTAACCCAGTTCAACACCAACGCACTAAGCATATCGAAATGGACATTCACTTTGTCCGTGAAAAGGTTGCAAAGGGTCACGTTTGCGTATGCCATGTCCCGTCTCGTTATCAAATTGCAGACATCTTTACAAAGGGTCTACCAGCGGTTCTCTTTGAAGATTTTAGAGACAGTCTCAGCGTTCGAAGACCGCCCGCTATGACTGCGGGGGTGTGTTAAACAAAGGTAATATACCTGTGATATACACTGAATATACAACAGTATATATCACAGGTATACAGAAGCAGTGGCCCAAGACGCTGAGGCCCATACAGGATTCCCCAGCAAAGCAGTGGGCAGATTTGTATATTAAGGAAAGTATATTTTGTGTATATTGTAGTGTATTTGTTACCTAGATTAGGATATACACTTACCATAATTAGGATATACACTTACCATAATTGTATAGTTAGAATTATGGAAGAATAAGGTTTTAGGAATAGAATAGGAATAGGATTCTCCTATTTTGTAACTTGTATATATATCTATTCAATCAATGAAAATAATCAAGGGGATTATTTCTTTCACGGTCACTATTCCCACCTCGAAATTTCTGCAAGCACAGAGTAAAGTTGGTGTGCTGGCTTGTATTGGTTTTGTGGCTCTTTTACTCCATGCCTTTCTGCTATGGTTGTTCATATATGTGTTCAACTTGGGTATAAATGGGGCTGCTTTAGTATTTAATATTACAGGTTGGGCCAATGCAATAGCTCAATTTGTTTACGTAGTTGTTTGGTGTAAGGATGGGTGGACGGGATGGTCTTTGTCGGCTTTAAATGATATTTGGGCATTTGTTAGACTCTCAGTTGCCTCGGCTGTTATGTTATGCCTAGAAATCTGGTACATGATGAGTATTATTATCCTCACCGGACATCTCAAGGATGCAGTTATCGCTGTTGGATCCCTCTCTATTTGGTGAGTTTTGTGTTTTTTTTTCTTTTCATTTATAATGGTGCCAACTTGCACCCTACTCCCCTATTTCACAGGAACCTGCTATCTCCCATTAGCACATGCACCAAGTAGCTCCGTCTAACAAGACTGGAAAAAATCATTTGGCCTTTGTTTATGGTCATTCTTTTTCATGTATAATTAACAATTCTACGCTAGGATGATTAACCGCACAATGCTTAAGCCCATTCAATACTATTCCCTTTTTCAAAAGGCTTTGGTATTTCTTTTTCGGACCTGTTTTGAGTTATTTTTCTTGCGCCGAGGGTCTATCGGAAACAACCTCCCTACCTCTCAAGGTAGGGGTAAGGTCAGTGTATACTCTACCCTCCGCAGATCCTACTTGTGGGATTACCCTGGGTATGTTGTTATTGTTGGTTAAGCCCGTTCAAATGAAGTTTAATGTTCACTGACAGTGAAGTTACAAATTTAATTGATAGACTTTATTTAGAGTACTGTATTCTAAGCTTAACTGCATAATTGATTGAATTGGATAACTAAATTGTCCTGTGAAAAGATTGTGGTTTTGTGCATAGCTTTATGTGATGAAATGCCGTGAGCTTCTTTATAAAACCTGTATCAATCTTCTTCCTTTTTTGTCTTTCAGCATGAATGTTGATGGATGGGAAGCAATGCTGTTCATTGGAATCAATGCTGCCATAAGGTAATTAAGTCTTAAAGCTTATAGAAAATTGCACGTCATTTGTTTTTGGTTTTGTTTTAATGTATCGTCTCTTTCTCAGTGTTCGAGTCTCAAATGAGCTTGGGCTAGGGCATCCCAGGGCTACCAAATATAGTGTATATATCACAGTGTTTCAATCACTCCTCATCGGGATACTCTGCATCAATGTGTACTGGCAGTAAGAAATCATCTGGCTATTCTTTTCACAAACAGCAAGGATTTGATACGAGCCGTTGCTGACCTTGCTTGGCTTCTAGGAATAACCATGGTTCTTAACAGCGTTCAGCCTGTAATATCAGGTGTTGCTTTCATTCCATTTTAACTGTTTCTATGGTTAAAAGTGTCTTCGTCTTTGTAGTCCTTATTGTGATTTGGTTGTGGCAAATAATGTTTTGCAGGTGTTGCTATAGGAGGTGGATGGCAAGGTTTAGTGGCTTATATCAATCTGGGATCTTACTATGTTTTTGGTATTCCTCTAGGATATACTCTTGGTTATGTGGCTAACCTGGGAGTCGTGGTAAATAAACTCTCATTCTTAAAGTTGCATATATATTAAGTACATCAAAGTTTAATCTCACTACATTTGTAAGCATCTTTTTATAGGAAACTCTTTGTTTTAGTATCTCATAACTTTTTGAACTTAAAAAAATTATGAGAGTCATAGAAATTCAATTTATCCCAATTTGGATTTTTTGTGGTCTGTGGGGAGGAATGATAGCAGGACTTGCTTTGCAGACACTGCTACTCTCATTTGTACTCTATAGAATGGATTGGAATAAAGAGGTAAGTGAAAAAGTTGGAGATTTTTATCCAATCAAACTCCAAAACGAATCATTTTGATAATTTCTTACTTCTGCTTGGTTGGAATTAGCTGCCCATCCTCTGTAAAATGATTACCCTATAGACGGCGTAAGATTTTGTTTGAAAGTCATTGCACAAGGGGAGTTGTTCAACTACTGCTGAAAATTCTAATCCTCTTCTTTTCTTTGAAAATTACAGATGATTCTACTCCCAAAATCCTATTCTATTTGTACAAGAATACTACAATTATGGTAAGTGTACAATATTAATTATATACAAAATATACAACTAAATATGTTACCATAACAGTGATATACACAGTTGTGTATATCGTGTATATCACGGTTTCCCACTTGTTATGGGTTTCCGTGATATACAAAAAGGACCGAGGGAAGACCTTTGGTAAAGATGTCTGCAATTTGATACTTGGAAGGGACATGGCAGACGCGTACTTGTCCACGAGCTACCTTTTCGCGAACAAAGTGAATATCCATCTCGATGTGTTTAGTGCGCTGGTATTGAACCGGATTACCAGAAAGGTAGACGGCACTAATATTATCACAATAAACCAAGGTAGCTTTTTGAATAGGACAATGAAGCTCTAAAAGAAGATTACGTAGCCAACATGATTCAAAGACCACATTGGCTACCCCGCGATACTCGGCCTCTGCACTAGAGCGTGATAATGTAGAATGTCGCTTCGCAGACCATGAGATCAAGTTATTACCTAGAAACATACAATAGCTAGACGTGAAGCGTCACTGGACATCCACCCCAATAAGCATCTGTATACGAGACAAGTGTAGACGTCGATGAAGGATATAAATGTAAACCATAGTCAAGTGTCCCCTATATGTATTGAATGATGCGTTTGAGCGCATTCATGTGCTCAACTCTGGGATCATGCATAAACAAACACATATGTTATATGGCATACGTAATATCTGGTCTCATGAAAGTAAGATACTAAAGAGCCCCTGCAAGACTGCGATAGTGGGTTGGATCCTCGTACGGTAAGCCAGCTGTAGCACCTAGCTTGGGTTTAGTATCAACTGGAGTGGAAGTAGACTTGCACGAGGACATACCAACTCGCTCAATGGTCTCCGCGGCATACTTCTGTTGTGATAAGAATAACTCATCTGCATGACGAGTGACAGCAATTCCTAAAAAGTAACTCAAGGGCCCCAAGTCTTTCATAGCAAACTCAGAACTAGGCATTGTCATGATAGACTTGCGCAAAGCATCAGAAGAGGCAGTCAAGATAATATCATCCACATATAATAGTATACAAGTCAGGGAAGTACTACGACGGTATATGAACAATGAATTATCAGACCTGCTGTGTGAAAACCTAATAGAGAAAACATCGTCTGCAAATCTCTTATACCAAGCCCGTGGGGCCTGCTCAAGCCCATACAAGGACTTCTTCAGTAAACATACATGAGGATATTTGGGGTCTCGAAAACCCAAGGGTTGATGCATATAAACGGTCTCTTTAAGATCACTATGTAAGAACGCATTCTTCACATCTAACTGATGAATGGGCCAAGCTTTCAAAAGAGCCAGATTGAGAACAGTGTGAATGGTAGCCGGTTTGACCACCGGACTAAACATCTCACCACAATCAACGCCAACCTGCTGAGTCTTACCATCACCTACAAGACGAGTCTTATGGCTCGCAAAAGAACCATCGGAATTATCCTTATGAGTAAAAATTCACATAGACCGAATAATATTAACATCAGAAGGATGGGGTACCAACATCATGTCTTACCAGAAGAGTCATTTAGAGGACAATATGTTGAAACTAGAAAAGCAGGTTTTAAAAGGAAGCGTGAGATGAGCAGTGAGCTTCCTAGTGTAATTACTTGTTGAGGGTAGGAGAAGGTTTTGAGATTCTGATTCAATTAACCATCAAAATCTGATCTTCCATATTTGACTTGTGAATTGTGGAGAGTATTAGGAGTATTTCACTCACTTGAATATTTTTAGGTTAGTACAATTCCTGGGTATATGCCCTTTGTATATGTGAATTATCTCAATCATAATAATAATAATAGAGTTACAATTTTCACAAATGCTGTTGTATGATATCTCATGCTTTAAACTCTGTTATTGCTCAGATTATGCATTTACTAACTATACTTCTGCTTTAGTTTTCACATTCTGTAATGTTTAGTTCAAACATTGTTTTTATCAGTACTTCAGATATATTTTTTCTGGTCTGTAATCTTTTTTTTTAAGCAAGAGTAGTTAGTTTTCTGACACTTGCTTTATTGAGAACTATTTTGTCATGCCCCAAATAGGAGGGGTCCGTGACCGACACTCAATGCCGTTAACTGGCATCAAAAAGTACAAATTCAAAAAATACTTCACAAATGAACTAAAACAATGGGTTAAACATTGATATAGTGCATAAATAGATACTCCAGATGAAGGAAAATTAAGTATTGTCCTTTAGTTAGTTGGGAAATTACATACATCCATACTAACAGCTTGGCATCTGGAGACAGAAAATGATTCTGTAAGTAGCTCTCTAGGTATGAAAATTGGATCAGCTATAAACATCAGAACATGAACCAAAGTAACAATGAATGTGTCCTGCTACGAAATACTAGTATCTTACATCATGACAAAAATTTCCAAAGTTGTTGTCATTTAAGACCAACATTGAAACTAAATGTGCCTATGCTGTTAGTACTCAGATGAAGCGATATAAATAGGCTCATCCTTTGTGAATTCGACTAGCTACATATAACCAGCTATGACCTAACATTGGAAAATGCATTCGTGCACAATGGTTTGGGATATTTTAGGAAACAAAGAGGTTGTTTCACCTACGTTCTCTGAAGTTGGAATGTATCATTGTGTGATTATTATTCATCTCTCAATATACACCTAGACAATTCATGTCATTAATATGATTTTCTAGTAACAATTTATTCTCTCCATCATCATATACCAATAGAACAAAGGGATGAGACAAAAGAATTGTTAGTTTTTTACAGAAGTTAAAGAGGGGCATTTCCCTGTGTATATGAAGGCGCTAAACTTTGAATCAAACTAACTGATTAGGGGGGGGGGGGGGGGGGGGGGACTTAATAACCTATGCTATAGAGTTAATTAACAGACTCCAGCAACTTCAGAAGCTCCAATTACCATGTTATGAAGAAATGAAGTTATGTAAAGAAATCTATCCAACAAGAATACTGAAAACTCAATTGGAAAGAAAGAATTGGAATAGCTTTCATTTGCTAAACTGCTGAAAATTACATTCAAAATTGGGATCTACTGTTGCAGCTGACAGTAGCCCCTCCACCTAATTTTCTTCATTGGGGTTTTATGATATTTGAGTAAAGTATTAAGTTCATATTTTTTCAAAGAAATTGCATCCTTTATTTTTTCAAAATTATCTCTATTGAATTGGAACTTATTTTCCAACCTTACCAAAATCTTGCTTGAACACGACGCTAATGAAGTTAGTAACACTACAATCTACAAAAACGGTTAAGAGATGCTGGTTTGAGCCTTTGAGGAAATCTGTAAATATATTTTGAAAAGAGACCTAGACTAGCAAAAAAGGCTTTCTAATTCTGAAGATAAATAAATGATACTACTATACTGGTGGATGTTAAGTAATGTTCCAATACAAAAGAGAAACCATGATGATTTTCACGATTTCAGGAAGTCTAATTTTTGCTATATACAACAGAATAACTGAAAATTTGACATGACACTGACACCAACAGAAAAGAAGAGCTTAAATTATCTAGGCAGCAGCCTTTTGCTTCTTTGGCACACGATAGGCACCAACAACACAGGCGTGGTCCCTTTCAAAAGGTTCAAGAGTAACCTGCTCCATAGGTTTAAACTGATCTGCTTGTAGCTTCTTCACTTCCTGAGCAAAAACAGCCTCCGCTGGCACTGTTGAATCTATGCAGTTTGCCTAGAAAAATACAGAGAACTGTGTAACCAATAGATAAAGGAAGACACAATAGATAAAGAAAGAAGTTGCCTTGCATGAAAATCCGCATAAGTGGAAACAAGTGGAACTTTGAACAAGCTCTTTACATCAGCATAACATGATAAGAGCAGTGGCTACAAACCTTGATTGATATAACAAAGTGACCTCCAGCTTTCAAGAAGTATGATGCATTCAGAGCTAAAATTCTTGCCTGTGGACAAAAAGTTTATTTAAACATTGGGATAGAATTCACATACAACATACTATCCCACAGCAGTGTGGCTCAAGTACCATACAGAGAAGAAAAAAAGGAACTCGGTTCACAAAACTTGTCAAAGAAAGTATTGAAATATTGTACTGTTTCAACTTATTCAAGAAGAAACAAACAAACAACGAGAGAACTTGAGAACAAAGAAAAGTAAAGTTAAAGTTAATAATTCAAACATCAAAAACATCAAATAAATAAGACAGCATCAGAAACTCGGTTTTGCATCACCCATGAAGTCTTGAAGGGGAATCCGAGTAACTCATCATCTGCTTTTCAGTTAAATATAGAACCAAATGAAAAGAAAATACAGAGAAAAAGATGCATTTTGGAAAAGTTTTGAAGTTTACTGAACACAAAAATGAACATCTAAAAATCGGATAAGAAATTAAAAGTCACACATCTTTGGTATAGAAAAGTACAACAAAGAGCAGAAATTGGATAAGAAATTAAAGATAAGTCAGACATGTTTGGTAAAGAAAGCAATATAAAGAGCAGAAAATGAAGGATAGAAAAAACCACAATCTAAATTGATAGAGTCAACCAAAAAAGACCAACCATTACAAGAGTCAACCAAAAAAGACCAACCATAGGCGATAGTAATTCAATATCAATATCAAAATCAAGTCAATGAAATATAAATCCACAGCAAATGACTACCACTGACAGAAGATCATGCACTCAAAAAGTCAGCAAAATACTATTGCACATCTATGGCCATAAAAAGTCAGACCTGATCAGGCTGAGCAACATCAGAAAATATCACATCAACCATTCCAACCAGCATTCTGTATTTTGCTGGGTGTCTAGCATCCTCAATAATGGGGATAACATTAGTACGTTTCTTAGCCATGTTCACCAAGTCCCTACCACTCCTGTGAGAAAATTCAACAGCATATACCACCCCATTCTGCAAAGAATGAGGATCTAATTTAAAAAACAGCACATCCATCAACACAAAATAGGAATCCATTCATAGGTGATAGATCCTTACAGGACCAACAAGGTCCGAGACATGAGATACTGTTGTTCCTGAAGCAGCACCAAGGTAAAGGACACGAGCACCTGGTTTCTGGAAAAGATTCAATATGGAAAAAAGAATGTTAATATTGAAACAAAGGGGCATTTTTTCAAGATAATTAGTTGACAAGAGACAAACGTACAATCCATATATCATCAACTCCTCCTAGAATTGCAGCTGCTAACTTGGAACGGAAAGGATTCCACACTCTATATTCAATCTTTGTTCCATCTTCATTCTAAGAATAAAATAAACAAAGGCACAAGTCAATAATCTTGTGCATTACAAATATTGAAACTGGTTAGTTCTGACATACACAGGTTAATAAACTTCCATTTTATGGATATATATTAAAGCTGATCAAATTCTAAAATGATTTAATAATCAGAAAAGAACTTCATGATACGAGATGGATGGAGATAGAATCCCAGTAACTACAATAACAATCAAATCACTGGGGTCTGGGGAGGGTAGTGTACACAAACACTACCTCCACATTCACCTTGGTGGGTAGAGCGGTTGTTTCTGGAGAAACAGCTCAAGACTATACTTGTTTATAATTTTTGTTCCGTTGAGAATGATCAAGAACAACATACATCATTCCCAAGAAACTACATACTTCAATTTGATAGCATAAATGGACATTGACTTGTACTTAAATTGATAGAGACAAGTCATACCTAACTTTTATCAACAAATCCTCACTCTTAAAATCATAATCCACTTAATAACCAAAATTCAACCACTAAGTCAGACACATCTCGAAAAGATTCAACCTTGCATGCATTTATTAAGAGTCACAGAAAGACCCAACCTTGCAAGCATTCACAAAGAGTCTTACAAAGTTATGCACACAGCATACAACGCAACAAAGAAAAACATTTTCTGGACATCCAAATTTCTAACACTAAGTTATGCACACGTCAGAAAGATTAAAACTTGCAAGCATTTACTAATAGTCATATAAAGCTATGTACACAACATACAGCATAGCAAAAGAACAAATTCTGAAATTTCTAGCGCTAAGTTATGCACATCCCAAAATGATTCAACCTTGCAATCAATTACTAAAACGTCACATAAAGATATATACACAACATGCAGCACAACAACAAAAACAATTGCTGAACTAAAGACAAAGGAAAGGTTATAACCTGAACAGAGATTCTCTTCTCATTGTAGACAGCTTCACCAGGTACCAAATTCTTAGTACAAAGAGCATCCTCCTTCCCCTTAGCAATAAACACACCTTCGTGTCTATGAGGCTCAACAACAACCCTACTACCACCCTTCATTCCTCCACGTCCTCTTCCTCCACCTCTTCCACCTCTATCTCCTCTACCTCCTCTTCCACCGCCGCGCTTCATCCCACTTCCTCCACTGCCAAATCCTCTGCCGCCGCTGAAACCACCTCTACCGCCACGTCCTCCTCTTCCTCCTCCATCTCCTCTACCTCCCCTAAATCCACCACCACCACGACCTGCAAAACCAGTTAAACAACAACTAGGATTACCACTAAGCGAACTTATATACTGTTTTTATTTGAACCCATTTCATATAATCAGGCAGTAGAAGTAATTACAGTGAACAAACCATATATTAGAAGAGGAACAACTACTAAAATTACCACTAGTAAGCAAACTTATATACACTTGAGGAGCAATTACATAGAACCAGATATTCATACCTCTAGTAGGAGCAACCATGGTTGCTGCTGCTGCAACCTTGTCAGCTGTAGTAAGTGAAGTGAAGAGAAGAGGAGATAAGAGACGCTATAAAACCCTAATGCTTATCGTTGTCGAGTCGAGCGCATTTTATAGTGATAATCAGGGTTTAGGGTTTTGCAAAGTGAAATACAACTTGAATACTGAGTTGGGCTTGGGCCGGCAATATTCTTTATGGTGGGCCGATCTGGCTGAACTTACCAACTCCATTTTTCAAAAAATTGTGTGGATTTCTTCATACGGGCTGGTTTTAAATTTTTGCTCCTTAATTCGCTGGTATTTAATTTTTGTCTCTACTTCTCATTTAATAAAATTTTGAGGATCAAAGTATTCTTTATTCGCAGGTCTATTAAATCAGAGATTTTGAGTTCAAATCTCAGTATGGGTAAAAAAATCGCAAGGCAAAATTTTCATAAAAATTATGTCTATTCGGCCAAAGTTATATAGAGATTATGCCCGAAGGGGCATAGTTTCTATGTAACTAGCCGGACAAGGCATAATCTTAATTTTTCAACGAAACTTTACCTTCAGGCATAGTTACATAAAAATTGTGCCCCCTTAAGGCATAATTTCTATACAACTTTGGCCGAACTGACATAATTTCTATGAAATCTTGCCTTGTGGTTTTTTTTCTTTTTGACTCTGTTGGGATTCGAATTCATAACCTCAGAGGTATTTTCGGAGGCATAATTATATAAAAATTATGCCCCTTAAGGCATAATTTCTATACAACTTTGGCCGAATAGACATATTTTTCAATGAAATCTTGTCTTGCGAATCATTTTTCTTTTTGACTCTGTTGAGATTCGAACTCACAACCTCAATGATATTTTCGATCATTTTTTGAAGCGAAGAGAAAATTAAAGACCACCAATTTGAGGGGCAAAAATTAAAGACCACCCTAAAATAGGACAATCGTGAAAATTGCCTTCCGTTTTTTAGGTGCAAGGAAAATAATCAAATCAATATACTTCATTGTGGGACGATATGGCTGAATTGTTGAAATGTAATGTAATTTAGAGAAAATTATCTGAAATTATTGACTAATTTTAATTTATATTGTGATAAACTTTTTTGTTCTAAGCGAATTTAAGGACCATAAGTCTTATTTCTCTTAATAATTTCTAAATAGGTATTGAAAAAAATTCAATTTGATTATTTCAAAACAATTAGTTGTTAGTTTTATTTTGTGATAGTTGTTGACTAATTTTTTTTTGTATATCTATATGTGGGCTCAACTTACATATATTAGTAATATTAAATTTATAGTTCTATACTATCGATGCAATTTAATCGATTATAATATGTTAATTTAGTTTTCTTTTGTGATAGTTGATGATGAATTTTTTTTTCGTATATTTATATGTGGACTCAACTTACATATATTATTAATATAAAATTTGCATTTCTATCGTATCAATGCAATCTAATGGATTTTAACATGTTACTGATAGAATTCATGAAAATCTTTTATTCATAACATGAATTCTTACAAAGCAATAACAAGATAATAAAATAATACTATTCTTGAGAGTTAAAAGTGCAAGTAAAAGAAAAGCAAGTAAAGCCCTTTATATAGGGTCTATTACATGAGATACAAATGTGTTTTTTCAATGTGGGACAAAAGCAATGTGGGAAATAGTTAATGCTAATATCCCCTCTCAAACTCGCGATGGTGTAGACAGAAGCATCAAGAGTTTACCAAGAAAGAACCGGTGACGCTTTAAGGTATGCGCCTTTGTGAAGAAATCTGCAAGTTGCATCGGAGATGAGACAAATGGCAAGGATAGAGTGCGCTGCTGAAGATGATATCGAATAATATGACAATTAATCTCAATATGCTTGGTACGTTCATGAAAGACTGTGTTGTGCGCAATCTGAATATAACTCTTAATATCACAGTACATCGGTGTTGGTGAAGAAAGAGAGACACCCATATCAACCAATAACCGACGTAACCATACAATCTCACACGTAGTAGAAGTCATAGCATTACTCTGCCTCAGTTGAAGAGCGAGAAACCACATCTTGTTTCTTACTTTTCCATGAGATGAGTGAATTTCCTAAAAATACACAATAATCAGTAGTTGATTTTCGATCAGTTAGGTCACCAACCCAATCTGCATCAGAAAATGCACGAAGCTCCAAGGATGAGGTCGATGGAAACAAGAGACTCTGATAAATCGTTCCTCGAAGATAGCGAAGAATACGCATAATCGCAGCCCCAATGTACAGATGTAGGAGAGCAAACAAACTGACTGACAATGTGAACAACATATGCAATGTCAGGGCCAGTAATGGTGAGGTACACCAGACTCCCTACAACTGAACGATATAAAGTGGGATCAGAAAGAGGATCCCCGTTAGTAGGTGTGTATCGAACATTAACCTCAAGATGAGAGTCAACTATACGAGTATCTGTGAGAAGGGCGCGCTCAAGAATATCTGCAGTGTACTTAGACTGAGAGAGAAGATATCCCTTCTCATAATAAGCTACCTCAATGCCTAAAAAGTAACGTAGATGACCTAAATCTTTTATCTCAAAACGGCGAGATAAAGTAAATTCTAGGTTTGCAATACCGTCAATATCATCACATGTAATGATCATGTCATCAACATATAACAAAAGCAAAATACAAATTGCATGGGATGATTTAACAAATAACGCTGAATCATGAAAGCTGAAAATAAACCCAAGAGATGATACTACAGTGGAGAACTTGTCGAACCAAGCTCTTGGAGCTTGTTTGAGACCATACAGAGCTTTCTTAAGCCTGCACACTTGTCCTGGACTATGTGAAACACCAGGTGGAGGGACCATGTAGACTTCTTCTTGAAGATCCCCATTCAAAAAAGCATTTTTAACATCCATTTGTGAAATATGTCAATGACGAACAGAGGCCACTACAATAAGAACCCGGACATATGTCATCTTTGCAACAGGTGCAAAAGTCTCTTCATAATCCATACCATATTCTTGAGCAAAACCCTTTGCAACCAAACGAGTTTTATATCGCTCAATAGAACCATCAGACTTTGTCTTAATCTTGTACACCCATCGAAAACCAATAGTTTTCTTACCAGTCGATAGAGAAACCAAATCCCAAGTACCAGTTTTGTTCAAAGCAGCCAGTTCCTCATTCACAGCCTCTTGCCAAAGAGGATCACGAGCTGCCTCAGAGTAGGAGGTAGGCTTACAAATAGAATTAATAGAAACTAGAAAGGAAGCGAGTGATGGAGCATAGCAAGAATAATAAAATTTGAATACCTGAGTAGATCGCAAAAGTGCGTTTAGGATAGCGAGGTGGATCTGGATATGCAACCACAAGAGGTTCTGAAATAGGCGTAGGAGGGGGCTGAGTATCAATATCATGGGACCTGCCAGAAGACTGAGAAGGAACATATGATATAGATGTAGAATCAGATGGGCAATCAGCATCAAAGGAATCAATATTAATAAGGTCAGATTTTGTCATGCCATATGAGGTGGGTGGGATGGAAAAGAAAGGAACATGCTCAATAAAGGAAACATTACGAGACACACAGTTTTCCAGAAACTGGATCATGACAACGATAACCTTTCTGCCTAATCCCATATCCAAGAAAAACACAAATGGCGACACGAGAAGATAACTCAGTACGCTTTGCATGTGGACGTAGAACAAAACATGTATAACCAAAAAATCTCAAACGGGAATATAGTGGGGTGTGACCAAATAGTCTAGCATACGGAGAAATCCCAGAATTATGAGAGGTAGGATCCTATTAATAAGATAACTTCTCCCCAAAATTCACTAGGTACACTAGCGGACAAAAGCATGGATCTAGCTGTCTCAACAATATGCCTATGTTTTCTCTCGGCTACCCCATTTTGTTGTGGTGTATCAGTACAAGAAGACTGATGTATTGTACTATCAACTTTGAAAATACCAGAAAGATCCCCACTAGTATATTCACCTCCTAAATCAGCCCGAAAACATTTAATAATAGCAGAATGTTGAGTTTTCACATAGGCTTGAAACTCAGCATAAGTATGACCAAAATCATAGCGTCTTTTCAACAAATAAACCCAACAATGACGAGTATAATCATCGATAAAGGAAACATAATATCTGGAGCCTCCCTTAGTAGGGATAGGTGCTAGCCCCCAAACATCTGAATGAACTAGATCAAATGGTGCAGAAGAAGTAAAAGTACTAAGATTAAAAGTCAAAGCAGAAAATTTTACAAGTTTACATCCACTACAATAAAAAATAGCATCGGATTGTAAATCACCAAGAACATCAGTATTACACATAAAACGCAAGCGAGAACCTGATACATGACCAAGTCTAGAGTGCCACAAATAAAACTTCGAAGATGAATGTGTTAAATGAAAAGAAGATAGATTAACAGGCATAGCTGTTGCATGAGTAGGAAGATGCAGCTCATCTAAAACATAGAGACCTCTCCCATTTCTACGCCCTGTCCCAATCACTCTCTTGGATTTTAGATCCTGCACATAACAAGAATTAGGGAAGAGTCCAATAAAACATCCAGAGTCACATATTTGACCAGGAGAAGCAAGATTCATATGTAACTTTGGAATGCAATAAACATCAGGTAATGATATAGTGGATGTATGAATGGTTTCAATGCCTGTCAATGGCATATGTGTGCCATCAGTAGTCACAACAGAAATGGAAGGGGGATCAGAAGACATAGATATAAAGACGGAAGAATCAGGAGACATATGATTTTCAGCTCCAGAGTCCAAGATCCAAGAAGACGAAATGATACATGGACCAATAGATTGTGATGAGCATGAAGTAACAGAAAGAGCATAAGACTGAGAATTCTGTTGAAACTGTTGGAAGGCGAGGAACTTCTGAAATTGGTCCGGCTACGAATCGATCACTGTGACCGCATCGTGACTCGCGGAGGCTCCTGAAGTTGGGTGATCAAGAGAGGGCACAAAGGCTGTCGCGCCCTATTTTCGACCCGCTCCGAGGTCAAAAGCGGAGCACGGACGTGTTCGGGTGATTCCTGGGTAAAGAATTGAGGAGTCGCCACCTAATTATTTTTTATGGTGAATTAGGACACCTAAATATTTAAACTAAATGCTGCAATGTAACTCCAATTTTAAGGTCTGCAAAACTAGCGAGATTCTAGGTAAGGGTTCTTTATTATCCTAAAGGGAAGGGGTTAGGCATCCTTTAAGATCCGCTAACTTGCGGTTATCCGGTCAAACTCAGGTTAATTATTACTAGAAAAATATATGTTTTTACAAGTATAACAGATTTAAAGATGTTTGCAAATAATTAGTAAATGATGCATTTTAAAAAGAAAGATACATGTAGAGATTTTTTAAATATGCATTTGTATGGTATTTAAAGAGAAATACATGTAGAGTTGAAAAAATATGTATTTGACAATTGATAGTAAAACAAATTATTTATAATGCCAAAGAAGTAAAATTTGGGGAATCAATGAATTGTAAATTGACAAAAGATAAACTTATTCGGTATGATTTAATAAAGCAAATAAAAGATGACAAAAGTTGTTTTGAAAATCTTGAATACGCGTGACGAGCCTAAAATAAATAAACTAGCGAAGGATTTCTAAGTTTGAATTTAACAGAGCCTACAAATAAATAAGCTAGCGACGGGTTTCAAATCTTAAACTACCCTATGAATTAATCCTAAGTTTGCCTATTCTAAGCATTTCAATAGTTACATAAGTGCGATAAATAATATTACAATACAAAGCGGGATAAAAGTCTGAATTAAAGAAAGAAATAAAATAAATAAACACCGAGGAATAATCGCCTTTATTTACTTTAATCCCCGCAAGTCGTCAAGAACAAACGGTTAGAAACGATTAAAAACAAATAACTTCATATCCGTATTCAAAACAAGTGAATGTTTTGATCACGGAGGGCTCGGACTTAAATTTTGAAAAGAACATTCCAATCACGTCGTGGCTGCAAACATATGACTAATGTGGTTTATTTTGATTGCCTCGCCTACTAAACGTGTTGGTCTCTCGGGTGAAATAGAAAAGATCACTATAATTACATCGTGGCTGCGAATATATAATTCACCTCGCCTACTAAACATGTTGATCTCGAATGAAAAAGGTTTAAGTCTTCATCATTGCCCAGAAGTTACATTTCCGTCTTTACAACTATGGAGGCCTCAAAATCGACGGATATTTTTCATTGGCCAGGGTAGTATCGTGTTCAAATCAGTAAAATTAAAATGAAACAGTAAACAGCATCAGCAGACGGTAAAACAGTAAGCAGAAAATAATTTCCGAAAAAGAGGCGGTGTTTAGTTTAAAACAGTAAAAAATAGTAAAATATCCGTTGCCCGGATACTCAAAACGGTGCTGAAAAACAGAGGAGTGAAACGAAAGAAAAGAGCGGCCTCGAACTCAATTTCGTCGGCCTTAATGCAATATTAATATAACAATAAAACAGTAAAAGCAACGAGCAGTGAGCAATTTAAGTATCCGACCCAAGTTCTAAAATTCTGGAAATATCCAGATCGGGTCGACCCGACCCGGATCAGTGACCCGACCCGAATCAGTGATCCAAACCCGAATCAAATTTTAACACCAAATTCAGATAACCAACATACATGAATATGAAAATGCAAGAATTCTGGAAATATCCAAATCGGGTCGACCCGACCCGGGGTCAGTGACCCGACCCGAATCAGTGATCCAAACCCGAATCAGATTTTAACACCAAATTCAGATAACCAATAACAAGAATATGAAATGCAAGAAAATTTGGAAAACCCAAACCGGGTCGACCCGACCCGGGTCAGTGACCCGACCCGAATCAGGTATCGAATCCGAAATCAAATGTTCACCAAATTCAGATAACCAACATACATGAATATGAAAATGCAAGAATTCTGAAAATATTACCCAAACCGGGTCGACCCGACCCGGGTCAGTGACCCGACCCGAATCTGTGATCCAAACCCGAATCAAATTTTAACACCAAATTCAGATAACCAATAACAAGAATATGTAATGAAAGAATTCTGAAAAATGTTACCCGACCCGGGTCGACCCGACCCGGGTCAGTGACCCGGTCCGAATCAGGTATCCAAAATCCGAAATTAAATATTCACCAATTTCAGATAACCAACATACATAAATATGAAATGCAAGAATTCTGAAAATGTTACCCGAACCGGGTCGACCCGACCCGAATCAAGTATCCAAAATCAGAGAATCAAAAGTGGAGAACAAACCTTTTCGGACTTGATTCTTGAATAACAAGGAGGGCAAATGCTTACCATCAAGAACACAACAAAATATTTATATCCAATTTGGACCTCCGAAAAAAATCCCTTTGAAAATCCTCCCAAAAATCTGTCCAATCTCCTCTCAAAAATGAAGAAGAACATGGGGGTATTTATAGGTGGATTCCCCCTAAAAAACGAGTTTGAAATTCGAAATAAAGGATAAAAAATCTGATTTTGGAAGCGGATTTTGGGGGGTATGGGTTGCGGATTTTGTGGTGTCAGCGCAACAGAGGGGAGTTGGTGGTGGCAGGGGCGAGGTGACCGGCGACGTGGGGTCGCCGGTATGGGGGTGTGGGGTCGCGGCGGCTGAGAGTTTTGATGAAAGGGTTTGATGATTTTTTTTTGGTTTTCTTATTTTTGTTTTGGTTTTAAGGTTTAAAGGGTTGTGTTTGATGGGTTGGGGTATAAGAAAATAGGGTGTTGGGCTTCAGTTGGGGCTTGGGGGAAATAAAGGAGAAAGGGGTCGAATGGGCTGGCCGGAAGTGGGGTTTGGGTAAAAATTGTTTTGGGTTAGGGGATTTAGGAAATAAAGGGGAGATGGTTGGGCTTGGGGTCTTTGGCCGGTTGGGCCTGGTAGTTTGGGGCTGGGGCGATGGGAAATAAGAAAGGGGGAGTTGGGCTTCGGTTTTGGGGAAAAGGGAAAGGGAATTGGGTTTGGGAGATTTGTATTGGGTTGGAAAAATGAAATGGGTTTGAAATTGTTTTGGGTTTAAAAATATAAAAGGGTTTTAACATTAAATATATATATATATTTTTTGTAAAAGATGTGAATTATTTAAAATAACATAACGAAGTGATAATAAAAAATATAATATTTGCGAAATGTTCAATGCTTGATAAAAAACGGAAATGCGATGCCATTTTGCGAAAAAATAAAATAACATAGAATATTATGGATAAAACTATGATTATGATAAAGATGCAAATGATAGTAAAAAATGCGAATAATAATAATAATAAGATATATACACATATATGCCTATATTTTAAAATTGTTTTAAAAGTGTCAAAAATATTAAAAATTACGAATAAAATCATAAAAGATGGGACAAAATTGGGTGTCAACAAAGGCAGCCTGAGTCGGTGGATACGAGTTCTGGAATTGACCCCCAAAATATGGCTTATGTTGAGAAGGCTTCTGTCCTTGTCCTGAGTGTGAAGGCTTAGAACCTGACGTCTTCCGTAGCTCAGGACATTGATTCTTCCAATGTCCTGGTTTCTTGCAATGATTACAATTACCCATGATAGATGTTCTATATTGGTGTGTAAGGGCTGCAAAGACCGGTGCAGATGAAGGAGCTACCAATACCAAAGTAGAAGCATTATGTACCCCTTTTAGAGTCTTCAAACATGTTTCTTTAGCCATAAGTTCATTTGCCACATCTTTAATAGATGGTAAGGGTTTGCGGTGCAACAAACCTGAACGACAATTCTCAAATTCTGACTGAAGACCCATCAATAGTTGAACAAGACGATCTCCATCTCTGCATTTAATATAAGCATCGCATGCTTGCAATTCAGTAGATTCCGTCATAGCTAACTGATCCCACAAAGTGGTCATTGCACAGAAATAATCTTGAATACCCAAGTCATTTTGTACTAGTGCACGAATGTCATATTATAACTGATATTTAACAGCAAAATTATTATGCACAAACAATCTTGACATATAATCCCAAATCTCTTTAGCAGTTTTGAACTTAGCCAATTGAACATCAATTCTTTGTTCAACAGAGTTATTAATCCAAGTAATAATCTTTGAATTATTGGTCTCCCAAGTCCTAAATAATTCATCAAATTTTTCATCTCCAATTTTAGGGCATTTGGTTTTTTCCAGACATATAATCTCAAAGCCCCTTTCTCTTCAAAAAATTTACCATGACATAGCTTCAATAGGAATAATTTTTTCCATCTAACCGAACACCAATAGTTTGCAAAGAATCATTACCTCCAGCCATTATGAATTTTAAACAGAAAAATCCCAAATAACAAGCAACAAAATAATACAGGGCAGATCTCATCAATCAGATGCGGAAGCCAAAAAGACGAAACCCAGATGTGGAAGCCAAGATCAGAACGAGCACGAGCTTCCAAAATAAGCCAAAAAATTTTTAACTGATACTAGGGGCGTGCTGCATGCGAACCCCCAACTAACTCACCGCGGAGTTGGATCCGCGATCAAGCTAAAAATATTAACTTGCGCTCTTGGCTTTGATACCATGATAGAATTCATGAAAGTCTTTCATTCTTAACATGAATTCTTACAAAGCAATAACAAGATAATAAAATAATACTATTCTTGAGAGCTAAAAGTACAAGTAAAAGAAAAGCAAGTAAAATCCTTTATATAAGGTCTATTACATGAGATACAAATGTGTTTTTCCAATATGGGACAAAAGCAATGTGAGAAATAGTTAATGCTAATAGTTACTTACTATATTACTTATTTGGAGAATTGCATAAGGATGAAGTTATGTTAAGAAAATATGTAAATAGAGACTAAAAGGAAATATTGGAAAAGGTAACCAAAGACTTTCAAATCCAATTGTTAATTATAAGAAATACAATAACGATAACTTAGTAAAATTATTTTTTAAAACAATCATTATCTTCACAAATCTTTTCAAGTATACTGAATTTCATGCTTCTTTGGCCAAAATTCAAACGTCCCAAAGTTCCAAAAGGACACATTCCACAACGTAAATGCTTACCCATCTAACAATATCATGATCAATTTTTTAAAAAAAATGTTATCTATGTGCTCTTCCCATTCTTCGACAAAATTATCTCCTTTAATATGAAAATAAATTCGATTTGCATATATGTCGTTAAATAATGATGTATGAACTATGGAGTTACAAATTATGGACAACGATGAAAAAATATTTCACCAAATGAGAGACATGCTCTTCAATAATTTGATAAAATGACTCTCCATAAGAAGACTTTATCATACTCTTATTGTCTGCACTGATATTTTGGGAGCTCTCTACAAAATTAAGAAAATAGAGAGGAGGAAGCTGCAGACATGGAAGAACCGAATGTTGATTTGGAGCATTTGACCTACACATATATATTTTTTTATTTGTAAAATATATCACATTAAAGGATATTTATATATAGAAGTTTATAAAGACTAATCTCACATGGTTAATTACAGATAAATGTCAAAATTGCACATGCAAGTGTTTTCCCACTGAATCATATTAAGGAACTCAATATAGGTTCAGTCTACCTGCTACATATACAAAATAAGACAAAAATTTTATTACGTAAAAATACCAACATTCACAAATGATTTTTCTATTTATATAGCTAAATTTAGATACTAATATTGAGAAGGTGAAAATATAATAAATGGAGCGAGGAGTGACCAAAATATACTAAATTCATCTAAAATATCACCTAAAGGCCCCCATTAGATTTTTTTTTCTAATAAAAATATTATCTTTAAAGAATCATTTTCTTTTCTTTTAAAACCCCAATAAAAGAAGTGGAAAGTAATCTCTAATTCAATAGAGACATTTTTGGACCAAAATATTAACGGATTGCATTTTTTATTCAATTTTCATAGTTTAAGGACTCATTTCCGTAAAAAAAAAAATCTATAATAAATTTGAATTGAGTAATTAATCGCAGTTGGCGTCAGCTCCTCTCCTTCGCGGTTGACGTTGTGTTCATACTCCTCATTGTTGACAAAGATGAAAGCTTTTCACCACCTAAATCTGTACCAAAGGGTCATTTCTGCGAATCAATACTAAAATGAGTTTTTTTTTCTTGAAATCACCATTAGCTATTGTAAGGACGAATAAAGTTATAAAATCTTAATTCACTTATCAATGTCGTTAATGAAAGAAATAATTCCATTGATTATTTTCATTAATTGAATAGGTATTTATACAAGATACAAAATAGGAGAATCCTATTCCTATTCTATTCCTAAAACCTTATTCTACCATAATTCTAACTATACAATTATAGTAAGTGTATAATCCTAATTTAGGTAAATAATTACACCACAATATACATTAAATATATATACAAGATTGGTACAAGATACCAATCCAAATATCCCATGATTTCGGATATCATCCGTGTCCTGGCCGCAAAAGGGGTGTCCGTATGGGCCATTTATCGCCCCTTTTATTTGGTTGTCCGTTGTGCCCCATTTGGGCCATTGTTTAACACACCCCCGCAGATCATAGCGGGCGGTCTTCGAACGCTAAGATTGTCCCTAAAATCTTCAAAAAGGACCGCCGGTAGACCCTTTGTAAAGATGTCTGCAATTTGATAACGAGACGGGACATGGCATACGTGAACTTGACCCTTTGCAACCTTTTCACGGACAAAATGAATGTCCATTTCGATATGCTTGGTGTGTTGGTGTTGAACTGGGTTACCTGAAAGGTAGATGGCACTAATGTTATCGCAATATACCAAGGTTGACTTCTGAATGGGACAATGAAGCTCCAAAAGCAAATTACGTAGCCAACATGATTTGGAGACCACATTCGCTACCCCTCGATATTCTGCCTCGGCACTTGAGCGTGATAGAGTTGCCCGACGTTTTGCCGACCGGAGACCAAGTTGTTGCCAAGGAACATACAGTAGCCAGAAGTCGACCGTCTGGTGTCGGGACAACCACCCCAACCAGCATCCGTGTAGGAGACAAGCGTAGATGTAGATGACGGATACAAGTGCAACCCATAGTCTAGTGTCCTCTGAATATACCGAATGATGCGTTTGATTGCATTCATGTGCTCAACTCTGGGATCATGCATGAATAAACACACCGCCGAACCGCATATGTAATATCCGGTCCGGTAAAGGTAAAGATCTTGGAGGGCCCCTGCAAGACTGCGATAGCGGGTCGGGTCCTCGTATGGTGCACCTGATGTGGCACTTAGCTTTGGGTTTGCATCAACTGGCGTGGAAGTGGACTTACAGGATGACATCCCAGCCCTCTCTATGATCTCAGCAACATATTTTCGTTGAGACAAAAATAAGCCACCTGAATGACGCTTGACGGCAATCCCCAAAAAATAACTCAAAGGCCTTAAGTCTTTCATAGCAAACTCAGAACTGAGCATGGTCATGATAGACTGGCGCAAGGCATCGGAAGAGGCAGTCAAGATGATATCATCCACATACAACAGAATATAGACCAATGACGAACCACGGCGGTAGATGAACAAGGACTTATCTGACCTGCTGTGAGTGAACCCAATAGTCGAAACAAAGTCAGCAAATCGTGTATACCAGGCCCGTGGAGACTGCTTAAGCCCATATAATGATTTCTTCAACAAACAGACATGATGAGGGCGGTTGGGATCCCTGAAACCCAACGGCTGATGCATATAGATTGTTTCCTTGAGATCACCGTGTAGGAAAGCATTCTTGACATCCAACTGATGAATTGGCCAAGCCTTTGAAAGAACCAAGCTAAGCACAGTGCGGATGGTAGTCGGTTTGACCACCGGACTAAACGTCTCACCACAATCAATTCCAACATGCTGAGTCTTACCATCACCCACAAGTCGCGCCTTATGTCGAGCAAATGACCCATCTGAATTTTCCTTATGAGCAAAAATCCACATAGACGTGATAACATTAATACCATATGGACGGGGCACCAACTCCCACGTCTTATTATCAATAAGAGCATTATATTCATCAGTCATAGCAATTTTCCAATTAGGGTCATTTAATGCAGACACAGGATTGCGGGGCAAGGGGAATTTAGAGACATCTGAATGTAAATTAAAATGTCTTTTAGGTGTAAAAATACCCCGTTGACTATGAGTGACCGGTCTATGACTCGAGGAAGAATTGAGGGAATTTTGGGGATTTTCTGGGCTCGGGACGGACGGACGGCCGGCAGCGATGGGCTCCGCCGGCCCAAAACGGTAAAGACCGGACTCGGTTTACGGATCGGGCCCAGAATTGGGTGGATCGGCCCAATTGCTTGGAACCGGTCCAAATGGTGGATTTTCTGGGTGTGACGGTACTGTGGGTCCAGCGGGCAGTGGGCCCGCTGGAGGATTTTGGGTACGGGAGATGTCCGAAAAATTCCGAATAATATACGGGGATATTTGGTCATCCAAAAAATTATACTACTTAGGTTCGGGAGTATGAACTTTCGTAAATGGGAATTGAGTTTCATCAAAAATGACATGGCTACTGATTATGATTTTCTTGGAGGATAAATTAAAACACTTATAACCACGATGATTTGACGGATAACCCAAAAACACACACGGGGTAGACCGAGCCTGAAGTTTGTTAATTGTGGTGGATGGGAATAACGGATAACACAAGCACCCAAAAATCCGAAGATGAGAAAAAGAAGGGTTCTTATTATATAGGATTTTGAGTGGGGAAGAATATATCAGACCTTTTGAGGGAATTATGTTAAGAAGATATGTGGCCATTTGTAGAGCATGATGCCAAAAATATGGAGGTACGGAGGCATGAAGTAAGAGAGTTCGGACAATGTTATTTATGGAACGAATTTTGCGTTCGGCTTTCCCATTTTGTGAAGATGTATGAGGACACGAAAAATGAAAATTTATCCCATTATTAGCACAAAACTCCCGAAACTCCCTATTGTCATACTCTTTCCCATTATCACATTGAATATTTTTTATTTCTCTTTCGAATTGAGTACGAATGAACGCTCTAAATTTGATGAAGACGGAAAACACTTGTGATTTATTCGCAATTGGAAACGTCCACAAAAATCTAGAATAATCATCTAAAAAGAGAACATAATATCGATGACCCATTGAACTAAGAACAGGAGATGTCCATAAGTCGCTATGAATAATTTCAAATGGCTTTGAAGTATGAGAATTTGAGTCTACAAATGGCAGCTTAATAATTTTCCCTAACGAACAAGACTGACAAAGTGGAGTACGACTCGTACCCTTACAAAAAATAAAGCTATTTTTATCTAAAACTGATAAAATAGAAGATCCCGGATGACCCAGACGAGCATGCCACATGGAAGGAGAGATGGCTGCAAAAGCTGACGGCAAGGCTGGACTCGATGGACTGAAACCGGCATGATAGGATACAGATCCCCCTACTATCACACCTCATGAGATGACTCCCCGTCTTGAAATCCTTCACAGAGAAATCGAAATGATCAAATTCAACAGAAATAGAATTGTCATTTGTGAATTTTTGGACAGACACTAAATTTTTAATCAATTTAGGAGCATGTAAAGTATCTTTTAAGAGGAGTGGTGGATTGGGGGGAGACAACGTTTTCTGACCATACCCTAGAATTGGAATAGAACTGCCATTACCAACAATTATCCCCCGAGGGGTGCTCAAATTGGAATAAGATGAGAGAGTACCTGATTCGGAAGTGATGTGAGTAGTTGCCCCGGTATCCATGTACCAATTTGGGTCCGATTGAGTCAACCCCAACGTGTGCATCGCGGCCTCGATATCAGTCTGAGTGGGGCCTGCTGCATGATGGGCATGCGGTGGTCGGGGCCCAAGAACTCCTGTTCGTGGTGCACCTGGGCCGTAGCTGCTGTTGCTACCGCTGCTGGGCCACTGGCAAGTGTGCCGCCACTGCTGGGTATTGGGCCTGGACTGTTGGCCAACCCACTGGCCGCTGGAAACTGCTACTGGATGGTACATGTTCCACTGCCATGGGCCACACTGCTGGGCCCATGGCGGTGGTGGACCACTGTACCCTGGCTGGGACCCACCGCCTGCTTGTTGACCACTGGAACCGCCACCAGAACCGCCGCGTTTGCCCCTGCGATTTTTGTTATTATTTTTGCGATTATTCTTGCCGCCACCATTATTATGGTTTTGGCCCGAATTATTCACAAAACCTGAAGGACTAGGGGAGGACGCTACCATGACGACTGGCTTGCTCTGGTAGCCGCCTTTCTAGCCAAATCGGCTTCTTCCAACGTAAGCATGGAGCGGGCTTGATGAAAGTCGGGAAGAGGGTTGCTTTGGCGAAGGAGAGTTCCAACACCATTATAGGCCTCCGAAAGACCAGCAACCAATTGTAGAACTAGACGATTATTTGTTACTGGTGCGCCAACATTACGGAGTTGATCCGCCAACTCCTTTAGTTTTTTGCAATATGCAGAAACGTTCGGAAATTCGTCCATTCGAACGAGAGAGAATTCCTGCTCGAGTGTGACGACACGGGAATGTTGGTTATCTTGGAATATGTCACGCAATCTATTCCATGCAGCCATAGACGTGGTATCCGGCTCCATAATCGTCTGTAGAAGGTCCAGCGAAATAGTGGCGTATATCCACCGAAGAACGGTAGCATCAAGTGTAATCCATAACTCAGGATCCTCCGCAGGAAGGGGTCTGGCGGGAGGAATGATGTGATGAAGAACTTGATAATATATAGCGTGAATTTTAAACAACTCCGCCCACGTCGCATATTGGACGTTTTCCATCTCAAGGACAATAGGGATATTGCTCTTGATATTGGAAACCGTGAGGGCAGGGTGAAAATTGTTCTTAGACATATTGAAAGAACAAAGAAGAAAGGGAACTTTAAGAGAGGTGTTTGTGAGAGCGGAAGATGAATTTTGGAAGAGAAACCCGAGGAGGGGGGGGTCTCGGCCAAAAGGAGGCAAAAGTTTGAGAGAAAAAAACTTTTGTTTAGACCTAGTCTCTTGATACCATGAAAGAAATAATCCCCTTGATTATTTTCATTAATTGAATAGGTATTTATACAAGATACAAAATAGGAGAATCCTATTCCTATTCTATTCCTAAAACCTTATTCTACCATAATTCTAACTATACAATTATGGTAAGTGTATAATCCTAATTTAGGTAAATAATTACACCACAATATACATTAAATATATATACAAGATTGATACAAGATACCAATCCAAATATCCCATGATTTCAGATATCAGTCTGTGTCTGGGCTGCAAAATGGGTTGTCTGAATGGGCCATTTACTGCCCCTTTTGCTGGGCTATCCGTTGTGCCCCATTTGGGCCATTGTTTAACAGTTAAGGACTCCGATTTTAAAAAGTTTGATCTCTATGGATTCTGAAGGAATATGTTGCTTGATTTTATTCATCAATAATGTATAATATATATAGTAGTACAAGAATATTTAAACTAAGTAACTAATCAACCTAATTACAATAGAAAATACAATTCTACCTAAAATAGGAGACCTAATTACAATAGGAATACAATTCTACCTAAAATAAGAGATATACAATTAATGAAATAATATTCGGGAAATATTCTATTACACCCACGAAGTCAAAGTGGGAGGTTCACGAACACCAAACTGACTCGAAAATCATCAAATAGTATGCGTGGAAGTCCTTTGGTGAAGATGTCAGCAATATGATAACTGGAATGAACATGAAGGATACAAACTTGACCACGAGCCATTTTTTTGCGAACGAAATGAATGTCCATCTCAATGTGTTTAGTGCACTGATGTTGGACGGGATTGCCGGAAAGATATATCACACTAATATTATCGCAGTAAACCAGTGTTGCCTTTTGAATCAGGCAGTGAAGCTCAAGTAGAAGGTTACGGATCCAACAAGACTCAGAGACGACATTGGCGACACTTATGTACTCTGCTTCGGCATTGGATCTTGATAGTGTAGGTTGCCTTTTGGAAGACCAAGACAATAAGTTATCTCAGAGGAAAACGCAGTAACCAGACGTGGAGCGCCGGGTGTCAGGACATCCACCCCAGTCAGTATCAGAATAAGCAGTGAGACCAGTGAGCGAGAACATGTATAGATGTAATCCGAAGTGAAATGTACCTTGGACGTATCGTAAAATACGTTTGAGGGCATGCATGTGTGCTTCCGTCGGATTGTGCATGTGTAAGAAGATTTGTTTCACGGCATAGGATATGTCAAATCTCGTGAATGTGAGGTACTTCATGGCCCCAGCCATGCTACGATAGTGATTCGGGTCTAAATATGGAGGGCCGGAATCAACGCTGAGGTTGGAATTGGTTTCTACTGGCATGTGGGATGGTTTGCAAGATGTCATGCCTGCACAGTCAAGGATGTCTTCGGCATACTTCTTCTAACACAGAAATAAGCCGCCAGAATGTCGAGTGACAGAGATGCGCAAGAAATAACTCAGGGCCCCCCAGATCTTTCATAGCAAACACAGAGGAAATTAGAGACATAATGGACCGGCAGAGAGCATCAGATGATGTCATCAACATATAATAATAGGTAAGTCATGTTTGTACCCTTATTGTAGATGAACATGGAATGATCAGATTTGTTGTGTGAAAATCCGATAGAGGAGACATAATCAGTCAACCGCTGGTACCATGCTCGAGGAGCCTGTTTCAATCCATAGAGCGATTTTTGCAACAGACACACATAATTCGGATGAATGGGATCCCTAAAACCCATAGGCTGATGCATATATACCGTTTCATGAAGATCCTTATGTAAGAAGGCATTATTGACATCAAGCTGATGAATGAGCCACGACTTGGATAAGGAAATACTGATGACGGTCCGGATGGTTGCAGGCTTTACGACCGGGCTGAACGTTTCATCATAGTCCATTCCTACCTGTTGAGACCTGCCATCACTTACAAGATGAGCATTGTACCTCTCAAAAGAACTATCAGATTTCTTTTTATGTCTAAAAATCCACATAGAATGAATAATGTTAGCATCAGGTGGACGGAGTACTAGGTCCCACGTCTTATTATCAATAAGAGCATTATATTCGTCAATCATTGCGGCTTTCCAATTAGGTACGGACAAGGCATCCTTCGAATTTCGAGGGACAGGGGAAGGGACAACTGAAGCGGATAGGTTAAACAACCATTTAGGTTTATGAATTCCGTGCATGACATGGGTTTCCATGATATGAGAGCGTGTCTCGGGATGTGAGATGGGAGGGAGGTGTGCCGTAGGACTGCCGAGAAGAGGATGAAGGGCAGGGGTGGCATGATCGGTTGGTTGATGTTCGGTTTGCCGAGAGGTGGCTGTAGAATCACCCTGAGATGGGCTGTTTTGGGCCACCGTTGGCAGAATCGAGTGGGTAGTATGTCCTAGACTATCTGAGGTGTGGGCGGGTGCCGGGGTCTAGAACAACAGACTATGTAAATGATGAATTAGAATAGGGTTCAAGCCATCATTTAGAAAGTCTTAGGAATGCAGATGTGGCGAGTTTAGGGAGGCCAAGGGGAATTAAGACTCATCAAATAGGACATGACGTGAAATAATAATTTTACGGCTTGACAAGTCTAGCATGAGTAACCACGATGATTGGCGAGGTAACCTAGAAACACACACAGGGAAGATCGGGGTTGGAGTTTGTGAGTGGTCGGATGGAGAGGATAACAGAGATATCCAAAGAATGCAAAAAAATGCATGTTGGGTCTTTGAAACAGTTCAGATCATTTTAATAATAATACGTTTGATTTGTTTTACCGAGAATGTCTACGGTTCGAGTCCGTATAGCCCTATAAAAATGAAAAAAATTGTATAATTTTAATTTCTTCATTATTGTGATGGATTTCGTGCCACGTAATGAATCGAGGAACTAAGGACGTTTCTAATACCGATAGCAGCTCCCGCTGAAGCAATTGTACTAGCTCCTGCACCGATTGATTTTGCACCTTCTAACATTTGAATCTCGAATTCTCCTCACATTTTTTCATCATCATCAGGATTTTCTCTTCGAGAACACTCGCCTCGTCGATTCTTCCCCTCGTTCTTTTTATCAACGATTACTTTCATTCTTTAAACAATTAAATAAAGTCAAAAAGTATGTTATGTATACTAACTACACTATATACGATATTTAGAAAAAAAGACTATTTGTAACATGCAAATTGAAAGCTAAGAAAGCGCGTGATGCAAAACCCTTTCTTTTTTCATGATATACCAATCAGAATTGAGGGTCCTACCTACATACATGATTGATAAAATCACTACGTAGGGGGGCGGTCAACTTGATGTGGGAGAGGCATGAATACAGTTCAATCATGTGGTACGTAAGTATTGATAGGAGGGGTTCCTACAAACAGAACTTGAGTGGGCGACCGTTGAGCTGGAGACTTGTTTGGGATTATGTTTAGGATATATGTGGCCATGGAGAGTGTGTAATGTCAGAATTGAGGGGGAATTGAGGCGTGATCAAGTAGGGCACAAATTAGGCTGTTTATGGTTCAGATTTTCCGTTCGGCTTTACCATTTTTGGAGGAGGTGTGATGGCAGGAAAAATGAAAGGTAAAACCGTTTTTGGAGCAAAACTATTTGAATTGATTATTATTGAATTTTCTGTCATTGTCACGTTGAAAACATTTAATGCTCTTTTCAAATTGTGCTTTTACGAAAGCACTAAATGAAGAATAAACAGGATAAACCTGAGATTTATTTCCAATTGAAAAAAGTCCACAGAAAGTTGGAATAATCGTTCAAAAATAATACATAATATCGATGGTCAGCCGTACTTAAAATAGGGGACGTCCACAAATCATTGTGTATGATATCGAAAGGCAGTAAAGTACAATTTGTGGATGCATAAAATGGTAATTTAACATGTTTCACAAAAACACAGGATTCACATATAGGAGTCTTAGAAATACAGTTGCAATTAATAAAATTATTTTTCCTAAGGGAGCGTAAAATAAAATCTCTTGGATGTCCTAATCTAGAATGCCATAAGGAAAACAAAAGAGCAGCAAAGGTTGATGGAATTGAGGCTGGATTGTTGACGGCGTTTGAAATAGGGTAGAGATCTCCGGTGCTGTCACATCTCATTATTCGTCTCCATGTCGTAAAATCCTTTACAGAAAAACCAAAAGGATCAAAGTCAAGGAAAACATTATTATCAGTTATGAAACATCGCACAAAAGTTAGATTCTTAATGAGTTTAGAGGCATGAAGGCTATTTTTTAAGATTAGCAGTGGATGTGATGGGGATAAGGATGAATGACCAAAACCGCGAATGGGAATGTCTTGTTCACTACCAATAATAATATTTCGATTTAAATTACTCAAATTGGAATAAGACGTAAGAGTACCTTGTGATGTCGTCACGTGAGATGAGGCGCTTGTGTCCATATACCAATTTTCGTCTGAAGCATTGAGTGACATTGTGTTCATAGTTGCCTCAATGTCAGGCGGTGCATAAGTTGAGGGCGGGGGGGCCTGTGCTGTGTAGGCCTGTTATGGACGTGGGTCGAGTATGCCAGGGTGGGCCTGTTGGTTCTGAGGTGTAGTCCATGAGGATGTCGGATACGGGCAAGGAGGAGAGACCCATGACGGTAGGGCCCACGCGGCCTATGGTGGGTAGGTAACCCACGGCGGAGGCTGCTTCCATTGTCGCGGTCATTGCTGGCTGTTTCCTGCCGACGGGGACTGCTCCTTCCCGTCACCGTTGTTGCCGAAATTCCGTCCTTCGCGACCTTTGCCGGACTGCCTGCTCCAGCGGTTGTTGCGGGTGGATACGGGCTGTTGCGGGTCCTCGGGTCGGCGGTTCTAGTTGTTGAGTTGGAGGCCCTGTCGTCGGCCTAGGGCCTTACGGTGGTGGTGAGGGCGGCGTCAGCAATGATGTCCTGAGTGGTGCTGCGCTTGATTTTTCGGGTTTCCTCAAGAATAAGCTTCGAACGGGCCTCATAAAACGGAGGCAACGACGTGCATTGCTGAAGGATGGTGGCAAAGCCGTCATAGGATTCGTTCAAGCCTGCAATAAGTTACATGACCAATCGTTGATTAGTGACTGGTATATCGACGTTGGAGAGTTGGTCGGCAAGCATCTTGACTTCTCATTGAACTTTTTACTGGAATGATTAAGTGTACTGCGTAGAATCTTGGTTGGCAAGCATCTTCGTCACGAAATTCGGAGCAAAAGTAGAATCAGCTTTATGCACACAATAGAAAAAGGGAAAAGAAATGTCTAAGATATTGTTATACAACAAAATGTAGATGGAAAATCGATAAATAAAAAGGTTATTCAAGAGCATGATAATGATGATGTGAAGCATCCATTAAAGGCAATTATATTGTAGAAAAAAAATAGGTCTATTTAATTTATAGTTTATGAACTTGATTAGTTTATCATGTACTTTTTTTAATCTACAATGTATATCAAGTTTCTATAGAGCTTTAATAGACAAATAGCATTTACTAAAATGAAAAATATTGTGTTTTGTAATTTTTATATAAATAGATTGCATGTAATCTCCTCTCCACTCAGTTTAATTAGCTCAATGTTTGTTTTATCTGTCTTAATTATTTTTATATATTGTCAATGATGATTTTAATTTATGGTTTTTTAAAAATAAAAGCTGAAATTCAATTCATTTTATGGTATATTATAGTTGTGGTTGTCAGATTCCTTTATTCCAGTTCATTTGTTTGTGTATAACATGTTTGCTTACTTGAATTACGTGGATATCATTATATATAATTATGTTTAATAAATTGATAAGAAGTTCTATTTTAACCCTTTATTAGATGATTATGTGTATTTTATCTCTAACTACATATCATGATTTTATAAGTATATTGTCGAGGAACTGTCTACTTGCACAACAGTACTCTGAGTCTTATTCTGTGCAGTTCAGTCCTCTAGTTTGTTAGTCAGTTAGAGTTTAATTATGGTTAGTTCTTGTTAGTTACGATTAGTTTGTTATGATTAGGTGGAGTCGGTTATTTGGCTATAAATAGTAGCTTGTACAGATATTTCATTTGATGCATTGAAGATTAATTGAAAAGCTTTCACGAAATATCTTTCTTTTCTTCCCTGAAATCACTATTACATTGCCCAAATAATGAGTTTCTAGTTAATTTGTTTGTATATCATGTGATCTTTTACTTGAATTATGTGGACACTCTATACAGAGTTGCATATTAATATGTTTATCAATCATGTTTAGTAAATTGATAAGAAGTTCTTATTGAACCTTTTACTGGAATGATTAAGTGTACTGCGTATCTAGCTGAATATTTTTATAAAGTGATGAAAAGTTTCAATTTGACATTTAAATAGAGTGATTAAATGCACTAAAGAGTAGTTGTACCTAGGACTGGCCAGTGGGCCGGGTCTGTTCGGTCCCGACCTGACACCGACCCGACCACGCCCCAGGTCCCGCCTCGATCCCCCTTAGAAAAACGAGCATGGGACTCGAACCCGGGAAGGGACCTGGGCTCATCCCGCCCCAGTCCCGATCCCGCCTTGGTCCCGCCCGCCCCCCTCCCCTTTGCAAAAAATGGTCGTTGCACAATGGCCATTTTATATTTTGACCGTTGTGCAACGACTATTTTTGACCTCCCCCAACCCCCTACCTCCTTAATATTTATTTTTAACTCCTAAGTTAATATATTTACACTTTAACTCAATTTCTCAACTATAAATACCTCATTTTCTCTTCATCTTTCTTACAAATCTTCCTACAATCTATCTAATCTCTCAATCTATCTCTCTACAAGTCTACATTGTCTACTAAATATTATATTTTATTTGTTCATTTTTATAACTGTATCAAAGTTCAAAAATTGGGAGGCAACTAGCTTGAGGATCATCCATCGAGCAAAGTTTCAATTTTCAACCTCGATTACACGTCGACGTTGCGTCGGAGTTTGGTAACTTCGTTCCTTCTTTAAATTATTATTGTTACTTTATTTGAATTATCACACTTAATTTCATTATCTTTAATTATATATTTGCATAATTAAAATGGAAGGATTAAGAGGTATGTTTAAGGGTAAGGGTGTTTCTTCTAGTAGGGGTAACAATGGCATAGGTACTTCTTCTAGTCATCCTATTTCTAGACAGGATGATTTGATTGATTATACTCATATAGATGAAATGAAACTGAATTTTTTAATGATATACCATTAGACGCTAAGATATATTCTGTAACTCAACCAAACTTTAATTTAGAAGATAATCTAGATGACACACCCACTAGTGCACCTCAAACTGAAACTGGAACGCCTCATATTCCCCCTAGCATGAGACGGGGCCCCACACAATGAAAATTAAAATCTGCTGCATGAGATTTTTTTTATAGGGACCAAGAGAATCAAGTAGTTAGATGCAGAATTTGTAAAAATGTTTATAAATTTTAAATGGGAAAAGGTCAGGGTGGGACATGAGGTTTATTGAGACATGTACAAAACTTTCACAAAGCTAAATGGGATGAATACGAGACTACAAAGTTGGGTGCGCCAATGCGCTCTCAGTCGGGACAAGGTTCACATAGTGTCCCAGATCAAGTACATGGTCAAATTAACCCGATGACGGGGAAAATTGTAGGCCTTAAATACGATAAACATAGAGATAGGGAAGCAATGACAAAATTAGTTGCGGTGGAGGGTTTGACTTTTTTATTTCATTCCTCTCCTAGTTTTATTCATTACATTAGAGATATGTATAATCATGCTTTTAACAGTTTTTCTAGATCAACTGTTAGGAGAGATGTATTTAAATTTGCACATGAATATCAACAGTATTTACGTTTTATATCATTTTTCTGGTAAAGTATCTATCACGTCTGATATAGGCCGTAGTACTAACGACTATGATTGTTTAACGGTAATATGTCATTGGATAGATTATAAATGATCTATGTAAAAACGTATTTTAGCGTATAGATATATTGATGATAGGCACACCGGAAATTTTATTGTAGAAAATATTCATTAAGTTTGTGATTATTATGGTATAATTGATAAAATAATGACTGTTACGTTAGATAATGCTTCTTCTAATAATTATGCTATTAGACTTTTAAAATATCTTTTAACATATGTGTGCCATATTTATAACTTAGTTGTAAAGGATGGTCTATCACTTTTTTGAAGATATTCTTAATAAAATACATTTTTCTATAAACTTTATTTTTAGAAGTAATAGAATACAATGAAAAAAAGAATATAAAAAAATTGTCACGATTGTGGACTAGCTTATAGAAAAATTCCCGAAGAAGTAGCGACTAGGTGGAATTCTTTATACGAACAACTGCTTGTTGCTTATGATTATAGAAGACCCATAACTTTATTTTTTAACGCCCATAATCGAAATCCAACTGATATGGTTGTAGATAACAATTGGGGGGAAATTTCAGAACTTATTGTATTTCTAGAGAAATTTTTTTCAAGCAATAAAAGAAATTTCTGGTATATATTATCCTACTATTTCAACTATGTTGTTTTATATAACTCTAATATTTTTATTACTTAGTGAATATATGAAAAAACAATCTTATAAGACACCTGTTAAAAAATGTTTATCAAATTTAAAAAATATTTTATTCATATTCCCACTATTTATATTATTGGTGATGTATTAAATTCGATTATTAAAATAGACGGTTGTAAAATCACTAATTGAAATTATTTATGATTGTATAACAGTACTTCCACCTCCAACTCCAAAAAATCCAAGCGAGTTTGATATTTTTGTTTTGCAGGGTGTTGCACCGTACCAAGCAGTTCTCAATGAAGAAGGACATGAAGACTTGCTGAAATATTTGAGGGAGAATGAGAAGACATTTCCGACACTGTCAAAGATGACCCAAGATGTGTTGAACATTATCTGTCATCAACAATGTCTGAAAGCGCTTTTTCTGCCAGAAGATTTCAAATAGGAGAGCACAGACACTCATTAGCGGGAGATATCTTGGAGATTGTAGTTTTATTCAGAGATTGGATACGAGCGGAGCGTAGAAGGTGCGGTCAACCGGATCAACGAAGAAGACGACGAAAACTACAACAGAATCTTATCCGACGGAGGTGGAAGCGACGTCGAGCAATTTGACCAACAAATTCCAATTCCAACAGAAGAACCACAAGACATTGTGAAGAAACTAGAAAAGGTGTTTATAAATATGTGATTTTTTAATTGTAATTTTACCATGTTATTTGCAACTTTCAACACTACAAAGTTGCAATTTTGAAATTGTATTACAAAAAAATCATATTTCTATTAAATAATATAAGAGACACAAAAACAGCATTGGAATACTTTTATTACAATATCTTGTTCAATTATTGAGATGTTCATATATGTTATTTTTAAAAATTATGTGGAAAAAAAATCCGAAAATCCGGTCCCGCCCCGGCCTGATAAGACCGGTCCCCTTTTCCGACTGGATGGGACATCGGCGGATCCCGCCAGTCCCGCTGGAGGACCGATCCCACCCTCCCCCAGTCCATTCGGATCCCGTTCCGCCGGGACCCGCCCCAAACCCAGCCCACCCCTAGCTGTACCCTTTGAAAAAAAGAATGATGTCATCAATAAAGGTGGTACTAGGTCCATGTTTATTTATGTATCAACCAGTGAAGTTTTCCTTATTAGTCAAGTCATTAAGCTTTCTAGAAAGAAATTCAACATATAAAATAAAATATAAAGGTGAAATGAGACTCTCTCAGACCTCTGTTAGACTTAAAATGGACTTATCTGATACATGTCTATAGATAGAGGTTGGCATGGTACAATAGATACCAAATTCTCATACTGAAATTAAAAATTTTGATATTGCAATTCTGATATTATAGGGTATGTTAGGTATGCATTTTTAAAAATTTCGATATTTAATATTTATGAAAAAAATACTGAAATACTGAATATCATACCTGAATATATAATTACATATACAATTCATGTATATTATTATTAATACTAACAAATATATCAATTAGTATTAGTACAAAAAGCAATAGTACAAACGTTTGAATTTTGACTGCTTTTATTGAAATGTCCTTTTTGTGTAATTGAGTAACGAAGGGAATTGCTTATGCTTGCTTTTGAATATTTCTACATGTGTAAGGTGTTAGTATGATATAATTGAGACGTTTCTTGAAAAGCGGGAGTCATAATTCTCTATTGTAAGAGTATATATAAGTCGAAGTCGACAAATTATAGTTACTGATTTATTGTACTGCAAAATACCAAAATTGAACTTAAAAATATCAAACTATACTGAATAATTTGATACAGTAATGATATACAATTTTTAAAATCGAAAATTGAAAATTTTAATTCCATACCATTCCCTTCCCTACCATAAATCATGTCAATCAAAATTTCACAGAATCTCATTTTCCTCATCAATACACAAAGATAGATCCAAGACACTCTATCATAATATTTAGCCATATCAAGCTTGAAACCACATTTCTTTTCTAACCGAGCTTGCTAATGTCTGCCATACGTATATTCTCAGTAACAGATATCCCCTTAATAACCCACTTTGATTACTACTAATGAGTTTAGGAAGGATCTACTAAGTTTGGAGCTAAGCACCTTAGCAAAGATTTTGATATCACTTTATGGAGAAGATTCTTTGGGGAGCATGAATATACAAGTGTGAGTGATATACTTAGATAGATAAGACCCGAAAAAAGAAGCTCTAATAGCTTGAGTAATATTGAAAGAAATAATCTCTTGATTATTTTCATTAATTGAAAGGCTATATATACAAGTTACATATTTCCATAATAGGAGAATCATATTCCTAAAACTTTATTCTATACTAACTATACATTTATGGTAATACAATAATTATGGTAATACAATACTAATTATATTACAACATTACCTAAACTAGGATACTAAATATTTACCATAAAGTACATAGAATAATCAGCCAAATCCGAGAGCCATTGAGAGAGCAAATCCGAGACCAATATACACATGTATATTGTGTATATTTAACAAATATCATCACCTACAATCCCCTCGGCAGCTTGCAAGAAGTGGCCGTTGAAGCCATCAGGGTCAGGAGAACTATCTGGATTCACGCTCGCAATTCGATTCTTTATTTCCTTTTCAGTAGAGAGGTAGCAATAAGCTTACTATTATCTTCCTTAGATGCCAAAGTAGTAAAACTATTCAAGTGAAAGAAGTCATTATATTCAAGATCCGACAATAAAGGCTCCTGAAGTAGCTTATTACAACATCAGACAACTCTTTAGTACCCTAACCCTTTGGTAATACTCATTTTGAATTATGTTGATTTTGAGTCTATTCCTTCTTTTTTTAGCAGCACTATGAAAGAAGGCATTATCAGAATAACCCTTAGTAAACCATTTAATTCTTGTTTTCAGTCTTAGAATTAACTCATGAAGATAAAAGAATTAAATGTATTGAGCCTTATTCATGTTCATGCTAGTCTTGTTAGCCTCAGTATTATCCCTTACCATAAGCAGTTCTTGGTCAACAATCTCCTTTTTTAGTCTAGTAGACTCAATATATATATATATTCTTAAATGCCTCTCTAGATCGAGATCAAGTGCTCAGTTTGAATGCAATCTTCTTAAGCTTTTGGTGAAGAATTCACATAAGGTTACAATGACAGATATCATCCTATATGCCTTTAACTACTCTTTGAGAATCTTTATGTTTGGATCAGAAATTGAGAATTTAAAATATTTCACATGTTCCTCACTACTTTTCTTGAAACTAATTAACAGTGGAGCAATATGAAGTTGAAATCAATTAAGAGGAGACTAATCTTGAAATTGAAATCACTACAAGTGAACTTCAAGACGTTGTGTCCTGAAGTAGCAACTTCTACAAGTGAATTTCAAGACATTGTGTCCTGAAGCTCGAACCACGACAATCAATCTTTAGGACATTGTTATTGTGAAGTTGGAACCACTACAAATTAAACCTCAGGACATTGTATCCTGAAGTTTTGCACTATTACAAAATGAACTTCAGTTGATTGTTATGAAGTTCAAAGTACTATTACTAAATTGCAGGATATTTATTGCCTTAATTCCATGATATTTATGAATTAATGCTTTGAAAATCAATCCCTAATTTATTTGTTCAGTTAATAAAAATTGGTATTATAATTAAGCTTGTGTTATTTCAAAAGTTACAACTTACAAAGATTACCGCTGACTTTTATTCCTCAAAGATGTTAGCTTTATCGATTAAACAAATAACAACAGTTCCATATGCATATATTTCTTACAATAAATTGATAGCAATGTGCTTTAAACCACACTCATCCTGTTCTTGTAATGGGGTTTGCATTACAAAATGGGTAGAGTTCATAGTGAGAAACATGCACTTTCTTTTACCTTAATTAACAATTATCAATCATCTCGGTAAGTGCTTATGATTGTTATTTTCTTGCATTCGAGTCTCCTCTTCTCCACAGAATTGATAAATTCGTGCTTCAGAGCTGTAATGACAGGATTTTTTTTGGTTCAGAGGACAAAAAAATCTTTTGATGCAACGATAACTGGTTATTTTTGCTCAATCTTTAAAAAGGTGTCTTAACTTTAAATAGCAAGTCAAAAAATTGCTAGTCCAGGAGATACTACTTATCCCACCGATGTGGGAGAACTCAACAGGACATCTGGAGCGTGGATAATATAAGAGGAACTCAACAGGACATCTGGAGCGTGGACAATATAAGAGGAGGGCCCAACATCGGAAATAATGAGTTGGGACGGATCTGGCTATGATACCATGTAAAGAATAGATCTTGGACCTAACTCAACCCCAAAAACTAATTCAAAGTGAGGAGGATTGCCCAAGCGACCAATGACCACTTATCCCACCAACGTGGGAGAACTCAACATATACTCCCAACAAAAAAAAGGAAAAGGAAGCCACGGTTATCAATAACACTATCAATAGGAGCTTATATACACTATGACTAAAGGAAAAAACTTAAATAGATTTCAAACATGATTCCCTTTCTTTCAACTACTTTGTGTGATGTCATATACTACAACAATGTTATTTATGCTGTGAACTATGAAGGCAGGGTTATATTTACCACTGGACATCACTACCTTGAAGTATAGGGAGATTGCACAAGGAATAACTAAAGTATCTTTTTATATAAAATCATTATCTTAATCCAAAGAGTGCAAAATTCAGTTCTCACTCTATTCAAGTTGCCAAATCTAAGTTTTTATTAAAGATAAAAGGGTAAAAAAAACACCCCTCAAGTATTACTTGTTTTTGAGTTTTCTACCTAAATATCACCAATTAGTTAGCAAAACACACCTCAACTATCAATTATTCACTTTTCCTACCTGATAGTTGAGATAGGAAAAGTGAACAACTGATAGTTGATGTGTGTTTTGCTAACTGGTTGGTGATAACAACTGATAGTTGAGGTGTGTTTTGTTAACTAGTTGGTGATAGTTTAGGTAAGAAACTCTCATACCTGATAGTTCAGGCAGGAAATAAAAAAAATGATACTTGAGGTATGTTTTTTACCCTTAATTCTTTTTTTTGTTTGTTTTCCACCCGGTGTCCGGTACCTGCATTGCGGCCCATACGATTTTTTCCATATCCAGGATTCGAACCAGAGACCTCTAGAGACCTTAACCTTCCACCACAACCCATGTTGGTAAATCTTAGTTAATTATTACTATTGGAAAAATAGTGCGGGAATAGTAAATAACTATTACAATGATCGAAAGGATAGACTTCAAAGATTACTACAATGAGTTTTCAATCTCTGTTGATCTTGAACTAGAACTCCAACTCTGGATCTTGTATTCAGAAATACAAGAGCATGAACTGCTGCAATTGTGGCTTGTATGTCCGCTAGAGAATTAGACTTGGTTAAAGTTCTTTGATAGCAAGATCCAACCTGAAACACTCAACAACAAATTAGAGAATCACAACACCACCGACTGAGTCGAGAGATGACTCTCTGTCTTGAAGACAAGATTGTCCGTATTTATCATTTTACGTTGCTAGACACTAGTCTCTCAAGATAAAACAGCTACTAACACAATTGAGCAAATGAAACTCAAATGTTTCTCTTGAAGAACTTTGAGTATTGAAAGAATGCTAAATAGGAAGAAGGTTTTCACAATTTCTATTTTGTTTTTCCTCCTAATGTGTTAACAATTGAGCCAAATGCCTCAATTTATAGTGTAAGAGTTGTCTCTTCAAGTGCCAAGTAATGGCATTGAATCACCCATGTAATGGCAATGAATTGCCCAAGTAATGACACCCATTTATTAGCCCAAATAATGATTGATTAATGCTGGAATGAATGTCATTGAGGGCAGCCCAAAAGTCTCCCAAAAATCAGATTTTCGTCTAAGACTTTCTGCCAGGGAAGTGCCCCGGCGCCGCGGCCCTTTCCGACCCATTCCATCTTTACACTATGCACACTTCTTCCTTCGTTTACCAACGTGGAACACTTGTCATTTGGCCAATGAACGTCCATCATTCTATGTTTCAAACACTTTACTTACGTACCAATATCTCTTTCACTAATGAAATTTACGATCCTTGGTACAATGTGTGCACGTGTGTGGAAATGACGTTTCCCACGTACGGGGCCCCAATTGTTCGAGTCATAAATAATGAGATAAACTTTATTCCACATTAATAAATTTTCAACAATTACTACCCCTAAGACGTTGATCTGAGAAAGAATTCAAAAATTTGCATTCCCTTTTTTATGTAATCTTCTTCTATGAGAGAACCGTAATAATTTCAGTATTTTCTATAAACAAAGACAGATTAGAAAGTTAAATTCCTAATCATAATATACTCCCATTTCATCTTCTATAAGGAATGCAAAAATTCATTCCCAAGCCCAGATGTCGAACAAAGTATATATTTCCCCTTTTTCAAGTTAAACACCAAGAAGCTAGATTACCACCATTCTTCTGGAAAACTATAGCGTAGTAATAACTTTGATACCATAAACAATGGAAGTGAAAATTCTCAGGTCTAACATCTCTATTTTAAGGAAAAATCATTTACATCTCTTTTTCAAACATATACTATGGTGTATACAAAAGTCCTTTATTCAAAGGAATATTTTCAGGTGAGTATCTGAGCACCAAACACCAACTAATGCTGCATGATGTGTAACAAGTCCAACTCTTCAGATTTAAAGCTAAGTTTGCAATCTTCTTTGCAATTAGAACTCTATGCCTCATAATTGCATTCCCAGCTAATATTATCAGAAGCAGTAACATCGGTGTGTTTAACATTGATATCCAACATAAACTTTTAGTCTCAAGCATTAGCTGACTCCTGGCTGCAACACAGGAAAGAAAGTCCAGTTGTTTTGAATACCTGATTCCTTCCCAGTAGCCTTGTCACTTGTCCACCACTCACAGTCAACACACTCCTTCTCCAAGACTTCTATTTTCACATTGTCAAAATCAAAATCTTTGCTTGAACCAAATGTAATATTCCGATGTTTCCGATGACATTGATCTGCCCCACTTTCTGAAGCTTTCCCAGGCAATCCACCTGTTTTTTCTTCGACGATAGAGCTACTACTTTCCATTTCCTTGGCTAACAAATTGGAGGTAGCGGCAGGGACATCCATAGGCTGAGTCTGTTGTGGATTTGACATGACAGGCTCCTTTTCTCTACAACTTGGAACATCTTCCCCAGTTAACTCAAATGAAACTCTGTGATCTATTACACCCTCCTCAATTTCAGATCCATTATCAGAATTGGCAAGAGATGCTACCTCGGAGATTTGGTTCTCCAAAAGGTAACTATCTCGGGAAGGAGGTTCCTCACCATTTGGAGTCACAGTCCCAGAACCTAGCCTTGAAATCCCACCATTTGGGGTCTGAGTTCCAGAGCCCAGCCTAGAGCCCCAGCCACTCGGTGTCAATGATCCTGAGCCAATCCTTGAACCCCATTTGCGAGTGGAGAAATGTTCATAACCAAGAAATTTTGGAGGTTCCCCCTTACGGAACTCAATTATAGGACATTTGCCAGGGAAAGGTGAGGAGGTGCCAGAATTTGATACAACTGAACCTGGAGATATTAGATTACTACCTGGACTTCCTGGATCTTGATAAGGTACAAACTCATACTGGGACAAAGGGAACTTATAATTGGACCCACTATATCTTCTATTGCGGGCCAGTGATGATGTCAAAAGCTGCGCAAAAGACACTTCTGGCTCAGGTGGTGTTGTTATATGCGCTGGCTCAGGTGGGGGAGTAAAATTAGCAGTAGATGGTTCAGTAGTGAAGGTAGAAAAAACAGGTGGGGAAACTAACTGTGTTTCATGAGCATAGGGACCAATTGCAAAAATAGACGCAGTCCCACCAGGAGAATATGCACTAATAGAGAGGGATTTGAGAGAGAGTAATCCAGCGGGTGACTGGGTAGCAGATGGAGGATCAGACGGAAGAAAGGATGCAGGAGAAGAGGGAGGAGCTATAAAGGGAATTACAATGGTGGCTGAGTGGTTTGGATTTTCAGTAACTGGAACAGCAGGTCCAGGTGCTGCAGGGTCAGGAACAAGGACGGCATGACCAATTCGTTTACTGTGCTTGTAAGAACCAAAACACCAGTATACACTCCAGCAGCTTCCCCATCTTCTCTTCTGGAACCAAAAAATTAAGTTTGTGGATAATAAATCTTCAAAGGACAATTATGAGCATAATTTAGAACTTTTAGACAATTCTAGGACTCAGCATTATAACAAGCACATTAAGATCCATGTTAGTTAAAGAAGCCAATAACAAAAATTATACGACATAGGACAAGAATGAGAAGGACGAGGGAAGAAGAATACAAGTAGATTTTCAAACTTGAAGTTCGATAAATTTCACATTGCTTCAATCTTCAAAGGAAAACGACAAGCAGACTGTCAAACTTAAGAACGCTCTAACCTCAATGTTATAACAACCACATAAGTTGAAACTTGAATCCACTTAATAAGTCAAGTATCTCAACAATGCTATTGTATACTATATTGAAATGAAAAACCAGCACAAGAAGATACAATATTAACAGACTTCAATGTTGAACAGAACAAACCAACAAGTCAAAATATAGAGTTGGTGATGCATAGATTTCAAAGTGTACATGCTATCTAGAGACCGAAACAACTAATATTTGCATCTTGAGGTTGCTAGCATAATCCTATCATGCTCAAGTTTGAAATCTTCTTGTCTTAATTGTCTACATCAAGCATAGTTTATGGATAAAACTAGTCCCATATTTTCTTTCAAAATATTCACTGTTTAAACTTGGCAATTATTAGGGCATGTGAAAGGAGTTCAAGTATTGACCAAGTTGACACTGATTAAATCCCTTGCAGTACCAAGTTCCTACACTAGACAATACTCGAATTTAAGAAAAAAATGAATAAAAGAATTAACTAAAGGAAGAAAAATTACTTTCACTTATTCAGCATTCTAGGCTGCTTAAATTAGTTTCTGATCAGGTATAAAACCTACCAACTACCAAATTTCAGAAGATGATCTGATCATTAAGAACTCCTTTTTGGTAGTTTCTTACATGAAGTTAAATTCAGACCACACATTTAGCTTTGCTGCTCTAGCCTGGTATATACCCAAACCATGACCAACATTTATTCGTCCTTCGGACTTGGAATGATTCCTTCTCTGCCTTGAGTAATGATACTTTTCTCAGAAAAATTCTAGTCAGCATTAGAAATTAAAATATAAGCCAAAAGGGCTTGTTAAAGATGGTAATAACTGGCTACAGCTAATAGGTGCCCCAAAACTGCCCAAGTTACAGATTTTCCTGACTATCAACATTTTCTTCCGACTTTTTGGCAATTTCATATATGTAAATTGTAAAGCCAGTATTCACAAAGAAATACATCCTTTGGACACCAGAAATGACATCAGGTGATTACTTCTAGTTCTCATAGCTCAAACAAGCTAGGGTGCCAGAGGAACCTGTCCTTCTCAAAGAAATATATGCAGAACATTGAATAGCACAACTCAAGTAAAACCATTTTCACAAAGATGCAGCCTCATTTGCCTAATCATAACTTGTATAAATTAGAAACGAGAATTAAAAAGTGCATATGCAAAGGCCAATTGTCATATAGTTAGACGCAGAACTCCCAAGTAAAAAGCAAGCATACTGAGCAAGAACACAATCTGGCAAGAGTAGAAGGATAAGTCCATTCTACAACTTTTTCTGGTATTTCATTTTCAAGTTTCTAGCAGTATAGAGACCTTTAGCCGCACAAAGAATTCTTGATGCAAAAGAGGAACACCATCTCTCAGTTGAAAAGCTATCTAAATGCACAACCACAGGGACTAGAGTTTACTAACAGCTACAAGACAGAAAAAGATCAGACGGATTTTTAGCACTGATTCAGAATATAAATATGGGTTCAAGAATATAACCAATTATAGCTATATGATGATTAGTGGAACAGGAAAGGTGGTTACCCCACAAGTCTACAACATTCAAGGAACTGCTATATTGTCAAAGTAGTTTAGTCCCAAGGAAAAATCCTAATCTTCTACTTCTCTCCACTGATTCGGTTCATAACTATTATGCTACAGCCTCCAATAACCTTCAACTAGTCTCACAGTTCCCAGAAATTTCATTAAAATATACTTTCTGTTGGCTGTTTCTAATCCCAAAAGCTGGGGTACATATCAGAAAGAAGGAGAAAGAAAACCTATACCTACAAGTATGCATATATGTCTTCTATTGAAACTTTACAAAAGCATCACAGTAGGCCATTTAATGCAATAGAATGTAATGAAACTGGCTCTATTCCCTAATTTCTGATACATTGTATTAAACCTAATAATGCAGACAAAGTAGTCTGCTTTGTCTGCATTAAAAGGGCAGCCCGATGCACTAAGCTCCCGCTATGTGCGGGGTCCGGGGAAGGGCCGGACCACAAGCGTATAATAGACCCTTGTGGTCCGGCCCTTTCCCGGACCCCGCGCATAGCGGGAGCTTAGTGCATCGGGCTGCCCTTTTAATGCAGACAAAGCAGATTGATTCATCCCTCGCCCTCAATCTTCCTCCTATATTCTGGACATAACTTGTAGATTTCAACAACTTTACCCTGGAAGTAACAATGGCGACCCCATATACTATCCTATAGGCTAAAAGACTTGATTTCTTTATCATATTAATAATCAAACCATTCAAATCAGAGACTTTTTTCAAAGGGCAGTAGGTCTTCTTTAAAGATGTTGTTTCAGTTGGATGGTATGTTTTTTCATGGCACTGCTCCACTCGTTGACTATTGATCTGTATCACATGATCCAGCGCTACAGGTGGTCACACGATAGGTGAAGAACCAAGAATCGTGGAGGAGAAAAGAGAGCTGCTTATTGCTTAAATGATTTTCAAGACACTGAAAAAGTCTTCACCCTTCTACACAACCCACCAGTTGATCTTAGCTAAAAAGCTGAGAAAAGTACTTCTAAATCTTACACAGTCCACCACATCCTAAAGCCTGAAAATTGTAGCAGAACTCCCCTTATGCAATCCAAAATTCTCAAACATTTCCCTCTACATGTGTGTCTCCTCTAATCACCTTCAAAAGATAGAATTCACCCATATATTCGCGACAAGCTTTCGTAGGCCACAGATTTACAAAGGAAGCTTCAAAATCCACAATGGACTGAATTTTACATATCCAACCACAGCAAAACAATCTTTCATCTCCCCTAAAATCTTATTTTACCGCGCACAACCATAATTTGACTTGTCATTTATGATCATTTCTCCACCAGCTTCCTTTTCTTTACCCGATCTTCCCCCCCCCCCCCCCCTTTGTTTGATGATTTCAGATCATCTTAGCTGATAATTCAATGATCAACCAAATCTCCAAATCAGTCCACAAAAAGATCTCAAACAATAATCAGTAACGAGAAATTAAAGATTAGAAAAAACAAACAAAAAAAAGCTTAAAGCTTTCACCTTTAACTTCACAAACACAAGAAATATGCATCAAATCATTATAACAAAAAGGATAAAAAGTAACATAAAAATTGTGAATACTGTGTCAATCTCCACTTTTTTAAATTTTACCATCCAGAAGCTATAATTACAAGTTACAGTACATACTATCGTAAATAAATTAATAAAACAAATAAAATACATAGTAATGTACCTGAACTGTAGACGGTTGAACTCTACTCTCTGCATTAACTATGGCCGTAGCGGCAGCATTTACAGTATCTACGGTATTCTGTACGCTACTCATGCTTTATCCTTCACCAGGGAAAAAAAAAGAAAAATTATGTTCGCCGGCGAAGAATTATGAATTTTCCGGTAACGCGACGGCCGGAGTTTAAGAAAGAAATTCGCGAGAAATTCAAAGAAGAACAAACACAATAATCGAGAAGAGAACGATTTAAGAAGAAAAAGAAAGAGGAAATTTTAATTATTAATCCCTCCGTCTCAAATTATTTATTATTTTAAAATTTTAAGTCATAATTAATTTTTTTATATTATATATATAAATAAATGAAGAGATTATAATTTAAATATAAATATAAATAAAATAAATTAAATATCATCGTACCTAATATTTTTTTTAAAGAATGAATAAATTAAAAAACAATAAATAATTTGCGAGCGGATTATAAATGAAATGAAAATCACGAAGAAAAACAGAGTAGCGTCTCTCTCTAGCTGTTATTTTGTAATTATGTAGGGACAGTGGGGTCAAAGAAACATTAAAGCAAAGATCTGTGGTACTATTATATTACGCATAAGATGGGGAGGTGGGTGTGGATAATGTTGGGAAATTGGAATTATTAGTGAAGGGTGGAGTGACGGAAAGGACCTTGGGTTATGGTCGAATTTAATGAGGTGCCATTTTGTGTAAGCGGCGCAAGATAGATAGGTTGGGCTATTAGTGGCAAAACTGACGCCAGGGGTGCGCATTTATTGTTAGAGACAGTAAGGAAGGGATGTTGTTTTGGGTGACAGAAGAGAATGCGCATTGTGCCACCGCGTGAGGTTTTTATCGGATCACCTGACCGTCGTGATCTGTGGGTTTTTTTTTTTTTTTTTAAGAAGTCTTAGAATATCTATTAAAGTTGATGTCATGTGACCTGAAGGTCACGAGTTCAGGCCGTGTAAACAACATCTTGTAGAAATGCAAGTAAACTGCGTATAATAAACTCTTGTGATCCAATTATTTCTCGAATCCCGCGCATAGCGAGAATTTAGTGCACCGTGCTGACTTCTTTTATTTATTTATGTTTTTTGAGTTGTTTTAGCCAACTCACTTTTGAGATATCTCCATGAACATATGCGCCAAAAGAGGATGTCATTCCTTTATTTAATTTTAGTTGCTTGATTAGACTTTTATTTCTTTCATATTGTAGTGATTAAAGTAGTATAAAAGGTCCAATTGAGTATAAAGATTCGATCATTTAAATTTATGATGTTATAGTTATTGGATTGTTCCTTTTAAGATGCCTGATTAGTTGAGTAATCATAAAATATTCAACCATTAGCCACCATTAACACATATCAATTGCTATTACAACAATTACATTATTACTCTTCCGTACAAAAAAAGAAGTTCAAACTCATCAAAGCATGCGAATTTCCTGGTTTAATATATTCAATATCAATTCCTTACTAATTTTTTTCAAAAATAAAATATACATATTTAAAAACCAAGTCTAGACAATATGAATCATAATTCATAATCAAAATCTTTAAAACATTAGAGTGAATTTTTATTTCTCAGTTAAGAAAAAATGATATTCGTTCTAAAATTAAAATTAATTGATAGAATATTTTGTAAATATTATATAATCTTTAATTATCTTCTCAATATGGTAGGTGTATAATTATTTATTACTACCTTAATTCTAGCCTATGTGGATTTTTAGTCATAAAGAAAAAAAAAATATGATGGTACATTTGAGAGGCATAAAGCTCGTCTTGTATGTGATGGAAAGACTCAACAGGTTGGTGTGGACTGCAGTGAGACTTTTAGTCCGGTGGTCAAACCAGCAACTCTCCGCGCGGTACTAAGTCTAACTCTTTCTAAGGCATGACCTCTACATCAATTTGATGTGAAAAATGTATTCTTGCATGGAGAACTCAACGAAACAATGTACATGTATCAACTCATGGGTTACAGAGACCCCATTTATCATAATCATGTATCCTTACTGAAGAAATCCTTATATGGGCTCAAACAAGCTCCTCGGGCCTGGTACAAGAGGTTTGCAGATTATGTTTCTACTATTGAGTTTTCTAACAGCAGATCTGATCATTCCCTCTTCATATACCGTCACGGTAATGATATGGCTTACATCCTTCTGTATGTGGATGAGATTATTTTAACTGCTTAATCTGATACTTTTCGCAAGTCTATCATGTCTCTTCTTAGCTCAGAATTTGCTATGAAAGATCTGGGGCCATCGAGTTATTTCTTGGGAATATCTGTAACACGCCATGCAGGTGGTTTATTCTTGTCTCAGAAAAAGTATGCAGAGAAGATCATTGAACGGGCTGACATGTCCTCTTGTAAGCCGTCTTCCACACCGGTTGATACTAAACCGAAGTTGAGTGCTACTTCCAGCACGCCATATGCTGATCCATCACATTACCGCAACCTTAAAGGAGCCCTGCAATATCTTACTTTTACGAGACCCAACATATCTTATGTTGTGCAACATATTTGCCTTTTCATGCATAACCCGATGAAGGATCACATGCATTCTCTCAAGCGCATTGTGCGCTATATTCATGGCACTCTCAATCATATTGTGCATCTTTATCCGTCTTCGACAACCACTCTCATTATTTACACCGATGCAGATTTGGGTAGATGTCCGGATACCAGACGCTCCACGTCTGGTTATTGTGTCTTTTTTGGTGACAATTTGATCTTTTGGTCTTCCAAACGACAAGCTACCTTGTCTAGGTCCTGTGCCGAAGCCAAGTACCGGAGAGTTTTCAATGTGGTTTCTAAATCGTGTTGGCTACGAAATCTTCTTCTGGAGCTCCATTGTCCCGTTCCGAAGGCGACATTGGTTTATTGCGATAATGTTAGTGCAATATATCTCTCAGGGAATCCGGTTCAATATCAACACACTAAACATATTGAAATGGATATTCACTTTGTTCGTGAAAAGGTTGCTCGTGAACAAGTACGTGTCTTACATGTCTCGTCACGCTATCAGATCGCCGATATTTTTACCAAAGGTCTTCCGTTGGTTCTATTTGAAGATTTTCAGGACGGTCTCAGCATACGACGACCTCCCGCTTCGACTGCGGGGGTGTGATAGAATATTTTGTAAATATTACATAATCTTTAATTATCTTCTGTATATTGTAGTTGTATAATTAGTTATTTATTACCTTAATTTTAGCCTAAGATTATGTTTGTATTATGAATATATTTACCACCTCTTTGGAATGAAATAACCAAGAAGATATTTCTTATACTAATAAAATAATATACATCGAATGTGCAATTATTTTACAGTTTACACTAACAATTTACTTTAACATGCGATAGTAAGAATATTGTCAGCTTTATCATATTATCATCTAAGTGGTTAGTATGACTATTTGTTTTTAATTATTTTATAAATGATTTAATTGTTTAAAAAAATTATTAACATAAATGTATGACAATTAAACTTTGTTACATCACGAAATAAGTACTCCCAGTATTAAAATTTAAATGATTGAAACGCAAAGTTTAAGAAAGTAAGGGGCACCTTCTGAGTCTTGTAGTCTTTATATATATTTTATTAAAAAAAAAAATTTGGTAGTCATAACTCATAAGCATGTTATGTAGGATGATACAGTTAAAGAATTACTAAAATATAGAAGGGTGAAATAGAGGAAGTACATAGGAGTAATATATAACAGCAGTTCCTACTGTTCTTTTGTAACGGAAAATGGGGAATGTTAGTTTTGTGGGGGTGGTGGCTACAGCCTACAGGTATATAGTTAGGGATGTCCAGTGGGCCGAATCGGCCTGATCTTGACCCGCCCCGTATTGATTACCCCAAAAAAAAAATGGAACGAAAAAACAGTAGCGGAGTTCGATCTCGGGACGGGATTGAGGCTCGTCCCGATCCCATCCTGCCCCATCCCGCCCCTGGCCCGCCTCGGTCCCCTCTTTGCAAAAATAACCGTTGCAACAACGATCAAAATCCGATTTTGGTTGTTGTACAACAGCTATAACGGTCATTTTTGGCTCCCCACCCATAACCCCCCTACCCCCTTAATATTTATTTTTACCCCTAAGTTAGTATATTTACCCTTTAACCCTATTTCTCAACTATAAATACCTCATTTTTCTCACAAATCTTCCTACCATCTCTCTAATCTCTCAATCTATCTTTCTACAAGTCTACATTGCCTACTAAATATTATATTTTATTTGCTTATTTGTATCAAAGTTCAAAAATTGGGAGTGGAATTGACAACTAGCTTGAGAATCATTCATCGAGCAAAGTTTCAATTTTCAACATAGATTACACGTCGACGTTACGTTGGCGTATCTTCTTTCCTTCTTTGAATTATTATTGTTACTTAATTTTTATTATTGTACTTAATTTCATTTACTTTAATTATTTATTTGCATAATTATAATGGAACTACTTGGACGTTTGATTTCTGGTAGAGGTACTAGGGGTAACAGGGGTAAGGGTGCATCTTCTTGTAATCCTATTCCTAGTTCCGATGATTTCACTCATGTAGATGAAACTGATCTTTTTAATGTTGATATTAATAAACCATTAGATCGAGGTATAGTATGCATCTGAACCAGACTTTAATTTTGAAAATGAATTAGATGATAATGTAGATAACACACCCATTAGTGCACCTCCACCTCAGGCTCAGACTGAGTCTCAGCCTGAAACTGAAATTGAAATGCCTCATATTCTCCCTAGTATTAGTTGAGGCGCCAAACAACGAAAATTAAAATCACCTGCATGAGATTTTTTTGATAGGGACATTGAGAATTAACTAGCTAGATGTAAAATTTGGCAAGAAGTTTATAAATTTAAAACCGGAAAAGGTCATGGTGGAACGGGAGGTTTATTGAGACATGTACAAAGCATGCACAAAGCTAGGTATAACGAATATCTGGCTGAAAAATCGGGTGTGCCAATGCCTTCTGAGTCGGGACAAGGTTCACATAGTGTCCCCGACCAAGTACATGATCGAATTAACCCGATGACGGAGGAATTATAGGTCCTAAATATGATAAACACAAAGATAGAGAAAATATAGCAAAATTAATTGCGGTGGAGGGTTTGACTTTTTCATTTCATTCTTCTCTTGGTTTTATTCATTACGTTAGAGAAATGTATAATCATGCTTTTAATGGTTTTCCTAGATCAATTGTTAGAAGATACATTTTTAACTTTCACATGAATATCAATAGTATTTACATTATGCATTATATCATTTTAATGGCAAAGTGGCTATCAATTCTGATATAGGTCGAAGTACTAACGGTAATGATTGTTTAACAATTACATGTCATTAGATAGATCAGACTTGGTCTATGCAAAAACATATTTTAGCATATAAATATATTGATGATAGGCACACTGGATTATTTATTGCAAGAAATATTCATGAAATTTGTAAATATTATGGAATTACTAATAAAATTATGACTGTTACATTAGATAATGCTGTAAACCTTTTAAAAACTCGATTTACTCCATTTTTTTTTCATATTAGATGTGCATGTCATATTATAACTTAGTTGTAAAGAATGTCCTAAAACTTTTTAAAAACATTCTTGATAAAGTACAATTTGCTATAAATTTTATTTTTAAAGGTAATAAAATATAAAGACACAAAGAGTATAATTTTTTTTGTCATGATTGTGGACTACCTTATAGAAAAATCCAGAAGAAGTTTGGACTAGGTGTAATTCTTTATATGAACAACTACTTGTTGCTCACGAGTATAAAAGACCTATAACGTTATTATATAACACTCATAATCAAAGTCCAATGGATATGCTGGTAGATGATGATTGGAAAAAAATTTCGGAACTTATTGCATTTTTAGAGAATTGTTTTCTAGCTACTAAAGAATTTTCTGGAATTTATTATCCTACTATTTCAACTATGTTATTTTAATTAGCTCTAATATTTTTGTTACTTAATGAATATATGCAAAAACCAACTTACAAGCCAACTATTAAAAAAATATTTATAAAATTAAAAAAAAAAAAACTTTTTCCTATTCCCACTATATATTTTATTGGTGTTGTATTAAATCTTACTATTAAAGTAGACGGTTGTAAAGCACTTGTTGAAACGATTTATGGAATCTTAGAAATACTTCCAATAGACCCAACTGAAGAAGAAGAAGAACCAACTAACAAACCAACTAAAAAAGAAGTTATGTCTAGCATACACAATGAATGCAAAAAAATATATATGTATTACCAACAAGAAAGTGCAAATAATCAACGGCTTCGGTACCATCTTCTTCTACTTCACTGCAACCTAATAAAAGACATGTGGTTTCTGGCTTTCTGCTGCTAGTGTTCAAGACCTTAGAAATAGAATGTTTAGTGGTTCAACTTCTTCGCAAGTTAGCGAAATTGATATTTATATTTTGCAGGGTGTTAAACCGTACGAATCAATTGTCAATGAAGATGGACGTGAAGACTTGTTGAGATACTGGAGGGAGAATGAGAAGATATTTCCGACTCTATCAATGATGGCCCGAGATGTGTTGAGAATTCAAGCGTCATCAACAACGTCTGAAAGCGTTTTTTCTGCCGAAAGATTTCAAATAGGAGAGCACATACACTCATTGGCGGGAGACAGCTTGGAGATTGAAGTTTTATTTAGAGATTGGATTAGAGCGGAGCGTAGAAGGTGCGGTCAACCGTAGATCAACGAAGAAGATGACTACAACTACAATGAAATCTTGTCCGAGGGAACATGAAGCGACGTCGAACAATTTGTCCAACAACTTTCAGTTCTAACCGAAGATCCTCAAGACATTGTGAGAAAATTAGAAAAGTATGGTTAACTATGTAATTTTTTTAATGTCAATTTTACTATGTGATTTGCAACTTTTGAACAACGAAACAAAGTTGCAATTTTGAAATTGTATTACAAAAAAAATCATATTTTTATAAAATAATATAAAAGACACAAAAACAATTTTGGGATGTTTTTATTATACTATCTTGTTCAATTATTTAAGTGTCTAAAAAAAACCCGAAATCCCGCAACCCGTCCCATCCCATCCCGCCAAATCCCGGCCCCTCTTCTGGGGATGTGGGACGGGACATGACCTCTTCCCGTCCCACCTATCCCGTCCAGCCGAATCCGGATTCCGCCCCACCCCCGCCCCACCCGCGCCGTTGGCCACACCTAGTATATAGTAGTAGAATAGATAAAAAGGGGAGCATTATAACGGAAGCTAATACACGTGCGGGGGTAACCCCATCTTTTGTTGTTGTTTTTAATTTTGGTTGCTTTTCCAGGCCCTCGTGTGCCTCCCTGCTCTGTTTAAGACAATGACCCCTCTTCCTATTCTTCCCCTTTTTTTGCCTTCTAAAAAAGAGTAATCTACGTATTTCAACTACTTTTGCACGGCTCTTTTTGCTTCTCCACGTAATTCTTTCATACCCATTACGCAAAAACAAACAAACCAAACAGTGCCTATTTGCCTTTAAAGTCCTTTAGTATAGTATTATTTAGTTATCACATAGTAGTTTTTCATTTTTCGATGTGTATAGTATTATTTGTTGTTATATTTATTTTGTATTTTGTTATTTTATTATCTTACTTTTTACAATCTTACATAGAATATTTTTTTTCGCCGATTGTCTATCAGAAACAACTACTCTACCCTATAAAGATATGGTTAATGACCTTCCATAGTTTCCACTTGTGAAATTACCCCGAATATTTTGTTGCCGTTGTTATTAGATGTAACGTGAAAGCTAAAGGTCCTTTCTCAAATGACATTTTATTTTTTAAGAAACTTTCTACTATTACCCTTTCCATTAACCTTTTCCCATACAAGAAGTTAGCTTTATAGCTAGCCTTTTCAGCCATTTACCTTTTCATGTAATCCTTACATTTTAACCATATCTTTTTTTGTTATGATGAAGATAATGATTGTCAAATAAATAGTGAAAAGGAATTGGGGAAAACCGTCGTACGTGAGAAATTACTAAGTGTGAATCCACTTCAACGTCAACAATAACCAATCACTCTTTTTTTTTTTTTTTTTTTTTTTATAGTTTCTTCCTCTATTAGCCCTCACCTCTCACTAGACATCACTAGTACATAAATAGATGTAGATATTAAAGTAAATTGTTTTAAAAATATTTACACTTTAAATAATTTGTTATACTAAATTAGGTTACACTGATGGTGTAAATAATTCATTACCATAATTTCACGGTAAGATTTATTTATTGGTTGTGTGTATTACTACTAAAATATTGGATTATACCCTACTCCAACGCGAAAAGAATGGGTGATAATTAAAAGGTCTCTCTCACACCCACCCACCCACACACACACATATATATATATAAAGAATGTATCTTGAGGCTAACTCAATCCCAAAAGCTAGCTTGTAAGGTGATGATTTTTCAAGTCCATATAAGGAGTCTATGTTCTCATTCCATATCCGATGTGGAACTCTTAATACTCCCTCTACATGTCCATACCTTGTTAAATGAAGCGTGAATAATATAATTTGGGGGCCCAACATCGGTGAACAAAGAATTGAAATGAGTTTGACTATGATACCATGTAAAGAAATAGATCTTGAGCCTAACTCAACCCCAAAAACTTCTTTACATGGTATCAGAGCCAGACTCATTCTAATTCTTTGTTCACCGATGTTGGGCCCCCAAATTATATTATCCACGCTTCAGTTAACAAGGTCTGGACGTGCGGGGGAGTGTTAAGAGTCCCACATCGGATATGGAATGAGAACATAGACTCCTTATATGGACTTGGACAATCCTCACCCTACAAGCTAGCTTTTGGGTTGAGTTAGACCCAATATCCATTATTTATATATATATATATATATATATCATTGGTTAATAGCCTAAAATAAATAATAACTAATATGCTATAACAAGTTAAGTATACTAATAGTGAAAGAAATTTAATACTATCAATGTATATAGTAACTTAAATCCTTATAATTTTATAATAGTAAAATTTATGAGTTTAAGATACAGTATACTGCAGTTTAAGAAATTTGTATACCATCACTTCACCTTTATATGTTGTGCCAATTAATTATCTTATTTTCAAAATGACAAATTTCATATTTTAAAATTTTAAGTGATTTGATAGTGTACTGATGATCAGGGTGTATAACTTAAATTCCACATTTATATATATATTGTCTTCATCAACTACTATGGGAACATTGGATTCGCCCGTACCCTAACGTGAAAAGAAGGATGATCAAGATTCAAGCAAGACCTAATTAAAAGTAGTTGTGTAACCTAAATTTGATGGTTAGAAAGCTAGCTAAAGTGATAAAAAGGCTATATAGAGGGGGTCCACGACAACAAGTGAAGAAGACGTGCCACCACCAATTGCAATATGGGGCTCGATATTTTCTTCAAGAAAACTAAGCCTATCATGTCAAGTATATTTATCATTTACTCCATCATTTATCATTTTTTTTATATCCAGCTTCTCGATTTATGCCAGACTATTCAGGATTTGAGAACAGAGCAACTGATATCACCTACAAGGTCCTACTCCAAAAGAGAGCAAATTGCTCTTATCAGGATTCAAACCCACGCTGCAAGCCTCCAACTGAATTTTAAGTTCTTCCTTGGCCATCCAGCTATCCCGGATACATCATCAACTTCTTTCTTTCATGTGTGCGGGAATGGTTTAAGTGAGTATGGGTAAATGGTCCTACAACACTAAAGTTTAGCCCAACATATCACATGTTCCAAGTAGGTGGCCTTTAGATCCCCCAATTAAACCCCTTTCGTGTACATTTCTACTACTACTCTCTATAATTCATTTATCCCTTAAACATTTGTCAACATTTTGTCATTACCTTGTGTCCTTGTCCTCATTCACCCACTTTAAATTCTTCTTCAAGTTGTCTTCTACTCCAATCTCACACATGCAAACATCAAATGTATTAGAGTATATATGATTCTATGATCAATACCTTATGTCCTTGTCCTCATTCACCCACTTTAATTTCTTCTTCAAGTTGTCTTCTACTCCAATCTCACACATGCAAACATCAAATGTATTAGAGTATATACGATTCTATGATCAAGAAATATCTTTTTGTTCTTTTTATGTATAAGATCGCGATTGAATTCTTATATGATTGATAAAGAGAATAATCTTATTTTTGAGAATATTTAAAAATGGGTAGTATTTAATTAGAACATGAAAACGTGACTAAATTGGTCCTAGTTACTCTTCGGGCTAGAGATGACAACATGACGGGGCGGGGCGGGGCGGGTTTGAACTTTTGCGGGTGTGGGGCGGGTTAAAAAACTTTTTAAAAAAATTATGCGGTTGCGTGGCGGTTGAATTAACTAAAAAAATTAAGTCTTTTGAATTAACTAACACCTAAAAACCGCTGAATTCATTCTTAAAGAATCAACCAGTCCCATACATTTTTAAATTAACTGCTCATTATAATATTATTAGTAGTAGTATTACATTCAGCACACTATAGAATTCGTTTTACTATATATCACCCATCTCTACATTCACTTTATCCACTTCCTCCTCCACTCTTCCATATGTTAATATATTTATTTAACTATTTTGCAGAACTCACTATGTATACAAGAGTCGAAAGTTTTACGAGTATCAGCCCAGTAATAGGCAGGGGCAAATGTATTATTAATATTACGGTTCATGTTAGTCAAAATTAGTTAATTTGGCTTCAATATAATTGATGGGTGTGTGCTTATTCTATTCACTTTGGTCAATATATATACATGATACACTTACAATATTTTGTTTACCATTGTTTTCCTAGCAGGCATTAAAAAAATTGTAACTAAAGAATAAGAAATACAATAACGTAACTGATAATCCCCATTAAAAAAATGACTGCAGATATGAACTAAAACGAAAAAAAAGAAGCTAGTAATTCAGAAGAACTGGAAAAGAAACTGTACACAAACTTTAATTGTGAACATTGTGCAAGATTAGTCAAATGTAATAACTTTTTTTTAAATAAAAAATTACAATAACAATATAATAATTAAAACTTCTTAGCATGAAAATGAAAAAGAATTTTATGAATATCTTGTTTTACACTTTTACTATCAAATTCATTATATTCAAAAAAAGAAAAAACTAAAAAATTTATGCTAGGCGGGTTCTATGCGGGGCCGGGGTGGGTGGGTGTTGAAGCCTTCCCGGGTTTATGCGGGTTTGCCCCGCAACCGCCCTGCCCCACACCGTTTGCCATCAATCGGGGCGGAGTGGAAGAGGGGAGGGTGAATTCTTGAACGCGGAAAAGGACCTAATGAATTCGAAAGAAGTGTAGGAGGAGCCGTATGAGGTGAAAATATCATGTTTGGTTCTGTAGAGTAACAATAAAAGTAACGTATAGAGTTTCAAATCAATAGTTATAAAGTTACTATTGTATCCATTTGTGTGCAAAGTAATTGAAGACTTGTATTGTATCAAAATGTTGAGTTTGTCCCATAGTAGTTATGGGATGGGATTTGGTCTCCTTATAATCTTGGTCAATCTTCACCTTCTGAGTTAATGTTTTGGGTTGAATTAGGTTGATTCATTTCTTATTATGATAATACAATCGAACTCATCCGATTTTTTGGTTTACTCAGTATTAGACCTCTATATTATGTTGTACACGCTTCAATAGACATGCATGAGTGAGTGTGCAGGGTGTGTTGAGTTTCTCCCACATTATTTGTGGGATGTGATTTGATCTCCTTATATGATTTTGGATAATCATAATCCTCACCTCATGAATTAATTTTTAAAATTGAATTAGATCTAAAATATATTTCTTAATCAAATTGAGAGTAAGCACCTATATATTATGACAAAAGCTACATCCAACTTTTGCGTTTAATTGGACATTTAGTTGTAGTTACTCGCTAACATTGTCATGTGAAGTTCAACTTTATGATCTCTATTTCTTTAGAGCAGTTTTTCTTGTTATTACTTGTCTATCATCATTAGTTCGAGTAGTCATCTTCATAGTGTTGAAAGAAATAGTTATAAGCGTGTGGAGCCACTCCGTGTTTAACAAGATATTTTAATTAAAGAGGATATACATATTTGAAAAAGATTAAGTATATTATATGGTTTTGCCGAGCTAGCTTTAAGGGTTGAATTGGGTCCGTCCAATATCCATTTCCTTATCAAGATATCATTGTCAGACCCATCTCAATTTTTGATTTACCCGATGTTGAACCTATTATATTTTCCACGCTCCAGATGTCTAATTTTTGACGGGAAGATGTCAGTAGTCCAACATCGGCTATGGATAGAATACTTAGTCTCTCCATATTGTTTTGAATAATCCTCACCTCCTACATTAATTTTTTGGGATTGAGTTAAACTCGACATCTATTTTCTCATAAAAATTGTGAGGGGTACAAAAGGAGCAAAGGTATCCCTACCAAAAACATGACATAAATGATACACCATATAGCAAATCACTATCCCGTCTTCTCTGTCAACAGTTAAGATATTTGGAATGTCATCCTTTTCTTTATTTGTTCTAACACTCCTTGAGGGGTTAGATGCATTGTACCTTAAAGTCTAGCTAGTTGTCTTGGCTCATTCTAAGAATAAATTATATTGCCTCTTATTTTCAATGCTATGTCTGGAAAACTCCTTTATTCTGAACGTAATTCATTATTGTTCCCTGACCTATTGGTTTCGATTTGTTGGAACTTAGCTTGCATCAGAACAACTTAGACATGGTTCGATCAAATTGTGCAATCACGTTCCTGTTTTAGCCTACACTTTGTATTATGTTACCCTCCTAAGAGTATGCTGAGTTCCCACATCTATTGTGTTGATTTCCTCATATGGTCTTGGACAACCGAACCTGATGAGCTAGCTATTTTTTGAGGTTGAGTTAGATCTAATATTAATATCCATTTCTTTATCATTTTATGTCTTTTGTACTTGTATACTCTTCCATAAATACAATCGTCAAGGGGGTTACATTACCATGATATTGGTATTGGATCCAAATCTCATCACCACCAATTCTTGGGGAAAAAATCACATGTTTGGCTCACGTAAAAGAATCATACTGACATATGAATGAGCGTGTTGACTATATAACTAAATAATTCAAAATATTTTTTCTCTAATACTTTAAACGTTTATATGAAATAATCACACATTTCAACGATTCCTATATATATACAACGAAGTCTACAATCTCATTGCTAGAAAACGATGGATTGTCTTAATCTACAAATTAGAAATGCTTGATGAGCATTTTCCAACTTACATAGAAACCATTGTTTGGATTTGGTTTTGGAAAGCATCCTATTTGAATATGATTGTTCTCTCAAACTTCTTTTTGCAAAAAAAAAAAAAGAAAAATATCACGGTCAGACACATAAAAATGTAAAAAAGATTTTTTTTTAGAATATCCAATTTTTCGAAAGTTTTAATTACAATAACCAGTGCTAACAAACTTCACACAAAAGCCTCTTTCTCCGCTACTTCTTTTGTTGCACGCTAATCCATTTGTTGCACCTCCAATATTTACGTGAACATGTACTGTTGGATCAGTCTTCTGAATGCTTTTTGTATACAATTCTCTATATACATTATACACGCATGTATATGATTGTTCGCGTGTGTATATGTTTATGTTGACACACAAACACATACTCATATGTTTATGTTGACACACAAACACATACTATGTTATTGCTTATGTATGAGACTTTATATATGAATCTGCAGATCATGACTATTCAATTTTCTTTTTTGAGATGATAATTCCTTTTGTTTTCTTTTCCTTTTTTGAAACCATAGATTCTATATCTTCATTTACCCGGAATATTTGAGGTAATTGAGCACATGAGTTCCAACTTCATAAAATACACTAACACTTGGGAAGGCGAAAGAGAAATACCCCAGAGCTCTACTTGGAAACATAGTAACAATTAGTCTCAGGACACATTTTGGTCTAAAATTAGATTTTACAGTTAAAACTTCAGACATATATATGAGTCTAATGTTTAGAACTGACCAATTTTTAGATAAAAGTAACTGAAATTTGATATAATTGTCATGCCAGACTTCAAAAATGTATGAAGTTAGGTTTTGTCAACCGAGACTTCAGATGCGTATATCTGAAGTTGTTAAAACTTTATACTCACACATTTGAAGTTGACTTTGAAGTGATTAAATCTAAAATATCTATGAACTTCGATTATTCATTAAATAGGAGTCCTAAAATCGGCTATTTGTGCACTTCTCCCATAAAAGATTATTGAGTTTAGCCTGTATAAATTTGGATCAATTAACCAAATTTTTTTTTGGATCAAATCAAATTTCATTTGGGGCAATTAGCTTAGACTTTTCAAATTAAATAAGTCGTTTTAGTTTCAACACATGGTGTACTTCATGTGGAGGCCGAGCCCATGCCTTATATTCAATGACATGGCATTTTGGTCAAATTTAATGCTAGTTAAATGATATCATGTGTCCAAATGATTTAGCATATCAATTATCAAGTCAAACTAATGACCAATCGAAAGCCGCCAAGTGTTGAAATTCGCATTGTGCCCATAATATGAAACCTTATCGTATAAAGTCTTTTATTAGCTTGATAGCGTAATTAACCCACATAAGCCAATCAAAATCGCCCGAAAAAATTCATTTATAATTGGACAACCTACCTTTCCCAACTATAATTAGGAGATTACTGATAAATATCCCGTAATTGTTTGATTTGGACCGTGATATACACGGTATACATGACCGAGTATATCACAGTTTGAGAAACTTATTTTAGGTAAGGTTGTTGTATTTAATTAGCATTGTACACTTAGGTTGGCGTGGACTATGGATAGACGTTCAGTCCGGTTGTTAAACCAACTACCATTCGCATTGTTCTCAGTTTAGCTCTTTCCAAATCATGGCACATTCATCAGTTAGATGTGAAGAATGAATTCTTGCATGAGGATCTTAAGGGGATAGTCTACATGCATCAGCCTTTGGGCTTTAGAGACCCCAAATTATCCTCATCATGTCTGTTTGTTGAAGAATTCCTTATATGGGCTTAAGCAGGCCTCACGGGCTTGGTATAAACGATTTGCAGACTATGTATATACTATTGGGTTCTCTCACATCAGGTCTGATAATTCTCTGTTCATTTATCATCGTTGGACTTGCATGGCATATATCCTATTATAAGTGAATGATATTATATTGATTGCTTCTTCGGATGAGCTACGCAAGTCTATCATGACTCTACTTGGTTCTGAGTTTGCTATGAAGGACTTGGGGCCCTTGAGTTATTTCTTGTGAGTTGCTGTCACTCGTCATGCAAGAGAGTTATTATTATCCCAAAGGAAGTATGCTACTGAGATAATTGAGAGAGCTGGTATGTCCTCGTGTAAATCTACTTCCACTCCCGTCGATACTAAACCCAAGCTAGGTGTTGCGGCTGACTCACCTTACTAGGATCCCACTCACTATCGCAGTCTTGCAGGGGCACTTCAATATCTTACTTTCATGAGACCTGATATTACGTATGTCGTACAGCATGTGTGCTTGTTTATGCATGATCCTAGGGTTGAACACATGCATGCGCTCAAACGCATTATACGATACTTACAAGGAACACTTGATTATGGCTTGCATCTATATCCGTTATCGGTCTCTGCACTTGTCTCTTAAACATATGTTGATTAGGGTGAGTGTCTGGACACCAGACGCTCTACGTCTGGTTACTGTATGTTTCTTGTTGATAACTTGGTCTCATGGTATGCAAAACGACATGCTACCTTATCACGCTCCAGTGCAGAGGCCGAGTATCGAGGGGTAGCTAATGTGGTTTCTGAATCATGTTGGTTACATAATCTTCTCTTAGAACTTCACTTTCCCATTCACAAAGCTACCTTAGTGTATTGTGATAATGTTAGTGCCGTCTATCTTTCTGGAAATCCGGTTCAACATTAGCGCACCAAACATATTGAGATGGATATCAATTTTGTTCGCGAAAAGGTAGCTCGTGGACAAGTACGCGTCTTACATGCCCCTTCCATGTATCAAATTACAGACATCTTTACTAAGGGCCTTCCCTCGATTCTCTTTGAAGATTTTAGGGACAGTCTCAGCGTACGAAGACCGCCCGCTATGACTGCGGGGGTGTGATAAATATCCCGTAATTGACGATTTGGACCGTGATATACACGGTATACATGACCGAGTATATCACGGTTTGGGAAGCTTATTTTAGGTAAGGTTGTTGTATTTAATTAGCATTGTACACTTACCATAATTGTAGACTTCTTGTACAAATAGAATAGAGTTTTGAGAATAGAATAAGAATATAATTTTTCATATAATGGAAATTGTAAAATGTATATATACTCATTCATTAATGAAAATAATCAAGGAATTATTTCTTTCAATTACCTATCTTTATAGGGTTATTTAAAAGTGGAGAGAAGTCATTCAAAAATTTACAATAGGTCAATCTTCAAGACTTCACCGAAGCAAAATTGATTAATAGTTCATTCATTCTCGAGATCAACCCGAAATGCAAGTGCTGCCTCACTTTCTTGGGAAATAAATATATCACAAGGATGACCATATCATCCTATGTTCGAAAAATACACAATTTGTAGTCGAATTATGGAAAAAGATTTAGAGAGAAGAAAAAAAGGCAGCCCGATGCACAAAACATCCCACGTTAGCAGGGTTCAGAGAAAAATCAAGTAATATGCAAAATTGTACCCGTATTATTTTTAAATAAAATCCTTTATATTTGTTTAGTTTGCAATTTGATTTCTATACTTGAAAAATTTGTTGCGTTCACAACGCTAAACATATTTTTCAACTAAACACACTCATTTGATCTCCTGCTTCATAGATTGAACAAAGGACAAAGAGGAAAAAAGAGATAGGCAGGATGAGAAAATGGTTTTGGGCCATAAATAGATATGGATTTTCCTAAAGTTTCATTTAAAACCATTTGGGTGGCCCATTACTGACGACCAGGTTTGCTCTACGACTGGCCTCACTTTCCAGTTCACGAAAACTCAAACTCAAATATGGGCCAACTTGAGAGAAGGGTAGTTAGGACTTTTCAGCTCCATTCTTGATATTCTTGATTAGGGGTAGAGATGGCAGTGGATCCTGGACCCGGTGGATCCAGATCCATTTTAGAGGATATGGATCTTCAAAATTTGGACCCGATGGATCCGGATCGGACCCGACGGATCCGGATCGGACCCGACGGATCCGGATCGGACCCGGATCCATTTTTGACGGATCGGATATGGATCTGGATCTTGTATTTGAGATCCGTATCCGGTCCAGATCCGACCCGTGGATCCATTTTTAATTAAATATATTCATAACATAGAATGTAATTTTATAAGTATTTTCTTAAAAAATTTCATAATTTATGTATTTTTACATCATTTAACATATTTCTTGGTATAATTATTTTGAGATATGTCATTGATTATTACTTTAGAGAGTAAAAAAAAATTATTTGAAAAACATTGTCAAATGTCAAAATAATTAATGTGGAAAAACATATTACAAATTTTCGAAAATCCAAAGAAAATGTTAATTCAAGTCTGTCCTATTAAAATGTTGCGACGATACTATTTGCTAACCTTAACCGATTAAGATGATGAGTGAAATTTACTCTTTTATTAATTATTGTAGTTATATCTACTTCAGTTTGAACTTTGAACTACTAGCCTACCCCTACAAAAGATGCATTAAAAAAGAGGAAAACTGTGTTTGAGTTGACAATTCTAAAGAGTTGAAAAATCCTCCTAAAATTAAGTTGACAAATCCTAATATCAATTTACAAATTGCAAGCATGTAAGGTGATTTTTCAACAAGCAACCTAATTTTGCTGCTACTGATTTGGACATTCTTATTCGTACAACGAAAACAATTAATCATTTGGAAATTGCTACTGATTTTACATGTGGATCCAGATCCGATCCTTGGATTCGATGGATTCGGATTTGGATATGATTTTTATGGACCCGATGGATCTGGATCCAGGTATGAAAACAGATCTGGATCTGGATCTAGTAGGATTCGATCCATTGCCATCCCTTATTTAGGGGTGTTCACGGTTGGATTTGGATCGTTTTTTATCAAATCCAAAATCAAATCAACTTAGTCAATTTTCTAAATATTAAAATCAAATCAAATCAACTAAGTCAATTTTCTAAATATTAAAACCAAATCAAATCAAATATGATATAGATTTGGTTGTTATCGGTTTTGATACGGTTTGGTTATTCAGCTTTTTAACAATACATAAATATATATTTTTTCCTTTTTTTTCTACTATTATTTCTTCACTTAAACAAACAAATAAAGTGACAAATTTTTTATTAGGTAAATGTAACATCATTTCATTAAAATATACTAAAAACAAGTCAAATATATTTAATTATACGTATCTTATATATATTCTATGTAAATTAGAATACTCAAAAACTAAAGATTTGAAACTTTATCTTCCTATGGCACAAGAAAAATTGGCTAATCCTTATGGAGGAAAATATATGATTAAACTTCGTGAAATTCATGATAATTTAAATATAATTCAATATACTATTTATATATATAATTATAAAAATTATGTATATAATTTATCGGCTCAATTCGATTTTTTTAATAAAATTAAAACCAAACTAAATATTATCGATTTTTAAATATGTAAAACCAAATCTGAAAAGTGTCAGTTTATTTAATTGGTTTGGTTCGGATTTCAGTTTGAATTGATTTTTAACCAAATCATGAACACCCCTATTCTTGGCGAGAAGCTTTTTCCTTGGTTATCAGGGAAGTTTTTGCACGGATTTCCCTTCAAAAGCTCATCTAATGAAAATATCCAAAATTGTTTTATTCGGCATAATAAAAATTCTTTAATTATTTATCTTTGAAAACTGAATTTTTGTATCGCTCGGCATAAGTTTTATAGAAATTAAGTTTATGCGGTATACGTTTGTATAATATTTTTAAGATTACGTTAATTAAGTGTCAAAAGTTTATCGTGTCCGACATAACTTGTGAGATATTATAATATATGCCGAGTGAAATGTAAACTTTACCGAGCGCAATCTAAACTATATCGCACAAGAACAAAAGTTAAAGACCATAAATTTAAGGGACAAAAATTAAAGACCACCCAAAATAGGATCATTTGTGAGAGTGACCCTTTATCAGGGTCCAGGGTTGACCCTTCTCTTCTTTTCTTTACCCCAATGGCAAATGTTTCAGCCAGGCTCCTAACAATTTTATTCACAGATAAAAGCAAAGAAGAAACAATTATTGCTAAAAGTATTAATTTATAAATTACAGTTTAATGATTTTTTATGCTATGAAGTTACTGAAAAAGCAATTGTAAGATAAATTCCAATAGTAAAACTGGAAACACATCGTGGAAACTTTTAAAAAGGTACTTGTTTGTGACATATAATAGTTCACTATCAATGGATATAACATAAAATAGTAAAAACTCGTCTGTTATGCATATTCTTCTTGCTTTGATTTCTCATTTGATGGAAGATATACTAAAAGGACCTAAAGGGGAATGTATTGAAATATTAAAGTGTGTTGTTGGCTGCAAGAAGTAAAATAGAAAATAAGTAATAAGGATAAAGCTGCAATGTTGATATAAATTGCTCAATTATACTTACTAATTACCCTTTCCTTCTAGTTGCCAAAAATATGATTTTTTGTAAAACTTCGGCATAGCTGATATTTCCTAGTTTCTGCTAAGATAGTTACAATTATAAACTAGATAATAATCGGCCGACAGATACACAATTTTTTGCACTATTAAAAAGTGTCAACACCCTAAAAAACACTAGTTTAGTCTGATTTCTAAAATATGTACTCTCACTTTCTTGCAACTTACCACACGTTGTCGTAAAACTTTATTCATATAAAAACTATTTCTCCAATTCAATGGTATTAACATATTTTAATTAGATTAGTCTCAGATGGCGAATTTAAGACATAGTAATATAAAATTAAATCATGCACGTGTATAATTGGCCCAAATATCAATCCCTTGTTAGTTTCGTTTGACTATATGTTATTTTATAGGTGGTGTCACATGCGTTGATACTAATTACCATCCAAGTAGATGGGTTGTAAATCTAAATCTTTGCTAACTTGGAGTGGTAACAAGGGTTCTATAAATAGAAGATTAAAGACTCAAATTTAAGTAGTAAGTAATTATACTTTTAAATTTTGGTGAAAACGGTTATTTTTCTACTATATAGATATAGATATATATAAAAAAGTGAGATAAGGGGTTAGGATCGACATGTTAGGTTAAAGACTTTTAATTTTTGTTTGAGGATATCTTAGCAATTCTGTTAGTGAATTTCCTTCTCCAAGATAGGGATAATACGTTAGCTATCGTCGCCTTCTCAGTTTCAGCCTCCTCTCGAAATGACTAAATTTTCTCTTACAATTTACAGGTTAATTGGAACTAAATATTTATTTCAAGTATTGTAAGATTAATGCATTACTAATAAGATCCTGAATCCAAGATTGCAAGCTTTGGAGGTTTGTTTTCGTTGCCTTTGTTGCATTTGTGGTATTTGACTTTATGAGCAATGGCAGTTCTGTCGCTGAAGCATTATGTAGAATATAGTTGCTTTTATTTGCCATTTTTTAACCTATGGTTTCCTTTTTATAGATAGAGGTTGTATTTCTATTCAATTTTTCTATTTTTCTAATATTTTGAAGAGCGAGTTGAGAATCAGCTTCGACGTGCAGTTTTTGGCTATTAAGAATTCAACCTGAGAGTATTTTCGACCTTTTGACTATCTACTGATACGCGTCTTCCGTTGTGCAACATGACAACCAAGTAGCTGTTCTTTTTTGCCTTTTTGTTTAACCTATGGTTTCCTTTTTATTGATAGAGGTTGTCTTTCCTTTTTACTGCAGTTTTTGGTCATTACTGATAGAATATGCATATATTTCATGTGTATACCGTGTATATTGGCCGAGATATACACAGTTTCTCCTCTAGTTGTATACCGTGTATATACTTACCATATATACACGGTTTATCGTCTTACCATAGTAGTAGAAGTTTTGTACATATGTAATTATGATAGTAGTCTTGTATTAGGAAAATGTAGATTTACTTTCCATAGATATTGTATATCATGTGTATATACCTTTTACATTAATGAAAATAATAAGAGATTATTCTCTTTCATTATATCAGAAGTCTAGGGAAAATTTTCCTTCTCCAAACTTACACTTCCGCCACCCTCCTCTAAGATTCTGACGATCGGCCGCCGGCTGTACTTCTCCTCCCTCCCAAATTTTATTCCAAATCCTTCATTCTCCTCTTGTTCTTTCATCATGTCCACCACAAAGAACACGTTTCATCCAGCCCTTGCAGTCTCCAACATCAAGAACATCCCTATTGTTCTTGATATGGAAAACGTCCAATACGCGACGTGGGCAGAACTATTTAAAGTTCATGCACGCTCTCATCGAGTCCTTCATCACATCATCCCCTCGGCAACTGGCAAGGATAAGGTGCCTATCACCGATGATGACATATAGTTATGGGCAACTCTTGATGCTATTGTACTCTAGTGGATATATTCCACTATCTCTACGGACCTCTTGCAGACGATTATTGAACCCGACGCCACGGTAATAGACATTTGGAATAGGTTGCGTGATATATTCTAGGATAACAAAAATTCTTGTGTCATGACCCTTGAGCAAGAATTCTGCCACATTAACATGGATGATTTTTTTGAATGTCTCAGCCTATTGTAAGCGGCTCAAGGAGTTGTTGGATCAACTCAAGAACGTTGGCGTGCCCGTCACGAATGATCGTCTTGTTCTTCAGATGGTTGCAGGCCTATCCGTGACCTACAGTGGCGTTGGAACTCTTCTTCGTCAAAGAAATTCTCTTTCGCCATTTTACCAAACACGCTTCATGCTCACCTTAGAAGAAGTCGGATTGACTAAAAAAGGTAGCAATCGAAGCCAATTCTGCCATGATGGTAGCTCCCTCCGATGACCCTCATTCATTCTCGGACAATTCTAGCCAAAACCGTAACAATAGTGGCGGCAAAAAAGGCCAAAATCTGAAAAATTATGGCAGCAGCAGACCGGCAGGTGGTGGCGGCAGGCAGGACACAGGGCCACTGAACCCATGGCAGCAGGCCTGGGATGCTGGGCAGTGGCCCATGCCGCCCTGCCCAGTTCTAGCAACTTCGGCCAGGCCCAATTTTTCACAGGCGAGGCGAGGCGGTGGCCGGGCCGGTGAGCGATGAATGAGCGACAACGTGGCCTGCTTGGGCCTCGGCCTCAGCAGGCCTACGCTACTGCAGGCCCAACAACGATTCCGACCCCCACGGTCATTAAGGTAGCAATGCATACACCTGGATTAAATCATCCGGACGCAAATTGGTACATGGACACCGGGGCCACTTCTCATATGACATCCGAGCCAGGTAATCTCTCATCTTATTTCAATTTGAGTAAAAATCGTGGCATAATTATTGGTAATGGCAATTCAATTCCAATTCGTGGTTATGGTCACACAAATTTATCTCTCTCGAACCCACCTTAGCCTTGAAAAATGTCCTTCATGCTCATTACTTAATTAAAAATTTAGTGTTTGTTCGTTAATTTACAACTGATAATTGAGTTTCTGTTGACTTTGACCCTTTTGGATTTTCTGTGAAGGATTTCACGACGGGGATACCTCTAATGAGATGTAATAGTCGGGGAGAGCTTTATCCAATCACGAACGACTTCGAATGGACACCGGAGTGCTAACAAACTTTGAGGGACTTGAAGAAGTACTTGTCTAGTCCACCTCTGCTGCACAAACCGAAGGCGGATGAGCAATTATTCCTGTATCTGGCCGTATCCGAAGTAGTCGTAAGTGTAGTTTTGGTTCGAGAAGATAAAGGTACACAATTTACTATTTATTATGTGAGTAGAACATTAGCTAGTGCAGAGACTAGGTATCTTTATTTAGAAAAAATTGCATTAGCATTAATAACGGCTGCTAGAAAATTGAGACCATACTTTCGATGGCATCTTATATGTGTAGTAACGACTTATTCGCTAAAAAATGTAATGCATAAATCGGAACTGTCCGGCAGGTTAGCCTAATGGGCAGTAGAAATTAGCGGATATGACATAGAATATAAGCCAAGAACGGTTATAACGAAGTACAAAAGATTTGGTGGTTGTATAAAGGGCTACGAGTAACCGTATAAAGGGTTACTAATTTTTGAAGTACGAAAGATTTGGTGGCCGTATAAAAGGCTATGAGTAACATGTCATTGGATAGATTAAAATTGGTCTGTGCAAAAACGTATTTTAGCATATAGATATATAGATAATAGGCACACTGGAAGTTTTATTGTAGAAAATATTCAAGAAATTTGTGATTACTATGGAATAATTAATAAAATTATGACTATTACATTAGATAATGCTTCTTCTAATGATTATGCTATAAAACTTTTAAAACTTAGATTAATTCCATCTTTTCCTGATCATTTTCATATAAGATGTGCGTGACATATCTATAACTTAGTTGTAAATGATGGCCTAAAACTTTTTGAAAACATTCTTGATAAAATACAATTTGCTATAAATTTTATTTTTAAAGGTAAAAAAATACAAAGACGCAAAGAGTATAAAAACATGTCATGATTGTGGATTACCTTATAGAAAAATTTCAGAAGAAGTTTCGACTAGATGGAATTCTCTGTATGACCAACTACTTGTTGCTTACGATTATAGACAACCTATTACTTTATTATTTAACGCCCATAATAAAAATTCAAGGGATATGCTTGTAGATAATGAATGATTTTTTTTTTAGAACTTAATGAATTTTTAGAGAAATTTTATCAAGCTACAAAAGAATTTTCTAGTATTTATTATCCTACTATTTCAAATATGTTATTTTATATAGCACTAATATTTTTGTTACTTAATGAAGATATGCAAAAACCAACTTATAAGGCATCTATTGAAAAAATATTTAAAAAAAATACTTTTTTCCTATCCCCACTATTTATATTGGTGGTGTTGTATTAAATCAACTATTAAAGTAGACGGTTGTAAAACACTTGTAGAAACGATTTATGATTATAGAAGTACTTCCAACAGACTCAACTGAAGTACCAACTAAAGAACCGAATGCAAACTAGTATATATGTATTACCAACAACAAAGTGTAAATAATCAACCAGCTTCTGTATCATCTTCTGCTACTTCGCTGCAACCTTATAAAAAACATGCGGTTTTTGCTGCTAGTATTCAAGACCTTAGAAATAAAATGTGTAATGGTTCAACTTCTTCACAAGTTAGCGAATTTGATGTTTATGTTTTGCAGGGTGTTGTACCGTACAAATTAATTGCCAATGATGAAGGACAAGAAGACTTACTGAAATACTGGAGGCAGAATGAGAATACATTTCTGACACTAACAAAGATGGTCGGAGATGTGTTAAACATTCAAGCGTCATCAACAGCGTCTGAAAGTGCTTTTTCTGCGGGAAGATTTCAAATGGGAGAGCACAAACATTCATTGGCGAGAGATACATTGGAGATTGCAGTTCTATTCAGAGACTGAATTTGTGCGGAGCGTAGAAGATGCAGTCAACCGGAGACCAACGAAGAAGAAGACTACAACTACAACGAAATCTTGTCCGATAGAGCAGAAAGCGACGCTGAAGAATTTGACAAACAAATTCCAATTCCAACAGAAGATCCTTAAGATATTGTGAGGAAATTCGAAAAAGTATGGTTGAATATGTAATTTTTTTATTTACAATTTTACTATGTCATTTGCAACTTTTGAACAACACCACAAAGTTGTAATTTTGAAATTGTATTACAAAAAAAAATTATTTCTATTAAATAATATAAGAGGCACAAAAACATCATTGAGATGTTTATATTACACAATCGTGTTCAATTATTGAAGTGTTTGTATATCTTATATTTTAAATTAAGTGGAGGAAAAAAATACCGAGTCCCGATCCGACCCCATCCCGACCCGACCCCATTCTGGCGGGATGTGGGCCGGGATGAGACCTATCTCGGCCCACCTAGCCCGCTGGAGCCTATGTTCCAACCCTCTCCCGTCACGCCGGGACCCGCTCCGCCCCGTTGGACACCCCTACTTTATACTAAGTTGTGCCTGCCTCTGCGTAACATAACCAGAAAGAGAAACATACAAAAATAGAAAACAATAAAGAGTAAAAAAAGAAAAAGAAAAAAGCAACCCCCTAGAAACACAAAATTAAGTCACTTAAAGCAAAAATAAAGTTGTTGAATTTAAGCTAAGCAAATTAATTAATTAAGCTTCGATGAGGAACTCTTTATCCTTGTCCAATCTCTCCATAGCATTTGCTTCCAAGCTAATCTCAACATCAATCCCTCTTCCTCCATTTTTCTCCGGATACAAATACACCATCCCATCAAACCTATTGTTCGATCCACTCCGAACACTCTCAGGCTTCCCCCATCCGAAATCCACGTCATACACCTTAAATCTCGGCGAACTTCCCACCGCCACACAATTCACTCCGGCATCTTTGTACTGAAATATCTTCGGACTACTCTCCCACTCCTTGTTCCGTTCATCTATCACCTTCGCATCGTGCTTCAAAATCGCTTTCTGAATCATCCCCGCCGCGAACTCGATCGGATGTGATAGCAGCAATCCCGCCGCCGTCACCGTGAAAATCGCCTGAATTAGGTTTCCGAAGTAACTCTCGGGCATCGGCGGATCGACTCTCTTCCGGCAGTCGGCGAAGACGGTGTAGACGGTGTAGTCCTCTGGCTTGAGTTGCCTCGCACGTGTGACGGCGAGCCACACATGTGCGGAGAGTGATTGGAATGTGGAGAATGGGGTACACGGTACTTCTGGTGGGTTCGCGTTGACCTTTGACTTGATCTGGTCAATTGCTGACTCGGAGAATTTGAAGACTCTTTCGCGGAGAGGTGGGTCCACGTTGGCGGTGACGTCACCATTTGTTGTTGCTGAGTTGGCATGTTCCGGTGCTTCTGATGGCTTAGAGAGGTTAAGCTTGACTCGGGTGTTACGAGCCTTGGTTCGTTCAAGGAAAGGTGGGACCGAAATGGAGGTGGACCCACAGCAGAGCTGGGCCCAGGAGGTCATAAAGTGCCACGTGGAAGTACCGTCCAGCACAGCATGATTAAATGCTAATCCCATGGTGATCCCGTCCTTGAGCTTGGTGAGCTGTAAGCAGTTGGCCAAAATACAAAATTAAGTGATCAATGGGTCCAACAAATTAATTGCTACTACTACTATGCGTTTTTTTCAGTTGAATTTTAATGTACACAATATGACACAATATTCATCAATCAGATAAATTTTAATTTTTTTTATAAACTGATAAAATTAAGTCTGCTATACTACTGAATTGGTAATTTTAATAGAAGGATAACTTATAAGAGTTAGATTACTAAAGAATGAAATATTAAAATCAGTGGATGAAACCTATTAATTTTGGCTGTAAAATAAACACTTTTTTTTACAGCAACTATTTAAAAAATAACAGAAGGTAACTATCATAAGTATATAAATTACCTTCTATGGCAAATTAAAATCTACTGATTTCGCAACTTATTTCATCACATTAATTAGCTATCTTTTTCGAGTGGCTTATGAAATTGGAACTTGGAAAGGGAATTTGACACAGTATCATTTCCTTTGTTAGTGAAAAATGTGGATCTTTACTAAAATTAACATCTTCTTCAGAAAGATACTCCATACATGCACCATTACTAATTTCTGTGCCACCGCCAAAGCACTAAAGTCCATTAGATTTACGTAGATGTGACTAGCTGAAACTCATTCACAAAAACAAAAAATACTTGTGCATAATATTGGAGCATCAAAATATTTATCCTTATGTCGTTTATATTTATCTCTTAATTCTATCTTTTAGTATGGATTAGTCACTAGATATACATTAAGAGTGATAGAATATATGTGTATATTGGACTCAATATACACGATATCCCCTACTATGTATACCGTGTATATATTTCTCATATCTACACTGTTTCTCCTCTAATCATATATGTAGAATTCTTGTACATGCTTAATTATGATAGTAGTCTTGTATTAGGAAAAAGTAGATTTAATTTTTATAATTAAATATTATATATCATGTATATATACCTTTCACATTAATGAAAATAATCAAATGATTATTCTCTTTCGTGGTATCAGCAGTCTAGGGCAAACTTTTCCTTCTCCAGAAATTTGCTGCTTCTGTCGCCCTACTCTCGTCGGCCGAGACTTGCCTCCTCCCTTCAACTTTTTTTTCTTTTCCGAATACCTAATTCTCCTGTTGTTCTTTCATCATGTCTACCACAAAGAACATGTTTCATATTGTCCTTGCAGTCTCCAACATCAAGAACAACATCCCTATCGTTCTTGAGATGGAAAACGTCCAATACGCGATGTGGGCAGTACTATTCATAGTTCACGCACGGTCTCATTAAGTCCTCCATCACATCATCCCCTCGACAACATGCAAGGAGAAGGTTACTACCACCGATGATGAAATAGAGTTATGGGCAACTCTTGATGCTACGGTACTCCAGTGGATTTATTCCACTATATGTACAGACCTCTTGCAAATTATTATTGAACCTGACGCCACGATAATAGACACTTGAAATAGGTTGCATGATATATTCCAAGATAAGAAAAATTCCCGTGCCGTGACCCTTGAGCAGGAATTCTCTCACATCAACATGGAGAATTTTCCAAATGTCTCCGCCTATTATAAGAAGCTCAAGGAGTTGGGGGATCAACTCAAGAACGTTAGCGCGTCTGTAACGAATGATCGTCTTGTTCTTCAGATGGTTGTAGGCCTCTCCGAGGCTTATAATGGCGTTGGGACGCATCTTCGTCAAAGTAATCCTCTCCCGCCATTCTACTAAGCACATTCCATGCTCACTTTAGAAGAAGTGGGCTTGGCTAAAAAAGCAGCAATCAGAGCCAATTCCGTCATGATGATGGCCACGTTCGATGACCCTCACTCATTCTCAGATAATTCTAGCCAAAACCGTAACAATGGTAGTGACAAAAGGGTTAAAATTGGAAAAATTGTGGCAAGAACTGCAGCGGCGGCAGTGGCGGTGGCGACAGTGGTGGGGGACGTAGTGGTAGTGGACAGCCGGTTGGGCCGCAGCACCACTGGTCGCAACCTTGGGCCAGTGCACAGTGATCGTGGGGTTGGGCCAGTGGGCAATGGCCCACGTCACATGTTCTGATTTTTCCAGCCAATTGGGGTAGGCCCAATTATCCCCAGCAGCCCCATGCGACCCAGCAGTCACAGACTGTGTCGTGACAGCATGCTGGACTACTTAGGCCTCGGCCTCAGTAGATCTTCACTGAGGCGGGCTCACCCTTAGTTCTGACCCCCACAAATATCGAGGCAGTGATGCATACACTTGGTTTAAATCCTCCGGACGCAAATTGATGCATGGACAACGGGGCCACTTTTCATATGACGTCTGCACCAGGTAATCTCTCGTCTTATTTCAATTTGAGCAAAAATTATGGCATAATTGTTGGTGATGATACTTCAATTTCAATTCGGGGTTATGGTCACACCTATTTATCTCCTCCGAACCCACCTTTACCCTTGAAAAATGTTTTCCATGCTCCTCACTTAATTAAAAATTTGGTATTTGTTCTCAAATTTACAACTGATAATTGGATTTCTATTGACTTTGACCTTTTTAGATTTTCTGTGAAGGATTTCACGACGGGGATACCTTTACTGAAATGTAATAGTCAGAGAGAGCTTTATCCAATCACCACTACCACCACCACTTCCACTACACAAGCCACACCGTCAACGTTTGCCTTTCTAGTATCTTCCTTGTAGCATGCACGTTTGGGTCATCCGGGAACGTTTGTTATTTCCTCTCTTAAAAACAATAATTTTATTGAATGTAATAGTACCCGTAGTACTAATATTTTTCATTCTTGTCCGCTTGAGAAATATGTTAAATTACCATTTGTAGTCTCACATTCTAGTACTTTGTTTCCATTTGATATTATTCATAGTGATTTGTGGACAGCTCCCGTTTTGAGCTTTTTGGGCCACCGTTATTATATGTTATTTTTGGATGATTATTCTAATTTTTTGTGGACCTTTTCTTTATCTAAAAAGTCTCAAGTTTTTTTCACATTCCTAACATTTAGAGCATTCATCCGCACCCAATTTGAATGAAAAATTAAAAACATTCAATGTGATAATGGAATGGAATTTGATAATGGACCATTTCGGGAATTTTGTAACACTAATGACATATCTTTTCAATTTTCTTGTCCTCATACATCCTCACAAAATGGGAAAGCCGAAAGAAAAATTCGTATCATTAATAATATTATTCGCACTTTACTAGTCCATGCTTCATTACCACCTTCTTTTTACATCATTCATTACAAATTACTACTTACCTCCTTAGCATACTCTCTAGCTAAAATTTTTTTATCATAACAATCCCTCGTATTCTCATCTTAGGGTGTTTGAGTGATTGTGCTATCCACTTTTTTCGTCCACTATAATTAACAAACTTCAAGCTTGTTCTACCGCTTGTGTGTTTTTGAATTATCCGTCTAATCATCGTGGTTACAAATATTTTGATTTATCCTTTAATAAAATCATAATTAGTCGTCATGTCATTTTTTATGAAACCCAATTTCCGTTTGCTAAATTATATAATTATGTGTCTAGTTCTTAAATTTTTTTGGATGATGAGCTCTCACCGTATTTCATCCACCAGTGGGCCCAGCACTCCCGTGACCCAAATCTGCCAGCGGGCCCACTGCCAGCTGAACCAAATGCACACTGCCCAGGTACTGTTTCTCGGCCAGCAGGCCCACTGCCTGCTGGCCCAACTACTCTTTTCCCAAGTCCTGTTTTTATGCCAGTAGGCCCACTGCATGCTAGCCTAATAAATTCCCCCCCGTTCCAGTCTCTCGGCCAGCATGCCCAATTATATAGTCTGTCGGTCCAGTCCTTCGGCCAGCAGGCCCATTGCCTGGTGGCTAGTCCCAAGACAACCTAACACTATCCCATGTCCAGTCCACTTCTATTCCGAGTCAAGGGTTCGTTACTCGTAGCTAATAGGGTATTTTTACACCAAAATGATATTTTAATCTCAATTCTAATGTCACTAAATCACCCCTACCACGTAACCCAATGTCTGCCTTCATGACCCGAATTGAAAAATGGTCATGGATGATGAATATAATGCTCTTATTGAAAATAAGACGTGGAATTTGGTGCCCCGTACGCCTGGTGTCAATGATATTCGTTCTATGTGGATTTTTACTCATAAGGAAAATTTTGACGATTGTTTTGAGAGGCATAAGGCCCGTCTTGTAGGTGATGAAAAAACTCAACAGGTTGGCGTGAATTGTGGAGAGACATTTAGTCTGGTGGTCAAACTGGCAACCATTCGCATTGTTCTCAGTCTAGCTCTCTAAAAAAGATGACCCATTCATCAGTTGGATGTCAAAAATGCTTTCTTACATGGTGATCTCAAGGAGACAATATACATGCATCAACCCTTGGGTTTCAGGGACCCCGATCATCCTAACCATGTCTGTATGCTGAAGAAGTCCTTATATGGGCTTAAACAGGCCCCTCGGGCTTGGTATAAAAGGTTTGCAGATTATGTGTCGACTATTTGGTTTTCTCATAGCAGGTCTGATCATTCTCTATTCATCTATCGTCGTGGTACTTCTCTGGCATACATTCTGTTATATATGGATGATATTATATTGCTTGCCTCATCGGATAAACTGCTCAAGTCTATCATGTCTCTTCTCAGTTCAGAATTTTTTATGAAAGACTTGGGGCCCTTGAGTTATTTTTTGGGTATAGTTGTGACACGTCATGCAGTTGGTCTATTTTTATCACAGAGGAAGTATGCGGCTGAGATTATTGAGAGAGCTAGCATGTCATCCTATAAGTCCTCTCCTACTCCGGTTGATACAAAACCGAAGCTGAGTGCTAATTCTAGCACACCTTACGAGGATCCCTCCCACAACCGCCCGCTATAACTGCGGAGGTGTGATAGAATGTACCGTGTATATTGGACTCAATATACACGGTTTCCCCTACTATGTATACCGTAGAATTCTTGTACATGTGTAATTATGGTAGTAGTCTTGTATTAAGAAAAGGTAAATTTAATTTCCATAATTAAATATTATATATCATGTATATATACCTTTGACATTAGTGAAAATAATCAAAGAGATTATTCTCTTTCAAAGAGGTCTCTTTTAGTCAGGATAGTCTTCTTAAGAATGTGTATTTAAACTCATTCAAACATTCAATAATATATAGTTTTTTCATCACTTCTACAAGTGTTTATACATAAGTAGTGTAAAGATTAGCCCGAAAAACACTACATTAGGACTACAAGCAGATTAAAAGTCACTTATACTAAGTTATGTGTGATCTGATTGTGTAAATATTTTTACCTGCACGGCCAGAAGAGGGCGATGAAGCCCTTCCAAGTTCAAGATTTTGTTACAAGGAATCAAATCCTGGAATTTGGTTGTTCCTTCATCAGTAAGATCTGCAACTTCCATCCCTTCAGCAACAGACACAATCACCTCAACTCCATCCATGTCATCATCATATTCCACCTTAAATACTCCCTCTTCATCTTTTCCCAATTTTCCAGCCAATTGATAAAAATCTTCCAACACTAAGGCCAGTCCATCTTTCAATTTTTCCACAGTTTCCTCAAAGTTTTCAACCCCTTTATAGGTCATCAACTTTTGGTTGTAATAAAAAGCTAAGTAAGGTAAATCAAACGTTACCAATTGACACACTTTTGTTCCTAGTGGTTTACGTGGTTTCACGTTGGTTTTTTTCAAGACTTTCACTTTTGTAACCGCAGTTTCTTCCTTAGATAATTCACCTGCCATAGCTAGTCTTTTTTTTTTTTTTTTTTTTTTTGTGTTGTAAGATAGGAAAATGAGCTAAAGAGATGTGATTTACTTAAAGTGATAGTAATAAGAGTGTTACATTGGGAGCGGTTGGGGTGCATTTATGAATAACAAGAGTGTAGTTGGATACCATTTATTACTATCCTCAGCTACTGTTTTAGATGGCAGTTGAAGTAAATTATTTCTGTTTCCTTTTATTTATTTATTTATTTATTTTGTTTGCTTGTTTTGTTACTACTGTTTTAAATCAATCTGTCCCAATTTATATGACACACTTTATTTTAAGTTAGTCTAAAAAAATGACACATTTTCTTATTTGACAATAATTTAACTTTAAACTTTACCTTTTATGTTTAACGAGATGATCTATAACCATACAAATATCTTTGACTTATTTTAGAGCACAAAATTCAAAAATCTTCATTTATTTTTTAAACCCGTGCTCATTCAAACTACATTATATAAATTAGGACGGAAGAAGTATGGATTATTAATACTAACAACTACCTTACGTAGGGTCAAGGATAAACCATCTTATGTGTCGAGTAACGTATCTTAGTACTATTGAATTAAAGAGGAGTGAACAAAATCCCATGTTGAATCCCATGTTATGTTACATCATGTGATTTTGTTAAATATACATAGAATATACACGTGTATATCCTATGTATATTTGGTCTAGGAGTCTCGGTTGTGTACAGTTGGAAGCCCACGGTTTGAGCACTGTTTTGGTAAATATTGTTGTAGTAGTTTAGGGTAAATATTATATTAATTAGTGTTGTACACTTACCATAATTATAGGAGTCTTGTATTACTAGAATATGGTTTTGGTATTAGAATAGGAATAGGTTTCCTATTATGGAAAATTGTATATTGTATATATTCTCTTTCATTAATGAAAATAATCAAGGGATTATTTCTTTCATGGTATCAAAAGTCTAGATTATTTTTCTCTCTAGCTTCCGCCGAACCCTTCCTTGGATTCCGACATTGTGTCCTCGATTTCCGTGAGTTTTTTATTCTCCAACCTAAAATTCTTTCTTCCAAATCCCTACATCACCTATTGTTCTTTCTTTATGTCTACGTTAAAGAACGCGTTTCACCCTGCCCATGTTGTTTCTAACATCAACAATCACATCCCTCTAATTCTTGAAATAGAAAACGTCCAATATGCGACGTAGGCCGAGTTATTCAAAATTCACGCTCGCTCACATCAAGTCATCCATCACATAATCCCCACAGATCTTGGGGATACAGAGGTGCCTAAACGCGAGGATGATCTTAAGTTATGGACAACACTTGATACCACTGTCCTTCAGTGGATTTATTCCAATATCTCTACCGACCTATTGCAGACGTTTATTGAGCCAGACGCTACGGCGATGGCTGCTTGGGATAGGCTGCGTGACACATTCAAAGATAATCACAATTTCAGAGCTGTTACCATTGAGCAGGAATTTTCCCACGTCAACATAGAAAAATTACCAAATATTTCAGCTTATTGCACAAGGTTGAAAGACTTGGCGGACCAACTCCGCAACGTTGGTGCGCCCGTTAGCGACGATCGTCTTGTTCTTCAGATGGTTGTTGGCTCATCTAAGGCCTATGGTGGCGTTGGATCACTCCTTCGTCAAAGTAATCCTCTCCCGAAGTTTTATCAAGCCCGCTCCATGCTTACTTTAGAAGAATCCGGCTTGGCTAAAAAGGCGGCTACGAGTGCTAGTCTCGTGGTCATGATAACGTCCTCCACGAATTCTCTGGGGTTTGTTGATAATTCGGGCCAAAACCGTGCTCACGGTAATGACAAGAATACTCGGAAAAATAATGGCAAAAACCGCGAGGGCAAACACGACGTTTCCGGTGGAGGTTCCGATGGACAACATATCGGTAGTGGGCCCCGTCTAGTCAATAGTGGGCCACCGCCCCACTGGTCCCAGCCGTAGGCCTCATGACAGTGGGGCTGGGGCAGTGGGCCGTGGCCCAACAACCCTTATTTTCCAGGTTCTTCATCTGGCGGGCAGTGGGCAGGACAACCGCAGTTCAGGCCCAACTTTTAGGCCCCTCATTCCACATTCAGTGCTGGGCCGAGGCAGCAGGGGGGACTGCTTGGGTCTCGGCTTACATATGCATTCTCAGCAGTGGGCCCCACACCCACTCAAATCGATATTGAAGTCGTGAAGCACACACTTGGATTAACTCAATCGGACCCGAATTGGTACATGGACACCGGCGCCACTACCCACATGACATCCGATCAAGGTACTCTCTCGTCTTATTCCAATTTGAGCAACCCTCGTGGTATAATTATTGGTAATGATAATTCTATTCCGATTCGTGGTTATGGTCATAAAACTTTGTCTCCACCCATCCACCACTTATCTTGAAAAATACCCTTCATGCCCCTAAATTGATTAAAAATTTAGTGTTTGTCCGAAAATTCACAACTGATAATTCTGTTTCTGTTGAATTTGATCCGTTTGATTTTTCTGTGAAGGATTTCAAGACGGGGAGTCCTCACAAGAGATGTGATAGTAGGGGATATCTTTATTCGATCACACCAAGTTTCGGTTTTTTTGAGTCAAGCCTTGCCATCCACGTTTGTCGTCCTTGCTCCTTCCTTGTGACATGCTCGTCTAGGTCATCCAGGGTCGTCTATTTTATCTTCTTTAGATAAGAATAATTTTATTTCTTGTAAGGGTACGCGTAGTACTCCGAATTGTCAATCTTGTTCTTTAGGAAAAAATGTTAAGTTGCCATTTGTAGACTCTAATTCTCATACTTTAATGTCATTCGATATTATTCATAGTGATTTATGGACTTCTCCTGTTCTTAGTTCTTTGGGTCATCGGTATTATGTTCTCTTTTTGGATGATTATTCTAAGTTTTTATGAATTTTTTCGATAGCGAAAAAATCTCAAGTTTTTTCCAGCTTCTTAAAATTTAGAGCATTCATTAGAACCCAATTCGAAAGGGAAATAAAAAATATTCAATGTGATAATTGAACAGAATATGACAATGGGGTGTTTCAGAAATTTTGTGCTAGTAATAGGATCAATTTTCATTTTTCTTGCCCTCATACGTCTTCACAAAATGGGAAAGTCAAACGCAAAATTCATACTATTCATAACATTTTCCAAACTTTATTGATTCATGCGTCCGTACCCCCTATTTTTGGCATCATGCTCTACAAATTGCTACATATCTACTTAACATTTTTCTTCCAAAGGTTTGACAAATTTGTCCCCACTTCAAATTTTATATAATAAGACTCATTCGTATTCACATCTTAGGGTCTTTGGGTGCTTGTGTTATCCACTCTTTCCGTCCACCACAATTAACAAACTCCAGGCCCGTTCTACCCCTTGTGTGTTTTTGGGTTATTCATCCAATCATCGTGGTTACAAATGTTTTGATTTATCATCTAATAAATCATCATTAGTCTCCATGTAATAATTGATGAATCCCAATTCCCATTTGCTAAGGTAAATAGTCTCGTGCCGAGTTCGTATAATTTTTTGGATGATGATATATCCCCGTATATTATTCACCAATTTTCGGACGTGTCCCGCACCCCAAATCCACCAGCGGACCCACTGCCCACTAGCCCCACAGTTCTAGTCACGGTAACCAGTCCTGAAGCTGGACCAGTGACAAGAATTGGACCAGATTCCCAACCCATTCTCGCCACTCTTCCAGTGATGGGTTCCAGCTCAGTCCCGTCACCAATTTCCAATGTTGGGCCAACAAGCCCACTGCCTATTGGCCGGTTCGTCACGTGTCCCTATAGTTCCCAAAATCCACTCAATTCGTCCCTGAGTCATCGACCGGTCACTCGTAGTCAACGGGGTATTTTTAAACCGAAAAAATATTTTAATTTAAATTCTAATGTTCTTAAATACCACTACCCCGTAATCCCGTGTCTGCTTTAAATGACCCAAATTGGAAAATTGCTATGACTGACGAATATAATGCTCTTATTGATAATAAGACGTGGGATTTGGTAACCCGTCCATCTGGTGTTAATATTATTCGGTCTATGTAGATTTTTGCTCATAAGGACAACTCTGACGGTTCTTTTGCGAGGCATAAGGCTCGTCTTGTGGGTGATGGTAAGAGTCAGCAGGTTTGTGTGGATTGTGGTGAGACGTTTAGTCTGGTGGTCAAGCTGGCTACCATTCGCAGTGTGTTCATCTTGGCTCCTTCGAAAGCATGGCAGATTCATCAGTTAGATATGAAGAATGCTTTCTTACATGATGATCTCAAGGAGACAGTCTATATGCTCAGCCCTTGGGGTTTAGGGATCCCAAATATCCTCATCATGTCTGTTTGTTGAAAAAGTCCTTGTATGGGCTTGAGCAGTCCCCACGGGCTTGGTATAAGAGGTTTGCTGACTATGTTTCGACTATTGGATTCTCTCACAGCAGGTCTGATAATTCCTTGTTCATATACCGTCATGGTTCTTCCCTGGCTTATATCCTATTGTATGTGGATGATATTATTTTGACTCCCTCTTCTGATGCATTACACCATTCTATCATTACAATGCCCACTTCTGAGTTTGCTATGAAAGACTTGGGGACCTTGAGTTAATTTTTGGGGATTGATGTTACTCGTCATACATGTAGGTTGTTCTTATCCCAAAGGAAGTATGCAGCGGAGATCATCGAAAGGGCTGGGATGTCATCCTGTAAGTCCACTTCCACTCCAGTTGATACTAAACCCAAGTTGGGTGCTGCGGCTGGCTCACCGTATGAGGATCTGACCCGCTATCGCAGTCTTGCAGGGGTCCTTCAGTACCTTACGTTCACGAGACCAGATATTACGTATGTCGTACAACAGGTGTATTTGTTTATGCATAATCCCAGGGTTGAGTACATGAATGCGCTTAAACGCATTATTCGGTACATCCAGGGGACACTTGACTATGGCTTACATTTATATCCTTCGTCGACGTCTACACTTATCTCGTATACAAATGCTAATTGGGGTGACTATCCAGACACTAGACGATCTACGTCTGGCTATTGTATGTTTCTTAGTAATAACTTGGTCTCCTTGTCTGCAAAGCGTCAGTCGACATTGTCCCGCTCTAATGCAGAGGCCGAGTATCGAGGATTAGCCTATGTGGTCTCTGAATTATGTTGGTTGCTTAATCTTCTTTTGGAGCTTCATTGTCCTCTTTAGAAAGCTACCTTGGTGTATTGTGATAATGTTAGTGGCATCTATCTTTCTGGTAATTCGGTTCAGCACCAGCGCACTAGACATATCGAGATAGACATTCACTTTGTTCGAGAAAAGGTAGCTCGTAGACAAGTACGCGTCTGTTATGTCCCTTCCAGGTATCAAATTGCAGACATCTTTACAAAAGGTCTTCCCTCGGTCCTTTTTGAAGATTTTCGAGACAGTCTCAGTGTACGAAGACCTCATGCTATGACTGTGGGGGTGTGTTAAATATACATAGAATATACACGTGTATATCCTATGTATATTTGGTCAAGGAGTCTCGGTTGTGTACAGTTGGAAGCCCACGGTTTGGGCACTGTTTTGGAAAATATTGTTGTAGTATATTAGGGTAAATATTATATTAATTAATTTTGTACACTTACCATAATTATAGGAGTCTTGTACTACTATAGTAAGGTTTTGGTATTAGAATAGGAATAGGTTTTCTATTATGGAAAATTGTATATTGTATATATTATCTTTCATTAATGAAAATAATCAAGGGATTATTTCTTTCAGATTTTGATCAGTAAGGCAACTAGTTATGTGCAAAGCCGATGAATTTTTATCCTATTACATCTATATTTATCTGTTGTACAGGATAATCTATCTTGTTTTCAAGATTATTAATTTCATAATTTTACAAATTTATTTGTAGATATCTTTTGGGTGATCTGATAGTGTAATTTTTTATACTAGTATTGTATATAACGTAACCTCTTTATCGTCTTGTCATTTTCAATTGAGTTTAAATTCTATGCAATGATGATATAAAAAATATCTACAGAATCCCGATCACTTATAAAATAATTAAGAGTAAATCTTTTAATAAATAATTTATAACTTAGAAAAATAGTAAATACTATTATCATATGTTAAACTATATATAGTGTACACACTACTAGAAATAGATCAGGTTTTTCCCACCGACATTCAATGGAAAATTTGTTCTTTAATCCATGATTTTTTCACTTCATTTTCACCGAATCAACTCACTGGAAAAATGCAGACATGTTCTCATTGAAGCACTGAGAAACTTTTTAATTTTTTCGCATGAAAATACTACAATTTAGGTTTTTCCCACCGACATTTAATGAGAAATAGCCACTGAAATTTTTTTTGTGAAAAATTAATGAAAAAATAGAGATTTTTTAATAGTGAAACAAATCTTTAGGTTGTTAAAGCATATAACTAAAATCCTTTCTAATTAATCACATGGAAATGGACAATCACTAAAACTGGTGTGAAGTTGGGGCACTGGCCGTCATTAATCGATATAGTACAAGTTCAAGCAAACTCCACGTACACTAAAACCTCTATAACTAAATATCTTTGAGACCTGAAAAATTATTATCTTATAAGGGTTATTAATTTATCGATAAATAAATATTTTATTAATTTATAGAATAATTTTTATTTTATACATTATATTTCTCAAATTAAACAATTAATTTTTATTCGGTAACTAAGAAAAGAAAATAAATAAACAATTAATTAATGATGGTGCATTGTATCTAAGTTTATTAATCTTGTCAAAAAGAAGTTTATTAATCTTGGGTTGACGTGATTCAAAATAGAATGCATGTACATTAGAATATGAAGTGTTGTGAATTGTTTCAAGTACACAATATAGAGTTTATAAATAAACACTTGTACTTTAACTTTATATACCAAAATATAAAAATTCATATATTATATCTTCTCTTCCATGACTACTCATTTGAAAGGTGTAAAAAAGTCTACGCTAACTGATGAGATGAGAAAAGCATTATGTGAGTACAAAAATAAAAATCATCAAGTTATGTAATTTTAGGAAAGCATAAAGTTTGAAATAAAAATTGTTTAGAAAGCGTTTTATTTTATGAATTATATATGTAATTTTCATACGTATTTAATGAATTATTATTTTATATTTTCAGTGGACCTCAAGGATTTTTTTTTAAAATTATTATCTTATGCATTTATCGAGGTTATTATTTTATCTCATTGACCCAAGCCGGGACCGAAAAAAATTATTATTTAATTGAGATTATTAATTTATCGAATATTTATTTATCAATGTTTTACTGTATTTAGCTTTTACCTGTTGATTTTATTAACAGTCAACAGTATTATTATACAACATAAATGATGATATTGAAAGGCCCTTCAAACCTATCCAGTTTGGCGTTTTAATGTGATCAAGCACTCTGTAGTCAATGGCCACACTTGGTAGTGTACGGAGGTTAAATAAGAGAACTTTATTAATACACTGCACTTTTCTAAAATAATAATGTACGGCTAATGTGTTATACTTTCTACCCGTACAAGTATTAAGTAAATTTGCTCACCAAAACTTAAATAGATATAAATAATTAAATCATATTTTGGACGGATCATGAACTAATGTATATACTTCAATCGACTATTTCATTGGACAACTATTGTTTTCCACTAACACAAGTATTGATTTGTCCATCAAGACATAAATAGATAAAAATAATTAAATCATTTAGTTTTTTTTTAAATAATAATGTACAGGTCATGAACTGATATATATATAGTTCTATTATTTGTAACTTCCACTAGCACAAGTAATGAGTAAATTTGCTCATCGGTCTTATATAGAAATAATTAACTCATTTAATTTTTCTTTTCCGCTTATATTAGGATATGAACCCTAGTCTTCAAAATTTAATCTCATTTCATTAACTACTATGTGATACATTGAATATATCTGAAAGAAATAATCCCCTTGATTATTTTCATTAATTGAAAAAGTATATATACAAGTTACAAAATAGGAGAATCCTATTCCTAAAATCTTATTCTACCATAATTCTAACTCTACAATTATGGTAAGTGTATAATCCTAATTTAGGTAACAAATACATTACAATATACTACACATATATTTTCCTAATATACAATATTCTTACATTGTCTATTTCTGTATATTGTTACCGTGCTGGGCCGCCACTGCTGGGCTGCTGGAAAGCCCACTACCGAAATACCAAGCACATTGCCCGTGATATACCCTGATGTATATTGGGTGTATATCACATGTATATTGCCTTGTTTAATACACCCCCGCAGTCATAGCGGGCGGTCTTCGAACGCTGAGACTGTCCCTAAAATCTTCAAAGAGTACCGAGGGAAGACCATTTGTAAAGATGTCTGCAACTTGATATCTTGACGGGACATGACATACGCGTACCTGCCCCCGAGCAACTTTTTCACGGACAAAGTGAATGTCCATTTCGATATGCTTAGTGCGTTGGTGCTGAACCGGATTACCCGAGAGGTAGATGGCACTAACATTATCACAATATATTAAGGTTGCCTTCTGAATGGGGAAATGAAGCTCTAAAAGCAAATTACGTAACCAACATGATTCTGAGACCACATTAGCTACCCCTCGATATTCTGCCTCTGCACTTGAGCGGGATAGAGTCGCCTGACGCTTTGCGGACCAGGAGACCAAGTTGTTGCCAAGGAATATACAATATCCTGACGTAGACCGTTTGGTGTCCGGACAACCACCCCAATCCGCATCTGTGTACGAGACAAGTGTGGATATAGATGAAGGATACAAGTGCAAACCATAGTCCAGTGTCCCCTGAATATACCGAATGATGCGTTTGATTGCATTCATGTGCTCAACTCTGGGATCATGCATGAATAAACACACCTGCTGAACAGCATACGTAATATCCGGTCTGGTAAAGGTAAGATACTTGAGGCCCCTGCAAGACTACGATAGCGGGTCGGGTCCTCGTATGGTGCACCTGCCGCGACACTAAGCTTGAGTTTTGCATCAACTGGAGTGGAAGTTGACTTACAGGATGACATCTCAACCCTCTCTATGATCTCAGCAGCATACTTTCGTTGAGACAAAAACAAACCATCTGAGTGACGCTTGACGGCAATCCCCAAAAAGTAACTCAAGGGCCCTAAGTCTTTCATAGCAAACTCAGAGCTGAGCATGGCCATGATAGACTGGCGTAATGCATCGGAAGAGGCAGTCAAAATGATATCATCCACATACAACAGAATGTAGGCCAAGGACGAACCATGACGGTAGATGAACAAGGAATTATCTGACCTGCTGTGAGTGAACCTAATAGTCGAAACAAAGTCAGCAAACCTCGTATAACAGGCCCGTGGAGACTGCTTAAGCCCATATAAGGACTTCTTCAATAAACAGACATGATGAGGACGGTTGGGATCCCTGAAACCCAACGGCTGATGCATATAGACTGTTTCTTTGAGGTCACCATAAAGGAAAGCATTCTTGACATCCAACTGATGAATAGGCCAAGTCTTTGAAAGAGCCAAGCTAAGCACAATGCGAATAGTAGCTGGCTTGACCACCGGACTAAATGTCTCCCTACAATCTATCCCAACCTGCTGAGTCTTACCATCACCCATAAGCCGCGCCTTATGTCGAGCAAATGAACCATCTGAATTCTCCTTATGAGCAAAAATCCACATAGACCTGATAACATTAATACCATATGGACGGGGCACCAACTCCCACGTCTTATTGTCAATAAGAGCAGTATATTCATCAGTCATAGCAATTTTTCAATTAGGGTCATTTAAGGCGGACACAAGATTACGGGGCAAGGGGGATTTAGAGAGATCAGAATGTAAAGTAAAATGTCTTTTAGGTGTAAAAATACCCCGCTGACTACGAGTAACCGGTCTATGACTCGAGGAAGAATTGAGTGAATTTTGAGAATTTGCTAGGCTCGGGACGGACTGACCAGTATGCAGTGGGCCTGCTGGCCCAAATCGGTAACCTGAAGCATCCACTGGACCAGTTCCAGAATTGGGTGGGATCGGCCCAATCTTTGGGGACCGATCCAAGAATCGGAACGTGGGACAAGATACGGTGGGGCCAGCGGGCAGTGGTCCCGCTGGAGAGTTTTGGGTGCGGGAGATGTCCGAAAAATGCCGAATAATATACGGGGATATTTGGTCATCCAAAAAATTATACGACCTAAGCTCGGGAGTATGAACTTTCGTAAAAGGAAATTGGGTTTCATAAAAAAATGATATGGCGATTAATTATGATTTTCTTGGAAGATAAATCAAAGCATTTATAACCACGATGATTAGACGGATAACCCAAAAATACACACGGAGTGGACCGAGCCTGAAGTTTGTTAATTGTGGTGGATAGGAATAACGGATAGCACAAGCACCCAAAAATCTGAAGATGAAAATAAGAAGGGTTCTTATTATATAGGATTTGGAGGGGGGAAGAATATGTTAGACCTTTGGACGGAATTATGTATGTTGCCATTTACAGAGCATGATGCCAAAAATATGGGGGTACGGAAGGATGAAGTAAGAGAGTGCGGACAATGTTATTTATGGAACGAATTTTGCGTTAGGCTTTCCCATTTTGAGAAGATGTATGAGGGCACGAAAAATGAAAATTGATCCCATTATTCTCACAGAACTCCCGAAACACCCGATTGTCATACTCTTTGCCATTATCACACTGAATATTTTTTATTTCTATTTCGAATTGTGTTCTAATGAATGCTCTAAATTTTATGAAGACAGAAAACACTTGAGATTTATTGGCAATTGGAAACGTCAATAAAAATTTAGAATAATCATCCAAAAATAGAACATAATATCGATGACCTAACGAACTTAGAACAGGATACATCCATAGGTCGCTATGAATAATATCAAATGGCTTTGAAGTATGAGAATTCGAATCCACAAATGGCAACTTAACAATTTTTCCTAACGAACAAGATTTACAAATTTGAGTACGACTCGTACCCTTACAAGAAATAAAGCTATTTTTATCTAAAACTGATAAAATAGAAGATCCCGGATGACCAAGGCGAGCATGCCACAAGGAAGGAGAAATGACTGCAAAAGCTGACGGCAAGGCTTGACTCGATGGACTGAAACCGGGCATGATAAGATAAAGATCCCCCCTACTATCACACCTCATGAGATGACTCCTCGTCTTGAAATCCTTCACAGAGAAACCAAAAGGATCAAATTCAACAGAAACAGAATTGTCAGTGGTGAACTTTCGGACATACACTAAATTTTTAATCAATTTGGGGGCATGTAAAGTATTTTTTAAGATAAGGGGTGGATTGGGGGGAGACAACGTTTTCTGACCATAACCCTGAATTGGAATAGAGTTCCCCGAGGGGTGCTCAAATTGGAATAAAATGAGAGAGTACCTGAATCGAAAGTCATGTGAGTAGTGGCACCGGTGTCCATATACCAATTTGAGTCCGGTTTAGTCAACCCCAATGTGTGCATCGCGGCCTCGATATCGGTCTGAGTGGGGCCTGCTGCGTGGTGGGCTTGCCGAGGTCGGGGCCTAAGTATTCCAGACGGGACTGAAGTGGGCCGTAGCTGTTGGAACTGGCGCTGTTGGGCCACTGGACAGTGGGCCGCCACTGTTGGTTGCTGGGCCGGAAAGACTGGCCACCCCACTGGCTGCAGGGGCTCGCTGGGTAGTAGGGGTTGCTGTCCCACGGCCCACTGCCCCAGCCCCACTACCACGGGCCCCACTGTTGGGAACAGGGGGGCGGTGGGCCACTGTTCACTGGACGGGGCCCACTGCCTGCTTGATGACCACCGGAACCGCCGCGTTTGCCCCCGCGGTTTTTGTTATTATTCTTACGATTATTTTTGCCGCCACCATGGGTATGGTTTTGGCCCGAATTCTCAACAAAACCCGAAGAACTTGGGGAGGACGCCATCATGACGACAGGGCTTGCTCCGGTAGCTGCCTTTTTTGCCAAACCGGCTTCTTCCAAAGTTAGCATGGAGCGGGCTTGATAAAAAGCGAGAAGAGGGTTGCTTTGACGAAGGAGAGTTCCAACACCATTATAGGCCTCCGAAAGGCCGACAACCAATTGTAGAACCAAACAATTATTTGTGACAGGTGCGCCAACATTACGGAGTTGATCCGCCAACTCCTTGAGTTTCTTGCAATATGCAGAGACGTTTGGAAATTCTTCCATGTGAACGAGAGAGAATTCCTACTCGAGTGTGACGACACGTGAATGTTGGTTATCTTGGAATATGTCACGCAATCTATTCCAGATAGCCACAGCCGTGGTATCCGGCTCAATAATCGTTTGTAAAAGGTCAACCGAAATAGTGGAATAGATCCACTGGAGAACGGTAGCATCAAGAGCAATCCATAACTGAAGATCCTCCGCGGGAAGAGGTGTAGTGGGAGGAATTATGTGATGGATAACTTGATGGGAGATAGCGTGAATTTTAAACAACTCCGCCCACGTCGCATATTGGACGTTTTCCATCTCAAGTACAATAGGGATAATGTTCTTGACGTTAGAAACCATGAGGGCAGGATGATAATTGTTCTTAGACATATTGAAAGAACAACGAAGGAGGGGAAATTTGGTAATAGTAAGAGAGATTTTGAGAGCGGAAGACAAATTTTGGAAGAGAAAACCCGAGGGGGGGGGGGGGGGGGGTCGGCCGAAGAGTGTACAAAATTTTGGGAGAGAAAATTTTGTTAGACCTAGTCTCTTGATACCATGAAAGAAATAATCCCCTTGATTATTTTTCATTAATTGAAAAGGTATATATACAAGTTACAAAATAGGAGAATCTTATTCCTATTCTATTCCTAAAATCTTATTCTACCATAATTCTAACTCTACAATTATGGTAAGTGTATAATCCTAATTTAGGTAACAAATACATTACAATATACTACACATATAGTTTCCTAATATACAATATTCTTACATTGTCTATTTTTGTATATTGTTACCGTGCTGGGCCGCCACTGCTGGGCTGCTGGAAAGCCCACTGCCGAAATACCAAGCACATTGCCCGTGATATACCCTGCTGTATATTGGGTGTATATCACGAGTATATTGCCTTGTTTAACAATATCAATTCACTACTTTACCTAGCTCAAAATTAATCAACCCTCACATTTTGGGATTCTGATACTCACACCCTAACAATGAACACCATAGAGTTCATTTTTTTTTTTGTAATGGAATATTTATGGTTTATGGTGTCATGTGGAGACTTTTATTAGAAGGTAGCAAATGTAGACTGTCCGTCAACCAGAAATGTGGTGGTATGAAACGTACCAAAAATGAATGCACTGGTTGGTACCGTTAAAACCATAGACATAATGATATGGCTAACATTTTTGCCGCATAGTCATTTTCATTATCGTGAAAGAACCTGAGCATTTAACTTAAGAAGAAAGAAATGAGTGAAAAAAGTGTATCTTTATAAGCCTCTTAAAAATCCTAGATCATGTATCTGAGTGTCTATTGACCCGGTCCATCACACTTTGAACATCGCCATCGACATTGTTGAAGCCCTATTAAAACGGCTCTACTTTACGGAAAAGATGTTTAAACTTTAAAATAATATGTTCCCACTTCTAAATATTCTCACATAATTAGCATAAAAATCAGATAATCTTTTACAGTAACTATATATAGATAAATTGTAAATATAAGCTAAAAGAACAAAAAATGACGGGGGTGTTTAGTAGGAAGGAAAATGATTTCCTAGAATTTTTTTTAGAAAATAAGTGAGTTTCTTATTAATTATTTTTCAGTGTGTTATAAGTATGTAAAAAAAATATTTTCGCAAGAGTATTTATATGTAATCTAATAAAATAATATGGCGGGATGAGGCGAGAGTAAGGGTGAGGGGTGAGGGGTGAGGGGTGAGGGTTGAGGGTTGAGGGTTGGGAGGAAATAATAAATTTAAAATGTCATTTATGAAACTTGTTTTCCTTGCTTCGACGTGGGAAATCATTTTCCTAAAAAATCTTTTCACTTTTGACCCATCAAACATGAAAAAATTAAAAATATTTTCTAAAAAATATTCTCCTCATACGAAACACAACCTGAATGTAAACGGGACATCTGTGATACAAACCATACGACTCTAGTAAGTAAATTAGTCAACAAGACAAAGCACAATCAGGAAACAAGTCACCTTACTTTTTTTGGGTATTACAAAGGATTTGCAGGAAACGGAAATTACAAGTAACTGCTTATGTAAGAATTGAAATTATAATTCAACTCTAAAACTGAAAATTACAATATAACAACAAACTGAAATTACTATTTTGTTGATCAAGAAAAGCTGGAAAGTTGTTTTTCTTTGAGTCGAGTGTGGCACTCTGTCCTTAAGACAATATTGCCCCGTATGTATCCTTTATACGTCATGGACAATTCGTCTCCCAAGATAAAACAGCAATGGAACTATTGAGCAAAGGAAACTCAAAAGCTACCGTGAAGAATATTGAATAACGAAATGATGCTTGGAAGATTAGGAAGAAAGCGCTTTGCTTTACGCTTTGTGCATTTTCGTGTATATCAAGTGTGCCTCAACAATGGTGTAAGGGGTGTTTATATAGGAGGAAGAGGACTGTTTGATCGCCTCCATAACATCCATTATTGGCCAAATAATGACCATTATGGAGGTAGTAGTAAAGCCACCAAATAAATGGAGAAAATTGCCAACGGATTGGCCATTATAGGAGGTGTAATTCAGCCAAAATAAATGGGTGAATTGAGTCTTTGGACGTTTTCGTTCGGGACCGTCGAAATTCGACTTTACGAAAACTTCGGGGACCAAAGCGTACATCTTGAAACTTCGGGGACCAAACCGCACATCCGAAAGAATTTCGGTCCAAACCGCACATCGAAACACGGGATCAAACTGTACTTCTGGCAAAGTTTTCTGGCCCAAAAAGATAATATCAGAAGGCCCACAGCCTGTGGGCCCGGAACCGGACGGGCGGGCGGCGGCGGCGCGCGTGTGGTCTTTCCTCGAACCGAAGCACATCTAGGTCCTCCCTCCTTTAAACACATGGGATACCCCTTGGGATCCCAAACCCCAAACCAACTTCGAGTCTTATATACACAACAATTCTTTCTTCCTCTACCGATGAGGGAGAATTGATCACACACCACACTTTTCCATCCTTCAAACACCTTACTTCGTGAACCAATATCTCTTTCATTTCTCAATGAAATTTGACGATTCTTGGCCCTACGGTTATCTACGTACTTAGTACATCATGCATGTGTGAAGAACCGGATTCTCCAACATACTTAACACTAGTGTTTAAGCCGTTAAAGTTGGTCGGTCGCAACTCCCGCCAAAAGCTAATTTCCAACAACTTTTTCATCAGAAAGGTATATAGGCCTCAACACAAATCATGAATATTATGTATCATTATTTTCAATAACTTGAATTTTAAATTGAAGAAATCCCTAATTCGATCAACAACAAAAATGTCGGCTATTCAATTATGTGAAAGAATAAAGTGATCAAACACATTAATCACACAGCTACCCCAACTAAATTCGGACAAACCTAATTCCATGTGAAAGTTTTTCACTACGGTGCAAATGTTGCTAGTTTGGTGTGGTCATAAATTTCCACATCCACCACTGTCTTGTCCATAAAAGCCATACAATTAATAATGGCATAAATAAGTAGATGTCTTTTGTTTTCTTTCCTTAAAAAAAGCTTTTTTTTATATATATATTCTTTGAATGGAAAAAATAAACATTCAAGCTAACAGTCGCTATTTTTTGTTTAATGAAAGCTACATGAAATTAAATAATTGTTTAAATTCCCGTCGCTATTCTTTGGGTAACAAATATGGACCCGAGTTCATAATTTCGGTAATAACTTGGTTTCTAGCCCTATTGATGGTCATGAAGCACGAGTACAAATGTTCTTCTAATTCATCCAAATGCTCCACAAAGTTTGCATAATTCTTCTTCAATTGACGCGCCACTTCCCCACTGGCTTGTAGCTGAAGCTGAAGCGGATCACCACCTCGCTCAAGCCAAAATCGAACTATGACTTGCAAGTCTTCTAACTCAATATTTAGCCGACCCACTAGTCAGCTTATAGTGTCCAAGTCTCTAATTAGTATGTACGCCCCTTTTGCGGCTATGTCCAGCTGAGTCGACCAGCTAGCCAGCTTCTTAGTAGACATCAGCCGGAAAGAAGCCACTGTTACAACTGGAGCCGCAACTAGCAATGCAAGTGCATGAGTCGTTACAATTACTATGAGCGAGACAGTTAAAGACGTGACAAACACAGCTGAACCACGTTTGAGTTTGTTCATGAATCTGAGTTTGGCTTTGGTCTTGTCTCGTCTAAGCTCAAGTCGTTTTAACAACAGTGAACAATTGGCTTGAACGGTTTTAAACCGAAGTGGAGAAGATGTATATGAAACGAGCGGGTTAAGGGAGTTACATAATTTAGTTAATCGGGTTAGGATCTTGGGCATGGGGTTCACATGTGAATATGTTGTTTTTTGGAGGGAATCTAAGGCTAATTTAAGTGATTTATATTTAGAACGGGTACGTTGCACATCTTTTAGTAATAAACTACTAAGTAAAGAAGCCTCAGCAGTTTGTGAGAAATATTCGGATAGTAAAGAGTGAGTTTCCTGATGGGTTTGGATCAAACCCAGGATCCGAGTTACGGTGGGTTGATCCGGATCCAAAAGATGCTCCACGAAAAGCCGGTAAGAGGGAAGCCGAGCAGCTGAAGTGGAGCCCACAATATTGGTAGGGGAAGAAATTTTTTCAGCTAAAGCAAGGACACGTGTCCAAAAGTCAGCGTAGGATTCGGTTCGAAAGGCATGGGCATATTCCTCTCTGAGGTCCAATTCCATCTGGTCTGGTTTACTGCTTTGGGCCTCTGCATGCAAACCCAAACAAAAAAAGTTGAGTTAAAGCTTTGAACATTACATAGGGTCATTAACACTTTTGTCCCTATTTTGTGCTGGTCTTTAATTTTTACCCTCATAACAAATAATTTTTTTGCGGACATATCCCACAAGTTATGCACCACAAAAGTGCAATTTTTTCCATTACATAGCAACCCAACAAGGTTTACAATAAAGCATAACCTTAAACTTTACATTTTATAATTTTTAGATAGAATATCACTATTTAATCAATGAATATATAAACTATACAGTGAGTATACATGAATGGTGGCTACGATCTATTATGGTTAGGTTTGAAATGTTTCTTCAAATACCTTTTTTTTTTGGGTGTGTTTTCATTTGAAAATCTCTAACACCATAGCAAGAAAAAGGGAAAAAGGAAAGAAAATGAGATATCAAACAAAAAAGAGAATTAAGTGAAAGGGTTCTATCCATATGGGCCTTGTCCCTGGATCTAGATTCATCCTGACAAGGCCGAAGGAAAAATAACGGCCTTTCATGGGCTAGAGAACAGAGAGCGAAAAGGCTGAAGTGCATAGATACCAAAAATTGGATTACTATTTAAATCATATTCATTGTGAGTAAGAATTTGAAAATTATTCTATTTGAAAACAATTTAAGACATGCGGTGTCTGAAGTTAAGTTTGACAAAACCTAACTTCAAGCAAATGGCTGAAATTTAAACAAAAATGATTGAATTCAATCAATTTTGCTTTTGCCCGAAACACATGTATATATGATTGAAGTTCAATCATTTTATTTGAAGTTTGAGTTTTTCAAATCTAACTTCAAACACTACATGTATCTGAAGTTATTTCAAAATGAGTAAATGCACAAACAAATTTAAAAACCGAGTACAAACTAAATAGTGGTATTCAAAAAGGATATACTGTGAATTTTTATTGGGGAAAATTACAAGAGTTATAAAGGTCTGCTGCAAAATCCATATAAGTTGGACTGATGCCGGATTCAAAATTCCACTCTCATTTCTAATATCCCATTAGTCATGACTCATGAGGTTACTAAGATCTAAATACATTATCAATAGGATTCCAATTGTGATATCTTAGACCACTATCCATGTAGTAATTTGAGAATGAAATAACTAATGAGTTAATAATAATAAAATCCCCAACAATCTAATCCAATTCCACATTGATGATTGTATTTGTACTAACACAAAACACGTGCCCAGGCCCCAGCCAGGGGACCAGAAAGTAGATATATATAATCGGATGAGTTGTTGGCTACAGTTTTGTCCCAACTTGTAACATGCAAAAAACATGCTACTCTTGCTATCATCGAGATCACAATGTTATTTCATATAAAATTTGAAATTAAATTTATTCAACATTTAATTATGAGTATTAGCTAAAAATAAGATAGAATTTACACTAAAATTATGATATTAACTATTTCTTATAAAATGTGAAATTATCTATCCTAATTATAAATCTAATTATATGTAGAGTAACGACCTACACTAATTCTCTTTCTTTTGGCAAATCGTTTTGTGATCACAAATATTTTATGAGCTTTGTTCACATGGTTCTTTTAAAAACCTATCTTTTGTGTACTACCCCGACAACTATATGTGCATCAAATCAAAATCGGATATTATGAATCAAAGAAATCAAGAAAACTTAACATAAGAAGCTTACCATTCCATGCAAAATATTTTCTCAATACTGGACGAAATTTTATCTTCATTCTTCTTAGTCCTGCAGATGGAAAACTCAAAGAAGGAAACTTCTTTACAAGTAACTTTTCAAAGATGGGAAGGAAGCAGAACTTTAAATTAAAGAGAGATATTCAACTGTTATAAAAGGTAATGGAGAAAGGAACCTCATATAATGATTAAATGCTATGAGTATATTATCTGTTTTATTTTGCTTTAAAAATAAGAAAAAATATCTGTACGTCTAAGATCTCATTAGGGGACTTGCATTGCAAGGGATTACCCATTGCCCACAAATATCCCTACATTTTCTCTGATTAATCTTACAAGGCAACTAGCTAGAGAGCGCCCCTTCAATATCAACCACAATTATATATTCTCATCATGTTTGGAGTTTACATTGGAGAATCACAATAATTGGTGAAATGTGAGCCACGTTAAGAATATTATTTTTAATTAAGGATATTCTGCCCATAGTAACGTATTCCTAAGATGTAGCTAGTAAGTCTAGCCACTTAATGTATGTGAGGGTAAGGCAAGGAACTCTGATGTAGCTAAGCAAGAATTATCTGCACTGAATATTTATACTTAATTAATGGTTGTATGACGTGTGTCTAAATATACATCACTATCACTTAATTATGATTAATTAATATGTATTTTTACTTCATTATTTCACTTAACCTTAGTAACTTGAATTGGTTTGATGTAAATATAGTATTTACCGAGTAGCTATCAGGGATCAAAGTTTCAAAAGCCAAAAAAAAGAGATTTTCCAATAAGAAACAAGTTGGTTGAGACACAGGATGATAGAGCGGGTGGCCGTCTCTCGGTACATTCTGTCAACTCAATTTTAATACTAAGGAAGTTGCTCATTGAGTGAGTAAGAAGTTCAACTACAGAGGGTAAAAAGCTGAAGAGAGTACTAATAACTCTCTTCTATCCATACAGATAAACTAGGAACTCGTTAGTACAAATTGTTGGAAATTAGCCTTTGGCGGGGAGATGCGTCCACCCATCTTTGATGAATTAAACACTAGTGTTTCGCATGTTGGAGACCTTGTCTCTTCGCACATGCATGATCTACGAAGTGAGTAGATGACCGTAGGGCCAAGAATCGTCTAATTTCGTTGAGAAATGAAAGAGATATTGGTCCACGAAGTAAGGTGTTTGAGACATGGAAATGTGGTGTGGGACAAATCTACCACATCGGTGGGAATAGGAAGAATTGCTCTCTATATAAGTCTCTAATGTGGTAAAGGGTTTGGATCCCCAAGGGGTATCCCATGTGTTTAAAGGAGGGAAGACCTAGATGTGTTTGGGTTCAAGGCTAAGCCCACGCGCGCCGCCGCCGCCCGCCCGTCCCGTCCGGGCTGTGGGCTGTGGGCCTTTCTGATATTATCTTTTTGGACCAGAGAACTCTGTCAGATGTACAGTTTGGTCCCTGAAGTTTCAATATTTACAGTTTGGTCCCCGAATTTCGGAGACTTTTTCGTAAATATTGGATCGCATTTTGGAGCATTAACCAGCCATTATTTGGTGATTAATTCCTCCATTAACAGCCATTACTTGGGGCATTTGGGCGGCCTTCTTCAAGGCCTTAATAGCCATTACTTGGTCGTTTTAATGACCTCCTTTAAGGGCCATTACAGCCTTGTTTGTGGCTGTTGGACAGCCCCTCCTCATGCTATATATTGAGCTTCATTTGGCTGAAAACGAGACTAGAAAACGGGAAGAAAATTGAGCGACAAACGGGCAGAAAATAGCACGGAAAGATACGAGAAAAATAGCTTATTTCGATCACGAAATTCGCAAACCGGTGGTTTGTAATTTCGCAAAAACGATGGCGGAAAAAAAGTGACCAAACCCTCACGTATACACAATACATACACTACCGAGACACACTATATACACGAGAGACAAAAGAGAAGAGTAAAGAGAAACTCTTCCTTCCTATTCCATATCTTGACAAGTCGAGTCATATTTGTTTTCTTCGACAGGCTCAACCTATTGGCTTTGTAGTGTTGAGATTATAGTGTTGTTTTATCTTGGGAGACTATTGCCCGCTAACGTAAAAGCATATATACGGGGCAATCTTGTCTTAAGGATAGAGGGCTATCCTCGACTCAACACACAACGTTGTAACCGTCCAGATTTAGTTATTTCTTGATTTCAGGATATCAAGATTGAAGACACAACAAGCTTGCGGCAGTTCTCAACGTTGGCTTTGCTAGGTGATCAAGATTCAAGACACAACACCCTTGCGGCAGTTTTGAAGATTGACCATTTATTTATCCTTTCGAACATTTGTAATAGTTATTACTTCCCGTACTGCTTTATAAAGTACCATAGAAATACCAACAATTTAAGACAAGATTGTATTGTAATACTATTAGTGTTCGAAAGATGTCGGTCAAAAGTTGTGTGACCAAATCTGGATATGGCAATGGTTTTCTGGTAGAAGAGAGTGATGATGATGAACGTGTTCATGGTGTCACCGCTACCAAGATCGGTGGGAACAAGCGCTCTCGAGAGCCTGAGGATGTCAACTGGGACAAGAGGAGAAGACCGAAGATGTACTTCTATCTTGCAGCAGAAGGCCTGTATCTATCCCAAACAAAAGATCCGAATAATGGTGAGAAGGAAATGGACACTCAGTCTGATGAAGTGACTGAAGTGAGCCAGAATTCGAAATTGGGATAAGTAGTTTTTCTTACTTGTCAAGAATAAAGATTAAATTATGTCTGATTAAAAATGGATTAAAGTAAGGAGGAATATGAAAATAATTTATATTCCTTACGCTTTAACAAATCAGAAGTTTAATCTCATCTTCTTTTCCGTTTAAAGATTGGATTTTGTAAACGACTTAAAAAGATCCGTTCTTTTAAGTGTAGTGATTAAAAGTGTGTAAAGTAGGTTCGCACATACGATGGAGAAAGATCCACTAACTGTGCGAAAACTCGTTACCACTCTTAAGTAAGCGCCAAGAATTATCTGGGCACCAATCTTAACGGAAGGAGTCTAAAAGTTAAAGATGTAGAACCTGTCATACTATTTGGCAGAAGATCCTTCATAGGATGATATTGGACACTCAGTCATACAAAGCCTCCGGGCGACTGGAGTGGGCCAAAATTCTTTTGATATGATGATATTGGACACTCAGTCATATAAAGCCTCCGGCGGCGGAGTGGGGCGAATTCATTTCATAGGAAAAGTAAAGGACACCTAGTGTGGTGGGCCGAGTTTCCAGGTCTTAAATGATCGAAGGCCTAAAGAAAGGCAAGAAAAGAAATTGGACACTCACCGCCAAAGCAACCGGGAGTGGGCCGAGCATCCGGATCTCATATGATCCGGTTACGCCCTAACCACGGGCAAGAGGTTGTTCATGTGAAGCAACGCCACCTCTAAAATTCAAAGGGGCTGGAGAGGTTGTCCTCAATAGGACTTCAAGGAATGGATCACTCTAAAAAGAGGTGATACATGTTCCCTAACTTGGTTTAAGGGACGCTGTTGGTCAAGCTAGTTTGAGACTAGTCCAATAGGTCTATAATAACTAAGAATGGTACAGTACGTCTGTAGCCAAATGAATGATATATTTGTAATCCGTGCATCTATGCCATCATAGATTAAGACACGTTAAATAGCAAGTCATTCAAAAGCTAAAGATGTTGAGATTGTTGCCTTCTGTCGACATAAACCCTCAAAATAAATGTGAGGTAGATGAAGAGGCAAAATCACCTTTCCAAATTCCGTCAAGGGAATAGCGAAAGAAGCACCGCTCCTCTAGAACTTAGTCACACCTAATTGGGTGATTTGAAGTTTATACAAAATAGGGGGGAGACAAGTACGTTGTGATCTTCATTGATGATGGTACAACGTATGGAATCCTTTGTTTGTTGAAAAGCAAAGATGAAGTTGTTGAAGCAGATAAGCGCTACAAAGCAGAAGTTGAAAATCAACTAAGCCTACGGATTGAGAAATTCGTAGTGATAGAGGGGGAGAAGGTGAAGCATCGTTCATTAAACGACTGTTCATTTCTCACCTTAGTCCAATGGTGTTAGCCAAGCGCAAAGTCGTACGCCCAATTTATGTGGGGTTGCTTGGTAAAAGTTGGAATAATGAAACAGGTCAAGTTGTACCTAAAACTGTAGATTACATATCCACTGGATCTGCAAATAACAGTAGTGTTGATCGCCTCTTGGCGTCAAAGAATACGAATTCTTTGAAGATAGCTTTCCTTGAAAAAGGAAAAGGGAGTAATTGCTCAAGGTTAACAAGAACCCGCGAGGCTTTCGATTGTCCGGAACTAGACGTTCCGTATCTACTGAGACTCGAAAGTTGCGGCTATCCGGAACTTAATATTCCGGATCTGAGAACTCGGGGATTCTAGATGTTGAACCGAGAAGGAGCAAAGAGGGGACAAAGACTTGTTCCATACCTTCTAGCTTGTATGGTTGAGAATAAACCATTGACAATTAACAAATAATTGTTATCTCCAAAAGCGCTGCTTTGGAAAGAAGCTAAAGAGAGAAATATATTTCATCATATAGAACCATACTTGTGTAATGGTTGATCTTCCTCCGGGAAAAGAACCTTTGGGTTGTAAAAAGTGCTCCCCTGTGAGTAGCTTCACATCCAGGGCCATTGTAATCTTACATGGCATGGGTGTTGAATTAGCCTTCCCAACCGTAGAGTTGAAAGAAGAGAATCAGACTTGGTTTGCCGGACTGTTGGGCTTCTTCCTGAACTTTCATTTTGGTCCCTGAAATGTTTACATTTTGGTCCTGAAGTTTCAGATAAAACAGGAACAATGAATCTGACCACAGAAACATTGACTCTGAAGTTAGAATGCCAACAGTTGGATAATCAACAGTCTAAAAGTAAAAGTCATATTGAAACAAAGTCTCGATATGAAAGATATGGGTATCACAGATGACATCTTTGGAATTGGATTTCTAAGACATCTAACGGACTGGTCGATAGTTGACGAGTCTCGTTGAAGCCACCAATGGATATGAATCATAGAACTGATTGGAATCATGGTGCACCCATAGCAAACAAGGAGCGATATGCTCGGGTCACGTGTAGTTCAATGTATTGTACACACTACAACCGACCCGGTATCGTCTTACAAAGCGGATCGGTTGAACTAAGGTTCATCGATGATTTCAATACATGATCAATAGAAAGGCGTTAAGTCGGATATGACGATATCCGAATTATTCGCTTATCTACGATTATAGTATTACGGATGTCCGGCGGTTACGGGAGAACACGGTGATGCAAACCGGACATCGATCGAAGAACACCAAAGCCACAAGCAAATGTGTATGGTGGGTCTTGGAAAATCCTCTAAGCAAACTTGCATCGGCCGATTCATGATGGAATCGGAGTTTATCGCTTTATACAAAGCATGAAAGAAGTTGAGTAACTTCACGGCTCCTTAGAGGACGTCCCTTATTGGGAGATACACGTGTCTTCGGCAGTTATACATCGTGGCTAGCCGGTCGGCTTCGGGAAGGACACGGATGACGGCGTCTAGACATATATTTTAGGATCCGTCGGAGACATAAGACCGTATGGCGGTTGATCATCACGGGTGTCACATCCTTGTTTACTAACTAAGGGACTATCCGGAGATCAAGTGTTCGCACTGTCTAGGGGAATTGGCTTAAAACCCAAACAATACGAACCTTTGCGGTGGAAACCCAACCATACTGATTGGAGATCCCAAGAATTTGGTTCAATGGGAAAACTAAGCGGCAAAAGGTTCAGTTGAGCGCTTCGGTGGAAGCAAGAAGCACTTCGGATGATGATTTCTGTACGGAAACATGAATCCAAAGCTGTTCCCGCGATAGACATTAAAGTGCTGCCTGCATGGTGGGTAAAGGTTAAGCTTCCAAAACTTTTAAAAGATCCTCAAACGGTTGAGGTTAAAGTTGTGGAACTTTTAATGATTCCTAACACTTGTGAAGTGGGGTATAGCAGATACCTTGTAGGAGATCACCTATTTAAGTGCGAGGATGGCCGACTCAAATGAACGCACTTAAGAATCCAAGTGTGTCCATGGCCACAACGGACAGAAACGTAAGAAGGAAAATGAATAAGAAGAGTTATTGTGTTGATATCGTTGTCTTGGCTTACATTAAACACTGACGGTTCAAGACATCACGTTCACCGCGCAGTAAGTAAGTCCGATGGTATTCAACTAGGGAAGGTTCAAAGCGTAAGCTACCTCTCCCGATGCAATATCTTTTCGCCGAAAGATTGTCTGAAATGTAGGCACCTTGTGCGTGCGCCACAATCTCTCTTTCATAGAGGGGATTGTTGGAAATTAGCCTTTGGCGGGGAGATGCGTCCACCCATCTTTGATGAATTAAACACTAGTGTTTCGCATGTTGGAGACCTTGTCTCTTCGCACATGCATGATCTACGAAGTGAGTAGATGACCGTAGGGCCAAGAATCGTCTAATTTCGTTGAGAAATGAAAGAGATATTGGTCCACGAAGTAAGGTGTTTGAGACATGGAAATGTGGTGTGGGACAAATCTACCACATCGGTGGGAATAGGAAGAATTGCTCTCTATATAAGTCTCTAATGTGGTAAAGGGTTTGGATCCCCAAGGGGTATCCCATGTGTTTAAAGGAGGGAAGACCTAGATGTGTTTGGGTTCAAGGCTAAGCCCACACGCGCGCGCCGCCGCCCGCCCGTCCCGTCCGGTCGGTCGGTCCGGTCTCGGGCTCGGGCTCGGGCTCGGGCCACGGGGCGTGGGCCGTGGTCGTGGGCCTTTCGATATTATCTTTTTGGACCGAGAACTCGCCGGATGTACGAGTTTGATCCCCGAAGTTTCATATGTACAGTTTGGACCGAGAATTCTTTTATATGTACGATTTGGTCCTCGAAGTTTCAATATTTACAGTTTGGTCCCTGCAATTTCTGGAGACTTTTTCGTAAATATTGGACTGCATTTTGGAGCATTAACCAGCCATTATTTGGCTGATTAATTCCTCCTCCATTAACAGCCATTACTTGGGGCATTTGGGCGGCCTTCTTCAAGGCCTTAATAGCCATTACTTGGCGTTTTAATGACCTCCTTTAAGGGCCATTACAGCCTTGTTTGTGGCTGTTGGACAGCCCCTCCTCATGCTATATATTGAGCTTCATTTGGCTGAAAATAGTACTAGAAAACGGGAAGAAAATTGAGCAAAGACAAACAAAGAAAATAGCACCGGAAAGATACAGAAAAATAGCTTATTTCGGTCACGAAATTCGCAAACCAAATGGTCGTAATTCGCAAACCGGTGGCTGTAATTCGCAAAAACAAGTGGCGGAAAAACAGTGACCAAACCCTCACGTATACACAATATATACACTACCGAGACACACTATATACACAGAGACAAAAGAGAAGAGTAAAGAGAAACTCTTCCTTCCTATTCCATATCTTCGACAAGTCGAGTCATATTTGTTTTCTTCGACAGGCTCAACCTATTGGCTTTGTAGTGTTGAGATTATAGTGTTGTTTTATCTTGGGAGACTATTGCCCGCTAACGTAAAAGCATATATACGGGGCAATCTTGTCTTAAGGATAGAGGGCTATCCTCGACTCAACACACAACGTTGTAACCGTCCGAATTAGTTATTTCCTGAATTCCGGATTATCAAGATTGAAGACACAACAAGCTTGCGGCAGTTCTCAACGTTGGCTTTGCTAGGTGATCAAGATTCAAGACACAACACCCTTGCGGCAGTTTTGAAGATTGACCATTTATTTATCCTTTCGAACATTTGTAATAGTTATTACTTCCCGTACTGTTTTATAAAGTACCATAGAAATACCAACACAAATTAGGAACAAGAACAATAGAAATTGAAGTAGTAGAAGGAAAACAGGATGTTTTAGTGTCTTTACAAAAGGATATATAACAATTACTTACTCGTCTTAATTTTAACTTTAAACTTCTCATTTTGCTTCATCCGTATCAATACGGAATGGTGTGAGGATGACTATGAGAACTAGGATTCGTGGTGGAGCTTGAAGTCAATGATGATCCATGGAGCACATTGACCACATTTGTGGAACTTCAAGGGGCCTCAAATGGATATCTTCACACCTCACACTACTTTATAATGAAGGGTGAGATTTTGAAGATCAATGTGATGATCAAGCTATGGGAAATAGCATGGAAGGAACAAGAGACAACTCACTCAAGTTCCTTCACCCGAGACTATGCCGAGGAGCTCCAAGTCATACGAGTCGTGTTCATGCAAGGAAAGGTCTTGTAAATCCTTGAGGGACTAAACTTAGTTGAAGAAGAGAAGCATGGGATTGGATGAATATGTCAAGACCGTAAGGTGATTATTTATACAAAAAGGTCATTCTTTAAAGAGAAAGTCATTATTCCTCGAGAAGACCATCAAACAAGGCTCATACTTCATTAAGGATATTTTGTAATAGCTAGTTAGTCTTCTTAACCTAAGTAGTATAAATATTGCAATTGTTATTTCATTAGTTAGTTTTTGATGTTGAGATGAAAAATCTAAATGAGTGATAGTTTGTTTGGTAGAATTAGTGTAGTACTAATCTAGTGATTAATGTTTAGTGATAGTTGATTATGGTGGATTCTATTGTTGGCTATGAAACTCTTTTTTTATTGATTTTCAATAGAGTTGTTCATTTGTGGATCCATTTGGATTACTCTTTGTTAAAGATCAAATAGTATATGCTCTTGGGGTTGATTCTAATTGGGATTGTTTAGGTTTCATATACCTAAGTTTACTCATAGAATCATTACTCTTTGGGTCTTGTTTCTATCCTTCTCTTCTCATCTCAATTTTCTTCACTTCTCATCTTTGATTTCTTCCTATCTTTAGATTTTGCGTATTTGTTGTTCGAATCCTTGTCTTTCCCAAGCCGGATCATTTCTTGGGATGGGATAGTGTAATGATTAGACTCTTGACTTGGGTTGATTTTGTTTGTGATGTTGCACTTAGCCGTGAGGGAGATCACTTGTTTCTTGACTTAAGGGGAGATATGTGATTCTTGATTGCTAGGACCAATGAGAACTTGCATGTGTGTTTTTTCTAAATACATTGGGTTCCTTAATTTACCCTTTTGTCAACATGTTTTGAATAGCCAAGTGTCTTTGGAATTATTTGGATACTTACACTTTCTAGATCTGTATGATGTTTGGTTATATCATAAAAGTGAGTCATTTAGTGTGTTGATTACATGCTTTACTTACTTTAGGTATTATCACTTGTCTTATGATGATTACCTTATGTGTTTTGTGAGGGGGCATGTACTTATTATCTCCTATATTTTGCAAGGTTTTCAAGAAGGGGAGGATGATACAATCCCGATGAGCACACATAATTCAAGATACTTTATTCGAGGCTGAGCCAAGGAACTCCGAGCCTTACAAGCTATGATGATGCAAAATGAGACTTTGGAGACCTTTGAGGAGCTTCATAGAAGAGCATATGATGTGTGGATATGCTTGATCGCATGAAGTGAAGATGAGATGGAAGGAGACGATGGTGGTTACTAGAGATGGCAGTAGATCCTGGACCCGGTGGATCCAGATCCGTTTTATAGGATATGGATCTTCAAAATTTGGACCCGACGGATTCGGATGGGACCCGGATTCGTTTCTGACGGATCGGATCTGGATCTGGATCTTGTATTTGAGATCCGTATCCGGTCCAGATCCGACCCGTGGATCTGTTCTTTATTAAATATATGCATAACCTAGAATGTAATTTTATAAGTATTTTCTTTAAAAAAATCACAATTTCTGTATTTTACATTCAGGTTTGGAGTAATGGATATTGGAAATTTTAGGAAGAATTGGCTGGAACATCAATTTTATTACTCCACTAATCATCCTCAACTTCCATTCTCACACCTCTTAGTTTCCTTGAATAAATAAATTAACCAGACCTCTTAATTTATTCTATAGATATAAATTAGTGTTGTAATATATTTACTTTCCATGTTTGCTTCAATATGACTTTAATGCCTTTCTACTCCAAAATGGTTAAATGAAACAACTTCTTTAAATACCATGCATTCTTTAACATACTCAAATTATCTCTTGTTTACTTATTTAATTTTCTATCTATCATACTGAAAAATACATTTTGTTACAAGTATATGTACATGTTTCTCAGATTTAATTAGGTCTTTATCATTTTAAGAGGTTTTCTAATTTTTTTTTGCTGTTATAGAATCAAGGAGACATTCATTTGTCTACAGCTATATAGGGAGGTCAAAAATGTCATCGTCCAATTCTCCATGTGCAACATGCAAATTATTGAGTCGAAAATGCACTCAAGAATGTGGATCCAGATCCGATCCGTGCTTCCGGTGGATCCGGATTTGGATCTGATTTTTATGGACCCGATGGATCCGGATTCGGATTTGATTTTTATGGACCCGATGAATCCGGATTCGGATCTGGATCCAGGTATGAAAAATGGATCTGGATATGGATCTAGTAGGATCCGGTCCAGATCCGATCCGTTGTCATCCCTAGTGGTTACTTATGAAAATCGAGTATTCTTTAAAGTCACGCCATCATCCTAAAGAAGGCAACCAAACAAGACTCTCACTTCATTAAAGGCATTTTTGTAATAACTAGCCTAGTAGCATAAATACTACACTTGTTATTTTCATTCCTTAGTTTTTGATTGATGTTGAGATGAATACTCTTAAAGAGTGATAGTTTGTTTGGTAGTTTAGTGTAGTGCTAATCTAGTGATTAGTGTTAGTGATAGTTAACTATGGTGTATTCCATTGTTGGCTATTGAAATCATTTTTCATTGGTTTTCATATAGAGTTGTTTATTTGTGAATTTAATTGATTAACTCTTGTTGAACTTCAAATAGTATATGTCCTCTTAGGTTGATTCGATTGGGAGGATTTGGATTTCATATATCCAAGTTTGCCCATAAATCCTCTTTCAGATCATGGCCTTGGTATAACTTGTCTTTGATTGAGATTTCGATTGAAATTCTAATTGGTCTTGCTTCTATCCATCCCTCTATTCTCATCCCCAATTTCTTCTATTCTCATCTCCAATTTCTTGCTATTTTAGTTTCCTCATATTTGTTATTTGAATCATGTCTTTCACAAGCCGGATTGTATCAATCCGTTTAATTTAATTTTAAACTTTTTATTTTATCTTTAATGAGATGATTTATATTCACGAGTTTAATTAATTCTGTATCCAACAAACACTACTACATCAATTGGGATGCATGGATAGTTTTCCAGAATTATAAAGAAAATAGGCAGATTTGGGAAATATTTTTCTGATTGATAATCTCTTCTACACTGTATATGTATTTATACTAAATTCCTAGCTACAGTACAAAATAATAATCATAATGACCTATACAGCTGTACAATTTTGTATTGGCTAATTTTATCTCTAAGGAATATTTGGTGTGGCTTTGTTCTTCAGACTTGGGCCATCAGTTGTATGCACGAAATCAGGCTCAAGTGTCCTATGAGTCTTTTGTATATTATGGCATCGACTAATGGATCTCCTTGTTTTGTTGACAGTTAGATGCTCGGATCAAGGGGTGAAGAGACTTGCCTTAGGTGTGTGCAATCAAACTCAGACAAAAGCTCAAGGGTGAACTTTCTCTGGCTAACAATCAGACCTGTGGTTCACGCACAATTTCAAGGCCAAAGAAGAAATGTAAGTCTCCTAAGTCCTTTATTTGAAACTCTGCATGTAAAAAATCCTTGATCTTGTTCAATTCATTCTCATCATTGCCAGTTAATATTATGTCATCCACATACACACCTAAAATTGAAAATGAACTCCCTTGATGCTTGAAAAATAGAGAGTAATCATTTAGTGATGATGAATAACCTTTGAAATGCAAGGCTGCTGCAAGCCTTGCATACCACTGTCTAGATGTCTGCCTTAGACCATAGTTTTGACCTTGCTACTTGATTAGGGTGATTAGAACACATTCTTGGAGGTAGTTTTATGTAGACTTCTTCTTGCAAATCCCCATGCAAGAAGGTATTGTTTACATCAAGCTGTGAAAGGCTCCATCCTTTCTTGACTGAAATGGCTAGAATGCACCTGATTGTTGTCATCTTGACAACTGGTGAATAGGCCTCATTAAAATCAATTTCCTCTCTTTAAATGTCACCCCTAATCACCAACCTGGCCTTCAGCCTTTCTATTGATCCATCTGATATCTGCTTCACCTTAAATACCCACGTACATGGTAGTGCCCTTTTGTCACTAGGCAAAACCACCATTTCTCATGTTTGGTTTGCCTCTAGTGCCTCAATTTCAGTAGACATGGCCTTTTGCCAACCAGGATGCATACTAGCTTGAGCAAAGCTTATAGGTTCAGTAATAGTAGCAATAGAAGTGAGCAAGTGCTGATTAGAAACAGATAAAGCAGTGAAGGGAAAAATAGATAGATCAGTTAGATAGACTGAATTGCAAAGATAGTCATCTAGATAAGCAGGCCTTCTGTGATCCTTCTCTGATCTTCTTGAAGCAAGAGGTTCTGGTCAGTCATCAAGTTCAGGTTGTGGTTCTTGAGGTATATTTATCTCAATATGTGCAACTTGGTCAACTGGAGGCAAACGGTCATTGAGAGGTGGAGAAGGTGGTTCATTTTGAAGTAGAGGGTCTTCTGTAGGTTGAATAGGAATAGGTTAGGGAATGTGAGGTGAAGTGTCACTATCAGATAAAAGATGTCCTCATTAACAGGAGTTGGTGAACTGGCAGGAGTTGTGGAATCAATAGTGGAAAAGGGGTAAGTATGTTCATGAAATTGAACATCCCTTGAAACAAATACTTCTAGATTTAAGATCCATGACCTTATATCCCTTCTTGTCATGTGGATATCCCAGAAACACACAGGGCAAGGCTCTAGGCTCAAATTTTCCTCTAGATTGAGTAAGGGTAGACACATAGCACAAACACCCAAAGCTTCTAAGATAGGAATGGTTGGGTGGAACACCAAACAATAGTTCATAGGGTGTCTTTCCTTTGAGAACAGTGGGAGGAAATCTATTTATTAAGAATGTTGCAGTAAGAACACACTCTCCCCAGTAATGAAGTGGTAATTTGAATTGGTGTAGCAAAGCCGTTGATGTCTCTAAGAGATGTATGCTTCCTCTCAACAACAACATTTTGTTGAGGGGTTGCAATACATGAGGTCTGATGGATTTTACCCTGAGCATTGTAAAATTCAGAGATTATGGAACCACCCTCTAATTCCAAGGCATTGTCAGATCTTATCCCTTTGACCTTAACCCCAAATTGTATGTCTACCATAGCCAAAAAAATGCTTTAGCATAAAAAATGCATTGCTCTTGGTAGTTAAAAGATAAGTTCATGTTGCCCTAGTATAGTCATCTACAATAGTCAAGAAATACTTATAACCATTGTGAGTGGCTGGTTTATAGGGACCCCATGTGTCAATGTGGATTAGTTCAAACTTGTTTTTAGTCTTAATAGAACTGAGGGGAAAAGGGAGCTTTGTCTGCCTTGCTAAAGGACAGATCTCACAAGGATATTCGACACAGTGTGAAGAAGAAATGAAACTAAACTTTTTCATTGAATTGAAAGGCATGTGCCCCAATCTAATGTGCCATAAAAGTACATCAGACTGGGAGCTGACAGGAATAGATAAAGTACTAGAAACTGAAATACATTGGCTTAAAGAAACACTAGGCTTAAAAAAGTTCTTAGGCTGATTGATATTTGAGGATAAAAGATAAGACTCCATCTATTGCTTCACCAAAAACCAGAGGAGTCTTCAATGAAAGGTCCTGCACAAAACGAAGAGAGGAAGAGAAACTTAGAATACATGAGAGAATTGCTTGCTGAATTTTTGAACAGAGATCAAGTTTATCCTGAAAGAGGGAACCAGTAGGATATTTTTCAACACTAAGTCTGGGAAGATAGTCACTGTTCCTGCATGAGTAACCTTTACTCTAAAAGAGGTAGGTAATTTAATGAACAAGGTGTAAATAAAGGTGTCAACTGTCAAGGTAGTGAAAAACTTAGGATGAAAAGACATGTTCAGATGCCCCTGAATCAATGATCCATGAGCTAGAATTGATGAGTGAGAGATAGGCTACAGGATTATTGAATATGTTACCAGCACACTGCACCACTAGCAGTTGCATCTGATGATGTAGATTCTTCTTGACTGAGATTCCGCATTTGCTGAAGCATTTACATCATGTGCATCATTTGGTCTTGTGAAAAAGGGCTGGATTGAATGTTCTGCCCAGATCCTGTTACTGCAACATTGCTCCTTACACCTTGAGGCTTTCCATTCTTTGTAAACTTAAAACCAATGATCCTAAAGCATTTGTCCACACTGCCCAGGTTTCTTGCAATTTGAGCACACGAGATTTTTCTTCCCTCTAGACTCAGCACCAAAAGTCCTCCTGTCCCATAGGATACTGCTGTGTAGCAAGAAAAGAACTAGAGTTCCCAGGGAAATTACCATTCATGTAGCTTTTCCTTTGTTTCTCATCTGCATCAAAAGATAAGTCAAATTCACACAAGGGAGAGGTGACATCATCAGAATATTGCTCCTTCTTGGGGCATAGACATCATTTAGCCGCATGAGGAACCGGACCAACCTTTCATCATGTAGTGACTTGTTCATCTTGTCCTTTCCTCCACAGTTATAAACACATGAACAAGTCACCTTTGTGTACAGTGTGTCAAGTTCATCCCATATTTTCTTCATTTTGGTATAGTAACATGCAATATTTGTTGATCCTTGGACTAAATCTGCAAGTTGTTTCTGCAGGTGATAAAGCATGGCTATATTTGGTTGTCCTAACCTATCCTCAAGGTTTTTACAGAGATTTTTTGCTGATTTTGAGTAGATACACCTCCTGCAATTTCCTTAGAAAGGGAATTGAGCAGCCAGGAAGTGACCATGTCATTAGCTTAAAGTCGGGTGAATCTGGTGCTGAAACAATAGAACAAGCCTCAATGTAACTGAGCTTGTTTTTGGTTGAAAGTGTAAACGTGTACAATAAGTACACTACTGAGCTATGATACAATGTAAGACATATATTAATCTCCCTTGTGGAGTCTTTCTCATTAATATCAATATATATAGTGTACAATATACAACCCTAATACAAGAGGAATCCTAATCACAATACAAGAAATCCTAGTTTACCATAATTATCTATCACTAAATATACTTACAATAGATGGGATATATACTAATTATGTGTAGGGATTGTAGTGTACTTATTGTACACGTTTACAGAAAGTGCTATAAGCACAGATCTTCTCCCAGCTCCATCAAAGGGATTCAACACAAGGGTCATCCCTGGTGAATCTGAGGCATGGAGGAAATAGGGGGACTGGTCTGGTCTAGATCCAGTGTTTTCTTCATTTGTGATAGCCATGAGAATGAAGAGACTTGTGATACAAGAAATTGAGAGTAAAAGAAGCTGATGAAGATGATTAGAACAAGCGCTTTTAGAGCTGTTCTGATACCATCCAACCGTATTACTAAGTATTCAAGTGCGACTACCAATTCATAACAATAAACTCTCTTACATTTAGTCCTCCTTAAACATGATAAGTATTTCTTGCGTTTTGCATATGAAAACAAGGTCTGTCATTTATATTTTATCGTTCTAGCTTTAGAATTAGTTGTTCAAAATATATTTTCAAATTGTAACATAATAAAACTTTACCTAATTATACGATCTAATCCTAATTAAGTTCCAACTTTACGTGCTACCTTATTCTTGAAGTTCAAAACTATACTAATTTCAATGTGTAGGTTATATATGCAACTCCAAAACCATTTGTTTGCAACTGATGATTGAGATTTACGGAGAGCTTTGAAGTTTTAGGTCTGTGATTAGTTGGTCGCCAAGATCAAAGGGTGTAAGCTTATAGCTAGGTAATGAAAACACATTCAACCACCTCCCTCTTTTTATAGTATTATTTTGGATGTGGGAGCAGGTGCTGAATCTGCTCTTATTATTAGTATCAATTCTTTGGGAGCTGATGTTGTTTCAATTATGGTTCTTTTTCAGGAAATCTTAGTTTTGATCAGTAAAGCTAGATTATTCGTAATTGCTATGTTTTCGTGTTCTTTTTATGAGCATAACTTTCGCTTCTTTAATCATGTTTTAATTACGGTGCATTCGTCTTAAACTGTGCTTTTTTGTATTCTTATTGTATAGGTCAGTGATTATTGAGTGGTTTGTTCTGTGCTCTCATTTTCAAAAGATAAATTAGTTTTTTTCAGAATATAGTTTAAATTATATGTTGGATAAAATTCTAATATTTCTCTAATATGGATTTGCATGAAATTCTAATTTCAACCAAGTTTCAATTTTTCGGATATTATGTCCTGCATATTCTTTTAAGTTTTAAACTATACCAATTCTATATGTTTTTACGCCTCATTGAATTTTTTGATAATAGGTTTCCAACCATTGCTGCAGGCAGTCGGGCATTGAGCTTTCTAAAAGTAACTAATTTCCTTCATCATATACATCTTTCTCTTAAAAAATTATTCTTGAATTTTCAAACTATAGCAATTTCACATGGTTTTTCAGCTATTTCTCGGCTTTAAAAGAAAATATTATACTAATATTTAGGGGGTCTGAAGCTTATAAGAGTTCCGGATTCTAATTTGGATCACTCGACCTCGCTTAAATTGACAAGCTAGCGTGACCACTTAAGCTTTGAGCTAACTGGCTGCTTCGTCAAGCAGTGTCATGTAATAGTAATAGTATATGTACGTATTGTGGAAGGTGGGGAATGACATAGTTAATGTTAGTTAGAAAAAAATACTTAACATAATACCTATTTGAAAACATGAAAAGTAAAAACGCTTCAGCCATGTATGCATTATTGTAGTTCATAAATGCACAGCAAAATTATTACGAGGAAGAAATTTCCAGATGGCTAGTTCTCTAGACCCTGGATTGGTTGATATTTTGTAGGTGGGGTGAGTAAGAAAATCTGAATTTAATTTTTTCATAAAATCAAACATGTCAACTTCTTGGTTAGCAACATTATTTAAGTTATCTTTAGTACCGCATAATAGTGTTAAAACATTCAAAATGGGCAAGCACTAGGTCAGAAAAGTAATAACTAAAAAATCTCCCCAAGTAGGACCGCATAATAGTGTTAAAACATTCAAAATGGACACACATAAAAACATGAGACGAGTCAATGGAATACACATATGCATATGGTTCATCCCCTCATCTTCAACAAAGTTACCTAATTAACACATGTACAAACAATCACTTATGCCCAGTAACTGAAATTGCATAATCTCTTAACTTGAAATTTTGGACACAAGCCATTGAAATTATGGCAACAACTTGCACCCGGAGTACATTGTACATCGAACAACAGTTAAAAAAGCACAAGTTTACAACTACGTTAAAGTACCCTTAACAAGAAAATGCGAATCAAAGTCAAAGATGGTACGTGATTTTTTTAGAATTAATCATCATCGGCGAGATCATCCTCAACCTTCTCCGCCGCCTTATCGGCGATGTTATCCTCTATATGATCAATACCCTCCGCAATTGCGAGTCCACCCAGTGCCCCTGCAACCGCACCCACAGCCAATCCCGCTCCCAACCCCATTCCTCCAAACTTTCCCTTCTTCTTCTCCTCATATCCATACCCTGGTTTGTGCTCGTAGCTTCCCTGCCCCTGCGACCCGTAACCAGGCTGTCCGTAATTACCCTGCGACCCGTAACCAGGCTGTCCGTAATTACCCTGCGATCCGTAACCAGGCTGTCCGTAACTACCCTGCTGCCCGTACGGCGCAGGAGGAGCACCGTAACTTGATTGCTGACCATAAGCCGGAGCAGTACCGTAATTTGGTTGTTGACCATAAACAGGAGCGGCGCTGTACGGGTAACCCGCCGGCGGAGCAGCGTAGGGGGAAGGCGCTGGAGCAGGAGCACCATACGCTCCTAAGCCATAAGGATCTGGGTAATCCCTTGATCCTGCCGGTGGAGGGACACCGTAAGGAGGCGCATAGTACGGATCCGGCGCACGATAGCGCGGATCACGAACAGTAACCTCAACTTTTACCTTTCCTTGAGGACGACCAGAAGGACGCTTCAACTCAAGCGAACGCTCAAACGAATTCCCAATTCCGACGCTATCGACGGCGTCACGGAGCGGTATCTTACCGGAGCCGATGAGAGGCTTGGTACCCTCGGGGGCGTTAGCGTGAACGACGTCGATGTACAAAGTGGATTCTTCAATCGGAGTATACAAGGGAATCACAAGCTTTTCATCCCAGTAAGGAGAAGTGTCACCATTATCGTCGACCTTTGTGGAGCATTTGCCTTTCGGGTCAACCCAAACAACAGCATATGGCTTTAAACGGCCGTAACGCCAATTCACGTTCTTCAAATCCTTAGCTGATGAGATCTTCACCTCCACCTCGAATCGCGATCCCATTTTTTTCCTAAAAAATACGGTGAATTTAGATTAAAAAATGTATAAAAATGCCTGGATGGCAATTTTGGGTATGAACGTTGGTGGTGAACAGGTGAAGTGAGTATTTTATAGCATTCTAACCTGGAAGAACAGTGGTTGAGGTTACGAGACTGGTTATTGTTTGTACAAATTTCCACCGATGACCTTAGGGCTTTTTTTTTATATATATTCAGCTTCTCGATTTACGTCAGATAATTTTTGGATATAGTAATTCCGTTCTCTCAACACTATTATCAGTGAATCAATTGCATGATGTGTCTGAATGACCAGAGTTTAAGAACAAAGCAACTGATATCACCTACAATGTCCTATCTGAAGAAATCAAATTGCTCACATTCAAACCTGCGCTGCAGACCTTCAGCTGAATTTTAAATTTTCTTCTTTTGACATTCGGTTATGTCCCGGGACGAACTTGGGTTATTTTTGTTAAGAGTGTTTCTTGGTCCGTTTAAAATGAGTGTTAAGGAAGGGCATAAGAGTCAATATATTAAGTAAGAAAAAAATGAGTAATTAGCGGATTAGGCAAGGGGAGGGACTTTCCTTAGCCGAGAAGAGTCGAAAGAAATTGGGGGTTGGCAACCGAGGAAGGTAGGACACGTGGAGGCATCTGAGCGGTAGATGAAATGTGTTTGGATAAAAAACGCGTGGAGACAATAGAGGGAGGAATAAAAAAGAAAAATAAAAGGTCACGAGATAACCTACTTCATCTCAAATTATTTATTATAATTACTAAAAATAATTATTTTAAGATACTTATTATTTTAGAAGTTAAAATATAATTAATTATTCTTTTCTCATTTTATACTTAGTAAATTTTTATTATTAATGGAAATGATATATAATTAAAATAAATATTTAATAGGAAGAGATTATAATTTAAATATAAATAAAAATTGTGGAAAAGCTCTCCTAATAAACACTTTTAAGGACGGGTAAATTGAAAAAACTACAAATAATTTGAGGAGAGTAGCAGATATAGATGTCTTGGACAATATAAATGGTACTGTGAAGCCCAATAAGAGAACATGATTCATCTAGGAGCAAGCATATTCCTTGCTTACTTCACTATACGCGGTGTGAACACGGGACTTTTTTTCCTATTCTGTTTTTGTTTGGACTTTGATTAATAACATGAGAATTCGTGCATTTTAAAAAAATCGCACATTAAAGTAGGCGTTTAGCATATAAAAAAAAATTACTTTTAAAAAAAACATACTTTAAAAAAAAATGAAGTTGGAATTGTGTTTAGTCATAGTTTTCATAAATAATATTTGGCTATTAGAATGTATTTTTTTAACAGGATTTTGATTGTGAAAAATAAGGTTTTCATTGTTTTTCAAATTCCAAGTTGTATTTGAATTTTTTCATGGTCAAACACTGATTTTTGAAAAAAGTGGGAAAAATCCAGAAAAAAGTGAATAATTCTTATGGCCCAACGGGTCCTAAATCAATTTATTTTAGTACTAAATAAAGAATACTCCCTCTGTCCATTTTTATTTATCCTGTATATTAAAAATAATTATTTATTTTTATTTGTTCAGTTTGAAAATTCAAGATATAATTTATCAATTTATATATATTTTACTCTTATAATTAATTACGGGGTTGAAGAGTTCAAGGAGTTCTTAGCGGTTGCACAACTTTTAAAGTATGTTTTATTGGATTCAATCATTATGTTACTTAGCAATAATTAGAGGTGATATAGTAAAATTACTATCATTCTATTTTTGGCTCTTTAATATGTGTGCCGAGTCAATACATGACAAGTAAAAATGAACTGAGGGAGTACCAAATAATCATATAGAAATATCTCTCTGTCCCAATTAATATGATGTAGTTCGAATTTCGAGAATCAAATTTTATTATTTTGACCGTGAATTTGAACATATAATTTTTACTTGTTTAACTCTCGAAATTCAAACTTGTATATCATATAAGTTAGGACATTTTTGTGTCCAATAAAATAGTCTATAACCCAACTTTTCTAGAAGGGAAAAAAGAGGAACGCCAAGGCACGACAGCGGCATTGTTTAGTGATAGAATCATATATTCTGTATATCCCAGAATATATGATTCCGATTCTATGCATCAATTACAATCAGAATCATATCATGTATTATCTCGTAGATTATAATATATACTAGATATTATCTTCCTTTGATTTATAGCCTAATATAACACATGTAAATCAATATATATATATATATATATTGTAAAGAATCATCAATGAAAACTCACCAATTGAGTTTCTTCATCTTTCATGATATCAGACTAAGATCCTTCTTCCGCTGCAACTCATATTGGTCTCAACCAAACTCTGGTCTCCCTTGTTTTCCGACCTGCCTCTGTTTATCAGAAATAATTTTTCCATTGTTCGTCAAACACACCCCTAATTCACGACCCTTCTCTGTTCTTCTTCTTCCCAAAACCTTACACATAGACATGTCGGAAAACTAAAAATTTCATCCAACATTAGATATAACTAATGTTAGACAAATCATTCCAATTACATTGGATAATGATTCTAGTAAATATCATTCTTGGGCAGCACTTTTCAAAGTCCACGCAAAAGTGCACAGCGTTCTTGCCCACATCACCCCTCCTACGGATGCAACAGCCAAGGCAGCGGCTGATGCTACAAAAGTTGCCGACCCTGAACTTTGGCACCACCTCGACGCCGCTGTATTACAATGGATGTATGCCACAGTACCAAAAGACATCCTCTAATCAATTCTTATGAACGACTACACTGCCGAAGATGCCTGGAAACGAATTGCAGCAATCTTTCAAGATACTAAGCATTCCAGGGTTGTTCATCCTGAAAATCAGTTCAACAATATCAATTTGGAAGATTTTTCAAATACAACAGCCTATTGCAATTGCCTCAAACTCCATGCCAACCAATTAGCTAACGTCGATGCCCCGGTTTTCAACACCCGCTTGGTATTGAAATTAATTGTCGATCTAACTGAAGCATACGCCGGATTTGTCACACATATCAGCAGCACGATCCTCTGCCCAATTTTGAAACAACAAAATCAAAATTAGGGCTCGAGGAATCGATAATACTTCAATGAAGTGCGCGCGAATCTGATTCATCTTCACCGGCGTCGACTCTCGTTGCGAACTCTCAAAATTCCGATGAAGATTTACCCAATTCCACTTCTGGTAATCCTAATCGGAACACTAATAATCGCAACAACCGTAACAAGAAGAATAACAAGAACACTTGAGGCAATTGTCGAAATTCATGTAAAACTGGTCGGGGTCGTGGCTCAAATGGTCGCGGTGGGGGCTCAGGTGGTAGGCAAGGCTCCAGCGGTAGTAATGGTGGTAACAGATGAGGACAACAACAAGCTTGGGCATCGAGTTTTTTATGGCAACAATGGGCTCAATGGCCCATGCCCCATGCCCCATTGCCCCTATCCATCTTATGGATACCCGAATTGGGTCAGGCCCAATTTTTCTCCAATGCCCCAGCAGAATAGTAACGGGATTTTAGGCCCAAGATCAGGACATCAGCAAGTTTTTAATGTTAATGGTCCAAGCCCAACAGATATCGAATCAGCGCTACACACTCTTAGTCTTGCTCAACCCAACCCATCTTGGTATATGGACATCGGGGCAACATCCCACATGACTTCCGAGCAAGGTAATCTCTCGTCTTATTCTATTCGAGCAAAAATAATGTTATAATTGTTGGAAATGGCCACTCTATTCCGATTTGTGGTTTTGATAGTGCAAAATTAAAACCCCCTCACCCTCCATTAGTATTGAAAAATGTCCTTCATGCTCCTAAATTAATCAAGAACCTAGTTTCAGTTCACAAATTTACTACTGATAATTGAGTTTCTATCTCATTTGACCCTTTTGGATTTACTGTGAAGGATTTTCATACGGGAATGACACTAATGAGGTGTAATAGTCAGGGTGAACTATACCCCATCACCACCACCACCACTAATCAAGCAGTCTCTCCATCCACTTTTGCAGCTTTATCGCCTTCTATTTGGCATGACCGTTTAGGTCACCCGGGAATATTTGTTTTAGACTCTCTTAGGCGAAATCAATTTATTAAATGTACCAAAACAAGAAACTCTAGTTTTTGTCATTCATCCTCTTGGTAAACATGTTAAGTTGCCATTTGTTGATTCTTATAACTCTACATCAATGCCTTTTAACATATTTCATAGCGATTTATGGACTTCTCTTGTTTTAAGCTCTGTGGGTCACAAATATTATGTGCTATACTTAGATGATTTTTTGAATTTCCTATGGACTTTTCCTATCTAAAAAAAATCACAAGTATACTCAACCTTCATAAATCTTCGAGCCTACATTAAAACTCAATTCGAACGGGAGTTGAAAAATATTCAATGTGATAATGGTAGAGAATATGCTAATGGTCCTTTTTTGAATCTCTGTCAATCAAATAGAATTTCTTTTCGCTTTTCCTGTCCACACACTTCTTCTCAAAATGGAAAAGCTAAAAGAAAAATCCGGTCCATTAACAACATTATTCAACTTAATGGCTCATGCCTCAATCCCTCCTTCATTTTGGCATCATGCATTACAAATGACAACATATCTCCTTAACATTTTACCAAGTAAAAATCTCGCCTATCAATCTCCTCTAAACATCTTATACCAAAAAGATTCATCATATTCCCATCTTCGAGTATTTGGTTGCTTATGTTATCCCCTCCTCCCATCCACTATGATAAATAAGCTTCAACCTCGCTCCACTCCTTATGTCTTCTTAGGCTATCCATCAAATATGTTATGATTTATCCTCAAATAAAATTATCATTAGTCGTCATGTCTCTTTTGATGAAACTCAATTCCCTTTCTCAAAGCTGCATACACCCAGTACCTCATCCTATGATTTTCTCGATGACGGTCTTTCACCTTACGTGATTCACCAGATTCAAAATCCACCCACACCTAACCAGAATGCACCAACCCAAACTGTGGTTAGTCCCTCATCACCAGACCAAAATGCGCCCAGCCTACCTTGTCCACCGCAGGTTACGGCCCAGTTCATCTCTCCACCTATTGTCGAAAACTCAACCCCAAACTAGCATCATTCTCTTCCACCTATTTTTCAGCCAACTTCGAGTTTAGATCACATACCCGTTACAAGAAGTCAACATGGTATTTTTAAACCAAATCAAAAATATCACCATGGCTTCCTCACTAACACCACAAAATCATCATTACCCTGTAACCCTGTGTTTGCACTCAAAGACCCGAATTGGAAAATGACCATGGATGACGAGTGTAATGCTCTTATTAAAAATAAGACGTGGGATTTAGTGCCCCGTCCACCTGGTGTTAATGTCATTCGATCTATGTGGATTTTAAGACATAAGGACAACTCTGACGGTTCTTTTGAGTGGCATAAAGCCCGACTTGTATGTGATGGTGCAGGTCAATAGGTTGGCATGGATTGCGGAGAAACTTTCAGCTCGATTGTCAAACCAAAAACCATACGCACAGTACGCAGCCTTACTATCTCAAAATCATGGCACATACATCAGTTGGACGTTAAGAATCCATTTTTACATAGTGAACTGAAAGAAACAGTATATATGCATCAGTCATTGGGTTTCAGGGACCCAGAACGTCTAAATCATGTGTGCCTTATGAAGAAATCATTATATGGGCTCAAGCAAGCTCTAGAGCATGGAACAAACGGTTTGCTGATTATATCGTTTCTATCGGATTCACTCATAGCAAGTCTGACAACTCACTATTCGTCTACCGGAAGGGCAATGATATGGCTTACGTTCTTCTATATGTAGATGACATCATCCTCACAGCCTCTTCTGATTATCTACGCAAATCTATCATGACACTTCTCAACTCCGAATTTGCCATGAAAGATTTGGGTTTATTGAGCTACTTCTTGGGTATTGCAGTCACTCGTCTTGCAAGTGGTTTATTTCTATCCCAGAAAAAGTATGCAGAAGAAATTATTGATCGTGCTGGCATGTCATCTTGCAAATATTGTCCCACTCCGGTTGACACCAAACCAAAGCTTAGCGCTACATCAAGCACTTCTTATGAAGACCATTCTCACTACCACAGCCTTGCAGGGGCTCTACAATATCTCACATTTACGAGGCCTGACATCTCCTATGTGGTACAACAGATTTGCTTGTTTATGCACAATTCGATGGTTGCACAATCCGATGGTTGATCATGTGCATGCTCTCCAACGAATTCTCCGCTACATTCAGGGTACACTTCATCATGGACTGCATATTTATCCTTCTTCAACTACATCTTTGATTTCATACACAGATGCAGATTGGGGTGGATGCCTAGATACCAGAAGGTTCACTTCCGGTTATTGTGTATTTCTTGGTGATAATCTGCTCTCATGGTCGTCTAAACGCTAGCCCACACTGTCTCGCTCGAGCGCCGAAGCTGAATACCGCGACGTCGCCAATGTGGTCTCTGAATCATGCTGGTTACGCAACATTCTCCTGGAACTGCATTGCCCTATCCATAAAGCTACATTAGTCTACTATGATAATGTTAGTGCCATATACCTCTCGAGAAATCCAGTTCAACATCAACGCACTAAGCACATCGAAATGGACATTCATTTTGTTCATGAAAAGGTTGTTAGAGGACAAGTCCGTGTTCTACATGTCCTTTTGCGCAATCAAATAGCGGATATCTTCACAAAAGGTCTTCCGGTAGTGCTGTTTTAAGATTTCAGGGACAGTCTTAACGTACGAGAACCTCCCGTTTTGACTGCGGGGGTGTGATAGAATCATCTATTCTATGTATCCCAGAATATATGATTCTGATTCTATGCATCAATTACAATCAGAATCCTATCATAAGCAATCAGAATCATATCATGTATTATCTTGTAGATTAGAATTGATACTAGGTATTATCTTCCTTTGATTTATAGCCTAATATAACACATGTATATCAGTATATATATTGTAAAGAATCATTGATGAAAACTCACCAATTGAGTTCCTTCATCTTTCATTTAGCCATGCTGTTGTTGTAGTCGAAAATTAGCAAGTTGTGCCAATTTGGCTTACCAATCACAAAAGGTACTCCAGTAACTTTCTAGCCCGATCATATGTTGCTCCTGAGACATGATTTTGGATCAAAATTTCATATTTAATCAAGAAAACAAAACTGAATCTTGTTATCCTAAACTAGTGATATATTATAACGTATTTCATCGGGCCATATGCTTCTATGCATACTTATCGTCAAAATCAAATATCACCAACCTCCCTACTCAACATGCTTGTCTAGGTCATTGTACATTTGTTGCATTGTTTGGAGACATGGTTTCTTCAAAATCTAATTAATCCTAAACTAATAAAATAAAGATGAGGTGATGATTTTGCTCGTGGTCAATATATGTAATCAGGGTCGTTACTATACTTTTAAGGGTCCGGTACGAGAAACAAAAAGAGGCCCCTTTTTATTCACATAAAAAATTAAAATTAAGTAATTAATCAGTATTAAAAAAAAAAGTCTGAAGGGAGCCCTCAACCGCTAGGCTACAACTCTCATTAATAAGATTGGAGGCATTGTTAATACATATCTTAATATTTGAAACTAATTAAAAAAAAATCTAGGGCGAAGACCCCGATTCGGCCCGGGGGCCTGTGCGACGGCGCCGCCTTGACCGCCCAGTGACGGCTCTGTATGTAATACTCCTTAAGAGTCGGGTAAAATTCACAAGTGAAACTTTAAAATAATGTTTCGGAGTTTTATCCGTGAAATTTGAAACTTCTAAGGCATTGGTTATTTTTCAATTAGAAGGGCAGAAACGCGGCTATTTGTGGATTTTAGATGGATGCAATGTCTGGAGCTAAATTCTTGGTTTGGACTTTGGACCTTCAATGGGCCGATTGAGAATCCAAGACAAAATATTTGTTCTTACATTATTTAGAACTCTACAAACGCCAATTTTTACATTGTAACACCATTTTCTTTTTTACCTTTTAAGAACACTAGTAGCAGGAAACAAAGAAGGTTTAACTGTGCTTTATCACATTTACACCAAATATTTGTTCTTACATTATTTAACTGTGTGCTGCATCACATGCAAGTCCGTTAATTTCCAGAAATATTGCAACCTGAGTGGAGAACATTAGAACAAAAAAGAATAGAGGTATTCAATTAAGGTGAGCTTCACGATTGAGGAAGTAAAAAATCCGACATTCATCAAGTCAATAATTTTCCCAAAGAATAAATTACTGAAAGTTAAAAAGAAAAAAAAAAGGATCTTATAGAAAATCTTACAATGTTCTTTTTCGTGTATTTGCCTCTTTGTTGTATCATTTTGTTTGTCTACTCTGATCTCCATCTTCTTATTGATGTGTTTTTTGATTTATTTTTCCCTTGTTGACCATGTTGGGATTGTATTGAGTCTTCGGAATCAATTAAATACAATGTATCTGAAAGAATATTATCTCTTGATTATTTTTATTAATGAAAAATGTATATACAAATATATAATATCTAAATATGAAAAATAAATCTATATTTTCCTACTATAATTCTAATAGCTTTTCCTAATACAAGACTAATACCATAATTACACTTATACAAGAATTCTATAACTATGGTAAGTTTAATATACACAATTTGTTCCTTTGATATACACGGCTTTGTCCATGTATATCACGACTTCTGTCACACTCCCACAGTCATAGCGGGCGGTTGTCGTACGCTGAGACTGTCCCTAAAATCTTCAAACAAAACCAAGGAAAGACCCTTAGTAAATATGTCATCAATTTGGTACCTTGCACGGACATGCAAGACACGTACTTGTCCACGAGCTACCTTTTCTTGAACAAAGTGAATATCCATCTCGATATGTTTAGTGCGCTAATGTTGGACCGGATTCCCAAAGAGATAGACGGCACTAACATTATCACAGTAGACCAAGATAGCTTTTTTCATAGGAAAGTGAAGCTCTAATAGGAGATTATGCAACCAACAGGACTCATACACCACATTGACTACTCCTCGATACTCGGCCTCCGCACTGGATCGCGATAAAGTAGACTGGCGTTTTGCAGACCAAGAGACCAAGTTATCACCAAGAAACATACAATAACCAGATGTTGAACGTCTGGTATCTAGACAACCAATCCAATCAACATCTATATACGACACGAGAGTAGAGACAGATGATGGATATAAATGCAATCCATAATCAAGTGTGCCATGTATGTATCGTATAATGCGTTTGAGCGCATGCAGGTGCTCAATCCGCGGATCATGCATAAATAAACACACATGTTGAACTGCATAAGTAATATCTGGTCTAGTGAAAGTAAGATACTGAAGAGCCCATGTAAGACTACGCTATGGTGTGCTAGAAGTAGCACTCAGCTTCGGTTTTGTATCAACCGGAGTGGAAGAGGACTTACAAGATGACATGCCATATCTCTCAACAATCTCAGCCGCATACTTCTTCTGGGGAAAAAATAGACCACCGGCATGACGAGTGACAACTATGCCCAAAAAATAACTCAAGGGCCCCAAGTCTTTCATTGCAAATTCTGAACTGAGAAGGGACATGATACACCTGCGCAAGTTATCAGAGGAGGCAGTCAAAATTATATCATCCACATATAACATAATGTAAGCTAGAGAAGAACCACGATGATATATGAACAAAGAATGATCAGACCTGTTGTGTGAAAACTCAATAGTAGACACATAATCTGCAAACCTCTTATACCAAGCTTATGGGGACTGCTGAAGCCCATACAAGGACTTCTTCAGTAAACATACATGGTGAGGATACTTAGGTTCCTTAAAACCTAAGGGCTGATGCATATAAATTGTCTCTTTAAGATCACCGTCTAAGAAAATATTTTTCACATCCAGCTGATGAATGAGCCATGCTTTCGAGAGAACCAGACTAAGCACAGTGCGAATAGTTATTGGTTTGACCGCCAGACTAAATGTATCTCCACAATCCACGTCAACCTGTTGTGTTTTACCATCACCTACAAGACGGGTCTTATGCCTCTCAAAAGAACCATCAGAATTTTCTTTATGAGTAAAAATCCACATAGAACGAATAATATTGACACCAGGCGGACGGGGCACCAACTCCCACATTTTATTTTTAATAAGAGCATTATATTCGTCATCCATAGTCATTTTCCAATTCGGGTCATGAATAGCAGACACTAGGTTACGTGGTAAGGGTGATTTAGTGACAATAAAATTAAGATTACACTATCGTTTTGGTTTAAAAATACCCCGTTGGCTACGAGTAACGGGCCCTTGACTCGAGATAGAATCGAACGGGAGTTGGGTAGGGGACGGGTTGGCAGTGGATTGGCCAGCAGACAGTGGGCTTGATGGCCCAATAATTGTTGGCTGAAACTGGGGGGAGACGTATTTGGGCCAGCAGACAGTGGACCTGTTGGCCGAGACACTGTTACAGTAGTATCAGATATTGGGCCAACAGGCAGTGGGCTTGCTAGCCGTAAACCGAAAGCCGAACAGAGACCTGGGTCTGAGCTGAGAGTAGGTGGGCCAGCATACAGTGGGCCCACTAGTGGAATTGGATCATGGGCAGGTTGGGCCCACTGTTGGAGAATATACAGTGACCCATCATCCAAAAAATATAATTACTAGGCACGGAATTGGACAAATTAGAAAACAGAAATTTAGTTTCATCAAAAATGACATGACGACTAATTATGATTTTATTAGCGGATAAATCAAAATATTTGTAACCACGATGATTAGAAGGATGCCCAAAAATACACAAGCGGTAGAACGGGCTTTTAGTTTGTTAATTGTAGTAGACACGAAAAGCGGATAACACAAACATCCTAAGATGAGAATATGAGGGATCCTTATTATAAAGATTTTTTTAGGGGTGATTGATATGCTAAACCTTTGCTAGGGAGTATGTTTAGGAGGTAGGTAGCCATTTGTAATGCATGATGCCAAAAAGACGGAGGTAAGGAAGCATGAGCTAGTAAGGTGGGGACAATATTATTAATGGTACGAATTTTTCTTTCGGCCTTCCCATTTTGTGAGGACGTATGAGGACAAGAAAACGAAAAGATATGCCATGAGTGTCACAAAATTCCTGAAATGACCCATTATCATATTCCCTTCCATTATCACATTGAATGTTTTTAATTTCTCGTTCAAATTGGGTACGGATGAAAGCTCTAAATTTTAAGAATGTGGAAAAAACTTGAGACTTTTTAGACAAAGGAAAAATCCACAAAAAATTAGAATAATCATCCAAAAATAAAACATACTAACGATGACCCAAAGAGCTCAAAATGGAAAATGTCCATAAATCACTATGAATAATGTCAAAGGGCATCGACTAACCAGAAGTAGAGGCTACAAACATTAATCTAACATGTTTCCCTAGAGGACAAGAAGGACATATATGAGTACTACGCTACTTTTACAATCAATAAAATTATTATTTTTAAGAGAAGAAATAATAGACGACCACGGATGACCCAAACGTGCATGCCACAAAGAAGGAATAAGAGCGGCAAATGTTGAAGGTGTGTCTTGACTCATGGAAATGATGGTGGTGGGGATTGGATAAAGCCCCCCCCCCCCCCCCCCAACTATTACATATCATTGGAGGTATCCCCGTCTTGAAATCCTTCACATAAAATCCAAAAGGGTCAAAGTTAACAGAAACTCAATTATCAATTGTGAATTTTCGAACCGACAACAAATTTTTAATTAAGTGAGGGGAATGTAGGACATTTGTAAGGACGAGAGGTGGATGTGGAGGAGGCAAATTTGTGTGACCATAACCACAAATTGGAATTAAATTTTAATTACCAATAATTATGCCACGATTATTGCTCAAATTGAAATAAGACGAGAAATTACCTTGCGCGGACGTCAAATGAGAAGTGGCTCTGGTTCCATATACCAATTTGCGTCTGGGGGATTTAATCCAAGTGTATGCCTCGCGACCTCAATATCCATAGGTGTCGGACCAGAAATTGGGCTCGCAGCAGTGAAGGCCTGCTGCTAGGGCCCAGTTCCAGTCGATGGGCTACTTGCGATTGCTGGCTGAAATTGGGCATAGCCCAAGATGAAGGAAAAATTGGGTAAGGTGTCATGGGCTACTAGCCCAGCCCCACGACCACTGTGCAGTGGCCCGAGGCTGCGGCTAGTGGTGCTGCGGCCCAGCCGGCCCACTGCCCCCTCTTCCGCCACTATCGGCACTGTTTCGACCACCGCCACTGCCGCCGCGGCTCTTGCCACCATTTTCCCGGTTTTGACCCTTTTTTGTCGCCGCCGTTGTTACAGTTTTGGCTAGAATTATTCGAGAACGAGTGAGGGTTATCGGATGTGGCCATCATCATGACGGAATTAGCTCCGATAGCTGACTTTTTAGCCAAGCCGACCTCTTCTAATATGAGCATGGAACGGGCCTGGTAGAATGGTGGAAGAGGATTACTTTGACGAAGAAGCGTCCCAACGCCATTATAAGCCTCGGATAGGCCTGCAACCATTTGAAGAACAAGACGATCATTGGTGACGGGCGCACCAACGTTCTTGAGTTGATCTGGCAATTCCTTCAGCCTTTTACAATAGGCTGAGACATTCGGAAAATCCTTCATGTTGACATGGGAAAATTCCTGCTCAAGAGTGACAACACATGAATTTTTGTATCTTGGAATATATCACGCACCCTATTTCAAGTTTCCATCGTTGTGGCGTCGGGCTCAATAATTGTCTGCAAGAGGTCTGTAGAGATAGTGAAATAAATTCACTGGAGAACTGTAGCATCAAGAGTTGTCCATAACGTAGGGTCATCCTCAGCGGTAGGCACCTTCTCCTTGCCTGTTACCGAGGGGATGATGTGATGAAGGACTTGATGCGAGCGTGCGTGCACTTTAAATAATTTTTTCCACGTCGCGTATTGGACGTTTTCCATCTCAAGAACAATAGGGACATAGTTCTTGATATTGGAGACTGTAAGAGCAGGATGAAACGTGTTCTTTGAGGAAGACATGAGGAAAGAACAAGAGGAGAATTAGGGATTTTGGAAGAAAATTTAGAAGAAAGAGGTGTTGGATTCGCGGAATCCGAGGGTGCTAGTCAGCGGCGGAAGTGTATTTGAGAGAAGGAAATTTGCCCTACACTTCTGATACCATGAAAGAATATAATCCATTGATTATTTTTATTAATGAAAGAGGTATATATACAAATATACAATATCTAACTATGGAAAATAAATCTACATTTTCCTACTATAATTCTAATAGATTTTTCTAATACAAGACTAATACCATAATTACACTTGTACAAGAATTCTACAACTATGGTAAGTTTAATATACACAATTTGTTCCTTTGATAAACACGGCTTTGTCTGTGTATATCACTGCTTCTGTCAGTATCAAAAAAAATTATGATGTGTCTCACTCAATTGATATTAATTGTATGAGACTTCTTTTTGTTTCACAAGTTGGTGAATCCAAATCTCACACTTTTAGGTCCACAAACTTGAGTTCATTTTTATATAAGATAAAAAGAAGGCTCACACAATTAATTTCAGTTGAGTAAATTACAAAATATTTTTTTCTAGTATCTCCTATTGGTAATTATAGACGTGCGATTGATCACTAATGAATTACTCTTATATATTGGTGTCATGTCGGAGAGATCAAATGATTCTATGTAACTATTGTTGGTATAGTTAGTGATTGATAGAAGAGAAAGCAAGTTTAAAAAACAAGTATATTGGAAGTATCTTTCCAAAAAGATGTCATGTTCTAAAGGACATCTATGGTATTATATATACACCTTCATTGGTCATAAACGAATATACACAATTAGAACAACAGTCAAAATATATAGAACTTCTTCTCTTCTCAAATATTCATATCATGTGATCTTTTAAGGAATTCGAGTTTACTAGGGAAATTTAGATTTTGATTGACTTTGTAAAATTCGACCACAAAATACATGTAACAACTTATTGATGGCATAATTTTTTTAAGAATAAAGATTACTCTATCAAAGTCATCTATCAACTTTATTCCCAAAAATTCTATTTTTACTAACATTTATTCCCTCTGTTGACAATGAACTAGTGACTTCTTCAAAAAAAAAAAAAAATATATATATATATATATATTTCCACTAACGTCACTTAAAACATGAGTAAATTCAAGATTTAGATGTCACGGATTCTGAGTTAAAAGAATAAATTATGAAATGCATATCTAATTCTATGTTGACTATAATGTCCGAGTCAGAATTCCGGTAAAACTGAAAACTCGTAATTGAATGAAAAAATTAATTTCTAAATATGCTTGCTTCTTTATCTTGAATTTCCCTCCGTTCAAATCTTGTTTATAAGCTATACCATCCATTTTCGAACAATGTTTTTTTCGATTTGGACGTCTAAATCTATATAACCAATGATCTCATATAAAGTAAGACATAAGAATAAATTCCAATAGCACAAATTAATTAAAGACAAAAAATTAGTAATTTTCGTAGGTCTTATAAGTATATTATAAAATATTTAAGAAGGTCAAGCTTCACATAAACAAAGACTGGAAAAGGACACAAATACTATCCAGCTCATGTGTAGCGTGGCACTATTCCTGTATTAGAAAACAGTATAAAATAAAAAGAAAATATAAGCACAGCTGAAATCGAAAAAAATAATTTCTTTGACGAAAAAGATAATTTATATATAGCTGATCGTCATGCAATAAATTAATAAAGGACCGTCAAGTAACAATAATTGGGCGCATCAATATCAAACATTTTTGAGGTAACATGAAAGACCTGATTAATAGATGCCTGCAGATAATTCTTTTGGTTTTATTGTTCAATATGACTTTATGATAGCAACTTTCTGCATTTTCTTTTCAAGACTAGATTCTAGTTACTGACAGATGACTTAATTTGATTGATAGTTAATATTTTCACAGATTTCTTTATAAGTGGTAGTAATAATTACTTAAATTATTCAAAATTTTGATTTAATAGTATCCAATAATTAACAATGATAAATCTTGATATAACGTTCATATTGGTGTGACCCTAAAATTTATTAGTTTTTCGATATATTAGTTAAACATACAAATCATCAGTAAATAGTGAACGTTGTCGGAGCATTCTTCATTTTTCTTTTTCCAAGATATTGAATCTAATGTAAACACGTATTATGTATTGTGATTATATGAAACCTTAGGGGTTAATTACATGTTATCATTATTCTATGTATTATCAACTAAACATAACAACTTTATTAATCTATATTATATTAAAAGCACGAAAGACCTTAGAAATATTGATTGAACTTTTTGCCCTCTATTAAAAAACTCTACAATAGACAGAATTGTCAGTTACTATTTTCCTCAAATTATTATTTAATTATTTATTTTTGAAGTCTTTTAAATTTGGCAAATGTAAGTTTAATTCCATAACTAAACTTATGGAAATTAAAAGCTTCCTAATATAACTCCATCTCTAAACCTATTGTTTTAACGTAAGGACTGCAATTGAACCCTAATATTTAGAAAAATTATATATTTTAAGAATCCACAACTTCCACTAAATTATTGTCCTCGTAGGATTTTGGTCTTTTTTTCTTTGAAGCTCTTACGCTACTCTTAGTTTTTTTTTTTTTAAAAGTTTCAAAAGCAATGAACTGATTTGTGTTGTTGCATTAATTATATTACAAGTAGTTATGCATGGACAGCATATGATTTCTGTGATTTTTAGTCTGTAGTAAAAGTGCAATTTTATTTTTAAATTGATTTCTGGATCAAATTGTATGCAATCATATATTGATTTCATATTGTTCTTCGGTTATTGCTGATTATTTTAATTTGAAGTAGAATTCTTATTTCATATTTGTTGTTAACTTGCAGAACAACCCTTTATTAGAGATGAATTAGTTTGTTTTATCTTAGTGCTTTTCTGACTCATGTTTTCATGCAACACAGTTTATAATATTTCAATATTTTGGTTTCTAGCTTCAAAAAACAGATATATCATTATACTTCTAAAAATATGAATTTAGATTTAATAATTATTGATATTTTGGTGATTTTTACATATTTATTTAATTTCATGTCAAAGATACTAATTTATAAGTTAAATAAATGTTTTTGAGTTACTCATATATTAAAAGACCATTACTTTTAAATATAAATTTTACAATAATCACTAGGCTACACATGCAAGATACATGCACTTATTAAAGTACAAAGGCCTTAGCAAAATGTTGTTCGTCATTTGTACCCTTTAAATAAATTTCATATTAGACAATACTGTAAATTGATAATTTTCCTAATATTTATTAGGAAAAAATATTTAATTATTCTTTTATATTTAGGATTTTAAAATCAACTAAATTTTATAGTACTGAATCCTAAAGTTCTTTTGTACCCTTTAAAATAAATTTCATATTAGACAAACTGTAAATTGATAATTTTCCTAATATTTATTAGGAATAAATATTTAATTATTATTAGGACTTTAAAACCAACTAAATTATATATTACTAAATCCTAAAGTCCTCCGTAGGTAAATTTTTTATAGGAGTCCTCTTCTTCTTTTTTTTCAGTCGGTTTCCTTCTTTGGGTAAAATTTTAATCTCAATTAATTTGATTTGTAAATTATTTAGATTTGGTTAGTCCCTGTATATTTATTATTGTGATTTAGTTTATTCTAAAAAATTAATTAGTTCTTAACACTAGACTTCACATGGAAAAAATTTACCTCCATCTCAAAATATTTGTCACTTTTTTATTTTACACGTCCATTAAAAAATATTAATTAGGAGGGGTATTGGCTAACTTTACCTTATTTATGTCTAAGTTATAATTTCTCGCCATTAAATTTTTTAGTCTATTTATATATCATCTTCATTAATGATACAACTATACTAGGAGTAAAATTAGAAAAAGATAATTAATTGTGTCTTGAACTTCTAAAATGACAAATAATTTGAGATAATTATTTATAGTAACCACGATAAATAACTTGAGACGGTTGGAGTATCATTTAATAATACTAATATTTAAGAGTTTTAGATCAACTTAATCTTGTGCATGAAATTATTCCTTATTTGATTAAGAATTCAAATATTTATGACTTTAAAATCAATTAAAAGAAGAAATTAGTAACAGCCCAAAATCAACAACAAAACCATATATTCTTAATGTAAAGACATTATAACACAAAACCACAAGAATTAGGGTTTACTCAAATGAGTTCAGCATTCTTTCGAACAAATCGGGCACCTTCAAAGGATTCTATCGGTTCCATCGATTAATGGCACTGCTTTTGCTTGCTTTTCTCATATGAAAAACTACATGTGAGGACCAATTATCCGATCCTCAAGGAGGTCCGTTTAACTTTTAATCTAAAATCAAATATTTTTAATTTTTCTTAAATATATTGTTGACAGAGAAATGAATGAGGCTGATAGTTATACGGACATATGCAAAATGAATTTGTTCTTTTTATATATGCAATATTTTTCTTTGACGCTGAACACACTTATCATTATATGATCCAGTGATATAGGCAACTACGGTTATGATATTCGTCTTCTTCTTCATTTGTTTTATTTGTTTATTTTTTGGTTTTTTTTTTTGGAGAATTCCTAGGGAAATTGTTGATTGTCGTTATTTATTTATGGTTTAGGGTTTAGAATTTAGGATTTATTTTGTCTACAACGTGAAGGTTTACAATTTTTTTAATTATTTCCTTATATAATTATTTTTTAATAAATAGAGTTGTTATTGAATACTATTTTCATATTTTGGAGGCAAATAAAATTCTATTAGGGTTTAAAAAAACCCTCCTTAAGACCATATTCGGCAGCCTTTTCTTTTGAGATTGTATTTTTTTTTCAATTTTAAAATCTTTTATAGTTTATATTGGTTAAAATCGTTGTCTTCGGTGGCCAGATCGATTCTTCTACATCTATTTCTATGTGTTTTTGAGAATTTTTATGTATATTTAATTTTGTCTGTTTATATTTGTTGGTACTCTATTGTACTTTATAAAGCAGTACGGGAAGTAAATAACTATTACAGGTGTTCGAAAGGATAAACAAATATTCAATATTCAGAAATTGAATCTTGTTGAACAAATAGGCCAATCTTCAAAGCGCCGCAAGCTTGTTGTGTCTTGAATCTTGATAACCTGAAATCAAGAAACAACTAAATCTGGATGGTTACAACGTTGTGTGTTGAGTCGAGTGGTTGCCCTCTGTCCTTAAGACAAGATTGCCCCGTATATATGCTTTTACGTTAGCGGGCAATAGTCTCCCAAGATAAAACAACACTTTAATCTCAACGCTACAAAGCCAATAGGTTGAGCCTGGCGAATAAAACAAATATGAATCGACTTGCTGAAGAAATGGAAAAGGAAGGAAGAGTTTCTATCTTCTCTTCTGTTTTGTCTCTGTGTATATAATGTGTCTCTATTGTGTATATCTTGTGTATATGTGAGTCTTTCCTCACTGATTTTTGTCACAGTTTTGCTCACTGTTTTGTGTCTGTTTAAGCTATATTTCTGTGTCTGTTTCTTCTGTTTTTCAGTCACGAATTGAGCCAAAGGAGGCATCAATATATAGCATGGAGGAGGGGTTGTTCAACTGCCCAAAACATGATTGTTAATGGCCATTAGGAGGGCTGTAAATGACAGGTTTAATGCCATTAGTGTGGCTGTTCATGGCCTTGAAGGAGGGCTGATTAAGGTCATTTAAGGAGGGTTGTTAATGGAGTAGTTAACAGCCAAGTAATGGCCGGTTAATGCTCCAAAAACAGTCCAAACGGTAGGCAGAAAGTTTTTGCCTTCCGTCACTCCCAGAATCAACTTTCCAGAAACTCTAGGGACCAAACTGTAAATATTAAGCAATTTGGGGTCCAAAAAGATAATATCAGCCCACGACCTGAGCCCGGACGGGACGTTGGCAGCGCGCGTGTGGGCTTAGCCTTGAACCCAAGCCACATCTAGGTCCTCCCTCCTTTAAACACATGGGATACCCCTTGGGATCCCAAACCATTTACCACATTAGAGACTTATATAGAGAGCAATTCTTCATATTCCCACCGATGTGGTAGATTTCTCCCACACCATATTTCCATGCCTCAAACACCTTACTTCGTGGACCAATATCTCTTTCATTTCTCAACGAAATTTGACGATTCTTGGCCCTACGGTCATCTACTCACTTCGTAGATCATGCATGTGAGAAGAGACAAAGCCTCCAACATGCGGAACACTAGTGTTTAATTCATTAAATATGGGTGGACGCATCTCCCCGCCAAAGGCAAATTTCCAACAATATTTGCTTTGGTTAATTTTGTGTACATGAGAGTCTGTTGATGATTGTTTTGTATTTATCGGGGTTTGTGATGGTTTAAATATTTTTATGGAGTTTAGTTAGTTTTGATGGTTAATTTTGTGACGTCTGTTTTTTGTAGTAATTTGATTGAATCATGGTGTTTTCATAGGGTTCTGGAAAGTCTTCGTTGTTGGAGAGATTGTCGGCCAAAATTTTCTCCCTAAAGGATCAGGTAATCATACATATTATATTTATAAAGTTAAATTCGATATTCGTTTTACTTATTATAGACTGTAATTTCTCAAATGGAGATTTTTTTCCTACTAAGTTGGTGCTAACAGTAATTAAAAAGAAAAAAAGAACTGAAGAAGTGGGTTAAATCTTTGAGTTTGTGATCTTACTTGATAACCTGTTGAAGCAGGTTTGATTTAATTTTCTTGGTATTGGAAAATATAAAAACACCTGTTTTATAGAAAATCACCAACTTAATTAACTCTAAACTAATTTTTAGTTGTATATCTTTTCACATACAAAATTTACTGGAATTGTAATACTATCTGATTAAAATAAATATGTTGTAAGCTAGGGAATTATGAAAAGAATTTTAATGCTTTATCCAATTATGGATGGAATATAAAATTGACTTCATAGTGATTTGATTGAGTCTTGATACGAAGCTGAATAAGTTGATCTTGGATACCTTTACGGCTTTACCAAATCATTTGAAGCTCAGTTTTCTAGAGGTGGTATGCGTTACTTTCTTTTCAAGCAATTAAGAAAATATGTAAATAAAATCATGTTATATAGCGAAATATCATTTACTATTTTACCTTTTTTAAAAAGTTATATTTGACAGAATATTCATTTCATAAATTTTTAATATGTAGGACTTTGAAATCAACTAATTTTGAGTTATTATATTTATTTGATATGTACAATATAATATATCTACAAGGAAAATTACATTAATAAATTTCTGAACACTTTGAACTCCTTTAGGTTTAGTTTTTGAGTAGTAAGTAATTGTGTCGTTGCTTCGAGACACTTCCTCCATATTTTGCCACTAATAGTTTTCTAAGTTGTATTGGTTATGGTAGAAATTCGTTAGATTTTTTTTATATATAAAAACATGAATCTTCGTTGCGGAATGTTGATAAACGTTTTACCTTTTAAAAATGTATTACATTTAAATAAAGTAATTATTAAATTATTTCCTAATATTTAGGATTTATTATCAACTAAATTTGGGTATTAAATTCATACTTATTTGAACGGTGTAATATAGTAACTTTATCAAAAAATAATAACAACATAGAAAAATCCCATTATTTTGTGAAGTTGTTTACAATATTTTGAAGTACTTTTAGATTTGGAAGTCTTTTTATTTGTTATTAAATTTTAACAGATTAAGCCTTTGTAAATATTTTAGGTAAAAGTCTTGTGCACTTTCAGTTCTTTTTAGGTTTAGGCGGTCTTTCCTTTTTTTATAACACAGGACAAATAATATTAAGAAACTTTCAAACACTGTGAACTCATTACAAGTTTAGGGATTTTTTCTTTTAGTTTTAGAAAAAGAATCAACCGACCAATTCATTCTTTTAAAACATTACATGGATATTACTAATTGTCTATGTTAGTAAAAGAAAATGATGATGAGCCAAAGTGCTTCCATCCAAAAAATGAAGTACATATCCTTTTAAATTTGTCATAAAATATTTCTTATACCTTTGTATTTTATGAGGATAATAAATAAAGCACATAATCAAACAATTTTTTGTGTTAGATTGTACTTGTCGCACTATATGTTGTACTTTCAAATTGAATATTAATGTCGTCAACAAAAATTTTATTCATGGTAAAGCAACCAAAGCGACAAAAAAAAAACATACATCACAGACATTGTCTATAAATAGACATTAGGTGAGATGCAACAACTTAATATATATATATAACTAACTTTACTGATAGGTCATCTTTGTAAGTTAATAGAATATCCAATTATTTTGAATTCAGCTATTTAAGTCTATGTAATAATATTTTCTTGCCATTTAAATGAAGTTGCTTTGTCTAACGTTATTTTCTATTTTACATAATTTGTTCTTCTTGCATACGATATTTTAAATAGACTCGACAAACGCGTTGCACGTAGACTAAAGCTAGACTAGTTATAGTAATATTACATTTCATTTTAGTAAGCACGAGCTACTATATATCCATTTTTTTGTTCTTTTTTTTTTAACAAACTAGAATTGCATTGTACGTAAGTATACTTCCCATGAAGTTTAAATCAAGCAAAAATATCTACAGAATGAACACATACGCATCAGATTAATTAGAGTTTTTTAATGCATAGGAAAAAGTCAAGAGATCTATGTGGTCCATAGAGATATCAATTTTAGTTGGATACAAGTAAAACTAGTCATACTTCAAAACAAATTCATTCTAATTGAGTCATGTATGTGTGAGTGCGTATGCACAGACACAAGTTGATCTCTAAGTGGATCATCTATTTATATTTTACGTCTGCACGTGTTGTCGAATATGTTTGGTTTCTGCAATTTCCAGTGCCTTTTTCACGAATGACACTTGTTGTGTTGTGTTAACTGAGTTTGTGCTGAAAATTGCTAGGCAACAAAATCTCCCACCTCATCCGTTTCTCTTAGCTCTTGCATCAAGTGCTAATATTGGTTCTTCAGCGACTCCGATTGGGAATCCTCAGAACTTAGTTATAGCAGTACTGAGCAAGATAACGTTCGGGAGTTTTTTATTTGGTATATTTCCTGCAATGCTTATTGGAGTTGTTGTTAATGCTGTATTGTTGCTTTGCATGTACTAAAAGGTGTTGTCTGTTCAGAAGGATGTCGAAAATGCTGAAATAGAATTAGTTTCGGACGAAGAAGTAGTCTCTCGTCGGTTTTCACCAGCAACAATGTCACATGTTGTTAATACATTACATTCTCAGGAACAGTTTTCGGTTGATTCAATGAATACTAATAGTCAAAATCAAGGCAATTTTACTGAAAATGAAATCAAGAAGGATGCGAACGGGGGATTTGATTCTTCCAGGAATTCGAATGTCTCAAGAAAAACAGCAAATGAAGGATCACTTCAAATGAGGGACAAGAATGTGTCTTCGAAGAGTGTCGATGGATGTGAAGATCAAAATTTCACATCTTATGAGGAAAACGATTTTTTTTCTGAAAAATGGAAAAGATTGTTATGGAAAATATGTGTTTATCTTGTTACATTTGAGATGTTAATATCCTTATTGATGGGCCTGAATATTTCATGGACTGCTATCACAGCAGCACTTGCTCTTGTGGTTCTTGATTTCAAAGATGCTAGAGCATGCTCAGAAAAGGTATTTTGGGCTTGTGGTTCTATATACCAGGTCACCTAAAAGATACTAACTAATATTTGGCCGCTAGGCCAAAAATATATACATTTACTAGCCAATTACATATATTATACACTAATTATACATTTGAGGGAGGCTATTTAAGTTAATTTACCTTTATATCCTGGTTACTTTGAGGCAAAAGCAATACTTGTTCATTCTGCTGTTTCAACTTGTACAGGTGTCCTATTCACTGTTGATATTCTTCTGTGGTATGTTTATCAACAGAACAGGAATTCCAAGTGCTTTCTGGAATTTTATGGAACCATATGCCAAGATAGATCATGCTGGTGGTATAGCAGTTCTTGCTGTTGTCATACTTGTCCTCTCAAATTTGGCTTCAAATGTGCCTACTGGTATTGGTGACTCTCCTATATATCTTCTCTATTTCTTGTCATTCTCTCTTACTCTCATTTCACCTACTATCTGCTTGATTAGATATAAATGTTAATGGATTAGTGTCTGAAATTGACAGTTATGGTGCTTTGGGATTGCCAACATGTAACAAAAATCCGAAAAAGAGATCGTCACTAGAAATGTTGGCCTACTTCCACACCTTATATATTGTATAACCTCTTTAGAGTATTGATGGAACATGATAGAACATTCTTATTGCCTTGCAATCTGGAAAAAAAATGAACTGTAAATTAACAAAAAAAAAACTAGTGCATTTGCCAAATTTGCTTCAACCTAGAAATTTACTACTGTAAGAGTGTAAGTATTAGTTGACTTTGAGCTGAAGTCTCTCACTTTATGGATTCTTTTTTGAAGTTTGACAGAGTCAATTGATTTATGGAATCAACCAATTCTCTTTTTCTCAAGTATTAGTAGTTTTCACTGAATGTTGCTCAAACATGACCTCAAAATATCAACCTCTATTAATCACGTTTTTGGCCCAATTGCTCTTCATTGTAACTAGATTAGCTATCATATTCTCTACTAAACTTGTGTCACATAGGTGTCAAGTTCTTGTAGTTCAATATCGATATTCCATCCACCAAAGTTAGTGGTGGCAAATGACCAGGTTAGATCGGGTAAAACATGTTTAAACAAAACACAAGTTAAAACCCAACCATCCATATTTCATTAGGGTCAAAATCAGATTAGGTGTTTAATAGGAAGGTTGAAAATGGATTGACCAACAAGCATTTTGGCCTGTGCTTTAAAAAATTAAAATAAACTCTTCATTTTCGGAATATCATAACCTTCTTGATCTGTTTTGACACACTTTCAACCCATTTTATTGCGGGTCAAACAACTTTGGTTGAATTTTCCACCACTAATTCATCATTCAATATATGCATGAGTTTCTTGATTGATTTAATTAAAATAAATTTGTTAATTTGGTATTAGTTCTATTCCAGGCTGCCCTTTTTAAAAAAATTTGGTGTTAGTTCTATTGTTGGGAGTGAGAGTCGGTGCATCAGCAGCTGCAATATCTGCAACAAGTGGGAAAAAAGCATGGCTCGTCTTAGCCTGGGTTAGCACTGTGGCTGGCAACCTTTCATTATTGGTCTCAGCAGCAAACTTGATAGTATGTGAACAGGCCCGTCGGCCTCAACCCGTGGGATACAATCTCACATTCTAGACTCATCTCAAATTTGGAGTTCCCTCTACTCTAATTGAAACTAAATGTTTATGTAGTTGAAAATTGTTTAAAGAGATTGTCAATATGGAGTTAGTATCCATTATGTATTCAGTTCTTCTACAAGATGTTGAGACAATCAATTGAGCTGATAAGATTGCTGAAATCATTTGATTAGCTAGTACGTGTTAGACGGAAAATAAATATCAATCCGATGTTTGCACCAAACAAATAAATTTAAACACCTCCAATCTCCATATCGCTAAAAAGAGACAAATCTTTGATTTTTCAGTGCTACATTTAGAGTCCTTCTCCCTTATACTATTTCATTGCAATCGCATGATAGGAGTAAATAACAAAGTGTATTAATTTATCTTACAACAACGACAATATACCTAGTGTGATTCGATAAGTGGGTTTGGAGAGGATATAATGTACACAACTCTTATCTTGTCAAAATAAAATTACAAATAAATAAATTTAGAGAAAAATACTCATCGAGAAAAAATCAGTTAAAAGAAAAAGACTAATAAAAAAATTTCAATTATGTTTTTACGGAACTTTCTACCGTCGTAAATTACATCAAATTGGGCCACGTTGACTAACCTACAATTTTTGAAAGAGTGAGAGGTGGAAGAATAACAAATTGGGAGGTTTATTAACCGCCACAAATAGTATTGAACTGCGGCAATATATAAACCTCCATAACAAATTTTTTTTATGTAATTTGAGGAATTTATCACACGAATCAACTTTATTCTCAACTGATTTCATACCCACACCCACCGACGGTCCAAGAGAAGCAGACCCTACTGTCTTAGCCGGATCATCATGAATGGTTGCATCCTCAAAGTCGTCAGTCACAGCGGTAACCGTAGTACCCAGCTCTTGAGTATGGCACGTTTACCCCCTTGAAGGGAAATCTATCACGAGGGGTTTGAAACGTCGCATTTCTGCTTTCAGAGACCGCTCTCTCATTGGCATTGGGAAGGCTCGAGTTCCCACCACAAAAAAAATTATATAGAGGGGAAAGATACGCCACAAAATGATCTTGTAGTGGGATTCTTATAACCGTCACAGATAAGCCGTCGCAATTTAGTATCTTTTCCACTAATAACTTTTGTGAAAGATTTCTAAAAAGAAGTGAAAGCACTCATCTATGTGGTTATCATAGATCGTGAATTTTTCAACATAATTCGTATTAGTTTGACATATAATTACGTTGACGACTAATAAAACAAATATGGAGCTTCACGCCTGAATAGGTAGCTTAATGTAAATTAAAGACTTGTGTGTCTGCTTCATGCCTTTCATACCAAAAATGAAACGTTTCTTTTGTTCATTTTTCGTATTTTACTAGGTTGGATCTCTATACAATTACAATAGTATTTGTTCCCCACAAGAAAATATTCCGGCAAAAAGTTTGGCAGCTACGATGATTATTTATCGAGTTTCGGGATAAACGAAACACGTTATCATGTCTGCTTCTTGTCTCTTTTTTTGTGTCTTAATTTAATTTCTCCATTACCCGTCTTCTTCTTATTCTTGTTTTTGGAAGTTCAATATTTTTATTTTTGCCGTGGGGTTATTGGATCTCAAAATTTATAAAATCACTGATAATTTAATGTAAACAACACCAAGAAGCTTAGTATTCACTTTTTTGAAATTTTGAAGTTGGAGTGGAAGATGGAGTTGTGTTTGGTTATAGTTTTTGTAAACTATATATTTGGTTATTTAAATGTACTGAAAGCGAAATAAAAAAATTAAAATAAGATTTTAGGTGTTTTTCAAATGAAGTTATATTTCAAATTTTATGATCAAACACTGATTTTCAAATAAAGCGAACAAATAATTTAAAAAATAATGAAATTTCTCATAGCCAAGTGGGTCCTTATTCACGTTCTCTTTAAATTTGGAGTTTGAAGAGTCTTTTTTTAACCATATGGTACCAGTATCACTGGCCTGATTAATTAGTACTCGTGTTATGAAGGGTCCAAGTCCAATTAAAGGAGACGTGCTCTACCAGAAATACGTGGTCAAAGTTCAACTGAAATTTGAGAAAAATTATCTTATTCCTCCCACCACATATTTTAGTAGGAAGCTGAAGAGTTTGTCTTAGTTTTTAAAGCAAGGAAGAAATGTTTGGCATCTAGCCTATAAAATATATGAAGAATTATCATATTCTAGAAAGTATATCACACAAAGAAAAAGAAAAGCATCCATTATATTAGACGATGTTTCATATCTCTTCAGAGAGTTATCCTCATGACTAATGGAATTTGATCATTATGAAATTGTTTTTGATAAAATATTAGAAGAATAATATTCTCATATCATGGTATATCTTTTATATTAGGTAAATTAATATTTCGATTCTAATTAGGAAGATTAGTTATCTAGTTTGTAGTCATGTAAATAATTATGTAATACTACATATATTGTACACAATAATCAATGAAAGGCAGAGAACATATTTCTTTATGATATCAGAAGCCAACCCTAAACTTGATACCCTAGCCCCTCGGCCGCCGCCGCTGCCCCCGCCCCCTCCGACGTTCTCCCCCTCCTTCTTTTCTACTTCTCGACAAAACTCCTCCCCTCTTCTTCCCCAATTTTCAATTGCTGCCCAAATTCCATCCTGCTCTTGTAATTAACAACATCAAAAATTTCATTCCTATAACTCTTGAGATGAAAAAAGTTCAGCATTCATCTTAGGCGTAATTATTCAAGATTTATTGTCGTGTGTACAAAGTCATCGACCATATCATCCCTCCAAAATCAAAGCCCTTGGACAAACCTGATGATTCTGATAATGAACTTTGGTCCCGCTTAGATGTGGGGTTGTCCTACAATGGATCTACCAGACGATCTCGAACGATCTATTACATACAATCATTAAAACCGACGCTACTGCACGGTAAACGTGGGAGATCTTGGAAAACATTTTTCACGATAACAAGACACAACATGCCTTGTATTTGGAAAATCAATTCAAGGACATTCAGCAGGACGATTTCCCTAATGTGTCGACCTATTATCAAGAACTTAAGATGATTGCCGATCAACTCTCCAACGTCGGTGCATCGATGCAACTCATAGCAGGTTTGAATGAAACTTATGACGATGTCGCTACCTGACAAAGCACATCATTGCCACCATTCTATGAGGCCCGTTCGAGACTCATTCTTGAAGAAACCCGAAAAACCAAGCGGGCCGCGGCCAACACAAGCACCGCCGACGCTGCCCTCATGACCACCGGCGGAACACTTGCGGACTCGACAGGCTTGGTCTCTACCCCGCACCACCGACAAGCCAACGATCCAAAACTTGGCTCGCAATCCCGGAATAACAACAAAGGGCAAAATTCCGACCGAAGCCGCGCTGTCCGAGCCAGAAATAGTAGCAGCAGTGGCATAGGGCAGCGCCCGCCGGTCGGCAGCCACCCGCAGCGGCAGCAGCCTCCGTCGTGGGCTACCTACCCACCATGGGCTATGTGGGCCCAGCCGGCTTGGGCTGCTCCACCATGCCTCAAACTGACTTCCTCCTGGGCCCAACCTCCGGCCCAATAGCCCCAGTCTGACATCCTTGGCGCACGTCCACAACATGCATATAGTGCACAGGTCTCTCCTCCTTCAACCTACGCACCGACGGATATTGAGGCGGCTATGAACAAGATGTCTCTCAACGTTCCAGATGATAGTTGGTACATGGATATTGGCGCCACATCTCATATAACGGCATTCCAAGGTACTCTCTCATCTTATTTCACTATAAGCAATTTAAATCGAAATATTATTATTGGTAGTGGTCAAGGAATTCCCATTAGATGTTATGGACAATTATCCCTCTCCCTACCACACCCACCGTTAGTTTAAACTATGTCCTCCATGCCCCGAAACTTATCAAAAATTTAATCTTTGTGCGTCGTTTCACAACCAACAATAATGTTTCCCTTGAATTTGATCATTTTGGTTTTTCTGTGAAGGACCTTATGACAGGGATGCGAATAATGAGATGTGACAGCAATGGGGACCTTTATTCTATCACCACCACCGTCGGCCATCCAACCTCCTCTCCATCAACCTTTGCAGCTCTTTCGTCTCTTTTATGACATAATAGATTAGGACATTCGGGATATTCTATTTTACGCTCCATTAGCAAAAATAAATTTATTGATTGCAAACATGTATCTACTACTCATGTTTGTGAATCTTGCGTTTTTGGAAAACATGTCAAATTGCCATTTTATTCTTCATCCACCTGTACTTTAATGCAATTTGATATCATACACAGTGATTTATGGACTTCTCTTATTTTAAGCACGGTCGTGCATAGATATTATGTGTTATTTTTGGATAATTATTCCAACTTTATGTGGACTTTTTCAATTGGTAATAAGTCCCAAGTCTATTTTATTTTTTCTACCTTTAGTGCTTTAATAAAAACACAATTTGAAAAGAATATCAAATGTTTCCAATGTGACGATGGGAGGGAATTTGATAATCAACAATTCAAACTGTTCTACACCAAACACGACCTTATTCTTCATTTTTCCTGTCCACACACCTCTCCACAAACTAGGAAAGCCGAATGAAAAATTAGAACCATAAACAACTTAATTTGTGTCCTCCTTGCCCACGCCTATATCCTCCTATTTTTGGCATTACGCCCTCTCAATGACAACCTATCTCTTGAACATTCTCCCAAACAAGTCTCTCCAACACAAGTCTCTCACTCAAGTTCTCTATCTTTGAGATCCTTCCTATAAGCATTTACAAACTTTCGGAGGTCTATGCTACCCCCTCTATCCCTCCAATTAAATCAACAAGTTGTAACCTCGTTCATCCCCGTATGTATTTCTTGGTTACTCCCCCCCCCCCCCCAAATCATCGAGGTTACTACTTTTATGACTTGTCAAGCCGAAAAATAATAATTTCTGGGCATGTCATATTCGATGAGTCCCAATTTCCCTTTTTCTAAACTCAATTCTCCACCTCCAAATTCCTATGACTTCTTAAATGATGGCCTATATCTCCTTATAATTCATCACTTGTAAAATTAGTCGTTACCATCACCGATAATCGACCCAATCATCGTCATCCCAAGTTGGACAGCCCACCGAGCCCCATAACGGGAGCCTCGGGACAACCATTCTCGGTCCTCCGATTCGGTTGTCGCCCCTCGGCCAGCGCCCCCTCTTCCCGACACCACTGCCTCAATCGACTAATTAAACTCATGTTTCTATAATCAATTCGATCCCCCGATTGAATCGGGGGCCTTGGCCCCACCTCCTTACTCCCGATTCTATTCCCGATCTCGCTGCCGGCCTCCCCTTCCCAATCCCCTCCAGCCCCATGTGTCACCTCAACAGACAATGGAAACTCGTGCTATGCACGACATTTTCAAACCCAAATGACTATTTAACTTGTCCAATTAGGTTGCCCCTTCACCTCTTTCTCGCAATCCAAAAAATGCCTTGTCCGATCCTAATTGGAAAAATGCAATGATTGATGAATATAATGCTCTTATTGAAAATAAGACGTGGGATCTAGTACCACATCCTCCTGATGCTAATATTATTCGTTCTATATGAATTTTTCGACATAAAAAGAAATCTGATGATTCTTTTGAGAGGCACAAGGCCCGTCTTGTAGGTGATGACAATTCTCAATATGAGGGAGTGGATTGTGATGAAACTTTCAGCCCAATGGTTAAACCGGCGACTATTCAGACCGTTCTCAGTATTACTTTGTCCAAATCTTGGCCCATTCATCAGCTTGACGTTAAAAACACTTTCTTGCATGAGAACCTTCATGAAACCGTGTATATGCATCATCCTATGAGATTCAAAGATCCGGTTAATCCAGATTATGTGTGTCATTTGAAGAAAACACTCTATGGAATGAAACAGGCTCCTCGTGCATGATACAAACTATTTGCTGATTTTGTATCCTCTATCGGTTTTTCACATAAGAAATTTGATCATTCATTGTTCATCTATAACAAGGGTAATGACATGACATACATCCTATTATATGTTGATGATAGCATCCTCACTACATCTTCTGATGCACTTTGGCGATCCATTATGTCACTCATTGCCTCTGAGTTTGCTATGAAAGATTTGAGCCTCCTAAGCTATTTTTTGGGCATTGTTGTTACGAGACATGCATGTGGCTTATTTTTTTTGTCAAATGAAGTACACCAAAGAGATCCTTGACCGAGCAGACATGACGTCTTACAAACCGGTGAACATTAATTCCAAACTCAGTGCCTCTTCAGGTTCTCTGTATGCTGATCCGACTCACTATCACAGTTTAGCAGGAGTATTACAGTATCTCACTTTCACAAGACCAGATATATCCTATGTCGTGCAACAAATATGCTTACATATGCACAACCCGACGGATGGACATATGAATGCACTTAAACGTATTTTGCGATATGTACAAGATACTCTTCACTTCGGCCTACACCTGTACAATTCCGCACTCTCTGGTCTCACCTCTTATTCTAACGCTGACTAGGGTGACTGTCCGAACACTCGTCGATCCACGTCAGGTTAATGTGTGTTCCTTAGAGATAACTTGTTGTCTTGGTCTTCTAAAAGACAACCTACTCTGTCTCGATCCAGTGTCGAAGTCGAGTACAGAGGAGTAGCGAATGTTATTTCTGAGTCTTGTTGGATACGCAACCTTCTGCTGGAACTTCACTGCCCAATCTGCAAGGCTACATTGGTCTAATGTGATAATGTCAGTGCGATATATCTCTCCGGCAATCTCGTTCAACATCAGCGCACTAAACACATTGAAATGAATATTCACTTTGTACGTGAAAAAGTGGCTCGTGGACAAGTTCGTGTCCTTCATGTTCCTTCCCAGTATTAGATTGCTGATATATTTACTAAAGGACTTTCGCACATAGTCTTTGATGATTTTCGAGCTAGACTCACCGTACGAGAACCTCCCGCTTCGACTCCAGGGGTGTGATAGAATATTCCCGTATCATTGTATATCTTTTATATTAGGTAAAATTATATTTCGATTGTAATTAGGAAGATTAGTTACCTAGTTTATAGCCATATAAATAATTATGCAACACTATATATATTGTACATAATAATCAATGAAATACATGCAACATATTTTTATATCAAGCATAAAGTGATAGTGAAAGTTGTTTTCATTAATAAAGTTTTCTACTTGAGGCATAAGTTCCACGTTGCATGAGAAGTTCCATAATAACAACACTTGCTTTTATTCCAACAATTTTTTTCAAAAAAAAAAAAAAAAGTCCAGGGGAGATGTACTCCAATGATCCAGATTCCAGATAATAGCCAAAAGAAGACACACTAAAAGATGTGGTGCAGCGGATGAGACTGTTCATCCCTTAATTAAAGATTTCGGGTTCGAGTTCTAGTATGAAAAAATCATCGGTAGGGAGCTCTTCCCCCGAATGGACCATACGCGGCGCAAATCCAAATATAATCGAGCTCCAATATGAGTACCGGACTCCGAATAAAAAAAAGCTAAAAGAACACTAATTAATACTTGGCCAAGTGGTGGGTGCTGGCGCCGTATTTATTTACTTCTCTCACTCCTACTAGGAAATTCAACAAAAATTGAAAGGTCATTTTAATTTAGTAAATATATATATATATATATATATATATATATATATATATATCATAGTATATTTTAAGTTTCCGAGAGCCGATGGTCTCTCGGAAACAACCGCTCTACCTACCAAAGTAGAGATAAGGTCTGCGTACATTCTACCTTCCCCATACCTCAAATTATGAGATTTCACTGGATATGTTGTTGTTGTTTTACATGTGGAAGATTAGTACTCATGTTATTATCTTGTGACTATATATGTAAGCTTAGTTATAGATATACCTATATTTTTGTAAGTGTTTTAAATTATATGCACTCTTCAAACTTAGAGTAAGGTTAATTTCATATCTACTACATCCGCTGATGCTTCTCGCGAGAAAGGAAAAAGGAAAAAAAGGTTTAAGTTCTATATACGAATGACTTATTCACTCAATTGGATCATATATTTAGGTAATAACAAACAAATCGATCTATATGAAAAGCACACTCCCTCGTTCTGTCTTACTTTTATTTTTGATTTGTCCAAATTTTATTTTTTTTTCTATATTTAGTAAGTTAACAATTTAAAGAGTATATATAAGAAGTTTAAAAGTATAAAATTTAAAGGACATTTGCACACATTATTAATTTAAGATTACAAAATTAAAAAAAAAATCTTTTTATTCCTTAAACTTTGTGTTTAGTCAAATTAAAACACTTAAATTGAGACATTGTAAGTATGATAAAAACAATAACTAACATGCACGATCCATTACGTGTTAAAATTCGTGGTGCATAAAAATCAATAATCGATCTATATATTTAAATTGAGCAAAAAAAAAAAAGGTTTGTGCGGGTGGGATACATGGACAAAGTACCTGAAAGTATTATTTTTATTTTCGTCTTTGCTGTAATTAAGTAGGCAATATTCCATATACATTGCCCTTGGAGAGTACTTAATTTGGGCCTATGCATCACTTTTTTTTTGTTGTTGATGAAGGAACCCGCAACCGCTACTCTCTTGAGTGCGCACAGGGTAAACCCTGGACTGACGCAATAGCCTGCAAACCACGTCAGCCGATTAACCACACTTGGCAAGCCATGTGTGACAGGCTCAACCAAGAAGGTTTATGCAGGGATCGAACTCGTGATCTTGCGGTCCTGTGCTCTACTGCTACACCAACTTGGCTACCCTTGCGGGTGGGCCTATGCATCACTGTCTGTTGGCTCACTGGTTTTGAGATTACATTAATGCTGCCTGCTTTGATGTTTACATTTTCATAATGCTTGTCTTTGTCCTACTTTAGAACTTCCACAATGATCTGAAATTAATGTAAGTTGATTTGTCTGATGAATGATAATGCAGGTATTCTAGACCTATAATTTGTTTCCTTTCCTATTCAATAGATTAATTCTTACTCTTCCTGGAGATTTTTCTCCATAGACAGCCAAGAAAATTGATTGAAATTTTGTTATGGGAAGAGAAGGAGAATTATAATATCTCTTATTTTCTCTTGTTACTTCTCGTTATGAAAATAACTAGCAACATCCTTATTTATAATACTAAGAAACTTAATTTAACTCAAAACAGGAAAACTATTTCTATATTAATTCTAACTATAAATCATGTTTAAACATGAATTAAAATACTAAAAATTAACCAACTTTGGTTTTCTACAATTTTGAATTATTTTTTTCCAATATTCTCCCGTAATTCAAAATTGTATATCTAATTTTTGATGCACTTGTCACCATCTTCCAATTGTTGAAACACTTGTTTTCAATCCATCAATTGTTGAAACACTTTCTCTTCAACCATCACGATCGTTGGAGCACTCTCTCGCCAACATTTCAATTTGTTGATGCATTTTCTCATCAACCTTCAATTGTTGAAACACTTTCTCTTCAACCTTCAATTGTTGGAGCACTTTCTCTCAAACATTTCAATTTTGTTGATGCACTTTCTCATCAACCCTTCATTTTGAAGCACTTTATCTTCAACCTTCAATCGTTGAAGCACGTTCTCTTCAACATACGCTCCAATTTGTTGATGCAGTTTCTCACCAACATTCAATTGTTGAAAAACTTTCTCTTCAACCTTCACAATCGTTGGAGCACTTCTCTCCAACATTTCAATTTTGTTGATACACTTTCTCATTAACATTCAACATTCCAATTTTATTGATGCACTTTCTCTACAACGTTCTAATTTGTCTCTTTAAATCTGTTAATGTTGGGTTTGGTATTGTGACATTTGATTCAACATATCTTCTGAAGTACTTATTTGAATGCATAAAATAACATTCGGACCAACATCTTCGAAAAACAGTTTTGTCTTACTTCACGTTAAGCAATAATATTTTACTGTGAGGTAAAAATGACTTAGGTGCGGTAAATTGGAGCTGTGTAATATGTGGGCGAAAGAGTCAAAGCTTGGGGAAGAAGTCGAGTAAGGAACAAGTCAAAGTTGTTGAGATTTTCACTCATTAATCATCTACTACAAGCTGCCCATCTTTTCCTCAACTTCCACAACCGATCGATGAGCCTTTCAAATGAACTCTCTACTATAAATAGAGACGCCACAACAGTGTATCGATATCCAGAATTAGATTGCAAAAATACCAAGAGAGCTCTCGGGATTTCATCTCATAAATCTGGATCACAAGTGTTGCCTGAGTGTGTCGACAACATTCAGTCCAACATTACAATTGTTGTTTAGATTCTAGATTAGTTTTGTATGGAGCAATTGTAATGAGAGGTTGTCTATGTCTACTTAGTTAGATTTTTCAGGCAGAAGTCATCTGCGACTTCAACTTTTAATTCCTTTTCGTTTTATATTGTAAATCTGTAAAGAAAGGAATTTGTAATTTTTGTATATGATATATATACAATACATCTGGTCATTGATGAAAATTTTAAATCTTTGTGTTCTTTAAATTCTGCTGCATTTACTCTTTAAAGTTACTGTTTTGCTAAGTGTTGTTACAGGTGTCAGACGACATAATTGCCGACATTCGATTTATTTCATTTTGTTTTTAGTTTTCATAGCTTTGACACCCTTCAAAATCTAATATTTTGGTCAGTCTTTCCAAACATGATTATTTTTCATGCACATATCATTGGCCCGCCGTTTGTCAATACATAATCATTGGCCAGACGAGCGGCATATATGGGTTATAGTCGCCCGGCAGTAGCGGAAACTCTTTAATTTTCTACCATGATCATAGAAGCTTTGATACCAATTTGAAGAAGAATATTTTATTGATAGACTCTATAAATCTCTACAATATCTCTTATTCCTCGTGTTATGAAAATAGCTAGCAATACCCTCTATTTATAATAATAATAATAAGAAGAAACTTACTTTAACTCAAAACAAGAATACATATTCTTAGATTAATTCTAACTATAAATCTTATTTAAGCATGAATTAAAATACTAAATTCTAGCCAACTTTGATTTTCTACAATTTTGAATTTTTCTTTCAACAATGAGTTTTAATTTGGATGGTCAGAAATACATCTAAACTATCAACTATTTATTATTTCTTTTTTTTTTAATCTAAATTATCACTCCCTTTGTATCAAGACATATTTTGATGTTGAGTTGTTGCATTTGGTACCCACTCTATTTTAGTTAAAGAAAATGTCAAGTGGCACTCCACGAGGCTAATTTTATCCACCTAATCTAATTAGGACGTGTGTTAGTGAATAGGTAAAAGTTGAGAGGGGTCAAAGATCAAAATTAGAATTCTAAAATCATAATTAAATGGGTAAAAATCACAACCTTGTTTTTTCCCACAATTTCAGCGTGAATTATCATTTAGCTTTGTATAAAATTCTAGGGTTGTATAAACTTATAGGGTTCATGGAGAAATGAAGTAGGAAAAAAGGGAAGACCTGAAAAATGAAGAAGAAGAAAGGGGAAGAAAATCTCAAAAATAATGGAAAAGTGAAGAAGATCTGAAAAACGATAGAAAAGTGGAGAAGAAGAAAAGGATTTAAAGGAAATAGAAAAATGTTTTTTTTTAAAAAAACATAGTTATCTTAACTAGCTATTATAGATGACATGTGGATCAATTTTTATGAATTTCTTAAGCCCGCATATGACTATTATCGAGTGATTTCAAATATTTGCCTAATCCAATAACAAGGTGCGTTTAATATAAAAAGTGTGATTATTATAGGTATATAAAGAGAACACTAGATAGTTGAGGTATGGAGCTCGTAAAATGTGATAATTTGGGTGTATTTTTGACCATTCATTCTTTTAATTTTGTCAAAGATAATTAGTTAGGATGTGAATCCAAGAGTGTGACCTAGTGATCAATAAACCTATCTTGGGAGGTAGAAATGTTGTTTCCGAAAGACCCTTGGCTCAAGAGAAAATATGACAAAGAAGGTCAAATAAGGTTTGAACAAAGTAAGTAAAGTAAAGAGGTCATGACACAATAGATAACAGATAATAACAGGAATTAAAGGACAAGAAACTACACGAGTAATACGAAACGTGATACACCCAACTACCTACTAGCCTTCTACCCTGATCCTTGTCCTCATACCCTCCTATCTAAGGTGATGTCCTCGGTGAGCTGAAACTGCAACATGTCTTGTCTAATCACCTCTCCTTAATACCTCTTCGGCCTACATCTACCCCTCATGAAACCATCTATAGCCAACCACTCACACCTCCATGCCTCTCCTCTGCACATGCCCAAATCATGTAGCCTTGCTTTCCTCATCTTGTCCTCCAATGATGCTACCCCACCTTATTCCGAATATCTTCATTCCTAATCTTATCTCTCCTAGTGTGTCAACACATCCACCGCAACATCCTCATATCTGCCACCTTCATCTTCTGAATGTGAGAGTTCTTAACTGCCTAACACTTCGCCCCATACAACATAGTTGGTCTAACCACCACTCTATAAAACTTGCCTTTAAGTTTTAGTGGCACCTTCTTATCATGCAAGACTCCGGATGCAAGCCTCCATTTTATCCATTCCGCACCAATACGATGTGTGATATCACCGTCAATCTCTCCCTTATCTTGAATAATAGACCCAAGATATAATAGACCCAAACTCTATACAAATACATGGTATTATGTTCTAACTTCTACTTGTAACTTACATAACATTTTTTACAAAAATACCAAAATTAACAACCGTATCGATATCAAGGAAAAATAGAGATGATTGGGACAATTTTTAAAAAGTCTAAATTTGATTATATAAAATAGAGTAATTAAAAAATTAATATGATAAAAATTTTATAAAATAACCCGTCAAGTGGACCATTAACACCTTACAGATATGCAAGTTAAACAAAAGTTCTACTTTTTATTCACACCTGTTTGTGAGGAAAAAATTTACTTTATAACTTACATAACTGGCATAAAATAATGTGAGATAATTTAAAATTTGTGGAACGGAAAGAAGTCTCATATAACTTGCATTAGTTGTGTGATACAAAATAAAATTTCTCCCCTGTCATTATGAATTTATAGGTATAACTCCCTGAAACTTATCCGCGTGATTATATCAAATTAATGTAATTGCCTATATAACCTTAGCCTAAAAGCACTTATGCCCATTAATTGACGTACCAAGAAAATGATATGCAAATTTAATAAGGAATTATAATAAAAGTAATATACCAAATTTTATCGAATATTTTCTTAAATATAAACCTTAAAGTTAAATTTTCCTCCAACTTTATACTGTAGACGCTTCCCCTACCGATTTTTGTCGATGCCTATTTTGCCCTTTTGAATTATCAAACCCTTCTAGGTAAATTTTTTATGTTATGATATATTCTTCTTTTGTTGTCACCTTAAATGGTTTACTTGCGATAAATATGATAATATATTTAATTTTAAAGTTTTGGTTCATTTAAAATTAAAATAGGGAAGCTCATTCTACAAATTTGTTATAAAATCTAACGTTATATTTAACAAGGATTATGTGATCATTACGTGCATTAAGTATTTTAGTCTCCCCCACTCTCCCCCCAAATCTTTGTTACATTTTTTTTTAGTTAAGATATATTTGTGAGTTTTGATTGCGACTAAAGAAATTATTGAAGGCTCAATATTATGCTAACTCTGATTTTCTACCGGTTAAATTTGATATGGATTCAAGCTTTGTCTAGCGCTCATTATGTAAAGGCAAAATTGTGTTACGACGAGGGTACTTACGCGGAATTGGAGATGGATGTGCTATATGACTATATACTGACCCGTGGATACCCATTATTAGTTCTCATTTTATCTACTAAAACAGGTTCGATATTGAGATAAAGAGATAAAATATTAATAACCTTTCTTTTTAATTTTTTTTTTTTACATAAAGAGGAGATTAATACATTTAAAGGCAAACAAGATATTGCTTTATATAAAAGATAGGAGGAAATGATTATCGTGTAAAGTTGGAGAGATACTTTGATTTTTAAGACAAATTGATTTGGGTTTTGTTGTCTTCTAACAAATAGTTAGTGTATTCTATTATTAGAACAAATTTCGTCTTATTTTATAAGCACAACGTTTTCATCATAATAACAATTGACATGTCGTTATGAAATCCTTCCAATATGTACGAAGTGTTTTCTAACTAGCAAAAGCGTTAAACATAGTTTATATTCTTAAAATTTAACAAACCGCAGTACTATGATAAAGCTACAAATTGAAATCAGCACCCTAAAGAGTAAATACTACTATAGAATATTATGGGAAATTTTTTTACTCGTATTTAATAATTATATAAAATTATTGGATACAAAAAAAAATATAAAAAAGGCATGATCATTTATAAGATGTAATAACCATCTGTTTTACTTATTAAAAAAAAGAATATTGGACCATTTAAACTATTATGTTAGAGATATTGGCATCTATGCTGGTTTTGATTCTTAATTATGTCTATTGCACGTATTTAAAAACTAATGACAATACAAAAGTGTATCTCCTTAGATTCACTATTATGTCCTTCTCCAAGATATTTTTCTTGAAATTTTAATGGCATTTTTCTTGTCAATTTTGATATACTACAAACTGACAAAAAAGGTATAATATCTTCGAGGGAAACTGCCTCTTAATTTATTTAATGGCCTCCCTTTCTCTTTTGCTTCTTAGGGGCCTTAGTTCTTAAGGTTAGAAAGAGAAAGGACCCTACTGATTTATCAGTGATTCCCGACAAGTGGTTTACAATTAAACCAAAAGAAATTTTTTTTATGCCCAAATATATTAAATTAGTATAAAACTATTTTTTCAGATTCCAATGGAAATGGACAAATAATAATTTTATTTGCTACTGATGGTTTACTTCCTTCTCAAAAAATTGTCCTAATGAAATTGCCAAAAAGTTTGCAGAAAAAATTGGGTTCAAGATTGGAGAGGCCTTTGGCAAATATCTTGGATTTTCTATCTTAAGACAAAAACCTAGACCACAGAATTATCAATTTATTATAGATAATAAGAGCTAGGCTATCCAGTTGTAAAACCGAGTTTCTTAATCTAGCTGGAAGAGTAACTCTGGCAAAAGCTACTCTTAACTCTTAAGTCTTAACACAATCTCAAATCATAACATGCAATATTCTCTGCTCCCTCACAAAATCTTAAGAGAAATAGACAGAGTTCAGAGAAACTTTATTTGGAGTAGCACTGAGGAATAACGGGGCAACGTCCATGAAGCTCTGGCGGAAAGGGAAGGCCTGCCAGGCCGTATGCCCATGGGTTCAGAATTCTTCGAAAAAGCTAAAAAAAACTTTACTTGATCAACAAAGGATAAAGATAGTGGAGGATTAGGAATTAAACATGCCAGGGACCAAAAAATTGGCCTTGTTAGCCTTTCATGGAGACTCCTTAATCAGCCTAATGCATCTTGGTCTAAGGTTATTTCTTCAACCTATGGGAAAAGAAGAGTCAACAGTTACTCCTTTATTTGAAAAAATATTTAAAAGGGTTGGGAACTGTGTAATAAAGGTATTCTATGGCCTTTTGACCCAAATAACTCTGCAAATATATGGTTATCAAGATGGACATGCCTAGCTTAAGGAATAGTATCATTGACCATTTACATCTATCTGATTATAAGCTGACTTACAGAGATTTATTTAATAATAATCAGTGGAAACTTGATAAGCTTTCTTTATTTTACCTGAGGAGATTATAAAAAAATAAATTGTATCTACATCCCTTCTAATCCTCAGAATAAATCAAAGCCTGTATGGAGCCTTAACCCAAATGGCCTCTTCACTATTAGCTCTTGCTATAATTTTTTGAGGCAGGACTTTGAGAATAATAAAAACTTTAAATGGATCTGGCAATTACAATGTCCAGCTAAGATAAAGGTTTTTTTCTATGGCAATGTTACCATGATAGAATTCCTAGTGGGGCTTAACTCAAGCATATAGGAATAACAATGTGCCTATCTGTCCTATATGTAAACAAAGTGAAGAAGACAGCAACCATATTTTTATTCCAATCTTGATATATATATGGATAGATAACAGGGATGTAAATACTCGCTGGATCCTTAGTATAAGAAATTCTACACCCCGAAGTAGTCTTCATAAGCACCTTGACTGGAACGAGCTTTTTTCCATATGCCATTTGGAATCTTTGGATAAATAGAAACCATAACAACACTAGTGAGATTATCAATAAAGTCAAGGTGATAAATGCTGCATTAGAATATAAGCTTCTAGCTAGTAAAGACAGTTCTGAGCTTACAAAAAAAGAAAATTAATGTGACTTGGAATAAGCAGAAGGATGTTATAAACTAAACATTGATGCTAGTTTTAAGAAAGAAAACTTGACCAGTGCAGTTAGGATGTGTTATCCGCAATTGCCAGGGAGATTGGATTGTAGGAGCAATGAAGTGTGCACATGCAGGCACTGCTTGAAGGACTAAAGTTGGCAAAAATACACAACCTAACTCGAAACAGATTCCACATATATTGAGAACGATACGCCAACATATACTAACTTAATATCTGATTGCAGGTTGTTGAAGGCTCTGATGATCAGGCACCGATTTAGGCAGGGGAATGAAGTTGCTCACTACTTGATAAAGAAAGCTCCAAATCAGTCCAGAATAAATAAAACTATCTATATGGTCAGGCCACCACCCTTTGTCGAAGATCATAGTGAAAGTGTAGGATAGAATAATTTCCCTTAGGGATTCCTTTCATTATTCACAATATATAGAGGTTGATTCCTAATACAGTACGAATCATAACTTACCTTAAATGGTTGATTCCTAATACAATAAGAATCCTAAGTTACCTTAAATATACATCTATCATAATTACAAAATATACGGTGAATATTCGCTAATACTCCCCCTCAGACGGAGCGGGAGGAGGCCGAACGCTAAGGCTGGATCGGAAGTCGGTGAAGAGCCGTAGCGGTAGTCCCTTTGTGAAAATATCTGCATACTGATAAGAGGAAGGCACGTGTAAAATTTTGACCTGACCACGGGCAACCTTCTCTCGCACAAAGTGGATATCCATCTCAATATGCTTAGTCCGCTGATGTTGGACTGGATTATGAGACATATAGATAGCAAGATATGTTGTCACAATAGACTATAGACGCCTTGCGTAATGGACACTGGAGCTCCAAAAGAAGATTTCGGAGCCAACGGATCTCAGCGACGACATTAGCAACTCCACGATATTCTGCTTCAGCACTCGAACGGGATAGCGTAGCCTGCCGCTTGGCGGACCATGAGATAAGATTATCCCCAAGAAATACAAAGTACCCTGAGGTGGGGCGACGTGTGTCGGGGCATCCTGCCCAATCTGCATCCGTGTAGGCGAGTAACTTGGTTGGGGCAAAGGGGTATAGATGTAGTCCAAAGTCTAGTGTGCCCTTAACGTATCTGATAATATGTTTGAGGGCGGCAAAATGAGACTCTCGGGGGTCGTGCATAAACAGACACACCTGCTGAACGGCATATGCAATATCAGGCCTAGTAAATGTAAGATACCGAATAGCACCTGCAAGACTCTGATATAGAGTAGGATCAGAAACTGGCGCACCGTCATTGGCACTAAGCTTGGATTTTGAGTCCACCGGAGTTGGTATAATTTTACAATTTGCCATCTTGGCCCTGTACACTATCTCTTCTGCATACTTACGCTGACACAGGAACATAGTGGCTGCAGATCTGGTCACCGATATACCCAAAAAATAACTCAGTTTGCCCAAGTCAGTCATAGCAAATTCAGTTTTGAGTAGAGCAATGATTTCATTCTTCAAACCGTCAGATGAGGCAGTAAGAACAATGTCATCGACATATAATAGAAAATATGCAGTGTTGCTACCTCGGTGAAAGTGAAGAGAGGGTTATCACACCTGCTACATATAAAACCAATCTGCAGAAGATACCTGGCAAAACGATCATACCAAGCGCGGGGTGCCTGTTTCAATCCATACAATGACTTCCTGAGACGACATGCAAACTACGGAACTGCCGGATGAACAAAACCATGAGGTTGATGCATGTACACAGTTTCTTTCAAATCCCCATGAAGAAATGCATTCTTGACATCAAGCTGATGAATCGGCCAATGCATGCCCATAGCAATACTGAGAACAGTCTGAATAGTGGCCGGTTTAACAACTAGACTGAATGTCTCACGCAACTAGTCTTGTCCTATACCTCTCTAAGTCACCAATGTCTCTGAACTTGTGACGAAATAGCCACATACACCGGATAACATTCACACCGTCTGGCCTAGGTACCAAATCTCAAGTGTTCTGATTGGTTAAAGCGTTAAATTCCTCGCACATGGCCGCATTCCAATTAGGGTCTAATTTTGCTAGTTTTGGATTTTTTGGAATGGGTGATAAGGTTTGTGTGGAGAGATTGAAGTGAACCTTGGGTTTGAAGATCCCGTGTTGTGCATGAGTCTCTATGCGATGAGAGGGCAGTAGTGGGAGGTCGGGGCTGGGAGGTTGCAGGTCCACTGGTTCTGGACCAGTGGGCAACAATGCTGCGGGACTGGTTTCTGGACTGAGAGGCTGCTGGGGGTGCAAGAGACACGACTGGATGCAGCAGGGGTGGTGTCAGGGTGCTGGACCGAGAGCAGGGATCTGTTGGGGTGGTGCCGGACAGTGTTGGGACTGTCGGAACATTGGACTGCTGTTGGTACTGTCGGAACAGTGGACTCTGTTCATCGAGAAAGATGTAATCGGTGGTCTGAAATTTTTGGAGATTTGAAAAAGGAAAGGTTGTCTCGTCAAATGTGACGTGACGGGAGACGATGGTTTTGCAAGTAGCAATGTCATATCACAGGTAGCCCCGATGATTAGGAGCTAGACCAACGAAGACACAGGGCAGAGTGTGAGGGGCAAGTTTGTGAGGTGCAATGGAGGTTATGTTGGGATAGCATAAGCATCCAAAAATACATAGGTGATCATATGATGGTAGCCTACGGTATAAGATTTCGGTAGGGGTCTTGTTTTGGAGAGTGCTAGTTGGTAAAATATTAAGGAGGGATTCTACCATTTTAACAGCATAGACCCAAAAAGATGATAATAGACATGCATGAAACAGAAGGGTGCGAACCATGTTATTAATGGTACGTATAATTCGTTCAGCCTTTCCGTTTTGGGAGGAAGTATAGGGACAATAAAAATGGAAAACCATGTCTTGTTTAGAACAGAAATTGTGAAATGCCGAGTTATTAAATTCACGTCAATTTTCACATTGGAATGATTTGATAGATTTTTCAAACTGTGTTTTAATGAATTTTTGAAACTCAAGGAATTTGGCAAAAACTTTAGATTTGTATTTCAGTGGGTAAATCCAGACAAAGTGTGAAAATCATCTAAGAATACTAGATAGAATTTGTGATTCAAAGAGCTAACAATCGGAGATGTCCACAAATCAGCATGAACAATATCAAAAGGAGAAAAAGTAACACTGTTTGATAACATAAATGGAAGACGAGTATGCTTGCCTAGTAGGCAAGAAAAATAGTGTTGGGCAATTTTTCCATTATTACATTGAATACGCTTAGAAGTCCTAAGAAAAGAAAAAACTGGGTCTCCGGGGTATCCGAGTCTGTTGTGCCAAGTTGAGGGAGAGATTGTCGCAAGGGATAGATGTGCTTGCGGTCTGACAGCGGAAGATTGAGTAAATGGGTATAGGTCTCCCACACTATTGCAGCGCGTAAGAATTTTCCCCGTATTGAGTTCCTTCACAGAAAAACCAAAAGGGTCAAATTCGACAGACACATAATTATTGCGAGTGAATTTTTTAACAGAGATTAAGTTTTTAATGATGTTAGGGGCGTATAGGACATGTATTAGGGAGAAAGGTGGGTGTGGATGTTTGGTGTGTGTGTTACCGTAACCTTCAATTGGAATGCGGTGACCATTGCCGACAATAATAAATTGAGGACACTTTAACCAAAATAGTTGAGATAAGTTACCTGACGACCGGGTGAGGTGAGATGTGGCTCCGGTGTTCATGTACCAATTTTTATCGGGCTGTTGAAGGTTCACGGTGTTGAAGGCCTGGCCCAAATCAGTGGGAGCCAGGCTGCTGGGGTGTTGCTGCTGGACCGAGACCAGGTGGGCCTGCTATTGCTGCTGGTGGGCCTGCTGGTGGCTGGAGCAGGGCCCAAGAGGTTGGTCGACCATGCAGGCTGCTGGAACTGGGCCCCTACAGTCGGGTATGGGCATGCAGGCTCTGCTGGTTGGGCCAGACCTACTGTTGTCCAGGCCATGAGACGTATGCACTGTTTGGGCCTGGCTGCTGATTTTTGTGGCCCTTGCCTTTGTTATTATTGCCGCGGCCTCTGCCGCCACACCCTCCGCCGCGGGACTGCTGGTGGTGGTGGTCTTGCGGTGGTGGCGAGTTGGCGTTGGCCGCCGGTGTTGCCATCCCGTCAACGGCTAACACTTTTTGATTATGTTCTTCTTGTTTAGCACGACGGGTTTATTCCAACAAGAGTTGTGACCGTGCCTTGGTGAAACTTGGTAGTGGGTCGGCTTGTTGAATCATCGTTGCAAGTGTATCGTATTCACCTTTCGGTAAACCAGCAACCAATTGGAGTACCATCTTGGCTTCAGAAACAGAATTCCCGACGTTGGATAGTTGGTCGGCTATGAGTTTCAGTTGTTTGCAATATTCGGACATGTTGTTAAAATTCTCGAGACGTGTATTGTTGAATTGCTCCTCCAAATACACTGCCCGAGTATTTTTATTGTCCTGAAAGATTTCTTTCAACCGTACCCAGAGGTCACGTGTCATAGCACCTGTTTTCATGATAGTACACAACAAGTCTTTTGAGATGGTGCCGTATATCCACTGTTTGACGATGGCGTCAAGGCGACGCCATGTCGATTGGGCAACGTCGGTGGGACGAGGAACATAGTCATCGATATGGTCGAGCACGTTGTACGCACATGCATGGATATAGAACAGTTCTGTCCACATGGAATATTGACAGTCTTCTTGATCAAGAATTATAGGGATAGAGTTCTTGATGTTGGTAAAGGCGAAAGCCGGGTGAAAAGAAGACGATGATCGTTGTGAGGGGTTGTCAAAAGTGCCAGTGGAGGAACCAGAATTTGTGGGGGAAGACATTGTGGTTGCCGGGTTGTCCGTCGATCGAAGGGAAAAAGACCCGAGATAGGGGGTGGGTCGTCGTCGGCTTTGTGAGAGAGAGGAGAGGAAAGTAGGGTTTAGGCTTTTGATACCATGTAGGATAGAATAATTTCCCCTAGAGATTCCTTTCATTATTCACAATATATATAGTTGTACAAATGTTGATTCTAATACAGTACGAATCCTAACTTACCTTAAATGATTGATTCCTAATACAATAAGAATCCTAAGTTATCTTAAATATACATCTATCATAATTACAAATATACTGTGAATATTCGGAGAATATTCGCTAATAGGAAAGACTCTTTTTGTTAAGCATATAAAATATGAATGTTTAGTTATGGGAACAAGGATGTCCTAAGAGACATGCATGCTACTAATGGTGTTTTGGAAGTACAACAGGTCCTATGGAGTGATCCGTGATCCGTGATCCGTGATCCTCAATGATATAATAGTTGTTAGATTGTTTTATAAATAAAATCTCTTTCATCGTCACAAAAAGAAGAAGATGATTTACTTTTTCTTTTTTCCTTATCCTCTCCAGCCAAGTTCTTTATTTGTCATTTTTTTTTGGAATAAAATAACAAATTCGGTCTAATTCCAACAAGCCGCATTTAGAAAAATAAAGAACAAAAAACGACAATAAATATCAAGATTTGCTTCTAATATCCTTACATGAAATGACATTCATTTAATCCCTTTAATTAGTTATTTATTGTATAATTGACCGGATGACGTCCAACAATTTCAACTTAGAGTGATTATTTAAAAAAAATTATTCTGCAATTCATTTTAGTTTTATTCTGTTTCCTTGTTTATTTGAACAAGTTGAATGAATGACAATATGATTAGATGCATAATCAATGAAATACGAGAATATAGTTTTGCTACACGAAAGAATAAACTTGAAGCATAAGGGGAAGACTAATTTATGTGTAAATAATAATTTCATAAACCTCTTCTTAGATTTTGATTTATAACACTAACCTCTTTGTAATTTACAATATTTCACTTATCTCTCTTATTTTATTTTTTGTAACCATTCTTTTTTACCAAATAATAATTGATATTAGAAATTATAATTTAAATACTTTCCATATATTAGTGGGTAAATTAGTCATATGCAATTTATTATTCTAATAATAAATATCTTAAAAGTAATAGTTACAAAATGAATTAAAATAAGGGAATATGATATTATAAATCACAAGAGAGGTTAGTGCTACTAAGTGAAATTTGGGAGGAGGTTTCCGAAACTATCCGTAAAAATAAGAGTGGAGGTTTGTGTGATTTCAATAAAATCATAAGTAAGTGTTACATATTTAAACTTCGAAATAATCATATAATTGTTCGAAAAAAAAAGAGAAATGAATAGATATTAGTACATAACTTGTTTTACTTGTCTGTCACTTTCAATTCAAGTACTAAGGTGCTCTACATTTTGTCCATATCAAAGGAAGATTACTCTTAGAAAATAAGAAAATAAAATTGACCGTTGGATCATAATCTCACGTATACGGCAGACGCAGATTGCATCGTACGTGAGCCATACACCTCCATAAAGCAACTACAGTGGAATTAGATAACGGAAACAATAAAGAAATTAAAGGAGCACACAATGGAATCCCAACTTTAATTATTTCTTAATTATAAAATTTATTTCCGTGCTTCATAGTAATAATTACTACTCCTACTACTACCATTTATTGTTAAATTCTTTCATTATATATTTATATTACTACCATTTTGGTTGCATTTGTAACGAAAAGTTAGGTGAAACAATTTTTGGCAAAAGATTATTTTATGTTTTGAAATTGTGTTTTTGGATAGTTTTTGCAATAAAAGGTTACATTTTTTCTAATTTTAAATTTGTTTTTCCTAAACCACATTGACAATTGACCAAACTTCTTAAATTTGCTTATTTTGAAAAGTACTTTTTATATTTAAAAATTGTTTTTAAATTTTTTTCATAATTCGAAAATCATTTCTTTGAAAGATACATAGTAATTATTTCTTTTTGCAATAATTATCAAGCAAATATAATTCAAATTTGAAAATATTTTTAGCCAAACTTTCACTTTATTTTTGTTCCAAATGCAATTTTTAATTTTTCAAGATAAATTTTGTTATCGATCCTTAATAGTTCATTATTAACGAAATTACTCAACGAATGGACGAGCTCAAAGAGAGCGGCTTTGGTTAGACTGACTATCTCAACTATAATATTCAATTCAGTAACCTTCATGGCTTGGTCACTAATTGTGCAGCAACGATTGATATATTTCTTTTTATAGCTTTACTAGTTCACCAAAATCTTTTTAGTGTAAGTCGAGCAGAAACATATATCACATATAAGTTGAGATACATATAAATTGGTGTAACAAATTAATTTCTGCATAAAATATCGAAAATATACGCAATAGACTCATAATTTATTATTAATTTGTTTTACTCGGACATCTCTTTTCCACTCCACTGTGTAACTCCATCTCCATTCTTACGCGATCTCTTCAAATAATGACTTTCTCCAATTCGAATTCTTTAATATCTTTTTCTCGGAGCGGGGACATTGAAGTCGAGATTTTTCTAGGGTTTCATTTGAGCTAGTAGCAACTAAAGTTGGATTCAGCAAAGCCAAATCTGAAGCGAGCTTTTTGTGTATAGTCGAACACTTTAAAGGTGAGATTTTGGTTATATTAATTTGTGGCAGTTAATCTGTGCTATTTTTACTAGCGTAAGTGCATTGTTAGTGTTTTAGATCTGCGTGAACGATCAGTAGCATCATCGAGAAAACTTACCCGAACGGAGTTGATTAATTACTACTTGCAAAATTGAAGCATTGATTAACCATGGATAAGTGATAAGAGTATATGTAAAAGAAACATTTTATGCATATATTGGTTTGATGCAAACATAGGGATATGGCAAGAAATGAAAAGTTATATTCTTTGCTGTGAGTTCTGAAGAAGATACTAGTTGTGTTTGGCATGGATGAGCTGAGGATTCTCTCGCTCATTTATCTTTGAAATGGGGGGAAAAAAGGAGTAGAACCATGTTGAGGTGACTTATTTTTGAGAGGCGGACAAGGAAAATAAATTTTGATTCCACTTTTTCAAGTTTGATGTCAGAAGGACTTAATGGAAAGGAAAAAAAATGGCGTCAGAAGGGAGTTATTTCTTTGAACTGGATCATGGGTACTATTTCATGTTCATGGCTGATTAGTGTTTAATTGGGTTTCTAGGAAGTTTCTTGTAAAATTGCTTAGTTATCTGTAAAAAATAATCAAATAAAGAAACAGGGTGGGAATTTCTTTTTTATTGTGCGGATGATTTATAGGTGAAAGTTAAATTGTTGGAACCAATCTATCTGTTTACGCTAACCAATAGGAAGGTGAAAAAGGGTTTGATGCTCTCATCTTAGTTGCGCATGTCCAGAGTCTTAACCACTTAACCTCCAATTGATTCTATTCACGTTCTTCTTGATGAACTGATATAAGTAGTGGTTACCGTCTCTCAGAAACAGCCTTTCTACCTCACACAAGGTAGGAGTAAGGTCTGCGTACACCCCCCTCCCAAGACCCCACTTGTGGGATCACACTGGGTATGTTGTTGTTAGTGACATAAGTATTGGTTACCATGGTTGTATCATTAAGCTGACTGCTTTAGTTGACTAATTCTTTCATCTGTAACTCTGTACGTATGTCCTTGGTCGTGGTGACACACAATGTTCAATCCTGAAAGACCACTCTTCTGTCTAAGGATGCCCAGCCGCCGCATTGATAATATTGGGGGTGGGGGGGACACTGCGAGGCGGGTAGTTTATCTGAGGCGGATCAACATCATGTCTGTATTGGAATATTTTTTATGTAAATGTTTATCTTCAGAAATGGAGGGATTGACATGCATTATAGCAACGGATTAAGATTCTATTTTCTTCAAGTTCTTAACTAAATTATGCTAGTCTTTTCCTTCTTGCAGGTTTATTGTCCAGTATAAGGCTGGATATTTGAAAATTATGTTGTAGTAAGTTGTGTATCGACTTTGCGAATTTTAGGCACAAGGAGATATGCCTCCATGGTGGAAGTCATCATCAAAAGATGCCAAGAAGAAAGCATCAAAAGAAAGTTTTATTGATACATTACATCGCAAGTTTAAGAGTCCAGCTGAAGTTAAATCTCCTGGTAAATCAGGAGGTTCTCGAAGGCATAGCAGTGACATTGCTTCTGAGAAGGGTTCTCTGTCCCAAGCACAATCAAGAGCGTCATCACCTTCCAAACATGTATCAAGATGTCAAAGCTTTGCTGAAAGGCCTCTGGCCCAACCACTACCACTTCCCAGTCTGCGTCCAGCAAATGTAGGTAGGTCGGACTCTGCAATCAGTGCATCAGCAAAGGCCAGAGTAGAGAAGTCCTCAAAGCCATCCTTGTTTCTGCCTCTCCCCAAGCCTGCATGCATCAGGCACAGACTGGACCCTGTAGATACAGATGGAGAGCTTGTCTTTGCATCTATTTCAAGCGAGTGCTCTATTGAGAGTGATGATCCTATTGATTCACGTCAACGTAGTCCACTTGCATCTGATTATGAAACTGGGAGCAGAACTGCTGCTGGTAGCCCTTCCAGGTTAGCAAATGTAGAAGGTCATTCAGAAGAAAATTTGGTCATTATAGATTCTTTCTTTCAAAAGTCAGCACTTTTTCCTTTGGCGGACCTTAATTGCTTTGGGTTGTGGTTTTTCTTGTTATAATGTTTGGTGCTTTCTTTTGATAAGTAATTATAGTACCTTGATTGACACAATTCTTTTTCTTGTTGGTTTTGAAGTTTGGTTGTTAAGGATCAATCTACAGTTGGACTGATTAGCTCGAAAGAATCGACAAGGCCTGTTAGCCTTTCGCCAAGTAGAAATGTTTCCTCTGTATCTCCTAAAAGAAGACCTTTAAGTAGTCACGTGACCAATCTACAGGTCCCTCCTCCTGGAGCCTTTTGCAGTGCTCCTGATAGTTCTATGTCAAGTCCTTCTAGAAGTCCTATGAGAGCTGCTGGAAGTGAGCAAGTTGCTAGTTCTACTCTATGGGCAGGAAGGGCTTATCCAGATCTTCCTTCACTTGGATCTGGCCATTGTTCAAGCCCAGGGTCTGGTCAGAATTCCGGACATAACTCAATGGGAGGAGATATGTCTGGACCATTGTTTTGGCAGCCTTGTAAAGGAAGTCCCGAGTACTCCCCTGTTCCTAGTCCTAGGATGACAAGTCCGGGACCTAGCTCGAGAATTCACAGTGGCGCTGTCACACCAATTCATCCTAGGGCTTTAGCTGGAGCCTCTGAATTGCAGACTAGTTGGCCTGATGATGGAAGACCACAAAGTCACCCTTTGCCTCTTCCTCCTTTGACAATCTCCAACTCTTCGCCCTTTTCCCATTCCAATTCAGTTGCAACATCTCCCTCGGTACCTCGAAGTCCAGGCAGAGCCGAGAACCTTGCTAGCCCTGGCTCTCGTTGGAAAAAAGGAAAATTGCTGGGAAGAGGCACATTTGGACACGTTTATGTTGGTTTTAATAGGTACATTCGTTGACCATGGTATTTTGAAGTAAATACAAATCCAACATGTTACTTATGCATGCCCATTGGCATGTCCAATTCAAAGATTGACAGCCTGATTATTTGTTCAATACCTGACCTTGTCTATTCTGCAGTGATAGCGGTGAAATGTGTGCAATGAAGGAGGTTACATTATTTTCAGATGATGCAAAGTCAAAGGAAAGTGCAAAGCAGTTGGCACAAGTAAGTTTATCCTATAGGGAGCAGTCTATTAAAGGTTTAATAATTGTGGACTGCTTAGAGTTGTTGGTTCCTGAGTCATAATATATTCATATATTTTCATTTTTGAGTATGCTCTTATGTTCAAGTATTTTGCAGGAGATTGCATTGTTAAGCCGATTAAGGCATCCAAACATTGTTCAGTACTATGGGACAGAAACGGTGAGCTTCAAACAAAGTTATCAGCCTTCAATTTAGAGCTTGATAATTTAATAAAATAATTTGGTCAAAATCGTAGCACTCCAAATCTTAGATCCAATCTAAGTAGGGAACGATTATAAACCTCATCATATGAGAGCCATATACTTTTGCTTGCTGACATTTTGTCATGCTTTTGAGTTGTCGTTTCTTCTGAATTGTTTACCTCAATCAGGTTGGCGATAAACTGTATATCTACTTGGAATATGTATCGGGTGGGTCCATTTATAAGCTTTTACAAGAATATGGTGCATTTGGAGAAGCAGCGATCCGTAGTTATACTCAACAAATCTTATCAGGGCTTGCATATTTACATGCTAAAAACACAGTGCATAGGTAATAATGTTTTTTGGGTTGAATAATTTATGTGAAGTATCATTCTTTTAGCAGTCTTTACCTGCGTACCCTGATTGTCTAACTCTGCATTTTTGCAGAGATATTAAAGGAGCAAATATTCTTGTTGATCCAAATGGGCGCATAAAGCTAGCAGACTTTGGAATGGCAAAACATGTAAGCTTACACATAGACTTCTAAGGGCGTTATATTGTTAGATGATCTCGATTGCTGTATGAAATTATCAATCGGAGATAGCATATGGCTTTTTCCCCCTTCCAAATCTGTTTTTCCATCTCAATAATATTGCTGTTGGAATGGATAAATCTTTTTCTAATCATCTGACTTCTTCCTTTTTTTTTTTGGAGTGGTTATTGATAAGAATTTAATCCATTAAGTTATGCACTTGTGTTATTGTCAACCCTGTACCATCTGGGATACTTCCCTCTGCAGGTGTGCTCTTCAGGCTGAGACTCATGTCTTTAATTTTTCAATCACAAATTTGCAGATTACAGGGCAATCATGTCCATTATCATTCAAGGGAAGCCCTTACTGGATGGCCCCTGAGGTCAGGATTTGATTGGGCAGTATTTAAAAGCTTTTTATGTGCCTTGGTTACTTATAATTTGCCAAACACCACTTGTGGGATTACACTGGGTATGTTGTTGTTTACTTATAATTTGACTCCAAAGTACCTCTTTGCTGTTGTTTCAGGTTATAAAGAATTCTAGTGGCTGCAACCTTGCTGTTGATATATGGAGTCTTGGGTGTACCGTCTTAGAAATGGCTACATCAAAGCCTCCTTGGAGCCAGTATGAAGGGGTGAGTAATTTGGCCGAGAGACCATTATTTGAGCATTTCCTGCCTGTTTTTTCTTCTGGAAATTTTCTGTAAATTAATGTTTTGCCATAATTTAGTTTGAGATTGCAAGTTGTGCAATGCCAACTTCATTTGCTTAACCTATAATATGTGGTATTTGATGTCTTCTGGCCCAAAGGTAGCTGCTATGTTTAAGATTGGAAATAGTAAAGAGCTCCCAGCTGTACCAGAACAGCTATCAGATGAAGCAAAAGATTTTGTGAGAAAGTGCTTGCAGCGTGAGCCCCGTCATCGTCCTACTGCTGCTCAGCTATTGGAGCATCCTTTTGTGAAAAATGCTGCAACTCTGGAGAAGCCAAATATTTCTCCTGCACCTTCGGATCCTCCATGTGCAGGAGCAAATGGCGTAAAATCTTTGGTACACTTCTGTTTATTTTAGTCTTCTTTTCTCTCCATTGTTAAGACATTGCAAGTCCTTTCTCTTTCTTTTCAGAAACAGGAAGGCTGTGCTGATGATACTGATAAAAGTACACTGGCACATTTGTTCTTCTGTATCCATAGATTGATTCTGGATCAGCAATTAGTTTTGGCAAAATTAACTGATTGGTACATATATCCAAGTGTCAGGCTTTGTTTAATTAAAATCTGTTGATGGTATATATTCTTAAGGTTCTTTCATGGTTAAGATTAGTTCAAGTATATTTGAAGCTCATACAGTACCAACGCAGATGTCGATGATAATGTACTGGAATATGTATTCAGTTCTATTAACTTGTTGCCTATGACTCAAAAGTGGTTAGTTCTAAAAAATGGTTCGTTTCCTTCTGGAAAAGTAAATAATTTAACTGGCATGTAAATATGGTCAAGGTTTTATATTGTTTGATGTGTGCTATATAATCTGTGTACTGAAGTTTGTAGCTTCTCAAAAGTTCCTGGCTAGGGTTTGAGATGGGTACTTACAATAATGAACATATTTTGCTTCATCAAGTAGTTTCTGTTATCTTTTTTTTATGAATCTTTTAACTATCAGAAATACTTAAAAAGAGAAAAGGAAATTACTAAGATGAGCTCATTTCAAAAAAAGGAACAGTGAGAAACTTTCTACTTGCTGACCAGTTGTATTGCGTTCTGTCCTGTGGCTAAAAGCTGCTTCTTTTCACGATTTGGAAAGAATATCGTTATCTTCTGGTTAACAGCCAAGGGGCTACGAGACTCAAAGAAGGAGGAACCCTTAGCCAGTCGTCTAATTGGTAAAATCAGTGGAAAGAGTGCAAAACCTAGTCCTGGCCTGGCTCGATTCGACGAATCGACTTCTGATATTTCTAGTTTGACCGACCCCCTGGGACAAAAGAAAGATCCTGTGAAAAGGGGGGAAGGGGGGACAGGGAGCATAGAACTCTCTGAGCTAGATTCGTTTGGATGGCCAAGTAAACTTGAAATTTAGTCCTGCTGCTCCCATCCTACCTTTTCTTCCCCCTGTATTTAATTGAAAGCAAAGAGGGTAAGATGATGTCTGTGCATGTGCCTTCTTAAGCATACATGTTTCTCATGTTAGAATGCCATCAATTTGGCGTTTGCTTTCCTTGAAAATGCAATTTGCTTGCCCCTGATGTCATTTATAGTATTCAGCCTCAAGTGAGATTGGCGAGTTAGTTCTTGTTAGCTTCTTGATTCATAACATAGTAAGAAGCTTTACCCTTCAAAAACGAGAGAGTATAATTGAACCTCTACAATTAGAAAAAAGAAGAGATATTGACTTGCTTTTTAGCTTATTGATTCATTACAGAGTAAGCAGGGCAGATCTAATGTATAACTTATAGGTTCATCCAAACCCAGTAGCCTTGGATTGAACCATGTTATGTTTATATATCCACTAAATAATTACAATGAATAGATTTTGAATGCAGTAGATCAAATGGGCTGTGGTAGAATCCGGAACTCAAACCCCTAATGTTCAAATCCTGGATCCACTCTGAGTGTGAGACGCTTCACCCTTGGGAGAGAGAAGTTAATTTTTGCGTTTTAAAAAATGAAAATTGACTTGTTTCGGTAGCCGAAAGGAGATTTGGATCGAGGATGCTCATGGTGCTGAATATCTGAAATGGTGATGCATATTAATGCTATCACACTATTAGCTGTATTATTAGATGTCATTCCCTCTGTCCCATTTAATATGACACTCTTTCCTTTTTAGTCGGTCCTAGAAAGAATGACACTTTTTTTTTTTGCAACAATTTAACTTTAAACTTACCTTTTACGCTTAACGAGATGATCTATAACCACACAAATTTCTTTGGCTTATTTTAGACCACAAGATTCAAAAATCTTTCTTTATTTCTTACACTCCATGCTGAGTCAAACTACATATAAATTGGGACGGAGGGAGTAATATCTTTGTTCTAGCACCAGTATGAGGGAGCATGTCTTCCTCAGAACAGATGGTCTTCTCTAGTCCCGTGTTGGAATATCTAAAAGAAATAGGACTAGATCATCCCCTAAAGAAAGGGGAGAACAAAAGATTAATTACTAAATATTAAATTCACGATGTCTGAATGCATAGAATAGTAATTCCAAGTGAAATTTGCAGAATGACGTAAACATTATTGATCTCCATATTGGGCTTCTTTGGCATGGCTTAATCTTACCGGTGTGTTCTTTATGAATCGTAGGGCATTGGACAGGCAAGGAATATCCCTACATCAGAATCAGAAAGACTTGCAATCCACTCATCCAGAGTGTCAAAATCTAATTTCCACTGCAGGTCTTTTCTCTTGATCATTTTAATTTTCTTGAATTCTCTAATTTTTAGTTAAGAATCTTTCAAAAGAAAGCAGTTGCCATTCAAATTTTATTTCTGAATATACTAAAGAAAATAATGAAGGTAGTAACTCATCTTTTATGATCACTGATATTCTTCTTTGATCTCCAGTGACATTTACATTACAAGAAACATATCATGCCCTGTCTCGCCAATTGGTAGCCCTCTTTTACATCCAAGATCACCTCAACATCTAAATGGGAGGCTGTCTCCTTCACCCATATCAAGTCCTATCACCATGTCTGGCTCATCAACTCCACTCTCTGGAGGGACTGGTGCTATTCCATTTCATCACCTTAATCAGTCAGTTTACTTACAGGAGACAGCACCACTTCCACAGAGTCCTTATATGAATGGCCCTTCTTACTGGGATCCTGATGTTTTACGAGGGCCACCATCAGGATCTCATGCTTTCCTGGAATTGGCATCCTCTCAAAATGATGCTCTTGGAAAGCAGTTCGGGAGGTCTACAGCAGGAGAGCTTTATGATGGACAGTCAGTGCTGGCCAATCGGGTGTCTCAGCAACTCTTAAGGGATCATGTGAAGTTGGTTCCTTCACTAGATCTAAACCCTTGCCCTCCTTTGGAAGGTCGCACAGGTGAAGCATGATTTTTTCTTTGTCCGATACAACATTCACGGGAAACTTTCCAGTTTCATTGTTTACTATCAGTGTATCTTGGTAACTTTGAAGGAAGCTGATTTGCACAATAAGGATCCACCGGGGGGGAACTAGGAAATAAAATAGCATCTTGAGCAGAACTTTATCCATTGTCGATATCAATCAGCTGATCTTATTACCTCCATCTGCCCTTGGGTTTAGTGTTACAAAGATGAAGCTTACTTCCCAATGAATCTTTTGATCTCTTTCACTGTATCATCTCTGGAGACTCAAGCGGTTTGTAATATGTTAAGAGTGCCTAAGATCAGATTTGATTATCGAATCTGGCCCATGAAAGGAGTCATTTGCTCGTGGAAGCTAGCTTCAAGTGATTCAATGTATAGCTGATCCTTCAACATGACATTTGTGGTACCAAACTTTGTATATTTATGCTGTCCCATAGAAGAGAGAACAAAAAGAAGCAAGCATGGAAAGTAAATAGGATTAGGGCCCTTTATCTTCCTCCTACTTCCTCCCTTTGGGGGAACCGGGTTGGGGTTGCTGTACAGTGAACAATGAACTGAAAATATTGCTGATACTGTTGATTAAACAATCAGAGATGACAGCACATTTCTTTTCTATATCTTGTCTTCATGACTGCGGCTGGTGTCTAACTGAGTCAAACTATGAGTATGTCATAGTTTAAAAGACGCTTTAATGCGTCGCCCTATTTTTTTTTTTTTATGAACGCACACAAGTTAGGGATTACATTAGTTAATTGGGACTTAGATTAAGATAGCGAAGTCAAATGCCATGGATACACCATTAAATGAGGTGGGCTGCAGATGTGTGTGCCAAGTGTAAGTCACGAGTTTGAACTATATTAAAATTCGGGTGTGGGAAGGGCAAATGAAGGTTCATTATTCACTGTCCTCTGAAATTTCTCATTAACAAAAACAATAGTAGGTAACAATAAAAATGATGCAAGGCTGCTGTTTTAAGGCTTACATGCATACAGAGCATCATTTAGATGCACAACATGGAATGAGCCCAAGGCCTTGGAGTTCCCAGTGTTATAATGCCTACAAGCCCCAAAGAACGTTTACACAATTCGATTTCCATCTCACAAACAAGATACACAGCACAACATTAAAGGAAGGCTGGTACACAGTAAAGATCTTAATCTGCAAACCCTCTTTACACGAGCAAGGTTTATAACTGTATGCTATGAGTTAATCAACTAAATTCATGGTAAAATCCCACAATTTTTTTGCCAATCCAGCATCGTTAGCTTGCGAGCTCACATCAGCAATGTTGCAGTCAGCATAATATTTTCCACTTACACCTTTAACATCCGGATGCAAAGCCACATAGCATGTTGTTGCAGCTCCCTGAAACCACTTTCACAGGGAAACAACATCAGCAAATAGAGAATTCCATCAAGAACTTATGGTAAGAAGATTTACGCATATGAAACAGAAAAAGGTGCATGAATAGAACAGCCAAAATTAAAGATTATGTTTTTCTTGTCTCCAGATCTCTTTGGCTTCTGAAACTTCGACTCGTGACGGCTATTCATACGTGTCGAAGAGATCTCATTCCCTTCACCAGGTGCCTATATTTGCTAGCTACTTTCATAAGATCGCGGAATTGATGATATAACAGTAGAAGCAGAGAAAAGAAAGGACCTATGAGGTATTCTACTTATTTTTAAAAAAAGGTATGACAAACCTCACTTTCTTCTTTCAACTTTGCTTATGGTTCTGCATAATATCTACAGAAATTGGGTCTTAATCCAACCACTGTTTGTTCAAGGAAAAATAATACATACTCTTTATATCACATCCCATTTGGAATTAATAGGATTTTTTTGTAACAGCTAACATTAAAAGAATTAATAGGATTTCCAGCACTCCACAATTACCTGCTGAACATTTTTCATCACATGCTTGCCAATGAGATTAACAATGCCTGCATCACATCGAAAAGGACAGTGGATTAAACATTCACAGATATTGTTTAGAAAAAGAGTACAATGTAAACAAGTTCCATGCAGAAAGGATAGTCACAGGACCCCACAGTATAGAATATTCTCGGGGTCTATATATGATTTTGAAGTGAGATATTGACCAAATTATAAAGATGTTGATGTAAGTCATAAAATAAAGTAGCAGACATCCAATTCGTTTTCTGTATCACATAGTTCTTGATTATATTCTCTTTAAACTTAAATGTTATATCCGTGTAACTCGGCAAGGCAAAAATGTGTTTTCATCATCCATCAGCTCTACTTTCTGTGATTTTTACCCTGGATTAACATGGTGCCTTATAAGTTAATACTTGGTAGCACTGCAAATAAGGAGAATCAGTAAGGTGCTCTGTAACACTTTAAATGACGATACCGCCTTGCAGTATATTTGATTCATAAAATTCATTTCTAGTACTTGTTGGTTCCTTACAGTAGAGAATCTGGAACACAAGGCAGAAAAGATCTTAGAGAGGATCTTTAGTTAATTTCAAAATGCCATCAAAGAGCATTTTGAGCAGTAAAAAGGCAGATGAAATATAAATAAACGTACAACCAAGGGCTTATAAGTTCTACCGAAGGCAGTGACCTGATCATCTAGCTTCCATCAAATGTAAGTAGCAAGTTCACAAACTTTAGTAAAGAACAAGACATAAGAAACACTGAGAAGACCCACTATGGACAGTTAACAAGGGCTTCGAACCAGATTTGACCCATAAGTATGGTTACCAAGCTCGAGGGAGCATCATCTGGCTTGTGTCATTCATTCTCAACACCAGAAAATTTAACTTAATTCCTTGGCTATAAAGTCATGAAGCAACAGCGCAATGCAAGCAATCAACAGTATAGAACACATGAATCAGAAGTCAAAGAGATTACCACTGATAATGCTGTGCTGACGAAAAAGGTTGGTGGCAATGGCTCCTGGGTGAAGCGAATTCGCCGTGATCTCCACGTCCTCATCCTTTTCAACAAAATGACCACATTATATTCTTAAAATGGATAAAGAGCGTATCGTCTACTTATACGAGGTACCATTGTGAAGCAAGGTATCAAAAGGTTCTGTAAGCCTGCCAATGTTGGTTAAAGAGATGACTCAATATAACTACGAGAAAGTCTACTGATTAGGTAAGCACGCCAAATAAGAAAAGAAGGAGCATGCACTTATGCCAATGTTTATTCTGGCAGTGCGGGGATTTAATATTTGTAAGATAAAAACTGCAACTCAATGTGTACTATGCAATATTACAGGCACTGTAATAGTGTAATGAATGATGCTTCCTTGGAAACATTTATAGCAAATCCTGAAGTTTATAGTTTTTTTCTTTAAGTACTTGTTTAGCAGCAAGTACAATGCCAAAACACTTCTACCATTATGGTATGCCGCTTACAATCCTCAATCTACTCCAGGAAATATCTACAGTTGAGGAGGTTTCTGTCTTCACGGTAAATCCATTTGAAAATTACTAGGTCTGGATGATAGTCTCAGGTTTGACATATTTATAGAACATACCTGTATCCTTATAAAAAAAAACACCTTTATAGTCTGGTGTAATTATTTCACCAAATGTAAAATACCAATTTTCAAACACATTAAACTGTTTACTTGATCAGTGTATACCTTTAGATGGCTAGCAAGTTCATTAGCATGCAGAACATTGGCAAGCTTTGACTGACCATACGCAGAGAGGCCATTATACCTGAGGATCATTCATCCACATAAGACAAAAGCCCTGTGTCAACTTTTTCTGAACATCAGCACATTTCATCTATTTTCTGAAATCAACATAAATAAATACTCCTTATGACTGCACACAAATGATCAATTACTTTGGTTAAAAACATCTTGGTCCCTCCCATCACCGGCATCCGGGACAATTATTGTCCAAAATGTTTAAATTCGTGTAGGGCATTAATATTTTCCAATAGTCACCAGAAATAGCACTGTTATAAGTTTCTCACGCTTCAGTTCTTTACAGATACTCTGTGCAGTGCATAAAACATCTTCCGCCAATGTGGGACACCAACACATACACTAGTACATATTACACATATGACTAACTCTAATCCAACTAATCAATTTTTTCAGGAAGAAAATTTAAAACTCAACAAATAAAGAATTAGCATATAAAAGATATGTTAGACTATAGCATGTTCACCCTTGTTGATCATTAATTTTGTCAAACCGAATCCCTTCACTGTAAGAAAATTTGTGGCGACGTGAGGAGACATTAATAATCCTCCCTTCTTTTCTACTCTGACAGGCTGTTCTTTTCATGGTGTCCAGCAATAAATTTGTCAAAAGGAAGTGACCTGCAATAAAATATATTCTGTGAACCATCCTCTAGAGTGATGCAATTTGACCGCAATATCACCAAAAAGGCAAAAACATAATATGCACACAAGATGTCGTTAAGTTATGCAGAAATCTAAGAATACAAAACCTTACCAAACAAAGGACTGACATTAACACAATGAGTATTACACACTAAAAACACCAACTAGGTTGTCCGCATTAAATGATATTTAACTAGAAAAAATATCATAAATGTTATGCCAAAATCTAGGAACACACAACCTCGTAAACTAAGGACTGTGAGCACTAAATACAAGGGAGTAACAATGTAAACATAAACTGAGCGTCTGAGCCAATTTTGGCTGTAAAGACAAGGTAATCATCAAAGATTAAGCAAACCAAGAATTGACCATCACAGTCGGTCTAACAAGCAGGACATAGATTGTCAGGACTCAGATGCTACACACTTAGCCAAAAAAATCGACCTCATAAATCCAGTGTCAAGGGCCCAAAGGTGGATATTTGTGTAATCCAATATTAACCGTATCACAGTCCTTCTAGCCTCATTTTCCTTGACTAGTTTGTTTCAGTGTTTAGTAGGAAATGCCGTGCATCTTACCAACATAGTTTGTTGCAAATTGCAGCTCAATCTTATCCTTGGAAAGTGCAAATGGAGTTGCCATGATTCCTGCATTGTTACTTCGCCACAAGATTGAAATTATCTAGTTATTTGTGTGCTCATCAGTCTGCCTAAAAACAAGTGAAAGCACAACTATCATGAATACAAATGTAAGTCCTCTTCACCTAATGGTTGTAGAAGGAAGGCTCAACAAGATAATATCATCTGTAGCTTTGTCGCCTTTTTTAGTTGTATTAAGTTAAAAGAATATGCAGCTATATTACAATGTTGATTAATCCCTTGTTGAGCCAAGAAGAATAATGAAAAGGGGTTGTTGATAGAGTGAAAACTGATCTTAGAATAGTATAACAGATTACTTGAATTTTAAATTTTCAAGAATTTTACTTTTGTATCATCTGAATCTTGTGATGGAACAAGAAGAGGGCACTGGAACCTGTCCAAAAATCAGCATTACTTAGTAATATAAATTGCTCATTTTGTACAACTAAATGTTGATTTTGTATTGTCTGAACTTGTTATTATCAACCTTTTTGTCACATTCCTTCTTTGCTCCCACCCTCCCTTCCTCCGCTCTTTATCTAGAAAGCCATTTTTCCATAACTGTTTGTTTTTCCTCTGACATCAGTAGTTAACATACTTCCATCCTTCTAGTTGAAACTAATGAAGAGGTCATAGTATGTTATTCCTATGAAGTATGGCTAATACAATTTAACTAAATCTAAATCGTGAAAAGAAGGCACAAATAGCAATACTAGAAATTGCTTTGCTATGCATTTACTTAGATGAGTATACAAAGTAACTAAAACAAGAGAAGTCTACAGTTATCCATTTTTATCTTACATAAGCAGGTTTAGAGGAAGGCCTAAAGAATTGTAATTTGATGCAAAATTCCTCACTGAAGCAAGTGAACTGAGATCCAACTCCAAGGCATCAATTTTGGCTTGTGGGACATCTCTAAGTATTTCCTCTTTAACCTGTTTTCCAGTAGAGACATTCCTGACCCCCATAATTACATGAACACCTCGTAATGCAAGAACACGTGCAGTTTCCGCACCAATTCCACTTGATGCTCCTGTTAATCATCACGGATAAAAAAAATGTGTAAATGGTAGCAAGTATCCACAAAGACAAAGAGAACATTGGATGGTTGTTACTTATTGAATTGTTACTTTAAATACAATATTTGTCTTGATTGTCATTTAAATTTTATTGTATCGGATTGCCAAATCAGTCGTTGTGTAATGATGAAAACTATCATTTGATGTAAGGAACGATTTGGTGTTATCGCGTCGTTACCTTATTTTTTTCTCATATTGCCCTTATAATTTAATAAGATACTTTTACCTCGTATCCTACTTTTTAAAAATGATACTACTGTAAACTTATTCCTCAAATTGCTGGTGCTGCATTCTGAAATGATATAATCTCATCAAAACAATATTGCATAATACAACATAATACAATATGATACATTATGAAACGATATGTAACAACCATCCAAACAATCTGTGAAAGACAGTTAATTTTCAAATGCTACAACAAAAACATCTATGCTCCAATCAAGATAATTAGAAATCAGAATTGCAAAATGAAAGGTCTATTTAAATGCTACACTATTGTAACTGAACAACAAAAAATGGGCAGGTAAAATTTGCCTGCAATTAAATTACTACCTCCCAACTCAATTTGGAAAAATTGAAAGAGAGTTAGTTAGTTACCAGTAACAATGGCAGTAAGAGCAGAGCCATCAATTCCTTGAGTTACTTCCTCAGCAGTTGAGTTTGACGAGAACTCAGAAGGACCCTTTTTGCTAACAAACCACATTGATATGCTTCTTATTTTCTCAAAGCAACAACTTTGTCATATTAATATTAAGCTATCCTCTTTCTCTTTCTTGGATTTTGCCCCTCCCAAACTTTTGGCTGCTTCTGCCGCCCTGATAGGGATGGCAATTGGGGTAGGACGAGGCAGGGCAGGGAAGCAATTAAATAGGGCGGGGCAGGACAAACCTTAAAAAATAAAATAAAAAAGCAGCTTGTTTCGCGCTATGCGCGAGGTAATGGAAGCCGGACAATAGATTTTTATGATCCGGTCGCACATAGCATAACTTAATGCACAGAGAAAATCTTATTTCTTCAAAACACATAACGAGGTTGCAGTTTGCTCCCTGGTTTACAGGGCCTGTATGTATCCTGCTGTTATATATGCACTTGTGCATTGTATGTTTGTTTTTGTCATTTGCTAATTTATAGTAAGAATTGCATATTTATCATTTCAAGATATTATATTACTCCTATTAACTATTTCTCTTTTATTATACCAAAGGTAAAATTAGTACTAGCTAGATTGCTAAAGTTTTTTCTAAAAAAATTTATACTATGACGTGAAAGATTAGCTATTGCTTATGTAATACTATATGAATATGTTCACCTTTAATTACTAGTTAACGTTAAGATACACAGCTTAATTGAAACTTATTTATTTTCATCTGTTTAAAATTATATGCTAAAAATATTGTTTTAAAAAATTATATATTGTAGTTGTTTGCCTAAGTCGGCTTATAGATACACTAAACATCCAAAAAAAAAAAAACCCTACACCATTAAAATCACATAACTAAGTTCTTTCTTCAAGACATCTGAAAAGTCATCTAATTTACTTTTAAGCATATTTGCAAAAGCAATTGCAATATTAATGTTAAAAAAATATCAAAAGAAGTAAAAAGAAAATCCATATTGCAAAGTGAAAAAAAATAAAAGAAATAAAAGATAACATAAATAGGACAGGGCGGGGCAGAGGTTAGCAGGGCAAATGTTTTGGAAAATGCTAAACATGACAAGACAGGGCAGGGCGGGTCGAAATCTTAGCAAGTCAAGGCTTGAATATTGTGATGTTTACAAAAAGGGATGACACAAAGGCTAGAAATGCATGGACGGTCCTAGATGCTCAATAGTCTAAGATGGATAATGTGATATTTATTTTTATGAGAGTAGAACATTTCCTTTCTTTCACTTACTGTTTTATATCGCCAAGGGGATTTTTTTTATATAAAAAAAGTCCCAAATATTTAAGAGTGCTTCTAGACTAATTTTAGTTTAGTATTTAATGCATTGAAGTAGACGAGTAGATATAATTGATATGAAACCTGCTTTAGGTATATATTGCAATTTCTTGCAAACTTGTGGATAGTTGACCCTGATTTTTTTGCCCAATAATATTTGTCAATATATGCATGTTAAAACTGAGGCAAAACAGGAGGACATTAAGCTTTAATAGTTTCTTTGTCTTAAATTTACTTTTCCGCCTTTCCGTTTGAGTATTTCTTTCAAATTTGAGGTGACTTGGTATGATATTAAATGTTCCTTCGGAAGCAATAGAAATAGTGTACTTAAAAGAAATACCATTTCTAGTTATTTTCAGTGTTTTGGAGATGGGGTAGTGGGTGGTATTTTTGTGAAAATATCTGAATACTAAAAAGTATATAATAATTGATAGAGAATAAATAAATATTTTTCATATATTCTGTAATTATTATTCTAGTGTAATTAGGTAAAGTAGAGATCCTTATACAATTAAGTTATATATATTGCATAATGAGAAGCCTCCAACCAAGGAGAATTACACTATTCTATATGGCAGAAGCCAAATCCTCCCTGCCCTAAAATTATACTCGGCCGCCACCTCCCAGGGGTGGGCAAAAAATCCGGAGAACCGAAAAAACTGAACCGAACCGGCTGTTCGGTTCGGTTTTTATTCGGTTTAAAAAAATGATTTTGAAAAACCAAACCGAATCAGGATTTAGTGATTCAGTTCGGTTTTTAAATTTTGGATACGAACCGAACCGAAAAATCGAATTAAATATGTAATTAATCTTATTTTTTATTTTAGGCTACTACTATCTCTTGAATCATAGCCATTGAAGTCAATCTATGAAGCTTTTATGGAAGTCGAATGCGGCATGGATTTGATTAACATATCACGGAAGCATTGACATAAAATGTAGAGAGAGAAAGTAGTTGTAAATTGGTAAAACTTTAAATGGTCATAACTCTGCGCTCGGATGTCCGTTTTACCCGATTTTTTTTATTTTGCGTGTTTTTTCGAGACGGGGCCGGGCAAACGGCCACAAGGCGATTTGGCGCAGCCAATTTTTAGAAAAACAACCGTTTTCCCAATCAATTTGTGTTTTCCCCATCGATTTCTAATTTTCCTTTTTCTTTAGTAAACATCTCACGATACACAATAGATTTCAACGTCGAAATTTCATGACAGTGTAGGTGTGAATGTCAATTTTAGTTTTGAATTTTTTTTTTTTAAAATAAAAAATTCCCTGACCGACCCGACCCGACCCACTAGAAAAAACCGATATAATCTGATACGTTCGGCGATATAAACTGAACATATCGGGTTTTTTTAAGTTGGATTCGATTTTTTTTTAAAAAACCAATTTTTATTCGGTTCATATTATTCGGATACAAAATCGATATGAACCGATATACGCCACCCTACCCCCATCTCTTTTCTTATTTTCCGGCGGCAACCCCCCCAAACCCTAAAAATATTCTGCCGCCAACAACCTCTCCTTCATTGCTTCCGGCGGCCACATGGCTTCTCCCGCTTCCTCCTCCTCCACCCATGACGTCACACATCCTCCTCCTCCTCCCCCTACTCCTACTAACACCTTTCATCCGGCCTTTGCCGTAACGAATATCAAAATATTTATCCCTCTAGTTCTTGATCAAGAGGATGGACAATACTCATCGTGAGTCAAATTATTTCAAATACATGTTTGTGCTTACAACGTCCTTGATCACATCGATGCCACCACCCTTTTTTTTATAGCTAAGACATGGGGCAATAAGCCCTCACTCCGGTCTTTCTCGATCGAAATCTAAGCGTGCCAAACCATCTAAGCAAAGTCCTATTTGTCAAATAAGAGAGCCAAGACAAGCTCAAGTCATTCGGGATAAGAGAAGGTCCTATCCTAATAAGCCGGGGTAGGACCGGTCGAATAAGTAGTAATTCATCTTTGCGTAGATGAAGAATGGGCTACTTCCTCACAGATTGAAGACTCACGTCCACCCGACGTCGACAATCCGACGTGGAAGCGGCTCGATGCTATCGTCAAACAATGGATATATGACACCATATACAAGGATCTACTTCATACTATTATGAAGACAGGTGCCTCGGCTCACGAATTATGGACACGACTAGAGAAAATCTTTCAAGACAACAAACATACATGTACCGTCTATTTGGAGGAACAATTCACCAACACTCGTCTTAAGAACTTTGACAACATGTCAGACTATTGTAAACAACTAAAATTGGTTGTCGATCAATTGTCTAATGTTGGCACTTCGATTTCTGAAACAAAGATGGTTTTACATGGTTTGCCAAAAGGTGAGTACGATACACTTGCGACGATGATCCAACAAGTTAATCTCATCCCTAGCTTCAACACGACCCGATCACAATTGTTGTTGGAGGAGACTAGACGAGCCAAATAGGACGATCACATTCCATAGGCATTGGCTGTTGTCGTAACGCCAACCGCCAACACACCTGCCGGTCATCCACAACCTATGGACCACCAACCTCAACGTGGTGACCGAAGAGGCGGAAGGGTACGCGACCGCAGAAAGCGAGGCGGCGGCAAGGCCCACATCTCCATGTCCGAGCAGCAGGCCTACGACATCATGACCCATACCGATCTGAGTTAGGCTTACAACACTATGAATCACCAGCAGCCCGACGACACATGGTACATGGATACATGTGCCATATCTCACCTCACTCGCGTCTCTGGTAATCTCCTTTACTTATTCAATTTGAACAATCCTCAATTTATTTTGGTCGACACTGACAATCGCATTCCAATTCAAGGCTATGTCACCACTCAAACACAACCACCTCACCCACCCTTTACCCTAAAAATGTCTTATATGCTCCTAACATCATTAAAACATAATCTATGTTAGGAAGTTTGCTAGTGACAACTCTGTATCTATTGAGTTTGATCATTTTTGTTTTTCTATAAAAGGACCTACGTACGGGGACAACTCTTACGAGATGCAATAGTGTGGGAGATATATATCATTTCTCATCCAATTCCGCTGAAAGTGTCAATCCACCAACCTCTCTAGCTGTCATCTCTCCATCCACTTGACACAATAGACTCGGGCACCAGAGAGCACTAGTTTTTTTTTTTAGAAGTCAAAATTTCATTCAATGTAATAACGGTAAATTTACCCCCACTTGCTACTCTTGTCCTTTAGGAAAGCATGTTAGACTTCCTTTTCAATCTTCATTAAGTGTAACATTTTCTCCTTTTGATATTATTCATGCGGATTTATGGACATCCCCATTACTAGCAAACTGGGTCACAAATATTATTTGATATTTTTGGATGATTTCTCTCACTTTCTTTTGGTGTATCCTCTCAAATATAAGTCCCAAGTTTACACAATCTTTCTTGAATTTCAATCATATGTTAAATCCCAATTTGAAAAGACCATCAAAACTTCTCAATGTGATAACGGTCGTGAGTTTGGCAACCTTGCCTTTCATAAATTTTGTGCGGATGACGACATGGTGTTTCGATTTTCTTGCACCCATACCTCTTCTCGAAATGGTAAAGCCGAAAGAATCTTACGCACCATCAACAATAAGATCTGCATTATGCTCTTCCATGCTTCCACCACCACCCCTTCTTTTTGGGTGTACGCCTTACATATGACGGCATACCTCCTTAATATATTACCAATACGAACACTTCAAAATAAAACTCCAACTAAAATTCTCTTCCGTCGAATCCCCTCTTATGATCGCCTTCGGATTTTTCGTTGTCTATGCTACCCGAATCTCGCCTCCACAGCCCCTCACAAATTAGCACCTAGAACTACCCCTTCCATTTTCTTAGGTTTCCCGTCAAACCATAGAGGGTACTTATGCAATGATTTATCCACAAATAAAATCCTAGTCTCTCGCCATGTCACGTTCTAGGAGAACATTTTCCCATTTGCAAACATCCAAAAATTTCAAGTCCCTAATTACGGCTTTCTTGATGGTCAGGACACATCCCCTCTCATTAGAAATGCCATACATCGTGCCATCCATCCCATCCCGTCTGTCACAACCCAAACCGGAGGGCCATGACGGGCACTCGGACCTTACATGTCCAAGCACGACTCTTCATATTCTTACTAGCTAACCAAAATCAATCATGGCCACAAGGGCCGTTATCGAATATCCTGCTGACACATACGCCACAGCCGATAGGGCCTCACATGACTACTATACACAGGACATTTGTCTACAAGCCTCTAAAGAATACATGACATCACAAGGGTGAGACATGGTCATGTCATACCCAAGTGCATATGCAAAATAACATACCATGATCAGATTGCAACTCCGGAACAAGTAGAGTGCTCCAATACCAGCTGAACCAGTAACCTACCAGTGCGAACTGTCACCCTCTTTAACTGAGTCTACGGGGATAAAACGCAACATCCCCCGACAAAAGAGACATCAGTACGACTAATGTACTGAGTATGTCATGCATAAGAAATAATATAATAGAGATACATATCAACCTGAAACAGAAACGATTGACTAGCAGTAAATGCCTCCGAGGGCCCTTATATACGTGCCTAAATGTTATGCATAATGCAAATGCGGTATATATATATATATATATGTTGCGGAACGTGCAACCCGATCTAATATATTATATATGTATATGTTGTGGAACGTGCAACTCGATCCAATATATGTATATATGTTGCATACGTGCAACCCGATCCAATATATATATATATATATATATATATATATATATATATATTGTGGAACGTGCAACCCGATCCAATATATTATATGTATATATGTTGTGGGATGCAACCCGATTCAATATATTATATGTATATATGTTGCGGAACGTGCAACCCGATCCAATATATTATATGTATATAATGCATCAATGACAATGAAACATTCTGAACTTATCGGATGACATAATATCCTTGTTCCTTCGGCTAACATTGGAAATATCAACATCTTTCCTACATACCTCAATAAGGATTTAGGAACATATTTAGACATGCTTTTAACATAGAAATCAATAATATGAACATTCCTTAACTACTAAGAGTAGAGTAATTTATGGAACAACATTATGGTTACGTTTCATACATAGAATATGCCAAAAGAAATAAAGAGCCTTGCATACCTTGTTATTGAAGTTATTTAAGTTCCATGGGTCCTTGTAAGCTCTATGAATGATTATCTACATCATACGGATGATTTAAATCATAATCGGATCAATATACTATTAATAAATTCATTGAGACATTTTATCGAACACATTGTACGCATAGAATCTATGTTTCTTCTATATGGAAACTTATACATGTAGCAAACACAATCAGCCTTCCTAATCCTCCTCCTTAACTGCTACAATATCCATAACCATTCAGCAATTTCATACCCAACCTACAACTCCAAATAGGCAGCCCCAATAATGCCCAACAAGTCCTAACATTTCCGATACTCACTTTAGCAACTAGTAGCAAGAATCATGCTCCATAACTTGTATAATCTCAAGACAAGAAGGATTACCTCTTTTTAGCGCAGCGACGAGTGTCTTCGGACAACCTTTCACCCAAACCGAATTTCGACGAGCAGAAACAGGACCCAAAAATGAACTTGAGCTAGAACTTCCTCGAAACTCAAGGTCTTTGCTTGATTTCTGAGTGTTCAAGCTTGTTCAAGGATTCGATTTCGCTGGAGCTAAGGTCCAAAACGCCATGAATGTTTCCCTCTTTTGGGTGAACGAAAGCTTACTGAAAATCTCCTAATTTGGCCGAGAATTTTCAGAGGGCTATCAATTGAGATTTACTCCTTCTGATAGAAGTGTAACGATTACTTCTCCAAGGAAAAATTTCTACAGAAGCTTAAGAGATGAGAGAATGGGTGAATGGTTGGAGACTTGTGAATCTCCCAAGCTGCCACCGTGCTTTGCCTATTAGGCTTAGTCATTGAGATAATTTGTTACAATGTTACACGTAATGTCCCACTAAATACTCTCCCCATTAAGATTAATTAATCCCACAATTAATCAATTATACACACAATTAATTTATTGATCCCAATTCACTTAAATCTTAATAACTTATAAGACATTCATATACTCAATGTCATAATTTTGTAATATGACACTAGTCCATAACCTCTTTGGGGATATACAACTATTATTATTAATCTCCGTCGTCACATTTGTTAAATCCTAAATTGTTTCAGGATCACATCATTTTATATACTAATTTCTTTATTAACATACGTAAATATAACATAAATTCCCCGAGGCCCGGGTCTACTTGCCTACGTTTATGTGCTCAAACCATCACCCGAAAGTATAGGGTGTTACACCGTCACTGCCCTAGTCCACTGCCACGCTGTCGACTACCCCCCAACCCTCGACGACTACCCACCCCCCATCATGTCACCGCCCTAGCCTACTGCCTACCGTCGACTACCCCCAACACCATCGACTGCCCCCCATCCCATCAACCACCCACCGTAATCAGTCATTGCCCTACCCTCAATCAGTCACAGAAAATACTTTATCCCAAGCTACCCCACTACCCGAAACCACCTTAATGCCCGTGACCCAAACAGTCTCAATTCCGACACACCGTATAGCCCAGCACGGGATTTTCAAACCAAAAGTCCACTTTAACCTCTCCACTCAGACTATCTCACCTATACCTAAAAACCCAAAGTTAGCCAAGCTTGACCCGAATTGGAATGCAGCCATGCATGAGGAACTTAATGCACTCACTACAAAAGGCACTTGGGATCTTGTCCCGATACCAGAGGGGGTGAATGTGATTCGTTGTATGTGGCTATATCGCCATAAATTCAGAGATAGTGGTGAGCTTGAGCGCCATAAGGCGAGACTTGTGGCAAATGGCACGGGGCAACAAGAGGGAGTTGATTGTGGTGAGATCTTCAGTCCAGTGGTTAAACCAGCCACCATTCGCACTGTTTTGAGCATAACTATAGGAAAGAACTAGCCGATTCATCAACTTGATGTAAAAAATGCATTCTTACATGGGGGTTTGAAAGAAATCTTATATATTCATCAACCGCCTGGCTTTGTGTATCCATAGGCTCATCAGTATGTCTGTCGTCTCCGAAAGTCACTCTATGGCTTGAAACAATCCCTAGGGCTTGGTATGAACGCTTTGCCACTTTCATCATGCAGATTGGGTTCGTGTGCAGCAAAAGTGATAATTCACCTTTTATTTTTCATCGAGGTAATGACACTGCATACCTTTTGCTCTATGTGGATGATATTGCTCTGACTGCCTCATCTGATGTGCCGAAACACGAGATCATAACCTTGCTCAAATCTGAATTTGCTATGACAGACTTGGGTAAGTTGAGTTATTTTTTGGGTATTTCAGTGACCAGATCCGAAAATGCAATGTTCCTGTGTCAGCGTAAGTATGCCGAAGAAATTATTTACATGTCTAAAATGGCAAACTGCAAGATCATGTCCACTCCAGTCGACTCGAAGTCGAAACTCAGTGCCGATGACGGGGATCCGGTGCTCGATCCTTCTCTTATAGGAGTCTTGCTGGTGCACTTTAGTATCTTACCTTCACTAGGCCCGATATTGCCTATGTCATTCAGCAGGTGTGTTTGTTCATGCATGCTTCTAAGGAGTCTCACTTTACCGCTCTTAAACGTATCATTCGGTACGTTAAGGGTACTCTTGACTACAGATTACATCTTTATCCATCTACACCGGTCAGGCTAATATCGTATACGGAGGCCAATTGGGGCGGCTGTCTGGACACACGTCGATCTACTTTCGGATACTATGTATTTTTGGGTGATAATCTCATCTCGTGGTCTGCCAAATGGCAAGCCACACTTTCCCATTTGAGTGCAGAAGCAGAATATGAAGGCGTTGCGAATGTTGTTGCCGAGATCTGCTGGCTCAGAAACCTTCTTCTAGAGCTTCATTGTCCCTTACGTATGACATCTCTTGCCTACTGTGATAACATATCTGTTGTTTACTTGTCTCATAACCCGGTTCAGCATCAGTACCGAACATATTGAGATGGATATTCATTTTGTTCGTGAGAAGGTTGTCATGAGCCATGTTCGGGTGTTACATGTTCATTCTTCCTATCAGTACACATATATATTTACTAAGGGACTTCCTCGGTAGTTATTCCTTGACTTCATATCTAGTATGAGCGTTCGGCCTACTCCCGCTCCAATTGAGAGGGTGTGATAGAGAATAAATAAATATTCTCCATATATTCTGTAATTATTATTCTAATGTAATTAGGTAAAGTAGAGATCCTTATACAATTAGATGTAGAGATCCTTATACAATTAAATTTGTAATTGTAAACACCTATATATATTGCATAAATGAGAAGCCTCCAATTAAAGAGAATTACACTATTCTACAATAATATTTATACTTTATAGATAGGTTGAACAAGTAACCTTAAGTAACAGTTAAGATAGTTGTAGATTTTCTCTTGGTGGGTGCAAGAAAATTATCAACATAAGGAAAATATTTTCTCCAAGACAAGCAAAAGGATAATTAGATCAAGTTATTGAAAATATATTTTTTATGTTGTACTAGACACACTCAATCTTAAATGAATTTTGGTGTCAGATAGAGAACAAAAAGGAAATTAGAAAACAAAGAATCCTACTCCCAATCCCAATTTATATGATGTAATTTAACTGAGCACAGAGTTTAAGAAATAAAAGAATATTTTCAAATCTTATGATCTAAAACAAGCCAAAAATATTTGAGTGGTTATAGATTATCTTGTTAACGTAAAAGATAAAGTTTAAAATTAAATTATTGTCAAATAAAAAAATGTGTCATTCTTTTTTAGACTGAACGCATGTCATATAAATTGGGACAGAGGGAGTAATTATTACTACCTCGTAAAAGCTTAGGAAAATGCTAGATTCCTTACCAGAGCGTTAAACATTAGTCAGAAAGCTAAAAGATTCACTACAATTACAGGCAACTAATCCATTTCTAACTCTTAATACATTAATAACCATAATAAACGATGAACATGTTGTTTGTTACTTGACCAAATCCATACTAAAATCCCAGAGTCTCTTAGCCAAATCCATGTCCTTAGCCATCGTCGATGGGGTGGCTAAATTGTTGTCCAGAAAATATTCGCCACTCACCCCCTTCACTTGTGGATTCAATGCTAAATAACAGGTGGTTGATGCTCCCTATAGAAGAGGAAAAATGGAAGTTAAAACTCGTCATTTGCCCTTCCTGTTTACACTTGCAAAAGATTTGGCGGAAAATGGTGAAACTTGCATACTGCAAATTTAAATGATTCAAGCAGAACATACCTGTTGAACATTTTTAAGCACGAGTTTTCCAACCGTACTTGCTAAACCTGGGCCATACAACAGAAAGGTAGCATTAATTTTCAACCAACTATAAGTAGAAAATAGATGTTATGAAAAGCTTCTTTTTAGGCAGCACGCAAGACAAACATTACAAGTAAACATTCTATAATGAATGACCTGTAGACTTAGAACTATATGAAGAGACTTCGAGAAATGTCAAATGTCATAGATATAAATGTGTCTCACAAGTCACAAGGCCGTGCAAAGTCCACAAGGGGACAGTAGCTCAATAGCCACTGTTCCGATGCTTCAGTGTGAGGGTTCATGCTACATCCCGATTGGAAAAAATAAATAAATACTTATAAACTTAAGCAAAAACAGACTTGAGAAGTAATTTCGGTGTGAGGATTCACTGCTAACCATCCTCCTCCCCAAAAGTCGTAATAACAAAGTCCTACTCCACCCCGAAGGGGAAAAAAGTAGATACTCAACCAAAGTCTTAAGAAGTAATTTGTGGAATTTGAAGAATTGAAAGATACTGACACTCGAGAGAGCTACAAATCAAGAAGCAAATGCCATTTACTTGCCATCCATGATTTAGTACCAGTTAGAGTAGTAGATGCTCTGTCCAGATATCTAAAGGCATAACGTACTACACATTCCACTAATTTTTAATTTGACGCCAGCTACTAATTGAAAAGGAAAAAACAAAAAGAAAATAGAAAGAGGGAATATTATTACCATGAACTATAGTCATATGACGGAAAAGATTGGTTGAGATTGCTCCAGGATTAAGTGAATTTGCAGTTATTTCAACACCATCGTCCTGTTCAAATTAAAGATCAACTAAAATTTGTTAGAGTTTAATTGCATAGTATGGACCCCTCAGCTCTAGCTATGATTGGCTACGGAGACCAGGAACTGCAAACCAAGCATTTCTTGATCTGATAAAAGGAAATACCCAAATATCCACTCCAAGCAACATATATGTTTGTCTTGGCATGGAGCAATACCATGACTTACACAACAACTATAGACGAAAAAGCAGAATATAAGATTTATTTATGAGAAAAACACCTTTAAGCGTTTCGTGAGCTCATTTGTGAACAGTATGTTAGCCAGCTTTGATTGGCCGTATGCCAAGTACCTGCTGTAGCTGCAAACAGATTACAAACAACAGAGAGTGGAAATCAAATTTCAATAGCCAAATGTGTTTCTTTTATTTTATAAGATAAGTAATTTTACTATAGCTAGTACCAAGAAGTTACTGCAAGAGTACAAAGCAGAATTACAACAGTTCCATTACAGCATTATAGCAATAAGCTCAGAGATTCGAAGCAATGATTCTGAACAAACAGAGGTGTCTCTTATAGTCATGATTGAACTAACACCGAAACTTTATTATATTACCTTTGCTGGACATTAATTTTGTCAAACCGAATTCCCTCACGATATGTAACACGATGAGCCTCTGATGCAACATTAACTATCCTTCCCTCTCTCTTTGTTTCACGTGTTGTCTCCTTCATCTTGTCCAACAACAAATTTGTCAAAAGAAAATGACCTTCAAACAAAAGAAAAAAGAATAATTATGGCTACGATGATTAAGTGGGTATGAATTTCCCTCTTAAAAGTGCAATTTTAGACTCGTCACCCATGTTTCATATATTGTTGTATCATTGTTGCACATACAAGTTAATTCGGGTCTCAATAGGCTTTCTACGTCCGAATTAATTAATGAGTCTAAAATGAAAAGGTATTGACAACTCGAACATTGATCTCCTTTAAGCAAGAACTGAATCTTCATTTTAGAAATATCAGGAACCAAGATATATTTAAACCTTATTATTTCGTTTTTCTTAATGAACTATTGGTGGAAAGAAAAGATGCGACTATTGAAGGCTTTCTTCTATTTCTAGACGTCAACTCGTCATATCTTCTCCATAGCATACTGATTATGGTTTTCTTCATCCCGTGATAGATATATGCACAGAAACAACTTAACAGTCATACCAAGATGATTTGTGGCAAATTGCAGCTCTATGTTGTCTTTGGAGAGTGTAAATGGGATTGCCATCACGCCTGCATTATTACTTTAAGAATGACAAGATAATGTTAGTATGGAGATATATGAAGAGGGAAAGAGAGTCCTGCAAAATGGCAAAATTAGGGAGAAAAAGTACAAGTCCTTCCGGTATGTGATTACCGCTTTTATCCATCACTTACATTAGAATGTTCAATGAGCGACATGATGATATAAAGTCAGCTGCAAATTTCCTTACTGATGCCAGTGAACTAAGATCTAACTCCATTACATCAACTTTAGCAGCCGGGATTTCCTTCACAATTGCTTCTCTAACATCTTTTCCAGCACCCATATTCCTGACAGCCATGATAACATGAACTCCACGCAGAACAAGAGTACGAGTAGTTTCAGAACCGATACCACTTGATGCTCCTAAAAATGGATGTCTATAAGCAAAACAGTTGCAGCTAAATGAATAAATTTCTTGCTTCTCAATAGAACACTCATCATTTTTTCCTATCAGGAGTATTTCATTATTTCTTCAGAGCACATCAAGAGATTCTGAATGAAATTTAATCACCAATTTTGTTGGTGTAGTTCGGAACATAAGTTTATCCAGAACACATAAAATAAATACTCATGAAAGGGTCAAAATCAACTATTTGTTCCTTCAGGTGGATTGTTCATCTAACAACAAGAGCTCCACGAATTTAGGAACTTGAAAAGGAATACCAGTATACCACCCCGTCTCTAACTGTTTAAATCGAATATTGTTGAGCAACCAAATTATTCTTTAGTGCTCTTGGCATCTCTGGGAAGATATATGGAAGTCAACATGCAATAAGAAGATATCTAGCTAACAAAGTGAAAGTCTTGTTTTTCTTGAAAACTTGAGAGACCAACAATGCTATAAGGCATGAATGTTGGACCTCTATTTACTAGTACAAGATAAATGTCCTAGAATGTCATCTGAAAAGAAATAGAGGAAAAGATGCAAGAATGTCATCTGAAATGGTTTGGTTATCCATGCATGGACCTTCAAATGCACTAGTCCATAGGCGGTAACATGACACATACCTAAAGTCACATGGAGCAAAGTTGTCATAAAAGATCCAAAATTTCTTGAAATTCACGTGGAGTTGGTGAAAAACAGAGCAATGATTACAACGGAGAGAAAATGACAAAAACGGTCCCTTATGTTTGAGAATAACTTCAAAATAGTCTCTTAAATATTCACCGTAAGATCAAGATCAGAAGTTTCAGGGTTAATTTCACTCTCTTGATTAACATTTCCCAATTCAAGGGAACCCTTTGATCTATGTTGTTCCAAGTTCAGCCAGGTCTTGATTAGAAGTTCCAAAATGAGTGGAGTGAGGGTTTTGGCCTTCTTAGTTTGCCAAAAGTTAAGACTTTTATCCTCCCTCAAACATTTAACAATTTATGTTCGTTAAATTTGACGGAAACAACGGAAAAAAAGATTTGTACAGGTTATATCAACGAGCTAGCATAAGGCCACTCACTTATTCACACACTTTTCTTTTTTGGCGCTTTCCGCGCCAGGGTTCATTAATCACCCGGCGCACACGTCAGCGTGCGCCGGGGATAGGGGCACTTTTTCACACACTTGTATCAGGCGTGGTGTTCTAAATGAGTTTTTTAAGTGTAGTTAAAGATAGTAGTATGACAGTATAAAGAGGGGCATAAATTTCGTGAATCCAAAATTATATGCAAGCAGCACACAGATTTTCAAAGTGAAATTGATTGATTTACACTCATAAAAGAGAATTTTCTTTGAAGTTTCATCCAACAGAAAGGGAAATGGAGAAATTTAAAGGAGAATGGACAGACCTGTAACAATGGCAGTGAGACCAGAGCCGTCGATTCCATGGGTTACTTCTTCAGCAGTGGACGAATATGAAAACCCAGATGGCCCTTTTCCCTTGAATAGCCACATACTTCAATTTACTTCTCCAAAGTTGTTTAGCGTTTGCTGCTCTTCTTGTTCTTGTAGAATCTGTATCACTGTAAGTACGTATATAAAGATATATCAACTGGAAAATGGTGCAACAGACAACTTTGCTTACACGGAGTTTGATGATGCACTACATGAACAGCTCTGCTTGACGTTTGTGTAGAATCTCCATACATGTGGAAAATGGTGCAATAGGCAGCTGTCCTTACGGAGCACTGCATAAAAACACTATATTTTGGGATACGTTTGGTAAGCGCCAATTTTTTGGAATATTATACTCATTGTTATCCCAAATTTATGCTCCACTATCTCACCATGGTTAAAATTTACTCTCTCCCTGTTCACAACATGTCCAGTTGTTATCAAAAGCGAAAAGTCCAAAAAAACACAAAATTAAGTTGAGCCTTTAAGCATAAAGTACAAATAAAAAAAACACAATGGTGTAAAGATACAAATATATATATATATATATAGATATATATATATATATATATAGACAAAAAAATTGTAAAAACATTACGATGAAGTAAAATATCAATTATCTAATGTTACCTCTTCAAAAGAGGCTCATTGGCAAGGAAAAATATGTCTTAGAGCGATGATGACACTGAAGCGTATATAAAGCGAGGAGAAACACTCAACATGTTTTGAGCCTCGCTTCAGGCCTTAAGCGTGCTTTAAGCGCACCTTTGACAACATTACATATGGAATATACGTAACTTAATTTTAATTTATGTGACACTTTTTATATTTCAGAGTAAATCTTTCTATATTTTAACCGGATACAGTTTAAAGTCAAACAAGCATATTAATCCAATCTACAAACCTAACTTAATTCCTGCCGACTAAGATTCAGTTTCAAGTCCCAAGGAATTCAAACTTTCCACTCAGACTTTCGGAGCTCAGACAAAGAGGGGATCTAGAGTATAACATATATGAGTTCACGTGATTATAATTGGAGTATTAACTTGACATCTTTGTAAGAACCAATAAATTATGAATCTTGAATCTGCCTCTCTGCTCGGAAAACGTCCCAGAGACATTTGACATTTTCCAGAAAGCTGAGGATTTGATATGGTAGGAATACAACCAGAAATACATCTCTAACTCTTAATGCAATAATAAGCATCACAAACGACCAAATACAAATTTATTTTTCTCTTTTACTGATATAACATGTTACTTATATGTTACTTGACTAAATCCATACTAAAATCCCAGAGTCTCTTAGCTAAATTCATATCTCTAGCCATCGCTGTTGTTGTCCCAAAAATATTCACCACTTATTCCCTTCAATTGTGGATGCAATGCAACATAGCAGGTGGTTGATGCTCCCTATATAGAGAAGATGGAAAAGGAAAAACAAATCATTCTCTGGTTTCCTATTTGATGTAGCCATTTTCACTTTTTCAGCTATGTACAAATTATGTTTCTAAATGAGACTGATGAATATTTATCCAACTGATTCACGAAAAGTGTGTTAATGATTCAACAATAAAAAAAAAGCTTCTAATAGCAAGAATTGTTATAGTGATATTACTTAATTAGGCAATTTTCCCTGCATGAGCTAAACTACTTTCTCTGGAAGATGTAAAAAATTCTATAAAATTTGCAAAAGAATTTATGCGTACTGCAAATTTAATAAATGCTTCAATGTGGAACATACCTGTTGAACGTTTTTAAAAATAAACTTTCGAAACTTGCTTACAAGACATGTACCATACAGAAAAGGGAGCATAAGTTCAATAAAATAAACATAAAGGAATACTTGATGTTCGCTTCTCTTCAGGCAGCACATGAACAAACATTACATGTAAAATATTCAACTATGGCTAGGACTGTCTGATATGTCAAATGTCACAGAGACATGTGTATCTCACAAGGCTATACAAAATCAGCAAGGGGACAACCTGGTGTCTCATATTAAGTAGACACATAGCATTCATATTAATTAGACACCATAGGAAAAGGAAGAAACGAGAATCTTATTATTACCATCAAAAACGCCCAAATGACGGAACATATTGGTTGTGATTACTCCGATGAAGTGAAGTTGCTGTTATTTCCACTCCTTCCTGTTCGAAATAAAGAGCACTCAAAATTTTAAAGTTTCATTGAATGGCATCGACCCCTTAGCCAAAGCTATGACTCAGAGACTGTAGATTAAATCAACGATTTCTCGATGAGCAAAATGGAATATCAAAATATTAACTCCAAGAAATATGTGTATTTGTCGCGAGGAATGGAGACATGTCATGACTACACAAGAACCACCGAAACCAAATTATTAGGAAAGAAAAGCAGCATGTAAAGATTTATTTTCTGAAAAGCACCTTTAAGCGTCTTGTGAGCTCATAAGCGTGCAGTATGTTGGCCAGCTTTGATTGGCCATATGCACCAAAGCTGCTGTAGCTGCAGATAAAACAATACACAACATAGACAATGAAAAATCAGCTTTCCACGGATGAATTAAAACTATTTATATCATGTAAATCTAATCATGGTTATGCAGCTTGAAGTGAAAAGGACAGCATTGAATCGTCAATTTTGAGCACGAAAAGCTTGTCATCTTGATTAATTCAATAGTAATAATGAGCAACTATCGAGATTTAATGAAACCAAAAACGATAATTGATCAATCAAATGATGTGATTGGAGAGAACACCTCTCCTATTAATTACAATCAAGATAACTTTTGGAAACTCAGCATAAAAAAATTAATTAGATAACCTTTTGGGATCATTAATTTGTCAAAGAGAATTCCCTCTCGATATGCCAATGTACAATAAGCCTCTGAGGAAACATTCACAATCCTTCCCTCTCTCTTTGTTTTGCGTGCTGTCTCCTTCATCTTGTCCAATAACAAATTTGTCAAAAGAAAATGACCTGCAAACACAAGGGAAAAAAAAGAATGATTATGGCCAAGATAAGTTAACAGGAGGTATGAATCAAATGTTCCTCTTCAAAGTTTACGGTTAGAACCATCGATCTGCGCCTATCATCAATCTACAACGTGCTACCAACCTTTGTTACATTTGTCATGTGTGTGTTGTATTAGTGAACGGTAGGATAACAATTAACAAATTAGTATTGGACAAAGGGGATATGAACTGCCTCTTACCAATATGATGTTAGAATCATGCTTTATCTCCCTTGTTTCAATGTTACATACACAAGTTAATTCAGGTCTCATATGATCTACTATTATATATTATGTGCATCTTATGTTTTTCCCTCATCCTATTATCAATATATGTCATGGGCTGCTTTCCAGTTGCGTTTCATGACTCTTTAGTCACGCCCCACGGTACTTTGGCAAGCCTCCCAGAGCTTAGTGTTATGGACGACCCCGTGGTTTTGGCAGCACCAAGTGACAAGTGCAATTGTGCCTGTGTGGCCCCACCAATAGCCCGTACCCAGCAGCAGGAAATTCCAACAATGCCCTCAGCACCCACTTGCAGCCAGTGCCAATAAGCAGATACCCTGCGCACCAGAAGCTGAAGACAAGGATGCAGCGGCTCCAAGTGTCGTCTATCGTACGGAAGGAGCTTTCAATTGGTGTAAAGTAATCATATGGAAGTCAGTTGTTTTGCCTCACGTCGTCCTTCCAAGACATCTTGGGATGGTGCCACGTGACAAATATATTGCGCAGAAATAAATACACCTAACGAACAGACGTACCTAGATGATTTGTGGCAAATTGCAGCTCTATGTTGTCTTTGGAAAGCGTAAAGGGAATTCCCATGACTCCTGCATTATTACTAATGGAAAACATTACTCCCTCCGTCCCACCAATTTATATGATGTAGTTTGAGTGGGCAAAGAGTTTAAGAAATAAAGAAAACTTTTGAATCTTGTGGTCTAAAACAGACCAAAGACATTTGTATAGTTATAGATCATCTCGTTAAGCGTAAAAGTTAAAATTTAAAGTTAAATTATTATCAAATATTGAAATATGTCATTGTTTTTGGAACTGACTAAAAAGAAAATCGTGTCATATAAATTGGGACAGAGGGAGTAATATATATTATAAGATTCTTGCAAATTAGGGAGCAAAAGTGCAGTTCTTCCAGTGTTATATTCTTCACTTACATTAGAATGTTCAATGAGCCACATGATGATAGAGAGTCTGCTGCGAATTTCCTTACTGATGCCAATGAGCTAAGATCTAACTCCATTACATCAACTTTAGCAGCAGGGATTTATTTCACTATTGCTTCTTTTACATCTTCTCCCGAAGTTATATTCCTGACAGCCATGATAACATGAACTCCACGCAGAGCAAGAACTCGGCTAGTTTCAGCACCAATACCACTTGATGCTCCTGCAAATGAATCGATGTTTATAAGCAAAACAAATGCTGCTAATTTCCTGCCTCTAAATAGAAAAACAATCAATATTTGGTGCTTGACCTTGCATTAAGATTGCGAGATGTAACCTCAACTGCATATAAGCAGCCAAGTTTTTCATATATACGCATATTTACATTAGTAAAGTCAATCTCAACGTTAATCATATATCAGCAGTAGCAAGCTATATTGCAGAAAAGGTAAACCTAAAGATGTACATTCCCAATTTACACCCTTACATTAGGTCCTGTGTTTGACAGGAGGAAAAATAGAATCCTTGGTAATATAGAATCCAAGTTATCCCACGAGACAAATTATTGACTAATTAGAGCCAGGATCCATCTTCTTATCAATACGTTTCCAAATGAATAGGAATGGTTATAGAAGATTCATCCTCCAAATTGCTAGTGATCGAGGTGTTGAGTTGAGTTTTGGCTTTGATACTTACTTCCTCTGTCTCAATTTATGTGGCATTTTTTTCTTTTCGAGATTCAAATTGCATAAACTTTGATCAATGTTTTAAGATGTATTTTGTCACCAAATTGATATGAGAAAAGTTGCAACTTATAGTACTTTTCATGTAGTTTTTAAATATATGTATTTTAATGTTAAAATATTGAGTTAAACTAATTCAATTTAGCTTCAAAGTTTAATCAAATTAACTCTTGAAAAATAAAAAGTATCACATAAATTGAGACGGATGAAGTAACAAATAAAGTATTGGTTTTGGTTACTAACTGAAGAACCTGGTCCTGCCTGTGGTTCTTTTAGCAAGCTTTGATGCATAATCCTAGTTGGACTATGAATCACACTTTTGATTGTTGTTATTTCACTTTTCACGTGGTAGCCGCCCAGGTAAAGCGGGGACCTTTGAAGATCTTAATTATTAATGAAGAGTCATGTCTAATAAGAAAGTAGTACATCATATTAGGAGTGTGCTTTAATCATGCTTCCTTATTCACTAGGTTAAAGTTTGATTCTGATTATGCTTATCATCTAACCTTACCTCTAACGTTTGTTTATACACTAAAAAAAATATTTACCAAACAACATTTTATGTTATTATATATTGGATGTTATTGCCAAAAGTACTTTTCGCAACAATAAAAAATATTTCATGCCGTTGCAATAACCTCCTATGTGAAAAGTTTTCGCAACAACATATTAAATTTGTTGTCATTTACACAATAACATCCCTAGATCTCATTTTGTAGGATTTTGTTAAACAAAGGTAATATACCTGTGATATACACTAAATATACAACAATATATATCACAGGTATACAAGTAGCAACAAAGCAGTGGCCAGTGGGGCACGCCAACAATCCAACGAGCCCATCTCGGCCGGCGGTCCAGCGAGCCAGCTCGGCCGGCGATCCAGCGAGCCCGGCTCGGCCGGCGGTCCAGATCCAAGTAGCAATAGGATATTGTATATATGGTATATATATTTGTAGTATATTATGAAAAGGATACCTTAATTAGTGTTATACACCTACCATAATTGTATGGTTAGAATTATGGTAGAATAAGGATTTAGAAGTAGAATAGGAAAAGGATTTTCCTATTATGGAAATATGTAACTTGTATATATATCTATTCAATCAATGAAAATAATCAAGGGGATTATTTCTCTCAAACTTTTGCCACCTTTTGGCCGAGACCCCCCCCCCCTCCCTCGGGTTTTCTCTCCAAAAATCTCGTCTTCCGCTCTCAAAAACCTCTCTTAAATTTCCCCTCCTTCTTTGTTCTTACAATATGTCTAAGAACAATTTTCACCCTGCCCTCACGGTTTCCAATATCAAGCTAAGTATCCCTATTATTCTTGAGATGGAAAACGTTCAATATGCAACGTGGGCAGAGTTGTTTAAAATTCACGCTATATCTTATCAAGTTCTTCATCACATAATTCCTCCCGCTATACCCCTTCCTGCGGAGGATCCTGAGTTATGGATTACACTTGATGCTACAGTTCTTCGGTGGATATACGCCACTATTTCGCTGGATCTTCTACAGACGATTATGGAGCCGGATACCACGGCTATGGCTGCATGGAATAGATTGCGTGACATATTCCAAGACAACCAACATTCACGTGTCGTCACACTCGAGCAGGAATTCTCTCTCGTTCGAATGGACGAATTTCCAAACGTTTCTGCATATTGCAAGAAACTAAAAGAGTTGGCCGATCAACTCCGTAATGTTGGCGCCCCAGCAACAAATAATCGTCTAGTTCTACAGTTGGTTGCCGGTCTTTCGGAGGCCTATAATGGTGCTGGAGCTCTCCTTCGCCAAATCAACCCTCTGCCAGACTTTCATCAAGCCCGCTCCATGCTTACGTTGGAAGAAGCGAGGTTTGGCTAAAAAGGCGACTACGGAGCAAGCCCGGTTGTCATGGTGGCGTCCTCCCCTAGTTCTTCAGGTTTTGTGAATAATTCGGGCCAAAACCATAATAATGGTGGCGGCAAGAATAATCGCAAAAATAATAACAAAAATTGCGGGGGCAAACGCGGCGGTACAGGTGGCGGTTCCGGTGGTCAAGAAACAGGCGGTGGGTCCCAGCCAGGGTACAGTGGCCCACCACCGCCATGAGCCCAGCAGTGGGGCCAATGGCAGTGGAACCCGTACCATCCCACGGCGGCCGGCGGCGGTTTCCGGCGGCCGGTGGGGGCCGGCCAACGGTCCGAGCCCAACGCCCCGGCGGTGGCGGCCCCGGCGGCCGGTGGGCCAACGACAGCGCACCTCCAAAGCACCTACGGCCTAGCAGCATCACGGAATGGAGTCCTTGGGCCCCGTCCTCTGCAAGCCCATCATGCAGCAGGCCCCACTCAGACTGATATCGAGGCCGCGATGCACACGTTGGGGTTGACTCAACCGGACCCAAATTGGTACATGGACACCGGGCGACTACTCACATGACTTCCGAATTAGGTACTCTCTCCTCTTATTCCAATTTGAGCACCCTCGGGGGTATAATTGTTGGTAATGGCAACTCTATTCCAATTCGGGGTTATGGTCGAAAACGTTGTCTCCCCCCAATCCACCCCTTCTCTTGAAAATACTTTACATGCTCCTAAATTGATTAAAAATTTAGTGTACGTAGGAAGTTCACTACGACAATTCCGTTTTCGTTGAGTTTGATCCTTTTGGTTTTTCTCGTGAAGGATTTCAAGGCGGGAGTCATCTCATGAGGTGTGATAGTAGGGGGGATCTGTATCCTATCATGCCTGGTTTCAGTTCATCGAGTCAAACCATGCCATCAGCCTTTGCAGCCATCTCTCCTTCCATGTGGCATGCTCGTTTGGGTCATCCGGGATCTTCTATTTTATCAGTTTTAGATAAAAATAGCTTTATTTCCTGTAAGGGTACGAGTCGTACTCCACTTTGTCAGTCTTGTTCATTAGGGAAAATTGTTAAGCTGCCATTTGTAGACTCCAATTCTCATACTTCGATGCCATTTGATATTATTCATAGTGACTTATGGACGTCTCCTGTTCTCAGTTCATTGGGTCATAGATATTAGGTTCTCTTTTTAGATGATTATTCTAGATTTTTGTGGACGTTTCCAATTGCGAATAAATCACAAGTGTTTTCCGTCTTCATCCAATTTAGAGCATTCATTCGTACTCAATTCGAAAGAGAAATAAAAAATATTCAATGTGATGATGGGAAAGAGTATGACAATAGGGAGTTCCGGGATTTCTGTGCTAAAAATGGGATCAATTTTCGGTTTTCATGTCCTCATACATCTTCACAAAATGGGAAGGCCGAACGCAAAATTCGTTCCATCAATAACATTATCCGAACTCTCTTAATTCATGCCTCCATACCTCCATATTTTTGGCATCATGCTCTACAAATGGCCACATATCTTCTTAACATAATTCCCTCAAAAGGTCTGACATATTCTTCCCCCCTCAAAATCCATTATAATAAGAACCCTTCTTATTCTCATCTTCGGATTTTTGGGTGCTTGTGTTATCTGTTATTCCCATCCACCACAATTAACAAACTTCAGGCTCGGTCTACCCCGTGTGTGTTTTTGGGTTATCCGTCAAATCATCGTGGTTATAAGTGTTTTGATTTATCCTCCAAGAAAATCATAATCAATCGCCATGTCATTTTTGATGAAACTCCATTTCCATTTACGAAAGTTCATACTCCCGAACCTAAGTCATATAATTTTTTGGATAACCAAATATCCCCGTATATTATTCGGAATTTTTCGGACATCTCCCGTACCCAAAATCCTCCAGCGTGCCCACTGCCCGCTGGACCCACAGTATCGTCACGGCCGGCGATTACTGCCCTCGGAACAGTTCCGGCTATTGGGCCGGACTAGCCCGGTCTGGGCCCGGTCCGAAGCGATTCCGGCCTTTACCGATTTGGGCCGGCGGGCCCCGCCCTTGGCCGGTCCGTCCCAAGCCCAGAAAAATCCCCAAAATTCCCTTAATTCTTCCTCGAGTCATAGACCGGTCACTCGTAGTCGGCGGGGTATTTTTACACCTAAAAGACATTTTAATTTACATTCTGATGTCTCTAAATCCCCCTTGCCCCGCAATCCTGTGTCAGCATTAAATGACCCTAATTGGAAAATTGCTATGACTGGTGAATATAATGCTCTTATTGATAATAAGACATGGGAGTTGGTGCCCCGTCCATATGGTATTAATGTTATCAGGTCTATGTGGATTTTTGCTCATAAGGAGAATTCAGATGGGTCCTTTGCTCGACATAAGGCACGACTTGTTGGTGATGGTAAGACTCAGCAGGTTGGAATTGATTGTGGTGAGACGTTTAGTCCGGTGGTCAAACCGGCTACCATTCGCACTGTGCTTAGCTTGGCTCTGTCAAAGACTTGGATAATTCATCAGTTGGATGTCAAGAATGCTTTCCTACACGGTGATCTCAAGGAAACAGTCTATATGCATCAGCCTTTGGGTTTCAGGGATCCAAACCATCCTCATCATGTATGTTTGTTGAAGAAGTCCTTATATGGGCTTAAGCAGTCTCCGAGGGCCTGGTACACGAGGTTTGCTGACTTTGTTTCAACTATTGGGTTTACTCATAGCCGGTCAGACAATTCCTTGTTCATCTACCGCCGTGGTTCGTCCTTGGCCTACATTCTGTTGTATGTGGATGATATCATCTTGACTGCCTCCTCCGATGCTTTGCGCCAGTCTATCATGGCCATGCTCAGTTCTGAATTTGCTATGAAAGACTTGGGGCCCTTGAGTTATTTTTTGGGAATTGCTGTCAAACGTCATTCAGGAGGGTTGTTTCTGTCTCAACGGAAGTATGCTGCTGAGATCATAGAGAGGGCTGGGATGTCATCCTGTAAGTCCACTTCCACGCCGATTGATGCAAACCCAAAGCTAAGTGCCGCGGCGGGTGCACCATACGAGGACCCGACCCGCTATCGCGATCGCGGGGGCCCTCCAAGTATATTACCTTTACCGGACCGGATATTACATATGCGGTTCGGCGGCGTGTTTATTCATGCATGATCCCGGGGTTGAGCACATGAATGCAATCAAACGCATCATTCGGTATCTTCAGGGGACACTGGACTATGGGTTGCACTTGTATCCTTCGTCTACATCCACACTTGTCTCTTACACAGATGCTGATTGGGGTGGTTGTCCCGACACCAGACGGTCGACGTCTCGCTACTGTATGTTCCTCGGCAATAACTTGGTCTCCTGGTCGGCAAAGCGTCAGGCAACTCTATCACGCTCAAGTGCGAGGCGAGAATACCGAGGGGTTGCAAATGTGGTTTCCGAATCATGTTGGCTACGTAATCGCTTTTGGAGCTTCATTGTCCCATTCGAAGGCAACCTTGGTATATTGCGATAACATTAGTGCCATCTACCTTTCAGGTAACCCTGTTCAACACCAACACACTAAGCATATCGAAATGGACATTCACTTTGTCTGTGAAAAGGTTGCAAAGGGTCACGTTCGTGTATGCCATGTCCCGTCTCGTTATCAAATTGCTGACATCTTTACAAAGGGTCTCCCAGCGGTTCTCTTTGAAGATTTTAGGGACAGTCTCATCGTTCGAAAACCGCCCGCTATGACTGCGGGGGTGTGTTAAACAAAGATAATATACCTGTGATATACACTAAATATACAGAAGTATATATCACGGGTATACAAGCAAAGAACAAAGCAATGGCGGTGGCCGGTGGGGGCCAACGATCCGACGAGCCCATCTCGGCGGCCATCCAGCGAGCCCATCTCGGCCGGCGGTCCAGATTCAAGTAACAATAGGATATTGTATATATGGTATATATATTTGTAGTATATTATGAAAAGGATACCTTAATTAGTGTTATACACCTACCATAATTGTATAGTTAGAATTATGGTAGAATAAGGATTTAGAAGTAGAATAGGAAAATGATTTTCCTATTATGGAAATATGTAACTTGTATATATATCTATTCAATCAATGAAAATAATCAAGAGGATTATTTCTTTCAGATTTCACTGTGTATGTTGTTGTATGAATAACTTAAATAAATAAATAAAAGTGCTTTATTTTGAAACCACTGTACAAGTTTATTGCCCTTGATTCTCATGAACATGGATAATTACGTTGGCTGCCATTATTTATTTCCCTAGATTCTCTTGAAAAACATGCATGTCACAGATTATCTGCTTAAATAAGTATTAGTACTATATAGTTTATTGATTGGATTTATCGCAAACTTGCAACTGCATTTGGGATGCTGACAATGATGAAGCAGCAAGCAGTCAAAGTTCTATGTCATTTTTGTAACGGTGAAAGTATGATTAGTCCCAACTATAAACTAATGGCAAATTTAGATCATTTCCCGAATATAAAGCCAAATCTAAACTTTTTCCCGAAAGAAAAATAAATAGCTGCATAATTAAAGTAGTATTTATTTTTACGTTATTAATTGAACCAACATTAAATTATACGGAAATCTATATACTTATTTTATGAGGGATAAATCGTGGGAATCTATATGACAAGTCACAAAGTATAGCGAGGCAAGTATGGTTTTATAGTAAAAATTTATATTTAATCTCCAAACGGAAAAAGAAAGAAAAGTTGTTTCCTGAAAGCTAGAGAAATTCTCTGACTTTGAAAGATTTAAGTTATATAGATTAACAAGGTAATTTTTAACATCATTAATGTAAGTTTATAGTTCCGGTCAAGTCTGCACACGTACCCACATTTTTCGGCAGATTTCGACGGTGAACAGTAGTCTCCGACTTCGGGTGGTGAGCAGTAGTCTCCCACGGTGAAGTTCTTCAGTGAACGGGTTCTACCAACTTGGAGTTGGTACCTCCGGTTGCCCTTATTGATCGTTCATCTTTGTTGTTAAATTTGTCTATTACGCTTTGCTGAATCTTGACATTAAATTCTTGTCCTTTGTTTTATTATTCCGATTTGTAGTAGCCTGACTTACCTCTAGATTCTTGCTAACTTGTGTTTTACTATTGGTTCCCGTGTGTGTTAGCGTTAACCATTGATTAGTATTTTTTTTACTCTAGTGGCTTTGGTGAATGATGGTAGACTAGGGTCATGTTCTCGATCGGGAACGGGGCGAGAGTTGGGGGTAATTGGGGTAAGGAAAATGCTAGGCTGAGAATAGGGTCTTGAAAATTGAGACTTTAACGAGGAGGTCCGAAGAGCTAGTTAAGATTCTTAAGAAGATGAGGATTAATATAGCCTGTGTCCAGGAGACCAAATGGGTAGGACCTAAGGCTAAGGATGTGGATGGGTATAAGTTATGGTTCTCGGGTAGGTCGGGGTATAGGAATGTGGTAGGCATATTAGTAGACATCGAGCTAAGGGATCTGGTGGTAGAAGTTAGGAGGGTCAATGACAGGATGATGGCGATTAAGTTGGTAGTTGGAGGGTTCACTATGAACATTATTAGTGCTTACGCGCCGCAGTCGGGCTTGGGCGAAGAGGAGAAGAGGAGCTTTTGGGAGGATTTGGACGAGGTGGTGGGAGGTATACCACCCACTGAGAAGTTATTTGTATGAGGAAATTTCAATGGACATATCGGGTCACTTCCGGAGGGCTATGACGACGTGCATGAAGGCTTTGGCTTTGGGGACAGGAACGGGGGAGGCGTCTCACTTTTGGAATTCGCTAAAGCTTTTGGGATGGTGATAACCAATTTGAGGTTCCTGAAGAAGGAGGAGCACTTGGTGACTTTTCGTAGTTCGGTGGCTAAGACTCAGATAGACTTTTTGCTCCTTAGGAAGGTTGATAACGATCTTTGTAAAGACTGCAAGGTTATTCTGAGTGAGTATCTTATAACCTGACATAAGCTTTTGGTGATAGATTTGAAGATCAAGATGGAGAAAAAGAGGAGGTTGTGGATGACAAGCTAAGAATCAAATGGGGGAGTTTGACCATGGCTAGTGTAAAGGAGATGGAGGAGAGGTTGATGGCCAGAGAGCATACAACAAAGTCCTTAGGGAGGTTCTATAGAGATGTTTGGAGGTTAGAGGTGTACCTGTGGCGTACACTAGGGCGATCAAGGATATGTATGATGGAGCTAAGACCATGGTACGGACAGTAGGAGGAGACTCGGAGCACTTTTCAGTGATGATAGGGTTGCACCAGGGATCAGCTCTTATCCCATTCTTATTTGCCTTGGTGATGGATGAACTGACTTGACAAATTCAAAGGGAGGTGCCATGGTGTATGGTATTCGCAGATGACATAATCCTAATTGAGGAGACTCGAAGCGGAGTGAACGCTAAGCTAGAGATTTGGATACAGACTCTAGAGTCTAAAAGGGTCAGGTTGAGTAGGACTAAGATATAATACTTGGAGTGCAAGTTCAGTAACAGGAGCGATCATGAGACAGGCGTGAAGGTGAAGCTTGGTACTCAGGTCATTCCAAAGAAAGGAAGTTTCAAGTATCTCGGGGCTATTATCCAAGGGAATTAAGAGATTGATGACGATATCACACATCGTATTGGTGCATCGTGGATGAAATGGAGGCTCGCATCTGGAGTCTTATGCGATAAAAATGTGCCACCAAAACTTAAAGGCAAGTTCTATAGGTGGTGGTTAGACCGATTATGTTGTATGGAGAAGAGTGTTGGCCAGTCAAGACTTCGCACATCAAAAGATGAAAGTTGCGGAGATGGGGATGCTGAGATGGATGTGTGGGCATACAATGAGGGATATGATTAGAAATGACAATATCCAGGACAGAGTGAGAGTGGCCTCGGTGGAGGATTTGATGCGAGAAGCGAGGTTGAGATAGTTCAGGCATGTGCAGAGGAGAGCCGCAAATGCCCCGGTGTGAGAGGTTGGCTATGGACTTGTTCAAAAAGGGTAGAGGTAGGTCGAAGAAGTATTGGGGAGAGATGATTAGACGGAATATGGAGCAGGTGCAACTTACTGAGGACATGACCTTAGATATGGGGTTGTGTAGGACACATATTAGGGTAGAAGGGTAGTAGGTAGTTGAGCATAGTCCTACTTACGCTTACATACCGGTAGTTGTAGTGTTATTATTGTAGCCCTGCTTAGTCTATCATACTAGTAGGCGCAGTATTGTTTTAGGCCTGTTCATTTTAGGCGCAATCCTACTTACGTTAGTTACTGCTTCTTTTTTAAGAATGCTTTATTATGGCTTGTTCGCTTTTGTTACTATCATTTTCATACTGTTTTAAATTTTTTATCCGAGTCTGACCGTTTCTCGTGCTTTTGCTAGTGCTTATGCTTTTCTTGAGTTGAGGGTCTTTCAAAAACAACCTCTCTACTTACCAAGGTAGACGTAAAGTCTACGTACACTCTACTCTCTCCAGACCCCACATCGTGGGATTTCACTGGGTATGTTGTTGTTAATGTAATTTAATCTGTTACAACATGCTACGTACCATTTATTATAGGTAACCGATGAATGCTTATTAAGTAGATTATATATAATTACTTCTAATTGACAAGATTGTGCATGTAAATATCTTTTATACGTTAAAAAACTATACGAATATACCATTAGTGCATGAAACTTATTTGGACCGATATAATAGGATATAAATCCAATTTTTTAGAGAAGTGAGAGCATCCCGTTGAGGCTTTCTTGCATTGAGGCTCAAAAGGCTTTTCATTTGGCGCATGCCGACTCCCTTCTTACCAGAGAGGTTGAACATCAGCTAGGAATAAAGAACACGGCACGATATACATCTCCAATTCTTATGCAATGATAAGATCACAAACGACCACATACAAAGTTACTTTTCACTTATACTGGTACAACATGATATATGTTACTTCACCAAATCCATACTAAAATCCCATAGCCTCTTAGCTAAATCCATATTTTTAGCCAGCGCTGTTGTTGTCGCCAAATTGTTGTCTGAAAAATATTCACCACTTACGCCCTTCACTTGTGGATTCAATGCAAGATAACAGGTGGTCGATGCTCCCTAGAGAAGAGGAAAAGGGAATGTTAAACTCATCATTTTCCATGGCATCATGGTTAATTTTATTCAGTGAATCTTTTTCTTCGTCTGAGCAAAGGTCATGTATGTCGAAACAGGCATTAGACAACAAGTTAATCTATCTTGACATATCATCCTCTGGTTTGTTTATTGACTTTCCTTCTTGGAAATTTCTTAATCAGGCACCATTTTCTACATTCAGTGAATATATAGCAAGGAAGTTTATCTGAATGCTAAGGAAATTTTAGCTATGGAGGACACGGATTAGAGTAGAAGGTTAGTAGTTAGTAGAGTATTGTCTCACGGATTTCCCATACTAGTAGGCGTAGGATTATCCTGTAGCTAATTGTATTTCGATTTTTGCTACTATATGTTGTCTCTTGTACTTCGATTATTGTATTAATTGATGTAGTTACTGTTTCCTTTCTACATACTGCTTTGTTATGCTTTATTTTATAATTTGCAATGACTTCTTTAAAATGCTTGTCTGACCTTATTTGAAATGTCTTTTATTGAGCCGAGGGTCTACTGAAAACAACTTCTCTACCTTGAGGTAAGGTCTGCGTACACTCTACCCTCCCTATACTGGGTATGTTGTTGTTGTTGTTGCTAAGGAAATTCAAATTGTGTTCCTAGATGAGTCTGATGGATATTTCTCTAACTAATTCATGAGAAGATCATTGATGATCCTAAGATAAAATCTTCTGATAGAAAGAACTGGTACTGTATGCTGAATATTATTTAGGCATTTTGCTCAGCATGAGCCAAACTCCTTGCTCAGCTGGAAGATGTCAAAATTCTCTCCACAGTATGGCAAAAGAATATGTACATACTGCAAATTTAAATGTTTCGACGCAGAACATACCTGTTGAACATTTTTAAGCAAAAGTTTTCCAAGACTGCTTACAAGACCTGCAATGAGCAGAAAGGATTATATCATGTTCGCTTCTCTTCAGGCAGCATGTGAAACAAACACTACACGTAAATATTCTACAATGACTTGTGGGATTAGAACTCTAAAAAAGGGCGGCCCGGTGCACTAAGCTCCCGCTATGCGCGGGGTCCGGGAAGGGCCGGACCACAAGGGTAAGTAAGAGAAAATCATAGTCCTCTTATGTTTTGGGGCAGGTCCAAAATGGTCCCTTAAATGTACTCCTGAGCAGTTTTGGTCTACGTCAAATATTTAACAAACTTTGATAGTTAAATTTAACTGTGAAAAAAAAAGATTACCATGAACTCACATTGGAATTGCAGTTTTTGCAGTTTCTACTATTTTAGGTCTATTTCTGAAGTTTGGTGCCAATTTTCCAGGTGCAGTTTCTGCTTCTTCTTTTTCTCTTTTCTATTTTTGGTGTTTGCTCGAGTTTTTGGTGTTGCTGTTTCTGGGATTTGACGGGACTTTGTGTTTCTGGTTAAATCTTTTTTTTCCCACAGTTCCCGTGTTCCTGTAAAATCTAACGGTCAGAGTTTGTTAAATATTTGACAGACCAGAGACCACTTTGAACCTTGCCCAAAACCTAAGGAACCGTTTTTGTTGTTTTCTCCTTTATGTCAAGACTGTCTGAAGTAAACATCATGGAGATGTGTATCTCACAGATGTAGGCAAAGTTGGCAAGGGCTGAAGGCTCAATAATGACCATTGGATTTAGTGCAAAGGTTCAATTCCAATCTCCTCTCCACTTCCAAATTAGTAGTGGTCAAGTTCTTAATGATCCCCGTCCCTCTCCACCCCACCTTGAGGGGAAAATAAAAACACAGAAATAAAAAGGAAAGAGCTAGAGGGACTTGTCAACATAGACTAAGAATTAATTTTGTTAAGTGTTGGAAAAAGAAAGGTGATGACACACCATAAATCTACAAATAAAAATGTGACTGGCCTTTGCTCATTATGCCATGAATTAGTATTAGTACGAGCACCAGAGGCTTTCTTCCAGACATAAAGAAAATAGCTAACTTACTGCACATACCATTCATATTTATCAGACACCAGGTGCTAAATAGAAAAAGGAAAGAGAATCTTACTACCATTGAAAAGAGTCATATGACGGAAAAGATTGGTTGTGATCATTCCAGGATGAAGTGAATTTGAAGTTATTTCTACTCCATCTTCCTGTTGAAACAAAGATCACTCAAATATTTAGAGTTCAATTGAATGGCATGAACCCCTCGTCCAAAGCAGTGATTGGGCTACAGAAGAATATCCACCCAAGAAATATATGTAAACGTCTCTAGGAATGGAAACATATTATGACTACACAAGAACCACTACGACATCAGAATGAAAATCAGTATGTAAGATGTTCTTTTTTTTTTTTTTTGAGAAACCACCTTTAAGCATCTTGTAAGCTCATTCGCATGCAGTATGTTGGCCAACTTTGATTGGCCATATGCACCGAAGCTGCTGTAGCTGCACATAAAATAACAAACAACATAGACACTGACAAAATCAATTTTCCAGGGGACAAAACTAATTTTTATCATGGAAAGGTATCGGTTATGCAGCTTGAATTGAAAAGACAGCAATGAATCATCGATCTTGAGCACAAAAAGCGTGTCATCTTTAATTAGTTCAAGAGTAGTAAGGAACAAGTATTAAGCTTGAAGGAAACCAATAAAACAAGTGATCAGTTAAATGATGTGAAAGCAAAATTGGGATAATCTAAATGATTCATATTGATGTTCAAATACAGATGGTATTTCACCCAGTACTCTTAGGTGACCACAATACATATAAACATATCGTGAAGGAAATCCAAGGTGTTGTTAGAGAATCTAGGACACCATAATTGACCAGAGAGATTGTCAACCAAGAACTTGTAGTGAATTGCAAGTACTCATCTTGGTATCTAGATTAATTATATTATACATTCTCATGGAGCTATTAGACAGTAATTGTGAGAATTCCAGGATGATTACTGAAGTCATAGAGCAAGTGATAAATTTGAGCAAACACAGGTTCTCTTACAATAAAGACAACTTAATTCGGCACCAAAATATAACTAGGTTACCTTTTGGGGTCATTAATTTTGTCAAACCGAATTCCTTCGCTATATGCAAATCGATGAGCCTCTGATGAAACATTCACAATCCTTCCCTCTCTCTTTGTTTTACGTGTTGTCTCCTTCATCTTCTCCAACAACAGATTTGTCAAAAGAAAATGACCTGCGAACACAAGAAAGAAGAATAATTATGGCCAAGTTAAATTAACAGGAAATAACAGTCCAAAAAAAAAGGGCAGCCCGGTGCACTAAGCTCCCGCTATGCGCGGGGTCCGGGGAAGGGCCGGACCACAAGGGTCTATTGTACGCAGTCTTACCTCACATTTCTGTCAGAGGAAATAACAGTCCCAGTTTCAAAAAAATTAACAGGAAGTATGAATGTCCCTCTTGAAAGTTTACTTTTGAAATCATCGTCCACCTATAATCTATCTACAACTTCCTACCAATCTTATTAGATTTGTCAAGTGTGTGTTGTATTTCTGAAGAGTAGGATGACAAAGTATGGATAAAGGGGGCACGGGTTGTCCTCTTACCAGTGTAATTTTAGAATCATGACTTATTTCCCTCGTATCAATGTTGCATATGCAAGTTAATTCAGGTATCAGATGGTCTTTTACGTGTGCATTTTATAACTGAAGCTTAAGATGACAAGAGTTTGGAGAATCAACTATTGATCTCCTTTAAGCAAGAACTGAATCTTCTTTTCAGTAAAATTGGGAAGGGCATTAAGTTGGATTAGATGGTTAATTTTATAAAATGACCTGTTGCTTGAATAAAAAATAAAATAAAGAATATGATGGAACTATTTCAGGCTCTCTTCTACTGCAAAACATCAACAATATCTTCTGCGTAGAAACATACATTAACAAACAGTTCTTACCTAGATGATTTGTGGCAAATTGCAGCTCTATGTTGTCTTTTGAGAGCATAAAGGGAGTTGCCATGATTCCTGCATTATTACTTTCAAAGAAAAAAGATGATGTTAATAGTCGTGCATGAATCCTTTCCATATATATATATATATGGAAAGGATTCATGCAGAAGAACAAAGCTATTTGAGGTATGCCATTACAATTCTTATTCATCACTTACATTAAAAGGTTCAATGGGCGACCTGATGATTTAAAGTCGGAAGCAAATTTCCTCACTGATGCAAATGAGCTAAGATCTAACTCCATGGTATCAACTTTAGCAGCAGGGATTTCCTTAACTATTGCTTCTCTAACATCTTTTCCAGCAGTCATATTCCGGACAGCCATGATGACATGAACTCCACGCAGAGCAAGAACACGGCTAGTTTCAGAACCAATACCACTTGATGCTCCTGCAAATGGATGCTCATGAGCAAACCAAATACTGCTAGATGCTTAACATTTCCTGCCTCTAAATACAGACATTGCATATACTTTACCGAAGAGATTTCAAGTGTAACCTCAATCTCACTGTTTACCATAAACCACTAGCAGCCATAGAATGGAAATGAAAAAAGAGTTAACATAAGAATGTATAATAAGGATCAATTGAAGTTAACCAATATAGGAATGTTTTTTTCTTGATACTTGATCCACAAGGAAACTAAGAAATGTTCTTGTAGTATAATACACCAATAGCTTCAGTTGCATACTATTATATCCGGCCTCTGCAATAGTCCAATCTTTGCACTGACCGGATTTTGCATTAGCTGGGCCAAAAAGCATTGGTAACCAGGTTTTTGACAGGAAATTGCCTGATAACTACGTCAACGTATTCAATCTTTCATTTATTTTTCAGTGTACATCAGGAGATCCTGCATGAAATTCAATTATCCGTTATGTCTCTCTGATACAAATTGAAGTTAATCCAAACCCCTAAGATAAATACTATTGAAAGATTCCAAATTAAAGTCGTACATGGTAGTTTCAGATAGACTTTTCATTTAATTCCAAGACATAAATACATAAGGTTGAAAAGGAATACCACTCACTCTCTTCATACTTCTTTTATATATATATGTACATATAATATAATAGTGGTGCCCAGGCTTAGCCAATTATGAGAAAATCAGTTAGTGGTTTTGACTTGAATTTGAACTTTAGTCTCCTATGGTTTTCACCTACAACTCATTGATGCAAGGGCACACCCCCACACACACTCTACCTAAAGAAATTGAATATTGTCAAGCAATCAACTTTCCTTTAAGGCTCTAGGCATGGCCTATGTCGCCCATTGATTGTGACGCCATGACAGAGGGCAAGCCTCTCAAGAAGGAATACACATTACAACTTAGGTGAATCCCACATTCCGAATGGAGAAGAAAGTTAGGGAGCTTATAACAATGAGTTGAATCAATTGTTCAGGAGCCATTTGGGTTAAAACTCAAGGGATAAATTCGTACGGACCTAGGCCCAAACCCGATAATATCTTAACAGTTGGACCAGGACAGTTACAATTGATAAAAACCGATAAAGAAATAGGACAAAAATCATATGCAAGCAAGTAGCCCATAGATTTTCTGCGTGAAATTGCCTGGTTCATACCCTAGTCCTTAAAGGCGTATACTAAGGGAAAAGGTGAATACATACATCCATTACATGTCACCCACCGTAGGAATTAAGTTATGCGGCATAATTTTATAGTATTTTTCAAATTATGTTGAGTGTTGAAAATTATGCTGGCATAATTTGTGTTGATGTTAATGATACATATGTTAGAAGTTTGGCGAGCGAATCTCAAATTATCCCACGCCAAGAAATGCTAAAGGAAAAAAAAATTAAAGATTACAAATTTGAGGGGTAAAAATTAAAGACCACCCCGAAACAAGGACATTTGTGCGAACGACCTCAACACCTTTAAGCGTTGGACCAGAGCCGTTACAATTGATTAGGAGAAAAATCATATGCAAGCAAGTAGCCCACAGTTTTTCTACGTAATATTGTCTGGTTCATACCCTGCGTATACTAAGGAAAAAAGGGGAATACATACACCTATTGCATGTCACCGACAATAATACTAATTATACACAATTGAACCATTATAGGCAGGAAAATTAAATTAAAAAAAAGAAGAAGAAGGAATATTTCAAGAATGGAACCTGTAACAATGGCGGTAAGACCAGAGCCATCAATTCCATTGGTAACTTCTTCAGCGGTGGAAGAAGACGAAAATCCAGATGGCCCTTTTCTCTTGAACAGCCACATATTTGTTTGCTACTTTGTTCGTTTGTATATGGAGATGCTAACTGGGATATGGTGCACAAGTTATAATTAGCTTTGCTTTCACGGAGTTATTCTACTCGTATTAAATGCAAACATTAAATCATTCCTTGCACTTGCATATGATTCACTTCCAGAATTAAGAATGTGTATTTGAATGTAGACTGTGGAGTCTATCTTGCCAAGTGGAAGTCCTAGCCTACACATTTACCTAATCTAGTATTTTCCATTTAAAAAAAAAACACTCACCATGTCATTTTTATCCTATCTCTAACAATTATTTTTTATAACAATTAAGTTTTACATAATTAATTTTTTATATTATATTTTACTCAATAATAATAATAATCGTCTTTATAACCGTACTTACCTCCTATAATAACTATTTTCTTTTTTTAATAATATAATAATTAACTATCTTCATAAAAATAAAAATATCTATAATTATCAATAATAAGTATAGATATTTTATTTAAATATTTTGATACTTTAATATACTATTTATAATAAAAAATATTATATGAATATATATTTTCTTCATTAAAAGAACTTTCATCGTTATACAAAGCATGATTAAGCTTAAGATTTGAGAAATTAAAATAAAAAAAATAGATTTTATCCTTTTTTTTTTGCTTAAACATCGAAATATTATTTAAATGTCACTATTGTTATAGGTGTATAACAATCATTTGTTATAGCAGCCAAAAAATTCCAGACCCAATGATGTTGTTATAAGAGGTTTAACTGTAACTTACTCCTTTTGTCTCAATTTATGCGATATGTTTCGCTTTCCGAAATTTAATTTGCATGAATTTTGATCAATATTTTAAGATATATTTTTTCACCAAATTGATATAAGAAAAGTTGCAACTTATTATATTTTTCATTTAAATATATAAATTTTAATCTAATCAAATATAGCTTCAAACTTTCATTAAATTGACTCTCGATAAGTAAAAAATACGTAAGAAGTATAACTAAATAAACAGATGAGTGCAGGAGTAATAACAAGGTTTTCTGATGTATTAATCCCCATGTCTTGGATTTTATTTCAGCAAAAAACAAGAAAACAAAAAAGGCATTGGATTTTATTGGTATTGGCATGAGGTATATAACACGCAAAGTTGTTTTTATTTTTATATTTTTTTATCCTTTTGAGTGAAAATGAAATTTGTCCTCACATTTTGTGCTAAAAGTTAAACGGGAATTGTATTCCAAAGTGTCTATCTTTGTCCTTTGGCATGAACCTTTCCGTTACCAAAAGAGTTCACATATGGCCTTCTTTACTGCATGGCTCCCACGTGGCAAATTTTCTAATTCAGCCAATGAAGGAATATATGAAAGATATGGTCCTATTCAGTGGATTTTTCGTGAGTTCAAGATTTAGTGTAAATTAGGTATATAAAATTGATGAAGTAATTTCGTAACACATTGATCAAGGAAGTGCTTGATTGAGCTGCTATAATATTTAAAAGGAAATAGATATAACAAGTATAAAATTTGAGGAAGATCTCTTAAACTTAAAAAGATTTCTTCAAGATAAAATTTGCTAGAACTATGAAAAGATTTGAAATTTGAAGTTCATCGAGATATTCCTTGAAGAAAAATATTATTTGTAATACAAAAATTATGGATTTTTTTTTGTTGTTAGAGAAATGTGGGAATCTCCGACACTGAGGAATGATTCCTGAAATTCAAGAAGATCAATATTATAAAATCATTTATGAAAGAATAATAAAATGAAAGGATTTTTGGAATTTAGGATGATGAAGATGTTAAAATCATTTTTGGAAGGATATTAATTATTGAAAGAAATAATCCCTTGATTATTCTCATTAATGAAAAGAGTATATATACAAATACAATTTTCCATAATAGAAAACATATTCCTATTCTAATCCCAAAACCTTATTCTAGTAGTACAAGACTCCTATAATTATGGTAAGTGTACAATACTAATTAATACAATATTTACCCTAAATAATTACAAAACCTTACATGGCTAAATATGTGCCGATCGAGAATAGCCATGTGATATACACTTATTTCGGTAAGTGTATATCATGTATATTTAACACACCCCGCAGTCATAGCGGGCGGTCTTCGTACGCTGAGACCGTCCCTAAAATCTTCAAAAAGGACCGAGGGAAGACCCTTTGTAAAGATGTCTGCAATTTGATACCTGGAAGGGACATGACAGACGCGTACTTGTCCACGAGCTACCTTTTCACGAACAAAGTGAATGTTCATCTAGATATGTTTAGTGCGATGGTGCTGAACCGGATTACCAGAAAGATAGATGACACTAACATTATCACAGTAAAACCAAGGTAGCTTTCTGAATAGGATAATGAAGCTCCAAAAGAATATTACGTAGCCAACAAGATTCCGAGACCACATTGGCTACCTATTGATACTCGGCCTCTGCACTAGAGTGGGACAATGTCAACTGACGCTTCGCAGATCATGAGACCAAGTTATTCCCAAGAAACATGCAATAGCCGGGCGTAAGCCCAATCAACATTTGTATACAAGACAAGTGTAAATGTCGAAGACGGATATAGATGTAAGTCATAATCAAGTGTGCCCCGGATGTGTCGAATAATGCGTTTGAGTGCATTCATGTGTTCAACCCTGGGATCATGCATGAACAAGCACACCTATTGGATAGCATAGGTAATATCAGATCTTGTAAAAGTAAGATACTGAAGCGCCCCTGCAAGACTGCGATAACGGGTTGGATCCTCGTAAGGGGAGCCAGTCGCATCACCCAACTTGAGTTTAGTATCAACTGGAGTTGAAGTAGACTTGCATGAGGACATACCAGCTCGCTCAATAATCTCAGCTGCATACTTATGTTGTGATAAGAACAACCCACATGCATGACGAGTGACAGCAATGCCCAAAGAATAACTCAACGGTCCCAAGTCTTTCATAGCAAACTCAGAACTGAGCATTGTCATGATAGACTAGCGTAAAGCATCAGAAGAGGCAGTCAAGATAATATCATACACATATAATAGTATATAAGCCAAGGAAGAACCACGACGATATATGAATAATGAATTATCAGACTTGTTGTGAGAGAACCCAATAGTCGACACATAGTCTGCAAACCTCTTATACCAAGCCTGTGGGGACTGCTTAAGCTCATACAAGGACTCTTTCAACAAACAGACATGCTGATGTTATTTGGGATTCCTAAACCCCAAGAACTGATGCATATAGACTGTCTATTGGAGATCATCATGTAAGAAATCATTTTCACATCTAACTGATGAATGAGCCATGCTTTCGATAGAGCCAAGCTGAGCATAATGCGAATGGTAGCCGGATTGACTACCGGACTAAATGTCTCACCACAATCCACACCAACCTGTTGAGTCTTACCATCACCCACCAAACGAGCCTTATGTCTTGCAAAAGAACCGTCAGAATTATCCTTATGAGCAAAAATCCACATAGACCGAATAATATTAATACCAGATGGACGGGGCACCAACTCCCACGTCTTATTATCAATAAGAGCATTATATTCGTCGGTCATAGCAATTTTTCAATTCGGATCATTTAAAGCAGACACATGGTTACAAGGTAGAGAAGATTTAAGAACATTATAATGTAAATTAAAATGTATTTTTGGTTAAAAAATACTCCGTTGACTACAAGTGACCGGTCTATGACTCGAGGGAGAATTTGGTGGATTTTGGGGATTATTGGGACTTGTGACGGACGGGCCAATAGGCAGTGGGCCTGCTGGCCTAACTCGGTAACGTGAACTAGAACAGTGGCGCTAATGGGTTGGGTAACTGGCCCAATTACCGTCACTAGCCCAGTAACTGGATTGGACACAGTGGCGGGAACTGTAGCTGGTGACGGAACAGTGGGGCCAGTGGGCAATGGGCTCGCTGACTGATTTGAGGTTTGGGATATACCATCATCCAAAAAATTATACGAACTAGGCACGGGATTACTAACCTTAGCAAACGAAAATTGGGATTCATCAAAAATTACAAGGCGACCAGTGATGATTTTATTAAATGATAAATTAAAATATTTGTAACCACGATTTGACGGATAACCCAAAATCACACAAGGGGTAGACCGGGCCTGAAGTTTGTTAATTGTGGTGGACGGAAAAAGTGGATAACAAAAGCACCCAAAGACCCTAAGATGTGAATACGAATGAGTCTTATTATATAAAATTTGAAGAGGGGACGAATGTGTCAAACCTTTGGACGGAAGAATATTAAGAAGATATGTAGCCATTTGTAGAGCATGATACCAAAAAGAATGGGGTACGGAAGCATGAATCAATAAAGTTCGGATAATGTTATTAATGGTACGAATTTTGCGTTCGGTTGTCCCATTTTGTGAAGACGTATGAGAACAAGAAAAATGAAAATTGATCCTATTATTAGCACAAAACTCCCGAAACACCCCATTATCATATTCTTTGCCATTATCACATTGAATATTTTTTATTTTCCGTTCGAATTGGAAATGAATGTTCTAAATTTTAAGAAGATGGAAAAATCTTGAGATTTTTTCACTATCGAAAAAGTCCATAAAAAATTAGAATAATCATCCAAAAATAGAACATAATAACGATGACTCAAAGAACTGAGAACATGAGATGCCCATAAATCGCTATGAATAATATCAAGTGGCATTAAAATATAAGAATTAGAGTCTACAAAAGGCAATCTAACAATTTTTCCTAAAGAACAATATTGAAGCGTACCCTTACAAGAAATAAAATTATTTTTATCTAAAGAAGACAAAATAGACAACCCCGGATGACCTAGACGAGAATGCCACAAGGAAGGAGCAAGGGTTGCAAAAGTTAATGGCAAGGCTTGACTCGAAAAACCGGAACTTGGTGTGATAGGATAAAGATCTCCCCTACTATCACACCTCATGAGAGGACTCCCATCTTGAAATCCTTCACAAAAAATTCAAACGGATCAAATTCAACAGAAACGGAATTATCAGTAGTGAATTTGCGGACAGACACCAAATTTTTAATCAATTTAGGGGCATGAAGGGTATTTTTCAAGGCAAGATGTGGATGGGGAGGGGGAGACAAAGTTTTATGATCGTAATCATGAATCGGAATAGAATTACCATTACCAACAATTATGTCACGAGGGTTGCTCAAATTGGAATAAGATGAGAGAGTACCTGAATCGAATGTCATGTGGGTAGTGGCGCCGATGTTCATGTACCAATTCGGGTCCGGTGGAGTTAAACCAAGTGTGTGCATCGCGACTTCAACGTCGGTCTGAGTGGGGCCTGCTGCATGGTGGGCCTGCGGAGGCCGAGGCCCAAGCACCCCGACTTGCTACCCCAGCCCATCACTGCGTCGAATATAACTAGGCTGTTGCAAGTTCGGCCTGAAATTCTGCCCAGCCCACTGCCCTTGAGATAGAGGCCTAGCAAAATAAGGGTTGTTGGGCCACTGCCCACGGCCAGGGGGCCCAAGGCTGGGACCCGTTGGGTTGTGACCCATTGTTGTTGTGGTGGGTCCCACTGTCGCCGTTACTGCCGTTGTTACCACCGCGTTTGCCCCAGCGATTTTTGCCATTATTTTTCTGACTATTTTTTCCAGCCTTCTTAAGATCGGTTTAGGGACGAATTGTTACCAAAATTGTGAGAATTAGTGGAGGATGTCATCATGACCACGGGACTAGTACTAGTAGTCGCATTTTTAGCCAAGCCGACTTCTTCCAAAGTAAGCATGGAGCGGGCTTGATAGAACTTCGGGAGAGTACCAACGCCACTATAGGCCTCGGAGAGGCCAGCAATCATCTGGAGAACAAGACGATCATCACTAACAGGCGCACCAACGTTGCGGAATTGGTCCGCCAATTCTTTCAACCTTTTGCAACACGCTGAAACGTTTGGGAAATTTTCCATATGGACGTGGGAAAATTCCTGTTCAAGAGTAACAGCTCTGGAATTTCGATTATCTTGGAATATGTCACGCAGCCTATCCCAAGCAACCATCGCCGTAGCATCCGGCTCAATAATCGTTTGCAATAGGTCAGTAGATATAGTGGAGTAAATCCACTGAAGAACGGTGGCATCAAGAGTCGTCCACAACTTAGGATCATCCTCGCGTTTAGGCACCTCCGTATCCTCAGGAGCCGGGGGATTATGTGATGAATGACTTGATGCGAACGTGCGTGAATTTTGAACAATTCGGCCCACGTCGCATATTGGACGTTTTCTATTTCAAGAATAAGAGGAATGTGATTCTTGATGTTAGAAATTGTAAAGGCGGGGTGAAACATGTTCTTAGCCACAATAGCAACGAACGACATGAGAAAGGGATTTGGAAGAAAATTTTGGAAAGAAAAATAAATTTTCGGGCACGGAAACCGATGAAGGGAGCTCGAAATCCGGACTGTTTGGACGGAAAAAATTGAGAGAGAATATGAACCTAGACATCTGATACCATGAAAGAAATAATCCCTTGATTATTCTCATTAATGAAAAGAGTATATATACAAATACAATTTTCCATAATAGAAAACATATTCCTATTCTAATCCCAAAATCTTATTCTAGTAGTACAAGACTTCTATAATTATGATAAGTGTACAATACTAATTAATAAAATATTTACCCTAAATAATTACAAAGCATTACACGGCTAAATGTGTGCCAACCGAGAATAACCACGTGATACACTTATTTCGGTAAGTGTATATCATGTATATTTAACAATTATGAATGGAGTGCATAATTAGAAATAAAATTATTCAAGAACTAACAATCACATAAGGTAAAACAATATTTCATTTGGAAAGCGTTTGAATTCAGTTAGTAATTAGGTAGCAGGAAGTTATAAAATGTTGAGATGTATGAGGAATATACGTGGATAGAAGAATAACTAACAAGGATCAAGTCAAAAGACAAAATATCTGTGTGAGAGAAATAATATCACGAAAAACTCTGCAATTAATTAGGTCGAACCAGGTAATTACAGTTAAGGAAGATCTTTATAAAATTGAAAATACATGGAGAGAATTTACGGAAATTTACGAACGAATTAACAATGTTTTATTCTTAGAAGGATTCGAATCTTAAGACACTTCGATAATTAATTATTTATCAACAATCAGACAATTCAAGTCTAAATGAAAACTATCTATTAAAAAGGGAACCAAGAGAAGAATGCAAATACATATTGCTTACTTAACACTTCCGACGAATGAATTTCATTCTTTTATCCGAATTGACCATCTGTTGAATTGCTCCATACTTAGAAATAATATGCCTTTTTGTTATAGTGAGAAAAATAAAGTTGTATGAATTTATTGTTTGCGAACGAATAAAACTAATGGTCAGATTCAAAATTGTTGGTGAGGTAGTTAAAAATAAAGCGTGTAGTTTGTAGTTGGTAAGGGAGTGAGAAAACAATACTCATTTTATTAATGGTAACATATACAAACCATCAAATTTGTACTAAACTAAAAAGTGAGCTTACAATTATAACTCTCATATAACCCAAGGTGCAACATTGGGCAGTATATCGAACTAGTATAAACCTATTACGTCTCATTTTATACTATGCATTTTATTTTTTACTGAGCTTTATAATTACTCAAATAAGAAAGTTTTAACTTTTTTTTCATAGATACTGAAGTTTGTTTAGTTGAACACCTTTAAGATGACTAAACTGCTTCAAGAAAGTCGAGGGATAATTTAAAATAGTGAAATTAACCTCACCTTATTATAATTTCTACTGCCACTAATTACAAGGAATAAGTTAAGTTAGAAAATATTGTATAAAGTGGCCGTCAATAACATGATAATTTATATTGTTCGCTTTTGGCCAAAAGCCGCACGATTTAAAATGCATCAGAAAGCCGCACGATTTAAAATGCATCAGTAAGGTGTAAGGTCTATTCTTGCTTATTTATATATATACCCAAAACTCTTTTGTGTTTTTCCGACTTGGACCATTATACTAAGTTTTCTTTAATTGTGCTAGTTCAAGATGGAAAGAAATTCAAAATCACCAAATTGACAACTGAAAGCTATAAAATTAGTTTAGACAAATCATATTTCCAACTGAAAAATGTGCATCAACAAAAAAGCAAAAACAGATGCAACATATTGTGCCATAATATTGTATGTCATTTACCAAAGGCGAGACATTTTAGACAAACAACCCTATTTTTTTCTAAAGAATGGGACCTTTTTAATTAAAATTTTATTTATTAGATTTTTTAAAGAAAAAGAGTGAAAAAAATAGTTATTCACAAAAAATGGTTTAATGACACCTGAAAGTGTTTTTAGTGATTTGTGTTAGTTACTCAAAGTTAAGTGATTTTTGTGTTAGAAAAAATAGTTAAGTGACTTTTATGAGAAAAAAGTGATAGTTGGTTGACCATAGGTAAAATTTACCCTATTTGAAAGGAATTAGATAATATAAGAAGTATAAAATTTGAGAAAGATTTCTTAAACTTTTGAAAGAAAGATTTCTTGGAGATAAAATTTTCTAGAATTATAAAAAGATTTGAAAATCGAAATTCATTGAGATATTCCTTGAAAAGAAATATTATCTATAATACAAAAATTATGGAATTGTTATAGATATTATCATATATTGTGAATGTCTATCTTTAGAAGAAATATTAGGGCTAATAACTTTGGGATTAAGTCAATTTTCTCCTATAAATAGAGATGTTCCCTCATTGTATTTCATCACTCAAGAGAAATAAGAACTCTCATCTCTTCTCTCTTTCTCAACAATATTCTTGTTCTAGCTTTATTATTATTTCATAACACGTTATCAGCACGAGTCTCATTATCTACGAGCATCTCCAACAGTAAGCAAAAGAATTTACAGGTCTAACAATCTGGTATGTTCCTGTTTTGGATTTAGTTTGATGCTTGACTTGTGATTGCCTCGTAGATGTATTATCCCAAACATAAATAGTGAGTACAGAATAATGTTTTCTACTCTGCTATTTAAGTTTTCCAGTACTACTTAGTCTAAAATATGATGTGGCTGACGTTAATTTTCGTTAATGTTATCATGGGTTACTTTTTATTGAGCTAAAAATTGGATGGATAATTAATTATTCTTAATTGCTAAATAAATTGTTAATCTTATTTAGAGAATTGAACCCATCAGAATTTTTAGAAGGCTAGAAGTGCATAACTTGAATTGTAAACTTGGTTGAGATTTCTTTATGGTTATCTCATCAAATTAAATATGACATCATAGTAAGTGATTTCTTCTATTAAGTTGAGTCTTGTGGACTATTATATATGCATTAAGTAAAGTAAATCACAATGAACATAGTTATGGCAGTACGTAATTACACGACCATATGATTATCAAGTGATATACCTATAATTCTATTGCCAAACGTTGTTATTTATGTACTTATAAGAATCCAAGAAATTTTATGGCATTAACTTTATGGTTCGTTTGATCTAAGAGACCTCAATGGTTCACTTGGCCACTTATGCCTTCAAGTTGTTCCCCAAGAACTATATATAAAGAGAGATTATGTTATTAAGTTATACTCTTTAATGGGTAAGAATGAGAGTTTGCAAGAAATATATCATCACCAGAAGTGATAATATTTCTTAACTTTCGTTAGGATTATATTCATAATCACCAGAAGTGGAAATATTTTCATAGGCTTGTCCTGAAGTAGCAATATCTTATACGAGGTTCTAAGCGATCACAATTTAATATGCTTAAGGCATGTTCATGTGATTTGGTTCCATTGCCTAAAGAAATAACTTACAAATACAGATTCATTCCCTGAAGTGAATGTGACAATATTGTAAAGCCTATAAATACGAACATGTACTTGGTTGTGAAGATATCACGATCCATCGCTAGAAGAGGTAGAATAATATAGAAGAAATATTTTGAATATTATATGCTTTACTCCCGAAGTAGTAAACTCAGAAATCTGCTCCCGAAGTAGCAAGCTTTGAACTCTACACCTGAAGTAGTACAACTTGGAACTTTACTCCCGAAGTAGTAAAAATTCTTTCACGACACCAACAGTATCTAAGCAATATTTGGTAGTGTGAAATTAATGATGAAGGTACAGAAGAGCCTAATTATTTTTCTACAAGAATCATGACACCAGTAGTGTCCAAACAATATCTGATTATGAAAAATAAATTGAAAGCTCCTGAAGAGTTTATTTACTATTATGTAATTCGTTCTATATTGTAATATAGGAAGTTGTTATGATCGAAACACAAGTTGTAGTAGACCCGAAGTTTACTAAAGTAAGTGACTATCGTATTGAAGCTATAAACAATGGGAGAATTACATATATAGTGGGTAAGAAATATGTATATTAAAGGTTACCCGCCTTATTCTCCAAATTATACTACAAATATATGCGTGATGAATCACATGTCACGATAAACCAAAAGTTTATATTGATATGAAATTTATGTCATAGTAAATTAGAAGTTTACTAAAACAGATAGCTCATGGCATGATAAACTTGATATTTACTAGTATAAATAATTTTATTAGTCGGCATGAGCGATTTGGCCATGGCCATCCCGATTCAAATATGATGTACAGATAATAGCACTACAACTAGCAGTTTATAAGCGTAGGTAGGACTACGTTGGACTACCTACTACCCTTCTACCCCAATCTTTGCCCTCCATAACCCTCTATCTAAGGTCATGTCCTCAGTGAGTTGCATCTGCGTCATATCTCGTCTAATCACCTTTTCCCAATACTTCTTCGGCCTACCTCTACCCCTCATGTACCCGCCCATAGCCAACCTCTCACACCTCCGCACTGGGGCATTTATGTCTCTCTTGTGCAAGTGCCCGAACCATCTCAACCTCGCTTCCCGCATCTTATCCTCCGCCGAGGCCAATCCCACTCTATCCCGGATATCATCATTTCTAATTATATCCCTCCTTGTATGCCCACACATCCATCTTAGCATCATCATCTCCGTAACTTTTATCTTTTGGGTGTGCGAAGTCTTGACCGGCCAACACTCCGCCCCATACAACATAGTCGGTCTAACCATCACCCTATAGAACTTGCCTTTAAGTTTTGGTGGCACTATTTTATAGCACAAGACTCCAGATGCGAGCCTCCATTTCATCCACCCTACACCAATACGATGTGTGACATCATCATCAATCTCTCTATTCCCTTGGATAATAAACCCGAGGTACTTGAAGCTTCCTTAATTTGGAATGACATGAGTACCAAGCCTCACATCTATGCCTGTCTCAAGGTCGCTCCCGTTGCTGAACTAGCACTCAAAGTATTTTGTCTTGGTCCTACTCGGCCTGAACCCTTTAGACTCCAAAGTCTGTCTCCAAACCTCCAACTTAGCGTTCACACCGCTGCGGGTCTCATCAATCAGGATTATGTCGTCTGCGAATAACATACACTATGATCCCATTGGATTTGTCGCGACAGTCCATCCATCACCCAGGCAAATAAGAATGGGCTAAGAGTTGATCCCTAGTGCAACCCTATCATCACTGAAATGTGCTCCGAGTCTCCTCCTATTGTCCGTACACTAGTCTTGGCTCCATCATACATATCCTTGATTGCTCTAATATATGTCACGGGTACACCTCTAACCTCCAAACATCTCCATAGAACCTCCCTAGGGTTTGTCGTATGTCTTCTCGAGGTCGATGAAAACCATATGCAAGTCTCTCTTCCTCTCCCTATACTGCTCCACCAACCTCCTAATAAGATGAATGACTTCTGTAGTCGAACGTCCCGACGTGAATCCAAAATGGTTCTCGAAAATAGACACGCCTCTTCTCACCCTCATCTCCACATTCCCAAACTTTCATAATGTGGCTTAACAGCTTGATACCCCTATAATTGTTGCAACTCTGGATATCACCTTCATTCTTGTACAAAGGAATCAGTGTACTCCACCTCAATTCTTCGGGCATTCTCGCCGTCTTAAAAATGACATTAAACAACTCCGTCAGCCACTCCCAACATGCCCTGCCTGCGCTATTCTAAAATTCAACTGGATCTCATCAGTCCCAGTCGCTTGTCCCTTGCGCATCCTGCGAACAACACCCTGAACCTCCTCAACCTTAATGCTTCCACAATACGCAAAATCCCGATACCTACCAGATTTCTCCAGATCTCCCTGGACAATGTCTCTATCTTCTTTTTCGTTCAAGAATTTATGGAAGTAAGACTGCCACCTCCGCCTAATACGTGTGTCCTCCACCAGTACTTTGCACTCCTCGTCCTTGATGCACCTCACCTGATCCAAGTCCCGTGCACTCCTCTCCCCCACCTTGGCTAGTCTATACAACTTTTTATCCCCATCTTTTTCCTTTAATTCCACATACAGACGTTCAAAATTCGTTTTCGCCATCGTAACCGCTAGTTTTGCCTCCTTCCTCGCCATCTTATACAATTCCATATTCGTCCACTTCTCCACTTCATCCTTGCTTTCTACCAAATCCACATACACCGCTTTTTTCGCTTCCACCTTCTCTTGAATTTTACCATTCCACCACCAGTCCCCTCAATGCCCACCACGACTACCTCACGAGACCCCTAACACTTCTCTAACAACCTCCCAAATGCAACTGATCATCTTGACCCACATATCGATCGCATCCCCACTACTCCCCCAAGGGGGTCCATCAACCTCTCATCGATCTCCTTTGCACTAGCCATGGTGAAACTCCCCCATTTGATTCTTAATATGTCATCTACAACCCTTTTATTCTTCTCCATCTTGATTTCCAAATCCATCACCAAAAGCTTATGTCGAATTGTAAGATACTCTTTCGGAATAACATTGCAGTCTTTACAAAGACCATTGTCAACCTTCCTAAGGAGCAAAAAGTATATCTGAGTCTTAGCCACCGAACTACGAAAAGTCACCAAATGCTCATCTTTCTTCAGGAACCTCGAATTGGCTAATCACCATCCCAAAAGCTCTAGCAAACTCCAAAAGCGAGACGTCTCCCCCGTTCCTGTCCCGAGGCCAAAACCTTTATGCACGTCGTCATAACCCCCGAAAGTGTCCTGATATGTCCATTGAAATCCCCTCCTACAAATAACTTCTCAGTGGGTGGTATACCTTCCACCACTTCATCCAAATCTTCCCAAAAACGCCTCTTCTCCTCCTCGTCCAAGCCCGTCGGCGGCGCATACGCACTAATAATGTTCATAGTAAATCGTCTAAATCCTCTAATGACCAACTTAATCATCATCATCCTGTCATTGACCCTCATAACTTCTACCACCTGATCTCTTAGCTCGTTGTCTACCAAAATGCCTACCCCATTCCTATACTTCGACCTACCCGAGAACCATAATTTATACCCGTCTACATCCTTAGCCTTGGGTCCTACCCATTTGATCTCCTGGACACATGCTATATTAATCCTCATTTTCTTAAGAATCTTAACTAGCTCTATGGACTTCCCCGTTAAAGTCCAAATGTACCAAGACCCTATTCTCACCCCATATCCCTTACCCCCCAACCCTCGCTCTCGTCCCCGACCGAGAACATGACCCTAGTCTACCATCATTCACCAAAGCCACTAGAGCAACAAAAAAAATACTAGTCAAAGGTTAACGTTAACACACACGAAAACCAACACTAAATCACAAGTTAGCAAGAATCTAGAGGTAAGTCAGGCTACTACAGACCAAAATGATAAAGCAAAGGACAAGAAGAATAAATGCAAGAATGTAAAGTCAAGATTCAATAAAACGCAACACGCAAGAATTTAACTACAATGATAAGGACAAGGACAAATATTGAGTATGGACAGCTGAAGGTACCAACTCTAGACTGATAGAACCTGTTCACAGGTCGAAAATCATTGTTCACACGCCGAAACACACTGTTCACTGCCTAAAATCACTATTTCCTATCGAAACTTTTGTACCCGGATGCTAGGCGGGAGAACGGAGAGATAGAACCCGAATGTACGTCATGACAGATCTGGTGGTACCTGCAAAAACAGAGCAAAAAAAATATTTGTTCACTGGAGCTCCGAGCTTCGGCATTAATGTGGTGGTGGCGGTGGATCGTGTGGTGACTGTTGGCTACTGAGTTTCACCAAAGCTCAGAGCTCCAGTGCGGAGGTGGAGCAGATCTGTGGGTGGAGGATGATGGCGGCAGCGGCGCTGGTGGGGTTGTTTGTTACAGAGAAGATTAACAATATTTTTATGTTGTGGGAGAGGAACACTTGATGAATAGCCCCAAATAAATAAATATACCGTGAGGCCCCTGAGCGCAAAAGTAAGTAGGGAAGGGAAAGGAGGAACAAATATTCCTTTCTTTCTTGGTTTGATGTTTGTTATTGTTCGTCCAGCCTCCAATTATCTAATCGAGATTTATTAGGGAAAGCATAGAAATGGCAGGAGACGAGGAGAACAATACTAACAGTAAAACCTAAAGCTTACAAACGAAATCTTACAAAAAGATGAGATAAAGAACAAATAAAACAAGATTATTAAAGCCAGCACAACAAAGATTAGGGTTATAATAATATTGAAGAACAATAAAGTAACTGTGAGAGCGCTTGCGGGGTTTGCTTGAGAGAAGAAGATGCAGAAAATCTCAATTTATCAAAAAATATAAGCTATGGGGAGGAATAATCCTATAAGGGCTCCAAAGGAGACGTAAAAATTTAAAAATTTGTTGTTTTCGCCGAAAATAGGGGGCTCTGTTTGAGGTGAATTAATTGGTGGAAAAGCGATTTTGGAGATGAAGTAGATGTAAATTAAGGAGAATAATACGAAGGCGAAATCTTCAAGACTTGCCATGCCACTAAAGGAGAAGATGATTATAATTGCGAGGATGTTGAGCTGTTGGAAAGTGAAGAATTTTCTGGGAATTTTTGGTATGGTTTGTCTTGTGAAAAGTGTTTAGGATTGTGTTCTTGGTTGCTTTGTTTTTGATGGATTTGAAGTAAAATTTGTTTATATGGTGATCTTTTTTAAGATAGTTCAGATAGTGAACAACCACTTGCAATTAAAAGTTTGAAGTAGTTATCTTTTGAACCAACCTTGTTTGTTTGTGAATTGAGTAAGAGATTTAAGGTGTTTGATAACTATACGTGGCTGGAAAGAGGAGACGTTGCAGGATTTATATTTGGATAATCAGTTCAGTTTAGGTTTGAAAGTAATATTATTGATAACATAACATAGGAATTATAAATTTAAGAAATTCAAACAAGTGATTTTTAGTCGGTATTATAATTGTTCAAGCATCAATACAATAAGCTCGTCTTATTTTTAAATGAATTGCATATTAGTTGAGATAAAGGTAAATTAGTGAAAATTATTTTTGAAGATGTGTGCAAAGAAAAAATGTGCAATTAATATGAAACGGAGGGAGTGTAATCATTTGATTGAAATAAGTTATGTGCTGCTCACCCCCCTTGAGGCCAAGGACGTAGCGGTCGAATTGGGGCCTATCTCTGCCACCGTGAGCTACTGTTCCGAATTTTTCCGTGTTCAAAGAAGCCAAAAGTGCGTTATTTTCCGTGCACTTTCCATTGTAGTCTTTTAATACTTTTTCGTTTGGTACGAGGGAAGGGATGAAATGGGATTATTAATTTTATGGGATTGAAATTTTCCCATATTTCATTGATGGAATAATTCCTTTGATATCCCACCTATATGGGATAAAAGGTGGGATAAATTATCCCATGAAATAAGTTATCCCACCCAATCTCATCTATATGGAATAACTTATTCCCTCCTACCAAATGACCCCTTAATAGACTCACCTACTATCATAAACAATTTTTTATTAACAGATTTAATATAATAACCTACAGAATAAGAAAAATCTGTTTACATATATTAGCACCTAAGGTTGTGAACTGAACTGGTCATCAGTTCAAGAACGTAAAGTGTCCCTATTTGAAGCATATGATTTCCAACAACGATCTCAAGTTAATACTACAATAATAATGGGTTCAGATTCAAATATTTATAGATATTAAGTATTTTTTAGTATATATACAGGGTATGATGCAAAAACTACTAAGTTCACGTAAACTTGTAATTGAGCTTCTACATCCGCCCCTGATATTACTTTACTGTTCCGTCCGCTTCTTACCTTTCAACTGGTGAAAACATCAAAAACTAATTCAGACCACATACCGGTAAGTAACATAACGGCCTGCAGTCTCACTTGGTCTAATAATTTTCACGACTTGTCCACGTTTTAGCCCGTAATATCTAGCAATTGGGTCGGTGATCTGAATCCGAGGAAGCTGTTTTAGAAGGAGAAAACATTAGACATTCAATTAGATAGAAAATTCACGATAGTAATCAATCACGCCTATCTAAATAGCATAATTCAAAACAATGGCAGGGGAATCAAGATGATAGATAGGAACAAAACGATCAGCCCAAAAGGAAGAAGCAGAAGATAACAAGGCCATGACTGATGATCAGTAATGCATGCAGGTAGTTTTACCATCAAAGCTATTCACAATTAACATTAGGTTCATAAAAGCCCCCATCAACCGATCCAATTGGAAACTGAATAGCTCCATCGATATATCTGTGCAAGCCTCTCAACTGAACACTAGTTCCTTATAAAATTCCCCTCAGCCAATACCCCAATTCATGATAGAAGTCCGATGTATTACATAGACATATAGCTATTTGATACAACGCTTCGACTATCTTTCACATAAAATAAGACACAAATAAAAAATGGTTAAATATTTCTATACTACTAAGGGAACAAGAGAGTTTCAGCTTTAACACTATCATGAAGCATGCTCCCTTATCTTCTTCTTTTTTCTATCTCCAATTATACCCCTTCCAACAAACTCATTCCCAATGGGTTGAAAAGGAATACAAAGCCATTAAATTAATTAGTAAATTAGTTATTTCTCGTTTACTCCTTTCTTTCACTCTTAACCACCACCAGCTCTACACAAATGCTTTCAACATTATGCACGCAACAATGTTACCATTATCAAAAAAACATTATGCACGCAACACGTGTCCCCTGGTCTTTACGGGTCATTTGGTTGGGGAACAAGTTATCCCGGGATTAGTTACCTCGGGATTGTTATCCTACCAAGGGATAAAAATAACACTACAATTCCGGGATTAGTTATAACACAATTTTATCCCAACCAAAACGTGAGATAAACTCATCCCGGAATTAATTATCCCTTATCCCTCGTACCAAACGAGCCCTTAGTGTATTATATGAGGTGAAAAGTTTAGCAAGTGCAATAATATTACAAAGACTAACCTGTGTTTCTTTCACAGTATATCTTTCCAACAATGTCTTCTTTTCTTCAGGAGTAAGTGGCTGGTGCTCAGGAATTAGAACATGATTTTTTATGTTTACCAACATCTCTGCCTCCTGAAACATTAATCATTTACCTTGATGATTAAGCATTCTAAGACAATCGTAATCATATACCTTGATGATTAAGCACTCTAAGACAATCGTAGATAACTATCAATCACACATAGCAACTAAACGTCTAAATGTGCATATTAGAAGCCAAGCGAGCTCCCTGATTTTCCAAATAAAACAAATAACAGACGCGTCGCCCCTAGAGGAATACCAAATAACCCTTTATATGAGTGAAAATGCTAGCAGAATCATTTCTCTATCAGAACCCATACCAGCTTCGGATAACACAAAGTTGCAGAATCATTCCCAACAGATAATTTTTTCAAATATGTAAAGTCATTCTGAACAGAACGTCGATTTGTTCATATAATGTACATTAGTCTTAAGCCATTTTCTTGTGGCTTATGAAGTCAAGTACAGGTTGCCTAGGCTGGTTTAATCCATAATGGCATATAAGTTATTTACTCATATACTTGAAAAAGGACTTTGGATTCTATTATCTTTTTAGCTTTGAGTTAGAATTCACTAAATGACCTATCCGATGAGGGGGCTAGGCATCCCTTGGCAGTCTTCTCACCTGAACTACCTCTCCTTTTCACTGCTTCCTGGCAGCCCCCCCCCCCCCCCCCTATATGGCTGCTAGGCATTTTGGATATGCATGCACACAGTAGGAAGTAGATTCTTAAACTTGACAATTATTCTAGTGAGAATTTGAACATGTATCCTTCTGAACCTTGAAAATGTCATCAAACGGAAAGGATCTGTAAACAGATACAACATCTGCTGGAATTGGAGACTAATATCTAGAAGTATCTTTTTTCAAAAATATCCAAGAAACCTGCTGTTTTCAGCTTAGAAGCTCGGTGGTAGAGATACCAACATCCCCCTCCACACTTTTGAAAAATTAAACTTATTTGATTCATTGGTCCTAAGCAATATCTCGTGAGTCATTAGACAAATTCTATTAAGAACTAGTCACAAAAGACTCTTGTTTAACATAGATCTTGATCTGTTGAAACTCCGGATATCAATGTTTGGAAGAAGGGTATCTTAGATATAAAATTTTCCAAAGTTGGGACACACATTGAATACTTTCTTCTTAGGGTGCATCAACCATATGCAATTAGGAATTATATAACATAATCCGATTCCTACATTTTAATCATATTAACCATTCACAGTCTCAATGATATCTTTTTCACAACGAGCTGCCACCACTTTTAGCAAACCACACCACAGATTTCTATCCATTAGCATTAGCCATGCAACACATCAGCAAATTGGAAGCCTAATGAACTTCAAACAGTTCTCCGAGAAACAAATGACTAAAGTGTCCCCCTCCCCCTCCACCCCAAAGAATAAGAACGACACTAACTACGAGAAATCCCAAAGGACAAGCTTCTTGTTCCGAACACATATCTAGGGTAACGTGAAGTGGCTTCATCGTTATGCCATTTTGAAAAGATAGTCCACTTGTCAAACGGCAAATGGTATCGTAACATACTGTCTGATTTTTTATGGTCCTACTACTTGAGTAGTGTCAGGTGCTCAAATGAATAGTGGTCAGACCAAAATCAAAGAAATCAAATAACAAATGTTCCAAAAATAAAATGATCACAAAACTCGGAGTAAACTATGCTCCTCAGCTATTTCATAACAATTTCAATCCTTCATTCAAGTAGTAAGAACAAGCTAATAGTAGAAATAGTACAATCGTCACCTGGAAAACCTCCAAGTGGAACTTTGTAGATATTTCACTTATGCAGGTACGAGCAAAGGGAGTCAAATTTTGTTGTACAATCAAGATTGCTTGGAAGACATCTTCTTTTTTCATGCGCTCTGTATAAGTTTTCATTGTCTTAACACCAACCTTTGGCTCCTCCGGGAAGAACACATATATCTGGAATCAAAAGGAAATGGCTGAGACATGGGTAGCAAATAATTATGAAATCCTCAGGTATACAATGAAGTGACATACTGTACTGACATACTAGTAGAAAAGGACTAACTCAAGCCATAAAACCCGGAAAAAATCAAATTTGTTGCTGGAGAATTAAAACAAAACCAAATATTTCATCAATTAAAGGAAAAAAAAATTCCCAGCCATCAAATTAATGGAACATTAAAATCCTTAGACAAGAAAGCAGTGGAATTAAGCTGACATTAACCATAATTAAAATTATGCAAGAAAGGAAATTGAAAAAGCACACCTGTTCAGAACTGTTGTTACGTTTGGCTTTCTGAAGTACAAGGTCTTCTCTCTTCATGTTCTCACCATACTTCTGAAGGAACTGATGTTTTGTCATATTTATCTCAAAATCTCCAACAAGGTAGCCCCTATCGGACAACATTTCCATCAGTGTCTTACGAACTCTGAAAAGTCTTGAGAGCTCCTCCTCTGATAGAGTCATCTTTGTGCTACTAAATTAAACAAAAAAAAAACTATTATGGTAAAGAATTTGGTAGAACTCCTAGTTACAGCCTAAGTTGCGCGCACTCTTCACTTCAGATGTCGCACCCGTGTCGGATTCTCCAAAAATACACTACTTCTGGAAAACCCGACACACTCCCGTTGACATTTTTTGAAGAGTCCGAGCAACATAAGTTACAGCTAATACTCTGAACACTGAATGCATCACACAAGAATTGCAGTATGTCATCTTTGTGACAAGAAACTTTGCCCAACTTCCTTAGCTAAAGGTCAGACTCCTCCAGCACGGTGGTTACCAATTTTTTTTCAAAAATATCAGTACATCCTGCATGGATAAGACAGTAGAAAAACTATATTGAAGATGCACAAAAAATTTCCCTAACGGAAACTGTTTTTTATTTATTTTTAATAGCTTTTGTTGCAAATAAAAACACTACTGCGAAAAAGACAAGTTCAATGGAAACTCTCAATTTAAATACAATATTGAGAGGCTGATTTTTCGTCATTGAAAATTGAAAGCAATGTTATTTTTGTGTCACTAGGTCAAATCATAAAAAAGTAAAATCCCCGAGGAAAGGAATACAAATTTCCTACAATCTCATATGAAAGGGATGTAAATTTTCTATCTTTTTTTTCGTGATCAGTAACAACCGTGTCGTTCTATCAATTTGCACATGAATAACAGGTAAAGATCAGTTAGAAAATGTTCTAATATGGAAACTTAGGTCCGACGTTAAGGATGTAAAACTACCAATTGAAAGGATCATGTGTGAGGGGAAGATCCAAAAGACTGCATTCTCAACTTCAGTCAACATACTAATTTAGGATGCATAGTACACAATATGGGCTTAGTGAGTAATGGTACTTAATGCATAATCTGAGCACACGAGTTCATGATAAAGTACAAAGAAGCACAAGAAATATGAGAATGCAAATACTAACTGAAAAAAATCCAGATGATTTCACATTTTTCATCACCATAGTTATCATGCTCCTCCTAATAATCCGTCATTATCTTCTCCATCATAATAAACCTCGTCATAGTTTTCATTATCAATCGAATCACATCAATGTATTTAATTGCATGAGAAGACAGGGGATACAACCATATCCTTTTTTTAGGAGGAACATGATCTTATCCTTTTGTGTTTCCCATTCTAATTTCTCCTTCTAGTTATTGAAAACCTTACCAGTCTTGTCTTAAGATAAAGAGGATTTTCTAAAGCAAACTAAGCATCACTTTGAATCTTTTCTAACTTCAACAGGCACTTGAGTGTGAAAATTCTTTATTTAATAATGGCGGTGTCAGGGCCAGCTAGCACACACCTCAACTAATTCACCGGGTGCCTATTACCTTCCACCAACACATACCAGCTGACTCTATCCACCCAGGCTTAGACAAGGAAATAATCAAAAAAAAAATTACCTCCGCTAGAATTTGACCAGTACATTCAAACTTCATTAATCTTTCTTTTGATCACTAAAAGACAAACGATATTTAAACCTAAAACTATAGATTCCTTTGGTAACTACACGATACAATACTCACTGCACCATTATTATTTCAAATCAAACTCAGCACCATCCTCCCATTATACAAGCAAAAAGTTCAATCCACTAATTTTTAAAAATGAAGGATCACCAGTAGACATCTATTCAACTAAGGCAACTATATATATGTACAGTCCACCCTATAAGAATCAACAATTTTGACATGAAAATTAGCAAGTAATATTTAGTTTATATAACAACATGTAAGTACAATTCACCGAGCTACAATTGCATGGGAAGCAACTAAAAACATATAATGACTTGCAAAATCACAAAAACGATACAAGGGTTGATTTTTCATTTGAGAAAGTGAGGAAACCAAGAATTATTTGCAAATTAGTAAGAAGCCGCATTTGGGTTTTTGTAGATGGGAAGGATAACATGTAGAGGCTAAGCCCGGTATTTAAGTGCAGAAGGGTTGAGGAACGGCCCATTATCCCCAGTTTCAAAGGCTACAGTTGGTCCTAAGGGTTGCCCCAATTTCTCGATCTTTTAAAGAAAAGGATAATATGTAGAGGGTGATGCAGAGTGACTTCAAGCGGGAAAAAAAAAAAGTTGCATACAATTGGAGTTCACCAGAGAAAGAGAAATCCAGAAGTTTCCTGCAGAAAGAAATACGAGGAACAAGTTAAGGGATGTGGAGGGTTGCCAAGAATTTAAGGCATAAAGCTGGTTCCATTTATTTTTTGTGTTACGTTTCAAATGAGCCACGTATAAGCTCCATTTGTTCTTGGGTATCTTCCATTGCTAAAGTGAACACGGGTCACAAATTGTTAGACGAAAATGGCTGCAATTGAAGAAAAAACTCTGTATAATGGCATATGAATTCCTTGGTAAAACTATTAGAGATCATCACCAGATAAATGTTGCAGCAACGATACGATTTCGACGAGATCATTATTTCGATTATTATATGTTTTTATTTGCTTTCCATGCGATAATAGCACAGTGGATTGTACTTATATATTGTGTCAAAGTTTATATCCTCTAAATACTATGTAATACTTATTAATTTGTGTCAAGATTATTGATTATTAGAGGGTGGACTGCACATATACTGTTTGCCTTAGTCTCAGATCTGTTCTTTAACTAAACATAGTCGAAAATTATATCCGCCTCATGTGATGCAAGAAATTGTTTTTCAAGCCTAAAAGTTGGGGAGAGAAAAAAGAGCAAGAAAATACGGCAGAGCACTTTTCTTACTTGGTCACCAGTAAATTAGATGCCTCCATAAAATTAAATTTGCGAGGTTTTGATTTGGAACTTATGAGCAAAATTAGTAGCTGACAATGAATAACACTAGCAGTTGAAGGTTTTGACCAAGCTATAATTAGAGATGGCAGTGGATATTGGACCCGATCCGGATCCACCGATATTGGACCCGATCCGGATCCGGTGGATCCAGATCCATTTTATAGGATATGGATCTTCAAAATTTGGACCCGACGGATCCGGATCGGACCTGGATCCGTTTCTGACGGATTGGATCTGGATCTGGATCTTGTATTTGAGATCCGTATCCGGTCCAGATCCGACCCGTGGATCCATTTTTTATTAAATATATTAATAACCTAGAATGTAATTTTATAAGTATTTTCTTAAAATTGCTAAGCACATCCTTGCAAGTTTAATTCTCAAAATAAGTTTAATTTTTCTCCGCGTTAACTCAAAAAATAAAGAGTTAACTTCGATAATAAAATCAATGTTATATTAGCATATACAAGTAGTTAAAATTATATTCACTTCATTTGTGAAGATTCCAAGCACATGCAAGTTCTGCATTGTGGAAATACTAGTCAGCATTTTCTACAACTATTGTCATTGTCTAACATTTTCAATTAATAGCTCACAATCAAAACGAGACAACGAACAAAATATCTCATATGAACATGTCAAAATTGAAACATAGTAAACTGTTAGCTAAGTAAAAATCGTTTGTCAATTCAAAAAAAATTCTTACCAAGGTTACATTCTTAGCAAGGCAATTTTTTTTACATGTGGATCCAGATCCGATCCGTAGACCCGGTGGATCCGATGGATTCGGATTTGGATCTGATTTTTATGGACCCGACAGATCTGGATCTGGATCTAATAGGATCCGGTCCAGATCCAATCCGTTGCCATCCCTAGCTATAATACAGTCTTTGACCAAATAATATTTCATGAACGAAAGAGAAATTATAATTGGTTGTTTGTAATGCATATTGAAGTTACATCAAATAAAGAAGCAACAGCTCAGAAGGAGAAATCCATAGACGCTCGAAAGGGAAGCAACCGATTGTGTTATTGACGCACCTATGTTAATATTATGCATGGCTATTTTGAGGATGAATAATACCATTTTCATTGAAATTTTGACAAAGGGATTAAAGTTGGTATTATCATATTTCTTGAACTGAGGGTCTATCGAAAACAACCTCTCTACTCCACAAAGGTAGGGATAAGGCCTGCGTACACCACATCCTCCCCAGAAGCCACTTGTGGGATTATAGTGGGTATGATGTTGTCCCCCACCCAACCCAACCCCCACCACCCACCTCACCACCACCCACTCCCCACCACCCACTCATTAGTTAGTACAGACTCATTTGGTTCATACCCAATAACAAATCACAGAAGCTGAACAAGGTTTTCTGAATGCAATATAAATTTCGGAATTCCCAAAGTAAAATCTAAGAAGAAAATATCAATCAAAAGAGGAAAACAATATGTTGCACAAGAATCTAAAAGCTAGAAGCATAAAGATAGAAACTTTTCTTTTTTCACTTGCAGCTCCATTAAAAAAAATCAAATAACTCAATTGAAATCATTCCTTAAGCACAACTTGAAATTCAGGTATTGAAAAGAAAGTGAAAAATACACCCACTTACAGATACCCATATAAATCCCCATAAAGAAAATTTCTACAAAAATTCAGAATCAGAGTAAAACTAAATAGCAACTCAACTCTTCTATCATGTATCAGCAGAAGGAAAAATTTTACAAAAAAAAAATCATAATATTGAAACTAATTGAATAGAGGAAGCGACACATTAACAATTGTAACGTCTACGAAGCACTCAAATTAGGAGATGCAGAGTGGAGAAATTACAAGTATAGACGGCGGAGGCGGCGGCGACACTAAGAAATCCGATAAACGGTGGTGCCTTTCAAGGGTTTTTGTTGCTTTGGTCCCTCTCTTTATGAGAAGTTTTAAGTTTGCTTTAGCAATAAAACAGATTACTATTATTATACATAGATATAAATTAAAGGGGAAAGGGGCGAATCTACCCCCTCTACTTTAATATACTCCCGGGATAAAAACAAAATTTACTTAACATTTTGCACATCTTTTAAGAAATAATAAGTAATTTGATTAAAATATTTTTAATTAAATAGTTATTGAAATTTAATCACCTAACATTTAATAACAATAATCATAAAAAATAAAAAATAAAATTACTAAGTGAACACTCTTTTTAATTAAAAAATAAAAATTAAGCGAACACTTTTTTTTAATCCGGAAGAAGTATAGGTAGTATTTATTTTCCTATGTGGCCATTATCTCCACGGTTAATAAAATTTTCAAATATCCCTCAATTTAACGGATTCTCCCAATTTCCCTTTTAATTTCCCAGTTTCACAGTCTAGGGGCTGGCCAGTGGGCCGGGACGGCCCGACCCCGTCCCGGTCCCGTCACGACCCCGCTTAAAAAAAAAAAAAAAAAAAAAAAAAAAAACGGGGGCGGGACTCGAACTCGGGACGGGACGATGTCTCGTCCCGCCAGACCCGAGCCCGCCCCAGGCCCGCCTGACCTGACCCCGCCCCGAGCCCGTCCCGACCCCGACCCCGCCCTTTTCCCCTCTTTGCAAAAATGACCGTTGCACCAACGGCCATTTTAGATTATGACCGTTGGCCAACGGCCATTTTAGCCCCCCCCCCCTCCCCCAACCCCCTACCCCTTAATATTTATTTTTAACCTATAAGTTATTATATTTACACTTTAACCCAATTTTTCAACTATAAATAACTCATTTTCTCTTCATCTTTCTCACAAATCTTCCTACAATCTCTCTAATTTCTCAATATATCTCTCTACAAGTCTACATTGTTTGCTAAATATTCAATTTTATTAATTCATTTGGGAATTGGGAGTGAAGTTGGCAACTAGCTTGAGGATCTTCCATCGAGCAAAATTTCAATTTTCAACCTCTCGATTACACGTCGACGTTACGTCGGCGTTTGGTACATTCGTTCCTTCATTAAATTATTATTGTCTGTTTATTTTATATTTTTATTTAGCACACTTAATTTTATTGTCTTTAATTATTTATTATCATAATTAAAATGGAAGGATTAAAAGGTATGTTTAAGGGTAAGGGTAAGAGTGCTTCTTCTAGTAGAGGCAACCAGGGCAAGGGTACTTCTTCTAGTCATCTTATTCCTACACATGATGATTTTGTTGATACTCAACATTTTCCTACAATACCATTAGATTTAGACCAGGAGCTATTTTTTCGAAACTCAAGAAGACTTTAATTTAGACGATGATCTAGATGATATACCCACTAATGTTGATGACAACACACCCACTAGTGCACCTTCAACCGAAATACCTCCTATTCCCCCTAGTATGAGACGAGGTCCAAAGCAAAACGACCATTAAAATCGATGCATGGACATTTTTTGATAGGGACGTAGAGAATCAAGTAGCCATATGTAAAATTTGTAAAAATGTTTTAAAATTTAAAACGGAAAAGGTCACGGTGGGACGGGGGTTTAATTAGACACGTAGTAAGTGTTCATCCGGCTAGGTATGCCCAATACCAGGCTTCAAAACCGGGTGCGCAAACGCCGCTCCATCGGGACAAGGTTCACATACCGATCTTCGTCTGGGACCAAGTACGTGGTCAAATTAACCCTATGACGGGGGAATTGTAAGCTCTAAATACAATAAACATAGAGATAGGGAAGCAATATCAAAATTAGTTGTTGTGGAGGGTTTGCCTTTTTCATTTCCTTCATCTCCGGTTTTATTCATTACATTAGAGATATATATAATCCTCGCTTTTAACGGTTTTTCTAGATCAACTGTTAAGAGAGATGTATTTAAATTCGCGCATGAATATCAACAATATTTACGTTTTTCATTATATCATTTTAATGGCAAAGTATCTATCACGTCTGATATAGGTCGTAGTACTAACGGCCATGATTATTTAAGCGTAACTTGTCATTGGATAGATTATAAATGGTCTATGCAAAAATGTATTTTAGCGTATAGATATATAGATGATAGGCACACCGGTACTTTTATTGCGAGAAAATATTTATCAAGTGTGCGATTATTACGGAATTACCGATAAAATTATGACTATTACATTAGATAACGCTTCTAATAACAATTACGCAATTACAATGTTAAAAAATAGTTTAACTCCATCTTTTCCAGACCATTTTCATATAAAATGTGCGTGCCATATATATAACTTAATTGTAAAGGATGGTCTATCATTTTTTGAAGACATTTTTAGTAAAATACAATTTGCTATAAACTTTATTTTTAAAAGTAATAAAGTACAACGTAGAAAAGAATATAAAAAAACTTGTCACGATTGTGGACTACCTTATAGAAGAATTCCACAAGAAGTATCCACTCGGTGGAATTCTTTATACGAGCAACTACTTGTTGCTTATGACTATAAATTACCTATAACTTTATTTTTTAACTCTCATAATAAAAAGCCAAATTTGATATGATTTTAGATAGTGATTGGGTAAAAATTTCCGAACTTATTGTATTTTTAGAGAAATTTTTTCAAGCAACAAAAGAATTTTCCGGTATATATTATCCTACTATTTCAACTATGTTATTTTATATAACTCTAATATTTTTATTACTTAGTGAATATATGGAAAAACCAAACTTATAAGGCAGCTATTAAAAAAATGTTTGTCAAAATTAAAAAATATTTTATTCCTATTCCCTCTATTTATATTATTGGTTCTCGTATTAAATCCTACTATTAAAATAGACGGTACTAAATCACTAATTGAAACTATTTACGATTGTATAGAAGTACTACCACCTCCAAGTCCCAAAAATCTAAATCACCCACCACCTATTGAACAAACTAAAGAAGAAGCGGTGTCTAGCGTAGAACACCAATGCAAAAATATATATAGATTTTATCAACAAGAAAATGCTAGTAACTTACCGGCTTCCATACCATCTTCTTCATCTTCAACACGACCTCACAAAAGACATGATGTTTCGCGGCTAGTATTGAAAGCCTCGTAAATAGAATGTGCGGCCGTACCTCTACTACTAACCAAATTAGCGAGTTGGATATTTTTGTTTTGCGGGGTTCTGTACCGTATCAAGAAGTTATCAATGAAGATGGACAAGAAGACTTATTTCGAAATCTTTGGAGGGGAATGAGAAGACCTTTCCGACACTTTCATTGATGGCTCGAGATGTTTTGAACATTCAAGCGTCATCAATCGCGTCTGAAAGCGCTTTTTCTGCGCAGTGAGATATCAAATAGGAGACCACGAGACACTCATTGGCCGGAGACGACTTGGAAATTGCGTATTATTCGAGAGATTGGATACGAGCGGAGCGGAAAGGTGCGGTCAACCGGAGATCAACGAAGAAGATGATGAAAACTACAACGAAATCTTAACCGAAGGTAGTGGAAGCGACGTGGATCAATTTGACCAACAAATACCAATTCCAACCGAAGAACCACATGAAATCATCAAGCAATTAGAACAGGTTTTTTTGAGAATGTAATTTTTTTAATTGCAATTTTATTATGTAATTTGCAACTTTTGGACAATACCACAAAGTTGCAATTTAGATTTTAGACAATTGTATTTGTATTACAAAAAAATCATATGTCTATTAAATAATATAAGAGGCACAAAAACATCATTGGGATGTTTTTATTACACTATCTTGTTTTGTTTATTGAGTTTTTTTTATACATATGTTATTTAAAAAAAAATAAAAAAAAAAGGAAAACCCGACCGTACCCCGCCCCGAGCCCGACCCGACCGTACCCCGCCCCGACCCGACCCGACCCCGCCCCGCTCTGATACCGACGGGATCGGGATCGGGACGGGACGGGACTGGAGCAGGTCCCGCCAGACCCGACCCCGCTAGGCCCCGCTAGACCCGACCCCGACCCCCTGGCTCGTCCCGCCCCGACCCCGACCCCGCCAGACCCGAGCCCGGCCCACTGGCCACCCTTCCACTTCATAACCCATAACGGGTTCTCCCAATTCCCCTTTTAATTATCCAGTTTCACTTCATAACCCATTAACCCATAACTGGTTACCACTATATCGCTCAATAAAAATATATCCACTAAATAATTTCATATCCCCATGATTTTTTTAAGATAGTTTTTCAACTTTTTTTCAAGTTAAATACATGTCTAAACACAAACTTCAATTTTTAATACCCTTTTTCACCATAACTTGTAAGTATTACTTTTTTCTTAAATATCACATTTATTATGTCTAAATGCCTACTTAGAGTTGAACCCAAGGTCCAAATGTTTTACACCACTCTGGTCTTGTTTGATGGGAAGTCCTATAGTTTTCTGCCATCAAGAAACGCCCTGCAAAAGGTTCACTTAGGAAGAACTCGTGTGGTCAAACTAGGATTGTGCTGTGCAAGAACATTTATCTTCACCGTGGGGTTTAACGCACAAATTCTACAAACAACTGCATACAATGTGTCATTTAGAAGAAAAAAATCACTTTATGCTATGCTGAATTTTACCGAGACACCAATCTATTTTCTGTTCAAGGAGTTTCAATGTTTACTTGGAAATACAAAAAAGTGTTTTCAACCTTGAAGCAGATCACCTCACATCAAAGAAGATAGCCAAGCAGTGAACTGCAGATGAAAGGGAAACACCTAATAGTATTTTCACATTAAATTATTTACTATCGGAAGTGACTAAATGAGTTAGTGTAAATAATAGATCTTGGGCCTAACTCAACCCCAAAATATAGCTTGTAGGGTGAGGATTGTCTAAGTCCATATAAGGAGTTCATGTTCCCATTCCATATCCGACGCACGCCCAGACCATATTAACTGGATCGTGTATAATATAATTTAGGGGCCCAACATCGGTGAACAAAAAATTGGAATGTCTCTGGCTGTGATACCATGCAAAGAATAGATTTGGGTCTAACTCAACCTTAAAAGTTGGCTTGTAGGTGAGGATTGTTCAAATAAATATAAAGAGTCCATGTTTCTATTTCATATCCGATGTGGACTCTTAACCGTTACAACATTCTCATGTTCTTTGATAATCAAGGTAAAGTTGCAGTGAAATCAAATGTGAAAAAAGCAAATAACTAAAAGGTCATACATAAAAAAGCAAGACAGACAAGTATTACAGGGAGAACTTCAAATTCTATGAACAACTTTTACAGCATGAGGAGACATGCCAATAAAGGTTTAAAAACGACGAGAAATTAACAACATAATTCATTGATCCATGACAAGAAATAGTAATAGTGTTGGAAATTTGCCTTTGGTGGGGAGGTGCGTCCACCCGTATTTAATGACTTAAACACTAGGGTTCCGTATGTTGGAGGCTTTGTCTCTTCACACGTGCATAATCTACTAAGTGAGTAGATGACCGTAGTGCCAAGAATCGCCAAATTTCATTGAGAAATGAAAGAGATATTGGTCCACGGAGTAAGGTGTTTGAGGCATGGAAATATGGTGTGGGACAAATCTACCACATCGGTGGGAAAAGGAAGAATTGTTCTCTTTATAAGTCTCAAAATTGGCTAAGGGTTTGGGACCCCAAGGGGTAACTCATGTGTTTGAAGGAGGGAGGACCTAAATGTGCTTGGGTTCAAGGCTAAGTCCACACGCGCGCCGCCGGTCCTGGCTCGGGTCCTGGGTCTTGGGCCTTGGGCTTCTTCTGATATTATCTCTTTGGACCCCAAATTGCTTAATATTTACAGTTTGGTCCCTGAAGTTTCTGGAAAGCTGAAATTGGGAACGACGGAAGGCAGAAAGTTTCTGTCTGCCGTTGGAGTTGATTTTTGGAGCGTTAAAACTCCATTCCTCCCTAACAGCTCCTTTATGTTGCACATTAAATCAACCATTGCTTGGCTGATTAACTCCCTCACTAATGGCCATGAACAACCATTACTTGGCCATAAACTGTCATTACTTGGCAGTTGATGAGTCTCTCCCCTTATGCTATATATTGGAGCCTTTTGGCTCAATTGCAGAGACTACAATATAATACACAGAGAAAAACAGAAGAGAGCACAACTGAAATTCTGTCAAAAAACGTGAGCAGAAACGTGTGGACAAACAGAAAACTCTTCCTTCCTTTTCCATTCTTCAGCAAGTCATTTCGGAAACGTGTGGACAAACAGAAAACTCTTCTTTCCTTTTCCATTCTTCAGCAAGCAGTTTCGTGTTTGTTTTCTTCGTCAGAATCAACCTATTTGCTCTGTAGTGTTGATTAGTTGTTGTTTTATCTTGGGAGACTATTGCTCGTTAACATAAAAGCATATATATGGGGCAATCTTGTCTTAAAGACAGAGAGTCATCTCTTGACTCAGCCCACAGTTATAACAATCCAGATTTAGTGTTTCTTGATTTCAGGTTATCAAGATTCAAGACTCAACAAGCTTGCGACAGTTCTGAATATTGGCTTGTTTGTTTATCCTTTCGAACACTTGTAATATTTATTTACTTCCCGTATTGCTTTACATATCCAACAAATTTAAGTCAAGATTGTATTAGTGTTCGAAAGATGTCGGTCAAAAGTTGTGTGACCAAATTTGGATATGGTTGTGGTTATTTGGTTGAAGAGAGTTTTGATTATGTTGTTGAAGGTCAATGTGTTCATGGTGTCACCGCTCTTGAGAGTGGTGGGAACAAGCGCCCACGAGAGGCTGGGGATGTCAACTTGGACAAGAGGAGAAGGCTGAAGATGTGGTTATATCTTGTAGCAGAAGGCATGTATCTGTCCCAGACAAAGGATCCGAATTATGGTAAGGAGGAAATGGACACTCTGTCCGATGATGTGATTGTAGTGGGCCAGAATTCGAAATTGGGATAAGTAATTTTTCTTCCTTGTCAAAAATAAGATTAAATGATGTCTGATTAAAAAGGGCTTAAAGTAAGGAGGAATATGAAAATATTTTCCGAAATAATTTATATTCCTTACACTTTAAAATCAGAAGTTTAATCTCACCTTCCTTCCCGTTTAAAGATTGGATTTTATAAACGACTTAAAAAGATCTGTTCTTTTAAGTGTAATTATTAAAAGTGTGTAAAGTATGTTCGCACATATGAGGGAGAAAGATCCACTGACTGTACAAAAACTGTTACCACCTTTAAGTAAGCGCCAAGAATTGTCTGGGCACCAATCATAAGGGAAGAAGACTAAAAGTTAAAACGTTGAGCCTGTCACACTATTTGGCAGAAGATCCTTCATATGATGATATTGGACACTCAGTCATACAAAGCCTACGGGCGACTGGAGTGGGGCCAAAATTCCTTTGATAGGATGATATTGGACACTCAGTCATACAAAGCCTACGGGCGACTGGGGTGGGGCCATAATTCACTTCATAGAAAAAGTAATGGACACCTAGTGTAGCGGGCCAGAATTTCCAGGTCTTTAATGATCTGAAGGACAAAAGAAAGGCAGAAGAGTAATGGACACTTAGTGAGGTGGGCCAGAGTTTTCAGGTCTTAAATGATCTAAGGCCAAAAGAAAGGCATAAAAGAAATTGGACACTAAGTCTAACTGGAGTGGGTCAGAGTATTCAAATCACATATGATCCGGTTACGCCCTAACCACGGGTAAGAGGTTGTTCATGTGAAGCAACGCCACCTCTAAAGTAGAAGGAGTTGGAGAAGTTGTCCTCAATAGGACTTCAGGGAATGGGATCACTCCAAAAGGAGGTGATACATGTCCCAAAACTTAGTTAAGGGACGATGTAGGTCAAGCTGGTTTGAGACTAGTCCAACATGTCTGTAATAACTAAGAATGGTACAGTATGTCTGTAGCTAAATAAATGATGTATTTGTAATATGTGCATCTATGCCATCATAAGTTAAGACACGTTAAATAGAAAGTCATTCAAAAGCTAACGAAGTTGAGATTGTTGCCTTCTGTCGACATAAACCCTCAAATGAATGTGAGGTAGACGAAGAGGCAAAATCATCTTTCTATTCCGTCAAAGGAATAACGAAAGAAGCACCGCTCCTCTAGAACTTAGTCACACCTGCATGGGTGATTTGAAGTTTATACAAAATAGAGGGAGGAGACAAGTACTTTGTGACCTTCATTGATGATGGTACAATGTATTGCATCCTTTGTTTGTAGAAAAGCAAATATGAAGTTGTTGAAGCGGATAAGCGCTACAAAGCAGAAGTTGAAAATTAACTAAGCCTACGGATTGAGGAATTCATAAAGAGGGGGAGAATGTGAAGCATCGTTCATCAAACGACTGCTCATTACTCACCTCAGTCTAACGGTGTTAGCTAAGCGCAAAGTCGTACGCGCAAATTATATGGGGCAAGGCAATCCTTACCGCTAATGTGATTCTCAACAGAACTCCGCATAAGGATAATGATAACTCTCCGTATGAAACATGTAAAGGATCTCACATACAAATGTTATGATGTGGGGTGGCTTGGTAGAGGTTGGAATACCGAAACAGGTCAAGTTGGACCTAAGACTATAAATTGCATATCCATTGGATTTGCAAATAACAGTAGTGCTTATCGCCTCTTGGCGTCAAAGAATGTTGAATTCTTTGAAGATAACTTTCCTTGAAAAGGAAAAAGAAGTAATTACTCAAGGTTAACAAGAACCCACGAGGGCCTGACTGTCCGAAACTAGACATTTCGTATCTATAGGACTCGGAAGTTGTTGTCTATCCGGAACTTAATAATCCAGATCTACAGAACTCAGAGATTCTAGATGTTGAACTGAGATGGAGCAAAGAGGGGACAAAGACTTGTTCCAGGCCTTCTAGCCTGTATGGTTGAAAACGAACCATGGACAATTAACAAAGAATTGTCATTTCCAAAAGCGTTGCTTTGGAAAGAAGCTAAAGAGAGAAATATATTCCATCATATAGAATCATACTTGTGTAATGATTGATCTTCCTCTAGGAAAATAACCTTTGGGTTGTGAAAAAGAATACTCAAAAGTGAGTACAAAGTAGATGGATCTACTAACGAGTATAAGGCCTCGGCTACTTGTACATGTGCTTCCCTGTGAATAGCTTAACATCTAGGGCCACTGCAGTCTTGCGTGGCATGGATGTTGAAACATCCTTCCTAACCGAAGAGTTGGAAGGGGAGAATCAGAGTTGGTTTACTGGACTCTTGGGCTTCTTCCTGAACTTTCATTTTGGTCCCTAAAATGTTTACATTTTGGTCCTGGAAGTTTTAGATAAAACAGAAATAATTAATCTGACCACAGAAACATTGACTCTGAAGTTAGAAAGCTAACAATTGGAAAACCAATAGTCTAAGAGTGGAAGTTATATTGAAATAAAAGATATGGGTATCACAGATGACATCTTAGGAATTGGATTTCTAAGACATCTAACGGACTGGTCTAACACCAAACTCAGTTGTGAGATAATTGACAGTCTCGTTGAAGCCACCAATGGATATGAATCATATAACTGATTGAAATCATGGTGCACCCATATACAAGGAGCGATATGCGCATGTCACATGTAGTTTAATGTATGTTACACACTACAACCGACCTGGTATCGGCTTACAGAGCAGATCATTTGAACTAAGGTTCACTGATGATTCTAATTATGATCGATAGAAGGCGTTAAGTCGGATATGACGATATCTGAAATATTTGCTTATCTACGGATCATGGTATTCTGGATGTCCAGCAGTTCTTGGAGAACACCGTGATGCAAACAGGACATCAGATATGAAGAACACCAAAGCCACAAGTAAATGTGTATGGTGGGTCTTGGAAAATCCTCTAAGCAAACTTGCATTGGCCGATTCATGATGGAATTAGAGTTTATCGCTTTATGCAAAGCATGAAAGATGTTGAGTAACTTCACGACTCCTTAGAGGACGTCCCTTATTGGGAGAAACATGTGCCTTCAACAGTTATACATTGTGGCTAGCCGGTCGTCTTCAGGAAGGATACGAATGACGGCGTCTGGACATATCTGTCAGGATCTGTCGGAGACATAAAACCGTATGGCAGTTGATCATCACGGGTGTCACTTCCTTGATTACTAATCAAAGGATATAGCGGATCATTTAACTAAGGAACTACCCGAAGGTTAAGTGTTTTGCCTATCTAGAGGAATAGGCTTAAAACCCAAACAGTACGAACCTTTGCGGTGGAAACCCAACCATACTGACTGGAGATCTCAAGAATTTGGTTCAATGGGAAAACTAAGCTGCAAAAGGTTCAGTTGAGCGCTTCAGTGGAAGCAAGGGCACTTCGGATGATGATTTCTGTAGAGAAACGTGAATCCAAAGTTGTTCCCGCAATAGACATTAAAGTGCTACTTGCATGGTGGGTAAAGGATAAGCTTCTAAACCTTTAACGATCCTCAAATGGTTAAGGTTAAGGTTGGGAAAACTTTTAATGATTCATAACACTTGTGAAGTGGGGTATAACAGGATACCTTGTAGGAGATCACCTATTTAAGTGCGAGGACAGGCCGCCTCAAATGAACGCACTTAAGAATACAAGTGTTTCCATGGCCACAACGGACAAAACAATAAGAAGAAAACGAATAAGGAGAGTTATTGTGTTGGTATCATTGTCTTGGCTTACACTAAACACTGACAGTTCAAGACATCACGTTCACCACGCAGTAACTAAGTCCGGTGGTATTCAACTAGGGAAGGTTCAAAGCGGAAGCTACCTCTCCTGATGCAATATCTTTTCGCTGAAAGATTGCTGAAAGTAGGCACCTTGTATGTGCGCCAAAATCTCTTTCAAGAGGGGATTGTTGGAAATTTGCCTTTGGTGGGGAGGTGCGTCCATCCGTATTTAATGACTTAAACACTAGAGTTCCGTATATTGGAGGCTTTGTCTCTTTACACGTGCATAATCTACTAAGTGAGTAGATGACCGTAGGGCCAAGAATCGTCAAATTTCATTGAGAAATGAAAGACATATTGATCCACGGAGTAAGGTGTTTGAGGCATGAAAATATGGTGTGGGGCAAATCTACCACATCGGTGGGAAAAGGAAGAATTGTTCTCTTTATAAGTCTCAAAATTGGCTAAGGGTTTGGGACCCCAAGGGGTAACCCATGTGTTTGAAGGTGGGAGGACCTAGATGTGCTTGGGTTCAAGGCTAAGTCCACACGCGCGCCGCCGCCGGTCCGGGCTCGGGCCTCGGGTCACGAGTCACGGGTCGTGGGTCTTGGGCCTTGGGCCTTGGGCCTTGGGCTTCTTCTGATATTATCTCTTTGGATGCTAAATTGCTTAATATTTACAGTTTGGTGCCTGAAGTTTCTGAAAGGCTGAAATTGGGAACGATGGAAGACAGAAAATTTCTGCCTGTCGTTGGAGTTTGAGTCCCTCAAGGTTTTGCAGTCTTGCAATATTTGAAACAAGTTTTTCTGTTTGGAAACTACTGTGAAGGGACAAATCCTTTAAAATTTGAAGGGAAGACAATACAGTCGCCCAATCCAATAGATATGTAAGTTGAGAAACCCACTTCAAGAGATTGAAGTGGGAGTTCTTCAAGATTCGGCATATCAACTTCCGGTGTGGCAATGGAATAACACTTGGGTTCAACTATGTGGAGCTTCAGTTCTTCAATATTTGGGAATTTCCACCAGAAATCCGGATTCATATCAGCCAAGTATATACGTCACTTCCCAAAACTCTTTAAGTTCGGTAATACTGAATATTCTTCGAAAATTGCTCGATCATTGTCTTCCCATTTGAAGGAAAATTCATTGATATCCACATGCCTTAGTTTCTAAATTTTCCAAATAGCAGGTGATGTCTTTAAACGCATTTTTGTTGAATCTTTCCACATCACCCGCAAAGTTTGTAGATCGAGAAGGTGTGATACCCACTGGAAATCAAATTCTTTGGTACAAATTGCAAGATACCTCAAGTGACTTACTGCTTGTATTGCTGTTGCCCAAGAACTTTCCAAGTAGATATCCAACAAATTCAACACCCGGATAAATCTAAAGTTGTCAAGTAAAGGGAAAAGACTTATCTGATTCCTTGCATAGAATTTTGGATGAGCAATGAACTCAAGAGACGTATGACATTGAGCAAAAGACTCCCCTTCCTTCAAGCCTGTCAAAATTGGAATCTTATCCAATGAATATTCACTTTGCACCAATTGTTTGACAAGATCGTCATGGACATACATGCATAACCGAGGCTCCTTTGCATCTGAAGGATGCTGGTAGGGATTATAGGGGACTACGAGCTGCATAAACTTTTCTTTTTGTAAGTTTTCTTAAGCAAAACTCACGCGCTACATCATGAAGAGTGCAGTACTTTATCTCACCGTTAACTCTCCTTTTAGTAACCACTACTAGGCTTCTGTTTGCTAGATCATTCAAGCAAATCTTTGATGCTTCATGTTCTGTACAAAATTTTTAGCTATCCACAACTTCAGCAAATCAGACACTAGAAATTTGTAGTCTTCCGGAAGCAATCCCATGTAAAGAAGGCAAGGCTTTAAATGGTCTTCCAAATGGTCGTAACTTGATTCTATTATCTTCATGCTTTGCTCTTCTAAAACATGGGAACTTAAATCATTTGCTACCTCATGCCAAAAAGAGACTTCCCTTTTCTTTAAATAAATCCAGCAATCAAGACAATCACAAGTGGTAATCCCTTACAGTTTTTGACAACTCGTAATCCTACTTTTGAGTAGCTCTAGGGGACAAATCTCTCCATGAAATAGTTTCTTCTGAAGTAATTTCCAGCTCGCATCCACCGTGAGAAATCAAAGAAAATATGGATCACTGTGGTGCTTAAGCTGCCTAGCGACTTCTTCATCTCGAGTTGTTAACACTATTCTGCTAAAATTTTCATCTTGTGGGCAAGATCCATGCCTTAACGTTCCATATATCATCTAATACAATGAGGTATCTCTTGCGCATTAGACTCATGCGCAACTTGGCAGGCATGTCTTCATCTCTCATAACATTGATATTGCCTATAGCTTGTTTAAGAATCTTAGAGAACACCTTCCTCGAGCTATATTCTTTTGAAATGGAGCACTATGCTTGAATGTAAAGTGTTTATTATCAATAAAATGATTGAACACCTTTCGAGCCAAAGTTGTTTTACCCAGTCCAGACATTCCGACAATTGAGACAACGTCAAGTTCCATTGTTCCTCCAGTTAATTGTTGAATTATACTTTCTGTTTCGTCCTAAAAACCAACTACTTCCTCATCAAATGATGACAAACTATGTTGGGTTAAAGCGGTTTCACCTGCAGGTGTTCTTTCACCCGTCAGAACGTTCTCCATGTCTTCCTTCCTGCTGTTAGAAATAACTATATTAGAACTGATTGCTCATCATAGAATTACATAGATATGGAAAGAAGTCAAAGATAATCTACTAGATCTAGGGGTTGAAAGTATAGAACCGATACTGCAGAAATTTTTGATTAAGATAATATTTAGTAGAGAGTTTTCTTTTTCTTTCAAGTTCTTTTTCCCTTAGAAAAAGACGACAGACTAGAGTTTTAGTTTGGAAAAGGTGAAAGGACTTTTGCCTTCGAATTATTTGAAATTACCGGCAACAATGAGATTTATCGTAATAGGAATATCTGTCGACTTTAAAAATCGTGAGGGTTCAAGTCCTCTATCCCTAAAAAGATTATTTCACTACCCAACTATTTTTCCACCCCCTTTCCTTAGCGAAAACTTCGTACTCCGCTATGTTTTCGGCCAAAAAATGCCCCTCGCCGTTAGCCAAGTAGCTCAAAAAATTGACCTTCCCACTTATGATTAATCCTGCTCGTATGGAAAACGCAATTTTTTCCCTTGAAATGGGACAATTTTGTCTTCCTTCAACAAATTGGCCAATATCATCCCAAAAATTCGGAACCAATAAAATTTAGCCACCAGGGATAACTGAATATATATCATCCTAACAAAAAAATCATTTCCTTTGTGGTTGAGTAATGAATATTGAATCAATATTAACTCTTTTTTCTTCAAATCTTCTCAAATTAAATCAACTTCCCTTGGGAAAAAAACTTTTTTGAAACTAAATTGCCTTTATTTGCTTCAATCCTATTTTTATTGTTGCTATTTATGTTGATGATCTGATTTTTACTGGTAGTAGTGAGAATATAGTTACTGAGTTTAATAAAGACACGATGAAGATATATATACATATATATATATATATGAAATGAGTGATTTGGGATTTTTAATATATAATTTTCTTGGTCTTAGATTTATCAACAAGCTGATGGAGTGTTTTGTTTCTCAGCAAAACTATGTTGAAACAATGCTTTAAAGCTCAACATTTTTAGTTGCAAAACTATGGCAACACCACTTGCTTCAAATGAGAAGTTGATGAAGAAAGAAAAATAGACAACACTTTGTATAGAAGTATGTTTGGAAGTTTGATGTATCTTATGATTACTATGCCAAATATTATGTTTGTTGTCCAAATTTATGCATTTTTACCTTAGAGCAGTCAAAGAAGTTATTCGCTACATAAAAGGAACCTTAACTTATGGTATGAAGTATGATCAAGTATTGGAGAGGAGAAGAATGAAAGTTAGTTGGCTATTGTAATAGTGATCAGCAGGTTCTAAAGATGATATGAAAAACATGTAGGTCATGTATTTTCACTTGGTTCGGAAGCATTTCTTGTCAATCAAAGAAGCAACTAACAGTGACACAATCATCTATGAAAGCTGAGTATATGTCAGCAACCATTGAGACTTTTCCAGCTATTTGACTAAGAAGAATTTTGGAGTATGTTGGAGAAAAAGTAAGACAAAGCAACAAGAATTTTCCGTGACATATAACAATGGCAAAAAGTCCAATTTACAACAGCCGAACAAGACACATTACATTATTTCATCCGAGAGAAGAATGAAGAACAATACATTAATATGAGGGAGTGTTAAATTAATTAATGGTATTATCTTTGTATTAATTAAAAGTACAAAAGGTGTAGCGCGATGCACTAAGCTCCAGCTATGCGCGGAGTCTGGAAAGGGTCGGACCACAAGGGTCTATTATATGCAGCCTTACCCTGCATTTCTGCAAGAGACTGTTTCCACGACTTGATTAAAAGTAAAAGTAATCTTTGATTATCACAAGTATAGTTAGAGTATTCTAAAGGCCTCTAGAAGAAATAAATTTTGGGTAAACCAAAGAGCACCCATTGAATCTAATTATATATGTACAAGTGCATTGAACTGTTAGGATTTGAGTCCCAAATTCTACCTAATCAAAAAACAGTAAATAAGCGAAGAACAAATAATACACAAAGATTTATAGCGGTTCACCCTCAATGCGAGAGCTACGTCCACTTTGCTGCTGCAGATTTTACTATAATCAAATAGGGAGTTTGAGTTTACAATTCTCTCTTTCTCTCTTGCTCGACCTCAAAGAAAGAAAAACGATGCCCTAGTCTATATATAGTGAAAACTAAGGCGAACATAATACAAGCCTAAAATTTCCAAAATACCCTCCACTAAATAACATTACATTATAAAAAAACCAGGGGGCTGACGCCGGTACTGCTAACGTTACCACCGCGTTTGCCACCGCAGTTTCTTCCATTATTTTTCCTAGTATTCTTCCCGCCACCGTGGGCACGGTTTTGGCCCAAATTATCAACACACCCTAGAGAATTTGTGGAGGACGTCATCATGACCACGGGACTTGCCCCGGTAGCCACCTTCTTAGTCAATTCGGCTTCTTCCAAAGTAAGCATGGAACGGGCTTGATAGAACTTTGGGAGAGGGTTACTTTGACGAAGTAGGGTCCCAACGCCACTAAATGCCTCGGAGAGGCCATCAACCATCTGTAGAACCAGACGATCTTCACTAACGGGTGCACCAATGTTGCGGAGTTGGTCTGTCAATTCCTTCAACCTTTTGCAATATGCTGAAACATTCGGAAAATTTTCCATGGTGACGTGGGAAAAGTCCTGCTCAAAAGTAACAGCTCTGGAATTCTGATTATCTTGGAATATATCACGCAGCCATTGCCGCAGCGTCTGGCTCAATAATCGTATGCAACAGGTCAGTAGAGATAGTGGAATAAATCCACTAAAGGACGGTAGCATCAAGCGTTGTCCATAACTTATAATCATCCTCACGTTGAGGCACCTCCGTATCCGTAGGAGCTGCGGGGATTATGTGATGGATGACTTGATGCGAGCGAGCGTGAATTTTAAACAACTCGGCCCACGTTGCTTATTGGACGTTTTCTATTTCAAGAATGAGAGGTATGTGATTCTTGATGTTAGAAACAACACGGGCAGGATAAAACGTGCTCTTTGTCGTCGACATAACGAAAGCACAATAGGTGATTTTGTAGAAAATTTGGGAAGAGATGAGGTAAAATTTAACACGAAATCCGAGGAAGGGGCATGGAAATCGATGCAGTTTTTGGCCAAGAAGGGGCACGAAAAATCGAGAGAAATTTTGGAGAAGAGCGGAAGCAATTTAGTCCTAGACTTTTGATACCATGAAAGAAATAATCCCTTGATTATTTTCATTAATTGAAAGAGTATATACAATTTACATATTTCCATAATAGGAAAATCATTTTTCTATTCTACTCCTAAAACCCTATTCTAGTAGTACAAGACTTCTATAATTATGGTAAGTGTACAATGCTAAGTAATACAAATATTCTACACTAATTACAATCCTAAAACGGACCAAAGTCCCGTGACATACACTATGTATATCACGGAAATATACACTATCTAACATTTAGTGAAGACAGATGTCCCTCAGGTTTTAACTGAAAACATTTAGCCTGACTTGGTAATAAATGTAAGTACTAAACAAGTTATTTTTCAATGAGCAACGAATAGTGTGGCAAGACCTGATGAATTTAATGGTAAATCTTTCAAGCTAGTTGGGACATACTGAATCAGATATGATATCTTCGAAGCTATTCTTGCATTCTTTTGTGGAGATTAAAGTTTTGGAATTCTCATAAACCTTGTGTTGATTATAAAGTTGGTCTCAAATATCGTTCTCTGACATATGTGCAAAAAGTTTGTATAAAGTTGGTCTCAAATATCGTTCTCTGACATATGTGCAAAAAGTTTGTATAAAGTTGGTCTCAAATATCTTTCTCTGACATATGTGCAAAAAGTTTGTATAACTTCAAGGGTTAATACCTAATAAAGAAAACCTAAACTGTTCACATTTTTACTTAAATTGTGAGGTATTGCTATTATCCAAAATCATATTATTTTCTATTTATAAAAACCCTTGAAGTGCTAAGTGTGCTGAGAATGGTTTCATTCAGCTAAGGATTAAGCCAAAAAAAATTATTATGTCACGTCAAATACTGTAGCATCAAATGAGATAGAGAGGGCTTCATTTTAGAACTACTTCCGTCTCTTTTTCTTCAATAAAACAAATATCTCCTTTTGATTAGTCTTGTAAAGTAAGTTCTTTGTGTTTGTTAATAATATCTTCAAAAAAAAAAAGAGAAGGAGAAACTTCCGAAAGAGAAGTGCTTAAGGCTACTTTTTTTTTCAATTGGAAACTCGCAGGCATTGTTTTAAGGAGAAATGGTCAAAATTACCCCTTAACTATAGAAAATGGGCAAACTTTATCCTCTGTTTGCAAATGGGGTCAAATATACCCAGCCATATCTATCCTTAGAAACTAACAGGTCTCTATGTCATTCTTTGACCCATTTTAAAATTATTTAATTGGTGACATTGGAATAAAACCTACCCCTTTCTTTTTTTATACTTTGTCTTCTTCTCCATCTAAAAATACCATCGCCGGTTTAGTCTCTTCTAAATAATTTGGGGGCTTTCATGGAATCAGGAGTATTGTTTAGATTGATGAATTATTTCTTGAAATAGTTGTTGCTGTAAAGAATCATAATTTCCTGAAGAATGAAGGCCCAGTGACCTAAAATTTCACCTCTCATTGCCCCCCTCCTCTCATCCACATCCAAATTTTTTCACTTTGTCTTCCTGAAGTTTGAACCGTTTTACTTTCACCTCCAAATTTGAAACCTTTCAAGAAAATCAGCTCAAAACGCCAGAAAACTTCATAGTATATGAATCTGGTAATTCCAATCTAATAAAAATATGCACCAAATTCACCAAGAAAAAGAGACCCAATTAGCCAATTTTTTCCACTTTATGTTCCTAAAGTATGAATCTTTTCACTAAATTTCACCTCCAAATTTGGAATTCTTCAAGAAAATCAGCTCAAAAACACCAGAAACTTCTCGCTATACGAATCTGATAATAGCAATCTAGTAAAAAATGCACCAAATTCACCTCCAAATTTTGGAACACTTCAACAAAACAGATAGGTTTATTTTTAGATGGAGAAGAAGACATGAGATATAAAAAGAATGGGTGGGGTAGGTTTTATTCCAATGTGGCAGTCCATGTCACTAATTAAATAATTAAATTGAAAGTAGGTCAAAGAATGACATGGAGATCTGTTAGTTTCTAAGGGTAGATATGGCCTAATTTATTAACGGCTGGGGTATATTTGACCCGTTTGCAAATGGAGGGTAAAGTTGGTCCATTTTCAATAGTTAGGGGTATTTTTTACCCTTTCCCTTGTTTTAAATAACAGACGACCAGACGACTTAGATAGGAGAGTGTAATTATATAACCAGTGTACTAATGACATTAATCAATTAAAACATGATCGATCTGAGTAGCATCCTCATGGAAACCTTAGAAACAGATCAATAGTTATACTAGTGAGTCACTCCTTAATATTTATTCGAAGCTGAGCAATCCAAAACTGACCATATTGTCAGGTCATGGGGAATTATATTTACACATGTTGGGATGAACCCTCTTTATATGTTTTCTTAGAGGAAAGAATACGATCAGCAGCTAGTACAGCACAAGAAAGACTGCCAGTATCCTGTGCGAGCCTAGAAATGCAAGGAAGTGCGGCCTTTTAGCAGATCTATTTAACGGGAATCTAGATTAATCAAGCCAGTGGGAGCCTGGAAATGCAGGTGTAGAAGGAAGTGCTACCTTTTAGCACGCCCATTTGACACAAATCCAAATCAAGTAAACTTCGAATACCGGATGCTTAAACCAAAAGAAAAGAAAGAAGGTTATAAACGAGGGGAAGATCTCATTTGCGTGTAATATACTAAAGGACCACAAGCACCGATGCCCAACTCGACTGAACATCAAATCTGAACAATCATAGCAAATAAGCACCAAAAGTACTGGAGAGAAGTGAGAGTGCTCAACTTAATTTAGCTCAGAAAAGAAAGACAAGCAGTTGGTCTGTGAAAAGCTGGGACAATTTAATCAATTGATTCTATATTCATATATTGTTCAAACTAACCTGAGAATTTGGTGAGCTGCCACAGCAGAAAATAATGAGCAATGAGACTAAAAGTTTTTAAACCCAACTTATTACAGAAAAACTGTAAGCTGCAAAAAGAAGGCTACCCTAGCCAAAATGCAGCAGCAACTCCAAGAAGATGGAATGTAAGCTATTCTAGAAAACCTTACTTCAACTGTGACAGAAGACCACAGGTAAAACGAACTTCTGCTGGACTGACTAAAAACTGCACAATCAGGTATAATCAGAAAATACTTTTATCCTAAATTATGTTTTTTGCTTTGGAATGTACCTTGTCTTAATAGACTTATCAGGCTTCTGCCTGAACTTGTGTTTAGAATTGCCATAGGAAGATAAATTTAAAACTCCAGTATTTTCCTGGTGGTTATCAGCTTTGACAAGAATGCCATGGTCCTGATCATCTGATGCTAGGGCTGCTTTTGAACTGCCGTTTTGCGCATCTGGATGTCGTGAAACCTCGGTGTCATTGGAAAGGACTAATGTAACATGATCCCCAGAGATAGCCTCCTTCCATCCTACATACATTTTTCAGACAGGTCAGACGAAAATGAAGCGGAAAATAAGCCAGTAGAAACTTAGAGAAACGGATAACAGCATAGAAACATACTCTGAAAGAGAAAAGCTTTTGCAGAAATACTGCAAAATCCCAGACCTTGATGAACATTACCATCTGAAACCTGACATGTGTAATTCTTATTCTTGCCAATATGGTTATCCATGGAGCACGATCGCAAACTATTTTCAGTTGATGAAGTCTGATTATCCAACTTTCCAGTGATCACAGCCTCTTCAGGATGTTTCCCACTTCCATGCCTGCTCACAGGCCTCCAAAGCTTCACAGCTGCCCCATTTGACCCACCCTGAAGAGCATCTTGCTTTGCTGGCTTCACTACAAGATTACACTTTTTAGGCATGGCTGGCTCTGTGCTGTCGAAGTTATCTCTTTCTATGGCATGGCAGCCACCCTGTCCGTGAGTGCTGCAATTCGTCATGGGAACAGATATAGAACCAATCATCACTTCACTGTTTCTCTGATTTTGATCTATTGCCTCTTTCTGCGGCTCTGGTCTAAAGCGCTCACCGTTTTGCACTCTAATTTTTCTTGTCCAAATCTTACTGCTATTAACAGGGGCTCCTCGGTCTTTAAAAACTCCATGCTTCTGCACTGGTTCAAGTTTCTGTACTTGATGATTCTGGTTGTTATGAAAACCATTTCGCCCCATTCTTTGTGATTTTGGCACTTGCCACTGGGTCTGGGGGAAATGCCGTCGACTATTTGCAGGTACTGGTGGGGGCTCAACATCCTGAATTTCGACAAGATCCAGATGCTGGTGAGAGAGATTAAATTGGGCTTCAATGTCTATATCTTCATTGTTAGAGAATTGTACAAGTTCAAGACAGGAGGAGATATCGTCAGATACTTCGGGAGTACTTGAGTTAGAATCAGATACTGCAGCTGAAATGATGGAAGATTCTGCCATTGGACCCTCAAAAGAATCAACAGGTACCTCCAAATCTCCCCTTTCCCAATTTGATTGCTCCCTTGCTCTCTGTTCCTTCTGTCTAATCTTTTTCAGTTTTTTCCTTTCCAACATCTCAGCTTGCCTACAAACAAACAAGAAGAATGATAGTGAAAACGAGTTTCTGTAACTGCACAAGTCGATATATACTCTTTTTTTTAGATAACCGCGAAATCTTTAAGGGCTAGTGACGAACAGTTCGGAACTCGGTGAATAATGGGAACCAACAGTCTCTAGACCAAAGCCCGGGGGAAATCATGTAATTTTATTTTTATACAAGTGATAACAAATCTTTTTTTTTATAAGGAGAAGAGTATCAAGATAAAATACTAAATCTTTATTTGAAGCAGAATAGGATTTGTTACGCATGTAGAATATTTTTTCCTTTGAATTTCGAGGCTCACTCCATCCCCTTGCGGGAACTACTAACAAGCTATTGAATTCTCCTATTTATTCATTTTCCAGACATATCAAATCAGTTGGCTAAGAACAATAACAAAACAAGTAGCTCATTTGGTGAAATATGAGCAAAGTGTCTTCCACATCAACAGGAATGCAAATGCAAAAATCCCCCATCTTCAAAACATGTGAAAATGGTTCTTTATCTCCTATACCATTTCTGGGATTGACAACCAAATGAAAAAGTTAAACTGCTTGCCGCTCAAAAAGCAATCTGTTATTCTGCTTCAAAAAAGGAGGGAATAAACTCCAAGAGCACAACTGCACAACATATAAATCTTTTTCTCAAAATAATCACACAGAGTATGTAGATGTTCCCCTAACACTTCATTCCATACAATAAAAAGAATGCCACACTTTATCAACTAGACTAGCCACCCGGAACATAATAAAAATAATGATCATCCAAGAGCCATAATTCTTAGTACAATAAAGGGGAAAAGGGGCAAAAAAGAAATATACCTTTATTAATTACTGACTACTTACTTACTAAGAATATCAAAAAATGATGATTAGCTGAAAGCCATAATCACTAATGGGACACATGAAAAGGCAATATTAGAGAACAAAAGATATGGTAAAATGGCCCTCACTTTTTTTGAGCAGCTTCCTCCTCCTCAAAAAGCAACTTCTGGCATCTCAAAGCTTCAGCATCTTTGTCTGCAAACCATGCTTTTACCTGCGCATAACAAGACACAAGTCACTGTTGATGTTGGTTTGAAGGACAGGGTCGGTCTGATACGAAGAAAGGAAAAACATAAACGGAGAATGCTTTGGAACTAACAACATTTTATTTCAATGCAATATGCTGGCGTTAGTATTTGTATACACATGTGCACATAGACAACACACATAGCTGGCTTCTCAAGAAATAGACAAAACAGAATTAAGAGGTGAGGTAGAAAGACCTACCAGTTTCTGTTCAAAGAGGAAGCTAGTGCAAGCAACCAAGTTTTTCAACTCGAGCCCTTTTTTGGCAGCATCCCCATCAAAAACATATTTTTGAACAGACTCGGCTGTACCAGCACATAAAAATGTTCTTTCGCTAGCATCATCAAGGATGTTAAATAATTCCTGAGAGGTAATTGCAAGCTTGGAAGGTATAGCTTGGATGAGCTCCTGCAAATTGACTATGAGCATCATTGGCTTTTTCTGCTCAAAGGGTATCAATAGCACTTGACAGGGAGTGGAAATACAGTACTTACCAACAAAGCTAAGCCACCCTTATAATAATCTTGGGGAAGAGTCCAGATCGCCGGTTTTCTCATAGATGTTACCAGATCCTGAACAAGTGAAGATCCAGAAAGATCCTGAAAGATAGTATCAACCACAGAACGATCCTTTAAGTCAGATGATCAGCAAAATGGCACATTAGAATTTTCTCACATACAACATTTCAACAGTGTCACGTTAGACAGTTTTATCACCAGTCCTAAGCTTGTTATAAACAAGCTAGAGATTTCCAGAATGAATAGACAATTATATGAAATAAAGAGGCAGCTTGAATAAAAAGTAGATCCTTAAACCTCTGCAGTCAGCAATTATTTGTGTGGTGATTATCAGCGACTATTACAAGTCACCACTTCCCTAATATAAGAATTCAGCCGTAATTTCTCATAGAAAAAAAGGTAGAACATGCAGAATACAAATATGTTATTGTCAAATTCACATATATAGGTCAAGAGATGTAAGAAGCACCTTATAGCACATCATCAGTAATCCTACTACAATCACTCCAAGCAACTATGATCAATAGTTGGCTTTAGATGATCTTTACTTTATATTTATGTGCCAATTTCATGTTAAAAGAACTCACTTCAATTCAAGGCAAACAAATACCTAAGACAGAGGTAAAGTGAATCTGGTAATTACCTTTATTGAAACATCATGCAACGATACAACTTCCTTAATCTCATCCATTGAGAGCTGCATGTAATTACACAAATGTAAATAGCCATTATGGAACCATGAACACTGAAAAACATCCTAAGAGAAAGTTTAGAGAAGGGAAAAGGGTGAGTACCTTATCCCAAAATGCTCCCAGCAGATCCCTATATTTACGAGACTCCTGCAAAATGTGAACATATAATAAGATGCACATGGCAGCACACCCACACTCAAATTACTGACAAGTAAAAACATCTGCACTAAGTTTTATAATTAAAAATAGCAAAGCTCACCAGAATGGAAATTAAATTGGAAAATGGTTATTTACACACGCAAACAGGAAACCTATAAATTTCTGGAACAAAAAAAATATGTTTTTCTAGTGGAAGTATAAAGTATAAAGTAATATAAAGAAAAAAGAAATATAAATATACCTTATCAAAGTTTAAGGCTCGACGATGCAGACGCATATGCCTTCGATAATTTATAGGGGAATAAAATTCCCGTGAACATTTTTCACACTTCTGAAATTTCACTGATGTTAGCATAGGCAAACCACCACCATTATCTGCACGAAGAGCCAAAGAAATCAATCAATGAGCTCCATATGTAACCAATTTTGAGTCCTTTTCATGTTACTTATTGGGTTCTACATCTAACACACCAAAGACGAGTATGGCCCAAAGCACGACATTCTTTACCACCACAAGGTTTTCAAACCTATTAAAATATTGGCAACTTCCCTGACCCACTTATCTAATACTGTATGCACAAGAACATAGAGAATGATGTATGCTATGAATGCAGCCTTTTTTATGTTACTTTGGTACCTTGCTGCTCTAAACCATGAAGCAGTTGATACCACTGGACAGGACCATCCCCTGTTCTGGAGAAAGAAAAAAGAGGCTCCTTGCCTATGGCTTGCCTAATTAAAGTATCAAGAGAATCATTTCCCTCGTCTGCTTTCATTGCAGCTGGAGTGACACCTATGCTGAGCTTTGCAACCGGCATCTATTCTCAATTAATGGCTCATAAAATCGAACTGCAGCAGAAGTTATCAATTAGTTATTGACATTCCAAATTAACATCATCTGCAGCAGAAGACAGATATATCCCTATTTGCATGTGTACAAGTGGTGCTTGTGTAGTATATCTTCATTATGGCAGACAAGAACTGCAAAAGACGTGGTTTTTACAGCAGAAATGAAAAAGAGGCAAAAAATAGGTAGAAAAGATGAATATAGCTTGTATCCGCATACATAACCTGGAAGAGACACTACTTATATATTATGGACATCACAGAATGCAATTAAGATACGAAAAATTGCAGCAAATAAATGGACTGTAAAGACGAATAAACAGAATTACTTGCATGACTTGGAACTTCAATGTAAATTTTGAACCCCCTTAACCACTGAGCCAATCTCTAGTAGGAACTGTCCAGTGTTAAAACATCCTGACCTAAAAGAGCCTAATACATAGCAAATCAAGAACAACTGGAGACTAAAACAACATACCCAGTGAAATCCCACAACGTGGGGTAACTGGAGACTAAAAGAGCAAACAAAATGAATTACTTCTATTGATACCTACCTCAGTTATTCGACTAATTTTCACTCAGATGCATAAATTATTTTTTGCAGGTACCCGAGATCAACATAAAGTAGAAGCAACTCTAATACTATTCCTATCCAGGAACTAGGCCTAATCTTTATCAGTGATAAAAATAGGTTCACTTCTCCAACTTTTGGAAAAAGTCCTAGGTTTGCCTCTAATCCAAAGACGCATACATTCTTTGAAGTTTTTCTGGTTTGCCACAGATAGGCTAACTGAAAAAACCAAAGCCTACATGGAAGCAGAAATAAGCCCTGGTAATTAGTTTTACAAACTCTACATACGTTCCTTGTTAGATTTATAATGTTTAAGCATGGACTGTTCATTTCAAAAATTAATTCTCGAGCATTAAATGAATCAGATGATCCCAAGTGTGCATAGATTATGTTGTAGTATTTAATAATTTAGCAAGCCTAGTTCCGCCATCAACAACTACCACCCTTTTCAGAATTTCTTTCTATCATTTAAGACGCAATTGACTCCGTGAGACCTCTAGTACACTTGCTTGTGTTACAACCGAACCAATTCGTGCAAGAAAGATGGTTTCTCCAGCATTCATCCAGACAAACTTCTCTTTCTCCTTCTTCTTCTTTTTCCTAATGCATCTAGAAGAAGAGTTTTGAAAAAGCAAACATCCTGTTAATGGATGAATATGTAGAGAAATTATTGGTTAAAAGGCAACGGGGTCCTAAAGAAAGGTCAGACAAGAAAAGATATCAAGCAAATAAGGCTATCAACTAATAAAGAAAATAAGACTATCAATCTTCCACCTTCTATCATACAGATATAATTGATCTCGAGCAACAGTCTATTCATGATCACAGAAAAAGCCAGCAGTCTATTAAAGATACCAGAAAAAGCCAATTACAGTTGGCTTTTATTGGTAAAATTAGATTTCCTTGAACATCTCAAAAAGAAAAAGGTTTACTGCTTTAAAGAATTTGAGTCTATCCGTTCCAATTCCTTGAAGTATACACCAGTCCCTTGAAGAACCTTACCATCTCCGCTTACCACATAGGTTGACAAAAGTAGAAGAGAAACTAAGAGGTAAACTTCGTATTATCACATAATCAGTCATTCGGTCTAGTTGACCAGCTCCATAAAAAATATTGTTTATAGAGAACAGAATTTTTTTCCTAATAACTTCCTAAAATGTCCCAACCAAATCTCAAATCTCAAAAGTATTTTAAAGAATTTGAGTCTATCCGTTCCAATTAATTAAAGATTCCATATGATCTGACAAGATAGATAAAATGATAACGACGCCAGTTGTTAAAAGTTAAAACTAGTGTAGCTCACCTAATCTTATTTCTAACAAGAGATCCTATTTCATATTCTTCTTCTTAAATAAGATTTTCCTTCCTAAATATTATAGTTAGGAACCATATCAAAACTTGTTACTGTATCTAAAAGTATCATTCCCATTAGAAGGTCTGCATTCACCATCAATTATGATTTGAACAATGATTCATGACTATAGTAGTTAAATTTGAACACCGGGCTCAAAGATTGGATTCAACTACATTTAGAATGAGGCTGTTAATTAGAGGTGCTCTCGATTACATCATCAATGCAAAATGAGAACCACAGTTATTGATTGGCGCATTGGCAATTAGAGCATCAAAATTTAAACTTACTTCAGTAGTTGAATTTCCAGAGCAAATGTCATATAACACTTGTTACACAGCAGAATACACTGCTTCCTAACGCATTGACTGCATCTATATTGCACTTTTGCAGTCTATAAAATGCTCATACAACTTCTACACAATAAAGTAATTCGTAGAACTGATATAGTTCCAATGAAAGCAAATTAGTACAACTCTATGATATGAACAAATCAATACAGCAATAACTAGAAGTATATTAACATCAGATCAAAGCAGAACTAACTTGATTAAAAGGAAACAAAACGTGAGACAATTAGGGCTTCAGGTAACGTGATCCATGATCGGCACGTGCCGGTACAGAATATATAAAAAACGAGAATAGTAGAGGTCACCGTACATACCAGTGCGGCAAAAGTATTGGAGGATCACCGACGGCCGGAGAGATTGAAATCGCCGGCGAAGAGAAAAGTATGTATAGCTGGCGGGCGCCTTTATATATCGGGGCAGAGAAGGAGTCGGCGAAATCTACAAAGGGACCAAAGGGAGGGAGAGGGAGAAGTAGGGAATGTGTGAGAAAATAAAGGGAAAAAATATATGCAAACATTTTGGGCATCTATGGTAAGAAAAAAATTACTATTTACATTTTAGTAGGAATTTTTTCTTATCAACGGGAAAATAACGTATTAGGGTAATAATCTTGATTTGGAACTCTTACATTTTATTTATTTCCAAGAAATCTTCTTTTCTTCTAGCCAGCCCATACTTTAAAAAAAAAAAAAAAAAGTGTGTGCTGCGTTTGAACTTTAATTTCATTTTTAACAATAGTAAAATGTCAAATCTTTTTATTTTATGTAATTAATCAATGGTAGAGTAAACCTAACTAAACAATAAGAAATCCTGGTTGTTGAGACTATACTTGTGATATTATGATTTGGATTTTAGTATCTTAGCAATTGTTTGGTTCATAGACAAATTATATAAGAATTAGAAACTGCAATTTTTATGCAAGGATTAGTAATGTATACATTATTTCTGAGCACTAATGCTACTTGCACTAATAGTGAAAGAAAAAAAAGTACATTATTTCTTGTTCAATGATTAACACATTACAAATTAGTATATAACGTATACTTTAAAAAAATCATTTACTTTTTAGAATATTAACCTATATATTACTAACTAGACCGTCTTTTTAGAGATTGTTTCATTCTCTATCCGTGGCGGAACTTACCCAAAATATTAAGGGGAGCGGTAACTACTAACTAAAATATTATAATTGAAATTTATAAGAACAAAATATAATTTTATCAATTCAACACAACAAAAATATAATATATAAAAGAAAAGACGTACCTATAATTAAAGTGTTGCCCTTCGTTCTTTTAAAGACTTGAAATCATTAATAATTGAATTAGAGCTAAAGCTTTCAGCTATCTCTTTTTCAATATAAATCATCATATTGTCAGCAAGAAATGCATCCTCCATCTTATTACGCAGCCTTGTCTTTGATTATCTTCATAGCTGAAAATGATCTTTCTATAGTAGCCGTAGAAACTAGAAGAGTTAAGATAAGGAGGATTATTCGGTCAATCAAGTAATATCTATTCGCCTTCCCTGTTATTTCCAAAGCTTCACACAATTCAGACATACAGTAGAAACTCTATAAATTAATGCTCTTGGACCACCAAAATTTATTAATTAAAAGAGATATTAATTAATCGATAAATTAATAATTATTAATTTATATATTAATTAATACTTTATCAATTTATAGATAAATTTATAATGAAATACCCAATTTACAAACACCCTTCAATCTTCCACTTCATTATTGTTCAATGTACTATATCAAATGAAACATCATTCAATCTTCAATTTTATTATGCTTTTTGTGTTCAATGTACTACTTTATGGATATTAAAAAATATTTTCTATATAAACACAAGATCAAATCATGCTAACACAAACAATGGTTGTCGAACATGTCCTGAACTACCCAGAAGAAAATGTAGTTGCACAGTTGTTGACTGATGAAGAAATAATTGAGAGCGTTATGGGAACTGATAAAGGTGATGAAGATGATGATGATGATGAAAGTTCTACAGTAGAGCCCCCTTCACGAAAAGAGGCTATTAAAGCGGCAATCAGGTTGAATAATTTCTTGTTGAACTATGAGAAAACAACACTAGAAGTTCTTACATTGATAAAAAAAAATTAGAGATGAGATTCAATGTGACATTGATTTCAACAAAAAACAAAAGACAATTGAGTCATTTTTCAAAAAGTCTTCATAAATCACTCATTTATTAAGTAGTATATAAGGAATTATTAATTTATATTTTACACGGGGTCTATATGAGTAATCAAAAATGTATTATCTTATAATTTTAGCGAATTATTAATTTAGCACGTTATCCCCCGAGTCGGGACCGACCAAAAATATTATCTAAGAGAATTTATTAAATAATCGAGTATTAATTAATAGAGTTTCTACTGTAGTTGACAAGTTATTCAATTCTGGATGACTAACAGCTTCAAGAATAAAGTGTTGAAGTTGAAATCTCAAATTTGTTATCTCTTGTTCACTAAAATTCACTGGATATAATTTTTCTACAAGAGCACATATATCATCATAACATATGCTTTGTAAACAATAAGCAACATCATTAATCAGTAAGTACTCTAGCCATGAAGGGAAAATTTTGAATCAAGATGCTTGAAATCGCCTTGGATGCTTATCTCTATTGAGGGGATACTTTTCAACTTGACATTGATAGGGACCCCAATTGATATAAGCTCTTCGAACTTCATCCCTTTGATTCACTGGATATTCCCAAATTTGGTGTCGCTTTCCGGGGTCACGTTCTAAACAATTGACATCAAATTCATCCACGGTGGCTTTTTGAATCTTGCAAGGTTGCTCATCCAGTTGAACCGTTTGATAATCGGAATGGTGTTTTTCAAGTGTCGATGTTGAAGCTATACAATTTTCATCTTTGTTGGAAGCTTTCCTCTTGAAAAATGCATCAATTTTCTTAAGTTTGACCATCGTACCACTCCTAAAAAAAATACATAAATGAATTATCAAAGATAACATCTAAATCTGAAAACAGAACTAAGTCAGAGAAATTCGGCTTTTAAAGCCTTAATTTGTTAATTCCACTCCCATAAGCCCAAAATAGCCTCGTATATGATGAAACAAACATAAAGTTGTAATCTTTTGCTGATTTAAAAGAAACCCATATCAAGAATTACCCATTAAAATCCATATCATGTATATTGAAAACAACTTGTAATTGCGTATGATGCAACTTCCAAGGCATACTAGATTTATGTTTTGTAGAAGAAAAAGAGACCCAAATAAATAAATAAATAAATCTTCTGAAGTTAAGTATTACCAGAGACGGAAAGACGAGTGGAGAGAAATAGATTGTGAGAGAGTGGAGTCGTGTTGCGAGTGTGAGTTCGTGAGTCGCTGGTGCCGCCGAAAAAATGACGGAATTTAGAATTTTTAACTCGTAAGTAGTATATATATATATAAAAAAAAAATTAAGTTTTTTGTGGGGGGCACAACTCACCTCCGTTCCTACCATAATCTGTCACTGTTCTCTATGATGAGTGTGTATGATGAGCACTTTGATGGCATCTGTCAAAGCTCTTGAAAATTTTCTAACCAAATAATATATGGGTTCGCATAATATATGTACTGGGATAAGCATTTTTTTGAAATCTCCACTCCCACTCCATCCGACCCCATAATATTTTAATAGATACATAAATGCTCTTTAATTTTTTTATTTACTTATCAAATACTAGAAAATAAATAAATAAAATACTTATTTTTCAAGAAAATATTTAGCATGAAAAATATTTTCATTCCTACCAAACACACCCGAGAAGTCGTTACCATTATAACAAAAAAGGCAAAGGAAAAAAGACTAACAGGCTACAACGTTGAGATTTCTGGGATTCGGCTGGATTATGTGGCGGACGTAAAGTTTTTCTAGATTGTTCTTCTTCTGGTAAAAGAACATGTGATGGGCCAAAAGATATTGTAACCCAACATTAATGCACTTATCCATTTCCTCAAAGCAAACTCAACATCGGACTCCGCCGGTTCCAAAAGTTACACTAATTTTTGCCGGTTGTTCTTATGGGTAACTGTTTAGTAAATAGTTTTTTAAATTATTTTTTACAGCTTATGAATTCTTTAGATAAGGTCATTTGTTGAGTAAACTGAAAATCTTATGAGAATATGTTAAATTATGATTTTAAAGCAAATATTAGACTCAAATCTATTTTTTTTTCTATGTTATGTTAAAGGATAACTTTTCAAGAGCTATATTTGTACTAATTTTAAAAATAAGGACAAAGTCTAGATGGACCCTAAAAAGGGATACTAGGGTAAATTAACATAAAAGTTTATGATGTGTATGTGTGCTCAATAAAAAATATTTTTTTCCATAGGAGAATGTTTGATTCTGAATAAATCATTTTAGTATTTGATTGGTAAAAAAGTAGTTAACACAATAGAAGTAACCATACAAGGTAGATGTGAAACATGAAGATAATGTTTTGGTGATAATTTTGAGCATTAAAGATTCACAGCAATGTGCAAGTGTTGATTGAAGAAAATGATATTCAGTAAAATTATTTGTAAAAGAAAATTACTTGTCTATAAGTGACCAAAGTTATCAAATCGAGATATTTTACCCCCGATTTCATTTTCAGCATTTTAAGGTAACAAAATACAGGAAAGTAGTTTAATTGGGGAAAATATTTTCCGAGAAAACAACTTTTGCCATACCAAAACACACGGAAGAACAAGAGAACTGTCCTTTTTGCTCAATATTTGTATTAAGTTTGCAAAATATGCAGTGTAAATAGTGATAGAATCTGTACATCTCAATATTGCAGTGACACTTCAATACTTCCCTGACGAGTTCAAACAAGTTGATCCAAGTATTAACACTACCATTAGATATGGCTAACTTTCTGTATCAGTATATATTTCAACTTTGAAACTGTTTTGTTTGTAAAAGGCATTACAGACACTAATAAGTTTCAGGACTGTTGCTGCCATTCCTGAATTGCGCGATAGAGAGCATAATTGGGGATTGAAGGGTGTCAAAAGCTACTGAAAGTAAAAACAAGAGATGAAATAAATCGAATGTCAATTATGTTTTCGAATGTCAGCGACAATATTGTCTAACACAAGTGACAACACTGATAAAACAGAAAACCTTTAAGAGTACAATGCAGCGGAAAGAATAAAGAACACAAATGTTTATATTTTCATAAGTTATATCAACATATAACTTATGATGGTCAATGATCAAAAGTATTGTATATACTTCATATACAAATTCCTTTCATTACAATTTTACACGATAAAACAAAAAGGAATTAAAATGTGAAGTCGCATATGACTTCTGCCTGAAAAATCTAACTAAGTAGACATAGACAACCTCTCATTACAATCGATCCATACAAAACTAATCTAGAATCTAAAAAGCAATTGTAATGTTGGACAGAATGTTGTCAACACACTCAGGCAACACTTGTGATCCAGATTTCTGGGTTGAAATCCCGAGAGCTCTCTTGGTATTTTTGTAATCTAATTCTGGATACCCGATTCACTGTTGTGGCCTCTCTATTTATAGTAGAGAGTCTTCCTTGAAAAGCTCATCGATCAGTTGAGGAGGTTGAAGGAAAGGTGACAGCCGGTGTGTTTGTTGGAGAAGATCATGCAGTCGAAATCTCAACAACTTTGACTTGTTCTTCACTCGACTTCTTCCCCAAACTTTGACTATTTCTCCCACATTTTACATAGCTCCAATTCACCACGCCTAAGTCATTTTTACCCCACAGTAAAATATTACTGCTTGCCGTGAAGTAAGGCAAAACCATTTTACAAAGATGTTGGTCCAAATGTTGTGACATTTGTCCCAACATTTTTATGCATTCAAATCAATCCTTTAGAAGATATGTTGGGTCAAATGTCACAACACCAAACCCAACATTAACAATCTCCCCCTTTTTGCCTTTCTTCACAAAACACATTACAAAATGTACAAACAACTTAGTGCTTTGTCACGGATGTTGTCCAACACCTGTGATTACTGACTAGCTCCCCCTTAACATGTGATGGCATACAAGCAAACGTGTATATACCACTCTATAGGATTAGAAACAAATAAACATTTATATACACATATCATCCACTATATACAAAACCGAAAATAGAAATAAACCATTGTCAATAAATATCCACATCAATTCATCAAACATTTAACAAACATTTATAGCTAAGGTTTGGCAACATCCTTCAGCTTCCTCCTTGCTCATCACACAAATGTACAAACGACTTAGTGCTTTGTCACAGATGTTGTCCAACACCTGTGATTACTGACTAACTCCCCCTTAACCTGTGATGACATACAAGCAAACGTATGTATACCACTCTATAGGATTAGAAACAAATAAGCATTTATATACACATATCGTCCACTATAAACAAAACCGAAAATAGAAATAAACCATTGTCAACAAATATCCACATCAACCCATCAAACATTTAACAAACATTTATAGCTAAGGTTTAGCAACATTCTTCAGCTTCCTCCTTGCTTATCACACAACAGCAAGAGCTTCCTACAGCTTTCTACTTCTGCATAACAGCTTCAGCTTCAGCTCTCACCTCATCCTCTTCAGCAACACCTTCCTCCCAACAACTTCTTCCCTTTGTATAGCAGCAACAACTTCACTATCTTGTGCACCTTCCTTTTTCTTCCCCCAGCTCCCCCTGCACAGAAGCATCTCCCCCTTTTTGTGAAGAAAGCAAAAGCAGGAAATGGTCTCTAGCTTGAACCAAGGCATCCCTGGCAGCATCAACCTCTGCAATTTGTTGGTTGATTTTTGCAATTTGATCCATAAGCCAATTTGTAGACAGTGTAGATTGTCTTAGACCAGTGTTGCCCAGAATGTTAGTGACATTTCTGGCAACATTTTCACTTCCAGTTTCCAGGGTAAATTGATGACTCTGTCCTTGCTCTTCAAAATTACTTTGTTTATAGTGTAAAGCTCAAGAGCCTTTCCTAAGGTGTCTTCTCTCTTGGGCTCAAAGTCTTGGGTACTTAATACTTTGTAGATCAAAGAGGGAAAATGAAGGACTAAAGTTGAATCTTTTTCAGCCAAGTTGGCAATTTGATAAAAGATCATTTTTCCTAAATCAACTTTGAATCCTTTCCCAATTTTAAACAATAGTGAGGCTTGTTCAAATGTCACAACTGACTCATTCAAAGAAGGAAGCCAATTGTGAATTGCAATTTTATGGATGGTGGAAAATAAGACAGTTAGTTTTGAAGTTGGGCATCTAGGGATCCATTTTTTCATAATACCTCCAGTGAGATATTCAATCATTGTATCCATATTTTCTGTCACCCGTTCTGCATCTCTCACTCTCTCTTCAGAATCAAGTCTCATACATTGATTGATAATTGAGGGTGTAAATTGATACATCTTGTTATAGAAATATACCTTCCCAAATTTCTTTGAGGAGGTATCCTATATTCCAAAGCTTAATTTAGCATAAAACAACCTTATTATCTCATCAACATATGGTTCTTTTTCAGTAACAGAGCTAAGAAGATGTCTGTCATTTAATAATTTTACTAACCCATATTCAGTACAGGAAGCAATATCTAACACTCTCTCAGGCCTAATTACTTTATTCTTATAAGAGTCCCACATATCATGATTAGCTTTAGAATAGAATTTACTGGAGAAAGCACATACATCAATGTCTGAATCAGACATGTCTAAACTGATGGATTTGGTACTGTTGGAGGATGTTGTGGTGTGTGTCTCTTCGGATGTTGGCTGGAATATTTCCTAAGATGTTGTGGCAACATTTGAAGCAACACTTGTCCTTGTAGTCCTGGGAACTCCCTTTGGAAAAAAATGTTTCAAGGGGATTTCATCTGGGATTTCTCTTTCTTGAGGCACACTGGGTTGTTCAGAAGCAAATGGTTCTTCATCAGTTGAGAAAGCAGAGTCCATACTTTCACTGTCACTGCTTGAGTAGGCGGGTTTAGATGGTTCACATTTACTCATTTTGCTACTCGAATCTTCTTGGACTGTTTTCTCAAACACTCTACTCGATCGGCGAGTAAGAAAGGTAGATAATCTGGGTCTTTTACCCAAAGATGTAAAATCAACAATCTCATCAACATCTATAGGGTTGTTATTATCTCCAGGATAACTGATATTTAAAGGTTCATCAAAACCTTTAAACACTATTGCTTTAGAAAAATCCTCAGAGAGATTTGAGGAAGAAGACTGACCCGGTTGCTGAGGGGTATTCGACGGAGGGCTAGTGCTCATGGGATTGTTAGATGAAATATTGGCTGATATAGGTTCTGACACTGGAGAAGTTTCCATTGGTGAGAATTGATTAGAGGGTTTTGAGGAGTTAGGGTTTGAGATTGAAGATGGAGTTTGATTTGGAGATGATTCCATCGGGTAGGTAGGGTTATACCCGATGTATGATGTGATTTCCCCCCCTTTTTTTCTTATTTATTTAGGAAAATCGGATATGAAAAAATGCACACGAGAGGAATATTTATATACATGGCAAATCTTTTTAAGCAACAAAAATTCCTTAGTTTTAGGAGTTTTAGATTTATCTAATAACTTACACCTAAAATTTTGGGATAAAAAGATGAACATCAAGTAGGAATTCAATTTAGCCTTATCATTGTAAAATTTGAAATTCTTATTAAAACGAGGCATAAAAATAGGGAGAAAATTTGATTTTTCTGAGATCAGTTAAGAACAACATCCCAAAAAAATATCACAATCTGAAAATGTCAACAGCAATGTTGGCAACATTTTGGATGACACAAGTTTTTTTGATCTTTCAAGAATTTTTCATTTTGGCAAAAAATCAAGACACGTTTTATACGTATTTTTATGAGTTTAACCACTGGAGCAATGTAGCATTTTCCCATCGTGTCCTTAATCTAATCATAAAACACATACATAAGAATTTTTTCGTGTTAAAAAAATAAGAATACTTATTTAGTATTCTTAAAATTCTTTTTAAGCATTTGATACTCCTATAGAATAGGAACGGTATCTTTTCAAGGGCTTTGCCCATTTTGCACAGTTGCCAAATATTTGTAAAGGCTTTGCCTATTTTGATACTCCCTTTTTATGATATATATCATCGCAGAGAACGGTATCACATCGAGAACATATTCTTATTGAAGGATCATGCTTGTGTGACCAAAAGTTATGCACTATACAACAACAATAATTAGTTATGATACTAGATAGGTAAATGTCACCCGAAATGTTAAACAACGTTTCAACTGACATTTACCAAAACTGCCTTTTTAGATATTACATACACCAAGAGATTTCTTTAATCTAGAAAATCTCTCATGGTCCAAAGCTTTTGTAAAAATGTCAGCTAGTTGATGAAGAGTGTCAACATCTTCAATTTGAACTAGTTGTTTTTCGACCAAATCTCTTAAAAAGTGATGTCTAATATCAATATGTTTTGTACGTGAGTGTTGAACTGAATTTTTGGAAATATTAATGGCACTCGGATTATCACAGTATAAAATTAAAATGTTGCTAGTAAATCCATAGTCGTCTAACATGTGTCTTAGCCATATTAATTGAAAACAACAACTTCTAATTGCTACATATTCAAATTCAACAGTTGAAAGTGAGACACAGTATTATTTACGACTATACCATGAAACAAGATTATTGTCAAGATAAAAACATCCCCCACTTGTACTTTTTCTATCATCCATATCTCCAGCCTAATCTGAGTCACTAAATCCTATTAAGTTAGGATTAGTGTCTTTGAAATACCATATTTCCAACTCACATGTGTCAACAACATATCGAATAATACGTTTCACGACATTTAAGTGGGATATTTTGGGACAGGTTTGAAAACGTGCACAAAAACAAACACTAAACATAATATCTAGGCGACTAGCAGTAAGATAAAGAAGGCTACCTATCATAGATCAATATAATGTTGAGTCGACATTTTCACCAACATTATCCTTACATACCTTCTGCGATGAACCCATAGGCGTTTTCATCTGTTTAGCATTCTCCAAACCAGTTCTCTTAACTAGATTCTTAGCATATTCACTTTGTGAGATAAAAATTCCATCTTCACTTTGCTTAATCTGCAAACCTAAGAAAAATGTTAGTTCCCCAATCATGCTCATTTCAAATATTGATGTCATAGATTCAACAAATGACTTTAGACAAGATTGTGATGTCGAACCAAAGACTATGTCATCTATGTAGATTTGAGCAATACTAATATATACACCGCGACATTTAATGAATAGATTATGATCAACTTCACCACAGTTAAAACCAAATTCAAGAAGGAAGTTAGTTAGACGACCATACCATGCACGAGGGGCTTGTTTCAACCCATACAGAGCCTTTTTGAGCTTGTATACATAGTGTGGATGGTAAAGATCTTCAAATCCGTTTAGTTGTTCAACATAGACTTCTTTATCTAGGTAACCATTTAAGAATGCACATTTTACATCCATTTGGTGTAAAGTAATTTTCAGAAAACAAGCAATGGCAAGTAAAAGTCTAATTGACTCAATTCTAGCCACATGTGCGAAGGTTTCGTCATAATCAATTCCTTCAACCTGAGTATAGCCTTGTGCAACTAGACGAGCTTTGTTTCTAACAACTGTTCCCGATTTGTCTGATTTATTTTTAAAAATCCACTTAGTTCCAATTACATTTGTATTAGTTGAACGTGGAACTAAGTCCCAGACTTCATTTCGAGAGAATTGTTCAAGCTCTTCTTGCATTGCTTGAATCCAAAAGTTATCTTTGAGTGCTTCTAAAACAGTTTTTGGTTATAACGTAGATATAAAACAAGAAAGACTAACCTTTTGGTATATGGTAGTCATACACACATACCTTACCATATCTCTGTAGTTGAGTGGTTCTTTCCCTCTTGTTTTAATTCCTTCAAAAACTCCCCCTATCACCTGGCATGTAGGATGATTCTTCATAATCCTTGATGAGGGGTCCCTTCGAACTTGATCTAGCAATTCTGCATTAGATTCCTCATCCATGGCCTCTGTGGTCTCTATTTCAGGTTCAAATGTTGCTTCGGGTGTGGCAACATTTAGGGCAACATCTGATTCTTCAGCAGTCTGCACATTTTCCACTGAAACTATAGTGTTATTTTCAATTGTATTTCCTGTAAGATCAGAAAAATCATCAAAAATAACATTTACATACTCATACAGTTCTGGTCCTCAGATTGTATACTCGATAAGCATGACTATTTTGAGAATAGCCAACAAAAATTCATTTGTCACTCTTAGAGTCAAACTTTGACAAATGATCTCTATCATTTAAAATGTAACAAATACACCCAAAAACATGAAAGTAACGCAAGTTAGGTTTCTTTCCATTTATAAGCTCATAGGGTGTCATCTTTGTTCCTGGCCTTAAGTAGACTCTATTAGAGATGTGACAGGCAGTATATAAGGCTTCAGCCCAAAAACGTTTTGACAATTTTTTAGAACTAAGCATAACTCTAGCCATTTCTTGCAATGCTCTATTATTTCTTTCTTCTACCCCTTTCTGTTGAGGAGTTTTGGGAGCGGAAAACTCATGGAAAATTCCCTTTTTCTCACAAAAATTTGTGAATGAGCTGTTTTCAAATTCTTTTCCATGGTCGGATCTAATCCAAAAAATAGGAGAATAGAACAAGTTCCTACTGTTAGAGTGCAAAATTTTAAACATGTCTAAAGTTTATAATTTTTCTTTCAAAAAATATATCCATGAATATCTAGAAAAATCATCTACTATCACATAGGACTACCTCATGCCTCATAGACTGTCTACTTCAATTGGACCCATCAAATCCATATGCAGTAATTGAAAACAGTGAGACGTACCTGAATGTTGTCCGTCGTGTTGGACAACATTATGAGAGACACAAGCTTGCTTACTTTTCAGACAATCCTCACAGACAGTTTTACTTGTATGGCTAAGATTAGGTAAGCCTCTAACCGCTTCATATGAGACCAATTTTTCTAACTTGCGGTAGTTGACATGCCCCAACTTTTGATGCTATAGTGTTGTGTCATCTATCTTCGCATTATTGCATGTTTCTTGTCTTACAACAAGATAGCAATTATCACCTGTTCTAGTACATGTCATGACACATTCATTAGCTTTATTCGTAACTTTACATGAATTCTTATTAAACTTTACCTCAAGATTGACATCACACAGTTGACTAATAATAATCAAATTAGCCATTAAGCCCTCAACGAGTAAGACATTTCTTAAGGCAGGAAATCCAGGAACATTCAAGATCCATTTTCCAGTTATTTTGCTCTTACTGCCACCTCCGTAAGTCACATTTCTTTCATTGAATGACTTATAGTTCTTTAGAAAACCTTTTATTCCTGTCATGTGACGAGAACATCCACTATCAAAGTACCAAGAACCTGAAATGTTAGTTCTTAATGCAGTTATGGCAACATTACAAGTTACATCCCTTTTAGGAACCCAAATTCTCTTAAAATATATTTTACCTTTTGGCTCATATATGTTGCTTTGATGTTTATCCGGAATGTTGGACAACATTCTAGGCAATATTTTGCTCACTGAATTTTGAAATTTGAAACAATATGGTTTTAAGTGTCCAGGGGAGTTACAGTGATGACATACAAACTTCATATTCTTTGACATTTACGAGAACCTATTATTTATCCCTTTTTCTTTTACAAAGCACATTTTCTCATTTGTGTCAAAGAGATTAGAGCATATGGTTTTAAGAGAGTTTCCGTATCCAATACCTGCATGTGAAGGTTTACTGAAGTTGAGTATCTCATTCAGTTTCGAAGTCCTTGTGTTGAGCTTGCGGAAGGTTTCTTTGGCTAAATCCAGTTTTGCACGAACCTTACCAAATTCAGTATCATTTTTGGTAAGTGCAACCTCTAGTCAGGTTATTCTGCCTTTTAAATCTACATTCTCACGAGTTAAAGATTTTACCTTTGTGTCAAGTTGCTTAGATTCTATGATTAAGGCTTTACAGATACTTTGTAATTCATTAATCATATCATCTTTGCACTCAACTTGATCCATACAATCAGTCTCACTAACAGAAATAGAATCGCTAAAGCAATTAACATCAGAATAGTTAAAGAATTCATACCTTCTGGATGTCGCTGAAGATGTTGATGTTGTTGCTGATGTTAGAGCAAATGTCGTAACATCTGAGACAACATTATAGACGACATCTTCATTATCTGACAGAGATTGTTCGTAAACAGTGACCATCATTGCTTGTGTTTCAATTTCACGATCTCATTCTTCTTCTTCATCATTACTAGGAGAAATACCCATAGGTTCTTACCAAATTTTCTAAGAGTGTTTGCACATTCGTTGGCATAATGACCCCAACTCAAGCATGCATGACATTGCATGGACTCAAGTTATTTGGGATTAAATTTGGTACGATCTGAGTTGGTTCTTCTTAGTTGATTTCCTTTTTGTACATTTGGAAGGAATCTAGTGGGCTTTTGATTGAAGACTTGGTTTTGGTGCTCTTTATATTTAGATTGATTTATCTCATTGTTGAACTTCCTCACCATCAAATTATATTTTCGAGTGAGTAAGGCAACATTTTCACCTTCACCAATTTCTTCAAGATTTTCATCCTCTTCTTCGATTTGACTCTCTGAGGATTGAACTTGAAGTGCCACATTCTTGCTTTTATACAATTTCTTTTGATTCTCAATGTTCATCTCATAAGTTTTGAGTATGCTCATCAAGATATGAACGTCCATTGTAGCAAGATTGTGATCTTCTTCAATAGCACAAATCTTTAAATTGAATTTTCAAGAAGAGAACGGAGAGCCTTTTCAACAAGTTGAGTGTTGGTTAATGGTTCACCAAGCACTTGACATTCATTTGAGATGTCAATCAACTTTTCAAAATAAGGTTTAATATCATCCGTTCTTCCATCCTAAAACGTTCATATTTACTCATGATCATGCGTAGCTTAGTTCGACGAACACTTGAGCTACCTTCACAATGAATTTGTAAAGTATCTCATGCGTCCTTAGCCGTGGGGCAGTTTTGAATGAGTTTGAACATGTAAAGATCAACCCATCCAAAAATTGCATTTAGGGCCTTTTCATTGAAGTTAACATTATTGGTTTCTTCCGCAGTCCATTTGGATTCAGGTTTAACAAGAATGTCACCTTCCTCGTCTGGTGGCAACATAGGAACAACGTACCCATTGGTTATAAATCTCCATGCCCTAACATCAATTGATTTGATATGAGAACATAAGCGAATCTTCCAATAGGCATAGTTTGAACCATCTAAAATAGGAAGTCTGCCAACAATTGGATTTGCCGGATCCATAGCTTATGACAACAAGACCAAGCACTTATTGTGTTAAGTGTCGGCTCTGATACCACTTAAAGGGTGTCAAATGCTACTGAAAGTAAAAACAAGAGATGAAATAAATCGAATGTCAATTCTCTTTCAGATTTTTTTATTTCTTTCATGAGAGAAGTATTCATCATTCTCATCATCTTTCGTACCACTTGATAAGAAGCAAGAGATTCTTATGGTGATTGTTAATAGTGATTAGTGGTGACGATTGTAAACAACGTCGACAACTGACTGTGATGATTAGAAATTGTGATGGTAGTTTATGTTGGTAGGCAACGCTAGTTGATGTTGGTAGGCAACGACAATTAGCGGTGATCAAAGTGGATAGATTAATGGTGAGTTGTCATCTTTATAGAAATCATTAAATATACATCTTAATGATATAAGACTTTGCTATGGATTTTAATCATTCAAATCCATTTAAGTGGTTGCAATTTTTTTTTTTTAAAATTAATAATTAAGATACATATCTAAAAAGACAAACAAGCTTAATGATTCAAATTTGAATGATTAAGATTAAAATTTTTGTTAGGGGGAAACAAACGAAGCCTTAATAAGTCACTTAGCAACAACAACAAACAAAGACTTAATAAAGTGAAAAATGAGAGTAATTTAATAATTTTGTAACCAAAATGTTCCCGCGCCAAACAGTTATAACATTATTATGACACCTAACGGAAATTCATTTTTCATTGACTGGTAGTTGCCCTGCGAGGGCTCACCTTCTTCTTCATGACAACTTCAATCACAAATCACGGAGACCTATTGATCCCATGGAAACACCTTCGCAGATTCGGGATTTACTCGCGGAAATCGAGGCTTTTCGCGCTTCCAACCAAAGCCTCCAATTGAAACTGACGGAAAAGGATGAACTCCTTCACCAAATTCAGTTTCAAAAGGACGATGTTTACAAGCGATATATTGATCTCTCGGAGGTCATTGAAGAGGTCTCGAATGAAAGAGATACACTTCGTCTCACGATTCAGAGACTTGAGGATGATTTTCGTCAGAGAGAAATGGAATTTTATGAAGAAACAGAGAGAATAAGGACCGAGCTTGAGGTTTCTAGGAAGAAAGCTGAGGAACTATTAGATGAGAAAAGAGAGCAATCAGTAGTTTGTTCGCATAATTTGGAGATCATGCAATTAGTGAAGCATGGCTTACTGAGGTTGGTTGAGAATCTCGATTCACGTGTGGATAGATCGGAAAATTCTGAATTAAAGTTGGAAAAAACAAAACTGTTAAACGGAAAATCGGTGGTGTTCTCTGTGGAGCTGAAGCTAGTCGTGGAGCTGGTGAATTTGGTGGAGGAAAAATGGGGAGAATATGAAGAAATGGGGGAAAAGGAGAAGAGAGAATTGGAGAAGAGTGTGGTGAGTTTAGCGGAGGAGAATCGAGATATTTATAGCTTACTTAAAATTGCTTTGGTGGAAAAGGAGGCAGCGGAGAAGAGTTTGAACAGATTAAGGGGCAATACTGAACAGAAGAAAGCGACTATTTTGCAGATTGCAGAGAGAGGGTTGCAAAAGGTTGGATTTGGGTTTGGGTTTATGATGGGAAGTGCAAAAAGTGAAACATCTGCAGATAATCTGGACTTGGATACCAGCGTCAAATCGGATAATGATGAGTACCAAACAGAAGCTATTACTCTGGTAATATTTTTGTCTCAGACCATCATACATATACAAAAATGTGCATGTACACAGACGCACACGCGCATATACTTATACTATATGTAATATACTGTGCTAATTTTAAACCATTGGCTCTAAAGTTTAGATTTGGCTTTGCATTTCTATATTTGTCACCCAACGATAAAGTTATTTAATGGCAATTATCATAATCAATAGTCATACAAATATAAAGATGTAGATTTCAATCTAATCTAGAAGAGCTTAACAGCGTACACATGCTTATTATGAGTTCAGGACAAATTTCATATTTCCGTTTATACCTCTGCTGGTGATTTAACGACCAATAAGTTTACATTCGTAACAATGGAGATAATGACTATTAAGATCCACAGAGGTGCACTATTGGTAATGTCATGATATCAAATTCATTCTCCACTAGCCATCTCTTTAGGCGGTTTTAAGCCTAATGTAATCAGCTTTACAACAATATTCTTGATAATTGCAAATAGATAGAGATTAAGGTTCATCACTTTGATGGTGGTATCTTTATTAGCTTGATTGGAAATCACTGGCATGTTTCTGACTCGATGTAATTTATTTGACGCTACCAGGCCTTAACTGTAGAAACAACAACAAAGAAGTTAAGAGTTGAAATCACACAGTTGCAGAGGTCATTGGAGGAATCCAGGTATTGTGCTGGCAAAATGCAGTCTTCATGTTTATATTGTATCATGTCCACCTTAAAATTAGGGATGGCAGTTCCTCTATCTTTTCTCTTATACCGCGTTTTGCATGACTGCATCCAACATAATATTGTCTTAGATCAAGTACGTATACAAAAGTCTCTTTCATATTTTGTATATGGGGGGGAGCATGTGAAGCTCAAATGACTAGTAATAACATTAACTATAGTGCCAAATGAAGCCTGGTGCTTGATAGCATTACATTAACTAGTATAAAATTCTCTGTATGAGGTTGAATCAACTGGATGTGGTGAAGTGTACCTTTTTCTGGTAATATATGGCATGGTTCACTCTTGAAGCTTAACTTGTGTTAGGATTTACGTCCTAAATCCTACCTAATAAGAAAAACAGTAAATAAGCGAACAACAAATAACACACACCTAAGTGTAAGATGAAACGAGTAGGAAATCGCTGCGGAGCCGCGAAGTGCCGCGGCGCAGCCCCGTCGGAGCCGGAGCGCCGCGGCGCTAATTGGGTGTTCAGTTACTAGAGCCGCGACGCTAATTCACAGAGCCGCGGCGCTTCGGAGGCAGAATGCTGCGACGGGAAGTTTGAAAGTTCTGACCTTTGGGCTGATTTTGGAGCATTGATTCTCCATTACTTGGCACATGAATTCAGCCATAATTTGGCTGAACGTAACATCTCAATTAAGTGTCATTACATGGCTATTGAAGACCATTAGTTGGCTAGTTAAGGGGTCTTCTCCTTACACTATAAATTGAGGCATTTGGCTCAATTGAAGAAACTACTCAACACTTAGAAAATACTCCAGATTTTCTGAATTCATCTTCTTCCTCTCTAGCAAAGTTACTATACTCAAAGTTCTTCAAGAGTAACACTTGAGTTTCCTTTGCTCATTTGTTAAGTTGTTGTTGTATCTTGGGAGACTATTGCCCAACACCGCAAAAGGAGATATACGGGGCAATCTTGTCTTGGGAGACTATTGCCCAACACCCAGCACCCCTCCAAAAAATTTAATTTTTAAAAAAAGTTTTTATTTTGGTTTTTAAAAAGTGCATTCGAGGTTGGTGGTTGGGTGGGGTGGGATTTGTTTGGGGAGTAGGTGGGGTGGGTGGGTGCATGTGGTTGGGTTGGGGTGGGAATGGTGGGGCTTGGGACTTGGGGTAATTTGAGAAAAATATTTTCTTGGAGGTTGTGTCATTGGAAAGTTTCGAAGTTCTATTCTTTCTGCAAATGATGAGGTGCAACTATGTACTAAGGATTAGATTTGTGGACAAGAAGGTAAATTAATCTTCTCCATATTAGCTACATCAAACCAGCATCTTTAAAGTAACTTTAGATAATATGGATATCCATATTATCCGTCGGGTTAACCCATTTTTATCCGTGTTAGATATGGGCGGGTCGGATAATTGATCCATTTTTGTTTAACCCATTTTGACCCGCCCATATCCGACTCGACCCGCCTTTTTTCCACCCCCTACATTTGCTCTATTCTTTCTCTTATTTCAATGTGCTTACTGTTGGAAATTTGCCTTTGGCGAGAGTTGCGACCGACCAACTTTAATAGCTTAAACACTAGTGTAACGTATGTTGGAGAATCCGGTTCTTCACACATGCATGATCTACTAAGTACGTAGATAACCGTAGGGCCAAGAATCGTCAAATTTCATTGAGAAATGAAAGAGATATTGGTTCACGAAGTAAGGTGTTTGAAGCATGGAAAGTGTGGTATTGTGTGTAATTCTCCCTCATCGGTAGAGGAAGAAAGAAGTGTTGTGTATATAAGATTCGAAATTGGTTTGGGGTTTGGGACCCCAAGGGGTATCCCATGTGTTTAAAGGAGGGAGGACCTAGATGTGCTTCGGTTCGAGGAAAGACCACACGCGCGCCGCCGCCGCCCGCCCGTCCCGTCCGGTCCGGTTCCGGTTCTGAGTTTCGGGTTCCGGGTTCTCAGGTTCTCGGGTCACGGGTCGTGGGTCGTGGGTCTTCTGATATTATCTTTTTGGGCCAGAAAACTTTGCCAGAAGTACAGTTTGATCCCGAAGTTTCCGGATGTACGATTCGGACCGAATTCTTTCGGATGTACAGTTTGGTCCCCGAAGTTTCAAGATGTGCGTTTGGTCCCTCAAGTTTCCAGAATACGGACAAAGTCAAAGCGTTGCCAAGCACTCAATTCAGCCATTTATTTTGGCTGAATTACTCCTCCTATAATGGCCAAATCCGTTGGTCTTTCACCATTTATGTTGGTGGCTTTACTACCTCCATAATGGCCATTATTTGGCTATTATGGAGGCAGTTTTCAGCCCATTTCTCACCTATATAAACACCCCCTCACACCATTGTTGAGCACACCACGATATGCACGAAAATACACAACCGAAAAAAATCTTCTTCCTATAACTTCCAAGCATCATTTCGTTATTCAATATTCTTCACGGTAGCTCTTGAGTTTCCTTTGCTCAAGGGTTCCATTGCTGTTTTATCTTGGGAGACAAATTGTCCAGGACGTATAAAGGATACATACGGGGCAATATTGTCTTAAGGACAGAGTGCCACACTCGACTCAGCAAAAACAGTTTCTATCTTTCCGTCTTCTACAAAACTGGAATTTTCAGTTTTTCTTGTGTAACAATTGTAATTTTCAGATTTCATGTTGAATTATTGAATCTCTGTTTATCCTTTTGAATACTTGTAATAGTTATATACTTTCCGTACTGCTTTATAAAGTACCATAGAGCAAAAACTTCCAACAACTTAAGACAATATTTGTATTGTATTACTATTAGTGTTCGAAAGATGTCGGTCAAAAGTTGTGTGATCAAATCTGGGTATGGAAATGGTTTTCTGGTAGAAGAGAGTGATGATGATGAACATGTTCATGGTGTCACCGCTACCAAGACTGGTGGAAACAAGCGCTCTCGAAAGCCTGAGGATGTCAACTGGGACAAGAGGAGAAGACTGAAGATGTTATCCTATCTTGTAGCTGAAGGCCTAAAGAAAAGGCAGAAAAGATATTGGACACTCAGTCATACAAAGCCTCCGGGCGACTGGAGTGGGCCAAAATTTCTTTGATATGATGATATTGGACACTCAGTCATATAAAGCCTCCGGGCGACTGGAGTAGGGCCAAAAATTCATTTCATAGGAAAAATAATGAACACCTAGTAAGGTGGGCCACAGTTTCCAGGTCTTAAATGATCTGAAGGCCTAAAGAAAAGGCAGAAAAGAAATTGGACACTCGGTCTGCCAAAGCAACGGGAGTGGGCAGAATATCTGGATCACATATGATCCGGTTACGCCCTAACCACGGGTAAGAGGTTGTTCATGTGAAGCAACACCACCTCTAAAGTAGAAGGGGTTGGAGAGGTTGTCCTCAATAGGACTTCATGGATTGGGATCACTCAAAGATGAGGTGATACATGTCCCAAACTTGGTTAAAGGGACGCCGTTGGTCAAACCTGGTTTGAGACTAGTCCAACAGTCCGTGATAACTAAGAATGGTACAAAGTATGTCCGTAGCCAAATGAATGATATATTTGTAATCCGTGCGTCTATGCCATCATAGATTAAGACACGTTAAATAGCAAGTCATTCAAAAGCTAACGATGTTGAGATTGTTGCCTTCTTCGACATAAATCCTCAAATAAATGCGAGGTAGATGAAGAGGCAAAATCACCTTTCCAAATTCCGTCAAGGGAATAGCGAAAGAAGCACTGCTCCTCTAGAACTTAGTCACACCTACTTGGGTGATTTGAAGTTTATACAAAATAGAGGGGGAGACAAGTACGTTATGACCTTTATTGATAATGGTACAACGTATTGTATCCTTTGTTTATTGAAAAGCAAAGATGAAGTTGTTGAAGTGGATAAGCGCTACAAAACAGAAGTTGAAAATCAACTAAGCCTACGGATTGAGAAATTCGTAGTGATAGAGGGGGAGAAAGTGAAGCATCGTTTATAAAACGACTGCTCATTTCTCACCTCAGTCTAACGGTGTTAGCCAAGCGCTAAGCCGTACGCCCAAATTATGTGGGGCACGTCGATCCTTACCGCTAATGATATTCTCAATAGAACTCCGCATAAGGATAAGGGTAACCCTCCGTGTGATACATGGAAAGGATCTCACATACAAATATTGTGATGTGGGGTGGTTTCATACCTAAGACTGTAGATTGCATATTCACTGGATCTGCAAATAACAGTAGTGTTCATCGCCTCTTCGCGTCAAAGAATGCTGAATTCTTAGAAGATAACTTTCCTTGGAAAAGGAAAAAGGAGTAACTGATCAAGGTTAACAAGAACCCGCGAGGGCCTGAGTGTCCGGAACTAGACGTTCCGTATCTACAGGACTCGAAAGTTGCTGGCTATCCGGAACTTAATACTCCAGATCTACAGAACTCAGGGATTCTAGATGTTGAACCGAGACGGAGCAAAGAAGGGGACAAAGACTTGTTCGAGTCCTTCTAGCTTGTATGGTTAATAATGAACCATGAACAATTAACAAATAATTGTCATCTCCAAAAGCGCTGCTTTGGAAAGAAGCTAAAGAGAGAAATAGATTCCATATATAGAACCATACTCGTGTAATAGTTAATCTTCCTCCGGAAAAAGAACCTTTGGGTTGTAAAAAGTGCTCCCCTGTGAGTAGCTTCACATCCAGGGCCATTGTAATCTTACATGGCATGGGTGTTGAAAATGACCTTCCAAAGCGGAGAGTTGGAAGAAGAGGATCGTAATTGGTTCTTTGAACTGTTGGGCTTCTTCCCGAACTTTCATTTTGGTCCCCGAAATGTTAACATTTTGATCCCGAAAGTCTCGAGATAAAAACGAAACAATGAATCGATCACGAAACATTGACTCGAAGTTAGAAAGCCAACAGTTGGAAAACCAACGGTCTTAGAGTGAAAATCATATTGAAACAAAGTCTCGATATGAAAGATATGAGTATCACGAGATGACATCTTAGGAATTGGATTTCTAAGACATCTAACGGATCGGTCGATAGTTGACAGTCTCGTTGAAGCCACCAATAGATATGAATCATAGACCGATTGGAATCATGGTGCACCCATAGACAAGGAGCGATATGCTCGAGGTCACGTGTAGTTCAATGTATTGTACACACTACAACCGACACGGTATCGTCCAACAAATAGATCGGTTGAACTAAGGTTCAGCGATGATCTTAATACATGATCAATAGAAGGCGTTAAGTCGGATATGACGATATCCGAATTATTCGCTTATCTACGGATTATAGTATTCGGATGTCCAGCGGTTACGAGAGAACATAGTGATGCAACTGGACATCGATCGAAGAACACCAAAGCCACAAGTAAATGTGTATGGTGGTTCTTGGAAAATCCTCTAAGCAAACTTGCATCGACCGATTCATGATGGTATCGGAGTTTATCGCTTTATACAAAGCATGAAAGAAGTTGAGTAACTTCACGACTCATTAGAGGACGTCCCTTATTGGGAGAAACCCATGCCTTCAGCAGCTTATACACGTGGCTAGCCGATCGGCTTTAGGAAGGACACGGATGACGGCGTCTGGACATATCTGTCACGATCTGTCGGAGACATAAGACCGTATGGCAGTTGATCATCACGGGTGTCACTTTCTTATTTACTAACTAAGGGACTACCCGGAGATCAAGTGTTACTCTTTGTCTAGGGGAATGGGCTTAAAACCCAAAATATACGGACCAATACGGTGGAAACCCAACCTTACGAACTGGAGATCCCGGTAATTTGGTTCAATGGGAAAACTAAGTTGTAAAGGTTCGGTTGATCGCTTCGGTCGAAGCATGAGCACTTCGGATAGTGATTTCTGAAAAGAAACACTAAATCCAAAGCCGTTCCCGCGATAGACGTTAAGTGCTATCTGCAGTATGGGTAAAGGTTAAGTTTTCAATGATCCTCAACAGTTGAGGTTAGGTCTTTGGGAAACTTTTAATGGTTCCTAACACTTGTGAAGTGGGGTATAGCAGGATACCTTGTAGAAGACCACCTATTTAAGTGCGAGGACGGGCCGCCTCAAATTGAACGCACTTAAGAATCCAAGACGTTGTCCATGGCCAAAACGGACAAAACATTACGAAGAAGAGAGTAAGGGAATTTGTTGTGTTGGTACCGTTGTCTTGGCTTACACTAAACACTGACGGTTCAAGACATCACGTTCACCGCGCAAGTAAGTAAGTCCGATGGTATTCAACTATGGAAGGTTCAAAGCGAGGCTACCTCTCCTTATGCAACATCGGTCCGCCGAAATATTGCGGAAATGAAAAGACACCATGTGAGTGCGCCAAAATCTCTTTCAAGAGGGGATTGTTGGAAATTTGCCTTTGGCGAGAGTTGCGACCGACCAACTTTAACGGCTTAAACACTAGTGTAACGTATGTTGGAGAATCCGGTTATTCACACATGCATGATCTACTAAGTACGTAGATAACCGTAGGGCCAAGAATCGTCAAATTTCATTGAGAAATGAAAGAGATATTGGTTCACGAAGTAAGGTGTTTGAAGCATGGAAAGTGTGGTATTGTGTGTAATTCTCCCTCATCGGTAGAGGAAGAAAGAAGTGTTGTGTATATAAGATTCGAAATTGGTTTGGGGTTTGGGACCCCAAGGGGTATCCCATGTGTTTAAAGGAGGGAGGACCTAGATGTGCTTCGGTTCGAGGAAAGACCACACGCGCGCCGCCGCCGCCCGCCCGTCCCGTCCGGTCCGGTCCGGTCCGGTTCGGGTTCTCGGGTCGTGGGTCGTGGGTCGTGGGTCGTGGGTCGTGGGTCGTGGGTCGTGGGTCGTGGGTCGTGGGCTGTGGGCTGTGGGCTGTGGGTCGTGGGCTGTGGGTCTTCTGATATTATCGTTTTGGTCCAGAAAACTTTGCCGAGAGGTACGTTTGATCCCGAAGTTTCCGGATGTACGGTTCGGACCGAATTCTTTCGGATGTACGGTTTGGTCCCGAAGTTTCAAGATGTGCGGTTTGGTCCCTCAAGTTTCAGAATACGGACAGTCAAAGCGGTTGCCAAGCACTCAATTCAAATTTGAATTACTCCTCCTATAATGGCCAAATCCGTTGGTCTTTCACCATTTATGTTGGTGGCTTTACTACCTCCATAATGGCCATTATTTGGCTATTATGGAGGCAGTTTTTCAGCCCATTCCTCACCTATATAAACACCCCCTCACACCATTGTTGAGCACACCTGATATGCACGAAAATACACAACCAGAAAAAATCTTCTTCCTATAACTTCCAAGCATCATTTCGTTATTCAATATTCTTCACGTAGCTCTTGAGTTTCCTTTGCTCAAGGGTTCCATTCTTTGTTTTATCTTGGGAGACAAATTGTCCGGGACGTATAAAGGATACATACGGGGCAATATTGTCTTAAGGACAGAGTGCCACACTCGACTCAGCAAAAACAGTTTCTATCTTTCCGTCTTCTACAAAACTGGAATTTTCAGTTTTTCTTGTGTAACAATTGTAATTTTCAGATTTCATGTTGAATTATTGAATCTCTGTTTATCCTTTTGAATACTTGTAATAGTTATATACTTCCCGTACTGCTTTATAAAGTACCATAGAGCAAAAACTCCCAACACTTACCAGAGAACATACCTATGAGAGGGGGCAAGGTTTGGACTACATGGATGATAAAAAGATTAACCGTAATATAATCCTTTACCTGGAGTCTTGTGTTTAATTATCTAGTAACTTCCAGGTCAGAGATGGAGTCTCTGCAGCATCTGTCAGACAAACGAAGTCAGAAGCTAGAAGAAAATATGATATACATTAAAGAGTTGGAAGATAGAAAAATGATGCTTACACAAAAGGTTAATTTCTGACTAACGTAACATTCCTTAAGATGTTCAGCTGTTTCATGCCTTTTCCCCGTTTGATCTTCCAGGTTGAAGAACTAATGGTCGAAAATAAAGAGGCTGAAGAAGAAATCTGTAGATGGAGAGAAGCTTGTGAAATGGAAGTGGAAGCTGGAACTAAAGCTATTAAGGAGCAGGAAGAACTGGTAGGTTTGCACGATCAGTCGAGCTCTTTTAATTCTACTTGCTTTGTTTCCTCCCCTCATGATGTCAATAGTAGTAGCTAGATTTTATTTGGTGGTCAGTCAATAATATATAGCATTAGTTAGTTGGCTATAGCTACTGATCCAACAAATATTCCTGAATACATACTAATTCAACTAAGATTAATGAATCCAGTCAGTCACCGTTCTTGAAAGAATGAAAAAAGAATGTGTTCTAGCCAATTTTTGCTGTAGGGGGTGGCCTTACTTCCCTATCTCACTCTGGGAAATTTGCTTTCCATCGGAGGTTAGAAGAACGTGGGGATTATTTAGGTTCAGTTTGTAGTACTGGTGCTTCTCTTCTGTGCTAGCAAACTTTTGAGCAATATGAGGAAAAACTATCCTGAACACTCCCAAATTCATTACAACTAACATAGAACTCTTTGACATGTAGCACTAAACCAAAAAATAAGACATCGGTTAGTAGTTTTCCTAAAAAAATCTTTTTTCCCCCCAAAAGAGACACCTTAGGATAATTTGTCATTGATCAAATATACTCTACTGTTCTGATGTGCAGCTTCTGTCATATGTTTTCTGACTACAATTTTGTCAAGATATTTCTTTGTACCTTTAGGGGTCGTTTGGTAGAGTGTATTAGATAAAATAATGTATGAATTAGCTTTGTGTATTACTAATACATTGCTTGATACATTTTTTTATCCTATGTATAACTAATGCACACCGTATTTGATATTATCCTATGCATAACTAATACTTAGCAAACCATAGTATTAACAATGCAATGGATTTTAATGCATGCATAAGCATGATTAAAGACACAATTGCCCATTAAATCTCACATAATATAGCATGGAGGGTATTTTGTAAACAACCAATTATTTTTAGAAATTATGCAATTCATGTTATTTCTAATACACCAAATCAAACCAAACTGTGGATAAAAAATAATTTATGCATAGCTAATGTCAGCATTACTAATACAGTCAAACTCTATAATTGTCATTCGCTATAACAACATTTCACTATAACGACCTGATTTTCTTCGGAATCGATTTTTCATTTATATTTTACTTCTCTATAACAACATTCTACCTATAACAGCAATGACATTCATTATACCGGTACACTTTTTATAAAATTACATCTCTATAACAGTCATACTCAAATATTGTGTAATAATATTTGTAAAAGTATATTATGTATAAAAAAATATCAAAATATTTATGATAATCATCATTAATGTCATGCACATAGTAAATTTCAAGTATGAATATCTAAAAGGAAAAAAATATTTCTCATAGTGATATGATTTAGACTTGAAATCAAAATCATATATTTTGTATCTACCGATCTTGTATAAATCTGATACTTCTTTACTTTAATTTTAAATGCATATATTCCTTAGATTCCAATTCTTTATCGGTATGATACAACTAGTCATGAATTTATTTGTAATTTATTAATCTTTTTAACTTTTAATTAATGAGATCTGAAAATCAATTGAGATTTTAAAATTAACAAGCATATTATTTTCGTTTATAGCATAAAAAGTACAGAAAAATAATTCTTTGCCTACTTTAGTTTATAACAACTAAATGAGATCTAAACATCAAATATCAGTATACATATATAACAACACCTTATTAAAGCGGTCATGAAATTCTCGGACAAACGATGTCATTATAGAAAGGTTTGACCGTACCAGCATTACTAATACACCTTATTCATCATTATTCTTATACACTCTACCAAACGATCACTTATAGTTTTTCCAACCTTTGTTTGGTCCTTTGGGTTCAGGTATTCACAATGTCTATAATTTTGTATGAAAAAAGGAACAACATAGGTTTTGATTGCTTAATTTCTTAAACGATTCCATTGGAATTAGGTGAACCTTTGAGAACCAATCAGCCTGAATAGCTAGAAAGCTAAAGAAAGAAGGAGCCTATGATTAAGCCAGACCAGACTAGTAAAAACAAATTCTAATTTGTGAACCCGAGGCAAATGTGATACTTAAATTTTGTTAACGACAGGTCAATATCCTGAAACAAGAATTAGAAAAGACCAGAGCTGCTTTACGTACTTCCAATAGCAAGTTGCAGCTGAAAGATGAGCTAGAGGCGACAGCGATCGCTGCCAGGGAGGCAGTTGAGAGATCTCTCCAACTTGCAGACAGAAGGGCGACTGAGCTACATAAGCAGATTGAGGAGCTAACAAGACAATTAGAAGTAGCAGAGAAAAAGGAGCGAATAAATCGCCGTAGATTGAGGCATGTATGTTGGCCATGGCGAGCTCTCAAAGTTCTGCAGTGCTAATAATACAACTGGTGTGCGAAATGTGACAAGGATGATTATACCAGAAATGCAAGCATTTCTCCATTAATATTTGATTGTCTCATTGTAAAGTCCCAAAAAAAAAAAAAAAAAAAAAAAAAAACCAAAACCAAACCACTCCCTCACGTTCCCCTTTTCCCTCAGTACATACACCTATAATAACACACCTCTTCCCCTTAAAAACCTCACCAATATTCCCCCATCCCCTAGTTTTAGGCACACATGACACACAACCCAAACATATGTCCATGCACTGCACACTTTGAAAAGGGCAGAAACTGAACGTAGAGAACACAAGAAATACAGAGAGCTGATATACACAAAAACACAGAGAGGAAAAAAATTTATAAGAGCAATTAAGGAGTCCCAAAAAGGTTTGGTTGAAAGATAAGTTGGAGTTGAGGTTTTTGTTCGTGGTTACGAAGCAACAAAGGTGAGTTTTCTCACTCAAAGTTCTTAGTAAAATCCTTTATTTTTAAGTTACAATACATGTTAGAATATAATCCGGTTATTGAAAGAATGAGCATGAAATTTATGATTGTTTAATAACTAGTTTGGATTGTGCAATTGTAATCTGTTATACTGGGCTATATTTGTTAGAATTGAATGAAATTTTACACAGTTATACATCTTTCTGTTACGGTCAGTTTGATACTTTACGGGGATAAATCCGACTTACGGTTTGAGAGTTATCGCTGTTTGAACATTCTGCCTCGGATCAACCGAAGTCTGGAAGGGCAGAATGTATAACGTAAAAACTGTACAAATAGGTAATGAATATGAAAGTTTGTGCTGAATAAAAGTTATAGATTATTGTGTCCTTGACAGTTTGAGACTTTACGGGGATAAATCTGACTTACGGTTTGAGAGTTATCGCTGTTTGAACATTCTGCCTCGGATCAACCGAAGTCTGAAAGGGCAGAATGTATAACGTAAAAACTGTACAAATAGATAAAGCATATGAAAGATTGTGCTGAATAAAAGTTATAGATTACTCTGTCCTCGACAGTTTGAGACTTTACGGGGATAAATCCGACTTACGGTTTGAGAGTTATAACCCTTACAAATGGAAAGGGCGAAATATTGGAGGAAGGAAATATTATTTGAGCCTTTTGAACATATGACATATTTAAACAACAAGTAAGTGCATTGGATCAGGTTGCACGTACCGCAACAAATAAGTGCATTGGATCGGGTTGCACGTACCGCAACAAATAAGTGCATTGGATCGGGTTGCACGTACCGCAACAAATAAGTGCATTGGATCGGGTTGCACGTACCGCAACAAATAAGTGCATTGGATCGGGTTGCACGTACCGCAACAAATACATAAATGCATTGGATCGGGTTGCACGTACCGCAACAAATAAGTGCATTGGATCGGGTTGCACGGACCGCAACAAATATATATATAAATGCATTGGATCGGGTTGCACGTACCGCAACAAATATATAAATGCACTGGATCGGGTTGCACGTACCGCAACAAATATATAAATGCCTTTGGATCGGGTTGCACGTACCGCAACAAATATATAAATGCACTGGATCGGGTTGCACGTACCGCAACAAATATATAAATGCACTGGATCGGGTTGCACGTACCGCAACAAATACATAAATGCACTGGATCGGGTTGCACGTACCGCAACAAATATATAAATGCACTGGATCGGGTTGCACGTACCGCAACAAATGTATAATATGTTATATGGGAAAAAGCAGGAGTACTGATTAAACTAAGTTGCTTTTTTTCTAAGACGAGTGGGGAGAAAATTTTGCACGTAAATATTTATTGATTTATTTGATAAAAGGGTTGTAATCTGTTTATTTCAACATGCTTATTATTTTCTTATAATGTGATTGTAATTAAAAATATTGTGAGGTTACTTTGGACTGTAAGGTGAGATTCTCACTCAGCCCCGGATGGTAGGGCTGACTCTTTTATTTAACATATTTCAGGAAGCCGCGATAGAGGAAAAGCTCCATAAGAGGTTTAGCGATCGTCCCGCAGCCTCATCGTACCACCAATCCATTATTTCGGATTTGGTGAAAGTTACTCTAGACTAAGTTTGTTTAAAGAATTAAGTTTTATTATCTCGGGGAATGGCCCACATGAGATTGTTCTTCGTAAACTTCAAATTGATTATTATTATATATATTATTTCCGCAAATACCTGTCTAATTTAGGAAGAAAATGAAGTAAATGGTTCGCCTGGAAAGGGATAGTTGTCCAGGTGCCATCACGTTCTAAAGAAAGACTTGAGAAAAGTCGGGGCGTGACAAGTTGGTATCAGAGCTAAACCAGGTTAAGAGATCTTAGGAACTTTCTTTGAGTTGGGTGTTTGAACGACTACTTATTGCGACGGTGTGCGCGCCACCTTAGTAATAAGTGAACGGAATAACATCCTAAACAGTTTCCCTTCTTTCATACTCTTCTCGTGCCTATCTTGAGTCTTTTTAAAGACTTGGTTCTCGTACTACCTCCTTCAAAAGATTATGGAAGGGGATTGTGCAACGGTAAACTGTAGAAGAAATCATTTCCCGATGTCACCATCGATGACTTGGGGGGAGTTCAGAGTCGCATTCATTGAAAAGTACATGCCTAACACCCGAAAAGATGCGCTCAGGTGTGAGTTTGAATAGTTGAAACAAGGAGACTGCAGTGTGCAAGAATACGATACCCAGTTCATGCGATTGTCGGCATACAACGCACACAGTATTCCTACGGAAATTGAGAAGGTCAAAATATTTGTTGAGAGTTTAAACTCGAACTTAACAGGGAAGGTAGTGGCATTAGCCCATGATCGGACTTACCTTCAGATCGTCGATATGGCAATAAGGGTAGAAGGTTTTGCTAAAGCAAAAAAAAAAAGAGTATTCGCAGAAGAGGTTTCAATCGTCGGGATCCTTTAATCAAAATCAAAACCAGAGGCAAGAAAGCAGTAGGGGTTCGTTAAAACCAAACCAGTCAGTAGGCCAGTCTCATTTCAGGCCCCAATGGCACAAATGGTTCAATCACCAAGCTAGCAATGTTCATGCCACCAACCCTAACACAAGGGGTGACAAACCGGTCTGTAAGGTTTGTCAAAAGAAACATTTCGGGGAATGCTGGATTTCACCGAAAGAGTGTTACAAATGTGGTGAACCAGACCACTATGCCAAGGATTGCAAGAAGAGAACCCAAACTCAATTTTCTCATGGGAGGTCAGAAGCAACCACAGCCGCCTACAAGGGAAATCAGGGAAACCAGTCCTGACAGGGTCAGGGAGGTCAACAGTCCAACAATTCTAATCGGCTCTACGCTTTGCTCCAGAGGAATGAGGCGGAGGCATCTAATGCGGTGGTCACATGTATTTTGCTGGTCTCGAGTATTCCTGCATTTGTATTATACGATCCCGGTTCTACATTTTCATGTGTCGATGGGTTTTGCTAAGAATTTACATGTAGAACCTTCCTGTTTAAGTGAACCTTTTGAGGTTATGACACCCGTAGGGGCCTTAGTTTGGGTCTCTCGAGTAGTTAAAAATTTCTCATTAGAAGTGAATGGCAGAGGAACAATAGTAAATCTAGTACTACTTGATATAGTAGATTTTGACATCATTTTGGGTATGGATTGGTTGTCAGCATGTTATGCCATGTTAGATTGCCGGTGAAAGATAGTGAAACTATATTTTCCCGGGGAACCAGAAGTTGTTATGAAGGGTAAGATTGGAATATCCTCACGTCAGCTTATTTCCCATCTTAGGGCTCAAAAGTTATTAAGAAGTCACAAAGTGGAGTACGCATATCTGGCTAATATAGTAGACACCCAAAAAGAATCCCCAGTGGTGCAAGATGTCCCTATTGTTCGAAATTTTCCGGAGGTTTTTCCTGAAGATCTTCCAGGCCTTCCTCCGGATAGAGAGTGAGTTCGCTATAGAGTTAATTCCGGGTACAAGACCTATTTCTATTCCTCCATATCGAATGGCCCCAGCTAAATTGAGAGAGTTAAAAGAACATTTGAAGGATCTTCTGGATAAAGGTTTTATAAGGCCTAGTGTTTCCCCCTGGGGTGCACCAGTCCTTTTTGTGAAGAAGAAAGATGGATCACTCCGAATGTGCATTGATTATCGACAACTCAATAAGGTCACGATCAAGAACCGATACCCATTACCAAGAATCGATGATCTTTTTGACCAACTTCAAGGAGCCAATTATTTTTCCAAGATTGATCTTCGTTCAGGATATCACCAGCTGAAAATAAATCCGGATGATATATCCAAAATAGCGTTTAGAACCCGATATGGTCATTATGAGTTCTTGGTCATGTCTTTCGGGTTAACCAATGCTCCAACAGCTTTTATGGATCTCATGAACAGAATCTTCAAACCATTCTTAGATTTGTTCGTGATTGTATTCATAGATGATATCCTAATTTACAGCAAGAGTGTTGAAGAACATGAAGAACATCTGAGGATAGTGCTTCAAACCTTGAAACAAGAGAGAATGTACGCTAAATTTTCAAAGTGTGAATTTTGGTTGGAAAAAGTAGCCTTCTTGTGCCATGTTGTGTCTAGGGATGGAATTATGGTAGACCCCCAAAAGATAGAGGCAGTGAAGAACTGGCCAAAACCTACCACTCCGACAGAAGTTAGGAGTTTCTTGGGTTTGGCTGGGTATTATAGAAGATTTGTAGAAGGCTTTTCTAGTCTTGTTGCTCCCTTGACCCGATTGACTCAAAAAGCGATTAAGTACCAGTGGTCAGATGCATGTGAAACAAGTTTTCAGAAACTGGAGGAGTTGTTGACTACTGCACCAGTCCTAACCTTACCATCGGGACAAGAAGGGTTCATAGTCTATTGTGATGCCTCTAGGGTTGGGTTAGGATGTGTCTTGATGCAATTTGGAAAAGTTATTGCATATGCATCTCGACAATTGAAGATACATGAGAAGAATTATCCAACTCATGACTTGGAATTGACCGCGGTAGTGTTTGCCTTACGAATATGGAGACACTATTTGTATGGGGTGCATGTAGATATATTTACAGATCATAAGAGTTTGCAGTACATAACCACGCAAAAGGATTTGAATCTCCGACAAAGAAGATGGTTAGAGTTACTTAAGGATTATGACCTTAGCATTCTTTACCATCCTGGAAAAGCTAACGTGGTGGCTGATGCACTCAGTAGGAGATCAATGGGCAGTTTGGCCCACTTGGCAGTACAAAAGAGATGTATTGTTCGTGCAGTACAAAAATTGGGGAACCTCGGGATTAGTTTAACTAAGGTCGGTGAAGGTAGGGTGGTGGTACGTGATACCTCGCAGTCTGCCTTAACTTCAGAAATAAAAGAGAGTCAGTTTGAGGATATGGAATTTGTTAGGTTTCGGGAGAGGATTCAACAAGGAAAACCTTCACAATTTACATTAGGAGGAAATGATGGTACCATTCGGTATAAGGGTAGGTTTATGTGTTCCTAAGGTAAGGGATCTAAGAAGAAGGATCTTAGATGAAGGTCACAATACCAGGTATTCCATTCATCCAAGATCAACGAAAATGTATCATGATCTCAAGGCAAATTACTGGTGGAAAGGAATGAAGAGAGATGTTGCAGAGTTTGTCGGAAAATGTCTTACGTGTCAACAGGTGAAAGCCGAACATCAAAAACCTGGCGCCCTACTTCAGGACATTGGCGTCCCTATGTGGAAATGGGAGGCGAATCATATGGATTTTGTGACCGGTCTACCAAAAACACGAGAAGGTTATGATTCTATATGGGTGATTGTAGATCGACTTACAAAGTCAGCCCATTTCCTACCAGTCAAGACTACATATCGGGCACCGCAAGATGCACAAATTTATTTGAAAGAAATAGTGAGGTTACACGGGATTCCATTGCAAATTATTTCAGATAGGGGTTCCCAGTTCACCTCACACTTTTGGCAAAGTTTCCAGCAGGGCCTCGGGACAAAGGTCAAGTTGAGTACGGCTTTCCATCGGCAAACCGACGGACAAGCTGAACGAACAATTCAAACATTGGAGGACATGCTGCGGTCTTGTGTGTTGGACTTCCAGGGCAACTGGTTGGACCATTTATGTCTAATTGAGTTCGCCTACAACAACATTTTTCATGCTAGTATACATATGGCTCCGTTCGAAGCATTGTATGGGCGAAAATGTAGATCTCCACTCGGGTGGTTCGAAGTGGGCGAAACACTACTGTTCGGACCCGAAGTCATTCAAGAAACAAACGATAAAGTTCAGATAATTCGGGAGCGGATCAAGATAGCTCATAGCCGCCATAAGTCTTATGCAGATCATCGCAAAAGAGATCTCGAATTTCAAGAAGGGGAGAAAGTGTTTTTAAAAGTCTCTCCAATGAAGGGAGTGATGCGATTTGGCAAGAAAGGAAAATTGAGCCCAAGGTTTATTGGACCATATGAGATCTTACGAAGAGTGGAAAATGTGGCTTACGAACTAGCCCTTCCACAAGAATTAGAAGCGGTGCATCCGGTGTTTCATGTGTCAATGTTACGAAAATACTTGCATGATCCAAGTCACGTCATCCAACCCCAAGAAATAGTCCTGAATGAAGAGCTTCAATATGAAGAAATGCCGGTAGAAATACTGGATAGACAGATTAAACGTCTTAGGAATAAATATATTGTATCTGTGAAGGTCCTATGGGGAAATCACTCCACAAAAGAAGCAACCTGGGAAGCCGAAGACGCGATGAAAATCAAATATCCTTTCCTGTTTGAGTAAGGTAATAAAATGTGTTTAGTTATGTTTCATGTGTGTGCAGTTTGTGTGTCTATGTGCATGTGTTACGACCTTATTCACATTCGAGGCCGAATGTTGTTTAAGGAGGGGAGAATGTAAAGTCTTGGAAATTATGTTTCATGTGTGTGCAGTTTGCATGTCTATGTGCATGTGTTACGACCTTATTCACATTCGAGGACGAATGTTGTTTAAGGAGGGGAGAATGTAAAGTCCCCAAAAAAAAAAAAAAAAAAAAAAACCAAAACCAAAACCAAACCACTCCCTCACGTTCCCCTTTTCCCTCAGTACATACACCTATAATAACACACCTCTTCCCCTTAAAAACCTCACCAATATTCCCCCATCCCCTAGTTTTAGGCACACATGACACACAACCCAAACATATGTCCATGCACTGCACACTTTGAAAAGGGCAGAAACTGAACGTAGAGAACACAAGAAATACAGAGAGCTGATATACATAAAAACACAGAGAGGAAAAAAATTTATAAGAGCAATTAAGGAGTCCCAAAAAGGTTTGGTTGAAAGATAAGTTGGAGTTGAGGTTTTTGTTCGTGGTTACGAAGCAACAAAGGTGAGTTTTCTCACTCAAAGTTCTTAGTAAAATCCTTTATTTTTAAGTTACAATACATGTTAGAATATAATCCGGTTATTGAAAGAATGAGCATGAAATTTATGATTGTTTAATAACTAGTTTGGATTGTGCAATTGTATTCTGTTATACTGGGCTATATTTGTTAGAATTGGATGAAATTTTACAGAGTTATACATCTTTCTGTTACGGTCAGTTTGAGACTTTACGGGGATAAATCCGACTTACGGTTTGAGAGTTATAGCTGTTTGAACATTCTGCCTCGGATCAACCGAAGTCTGGAAGGGCAGAATGTATAACGTAAAAACTGTACAAATCGGTAATGAATATGAAAGTTTGTGCTGAATAAAAGTTATAGATTATTGTGTCCTTGACAGTTTGAGACTTTACGGGGATAAATCTGACTTACGGTTTGAGAGTTATCTCTGTTTGAACATTCTGCCTCGGATCAACCGAAGTCTGAAAGGGCAGAATGTATAACGTAAAAACTGTACAAATAGGTAAAGCATATGAAAGATTGTGCTGAATAAAAGTTATAGATTACTCTGTCCTCGACAGTTTGAGACTTTACGGGGATAAATCCGACTTACGGTTTGAGAGTTATAACCCTTACAAATGGAAAGGGCGAAATATTGAAGGAAGGAAATATTATTTGAGCCTTTTGAACATATGACATATTTAAACAACAAGTAAGTGCATTGGATCGGGTTGCACGTACCGCAACAAATAAGTGCATTGGATCGGGTTGCACGTACCGCAACAAATAAGTGCATTGGATCGGGTTGCACGTACCGCAACAAATAAGTGCATTGGATCGGGTTGCACGTACCGCAACAAATAAGTGCATTGGATCGGGTTGCACGTACCGCAACAAATACATAAATGCATTGGATCGGGTTGCACGGACCGCAACAAATATATATAAATGCATTGGATCGGGTTGCACGTACCGCAACAAATATATAAATGCACTGGATCGGGTTGCACGTACCGCAACAAATGTTGTGAGGTTACTTTGGACTGTAAGGTGAGATTCCCACTCAGCCCCGGATGGTAGGGCTGACTCTTTTATTTAACATATTTCAGGAAGCCGCGATAGAGGAAAAGCTCCGCAAGAGGTTTTGCGATCGTCCCACAGCCTCATCGTACCACCAATCCATTATTTCGGATTTGGTGAAAGTTACTCTAGACTAAGTTTGTTTAAAGAATTAAGTTTTATTATCTCGGGGAATGCCCCACATGAGATTGTTCTTCGTAAACTTCAAATTGATTATTATTATATATATTATTTCCGCAAATACCTGTCTAATTTAGGAAGAAAATGAAGTAAATGGTTCGCCTGGAAAGGGATAGTTGTGCAGGTGTCATCACGTCCTAAAGAAAGATTTGAGAAAAGTCGGGGCGTGACACTCATTCTCTCCTCCAAGCCAAAGAAAAAAGTTTTCTTTCTTCTTAATTTCAAAAAGAAAAACTATTAGCCTTTATTTAGATGTTGTACGAGAATTTCTGCTTCCATCCAATTCTATTAAGCTCTCCCCCTTGTCTTGGGACCTTCGCACATAAATGAACACTCGATGATCTATGAACTTATGGGTGTCAGTTTTGCTTATCCCATCGAAAATTGATAGCTTTCACAAAGAACAATAGTGAAGGAGACTGCTACAGTTGAATAGTTCTGTTTTTGAATGGTTGTTTCATGAGAAAAGTCCAGTTTAATTTCCACTAGAACATAGATATAAACAGAGGGAAAGATAATCAAAGTACTTCATAGCTAAGCCTGCTTTTTGGAAAGGAAGTATAAGTGTTTTCATACATACATAATGGAACATAACTAGGACAACTGAAACATAGATATATCAAACTGTATATACTTGATGAAATTAACAGCATAATGGAAGTGCTGGCAACTTCTAGTTGCAAGTTGCCATCAAAAGAACTATTGAAAAACACAATCTAGTTGAAAAGCTGTCCAGCCATTCTTCTCATCAAGCCATTTACCTGCAAAAGAACCAAAACAGAAAACCAAAGAATTAGGGCATGTATTGCTTGAATTGTATTAGTTCATCCCCCAGAGAATGAAGTTCAAGTAAATTCAACTGAATACTTGGAAGTCCTTTAAGTCATCCAACATCGTTCTTGAATAATCAAGTGAAATTTCTAAATCTTCATATCCTTTTCTTGCTTTCCCGCAACTCAAAATGTTTTTGCTTTTTCTTTTTCTTTTTTTGAGAGGGGTTAAAGTGCATGGAGAAAATTAATGTCAAATGCAGATCAAAACACACACCAGATAAAAAACAAACCATAGAGAGACTTTGACAAGTTTATCCAAGTAGCAATGTCTTTTTACCTAAGTAGCAATGTTTTTTTCCCACATATGTACAATTTTTCTTCTTAAGCTATGGACGCTCAAGAAAATTAAAGTACATTGCAGTAATGACTGGAGTTCACAAATTTAACTGTAACACATTGGACATCAAGAGATATTGAAGTAAAGATTAGTGAAAATACCTCCTTTGCTGAGAGACCAACTTCTTGCAAATCTTCAAGCTGAGCAACAGTCAATAAAACAAATCAATATTATCAATATAATCATTATTATCCTTTTCTCCGTGTTGCAAAACCATGAATTATGTTCCAAGGTCTTACCCTCTTAAAAGGTTCTGGTGATTCTTCACGAAGTTCAAGAATGTAAGTTGCTCTCTTTTCTCCAATGCCCTGTGTGAAATGTGATATTGACTTTAAACCATTATGTGCAATGCTAGGGCTTGATAAAGAATAGTATCGGAATGCGGGCTTACCTGGATCCTTGTTAACTCTTCCCTGTAATCACAAATGAGAGAAAGAAGAATGTTAAAATTAGCCAATGGATACACCACATAGAATAAACAAATATATTGGCATCCAATTATCAAACAGCCGCCCCTCTTTATACTTGGGGCACATCCTTCCATAATCGCAGCACCAAAGCAGATTATAAGACTAGTTCTGGCTAAAGTCTTACCCCGAGAATCAAAAAAGGAACTGTGGGAACTTGTAGTTTTCTGCTTAAGATAACATAACATTAAGGTTGCAACTTTTAAAACTTGCAGTTTTTACCGCTTAGATAATGCTTTATAACTAAAAAAGAAGCTGTTGCAGAAAAGGTGAAAACTGGCCAGCAAAAAGTAGCTTCACAAGTAAATATCAAGATTGCTACTTAACTTGTCTTTGCTACTTAAGGTAACATAACATGAAAGTTTCTGCCTTTAAAAACTTGCAATTTTCTGCTTTACAACTTTAAAAGAAGATGTTGCAAAAAAACTGAAAGCTGGACAGGGAAATATAGCTTGAAAAGTATATATCAAGTTAGCCTTATTGTATTTTGGAAGGAATTAAAAAAAATGATGATAAGGAAAATCTTAGTCCGCATAAACTTGACAATCAATATCCAAAGGAAAAAGACGATATGTAAAGAGGAGAGCCGATTACATGAGAAATTGTTCACTTACTTGCTTGCAGTATTTAAGAAATTCAGATATTCTTGGACGAGGCAATTCTGCACAATGAAAAGGTGATTGAATGAGTTGAAAGTAGCATTAAACAACAAAATGCTTAAAAAAGTAAATCACTACCTTTACTCCAGAACTGCGGGTATGAAATCTCTCCCAAGGACTAGTATACTTGACAATCTCCAAAGTTCTCTCACCAGTTTCAGTTTTTGGGGTTTTAGGTTCTATGATATCACAACTTCCAAGGCTTCCTTGAGATGCATCCGATTGCTTTGGCATCAGTATATGCAAAGGAGTTGAAGCCTCCAACAACCGTAAATTATTTGTTATTTCTCTAAGTCTTGCACTTAGTGGTGGTGATCCGACTTTGTCTATGTTCACGTGTTCATTTTTATTCTCTACACCAACAGTACCTGCAAGGTTATAGCATATGTGAAAAGAAATAAAAGAAAATGAAAGTTAATATCAAACATAGTATCCAACTTGTGACACAACCTACCATCATCTGGAAAAGAAATTATTTCTTTGATATCACAATGAACTTCGGGAGTAACTTCTAAATCCTTTGCTTTATTTGGTGGAGAGGCATCCTGAGATGCAAAGATAATTCTCAGTACATAGATAACTCTAATTCGATAAAGTGCATCAGTTGCACCTTGCAGAAAATGTTGAACTAATGATTACTGTACAACCAAATTTAAGTTGTCTTGCCTTTTCCATGTTTTTACAAGAGATTGTTTCCTTGAAAGCACTTGGGATTTCCTGAAACTACTACATTAGTTAAGCCCGTGCATAGCCCTCAACAAAAGAGCAAAATATAAAAGGAACAGAAATGCATTCACAAAATTTATGAACACTAACAGTTTCTGCTGATAATATCAAGGCTCCAGAGCTATCTGAATTGGACTTGTCTTGAGATGTCTAGCAATACATAACACCTTAAGTTCCACGTGGCATAAACTAAACAATGAATGATATGTTAACATCTTTAGTCAACCAATGCGTCCACTGATAAAGTTGTGTACCTTTTTATGGAAGGAAGAGGTGATGGTTGAAGCATTCTCTGAAAACGGCTTAAACTTTGTAGCTGAGGTGACATCATCCTATGAATCAATAACATGTTAAGGTACAAAACAATGACACATTAAAGTGCTATATAGACAACTGTCAATTGCTAAAAGCGACATTCCAAAAGCAAAGGAGAAAGACTGTGCAGAAGAAGTTTATATTTCACACCCTAAAACATAGAGGTACGAACCAGATGAGTTGACAACTAAAGTAGCAGACTTGTAGTAAACTATTTTTTTTAAAACAGTTAATCGCTGAGGTGACATCATCCTATGAATCAATAACATGTTAAGGTACAAAACAATGACACATTAAAGTGCTATATAGACAACTGTCAATTGCTAAAAGCGACATTCCAAAAGCAAAGGAGAAAGACTGTGCAGAAGAAGTTTATATTTCACACCCTAAAACATAGAGGTACGAACCAGATGAGTTGACAACTAAAGTAGCAGACTTGTAGTAAACTATTTTTTTTAAAACAGTTAATCGCTGAGGTGACATCATCCTATGAATCAATAACATGTTAAGATACAAAACAATGACACATTAAAGTGCTATATAGACAACTGTCAATTGCTAAAAGCGACATTCCAAAAGCAAAGGAGAAAGACTGTGCAGAAGAAGTTTATATTTCACACCCTAAAACATAGAGGTACGAACCAGATGAGTTGACAACTAAAGTAGCAGACTTGTAGTAAACTATTTTTTTTAAAACAGTTAATCCACCCAATTATACAGGAATCAGAACCAAAAAGGACAAAACTGTCTGGAAAAAAAAAGCAACAGATGCATAGTACCTGCTTAGAGATGGTAGCTTTTCTCTCACTGAATAATTTCCTTCAATGAAAGCACAGAAGCAAATGTTTCAGTACACATCAGTCAGTAAGCAATATATGCTAGTTCATTATATGATATGCCATGTAGCAATACCTTCCTGTTAATTTGCAAGCAGAGTTGTTCTTTTTCCCAGACAACGGGGTACCCATTAGTCGTACTTGTTGATTAGTGTGCTTTTTACTTTTCATTGCAGAGCTTGTCAATATCGGGCCAGCGCTTTGACATGATCGTGAAGCCAAACTTACTACATAAAGAGTATCTTGGCAAAGAATTGGATTCTATAACAAAACAAAGGGAAGGGTGAGTAAAGGAATCTTCCAAAGCGACTTTTGAATTAACACAGACTATCAACCATGTAAGAATGAGAAGTCATTACCAAGCAGGTAAGCAACACAACATGATTGGAGCCTCCAAGAGATTCCTGTAGCATCCGAGTGAGTTTGCCTTCTCGATAAGGCACACGCTTTTCATTTGTGTTCAAAGCGTACACCACATTCATAATGGCATACAAAGACTTGTTTATTCTAGTACTTTCAGTAAGCGTGATTCCATCTTTGCTACTTCTTCTGGAATCCTCATAGCCTGAGAGCAAAACAATACAATGAAGATAACTAAAACACAATTATTGAGCATAGGAGAATATCACTACAATTTTTGGAGGTTTAGGACTATAGCTAACCTGCCAAATCCACAAAGTTCATCACATTGGGACATTTACTACCCTGGATGTCATCAGTAGATGCTATATGTACCATTAAACCTTTGTGACTCCTTTTGGGCATCTGAAGTGGTGTCTTCTGTACTGAATAGCATGGTGCAGACCAACATGCACTTAGATCATGAAAGTGTGAAATGGAATCCACAGCAGCCTGGTAAAAGTAAAGAAGAGAGCGATTTTAACCATAACAATGTGCAATTTGTCAATATTTTACTCCCACAATGGGATTAAATTACTTTAACTTGCCTTAGACAGTCCTTTGAGCTTTATTTTTCCTTGAGAATCTTCAAGAACTTGAACTTCAGGATGATTAGGATCCAAAAGATCATAGACATGATCCTGGAAAATCTCATAAAATGAAACGAAGACCGCTTTCTTCGCATCCTTTGTTTGCGAAAGGATCTCAGCTATTGCCAATGCTGCCAAACCTTGTTTGTCCACAGAACCCTACAACATACAGAAACAACATCCTCAGTTTCAAAGTAATGGAAAGTTATTATTAGAGACGCATAGAAGAAAGAGATATGTGGAAAAAGAACCCACTTATTGGGTAAATACACAGAAGACAGACCTGGATTGTGTGGGTTTTTCCACTGCCTCTTGCCCCATATGCAATAATGGATGCATTTCGACCGCTGAGAACTTCTGATATCAGTGGTGTTACCTCTTTTGAGAATACTACAGCATTATCCTCATCTTGTTGATAACAATTATCTAATTCATATACATCTTTACGTCTGCAAAAAACTAGAAAATCTCAGAATTTCCCCCCCCGACAAAAAATATGGATGCCTAATATCATTAACCCAAAGAAAACCAAGCTCAATTCAATGTCACAAGCAACAAAGGTGATGTACAAATTCATTAACAAATGGGTGTCCTAACAAATTGCCCAAGATATCATAGAATCTCACATGGTTAGGACTAGAACAGGACCTAACAACCCAATGGCTAACATGCAATCAAATCTATGGGCGGGTCTAACCTATTGGCAGTGGATTCCTTGGCTTGAAACACTAACGCTTAAATTTTTAACCCGATTTCGGCTGGTATCATCTTGAAAGAAAATTAAGAACAAACTAATATCGGTTAACACCGCAATAATCAGGGATACTTTAAGCCAACATAATCTGGAAACAATAAATTGTCAAAGCAATTTAAAATTAAAGAGTAAAAAATTGTTCCTCAAGAACACATTATTACCTGCTCCCTTCATCGCCGAATGAGATGGTAACTTTTCCAGACGAATCGGAATGGCTCTCTTTGGGCCGGCACACAGTGACCCACTGCTTCGAATCTCGGTCAGATAATTCATTCTCTTGTTCTGTAAATCCTCGAATTTTCCCAAAAATTCGTACTCTGCACGAGATTCTTGGGCCGGCGTGGCGATTTGAATCGGGCGTCGACAAATCCATGGAAGAAAATTTACAATTTGAATTAGCGACTGGTAGTGATGTATTATATTGTGTACACAAATAGCCGTTAGGGTTTAATTTTCAAATTCAATTCTTCGTTTGTCCTCTCTGGCGCTCCTCTGGACGCTTTATTATATTTCATAAATCCCCAGTTTTTACCGCTTATTGAGATTAATAATGCGTACTATAATTGAATGAGTTAATATATTTTACGTAATTAACTTAACTACTTAATAAACGATTGAATATCTGCTATTTTTTTCTAAATTTAAACTAAAACTGCTTAATAAGAATCGTTATCATGTGATCGGGTGCTCAATTGAAATAAGTCATATTTTGAGCGTGCAAATTAAATTTACTGAATGTCGATTACTCTCCCTATGATTTTATATATGTCATGATATTTATATGACTATAGTGTATGTTATTAAAGATAAAAATGAAAACCGTAACTAAAAATAAATTTAAATATAAAACTTATACTTTTTTGAATCAACTAAAAAAATATCGTATAAAATTAAATAAAGAAAATAATTTCTATACTATATGTTATAATTCTAAAGTATCGTATAAATCAAAACAAGGGAGAGGGAAACTCACATTTATAGGTGAAAATTTTATAGTTTTGTTATTTTTTATTCATTGGAGACTGGGGTCGATTGCAGTTTTTTTAGATACATTTTCTACTATGTTTTATCTAATTCTTTGTGTAGTGCAGTATTTGACGTTGCGTTTTATGAGATTTGACAGGATTTTTCTAATTATGTTTTTACTAAATAAAAATTTCACAATTCCATAAAATCTAGGCTAAAGTTTGTTAAATATTTGAGGAGGTCAAAAGTGTTCACTTCTAGCAAAATTAGAAGATCAAAACAGCTCGAGTATATTTATGGGACCATTTTAAACTTATTCCCAAACATAAGGGTTCACTATTGACATTTTCTGGATACGTAACGTTGGGCCGATTCGGGTTTCCAGCATATATCAAAAGTCCAATCCATGAAATTCAGAGAGGAGTTCCTGTCCAATAGGGCTGGCAATTTCACCCTAACCCGATGGATATCCATCCACCCGACTCGATTATACGGACGAAAACCCGACAAAACATGGATTTTAATCGGGTGACGGATGGATCGGGTGATGGATCGGGTCGGATTCGGGTGGACATACATCCAACCCATCACCCGACCCACCACCCGAACCCACCCACCCACCCGTTATACTTTAATAGTCCAGCAGTCCAGTGTACATCCCAATTGTCTTTTACTGATGATAACGTTAAAACTTTCGAAATATTAGAGGTTATTTTGATATTGAAATGGTATTTTGTCCTTTAATCCCTTGGTTCGTAGTGCCCTTTCTTTTTCCATTTTCTTGAATTTGTAACTTAAAACTTGACCAACAAATAATTATATTTCCATGGCTAGCTAATTCTTGAGAAGAAACTTCATTCTAGACACAGAGACTTCCCAACTAAAACTTACTAGTTATGATTAATTATTTACATATATGGATGCAAATTAGCATGAGTTAATAGTGATTTTTAATTGTTTAATGTCCAAAGTTTAACAGGTTGGTTGAGTGATATAACACTTCCGACTTTGTTATGTACTCGCTTTTTAGTGTATTAGTTAACTTATGGCATGCAAGTGTAAAATTCATAGGGTATATAAGTAGAGCATGTTTTTAAGAAACTCTGGTTAGAGGACTAATTATGTCTTTGTCAATTGTTGCAGAATTTTACAACCGCGAAGCACCGGCTCCACCCGATTCACCCGTGGATGATGGGTGGATTGGATGTGGATTAAAAAAAATAGGGTGATGGATGGGTCGGGTGGTGGATGGATCGTTGGCGGGTGGAGGCGGATTGAGCTCCACCCGATCCACCTCCGATCCATTGCCAGCCCTACTGTCCAAGGGTCAATCCTTCTCTCTTTTCTTTTTCTACAGTACTTTTAGGACAATTCGTACCCCCTGTTTTGACTTTTGAGTGATCTTCAATTTAATCTTTTAAATTACAAATCTTTAATTTTCGCTCATTGATAAAAAAGTTATCGAATATATTTTTGATATTAAAATAAATTTAGATCTATAATCTAATTTCATAAGGTAAGATTTTAATAAAAATTATACTTATTCGTGTAAAAATACATAAAAATTATATTTTATGATTTTTATCCAACATAATTTCTATAAAAAATTATTTTTTTAAATAGTACTGTGTCTATATCGGACAAAATATAATTTCTAAGTATTTTTTTTTCCGAATAGGTATAGATTCTATCGAAATGTTATCTTGGGAAATTATAAATCTTATCTTTAAAATTACTTTTTTACTCTTTTGGAATTGAATTCAGTATTTAAAATTTTGTAAACCAGCAAATAAGAGGTACACAAATAGTTATTCAATGAAAAATAGGGGACAAAAATTAAAGACCAGCGGGATCAGCCCTTTTGAAGGGAAAATTGTGCAATTTTTTGCTACTTTTCTCGTCTTTTCTCTTTTGTAATTCCAAACAATTTCGTGAAAATATTGTGAAAAAGGAGGGGAAAACAAGAGTGTGATGTGGATGCTCTGAAGAAGTGTTTGAAATGTGAGTCATGTTGACGCCTTTAGGTCATCTTGCTCTATCAACAACCCTAATTCTTCTTCTGAATATCCCCCAAAACTCAGCTCCTATTCGAGTTTACTTTTTAGTTGCAATAAGGAATCATTAGTGATGCTCTATTGGAAACGGTTTTTCTTTGTCATTGATAAAGTTGGTCAAGTTGCAAACTTTAATGCAATAAGATTGGTTTTCTATGAAAATATTACTTCATCCGGATCAAAAAGCGTGTCCACTTTACCTTTATTTTTTTGTTCAAAAAGAGTGTCTATAGAGCAAATCAATTAAGTGTTAAGTGACCAACTCTCAATACATATTTAAAGAAGGGTAATTTCCAAGAGTTAGTATTTTCTTAAGGGGGTGCAAATGGCTAAGTCCACTCTTTTTGATCCGGAGGTAGTATTGAGTTTTTCTGATTGTGTTGGGCAAATAGTGAAATGGGTTTGGTTGAAGAGTCTTTCAATTCAAATTGCTGCTTTAAATGTTGTGTCCATGGATGGAGCAGACGTGAAAGTATTTGTTCTTCTAGACATAATGGTTAGTTTATTTCGTACAGATCGATGCCTTAGGTTTCTACTGGGGTAAAAGAGACTTTTTTGTGTTTTGGGATGCTGAGAACCGAGTCTTAGTTGTAATCCTTGGCTTTTGGTGGAGCCAAGAATTCTAATAAGGGGATTCAAAAGAATGCAAACTTTGACAGTGTTGTTAATGCACTTATCCATTTTGATTCAACGTATACACACAAAAGAATTTGTTTTTACCCCATTTGCTCAGTGTAACTTTTCAACGAAGGGGATTCAATTGATAGCACTTTAGTACACATGGCTACACCTCTGTCTGCCATCAGTTATTGGTCTAGGACATGAACGATTTTATAAGGCTCTAGTATGAGTTTCTTACGAGATTTACCTTTTAGAAAGGAAAAAAAACAATATTTTAGAGGGTTGATTGGGAAATTAGAAGTCTTAGTGGATACAAAAGTGGAGGGTTGCAATTGATTTGTTTGCTCATAGATACTGTTAAGTATCCAGAGTTACATTACCATCCTGTTGATTTGGTTTATCCGAGAATCATTGCTTTCCGAGTACCTGGATTCCTAGTATAAAGCTAAAATTATGGTTCTTACTGTGAATGAAAAGCCAGTAAAAAAATTGTGCAATTGTGCTTGAAATGTTTGATGTTGGGAGGTGTGTGGTTTACAAAGTAATGCTTGCTCGATCCTTATCCACAATAGGTAATTCGATCAATGTCTTTTGTATGCTCACATTTAACGTGATCAAACTTTCATCACAAGCTTGTGGCTTAGACTAATGATTAGAAATTAGACCACTTGCTAGTTATCTGATGTCTAGGTATCCACATAAAATTACTTAAATAGATACTAGTGGTTTAGATGCACTAATAATTTTTGCCAACTTGGGTGGGGAGTTCCTGATGACTGTCAGATAAGTTCAATGATTGCTACAGGTTTAGTCTTTGATGGCTTTCTTCCTTAGTTATAGTTGTTGGTTACAAAGGTGCAGGAAACAAAAATTACAAGTAACTGCAAAGTAATACAAGAACTGAAAATTAGAATTCAACAACAAAACTGAAATTACAATTATGTTGAACAAGAAAACTGGAAACTGTTTTGTGTATGCTGAGTCGAGTGTTGCACTCTGTCTTTAAGACAATATCGCCCCGTATGTATCCTTTATACGTCCTGGACAATTGTCTCCCAAGATAAAACAGCAATGGAACAATTGAGCAAAGGAAACTCAAGTGCTACCGTGAAGAATTTTGAGTAATGAAATGATGCTTGGAAGTTGTATGAAGAACTGAAATCTGTTTGTGTTTATCTATTTTCGTGTACCTCAACAATGGTGACAATGGGGTCTTTATATAGTAGAAGGAGGGGCTGATGAACTGCCTCCATAAGTGCCATTATTGGCCAAGTAATGGTCATTATGGAGGTAATAATACCACCAAAATAAATGGTGAAGATGTGCAACGGATTGGCTATTTAGGAGGAGTAATTCAGCCAAAATAAATGGCTGAATTGAGTGTTGTTGACGTTTCTGATCTGATCTCTCTGCCCAATTCTGACTTTCTGGAAACTTCAGGGACCAACCAAACTGTACATATGAAAGAATTCTGGTCCAAATTGTACATATGAAACTTCAGGGATCAAACTGTACATCTGGCAAAGTTCTCTGGTCCCGTGAGCCCAGAACCGGACGGGCGGGTGGTGGCGGCGCGCGTGTGGGCTTTCCTCGAACCGAAGCACATCTAGGTCCTCCCACCTTTAAACACATGGGATACCCCTTGGGGTCCCAAACCCCAAACCAATTTTGAGTCTTATAAACAAAACAATTCTTTCTTCCTCCACCGATGAGGGAGAATTGATCCCAAACCACACTTTTCCATGCTTCAAACACCTCACTTCGTGGACCAATATCTCTTTCATTTCTCAACGAAATTTGACGATTCTTGGCCCTACGGTTATCTACGTACTTAGTAGATCATGCACGTGTGAAGAACCAGATTCTCCAACATTCATAACACTCGTGTTTAAGCCGTCAAAGTTGGTCGGACGCAACTCCCGCCAAAGACAAATTTCCAACAATAGTCAGTGTCCTGTATCACATGGACTTGGGTGTGAGATGCATGCATCTTTGTTGGATTTATGGATATTTAAGGGCAAATTTGGGGACAACAAATGTTGCTTTTTTTTTTTTTACTTTCAAGTGGGTACATTGTTGAGGACCTGAACAAATAGTATCCCTTGACAACACTTTGAGCTTTTAGATGAGATGGTCCTGAGCTCGAGTCTTACCACCATCCATGGACCAAATACTTCACATGGTTAGTCAAATGAATAGAATTGGGCCCTGTTATGAGGGCATGTCGTTGACCTAAATAAATATATAAAAGTTCCCTTTGTAGTAATTCCCCGTCCAGTGATATAACACAGTAACTGGCGTGTATATACCAGATGAGGAAGTGTCCATATCTACAGGCGTTGCATGTCTCACAAGGTTAATTTGTCTTCAGCAGAATTCCATAAATCATAGATCTGGCAGGTAGTTGGAGACTTGTTGAAGTCCCATATCTGAATCACCACTAGTGTCTAGTAAATTTCTCAAATACAAGTGCATAGGAAGTAATGATATATGGAGCAAAAATGAGAAACAGACTTAAAAGTATCACAAAAAAAATCCCCAATTGGCATGGAGTTGTTTGCTACTTAAGCTCACTTACTGCCAAAACTTAGTTTTTTGCTAGCTTTGTTATGTCCAGTATTTTTCTTGGTTTCTTCCTAAGCAGACTGCAATCTTTCTGGACGTTCAACTGCCAGGGTTTACTGGTTTTCTTTGACTTTGTATGGTTTTTCTTTATTTCCTTTTGGATAGCTGCCACCAGTGTCATTAAAGCTATTGATGTAGGAACGTTTGTGTATTTGCTAAAACTGTATATACTTGTATGTGAGTGTAATTTACACGTAGATCTCCTTCATGTTGCAACTGATTTCGGTTTATGCCCTTCAATCTAAAAAATTGATGGCAATATAAAATTGACAAGTGACCAAGCATATTTAAGAAAATGATCTTCATGTACCGGAGTACTTGGGTAATTTTTTTTTTTTCTTCGAACTTTTACCTTCCCTTTGCAGTTGTAGAGGACCTCAGGTAAGCAAGTTGAATGAAAATTGGTGGACTGAATCGCTGTATTTTGCTGTTAGAAGTAATAAAGCCACAAAGAAGATCCAAGTATAAGTCACTGCCTTGTTTGTATCATTTCACAATTAATTAAGGATATAGTTTTCCCATCTTTGCAATTTCTTCAGCTTTAACCTGTTTTCAAATACTCTCAGTGATTCCAGAAAATTGTAGTTAGTGATAAGTAGCAAGAGAGAAATAACGAGGAAAACAAGTATTGGTGGATGGGCAGTTGAAGAATATATTGGCTGTTTTTAGCTTGTACATGCGATTATTTCCTGTCGCAATATGAAGAACTGAGTAATTTAAAGTTCCAGGTTCAAATTTGATGACAAAAATTTTTCCGCAAATGTGAAAAAGGGTCATTTACAAAAGTATATGTGTCTATCAAGTGCCTCTGTTCCTTGAGAAGATACCATAAAACTGGTCTTAATTTTCTTCTGGAAGATGCAGAAACTTTGATTTTAATCAAATGAACTCAAAAAGCAAGTAGATTGATCCTTGAAAAAATATATCGTGTACAAGAACAAATGTGATATCCAGAGTTGCAACAACTATAGGGGTATTAAGTTGCTAAGCCACACTATGAAAGTTTGAGAAAGGGTCGTGGAGACGAGGGTGAGAAAAGGTGTGTCTATTTCCGATAACCAGTTTGGATTCATGCCGGAGTGTTCGACTACAGAAGTCATTCATCTTATTAGGAGGTTGGTGGAGTAGTATAGGGAGAGGAAGAGAGACTTACATATGATTTTCATCGACCTCGAGAAGGCATACGACAAAGTCCCTAGGGAAGTTCTATGGAGTTGTTTGGAGGTTAGAGGTGTACTTGTGGCGTACACTAGGGAGATCAAGGATATGTATGATTGAGCCAAGACCAGGGTACGGACAGTAGGAGGGAATTCAGAGCTCTTCCTAGTGACGATGGGGTTGCACCAAAGATTAGCTCTTAGTCCATTCTTACTTGTCTTGGTGATGGATGGCCTGACGCGACAAATCCAAGGGGAGGTGTCATGGTGTATGTTATTCGCAGACGACATAGTCCTGATTGATGAGACTCACAATAGAGTGAATGCTAAACTGGAGGTTTGGAGACAGACTCTGGAGTCTAAAAGGTTCAGGTTGAGTAGGACCAAGACATAATATTTGGAGTGTAAGTTCAGTAATGGGAGCGACCTTGAGACAGGCGTGAAGGTGAGGCTTGGTACTCAGGTTATTCCGAAGAAATGAAGCTTCAAGTACCTCGGATCTATTATCCAAGGGAATTGAGAGATTGATGACGATGTCACACATCTTATTGGGGCAGGGTGGATGAAATGGAGGCTCTCATCTGAAGTCTTGTGCGATAAAAAGGTGCCACAAAAACTGAAAGGTAAGTTCTATAGGGTGGTGGTTAGACCGACTATGTTGTATGAGCGGAGTGTTACAGTCGCACATCCAAAAGATAAAAGTCGCGGAGATGAGGATGCTGAGATGAACGTGTGGACATACAAGGAGGGATAGGATTAGAAATGATGATATCCAGGACAAAGTGGGAGTGGCCTCGGTGGAGGATAAGATGCGGGAAGCGAGGTTGAGATGGTTCGGGCATGTGCAGATGAGATACACAAATGCCCTAGTGCGGAGGTGTGAGAGGTTGGCTATGGACGGGTTCATGAGGGGTAGAGGTAAGCCAAAGAAGTATTGGGGAGAGGTAATTAGATGGGATATGGCATAGGTGCAACTTACCGAGGACATGACCTTAGATAGGGGTTGTGGAGGACACGAATTAGGGTAGAAGGGTAGTAGGTAGTCGAGCGTAGCCTTATTTACGCTTACAAACTGATAGTTGTAGTGTTATTATTGTAGACTCACTTAGACTATCATACTAGTAGGCGCAGTAGTACTTTATAGTAGCATTTGGTTCTACTTCTATGTGTTCTTTAATGTACTTTATTTATCTTATGTATCTGCATTAGTTACTGATTCTTTTTCAGAATGCACTAGCATGACTTATTTTCTTGTTTTGCTTGGGCTTATGCTTTGTCTTTAGCCGAGGGTCTCTCTGAAACAGCCGCTCTACCTATCAAGGTAGAGGTAAGGTCTACGTACACTCTATACTTCCCAGACCCCACGTTGTGGGACTCCACTGAGTATGTTGTTGTAGTAGTTGTATCATATTTCACTTCTGGATTCGTTTTCCTTGCTTGGAGTAAAGAGAAGAAATATAAAATATGCCATCAGGGGTGGAAGGGAGCTATGGGGACCAACTTATTTTTTCCTTCTCTTTCACGTCCTTTAGGTTTTAAATAGATAGAAAAAAATGGCACAATGTCCTCGATTGCATATAAAATATGTGTTATGCTTAATTGTCGTGTTTGTTCGACAGAGTAATGAATCACGAGTAGTCCAAGTCAAACCTTGACATTGAAGAATCCAAGCTTGAGAACCAACACCTCAACAAACTTGACCAAGATAAAACTTATTTGTACTCAATATTTTATATTAAATAAATAAATACAAGATATTTGTCTTGCACGTAAATTTTTATTATTTAATTATAGTTAAGTAATATGTATTCTAGTTACAATAATTAATTATTTAATTTGATGTAAACATCACTCCTCGCATATATTTCCGTTTTGACAAGCACTCCTCCATTTGTGCCTGTTGCCTCCTAATGGCTTACAGCGTCATAAATTCATCCTCCACTTACATTGACCTTCTTAATTCCTAAATAAAGGGGAGCTGTGGGGTTCTTTTGTGGGGTGGGGGAAGAGTCGGCAAACTCTATACAGAAATTGTCAAACTTTAATAAATTGCTAAAATGTCCAAGTGTTATGCTTACTAGTAGGTTGCAAAATAATATTTTTAAGTACAAGTTACATGCTTTATACCCTGCATAATTATTTATTCTCACTTCTCATTACTTGTTTTCACATCTGTTTTGTCCACATCCCTAAATGTAGCAATTGAGATTCTTGTGTGTCATTTATCACATAAATTTATTAAGAGATTAATTCAGGATTTAAAATCAGTGGGTTCAGAATGAACGCAACTCTATTATATGTATACATAGTTTGAGTCAGAAAGCCCGCTTCTGCCTACGAGTTTATACATAGTTAACTGCAGTATACTCATTCCAAGACATATCTGTCCTTATTAAGTACAGAAACACAACAGAAGAAACTAACTTATCTGCTGATCATACTTCTAGAGCATGTCTGAATCTGTAAAACTTCCCATTTTCGACATCTCAAGGCCTTCGGGTTCATCTTCCCTCAAGTCCCTTTCTTTAGCTTGTAGAGAATGGGGGTTTTTCCACATCAGCAACCATGGAATTCCCAGAGATTTATGCAGACAACTTCATTTCCTTTCTAACCATATTTTCAATCTCCCTTGTGATGTAAAGCTCAATGCTGGACCCTTATCAAATATAAGAACCTATACTCCCCACTTCATTGCTTCCCCTTTCTTTGAGAGCCTGAGGGTGTCTGGTCCTGACTTCTTTGCCTCTGCGCAAAGCACTTGCCAAGCCCTCATCAACCAGCCAATTCCAGAGTTCAGGTAAAATCAAAAACCTTAACACTACATCCATTTTTTTTATAACAGTGATGCTCGGGCAGTTCACATGCACCTCATCGACTATTCATCCAGATACATGTTACCTCCTACCAACACAGGTAGCAGGTAACTCTGTCCATGTATTTTGTCTTTGCTGGGATTTGAACCTTGGTATTCCACAGTTTTCACTTACTTCATTGACCGCTATGCCACACCCTTCAATGCACTTAACGATACATTTTTGTCTTTTGTTTTGTTATTGTGTTTTATGGTCCAAAAGAAATACTACTTTTCTTTTCCTGCATACATCATAAACATTAATTTGATTTTGCTTGATCACACAACTTTTCTCTCATGTAAGAATTTATCTTTTTATTGTTTTCTTATGTACCCTATAGTCATGCAATGGAGGTCTATGGGAGCAACATGGAGAAACTGTCCAAAAGCATTATTGAGGTCATACTGATGAGCTTAGGCCCTGAACTAGAGCAAAAATTCGCGTCCGAATTCAAGAACTGTCATGGCTATCTAAGAGTAAACAACTATTCTCCACCCGAAAACACAAAAAATGTACAAGAAGAAGAAGTTGAAGGGCTAGGGATGCACACTGATATGAGCTGCATAACAATAGTGTATCAAGATGAAGTTGGTGGTCTTCAAGTGAGATCCAAAGAAGGCAAATGGATGAACATTGATCCTTGTCAAGATACACTTGTTGTGAATGTTGGAGATCTCTTACAGGCTTGGAGTAATGGGAAATTGAGGTCATCTGAACACAGAGTTGTCCTGAAAGAGCATGTAAGTCGATTTTCCATCGCTTTTTTTTGGTGCTTTGAAGATGAGAAACTGATTGTTGCACCAGAAGAGATTGTGGGAAACGGAAATCTGAGGGTCTATAAGCCTTTTGTTTGTGCTGATTATTTGAAGTTTAGAGAAAGCAATGAGAAAGGTAAGTTTGAGAAAGTTGGTTTCACTGTCAAACATTTTGCAGGTAAATAATCATCTTGGTTATAGCATTTTCTTCATCCCATTTGGTGAGTCTCAAAAACATTTTTTTTTGTATAAGTGAGGTTAAAAACAATTATACTATCTTGACAATGGAGTTGTTTGTTTCTCCTTCAAAGTGCTAAGTTATGAATTCTCTGTATGATACTTCTTTTTTGAGTTTAATTTCTATGTTACTAACCGTGTAAAGTATTTTTATACCATCAGATCATACTACTTGCAATAGCAAGCAGAGTTGTTACATATAACATAGCATAAATAATCTGTTTAACACATGTTAAAGTTACACTGCCAATTTAAAAATTCTTTGGACAGTTGGTATATTATAACATAAACCCTTTCTTTCTTCCCACTTTGGCGGCACATGAGTTTGCTTCCATTTTATTGGTGGCAACTCAGTTATGTTTGACCTTTTGCAGCTTCTAGAGGTCACCAGAGACATTCTTGAATGAGTCTTAATAATAAGTTTCAGAAACTTCTAATGGAGGTTATTTAAAATTAAATAGGCCTTAGCAACTTAGCTGGAAATGAAGCATCTAAACCTGGAAGAAGAAAAAACCTACCAGACCACCAAATGATTGGGAATATAATTAGTCAACCAAGAGAATTTAGGCAAAATTCTCTCCTCATTGCAAGATAATGGACTTTATTTTATTAAGTTCATTGGCAGCTAACAAGGGACTTGTTATTAGAAAAAAGTAATGTCACACTTTCCTCCCCAAGTCTTCAGCAGCTAGTAACCAACAGTCTATTTGTATGCCACACTTGCACAATTTAGTTGGCTAAGGGAGACAAAGAAGAAACCAGTAATTCCTGACTATATTAATCAGAAGATTTTGTCAAAAACAAAGCCAGTAAAGGTACATATAATCGTTACATAAAGAATCAGCACGCGTTACAACTTTTCCTACATGTACCATAATAATCAGGAGAACCAACCATAAAAACAGGATTCCTTTGACACTCTCCAGTAGCAGCCCATCGAGCACAGTTCTCATCTTCATCTGTACAATTGGTGTCATCCAATTGTAGTGAATCCTTTTGTACAGTAATACTTCTGAGATAAAAGAATTTGATGGCATACCACATTTCACCCTCAATGACAGTGCATCTTGCATGGGAGCTACTCCTGTCAGGAGATGCATCAAGATGGACATTGAAGAACACGATTGCATTTCCTTTAGTTGGTTTCAAGGTGTCGCTCCTCTTCGTACAGTCAGACAAGATCTTATTCTGCACCAAAAGTTTCTCATAAATCAGAATTAAAGAACAAACAGCAAAGATGACATTACGAAACTAAGTACAACAAAGCAGTCTTTTTTACCTCCGACTCAGGGAAGAGGATCTGACCACCCTGTGTCACATTTGATAGATACAAAATGACAGTTGCCATTAATGGTTCGTTTGACTTAAGTGCGGCATCCCTGTCAAAATAACCATAATTCCCCTTTAAATTCTCACGCCTAGAGTGCAGAACATGCAACGGCTTGCTGTTTCCTAAAGGCAAGGATGAGAGCGGTCAGTCATACAACACTGAAAAGGTAGACTTAGAACTTTCAGTTGGGAGGGGTGCCTAGAAAGAACAAACGGAACTTAATATATCTGGTAGTAATAAAATCTACCTTTAGGCAGAAAGGTCCAGGCTGAGATTCTTTCTTCAATCCATGAGGAAGTAGGATCCTAGAATTAAAAAGAACATTATCAAGAAACATGTTATGAGTGCTGAGCGGAGTTTTATCGACATGAACTGCTTTCTCTGCCAGCAATGTTAGTGAGCATGGAGTCCATTTGTCATGGTAATCAGAATTTATAGAACCATAATGCATAATTACTAATATCTTCGGTCTACAAGGTTACAATATAAAGTGATTATTTTAGTTGTTAAAAGATGGTCTAAAACACAAATGCTTGGTCATATCTATGCTCTGAAGCAGCATTAGCTCATATAATGCACCACATAGATAACAAAGAACTTACCTCCGCATCTATAGGAATACCAATGGTTGGAAACTTCTCTGCCTCAACTGAAGCATTATCACTTCTGGAGCTATTTCTCTTGCCATGCACCTACAAAAATGTATTCGTACGGAGACACATTTTAGAAAACTTTCTAAGCCAAAGAAGATAGCACTACAAGTTGTGAGGCACTGATTTACCAAAGAGATTAAGTGATCAGTCTCTTCTGCTGATAGAAAGCCCCTATACAAGAAAACCCTATTTCAAGAAAAATGTTCATTATTACTCCATACAGAGCATTATTCAAGTAATCTCATCAAAAAAACCAGGAAGCCAAACAAACATGGCTTCAACACACCAACATAACAAAGAAAACGTTTCTTCTTTTTTTTGGGTGGACTTATTTATACCCAGAATTTTGCACTTACGAAATTTCTTTACATTCCACAACACATTGAAGTAGCAACAAGGTTAATGATTGAATAGACTACCTGACCTTGGTCGCCACGAGAGTTGAACGACTTGTGAGGGATCAAATCTATTAGAGCGTACAGGATAGCCCAACTGTATAATGCCATCCCTGTTCGCTTCCTTGGCCCTCAATTCTTTTCGGCTTCTGAAACAAATTTGTCACCAATCATCATGTAAAGCAACATCTACTAAAATCACTTCAAAACTAGTGGATATTATTCCTCTTCTTACATTTATTCATTTGCAGCTTATTACTTATTGAGAATACATTTTCTTTAGGACATTCGAAAAATGTCTGTCTATCGAAACCACAAGTACAGGCCAATATGATAAATCGGGTTCTTTTCCAAACTCCCAACACTAAAAATCAGCATTTTTTGACAGACTCATAGGAGTTGCCAACTTTTTAGCTCAAAAGATTGAAACTTTAAAGGGGGGGGAGGGGATAGAGAAAGAGCAAGTTATACTGTTTTCCAGAACCCGTTAGGAATCTGGGCTTGGATTGAACTGCGACAACGTTATAGTTATTCAAATGTACAATACACAGTTTCTGCAATGCGCAAAACCCCGGTTACCCCTATCGAATTAAATAAATCTACCTAGATTACATTTAGGTTTTTATGATTACCTCAACCGTACTGCTAAATAACCTTAAAACCAAACACATTAAAACTATGAATACCCAAATAAATAAATAAAAATATTACATCATGAACTCAGATCAATAGAGGTTTGTATTGAAAAATCATGAACAAATGTAGCAACTATTGTACAGTATTAGGGAACCAATTACTGAAGAACAAGAGAAATCAAAGACTCTTTAAAATGCAGGGAAAGTAGGACAATTTTACTTACTTTTCGGCGAAAAGAACCTCGGAACTGATCCCCAAAGCCACGAAGATAAAGACCCAAAGAGAGCTCGCCATTCATAAATCAGGAAAGTGAGGGCTTTCCTTTTGGGGGAAAATGCAGAGTTTGTTCGAATTTGGAAAGGGATCTGTCAAGTTAATGATACTCCATGCTCCTACTGACGCAGCGCAATGTCTTGCTGCCATCTGTCTCATCTTTTAAAACATAATTTCTTCTCTGTTCTCATTTTTGGTTTGTAATTCTCTCAAATAATTTAAAACAAATTGCAATTTTCACGAAAATAACTTATAACTGTCATAATGCATAAATTAATTACTAATACTCAGTGGTAATAAAGTCTCATCTTGATCTGTGTGTTGGCCAAAGTTACCATAGTAATATTGAACTCTCGGTATTTGATGATTAGAAATTATCTTTCTAAAATGGTGCAATTGATGATTCGGAATTATCTTTCTAAAATAGTGCAACGAATTCAGCTGAGCACAGATTTACTCCTCAAATTACAAGCACTAATAGAATGAAACGGTTCAAAACGGGTATAATATCAGGCTCAGCTTTTGACTCCGTTCCCCTCTACTTTTCATGTCAAGACAATAATTTTCTTTCTTTTTTTTTTTTTTTATTGCAACACTGGCATTCATCTTATGGCTCAAAGATGAAATTAAGAGCTTATATGCTCTACTGCTTAACAGCTCCCCATGAAAAGAATCTTCACATATATTCTGAAAGTCTATAAATATACTAATACAAGCCACTGACTGACACACGAAAAAAGAAAAAAGAAACCACAGTGTCAATCAAAATGAGACAAACAATTATGGGTTAATCAAAGAATGATGCTCCTCCAAATATCAGTACTTATATATTATGCTTAAGTTACAATATTGCTTATCACTGTGATCTTGATCTCTTCAAAATCATATGACCTGACTCATCCTTCTCATATAGACGCTCAATCAGTTCATCCCAGTTATCTTTGGTCTTGCATTTAGTTGATGAACCTGTGGATGAATTCCCGACCGATTTATCAGACTGTTCTTCCTCTAGTTCATCAAAAGTTCCATAATAAGAAGGGGAAAAAGCATGTGGAACAGCCAAGGTGACAGCCCTCTGTAGAGCAGCTTTATGCTCCTCCTTGTGCTCTCTGGTTAATGTCTGTTGTCGCTCCATCTTTTGCTTAGCTGGAATTTCCATCACATGATCTCTGTCTTGCATCAACTGGATGCACAAAATAAATATGAATGTGAAGAATGGTCGAAACCAATTTAAACTTGAACACCTACAGTAACAAGGATGCATAGAAAAACAATTTTGGAGAGTAGAAAATTCATTTTAGAATTCAATTGAAATCACAAGATACTAGTTCATTTAAAGTATATCCAAGCCAAATTGCCCTCATACTTCGAGTGCTAACCACTACCATAAATGAATTCAACAATATTTGTGTAAGAAAAATGGATGAATACTTAAAGATCTTATAAATCTATTAATAAGTTATGCATCAATACCAAGCCAGTCAAAGTTGGCTATATAAATCCTAAATCTTATTTCCAAAGAGCTTATAAGCCGCTAAAATTCTTCAATGCATCCACAGTAACGAGTACTACATAATACAAGAACGCATCAATTCACAGACTAAAGGAACCAGTAGACACAACTATGGTTGCTGCTTTAAGTTTCACAACTTGATGCTGAAACAACTAATAAGATGAAAGGCATGGACCCCTTGAGCGATAGAAAACGTTTACCCACTCTTTATGAATAGAGATGCAACTTGTATTCAACCACCCTTAAGAGTGATGAACTTGTCCCACGAAGGATTGCAACTGATAAACTATCTTAACTGATGATGAAAGTAGATCATAAGTGCCCTACAAGGGTGGATTGGGTACAGACAACACAATTGATGAGATAAGATGGAGAGCCCATGATGTGGATTCCGAACATGTGGTGCTAGTTTGAACTTTAAACCATCACCATTTTAAGTTAGTGCAGCAGTAAAATTTCTGTTTGTGTCTATTGCAGAACGCAGCAGGCATAGACAAAAGTGACAAAATCATGAATTTATGGAATTCTAGATAGCCTACAGCCAAGGTAGCACATCTTTAGAAGTAAAACTAAGGGTACAGCGGTGTGAAACAAAGACAATTTGTTTGGAATTATATCAAAAGCCATTAGTTGTCATAGAAGTGCAGACAACTTACTTCCAGGGCCCTTCGTGCTTCTCTCTCTATCCAGATAATTGCATGATCAGAAGTAGCATTACAAGAGAGAACTATGTGCTCAAATCTCCCATCCACTGGGACTGCAGTCTTCACAACAGGTGGAAATCGTCCACATCTGTTGTAATGGAAAGACATGGTAGTATAGGAATCAGAGGTTGTAATCATGTGCCTAATAGTAGACCGAAAAACACTGTATTGTACTATGCAAACTGTTGTGGTGGTTTTTATGCCAAACCTGCCGAATAGATGCTTTTACTCAAAACAGAAACATAACAGTATTGAACTATAAAGTACAATAAATGGTTCAAATTCCAGTGGAGGCAAAATGCACTAGGTGATTCCCATTTGCCCAAACCTTGATGGGCAGAGTTATCTGGTACCTGTGTTGTCGGGAGGTAGCAGGTACCCGGTAGAATATTCGAGGTGCGCAAACTGGTAGGGGCACCACCATCATAAAAATAAGGTTTATTCTACATAACATACAAGACATTGTGCTAGGAGATCTGGAGCAATTCGGAAGGTGCCGGGATTTTGGATATTGTAGAAGTATTAAGGTTGAGGAGGTTAAGGGTGATGTTCACATGATGCGCAGGGGACGAGCGACCGGACCTGATGAGATCCCAGTTGAATTTTGGAAGAGCGCAGGCAAGGCAGATTTGGAGTGGCTAACTGAATTGTTTAATGTCATTTTTAAGATGGCAAGAATGCCCTAAGAATGGAGGTGGAGTACAATGATTCATTTGTACAAGAACAAAGGTGACATCCAGAGTTGCAACAACTCAAGCTGCTAAGTCACACTATGAAAGTTTGGGAAAGGGTCGTGGAGATGAGGGTGAGAAGAGGCGTGTCTATTTTCGAGAACCGGTTTGGATTCATGTCGGGGCATTCGACTACATAAGACATTCATCTTATTAGGAGGTTGGTGAAGCAGTATTGGGAGAGGAAAAGAGACTTACATATGGTTTTTATCGACCTCGAGAAGGCATACGACAAAATTCCTAGGGAGGTTCTATAGAGATGTTTGAAGGTTAGAGGTGTACCTGTAGCGTACACTAGGGTGATCAAGGATATGTATGATAGAGCCAAGACCAGGGTACGAACAGTAGGAGAAGACTCGGAGAACTTTCCAGTGATGATGGGGTTGCACCAAGGATCAGTTCTTAGCCCATTCTTATTTGCGTTGGTAATGGATGGACTGACGCGACAAATTCAATAGAGGTGTCATGGTGTATGTTATTCGCAGATGACATAGTCCTGATTGATGAGACTCGCAACGGAGTAAACGCGAAGCTGGAGGTTTGGAGACATACTCTGGAGTCTAAAGGATTCAGGTTGAGTAGGACCAAGACAGAATACTTGGAGTGTAAGTTCAGTAACGGGAGTGACCATGAGACATGTGTGTACGTGAGGCTTGATACTCAGGTCATTCCAAAGAAAGGAAGCTTCAAGTGTCTCGACTCTAATATCCAAGGGAATAGAGAGATTGATGACGATGTCACACATCATATTGGTGCAGGGTGGATGAAATGGAGGCTTGCATCTGGAGTCTTGTGCGATAAAAAGGTGCCACCAAAACTTAAAGGCAAGTTCTATAAGGTGGTGGTTAGACCGACTATGTTGTATGAGGCGGAGTGTTGGTCAGTTAAGACTTCGCACATCCAAAAGATGAAAGTTGCGGAGATGAAGATGATGAGATGGATGTGTGGGCATACAAGGAGGGATAAAATTAGAAATAATGATATCCGGGACAGAGTGGGAGTGGCCTCGGTGGAGAATAAGATGCGGGAAACGAGGTTGAGATGGTTTGGGCATGTGCATAGGAGAGGCACAAATGCTCCACTGCGGAGGTGTGAGAGGTTGCCTATGGACGGGTTCAGGAGGGGTAGAGGTAGGCCGAAGAAATATTGAGAAGAGATGATTAGACGGGATATGACGCAGGTGCAACTTAATGAAGACATGACCTTAGATATGGGGGTTGTGGAGGACACAGATTAGGGTAATAGGTAGTTGAGCGTAGTCCTACTTACGCTTACATACTGGTAGTTGTAGTGTTATTATTGTAGCCCTGCTTAGCCTATCATACTAGTAGGCGCAGTATTGTTTTATAGTCCTCTGTCCTTTGATTTATTTTTATTTCTGTTGTTGTATGTTCTTTCGTGTACTTTATTTATCTTATTTACCTGCGTTAGTTACTGCTTCTTTTTTCAGAATGTTTTATCATGGCTTATTCGCTTTTATTACTCTCATTTTCATACCGCTTTAAATTTCTTGTCCGGATCTGACCGTTTCTCTTGCTTTGCTTGTACTTATATTTTTTCTTGAGCCGAGAGTCTTTCGGAAACTGCCTCTCTACTTACCAAGGTAAAGGTAAGGTCTGCGACACTCTACCCTCCCCAGACCTCACGTTGTGTGACTTCACTGGGTATGTTGTTGTTGTTGTTGTATTCTACATAATTGACACCATCAAAGAACTTGTTTATTTGATGGGTTGTATCTAAATTTGTTCTTTTCCACATACATAGGCAAGTCAGATTATACAAACAACTTGTGACAATTTCATGTAGCACATCCTAAAGTCTGAAAATACCTAAAAGGTTTCCTCTCAACAATGTGATAGAGGCGACCTGGGGCGTAAAGTCTGCGTGGATCTTTGAGCATCTTCTCTTCTGAGATGCATGTATCTCTCATGCACCTCAGGCATAATAGGCATGGTAAACTGCGAAAAAATAAATAAGCAAATGAAAATAAATGAAGCTACTCATGAAGAGTAAGCAATTAGCATGTAAAAAAGGATCTAAAATATTGGACCCTCCACTTAAATGACTGCTGTACTAAATCTCACCTTAATGTAGGTTCAATGACACTTTACAAAAACATGATTCTGTTTCTTTAATTACTAAATTGGATTTTCACAAAAACATAAAGTTAGTTCACTGGGGGTAAAACACAATGAAGAGGTTATTAGAAACAAAAAGAGAAGGGGTCAAGTTCCTAGTTGATGGAACACCACCCATCTAGTGCCTCTTAAGAGAGTTACTAAATGAGGAATCAAAAGTTCTTACTCCAAATGAGGGAATGGACTCTTGAAAACAAGTACAATATGAAATTCAACAATCTTTTATTCCCTCAGTCCTAATTAATTTATATGACACTCTTTCCTTTTTAGTTAGTCCCAAAAAGAATGACACCTTTAGTAACAATTCAACTTTAAATTTATCTTTTTGCCCTTAATAAAATGATTGCTAGCCACACAAATTTTTATGGTTTGTTTTAGACCACAAGTTTCAAAATTGTTTATTTATTTCTTAAACTTCGTGTTGAGCGAAACACCCTCATATAAAATGGGACAGAGGGAGTACCAGAATAGTGACTTGAATATATCTTCCAAAGGGGTAGCTGTCCGTGGCAAGAAATCATCCTATTTAAGAAAGAGAAGATGGAGTTAGATTGAAAAAATATGCAGCTAGCACAATTGGAGAAAAACTTCAAAGGAAGCCCAAACGACCAGGAGACATATTGATGATTGACATCAACATAGAGAATGAAAAACAATGCAAACATCTGCAACCATTATCTACAATAAATGAAAGTGATGATTAAGTGAAAAATATCCAGGAACTTGCCTGAAGCACAATGGAGTTGATGACATCTGCATATCTCACTGCCAGATTCAGTGACATACATCTAGCTGGTGCAATAGCAAAGCACCTGATTCTTTTCCTATCAATGTTGCCCAGCCTGTCACGATTTTGTGCTACGACCATTGTCAATAATGCTGCTACACCTGACCCAAGTGAATGTCCGGTAACTGTCAAGGTATAGTTTGGATATTTCTCCAACAATTGCTTCAAGATCTCACATTCTGCATTTAACACCAATCCAGCTGCTTTTAATAACCCATTGTGAACATACCCGCCATCAAATTTCCGTTTACCCAGCTTATTGTCCAACAAAACTGCATAATCACTCTCCTTCGCCAAATTAAGACCTCTAATAGCAAGAACTATGTCAGCATGATCATGATCCAGATATAAGAGATATGGTGGTGCTCGACCGCCGGTATCTGGATAGTTTTTCTTCACAATTAAACAATCTGGATTAATTCCATATCCTTCAGGCGGTTCCCATTGAGGTTGTCTGAGATCATTTTCGTATACGGCCAATATGTATCGGCAGAGCCTAGGGACAGGTTCAAATTCTTCAGCCGTGGCAACGCCCCAATTTTCGCTGTCATGTCCTGCACTATGGAGGCACCGCTTCCATGCCCAGCGGCAACATGCTACACAGTATACGCATTCAAGGAAAGGGGGTAAACCGCAGAGAACCGACATTATTGCCTAGGGCCTAATTGTTAGACCGTCGATAAAGAATGTCCCTGAAACTAACTAGCAGCATACCCAAAGTCTGCAAGATCAACATAGCAGATTATAAGTTCAAAAATGTCTTGATATAAAAGCCACAATTGCCACAACTTAAATGAGTAGTTCACAGTCATTCAAACAAATACTAATGATCAATCAATCAACTATGCCACAACCCCAGAGGTGGATCCAAGATTTAAGTTTTACGGGTTCAACCTTTAAAGTCTTTAGCATTGAATGCTCCGCGTTGAAAATACTGGGTTCAAATGAACCCGACACGGTACTCTGCATTTGTTGAGAATATAGTCAAATATTAAAAGTGTGCTCTTTCTAATAGCTTAAGTTTTTAGATGAGATGTTCACACACTTCAACATGGTATCAGAGCAGGTCAAAGTCCCTGAGATCGAATCTCGCCGCCACCCATTATCAAAATGAATTTTCACGTGTTTGGACTGTGAAAAAAAAAATAAGGCCAGCACATAAGGTGGCGTGTTGAGAATATAGTCAAATATTAAAAGTGTGCTCTCAACAGCTTAAGCTTTTAGATGAGATGATCACACACTTCAACACAATCCCAAACTAGTTGGGTCCGGCTATATGAATCTTCAATGTCCACTCTTTTCCAATCAAGCTCATTCCATTCCAAAACTACCAAGTTTTCTTTAGAGGTAAACTAGGATTTCGCTGAAACTAGAGAATTTCAGCAATCTTACAGTTATCGCTACACTAAACTGACATACAAGTCTCTAACCAGCAAGGAAAGACTCATTCCCACAGTGACATTTCATAATATGATGATTCATTTAAATACATGAATCTTGAAAATCTCATGCTAGGAGCATCTAATTTGGTATAGAAAAATCAATCTAAAACTATTTAAGTTCTACATGCACCAAGAATTAAAAAAAAAAAAAAAGGGCCTTTCTTCCAACATCTAAGATTTTCACTGACACCCAATAACATGAATAGTGCAAAGATAACAGCTTTAGCTCTGCAACATTAAACATTACCTAAATTGGGCCATCACCCTTTAGAGCTACTGAGAAATTAAACAAACCCAATTAGCAGATTCAGGTTGTGATCAAGAAAATCAACACTCTGAGAATCAGAGGCAAGGGGAAATTCTTGGGTCAAAGCTGTGGATTCTCACTTCTTTTCTGGGCCAGAAATTAAAATAATCAAACGAAATTGGCAGGAGCCTTGTTATGACGACACATGTTTGACAGTTATTGCTGAGTTGTAGTAGTGTGTACTGGCTTTTAACGAATTGAAAGTGAAGGGCGATAGGCTTTGAGCTGCCTGATAGTCAACTTAGACTCGGCTAACTTAGTAGTGACTAGTGAGTATATTAAGGTCGATTTTTGTTTTCTCAAGTATGTAAAATTTGCTCCTTCACCGAACCGTCGTGATAATCGTGCGTGTTTGGTGATTTTGTTGGCCTTTTTCAAGTTTTGGGCTAAATCATCCCTCTAGTATAATAAAAGGAGCCGATTGGACATTATTTGAAATTACGATGATTTGAAGTTAAAATTTTGTTGGGACATAAATTTGAATTTCTTAAGTTAGTATTTTTTTTTATAGACATAAAAAATTCATAAGTTATGAAAACTATCAAAACTTTTCTAATTCTTATACAATCTTATTGAATGAGTAAGTCATAGTTCATAACAAAATTAATGCGAAACTAAAAATTCTTTCTAAAAAATATAATATCAATTGATCAAATTTTAGTTCAATAAAATAAAAAATTGAACTGTAACTACTTTTTAATATAATTCTCCCACATGGTTGGTAAGAGATACTACCAACTTGTAAATCTTTTAATATTTGATATAAATGCTTGGTAAATATATCTATCTACCAACTTATGGATCTATTTTTATAAAATATAACTTATGGGTCAACTTTTACATTTAAAAATTTTGAAATCATGATTTGGGATCTCAAATCATGCATTTTTGGATGATTTGGAATTTAATCTCATGAGATGAAATGATGAGATGAAATCGCATGTACAAACGTTAATTTCATCTCATGAGATAAAATCGCATGTCAAAATGCTATTTTTATCTCATGAGATAAAATCGCATATCCAAACGCCTACTTAGGGTACATCCTTATGCAATAGTGAACAAAAAACATCATTTAAATTTCCCAAAGGTTACAATAAACATTCTTCTGTTAATTTTGGTTAAAAAACTAACAGCTGAAATAAAACACATGTGCTAAGCACATAACTTCCCCCAAATCTCCCTATTTTATCCGAGTGATTTCTTCCAAATTGAGCCCGTCGTCTTTCATATTCAGCAGAGTTTTGGCTTCAAAAAGAAAACCTTATGTCTTTATGATTTCAAAGAATAATATGCAACTTGCAACAAGACAAGTTGTTTTTTCTAAAGAAGAACTGAAGATATGGCTATTCTTTATAACTTGTCTTGCACACTTCACAAATAAGGTAAAAGAAAAATAACCATTGAAAAAGTTTTGATTTTTTCAATTCTGTAGTGTTTTTGTTATTTCTCAAACTAAACATCATTTTCACTCTTGAAAACACCAGATTTGTGGTTTGAGAACAAGAAATAATAGGAAGAATGTTGGGTCGAAGTTTAAGTGACCAATCATCCACACCTAACCATGGTATTGTTGATATTCAAAACCTTTAAGCATTTGAATTTATACATGTTATTTTAGTATTTGTTATATTGAACTCATACTTCTTCATTGACAGTTAATATTTCATATATATATATATATATATATATATATATAACAAAAAGTGTTATATTTGTGATATTAGGTGCATAACCTATTTTTGAGGCATTCCTTTTCATATTTAAGGTACATCATGGCGAATTACTTGTGCATAGTCCGACAAGAGGCTACATAGGTGAAAAAAATTAAAATATGATAATTGAAGTCAAACAAGAGCAAAGCATGTGTAATTCAATCCTTATTCCTATCAATGATTTTCCAAAAAATAAAACCTCACTAGAGGGCCGAGATTTTAATTTTTTCATGTTGTCAAAGAGTTAAATAATGTTTTTTTTGTGTTGTCAAAGATTTGAACAATGAAATATAATTTTGGCTATGTAAACGGGATAAAGATAGATTTATCAGATTTTAAAATATGGCCGGAAAATATGATTTTGACAAAATATATGGTGATTTGGCACAAGTATGTTTTAAAGCTTTATAAGGTTCGTTTAGTTGGTAACAATATTGAAGCCGCTAAGTTGCTACTTGCATTTCAAAGGACAAAGTAATTAAGATATATTTTGAACATTTGAATTTCTATCATGATGATAATCAATGTTGCGAGAAGACAAGAATTTTTTTTTTGCCAATAAATGATACAGAAGCAAATACGGATGATTCTTATGATGAAAATTTTGATTATTCGCTAGAGGAAGATGATATAATTTTTTCTAGGAATATTGATCTTTATGCTAAATCTTTTTAGATCAATGTAAATCAGAGAAATAAGAAAAATGATATAAATCAAGATTATGTAAACGAAGAAATGCAAAGAAAGATGATATGGAGGGTGATTCAGATAGATTATGATACATAGAGTTTGAATAGTGATTGCAATTCTGATTATGAAAATTCCGACTTTCCAAAACACCACCCAAAAAAATGAACGCCTTTAATTCTAAATTGGAATTGGGAATGATATTCGGTAACAAGAAAGAATTCAAAGAGGCCGTGATTGCAAAGAATTCAAAGAGGTTGTGATTGCCCCTCAAATAGCTAATCTTTAATTTCTATCCTACTTCTCATTTAATAAAAATTTACTGGGCAAAGTACTCTTATTCGGTGGTCTATAAAATTAAAGATTTTGAGTTAGTACCCCAATAGACTCAAAAAAAATTATGAGGTAATGTTTCATAAAAACTATGTCCACTCGGGAGCAAAATTATATAAAAACTATATGCCTTAAGGCATGATTTTGTAGGTTAACTTAATTTCCACAGAACTATATCGGACAAGAAATATTCTTAATTTATACAAAACTATATCTTAAGGCATAGGTTCGAAGTAACTTTGCCTCCGAATATACATAATTTCTATGAATATTTGTCTTGTAAAATTATTATTTTTTACTCTGCTATTGTTCGAACCAGAATCTGATTTTTTCTTTATTTTTTGGATGTCGGAATATTTTCAGTAAATTTTTTGTTACTTAAAGTACCGAAAGATAATAATTAAAGACCATCAATTTAAGGGACTGAAATTAAAGAACACGCAAAATAGGACATTCCCGCTAATTGACCCCCTACGAATACAATTTAAAATCATAATGTTGGGCCCGTAAAACAGGCCTTTCCACATCTATACATTTTGTTTGCACGGATTTCCCTTCAAACGTATTATTTTTTTAATATTCAAGTCTGTTTCAGGTAACATAGTTTCTAAAATATTTTTCTCTTCAAAGATTCAAATTTTATCCCGTGCGACATAAATTATGCGGCATTGTTTATAATAATTTTTTAGATTATATTGAGTGTTGGAAATTATGTCATATCTGGTATATTTTGTGTGAATGTTATGTTACATATGTTGAAGAGAAATACTAATTATGCCTTCGAGTCTTTTTCATATTATGTTGAGTGTTGAAAATTATGCCTTCTCCAACATAATTTGTGGACTTTATGATAAATATATATATATTAAAATTAAATGCTAATTATGCCTCGTAAAATTATGCCGTGTCAAAAATTAATGAGGGACAAAAATTAAAGAACACCAATTTGAAGGACAAAAATTAAAGACCACATCCACACGTCGAAGTTCGAACGGCCCAAACCCTAATTCCTGGAGGATCCATTGAATTACTGTCTTACCCTCGTAATGGTGGCAGTTGTATATAAATACCCAAAACCTTAATTTCACGTTATCACCCGCCTCAACACTCTCAGATCCAGCAAAAATCAAAGGTAGCCTTCATTATTTCCTTGCTATAATGTTGAAAACAGGAAATGGGTTGAAAATTTTGTTCATAAGAGCTTGTAATCTGTTAATCATTTTGCAAATATTTTTTTTTGCTGTAAAATAGGGGATGGCACCGCCGAACACAGGATTAAGTGTGGGATTGAACAAAGGACATGTTGTAACCAAGAAGGAGTTAGCTCCACGCCCTTCTGACAGAAAAGGGGTAATTTTCTTTCATTTTGAGGCTGATTACTTTGCTATCTGTACTATCTTTTGTCTTTTTAATGTTTAAATTTTGATTATCTGGGGGCCCTTTCTTTTTTGCGTATGTTTATTGTTTTTGGAATCATTAATACGAACTCAGCAACTGTATAGCAGTATAAATTGGTTGTGTGAGTAGATTGCATTAATGATTAAACAAATGCTTCTGGCTTTTGTTTTTGCTTTTGTTTGTTTGTACCCAGTGATTTTATGCAAATTGCATATAGGTATGTATGATGATATGAAACGTTAAAAGTTTGGAGTTTGTGTATTCAATTCATTCTAGATGAGTGTAAGGAGTTAAAGATGTGGTGTGTAAGGAGAGCGTATTCTTGGACATGGAAAAAAGTTTGTCATTTTGACCGGATTGGCCTAAACGTGTATATGCTGAAAACATTAAGGTTATAGGTCTGTATACCTGATATTTATTTCCCAAAGAGCTTGGGTAGTTGAAAATTATGAGACCAAGCATGTTGCCGCCAGAAGCAAACCGTCTAGAATCTCCTAATTGTTCCAGAGCTACTAGAAAGGGATTCTTTAACTTGACTATGAAAGGAGAGTTAAGTCTGGGATGAACCAACAATTGTTATCTTTTCGAATGTAGAAGCTTAGGGAGTTGAGAATTATGATGTTGAAAGGAAATTACAGTATGAGATGAATCAAAAAATTTCATCTTTTAGAATATACCTTAAGCTATGTATCTTTTTCTGTTTATGTTTAAAGATTCTTCACCTGAGGTAAAATGAGTTTCTAGTGTCTGATATTACTAAAGTAAAAAGTGAAAAGAACCACTGGCTAGAGCTACAGTGTATGATTTGTGGAAGTCTTCCTGTAGTTTTTTCCTTTCCGATAGAAAATATTCAGTTGTGGGGTGATGCATTGTTCTATCTCAGTCTTAATTGAGGTTCTCAGATTTGGATGTACATGCCAAGCTTTGTGTGGATGCTTTTATTTTTTTGAAGTGACATTTAATTCGGTTGCTTAACTGCTGTGTTAATTCAGAAAACAAGCAAGAGAGTCCACTTCGTCAGGAGTCTCATCAGAGAAGTTGCTGGATTTGCTCCATATGAGAAGAGGATTACTGAGCTTCTTAAAGTTGGCAAGGACAAGCGAGCACTGAAGGTAGCTAAGAGGAAGTTGGGTACTCACAAGAGGGCAAAGAAGAAGAGAGAGGAGATGTCTAGCGTTCTCCGTAAGATGAGGTAATGTCTTGTAATTATTGATTTTTTTTGGAATTACTATCTTAGGAAGAGGAACATGCTAATCCCTGACTAATATTTCTTTCTGTTTCACCTTGTGTAGGGCCACCGGAGGTGCTGAAAAGAAGAAGTGAAGACTTTATCCTCATTTTGACGATTGAGAAACTGAGTTCACTATTTATACATGGATCTTTTTGATTTAGTTGTGATATTCTCTTTCTAGAAAGAAGATTCGTGACAAGAACTATGGTTTTGAATTTTCGTCAAGATTGTGACATTTTGCTCAACTTTCATGTCTCCATTTTAGTTCGTATGCAGTTTTGTATTTTATATTTCAGGTGAAGTGCGTTACTCCTGGCTCCTTCTGTTAGCAACTTGTACTTTGCTCAGTTCCCTTGAAGTCGACCTAGGTTCTTCCTATAATTTTCGGGACAATGTTTCATCCCCTAAAACAATTAAGAACGTGAAGATTTTTCAAAGTGCTATCAATCTTGGAGGAGTACCACTTGAAAGGTTTTTTGACATTGCTAATGTGGTCACTGGTCTCGTTGTCAGTGTATTACATAAAGTTTACAAATGTGGCCTAGTTTTGTCAATTTTTGTCATCTGCATTGTTACTTGTGTGCATAGTTACTCCAATATTGTTAGTATAAGACATTTTCTAATCGTCAAATATTACTGGTAAGAAAAAAACAATTAAAAGTAAGTTCTCAAAATGGAAGAGTATGTAAAATCTTTTTCTGTTGACGTAAATCTAAGGGTGTTTATACTTCGCCAATGAGTTTGTGCTTTGGAAGTATTAAAGGGTTTTATACTTCGCAATGAGTTTGAGATTTTGGAAGGATACAAGTATACCAGGATAAGATCTCACATTCTAATCTTATTCTCTAACCCAACGACTCCAGAGTTCACTCACACAAATACTCAGTAAACTTATGTAGTTTGATGTAAACCCGAAACGTGAGCAAATTCTTTTCTCAAGTTAAGTCACATGTACTCTATATTAATAGAGTTACAGTGAGATGAATAGACGCCGCTTTGGCTAAACTCTATCCCTCAAAAATAATAGGTCAAAATCCATAGCATCCGTATTCAATCTCTTTTCTTCATATGTTGTCCAGAGAAGGGGCGCTGTCATGTCTTCTTTCTGTCATACTTTTGTTAGAAGACGTACACAGTACAATTAAGAAGTTCAGTACCAATACAATACTTATATAGTACAATTAAGAAGCTAAAATAATCAATGTGCTAATGGAAGATATAGACCCCTCACAGCGGTTTCTTTTATTCCCTCTTCTGGTGGATGGCAATGTCCACCAGCTTATATGGGCCAAAATTGACTGCTCCAATCAGAGAATTTTATTGACCAAAATACCGAAAAGGATACAACAGTCTTTCGTACAACATATTTCATGTCTTGAATTTCTGTGAGATTTTCTCGACTCTATCCCTGCAATCACCTGCGAAGCGCTTAACACCATCCTTGAAAGCCAAGCCAACTTCAGCTGAGCTTTGCTGTATTCCTTGTACAGAGCCGCTGCCCATCTTCGACATGGCAGCATCCTTGAACTCTACTGTTTGCCTGCCTGCTTTTTGTGCCCACTCCTTAAGCATAGTGATCAGTAACATTATTTTTTCAATAATCAAATGAATCGTCTCTTTTGATTTCCCTTTCACTGTATCAGCCATTTCCTTGAGCTTGTCCACTAATGTTTCAGCTCTATTAACAGTCGACTCAACAGACTGATTCCCAGCATTCTGCCATGTAACTCCAGCATTGGCTTCTTCTTGCAGGTCATTGTCAACTACCACTTTGATGCCTTGCTTCTGCCAGCGGTCTCTAGCCTCTTCCAAGGCTTTTGCTTGTTCTCTAGCTTTTTTAGCCTCGTCTTCCGCCCAAGTCCTGGTTGCAAGATTTAAATAAGTAGTCAACCAATTGTAGATGCAAACAAAGAGGAAAGAAAGAAGTTTCCAAAAATTAGTGAGAAACTATTGCAACAAATAAAAGATGATGTGCTAAATGTTTCACGATGTACCGATGAAGTTGCTTAACATTTGTTATTTTAAAATTAGGGAGGGACCTGCATGACTGGAGCAACAGACAACAGTAACTGACAATATCAAAGATGCTAGAGTTACCTATGGTACATAAAGTGAATTATCGAAAGGCAGTAGTTTCACATAAAACCTATTCATCAGAAAATATAGTTTTTTATGATACTAAAGCAACCCACAGACCAAGGCAGAAGGTTTAGCAAAAACACCAGAATTACAAGGACAAAAAAGGCGATAGCTTAAACATGAGACCAAGAGAAACTGCAATCCATCACTTCAACTCCTCTGTTTAACTCGCAATAATCGACTAGTGAGTTTGAATAAAAAATCAGTGTAGGCCAGACAAGGAACAGGCTTCATAATTCACCTTTTACAGAGAAACGAAACTACTTAAGCCAAAGTACCACTAGTACCAACTCTAATGATACGTGATATTGTCACTGCTTCCCCAGAATACTCAAATATCAATATTTTATTGAACTAATCTTCAGCAAATAAAAACAAGTGAACTGTGGGATTGACAGTAATTAGTAAGCAGGTGATATCCTCCTTGATGAGCCATTTGAATGTGGTGAATTAGTATGGTAATCAAGTTCTAACTAAATATTTTTTAAGATAATACATTTCTTACCTAGCCAAGGATAATGCTTTTCTCTCGACCTCCAGCTCATACTGCAAGCGTGCTATCTCTTGGTTTTCAAATTCTGCATCTTTCTTAAGCTTTTCAATCCTCTCTTTATCATACGAGATCTCTAATTTGTCGTTCATAAGAGTCTGTAATTGCTCTTCTACCTCGCGTCTTAATCTGGAAAAAACTTCCATTTCTGAATCAACAGAAGCACGTTCCTTCATTAATGCTAGATTCTCTTCCTCCCGCTGAGCTCTCAAACTCTCCAACTCTCTCCTTGCTTCCTCGGCCAACTTCTCCACTGCATCAATCTTTTCCCTTTCCAATAAGAGTTCCTTCTCAAAACTTGCATTCACATCTTTCTCAACTTCAGCTACCAGAGCATTATGGGCTGAAACAGCTTTTTCAGCCATTGACTCAGCCTCAATGCGTGCAAGTTCCTCACCAACGATGTCAGAAGCTTCACCAGTTGCTAGGGCAATAGCAGCTTGGGCTTTGGTCACAGGTTTATGAGGTTGGAAGAGTCTTGTGTACCCTGTATTGAAAGGTTAGTAATAGCATATCTTACCCTTTCCCACATCTAACATAATTCCTCATCAGACACGATTAATAGGACTCACCAAATGCAAGGGATACTATTCCCTGTTCACCTGATGATAAGTCAGCTACCAGTGCAGGCCATGCATCTGGATGAATCTTGTCAACATCAATGAACCCAGAGACTTTCTGTACGGACTGTTAAGAAAAAGAGGATTATAGCAAATTAGTAAATTGTCACTTACTATGTGTAATAAACAAGATAGAAACCATCCATTGTGCAATTTGTATGCAACCTTTTGGTCAACAATTGGTAGCTGTCTTTTCTCTATGGCCATCTTCCAGCTGATAAGATCTTGACGTGATAAAGGACTGCAATGCAGAACTTTAATGCATCAAGTAGGAAATGACTAGTAAATGTTAGTTGGAGTCAAAATATCTTAGCAATGCCATGAAGCTAATAGTAATAAAATTGGGAATATATATTTTTTTTGATAAGGAAAATAAGGTGTTGTGGCGAGTTTCGAAAGTAATAACATTGGGAATAATATCATTCTTTTACCAAAAGGACATCAGGAGAACATAGATCAGCAACTTAAATGAATATAAGATCTAAGAAAAATATTAGCAACCATAACCTCTCCTAACATACAAAGTCGTGAGGAGATAAGTTTAGGCAGAGGATCTATCTGTGGAAATTTAAAACGATCAGCAGCTCAGTGTCCACCAGTAAAATACTGTCGAATTATACTCTTCAGAAGCGATCACCTAAAAGAAGCCCAAGCTTGCATTTGTGGGCAGTATTATACCTTTCGGGACAGAAGAAGACAGGACTTTGGTCATCATCAGAAGATGACTGCATGTCACGTCTTGAGAGCTTGCTGGAAAGTAACCCTGCTTCGGCCAAACCTAAAATGATGCACATTCAGAAGACCAAAGTCCAAAGTCAGCATTTGAATTCAAAACAAAACTTAACAATAAAAATGGTAATTCGAAGCTCTACCTTGTATAGACGGGAAGTCTGGATCATCAGATGTAATATCATCGAAGGCAAGATCAGTAACATTCTCAATATACATAGCAGGATAGACCTTTGAGACAGTGGTTCTGTGGTAATTAAAAGCACCCTCACTTCCTCAATAGGTATGTCACTTGATTTTTCAGTGTTTCAAATGTAAAACAAGACTAACAATTATGTGGGGGTGTATAAGAGACAGGTATACCTTGATAGAGCACTACTAGCAGAGACCAACCAACGAGCATATTCACGCCGAGTGCAAAGATCTCCAGGTTGAACATCAGACTCAATAACCTACAACTTAAAGATTCAAAACCAGATGCAAAACACATATTGGAACAAATGCGAAACTAACACAGGACCAAACACTTCCCCCTTGACCTTATGTGCCATATATAGGTTTCTTCAACTAAAGGACAGATCAAATATTCTCACTAACACATGCTTGATAAAAGATGACAAGAGGGGGTACAACGTGGGCACAACTCGACTATTCCATCAGCTGCTTTCTAGCTCCCACAATCACAGGTATCAGGTAACTCTGCCTACTAGGGCTTAGGCATATGAGAAGAAATTACCACAGTTCTCTTTTATCCCATGTCATATTATGGCAATCTAGCACTTGGAGATGCCTAGATATCCAACAAAGGTGCAAGGTACTCGCGTACTTGATCTAGCTTGCTACCTAACCGTGCTTCTCAAATTAAAGTTCTAATTACGAGCCCATCCAATTCATCAATTCTCTGATTATATAATTTTTGGTTTCTGCAGTCTCAAGATATACCAGGCAGTCAACTTAAAGGTCATGCCGTAATAAAACTTCAACCACAGAACGGGGAAGCCCTCTTAAGACCTGATCTAAGAGACAAGATAAGAGGGACTGTGAACAAAGACTAACACGATGGTAAAGATAGTTGACAGAACCAATAATAACCATCCAGTTGTCAAAGGAAAGAGAGATTCTGGATGATGAGCATTTATACTAGGATATAATTCAAGAGGGTTATTTCCCTATCAGTTTTTTTCTGGTTTTACGTAATACTTTGCTAACACATCCCTCATCAGTTTCTCTCAGAGAAACACTTACCATGAAGAAAGGGAAGAGCTTACTTCCTTATGAAATTGAGTTATCTAAGTGAAAATATCAAGACAAAGTAACTCGAGCAATAAAATAATATACCATAAAACAAAAAACTCTTTCCACGAAAGACTGAACTCCATAAAGTAATTATCTAATACCTTCAAGGCTTGTAATGCTGCGAGTGCCTGACCTTGTACTTGATCAAAGGAAGCAGGAACCAAAACCTTTCCTGGAAGTGCCTGCAGAGCAGGAGAAATAGTAGATGGAGCAGGAATACCAGCAGAAGTAAAGATATCACCAGGATCCATCGAGTTAAAAGATGATCTGCTTGCATTCATATCCTTAAAATCATTCCCAAGATGGTCATAAGCTGTTGCTGAAACCGAAGTTGTACTAGACACTTCGTCTATGTTTAACTTATGCACTTCGAATGCTGACTTATCTCCATCACTTGGACCCTCCAGCATTTTGTGTAGGTCAACATTAGTGGTGGAAAATGAGCTTTGAGTCTCTACATACACTTCTTGCGTAATCATGGGTTCCACGAGTGCTTCTGATTGTGGATTAACGGCAGTTTTGAGGTTAGACGGCTCAATAGGAGGTAAGTCCAATGAAGTTTCGGAGTATCCTGACCCTTCCAAACTAGATACTCCAGCCTGGTTATCAACTTCATATGTTGAATTTGGACTTGACGCAGCAGCAACTTCATCATCATTAAAGTTCATCCGTTCTGGTTCAGTTGTTGGTTCTGGTTTTCCAGCACCAAGACTGTCTTCCTCACTTTCAAAGCTTGACGTCGCAGAGGTTGCTTCAGGGGATTCAGATATGGCTTCATTAGCAACTACTGCACCATCACTAGCTTTTCCATCATCCAAATCATGCTGAATATGGGTCTCATCAACGATGACACCATCACTGGATGGATTCCCATCATCAGTATCCCCACTAAATCTACTTTCACTAGCTCCAACGTCTTCTATATATAAAGATGGATCCTTGCTTATGCCACCCTGGAGCTCTTTACCGCTATTTTCTTTGATTTCATTATCATCTAAAACTTTCTCCTCTTGAACAGTGTCATTATGATTGTCAGAATTGATTGACATTTCTTGCTGTATCGTTAAGGGCTCCATCTGCTGTTTAATTCCTGTGTACATGAACTTGCAAATTATTAACCTAACTAGCAAGAAGCTCTTTAAGGGAAATACCACTTCTGAACAGAATGCGCATTTTTAAGTCACAAACAGCACAATTACCAACCAAATACACGTGTTGTAAATCAAACACATACACTTCAACAGATTAGTTTATTCCATTGATTATCGGACAATGTCTCAAATATTAAGCTTCTTTGTAACCAAACCTTCCACAAACGTCACAGACTAATGATTTAATCTTTCAAGAGGGACTTTGACTTCCCACGTACTTTGAGCAAGAAACCTCTTAATGCATACATGTCAAACTTAGGACTTCTCAAATTATTCACATTTTCTACTTCTCATACAGATGCTGATGTTTTACTAATGTAATCAGGACATCAGGTTTCCAGTCATCATTACATTAAAAAACGTTCCACCGCTAGCTTTTGACAGAAATCACTTGGTCATCATAGTTAGTGGAAAATACAAAACTCACTTGTTGAACTCCGTCTGCTTATTGACAATGCAGCAAAGGTAAGGCCAGACACAAGAATAATACCAGCTGCTCCTGCTCCCACAATCCCTGAAAATAAGCTACTTCAAAAGTGTTATCAGTCCACAAAAGAACCAAGACAAGCCTGCTGTATTAAAAATTATTATGCATTTTGCAGTCATTGCACCTACTTCCCTATCTCCGATGCGTAGCTGGAACACTAATCAGATTCCATTTGAAAATCACTATATGTCATGATCAAATGCCGAATGCATTCAGATTTACGAGCTATATCATATATGGATTCTCAATGTCCATTCTGCTAATTTGAACCCCTTTCTTTCCAATCCTAAATATTTCATCTTAAAACAAATCAGATGTTCTCCAGAAACCATTTCTAAATTTTCTATTGACATACAAATATCTAATACAAATTAAAACCCCTGAAATTAATGTAAATGCACCAACCGACTAAGCCTTAATTCTAACTAATTAGCATCGCCAATTATATGTCCCCAATGCAGAATGCTTTCAGATTCTAATATAAATTTCATTGCACCTACTTCCCAATCCTCGATTCCAAGCTCGAAAACTAATCAGATTCCATTTTTTAAAAGAAAATATAAAAGCATTTGAGAATCACTATATGTCCCTAATGTAAAATGCTTTCATATTTACGAGCTATATCATATACGGATTCTCAATATCTATTCTGCTAATTTGAACCCCTTTCTTTCCAATCCTCAATATTTTATCTTAAAACAAACCAAATGTTCTCCAAAACTATTTCTACATTATCTACTGACATACAAACACCTTACACAAACTTAAAAAACTTAAATTAATGTTTACCAACCGAATAAGTCTCAATTCGAACTAATTAATATGGCTAACTCACCTGCGATATTCTGCTTCCCTTGTGAGTCACTGGATTTCTCAGCACCATCAGCTCCAGACCATCCAGCGAAACCATCAGCTGAATTAGTCGAATTTACCCCTGTATTACTTCTTTTTTCCACTCCACTACCATTTGACACATTATTATTCATAGTAATCGAAACCCTACGATAATCCAACTTCCCCACACGCATTACTGCAGGCTTTTTGTTGCTCAATGCTAATCGAAGCTGAAAAGAGTTGGGACACCATGTCGTAGTAGTCAAAGAACTCATTTTTATTGAAATTGATAATTAGGGTTTATAAATGTGATTGAACTTTGTCAGTAATGGTTCAAATGATTTTCACCAATTATAGAAATGGTGTTAAGATATTTGGAAGTGACAAATATTTAGGGTTTTTGTTGTTAGTATACTATTATTATTGTGGAGAAAGGAAGTAGAAGATACGTTTCAGTTTTCACCATCCCTTTGTTTTATCTTTTCTTTTTCTTTTTTCTTGTGTATAAGCTGCTAACTGAATTACCTGTTACAATTTATACGCTTTTTATTGTTTGAAATACGACATGTACCCTTTTCTGCAGAATTATAAATACTACTCCACTTTTTTGTTTAATTTATGTGATGGTATTTAGTTGATTATAGAGTTTAACAAATAAATAATTTTTTTGAAATTGATAATCTAAAATAAGTATGTGACTATAAATAGTTTCGTTAAGAGTAAAATAAAAATTTTAAATTATTTCAACGCAAAAAAATATGACCTTTTTGAAAAGTACTAAGAAGAAAGTATGACACATAGGACGTATAGAGTATTTTAATAGGATAAAGGAGTATTATAACACTTCTAAAAGAACTACTATACCGTCAAAGTAGATATAAGATTAAATTATTGGATTGTAAAATAATTACATTAAGTATGTTAAGATGGATTATACTAATTTGAATGGGATAGGAAGGATTTTATCATTCGTTTGTTTCACGAGATAGAGGTCTTTGAAGATAATGAATTTAGTGTACATCAATCTACTAAAAAAATTAAACCAGAAGCAATATAAAAGGAATGGTGTTAGAGAGACATGGAAGGTAGGTAACAGAACTTGATTATTTCCTTTAGAATGTAGTGAGCCTGCGATCTATAATATCTGAAAGAGTTCAAACTATAAACATGGTATCTTTGCCTATCGTATTTTGCTATTTTTACACTTTGGATGGTCCTTTAGGTTGCTAACTTCCCCCCTAAAAGTCAAATTAACTTCGGATGCTATTATTCCTTGTCTAATCCAATTCGGCATAATCATTTTTTTCACTGCCCCATTTCACCTACATCTGGTTCAGCCGATGAATACTTACATCTTAACAAAGTAGGCCGATATCGAAAAGTAACATTAATTTGGTCTACATCTTTCAATTTGTTAAACAAAACTCATGTTGCACGGGAACTATTAAACCAAAAACCTATTGCAGGAAGTTTGACAACAAACCATTTCAATTAGAGATGTTCGCTAAACTAAAATTATTCTTCTTTTTATTTTTGTCAATAACTTAGTTGGAAATTTTGAAATCAGCTCAGTTTTTCTGTTCCAAAAATACGTCCGGACTGCTGATTCTTCATTTGCCAAGCATTGAATAATTCTAAATTTTCGTTCAGAACTGCCATTAGCGTAAATTAAACAGCCAACATTGTCTGCAGGAAATACTAATTGTGACCTTTCTGGAACCAAAGAGAAAATAGTTACAAACTACTAGGAAAACAGCTACGCAAGGAAAAAGCAAAACTGTATTATGGTACAAATACAAAACAAGTTACCGTGTTCTATAGATTAGAGGGAATAAAAATGTGAATATAGGTACTCTCGAATTTTATAGTACTCTTCAGATAATGGGCCTTCAAGCACGATCTGCTGAATAGCAGCACCTCCAACCTACAATTTGGCAGACAGAAGTTTCAATAAAGGAAGAGATGAAGATGGCTCTGAAAGGCTTAATTTTACTAGTAATATGAAAAAGATTTGAGGTATTATCAAAAGTGGCCACCATTTGACTAGCATCTCCAACTTTGCGAATGGTCACATACTCCCCGCAACGTAAAGCCCCACCACCAAATTCTACCTGAAAATGAAATTTGTTGGTCTTCGCAATTTGCTAACCTAAAGCCAAAACATGATTATGAGTAGAAAAGATAACATAAAAGAAAACAGAAAAGAAAAACCGAAAGACCTGGACGCCCTTGCTGGCTAGAAACTGCTTGAAATCGGACATTTTTATATCTCCGACGAGAACTGTTTTATGTGGCGGAGCAGGTCCGGATAGAGGAAGTAAAGAGAACATGTCCTTTTCTGTCTTCCCCACTTCAGCATCAACCCATGCTATTTCATAGTCTCCAAGCTATAATTACAAATTTACAGTTAAGCAAGGACAAAGGGAAACACAAACCGCAATACTGATAAAGTAAGATTAATCTTCGCAGCTTCCAGAGCATATGGGGCATAAAGTCTCACACACCAAAGCTTTTAGTACAACCCGTTTTAGGGTATGGAGTTTACAGAGACCCAGCATTTCAGAACAGAAGACTACTGAATTGCTAGTGCACAAGACTTTTTAAAAAGTACCTAGATAGAAGTTCAGTGATCCATTAATACAACACAAGAAAGATGACAGATACAAGTTATTTTTTTAATTGGATGTGCATAATTTACCAACTTCAGCTGCTTCTACAAATGTATCAAGATACTTCTTAGTTCATGTGAAGTGGCAAAATTTCGTAAAGGAATCATTTATTAATATCGTAGCCATAATATATCCAGCTTACCTTCTTAAAAAGCACTTGGCTCATTAACTTCTCAGAAAGTTGGACCTATCATGGAGGCAAACATAGACCAAGGATGTTATACCAGTATTTTTATTTACCCAAAGGTATAAACCACAAAAGGCACATATAAAGAAAGTAGACTAACCTTATAAGCACACAAATCTGAAGTCACATCAATTGTTTCTTCCAGCTGGGGAGCATATACATGCGGACAAACATGTTTCAGACAATGTTGCTTCAAATGCTCAGTGGCTTCAGCTGATCCATGCACCAAGACCTATAAAACAGAAAAGCTATAACATGTCAACTAGTTGAAAGTGCAAGAACCAACGGTTTCACACTGTTGAAGAAGAAAAGTAGGACATGGATGGTATGCTTTATAGGGAAACAGGCAAAAAATTCAGGTAACGGATATCATATGGGTGTGTCAGAAGCAGAAAGATACAAACATGAGTATCTAAATGGCCATTTATCCGCTATTAAGCTTCTAATAAAAAAAATTCCAACTTCAATTAGGAAATAGTAAACCATGAGAAGTTGGGGTCAGCATGAACTAATTGATCCTTGATATTGAAGGATACAACTCATTGATCTATTGTGCATTGTCAACTACACAGTAATCACCTGCTTATAGACCCTTTATCATAATTCGATGCATCACTTTTTTCCCAATATTCCTTTTTTTCAAATGGAGGACAGAATGGGTTCAATTAGACCCTGCAGACACTACTACCATTGCTTCCACAACTGTAACCCTTATTTCCAGAAATTCTGAGACCAAGGATCACTGATATCAGTCGTCATTTCAGCTTTAAAAGAGAAAAAATCTAAAATCAAAGTCTTTGCAGCGTAAATAAATTATGTAAGACTTTCAAAAACTTCGACTTAACTTGTTTGCAATAAAGCGTTGGTGAAAAAGATATCATTTGCTTCTTTAAGTAAAAAAGTAGCCACGAGTGGCACTGAGGTGGAAATTAATAACAAACAAGCAATTTTCATCTTACCAAACAAATTTACAAATTTTAAGACATGATATAAACCAGTGAAGCACATCTTGTGTGAGAAAAACAAAAATAGCTTGATCAATATCAATGAACACTTAATATATGTGAGCTATAGGTCTTCTTTCTTTTGGCTTTCCACTTCTCTCAGCAGATAGAGAACAAAGGCCAGCAAGGTCAGTTGACTCACCGGGAAAGGGAGGATGCTTCTCTTTTTTTCTCTTAAGGTGGCAAAGCTGGGGTTGGGAGGAGAAAAACATAATTTATTTCTGAAGTAGTTTAATAGTGTCCAACAAAACCCTCTGCCAAAGTATGTTAATGTTCCACAAGTCTTTTGACAGAGAAATAAAAAATTAACCAAGTAGGATGAAGCTATACAGCAGAGAACTAGCTGTCTCCATTTTACTAAAAACAAGGGATTCTCTGGTCCCACATGTATAAAGATGCAATATCCTATTATTTTTAAGAAAAACCATCAAATGACCAAAATATTTCAGATCACTTTACTGGAGATTCTTTCTTCAGGCTAGAAGAAAGCCTATTATCCAACTATGCAAGAATATATTCAGTGCATGCATGAGGAATACAGTTTTTCCTTTGAATACTTGTTGATTAAGAAAATCGTGAAAGCGTGGGAACATATGTCATAGATGCAAATTTATTAACTAAATAGCAAATACCACAGAAAAATGAGAGGCATGTCATACAAGAGGTGGAACTGTCAACACCTAGTAAAACACACAAGAACGATTGTGTTATTACTGATAATAGCTACTGATGAAAAGATGGTATAAGTGCATGAAAGAAAACATGATTCCTTTTTATATTAAGTCCACATATTTAGTAATATCAGTTAAGGAAAGAACTTCCGTACAAGCTTTAAGGGCGCAACATGAGCAAGAATTGATTTGATTGAACGGCCATCAGAACGACCTTCGAAGTCCATGTATAACAAAGAACACTTGACTTGGACCTGTGAAAGGAAAAAAGTGAGCAAGGAAATGGAAGCAAAACATATTAGCAATCAGAAAAAAAATATAAGAAAAAGAACAGAAAGATAGCAACACATCCAACTTGAAGCTATAGCATGAGTTTTTGTGGAATGAATCAGGCTTAATACCAAGATCAAAGTGGGCAATGGGGAAAAAACTGACTTCTGGAAGGATGTATGGCATGAGGCAGGCAACATAGAATTACTCTTCCCAGATATACACGATCTAGTACTGCACCAGCAGAGGAGTATTGCAGATCTATGGACACCTCAAGGATGGAGTTTTACTTCCAGAAGACAATTAAATGACTGGGAAATTCCAAGGGTGGCTGATTTTTTAAGCACAATAGAACAGTTCAGTGGACTGGAGGCAGGAAAAGATGTGCTATGATGGCAGGACAATAGCAAGGGCATTTTCAAGGTGAATTTAGCTTACAGAAGGATGAACCAGCCCTTCCAACAACTAAACAACTGGCCATGGAAGCAAATCTGAAAGACAAAAATTCCACATAAAGTAGTATGCTTTGTATGGTTTCTAGCTAAGGAAGCAGTATTGACACGAGAGAAATTGATGAGGAGAGGCTTACTGGGTTACCATTGTGTTCCAGGCGCTTCTTTTGTGGTGATAATGCAGACACAGTCAACCATCTATTTCTAAATTGCAAGGTTACAGGACAACTATGGAGATTATTCTTAAATCTGAAAGGCATTTCTTGGACTATGCCTGGAAAGATTACAGAGGCACTTCATGATAAAAGTGCAAAGATAGCAGTAGCTGTACCAACGTGCAAAGACATAACAGTAATTGATAGCAACAGTAGTTGTAGTCTCTGTGTATAAGTCTATAGATAGTAGTTGACCAAGGTGTATAAATCACACCTCCTCTGTAACGATAAACACACAGAAAGATGCAAAAGAGCTCAAATAACCTTTGTTCATCTTATATTGATTGTCTTCATGGTGTCAGAGCTTTGGCTCAATTGAAATATGATCCTGAAGTTCTTGTTTATAATCATGGCCGCAAATCCTAACACTGGTCTCACTCTCTCTGCTTCATCCCTTCACCAACTCATAGCTATTTGTCCGATCAAACTAAAACCCACTAACTACTAGTTTGGAGAACACAAATGCACCGGCTTATGCAAACCTTGAAAATCTTGAATACTATTACAGATGAAGCACCGGACAAGACAATAGAAGACGATGAAGGAAAGGCTAACCCAAATCCTAAATTCACGGAGTGGGAAGAACGTGATGTTCTGGTTAGGAGTTGGCTCACGGGAACAATGACTGAAGAGTCGATGTTTCTCATCATAGGTTGTTCAACGGCTAAACAGATGTGGGCTTGTCTTGAATACATACCTACAAGTCAGCAAAGACAGAATTCCAGTTGAAGCAACAACTTCAAACCATAAAACTGGGCTCTAAATCAATAGATGAATATATTAAGAAATTCAAAGGAATCTGTGATAATATCATGGCTATACACAAACCCTTGGATGAAGATACAAAGGTCATCAATTTTGTTACTTGGAGGAAAGTACAAAACTTTTCGAACTGTGATGTTAGGGAAGCCACCTTACCCCACATTCACACAATTTGTGAGAGGGTCCGAAATAAGTTTAGACAACGATGAGCAAGCTTTCCAAACTCATCTTGATACAAACATGGTGTTTGTGGCACAACAGACTCGAGAAAGGGGTCGCGGCTACTCCAATAGAGGTCGAGGACAACAAAAAGAACGCGGCTTTGGTCGATCACACTACCATAAGCATCCTGATAGAACAAACAACATGATTAATCAACCAAATGAGGCATCTAAGTCTAATCCGTGCCAAATTTGTGGACGAAATAATCACAGCTCCAACTTGTTTCTATAGGTGGGATTATTCCTATCAAGCACAACAAGAAATTCCACAGGCCCTAGCAGCTATGGCCTTCAATGATCAAGGTGACAATAATTTATATATGGATTCAGGTGCTACCAACCATATGGTGCAATCTGCAGGTATTCTCAAGAATCCATCTCCTTTTAAGGGAAGTGATTCTGTAATGGTAGGTAATGGTGATAAACTCGACATTACACATATAGGAGATAAGAATATTGGAAAGAACCTACACTTAAAAAATATTTTTGTTGTTCCTGATCTCAAGAAGAATTTTATTTCTTTGAGCAAATTCATTAAAGATAATGAATGTTCTTTGGAGTTTACTGATGAAGGTTTTATTGTAAAGGACAAGAAAACAAGGAACATTCTGGCAAAAGGGAGCAAACATGACGAGTTGTATGCTTTGGGAGGCAATCTATATGAAGCATTGATGGCTACAAAGGCTGACAGGCATTCAGACACAGTTTGGCATCAACGACTAGAACATCCACACTCGAGAATATTTAGTTATTCAAATAAGAATAAGTTTATTAATGTTAGTAGTTAGAATAAAAATTTCTCAGTGTGTACTAGTTGTCAAATGGGCAAAAGTTGTAAGCTACCTTTCAAAGTATCAAATAGAAGAGAAGCCGTTCCCTTAGTCAAAGTACATTGTGATTTATGGGACCAGCCCCAATAGCATCTCCTCAAGGAATTCGATACTATGTCGGTTTTTTTATGATTGCACGAGGTTCACCTGGATTTATCCACTAAAGAAGAAATCTGAATTTTTCCCAACTTTGTGAATTTCCACAAGCTAGTCGAAAATCAGTTTTCAACTAAAATCAAGGTTTTTCAATGTGATGGAGGAGGAGAATTTAATAGGTTGGAGCCAATTCACTATCTAGATCAGCATGGTATTAGAAGACAAATTTCTTGCCCTCATACTCCTGAACAAAACGGCGTAGCAGAAAGAAAACATAGACACATTGTTGAAATTGATTCGACTCTCCTTTTTAATGCAAACTTACCCATGTTCCTTTGGGTTGAAGCATTCATGACGGCTACGTTCTTGATTAATAGAATGCCTACTTCAAACCTGAGTATGGATTCCCCTTTCTCCAAGTTGTACAGGCAAGAACCGAACTATAATACTATGAAAGGTTTTGGGTGTAGATGTTTTCCCTATTTGAAAGGATACAATAAGGATAAATTCAGCCCAAAACGTTTCCTTGTGTGTTCATAGGCTATAGTCTTCTTCACAAAGAATACAAATGTTATCACTCTCCATCTCGCAAGGTTTACATTTCACGACATGTTATCTTTGATGAAAAAAACTTACCATTTGTGACCTCTAGCTCTACTTTGAATGCAGAATCCAGTACGTACAACTTTACATCTTACAAGGAGTTTCTGGATCAAAGTTTGCATATGCCCAACACTGATGCCACACCCGATGATAGTTCAGCGTCTCCATTGAGCATTGTTACTTCCGACGTACCTGCTCAGCCCACGCCCGGCATGCAGCACAATCAACAAAGTATTGCTGCAATTGACACTTCCAGTGAGCACGTCACTCCCATCACACCTACTGCCAATATGTATTCATCTCCAAGTATTGCCAATACCTTTCCTATTGAATCCAGTTCCTCTAGTGAATCAACGTCCACAACCAAAAACCACTTTTCCTCATCATCTGAACCAACAACCAATAAAGGTCTTAATCTTGTAGTTGACCTTCCACCTATACCCCAAGCACCAACATTGCCTTCCTAATCTCTAACAAAAAGGATTCACTCAACTCACATCATATGCTCACTAGAACTAAAACCGGTGCCATTACACGACCCACCTTCCATTCACTTCATATTGCAGTTCACCAAGACTCAAAAGAACCTCGCAATATCAAAGAGGCCTTGGATAAGCCTCACTGGGTCACAACTATGAATGATGAAATGCAAGCTTTGAAATCAAACGATACTTGGCACTTGGTTCCTCGTCAACCTTCCATGAACGTCATTGGGTGTTCAAAACCAAGCTGTAAGCAGATGGGACGGTTGAACGCTTCAAGGCGCGACTGGTGGCCAAAGGTTTTAATCAGATAGAGGGTGTCGACTTTGATGATACTTTCAGTTAAGGCAACGACTATTCTACTTGTGCTTTCGGTTTCCACGACTTTCCACTGGCAAATCAAACAAGTCGACGTTAAAAATGCATTCCTTCATGGCGACTTGCAAGAAACTGCCTTTATGGAGCAACCACCTGGCTTCAAGGACCCGGTCTTTCCTGGCCATGTTTGTCGTCTCCAAAAAGCTCTTTACGGCTTGAAAGAAGTACCCAAAACATGGTTCCATAAATTCAGCACATATCTCATGCATGTTGGTTTCTTATGTAGCAAAGCTGATCCTTTTTTATTTGTCTGGCATTCAGACAGGGGCACTATCATTTTGTTACTTTACGTGGATGACATAATACTTACTGGGAGTAATCCCTCACTGCTACATGCTCTTATTCAGGAACTTAAATTCACCTTCGCAATGAAGGACCTCGACAACCTTCATTATTTTCTTGGTATAGAAGTTACCAGAGACAAGAATGGATTATTTCTTAGTCAAAGAAAGTACGCTCGTGACATCCTTGAGCGCACACAAATGCTCGATTCCAGAGCAGTTCAAACTCCTCTATCCCAAAAACATGGTCTTCATGGTGCTCCTGTATCCAGCAAGCATGTTGATCTGTCTGCATATCGAAGCGTTGTTGGTGCTCTTCAATATTTAACTTTGACACGTCCGGAAATAGCCCATGCAGTAAACCTCCTCTACCAGTTAATGCAGCATCCAATGGAGCATCACCGGATTGGTGTTAAGTGAATTCTACGATACATTGCTGGTACCATCCACCTTGGTCTTTGGCTCACATCTAAATCTTCTTTGCGCCTTGTCGGCTTCTCCGATGCTGACTGGGGAGGATGCCCTCTCACTCGACGTTCTACAACTGGTATATGTGTCTTGGCTCGAATTGTATCTCTTGGTCCTCCAAGAAGCAACATACAGTTGTTAAGTCTAGCATTGAGGCAGAATACAGGTCCCTAGCATCGTTGGCAGCTGAGCTCACGTGGATTACGTACATTTTGCACGACATTGGCATCTCTTTGCTCTCTCCACCAGTCCTCTTCACAGACAATATAAATGCTCTTCACCTCACGGCTAATCCAATCATGCATGCTCGCACCAAGCACGCGTCAAGCTTGACTATCATTTCGTGCGAGAAAAGGTTGTGCAAGGTGCAAGGTGCAATGGTCACTAAGTTTGTTCCTTCTTTGCACCAAGTTGCTGACATCTTCACCAAACCTCTAACTAAGACGTAATTCAGGTTCTTACGGTCCAAGCTTGGAGTTGTGGATTTATCAACCTCTAGGCTTGAGGGGGGATGATAGAAGTGCAAAGATAGCAGCAGTTGTACCAACGTGAAAAGACATAGCAGTAATTGATAGCAACAGTAGTTGTAGTCTTTGTGTATAAGTCTATAGATAGTAGTTGACTTTGTATAGGACTCTCCTATCTCAAGTCTACCAAGGTGTATAAATCACACCTCCTCTGTAACGATAAACACACAGAAAGATACAAAAGAGCTCAAATAACCTTTGTTCATATTATATTGATTTTCTTCACTTCACATTTGGGAATAAGCAGGGTTGCAAGCAAAGAACAGAGGTAGATGGAGGATTGTCCCTGCAAGTATTTGGTGGACAATTTGGAAGGAGAGGAACTCTAGATGTTTTGAGAATGTAGAAAATAGTATGCAGAAAATCAAGCTGAATTGTAAAGGAACTCTAGATGTTTTGGTGTAATCAGGTCTATTCCAATGACACTGTCTCCATGATTGATGTATTAGATTCAATGTAGGAATACCTTTTGTACATATGGTTCAGTACAACCTATGTACTGTTTTGCTCATGATTAAATATAGATCCAGTTATCAATTTCAAAAAAAAAAAAAAAATCAATGTGATGTTGGTCTCATGCTGAGGGTAAACTAGACAACCAAAGTACGATCTGCTCCAATTCTTTTGGGAGGGGCGGTGACTGGTGAGGCAGTTTGTTTATATAGGACTTCTTTTAAGGTTAATGAATAATGGGTGTATCTGTGTCTTTGTGACATCACAAAGGATGAGTCATCAAAACTAGGGCTACAGAATATCTGGTACACATGTCAATAGTTAAGTGACATTTAACATTTCCATAACTGAAGCAACATTTTCCAAGAGCCAATTTCGTAAGTTTACAGTGAATTCAGATTCAGACAGTTTGAAGATGCATCAATAGACAGTCAATGACTTCCAGCTAGGATCTAACCATAAACTCCCTCCGTCCCATTTCATCAATAAGAAACCCAGAGTTTGAAGTATGAGTACACCTATCTAAGATATTGTGTGAATTAGGATATCGATTTCTCAAAGTCTCTGATATAAAGTTCACATATCCACATAAAAGTACTGTAAATTGCAATTTTCATAGTGATAGAATTTAAAACACATTTAAAAAATCTTAGTCAAAAGAAAAAATCGTTTGATTCTCCAAACAGTACTAGAGCCCAAAGATCTAGGATAGGGAGTAACTAATTGCTCAACAAGATACTCCAGAAATAACATCATTTTTTGCTTCTCATCTCAAAACCACCACACCCCTGAAGTAATTTCTGAAAAGCGCAATACTCAGCAGAGCATCAAGTGCATTAAACTTTGATAAGAAAGAAACAAGAAGAAAATAACAGGTGTATTCTAGCATGCACATAGTTTGATTGCTCTATTCTATTGTCATTGTTCATTTTGAAGGGGATTATTTAGTTCCTGCATTACAACTCAGAATTCTACACTCTGATGGAAAGTGGTTTTGACTTTGATAAGAAAGAAATAGAAAAGTAAAATAACAGGCCAGCTCTAGCATGATACAAAAATTGGATGGATCTATTCTAATGCCAATTGTTCATTTTGAAGACTGTTTAGTCACTGCATTAAGATTCTATGCTCTGATACATTAAAGCGGCTTTCAAGTGAATTCAGCTTCAAGCCTTTAGCTAGAGTCTGATGAGGTTAAAAAATAAATCAAGAAGCAAACTGAGACTTACTGTTAACTCTGAAGATACGACTTTTGAGGGCGTTGTATCAAGGATTAGGTTAGCTGATCCTTCATCAAGTTTTCCATTTAAATCTCCATCAACCTAGCAGAAAATTAGAAAGACATCAAATTATTATCCATCAAAGTCAAGGTATTACAAAACAATTCGTTAGAAAAATTTAGCTAGTTGAATGGAGGAAAAAGATAATAGGAGGGTGCACACGATGTGGTAGAGATGAAAATTTACCATCTAATAAGGAACATGTCCATGAATTCTTGAGATGTCAGCCCATGCTAGTAAATTTCAGTTAACTTTTTTTATCAAGTAATAAAATTTTATTAACATTAGGCAAAAAAGATACCGGTATACAAGCAGTATACCAAAAGGTAGAAAACTTCACAAAAGATATCATTTTCTACGAACGGCATCCAATCTTCTATACCTATAGGGATTGTTATGCGGTGATCAACTGTAGGGATTGTTATGCGGTGATTAATCATGTAGGGATTGTTATGCAAGGATTACTTACTTTAAGGGCATATTTGTCTTTAACATACTTTAATACCCGTAATACAAATACACGTATTCTTATTCCATATCTTATCTCGCATAAAATAATACATAGATTCATCCATAACTTAACGTGGGTATTATTTAATTGTAACCAAACACGTAAAATTTTGCAGGAACTACTTTTTCTTATACAGCTAACTGTGATGCATATGTTATGCAAAGATTATAGTTTATAAGCCCTCGTACCAAATGATCCTTATGACATATTTCAGACAGCAGGTTACACTTGTTAACCCCAAAATTGATTTTAAGCCATATGGAAATAATAGTATCACCCTACATGAGCTATGACAATAAATAAAAGTTCAGGAATATGATGAAGTTCCAAATAGCCAGATGCTTGATGCCATTCTGGGTTGTGAGGTAGGTTCTCTCCCTACCAAATACCTTGGTTTGACACTAGGGGGAAAAAACAAATCCCTGGAGATCTGGAATGAGGTTTTTGGGCAAATTTGAGAAAAAATTGACAAGCTGGAAGGCTCAATATCTATCCCTTAGGGGTAGAACCATTTTGATCAACACAGTGTTAGATGCTTTGCCCACCTATGTCATGTCTCTTTTCCCTATTCCTGCTAAAGTAGAGAAAAGAATGGATACCTTGAGGAGGCAGTTCTTATGGCAAGGGAATGATGAGAATAAGGGGTACAACTTAGTGAAGTGGAAAACAGTCATCAAGAGCAAAAGGAATGGTGGCATGGGCATCAGAAATTTGAGATTACACAGGAGCTTGCTGGCAAAATGGCTATGGAGGTATGCTAGAGAAGAAAACAGCCTATGGAGGGAAGTCATTCTCAATAAGTATGGAGCACTTAATTACTGGTGCACCAAGCCAGTAACCACTCCCTATGGAGTAAGCTTATGGAAATCCATCAGGGCTCTTTGGGATGTCTTTGTGGAGAACACTGAACTTTTTCCTGGGAATGGTAGAAAAATTGACTTCTGGAATGATAAATGGGTTGGTCAGGAACCTTTAAAGGATAGTTTTCCAGAATTTCATAGACTGACTTTGAGTACTGATGTCTCTATCAGTGAAGTCAGGAATCAAAATGGATGGAATTTTAACTTAAGGAGAGGGCTAAATGATTGGGAGATGGAAAGATTGTCTATCTTTTTGCAGATTTTAGAAGGGGTGAGAGCTCTTAATGACAAGGAAGATGTTCTAATATGGAAGGGCAAAGGGGAGAAGGTGTTCACAGTCAAGGATGCTTATGCTTTCTTCACTAATGAGGGCCAACAGGCCTCCAGTTGGCCCTGGAAGCAGATTTGGAAGGCAAAAGCACCCTTTAAAGTGAATTGTTTCTCTTGGTTAGTGGCTAGAAAGGCTTGTTTAACTCATGAAAAGCTACAGAGAAGGGGTATGCAGCTGGTTTCCATTTGTTGCCTTTGCAATGCAACAGCTGAAGATAACAGCCATCTTTTTTTGAATTGTGTTTATACTGCTCAGCTATGGCAGCTCTTTCTGACTCTGGCTAACCTTAAATGGGTTATGCCTGGAAACACTTTTGAACTCTTGATATCTTGGGACCATGCTGGGAGGAATGTAAAGCAGAAGAAATGGTGGAGGGCAATTCCTTTGTGCATATGGTGGACCATGTGGAAGGAAAGAAATAGTAGATGTTTTGAGAACAAGAGCAATCCAATACAAAAAGTAAAGTTGAACTGTATTTTAAACTTGCATTTTTGGTGTAAAGAATTTTGTATAGAGGATGCTGATGACATCCTAGACTTTCTGGAAGCCTTGCGAATGTACATAGGCTTTTTTCTTTTCTTGTTCTTCTGCTGCCAGTGCAATCTTTTTGCACTGATGAAAAAAATGTTACCATTCTAAAAAAAAAAGTTCAGGAATATGAGAAATTCTAGTTCAGAAAGTACTCAAGACACCACTAATATCTCCAGATACTCAGATGATGTGCATGATTACATTTGAACAATCTTCAGCAAAATGACACAAAGTTCACTTTTCTCGACTCAGAATGGACTAGTTAAATTATCTGCATTGAACAACCAAACATACAAAGGTGATACTGAAACAAGCAGATAACTATGCCACTGCTCAATTGAAGGCACACAAGACAAACTTAACTCACATGCATTGACGACTGCTCCATGTTGTCATCTTTGACCACATAATCATCTGGATTGATGACCTCACCAAAGTCATCCCACTCAGAGGTGTTATCATAGAAAGGGAACATTGGGGCTACGCTAGATGATGGTGGAACAAATCCATCAATCAACACGTCCTTGAAAGCACCACTGTGCAGACCAGCAGCTGTAATTATGATAAGACCAAAGATTATCTTAAACATCAAAAAGGTTCTAAAAAGAAGTCCGTGCATGGATACTAAAGAGTCAATATGTGTGTTACTTGTTTAAATTGCGGTAGCCAATTCTTTTCTTCAAAAAATATATATTTAGATTCTCTCTTCAATATAAAGTTAGAGCTAAGTGTGCCTGTCATTTGTTTAGCGTTTCATAAATCTCCCTTCAATATTTTTAATTTGTAGGTTTAACCCGAACCCAACCAAACTTAATTCAGGTCAATCTTAACCAGCTATATACGGCCAGATTCGAAAGTGATACACAGCCAGTAGTCAGCTAACACATATCTTGTTTATCCACATGTGCCATCAGGATTATGTAACCAAAATAATAGTGAGAGTCAGAGTTCAGAAGAGCGTTCAGATAGAGGATGTGGACGAATAGTGAAATGGAAAATGTTGGGGCTCAAGCAAGCAGGACCCACAGAAGGAATTCAAAAGCACACACAGAAAGAGGGGGGTAGAGAGAGGAACTGAAGTCTAGGATAAGCAATTTGTAGAGAGAGACATGAAAGGAAGATAAGTGTGAAGAGGTACATACCTGTTAATGATAGGATTGTACAACCAAAAAGTAAGGAACTCCGATGATGCATGGGGCTGAAATGTTCTAAAGTTTTGAAGATTGATGTCAAAGAAAAGATTATCCATTTTAAAAGGTTCTATATTCTCTCAAGTCATACTAGGAGAGATAGGATTAGGAATGAAGAGGTCCGGGACAAGGTGGGAGTGGCCTCGATGGAGGACAAGATGCGGGAAATGAGACTAAGATGGTTTGGGTATGTGAAGAGGAGATGTGTGGATGCCCCAGTGCGGAGATGTGAGAGATTGGCTATGGATGGCTTTAGGAGAGGTAGAGGTAGACCGAAGAAGTATTAGGGTGAGGTGGTTAGACAAGACATGACGCAGTTACAACTCACCGAGGACATGACCTTAGATAGGAGGGTGTGGAGCGCACGGATTAGGGTAGAAGGTTAGCAAGTAGTAGGGTGTTGTCTCGCGTATACTTCCTTACTAGTATTCATAGTATTTATGTTGTAGTTCTTGTCCTTTGATTGTTGTTATTATTTGATGTTCCTTGTCCTTTTTCGAAATGTTTTGTCTTGCTTTCTATAGTATGCTTTCGTTATTTCCTTTTTGACCTGCTTTGATATGCTTTCTCTGAGCCGGGAGTCTATCGGAAACAGCCTCTCTACCTCCCAAGGTAGAGGTAAGGTTTGCATACACTCTACCCTCCCCAGACCCCACTTGTGAGATTACACTGTGTATGTTGTTGTTGTTATTATATTCTCTCAAGTACGATGAGACAATGTGCTTCTTGGTGCAAGATGTAGGATTTTTTCTTTCACATATCAACAAATTGTACTATACCATTGGAGGAAGGATGTGTGACATTGGTATCAATGACCATGGAGTCACTCGTAACGACTTCGGCCCCAACAGACGCTTTTGATTCCTCCTCTTTAACGAGAGTAGCTTTGAGAGCTTCTTCCCTTTTTATCTTGTTCTGCTCCTCCTCATAAGCAGCCAACTCCTCACCAACCAAGGGAATTCTTCGTGACATAATAACTTTAACAGCTTTAGGAGGTGGATCTGACTGAAGTATACGTGCCAATGTGCCAAACTACACTCAAGTATAAGGCATCAGTAAAAACATAAGCATACATAATTTGAAGATATAAATAGAAGACACAATTTCCACAAAGTAAGAAGCTTTGTGTGAAGATAATTAAAATGTTTATAAGTACAAATGGTTGCTTTCTTTGTTTCATGCAAGTTGAACAAAAGCAAGGAAAGGTGAAACCACTTTCATACAATGAAACGAGCTGTCACTATGAAACAAATTATTACTATCTCAACAAAACGTAGCACAATGAAATCCACCCAAATTACACATGGGAATATACATGCATCTACGAGTAATAAAGATATTCTAACAGACGAGTATCTTCGGACCTCAGAAGGGATGAAACCGACATGTCTAACTCTAAATTAGCATAAAATAATGTTGGTTGCAGTCCAAATCTTGAAACAGGATTAATTAATCGGAATACAAGCTCACCTGTCCTCGCTCGGTGAACATAACAAGATTCTTTGGATCAGCAGCCCATTCAACAAAGAGGTCGTGCGAAAGTCCAGCTTCTAAACTAGCCATGGAAGCCATAACAACCTACACATCACATACAGATCAACTGAGAACAGATAAAGATGACTACTCATTTACTAAAGATGCAATGAAGTGAACCTTCGGTCCAGGAGCTTCTTCAAGACCACTCTTATTGATCACGAGCTTAATTTTCCTGCATTTGTTGTAAACCCTCCATTATACTTCTAATCAATACTATTCTAAAAGAGGGAAGTTCCAAATCAAAATACTGATAGACCAAAATAACCCCATAAAGTTGAGTGACTATAATACCTTTCAACTAAGAAATAAATTATCCTTCATAAACCAGTAGGTAAATTGCCTATCGTACTAGTAGGCACAATATTGTTTTATAGTCCCCTGTCCTTTGATTTCTGCTGATGTATGTTCTTTCGTGTACTTTGTTTATCTTATTTACCTGCGTTAGTTACTGCTTCCTTTTTCAGAATGCTTTATCATGGCTTATTCGCTTTTGTTACTCTCATTTTCATACTGCTTTAAATTTCTTATCCGGGTCTGACCGTTTCTCTTGCTTTGCTTGTGCTTGTGCTTTGTCTTGAGCCGAGGGTCTTTCGGAAACAGCCTCCCTACTTACCAAGGTAGAGGTAAGGTCTGCATACACTCTAACCTCCCCGGACCCACATTGTGTAACTTCATTGGATATGTTGTTGTTGTTGTAAACCAGTAGGTAAACAGCATACTCTTCATTGCAGTAAGAAAAATTGGAGAATTTGAGGAGTTGCATTGAGTAATTCAATATAGACTAAAACATTCTCAAAAAAAAATCAATATAGACTAAATACAATTGGCTGATTTAATAATTTGAAGAATTGTGTGATTCCAATTTGACATATCACCACTTGAGTTGACTTTAGTACCAATTTTGGCTATAGTTTCATATGTGAAAGCAAGACAATCAATAAAAGGTTATTATGATGCCACATTCACCTTCCAAAATGGAGCATGTTATCCAGATTTGTAAACCCACTCCAACAAAGAAAAGAAGAATAAGAAAATAAAAGAAAGAACATCTCTTCAACCTTAAGGAGGCTTAATCTGACACAACTAGATATTCTCAATGTTGCCCATTAACCGTCTAATGGATGATTCCCAAAGACATTCATACTGATCTCCCCAAGAACCAGATGCTATATTTGAAAAAACATCTAAACAAAAAGGACAAATAAGGAAAAAACAACTTAGGAGGGTACTAGACAGTTTAAATCTTTGCATTAACTTTTTTTTTTAATTAGGTTTTATTGTGATCTGATAGAAGGGTGATCCCTTGAATTTCTTTTTGTTTTTCTTCTTTTTAAGATAAATAGAAGGGTGATCCATTGAATTTCGTGCTTTTAACAAAGGTATGAATAGTTTAAGAGCCGAGGCTATTAATGCACAGGCATACACAAGTTTCTTAGCTAACTAACTAGAGGAGCAACTTAAAGGAAATATTACCCTCAGGGTTCAATAGCCTCCAAGAATGATAGACAACTGAAAGTAAACCCTATCTTTGGGGTTCATAGACTCAGGGAATCATCTTGAAGCAAGCCATTTCATTAACTAAAATCTCTTCAAGTTTGACAACATGTGAAGTATACTAGCCTTACCTTAAAAGAAAAGCATTGTCGCGAGTGTGCTCAAAAGACTTTGCAATTGAATCGCTCATCCACTCAAGGAAGCTCTTTACATAGTCAATAGTACTTGAGGATACATATGATAGAAAATAGATGGGAGTGGACAACTGTTTTTGTGCCCAGTGCTGCAATTTCACCAAAACCAGCTATCAGAATAACTAGTTAATTAGTTTTTTTTTTTTTTGAGAAAGTAACAACTAGAATAACTAGTTAATAAGTTGCACACAGAAAAAGATGAAATACTCTCATGTATGCACCTGTTCCAATGTCAAGATGAGCTCCAAAACTCGACCAGCAGAATCAACAGGTAGTAATACATTTCCCCCAACATTTACAGTTTTCTCTATGGCATCTATAGGAAAAAGACAAACACATTAGACAAGAACCAAGAACCTAATTATGACCTGAAAGATCTAAGGATCTTTTTTCTTTTGAATCGGGATAAGGGAAGATGAAATGACAATCTGAATGTCCTCCAAATACGCAATTTAATAATTGTAAAACTTAAAAACAATGTGTTGTGTGTATTTGTCACTTCCCCTAAACCAAAGCAGTCTGAAAGACAAGACATTCTAAGATTCAAGGTTCTTCAAATTCAAAAATAACAATCTATTTTCTTTTGAATGGTGATAAGGGAAGACCAAATGATAATCTGGAAGTCCTCTAAATAGTTAATAATTGTAAAACTTATAAAATCTGACGTGCGTATTTGGTAAAGGAACAATAATTACCCAGAAACTCTTGGTCCCTTTGGCGCCTAGAAGGCTGATTGTTTAAAGCATTAAAGGCGTCTGTTATTAGAACAGCTGGACGGACAAAAGACTCTAAAACAGTTCCGTTCAAATGCCTGACCGGAAAAAAAAAAAAGATAGATTATAATATTAGGATCACAGTAGAGTAGAATCCTTCAACTGGATAACAAGACTTTTCTAATTTTACCTTTCTTTACGGTGATTGAAGTCAACAGCGTATATGACATCCTCCCCATCTTTTGTTATCCTCCAGGTGGTACCTCCTAACAGATGACCAGCTACCAGTGGAGCAATCACGATTCCTTCTCCTTTTCCTACCAAAAAAACAGCAGTTGCATCGAGTAATTAAGAGATGTTGTAACTACTTCAAATGAGTTGGTAGTCAAGACTTGCCACCAATCAAAGCTATTAAGAAGCAGTTGACTTTTTACTCATCAAGGTCATGGGCAACTTTACCTCCTTGGCCATATGAAGGATGATACTAGATTATACTTGATATAATAAACCAGAATACAGAATGGACATGAGGTGAACTCGATAAAGGTAGAGCAACATACTAAACAAGAAAAGAAACCTACCTGACATGTAATGATTTTGAGAGTAGGTTAATCTGGTAACATTTTGAAATGCAGAATCAATGTCATCCAAGGTGAATAGATCAAACTCTGAAACTTGCTGCACAAGAGGAGAGTGTCAATAGACTTACTTCTACTCGATCACACACTCAAAAACAAGAAACACAAATGATACTGTCAGACACTGGACTTCTAGTTTCTCAGCAGCCAAATATTTTTTTTGATCAAGAAACAGAAATGTAATGAGATATTTGGCCCATGCAGGTATCAGCAGCCATATATTTTTCTTTAGGTCCCGAAATCCCAATAGAGGTGTCGTTCTATTTCTTCCTCTCTATTTTTTTCCTTCAAAAATTCTGAACCTATTAGTGGAAGAAAACAAGATATGAAATTAAGTGACACTCAAGTTAGTATATTTGCGACTGATAATGGTTAGTCTCAGTTTACCAATTTTATTTCCAGAATTCTTACTTCTTCTCTAATTTGAAAGGGTTGGCTAGCATCGAAGGACACTTTAATACCAAGTAAATAGTAACTGAATCAGTAATCTGCATTCGTAGTTTCCTATGCAAATAATTAAGGAACCTCAAACTTAATTAATCCATTTATCAATGAGTAGGGAAGGATTCATGTCATAATTATCCCTATAACACATATTTGCAAGAGACAAACATTGTTTTTGCTTTCTTTCTCTTTTCCTCGTTCTAATGAAGACAGTTTGAAATGTACAACAGAAGCCCCGAATTCTGGCTGGCAAACTTGTGTATTTAGCCTCAGTTAAACTCTTCGTAGGGCCTACATAAATCTTTAAGCACCTTCAAATCTATAGCTTGACATAATTCATTGAAAAGCTAAAAAATTTAAACACGACATCAATGTCATGTACAGATGCTCATCATACAGGTAAAATGCTCGATCATAAAGCTTATAAACTAAGGAGTTATCAACAGATAACAAGGACATTCAATGATTCATAGGTAACGCGAGAGTAAAGCTTCACCTTCCGTGATAGATACTGATCATACATTGTTAGTAACCCTAGCCTGTACACTGGTTCTGTAGCATAAACAGGAGCAGAAAGACCAAGATGTTTCATGGCATAGGGCAAAGCACCAAGATGAAATGTATCAAGGTGTGAAAGCAATACAGCATCCACCGTTGAAGCCACCCTGAACATTAACACAACGTTTCCAGCACAGAATAATTGAAAACACAAAAAATAGATGAAGAATCGTTGCAATAATAAGCTATCTGTTGTCAAATGGACAAGCCAGCAAAAGAGTTTACACTGTCATAGGGTGTATTTGGTATGGAGAAAACATTTTCTGGAAAAATATTTTCCAATTTTCTCATTTTTGGTTGGTCAAACTGTTTTGGGAAACATTTTCTATAGAAAAACAAGTGGTTTAATTAAAATGAGGAAAATAACTTGCCTAATGGAAGTAGGGAAAACAAGTTCCATAACTGACGTTACAAGTTCACCGTCTCCTCCCCACCCACCCAACGCACCCAAACCCCACCCCTTAACCATCCCACCCCATAATATTTTGCTAGATGACATATAAATGCTGTACAAACAATATCTTTTTGCTTACTTACCAGTCACTAGAAAATAAGTAAGAAATCCACTTAGTTTTCCAAGAAAATATTTTCCTTCATACCAAACACACCCTGTAAAAACTTGTTTTTGCAGTGAGAAATAGAAAAATTATATACATTGAAGTGAAATGATATTTGTTTGTGGACCTGAAAAGAGGTTCGAGGAGCGAAGTATCGAATTGGTCATTCCAACCACAATCGATTAGGAAATTGAAGCCGTCGATGGAGACGAGGTAAGAGAGAGGGTTCTCATTGTACACTCCACACAGTGGCGTCACCTGAACCGACGTTCCCATACCGCCGTCGCTCTCCGGTTCTTTTTGCTTCCACACTGACTCGCCGAGCTTGGTGAATACGGGGATGTAGCAGGGGGTTTTCTATGGGTGATTACCTTTTTACCTATTCAAAAGAATTAGTTACAACACCTATCTATATTTTATACTTTTAGGATATACAATTCACACATTATATATCTCACAGCTTGTTTATTTAGCGGATTAAAACTGAATTTTAGGTGTTGAAGTGAATTTTAGAAATACGTAATTAAATGTATCAATAAAAGTCTCGAAACTGATAATAAATCATTAACGTGTTTGGTGAAAAAAAGTTGATAAGTGTTTTTTTCTGATAAAAGTTAGGCTTTAAGATGAATAGTTTGGAGATTACAAAAGATATTAGTGTTGCGATTGTAAAATACTTGGTCAAATTAAAAATCTTATAAGTTGGGTGACTAACTTAGGGGTCGTTTGGTAGGAGACAATAACTTATCCTATATAGATGAGATTAGGTGGGATAAGATGGGATAACTTATCTATTCTTTATATGAGATATCTCATATAGATGGGATGGGTTGAGATACCAAATGAGTTATCCCACAAACTAAACATGGTATAACTCCAATCTCATGGGTTAATAATTTAATCTCATCTTATCCCTTCTACCAAACGACCTAGCGTATAGTTGATTTTAGCTTATAAGCACTTCTGATATTTATCAAATATATAAATAAATCAAAAAGTGCTATAAACTAGTTTAACCAACTTATAAGTTTAGCCTAATACCCTTTTAATCGTATACAATAGTGTGATTTAGTGATTCTTATTATCGTATATCTCAAAGGTATACAATTACGTGACCGAAGATATACAACATTGAAATTTATGTCGTGTAATTTGTAAAGAATGAATTTTGTAAATGGGCTTCATTTTTGTTGTACACATAATTGCGTAGCGAAGCCGATAAAAATTGAAAGAATTTCTAACATCTTGCTTCAGAATAAGTGTAATAAACATATAATTTCTCAATTTGAGAATCTGACCTGCTTTAATGACTTTAATAATGTGTGAAGCCACATTCTTAGGCAATCGTTTTAGTCCCCCTAGCTAATCATATAAAAGTTCATTTTTTGCTTGACATAACTTTTGAAGCTATGCCTTCAATGTTAGATTATTCTTTCAGGGATTTTCAAGAATTTCTAGGTCTGGGTCCCAAACCTAATATGATAGTAGTGTGATTCCATTACAAATAGAACCACCATCATGAGGACTAGCGCAAGACGTTATCTCCCCCAAATGCTGCTATTAATGTAGTAACTAAGCTATTAATTCCCCGATAAAGGTACCAGTATCTGGTGAAACACATATGGACCAGAGGAAGAGAAGAAAATAGTATTGCCAGTTTGCACTAGAAAAGACGGGGAAAGGGGAGGAATAAAGACAATGTAACTCCAGTAATAGAGAGATTAGCATTTGTAATTGCTGAGGTTTGTAGCTGTCTCAAGACTGGCAGCCTATTAAATATACGCGCGACTTAAAGGTCCAATAAATTGTAAATATCCAACAGGTGGGGCTGAATTATCCCAAGTACATTTACATGTTTCGACTCGCCCTCCCTAGCTGAAGCTTCATGCGAGGAATGGAAGGGCTCAGACTTCTGTAAAATGAGTTTTTTCATTTATGTTTGATGGTGATCCTTCCCACAGCTCAGCTAGTTCCTTTCTCATCCATGAAATGAAAATTATCGGCCCCAAAGTTGATGGTACCTATTTTAGTCAAAGATAGGAAGTAATGAGTTCGGACCAGATCAATTCATGCTTGTTGTGGGAACAGAAAAGAGGAGAACCTCAAGTACAATATTTGTAAAAGACAGGATTAAACTACTAAAAATTTGTTACCAAGTTTTAGACGCATTTAGTTATTTTTTCACTTGTGGAGTTTGTAGAGTAAAAACTAGTATCCTGCTAGTAAAATTAATGCATCAACAATGAACTGAGTTTACAAACGTCTTTAAATAGGGTGTGAATTGATGTCGGAAATTCACAGCAGATCAATCTGCTAATGCAAGCATGAAATATCACTCAGGTCTTAAAGTGGTTCATGCACATCCGGGAGTAACTAGCACTCCTGGACTTTAAACACTAACCCAATATCTTTTTGAATATCGTATGTGCAATGTAAACTCTTTCCTTTAGAAGGCACGAGACCAAATCTTAGGCAGCATGTAAGAGTCCGACATTCACACAGGTCGGACACCACCACAATACTTTTGGATTTGATAAGGAAACAAAATTAAAATTTGCAAATCTACCAATACATTGATCTAAATGCACATTTAGGTGGACCTCCAAATGCACAGACTTAAAAACTTACTAGCATCCAATGTTTATACCAAAGCTAAGCAATTAAACATAAGCAGCTAAAAATCAAAGTGAGAATACACATCACTACAGTTAAGTGGTAAATGTGTGTCTTAAAGACACGTGTCTTGCATTTATTAGTTTGGAGTAAACACCGGGTGCGGGTAAGTTTTTACCATAGGTACAACACTAAGAGATTAAAGATTAAAAAGGAAGATAAGATAAACCTACAATACAGAGAGAAGTGGTCACTAAAACACCTATACAGTGTATAGAAATGTATACAGACTTGGATAAAAACAAAACATAATAGAAACCTAGGAATCTAGGATCCCATATAAGAGATGGTCTTACTTTTTCAGGAATAGGGCTTGGTTGTTACATTTACGTTAAGCCTTGTGTATGCTAGTGGTCCTTTTAGTTTGGTTAGAGATTTGTAAGATAGTGTACAGATAAGTTTGAGTTTTGAAGAATATCTAGTATTAGAGAAACCTAATATGTCTTAAAAAAACAAATTATACAGTATCTGAACGACATAACCAAATTTGAGTGGAATGGATACCAAGGATTCATATAACCAACCCAAACTAGTAAAGTATAGTAAATGCACACCTTGATCCAATGGATACCAAATGATCAACACATCTTTATCAGGTATTGAAAGGATGGACATATGGGTAGATATACTGACAGTTTTGACCGAGGAAGAACGTCTTTTAAATACGTAAACAAACAACAACATACACAGTGGGGTATGGGGAGGGTAAGATGTACGAAGACCTTACCTCTACCTTTGTGGGGTAGAGAGGTTGTTTCCGATAGACCCTCGGCTTAAAAGAACACAGTCAATGCAGAAATTAGGAAAATAAGACAACAAGATATCACAATAACAAAACAAATAAAGCAACACATAGGAATACACACAAAAGAGTATGGATCTACACGAAACCTAAATAATACTACGAAGAAAGGGAAAAGAGGAGATGGCGAGGCTAGCCCCCTACACCTCTCACACACAGTGCGACAAAACTCAACTACCTATTAATCATCTATCCTAATCCTCGACCTTCAAATCTTCCTATCTAGGGGCATGTCCTTAATCAGCTGGAGTTGTGTCATGTCTTGTCTAATCACCTCTCCCCAGTTCTTCTTCGGCCTACCTCTACCTCTTTTAAATACGTAGGAAAATATTAATTTATGATTTAGCTTTGCCTAACACCTAATTTTATAAATAAAAAGAAGTAATCATACATTTAAGAGTAAACCTATTCATAACCAAATAAACTTCAAACTTACCTAAAAGTCATCAAAGTCTTAGTGGGGGACTTTGAAGCCAACATAGATTCTTCTTTTTATTGGTGAAAAGGGCCAACTTAGATATCACGTTAAAGGAAATGACAACTTGCATTAATAAACGACTATGTTTCTAAAGACCTAGGACCTCAACCCTAAGTTGTGCGGACTCTTCACTTTGGATGTCGCACTCATGTCGGATTCTGCAAAAAAAAACACTATTTTTGGAGAATCCAACACGCACTCATTGACATTGTTGAAGAGTCCGAGTAACATAGCCTCAACCACAAGAATTTAGGTGGAATTAAAGCTAAACAAAAGTAATATAGGAAGTTACCAACTACATAAGAAGGTGAAGCATTTGAAGAGTATCAAATAAAAAATTAAATGGCTATGAAGACAAATGGTAAAACCCAAGGTTAAGGCTTAGACAACTTGTACCATTAGAGACCTGAGAGCAAGAGATGGAAATATATAAACTAGCACGACAGAGGGGTGATTGAGCATTAGCCATAGAATTCTTATCATATATAAATGCATAAAGAGGCGCATGCAAAAGAGCAAACACATGTGTGTGAATAATGTGCTAAATATAAAGAGTTTCTGATAAACATGGGTTAGAGCTAATATGCATTCACTCTTGTACGGATGAACCAACCAATAATATAGAGAATGATGTTCCATGATGCACACTATTTGCCGGTGATATTGTGTCAATTGATGAAACTACCAAGGAATCAACTAACAACAAACATCAACAACATACTATATGCAATGCAAGACTTAGCCCCCATGAGAAGAATGAAAATGATATGAAATCAGATGGAACTGTAGTGCCTAAAAGTTGATAATTCTGATATCAAAACTCAGACTTGTAGGAGAATGGCATGATAATGTAGATGTAATACATAGAATTAAAATATGATGACTTAAAGGGAAGAGTATTACGAAGTGATATGCAGTATAAAGATACCTTACAAAGAGAAAGGTAAATTGTACAGAATAGTTGTGAGAATAGAATGTCATATGGGAGTGAATTCTGAATCTTGAGGCTCATCATTTATCCACTATATGAATGTCATAGAAATGTGAATGCCAAAATAGATGTACCGGCATATAATTAAATGATACTAGAAATGACCACATCCGACAAAAGGTGTAGGTGGCACATGTATAGGATAAAATAAGAGAAAGGCCTTGCAATAATTCGATATGTTCCACATAGACCTACCGATGCACCAATCAGTAGATGTGACAATATGATGACTGAGGTGACTAAAAGAAGGGATGGGTAGACCTAATACAGATGGAGCGAATATGTCTTGACATACCTATACAGTATACTATCCCGGAATCAGTGCGGACATAACTAAGAACGTAATCAGATGGAAGAAAAGGTCCCATCTAGGTGATACCAACTAATTTGGATAAAGCCTTTGTTATTGCTTATACGGATATTGGCTTGGCGACTGTCGGGAGTCTTCTTATTTTGATCAGATACATGTAGGGTCGTTTACAATAAGTATTGAATTTAGAAAACTCTACTGTTGAAAAATCACTTTATATCTCGAAACTGTGTACCTTTATGTCTCTGTCCGACACTAACACACCCGTAGGGACCGTGGGTTTGTGTTTTTTAGCAGACTCTTAAAAACCCACAAAATAAAGAAGACTTGCAGCAGTGATTGGGAGGGGCTGTTGAGCATCATGCAAAAAATAACATACCAAGTATAGAAGTGCTGGTTGCGGCGAGTGAGTCAAAATACCAGCTGCTAAGGCAGTAACCAGTCCAAGTGAATATCCTGCTAGCGCATACCATATGTACTTAAACCCTTTGGAGATGATATGTCCTCCTTTGGAAGTGGTATATCCAAGATGTTTTCAGAGTCCCTGCTCTTTCTATGGTCAAAGCAGAGAACCAATGCTAAAAGCATAGAAGGAATAGCCTGAAAACACATAAAACATATGAAAGCTTAGTCCACGTCAATTTTTTTAACAAGAGTTATGGGAGTATCGCATCGTGAAGGACTAATCACAAACAAGAGAATCTGTGAAGATCTTTATTGTATTCACTTAACACTTTATAATGGACACACATATCACATGTACATGCAGTCAGCCATAGATCCTGAGCATTGAACTAGAGACCATCTTTGGAACAATTGCCGACAGAATCGCACAATATTCCAGGAATTGGGATAAAGAAAAGGTTTATAGGGTTTTTCCATGTTGAGCATGGTTCACTTTTGTTCGCTGTCAGTATAAAGTATCTTTGCACAAAAACAATTATTACCAGACAAAACTGTTTCTGTGTTTGGTGGTGAAGGTTGCATGGACAAAGTAGGATCAGGGAGAAAATTTGATATAGATCTTATCCTAATCTATATGACAGAATTTTCATTTGGGCGATGATAATACTATATAACTTTCACAATTTAAAAATCAATTAGTTACTCAGATTTAAAACTTTCATGTGACATACTCGCTATTAGATGTGCTAGAAAATATAATATATAAGCCTAATTAATCGACAAAACTATGTCGACACTGAATGTGTATCATGGACTATAGGAAAAAGTGAGTACTTGTTTTTTGATACATTCTTTCTTCTATTTCTTTTTTAAGAACCCTTGGGGCACATGTTATATCACATTGCATCTATTGCCTAATCAAAAAATGCATTTGCATAAATAAAACCAGTAAAACTGTCTTGAGGTTCTTCATCTTAAAAATTGATCTCCTAAGTAGTGGCAGTAAAATTTGGAACCCCCCTCCCCCTCTTCCACCCACCCAAATTAATAAAATGAAGAAAAAATGAAGCAGGGAAGAGTGTAGAAGTTAAGTAGAAGTTATACTCACTTATAACCAAGGAAATGAGAAAAGATAGTGACAATGAGGAAGGAGGTAATGTTAAACAGAGCAATATACATGTGATATACACTGAATATACAGCAGTGTATATCACATATATATTACTGGATTAAAGCAGCAAAGCAGAAGTGCAGCAGTGGCCCAGTTGGGCCTCTCGGCAGTGGCCCAAACCAGCAGTGCAGCCCAGCACGCAGTGCAGCCCAGCACGCAGTGCAGCCCAGCACTGCAGCCCATCACGAGATTGAAGGCAGAAAATCAGTGGACAAATATTGTGTATTAAGGAAAGTATATTGTGTGTATATTGTAGTATATTAATTACCATAATTAGAGTTATACACTTACCATAATTGTATAGTTAGAATTATGGTAGAATAAGGTTTTAGGAATAGATTAGGAATAGGATTCTCCTATTTTGTAACTTGTATATATATCTATTCAATCAATGAAAATAATCAAGGGGATTATTTCTTTCATGGTATCAAGAGACTAGGTCTAAACAAAAGTTTTTTTCTCTCAAACTTTGGCCTCCTTTGGCCGAGACCCCCCCCCCCCCTCCCTCGGGTTTTCTCTCCAAAAATCTCGTCTTCCGCTCTCAAAAACGTCTCTTAAATTTCCCCTCCTTCTTTGTTCTTACAATATGACTAAGAACAATTTTCACCCTGCCCTCACGGTTTCCAATATCAAGCTAAGTATCCCTATTGTTCTTGAGATGGAAAACGTTCAATATGCAACGTGGGCAGAGTTGTTTAAAATTCACGCTATATCTTATCCAGTTCTTCATCACATCATTCCTCCCGCGAGACCCCTTCCTGCGGAGGATCCTGAGTTATGGATTACACTTGATGCTACCGTTCTTCGGTGGATATACGCCACTATTTCACTGGACCTTCTACAGACGATTATGGAGCCAGATACCACGGCTATGGTCGCATGGAATAGATTGCGTGACATATTCCAAGACAACCAACATTCCCGTGTCGTCACACTCGAGCAGGAATTCTCTCTCGTTCGAATGGACGAATTTCCGAACGTTTCTGCATATTGCAAGAAACTAAAGGAGTTGGCGGATCAACTCCATAATGTTGGCGCACCAGTAACAAATAATCGTCTAGTTCTACAGTTGGTTGCCGGTCTTTCGGAGGCCTATAATGGTGTTGGAACTCTCCTTCGCCAAAGCAACCCTCTTCCCGACTTCCATCAAGCCCGCTCCATGCTGACATTGGAAGAAGCCGGTTTGGCTAAAAAGGCGGCTACCGGAGCAAGCCCAGTTGTCATGGTGGCATCATCTCCTAGTCCTTCGAGTTTTGTTAATAATTCGGGCCAAAACTATAATAATGGTGGCGGCAAGAATAATCGCAAAAATAATAAAAAAAACCGCGGGGGCAAACGCGGCGGTTCTAGTGGCAGTTCCGGTGATCAACAAGCAGGCGGTGGGTCCCATCCAGGGTACAGTGGGTCCCATCCAGGGTACAGTGGGCCACCACCGTCGTGGGCCCAGCAGTGGGGCCAATGGCAGTGGAACCCGTACCCTCCGCAACGATTTCCGGCGGTGGTGGGGCGGCCAACGATCCGAGGCCCAATACCCAAGCATTGGTGGCCCATCGGCCGGTGGCCCGAACGCGGCAACAACGGCGATTACGGCCCAGTTCCAGCACGGCCAGGAGTTCTTGGGCCCAAACCTCCGCAATCCCATCATGCAGCAGGCCCCACTCAGACCGATATCGAGGCCGCGATGCACACGTTGGGATTGACTCAACCGGACCCAAATTGGTACATGGACACCGGGGCCACTACTCACATGACTTCCGACTCGGGTACTCTCTCATCTTATTCCATTTGAGCACCCCTCGGGGGATAATTGTTGGTAATGGCGATTCTATTCCAATTCTAGGGTATGGTCGAAAACGTTATCTCCCCCAATCCACCACTCCTCTTGAAAAATACTTTACATGCTCCTAAATTGATTAAAAATTTAGTGTCCGTCCGAAAGTTCACAAATGACATTACATTTCGTTGAATTTGATCTTTTCGGTTTCTCTCGTGAAGGATTTCAAGACGGGGAGTCATCTCGTGAGGTGTGATAGTATGGGGAATCGTATCCTATCATGCCTCGGTTTCGATCCATCGAGTCCGACCTTGCCGTCGGCTTTTGCGACCATCTCTCCTTCCATTTGGCATGCTCGTCTGGGTCATCCGGGATCTTCTATTTTATCAGCTTTAGATAAAAATAGCTTTATTTCTTGTAAGGGTATGAGTCGTACTCAAATTTGTCAGTCTTGTTCATTAGGAAAAATTGTTAAGTTGCCATTTGTAGACTCCAATTCTCATACTTCTATGCCATTTGACATTATTCATAGCGACTTATGGACATCTCCTGTTCTTAGTTCAATGGGTCATCGATATTATGTTCTCTTTCTAGATGATTATTCTAGATTTTTGTGGACGTTTCCAATTGCGAATAAATCACAAGTGTTTTCCGTCTTCATCAAATTTAGAGCGTTCATTCGTACTCAATTCGAAAGAGAAATAAAAAATATTCAATGTGATAATGGGAAAGAATATGACAATAGGGAGTTTCGGGAATTTTGTGCTACTAATGGGATAAATTTTCGCTTTTCATGTCCTCATACATCTTCACAAAATGGGAAAGCCGAACGCAAAATTCGTTCCATAAATAACATTATCCGAACCCTCCTAATACATGCCTCCATACCTCCATATTTTTGGCATCATGCTCTACAAATGGCCACATATCTTCTTAACATAATCCCTTCTAAAGGTCTGACATATTCTTCCCCCCTAAAAATCCTGTATAATAAGGACCCGTCTTATTCTCATCTTCGGATTTTTGGGTGCTTGTGTTATCCGTTATTCCCATCCACCACAATTAACAAACTACATGCTCGGTCCACCCCGTGTGTGTTTTTGGGTTATCCGTCGAATCATCGTGGTTATAAGTGTTTTGATTTATCCTCCAAGAAAATCATAATCAATCGCCATGTCATTTTTTATTAAACTCAATTCCCATTTACGAAAGTTTATACTCCCGAACCTAAGTCGTATAATTTTTTGGATGACCAAATATCCCCGTATATTATTCAGAATTTTTCGGACATCTCCCGTACCCAAAATCCTCCAGCGGGCCCACTGGACCCACATGCATCACGCCCGGCGGTTTACGCCACCGGAACAGTTCCGACAATTGGGCCGGTCCGGCCCATTCGGGAACCGGTCCGAAGCCGAGTCCAAAGCATTTACCGATTTGGGCCGCGGGCGTGTGGCTGCCGCCGGCCGTCCGTCCCGAGCCCAGAAAATTCTCAAAATTCCCTCAATTCTTCCTCGAGTCATAGACCGGTCACTCGTAGTCAGCGGGTTATTTTTACACCTAAAAGACATTTTAATTTACATTCTGATGTCTCTAAATCCCCCTTGCCCCGCAATCCTGTGTCCGCATTAAATGACCCTAATTGGAAAATTGCTATGACTGATGAATATAATGCTCTTATTGATAATAAGACGTGGGAGTTGGTGCCCCATCCATATGGTATTAATATTATCGGTCTATGTGGATTTTTGCTCATAAGGAGAATTTCGGATGGGTCCTTTGCTAGACATAAGGCACGACTTGTTGGTGATGGTAAGACTCAAAGCAGTTGGAATTGATTGTGGTGAGACGTTTAGTCCGGTGGTCAAACCGGCTACCATTCGCACTGTGCTTAGCTTGGCTCTTTCAAAGACTTGGCCAATTCATCGGTTGGATGTCAAGAATGCTTTTCTATATGGTGATCTCAAGGAAACGATCTATATGCACGTCGGCCGTTGGTTTTCGGGGATCCCAACCGCCCTCATCATGTCCGTTTGTTGAAGAAATCATTATATGGGCTTAAGCGGTCTCCACGGGCATGGTATACACGATTTGCGACTTTGTTTCTACTATTGGGTTCACTCGCAAGCAGTCGATAATTCCTTGTTCATCTACCACCGTGGTTCGTCATTGGCCTATATTCTGTTGTATGTGGATGATATCATCTTGACTGCCTCTTCCGATGCCTTGCGCCAGTCTATCATGACCATGCTCAGTTCTGAGTTTGCTATGAAAGACTTAGGGCCTTTGAGTTATTTTTTGGGGATTGCCGTCAAGCGTCATTCGGGTGGGTTGTTTTGTCTCAACGGAAGTATCCGCCGAGATCATCGAAAAGGGCGGGATGTCATCCGTAACTCCACTTCCACGCCAGTTGATGCAAACCCAAAGCTAAGTGCCTCAGCAGGTGCACCATACGAGGACCCAACCCGCTATCGCAGTCTTGCGGGGGTCCTCCAGTATCTTACCTTTACCAGACCGAGATATTACATATGCGGTTCAAATAGGTGTGTTTATTCATGCATGATCCCGAGTTGAGCACATGAATGCAATCAAACGCATCATTCGGTATATTCGGGGGACACTAGACTATGGGTTGCACTTGTATCCGTCATCTACATCTACGCTTGTCTCCTACACGGATGCTGATTGGGGTGGTTGTCCCGACACCACCGACGGTCGACTTCGGCTACTTTGTATGTTCCTTGGAAACAACTTGGTCTCTGGTCGCAAAACGTCGGGCAACTCTATCACGCTCAAGTGCCGAGGCAGAATTATCGAGGGGTAGCGAATGTGGTCTCCGAATCATGTTGGCTACGTAATTTGCTTTTGGAGCTTCATTGTCCCATTCGAAGGCAACCTTGGTATATTGCGATAACATTAGTGCCATCTACCTTTCCAGGTAACCCCGTTCAACACCAACGCACCAAGCATATCGAAATGGACATTCACTTTGTCCGTGAAAAGGTTGCAAAGGGGCAAGTTCGCGTATGCCATGTCCCGTCTCGTTATCAAATTGCAGACATCTTTACAAAGGGTCTACCAGCGGTTCTCTTTGAAGATTTTAGGGACAGTCTCAGCGTTCGAAAACCGCCCGCTATGACTGCGGGGGTGTGTTAAACAGAGCAATATACATGTGATATACACTGAATATACAGCAGTGTATATCACATATATATCACTGGATTAAAGCAGCAAAGCAGAAGTGCAGCAGTGGCCCAGTTGGGCCTCTCGGCAGTGGCCCAAACCAGCAGTGCAGCCCAGCACTGCAGCTCGGCAGTGGCCCAAACCAGCAGTGCAGCCCAGCACTGCAGCCCATCACGAGATTGAAGGCAGAAAATCAGTGGACAAATATTGTATATTAAGGAATGTATATTGTGTGTATATTGTAGTATATTAATTATCATAATTAGTGTTATACACTTACCATAATTGTATAGTTAGAATTATGGTAGAATAAGGTTTTAGGAATAGAATAGGAATAGGATTCTCCTATTTTGTAACTTGTATATATATCTATTCAATCAATGAAAATAATCAAGGGGATTATTTCTTTCAGGTAAACATAACCAACAAAGCTAAGAAATGAGTCCAAACTAGCCACCTCAGAGCCGTTATCAAAGCCCTGCCAGAAACACATAGCATCACTCTTGATTCTCTTGTTTACACCCAAAAGATTCATTTAACTAACAGAACGATATATAAGATTTCCAGCGCTCTAAGCAGTTACCAGTCATATGCATCCCACTTCCTTGATAAACTTTTGGGTAAGCACTATACTCCCATAGCTTACCCTAACATGAAAAAAGTCCATCTGTTCATCATACAACCCAACACATCTAGACTTACTGTACCTGCAATGCATGGTTCGACTACTAACAATTGTCTTCTTTTCCCTTATACTTTGATTCTACATTCTTGAGCGAGTGAAAGAAGAGCTATTACTGTCAGAATATGAAATCTAGTGCCTGAATATGGTTCAACTACACAAACTACTGATATCTTTTGACAGAGATCTTACAGGAATTCCAAACATCAATTTGCAAATCTCTTTTTACCTAGGTTTCTCTAACAGCAGCATTTTTGTATTAAAAAAAACAGAGTGGTGTAGCAGTTGGGTCCTGATGCTTAAGTAGCATGTGAGAAGAGGTAATGCTTGAGCTAGCAGGAAGGGACAAGAGAAGATGCACTTACTAAAATTGGTAACAGATGGTAGAGAATTGATTGTCTTCAAGCAGGAGCTTGTTAGCTTTCTATTTATTGAGATAAAGGATTCTTGGTCACAGAATCACAATTACGGAATCATCCAACCCTATATTAGGAAATTCAATTAGACCATATTAGGAAATTCATTATTTTCTTGGAGGGTATATCGTAAACAGCCTCCCTACCTCCCAAGGTAGGGGTAAGGTGTGCGTACACTCTACCCTCCCCAATTACACTGTGTATGTTGTTGTTGTATTAGGTTCAGAGCTCCTTTGTTCAAAAGAACTACTAATCAGATCAGACAAACAAAAAAATGCATAGTACATTATTGTGAAAGCTATTCGAGAAAAGACAGGAACATCATCAGATTGTGGCAAAGTCAACTGCTGAGACTAGAGAAAAACTAAAGTCACCTGTCAACTCTTTCTTTTAATTCTTTTTCTTTTCACTTCTCTTCGGTTAGGGGTGGGCCCAGGAAGGGGTGAGCAGGGTCCCTCCCAACAACCAAGAATGAAGGAAAACTTCATCACATTGCGCAAATGTGTCCCATGTTGTGTCTCACCCTCTATATATTTTTATGCAGACGAAATTAAGATACAAACAAGAAGTATAAAGGAAGATATTCATTGATCGTTTTACTTATTTCACAAATAGGAAAACGTATTTACCATGTCACCAAGACCCAGTATCATGAAGTCTCCAGCAGCATATCCAGGCACTACACCACCCAGTAAATTTCTGGGGAACACAATTTTGACAGGCAACTCTAATTTTTTGGTTATCAACTGCAATCCAGGAAGGCTCAAACTATTCGCCACCGTGTGGACAGGATTGGATGCTTGCTGGGTTGCTACAGACACCATGACATTTGCGCCAAAGATTCTCTCGGAATAGAAAACCCAGAATATGTCATACACAAACAAGCAGACAAGGAGCATTGCACAAACCTTAATGTTAGGAAGGCGAACATGGCTCACAAAAGCAATACAAAGAGAGATGCCCAACAAATTATTCAGTACCCAGTGTCCAGAGACAAGCCATGCTATTACTGAAACGGTGGAATAATAATCATTTGAAAAGTACATATTTTAAAAAAAATATTATAGATATTTATCTTACTGGATGAATTGATACTTGAATATTGTGTTGTTTTAAATTAAAAAAAAAAGTTTTATGATAACATAATAATTTGTTCAATTGCTTAAAAGAATTACGGACCTCATTTATTATCTAATCATGAAAAATATATATGATCAATGCATCAGCGATATTTTGCAACATTTGAACTTCGGGCGTTGATATGGTACAAAGTGACCCACAGTGAAAGTATGGGATAATATTTGCGGTTGACTATAAATCTTTTACTTTGTCCTTTGACTTCCCAAAAAAAATTACAATAGATAAAGGTTGTGCTTAGTCAATTAAACGATCGAATTGAACGAGATTTTCGTTTCATACTCTGCTCTGACTTTGATTATCATCTTCCATTTATATAAGATAGTTTCAAATAGTACATATTATAATTTTTCTCTTTTTAAATATAATTACGATATTCTCATAGAAACAACTCATATTTTCATTGTAAAACAAATACAATTTATATCACGTAATCAACCATTCAATATCTTGGCTAGTAAATAAAAAATAATGTCATCCAACTATAAAAATAACCCATGAGATGTCAAATCTCTTCATGATGTATGCTAATTTGCAAGAAGGTATACACAGCTTGCATTGAGAAAATCAGCTAAAATCTGCACTGTTATTCATATATGTACAATAGCTATTGGCAGCACCTCTCTTAAGCTGGCACTTCAATAATTTAAAGTCTTTTTCAATAATTTTAAGTCTTCTCAACCAACTGAATTCGTGATTCATGGGAATTTGTCATGAGGTAAGTAAGTTTAAGGGGTCGTTTGTCAGTGTTATAAGAACAGTACTATTTCTTGGAAATTTACCTTTGGTGGGTAGGTTGCGTCAACTCATGTTTAATGACTTAAACACTAGGGTTCCGCATGTTGGAGGCTTTGTCTCTTCACACATGCATAATCTACTAAGTGAGTAGATGACCGTAGGACCAAGAATCGTCAAATTTCGTTAAGAAATAAAAGAGATATTGGTCCACGAAGTAAGTTGTTTGAGACATGAAAATATGGTGTGGGACAAATCTACCACATCGGTAGGAAAATGAAGAATTGTTCTCTTTATAAGCCTAAAAAATGGATAAGGGTCTGGGACCCCAAAGGTAACTCATGTGTTTGAAGGAGGGAGGACCTAAGTGTGCTTGGGTTTGAGGCTAAGCTCACACGCGCGCCGCCTGTCTGGGCTCGGGCTACTATCTTTTTGAACCCCAAACTGTTTAGTATTTACAGTTTGGTCCCTGGAGTTTCAGGAAGCAGCCAGAAAGCCAACAGTTTTGGCATTAAACTTCTGAAACGTTTTGCACTTACTACAAGACGTTTCTGGCCATGAATACACCTCTTAAAGGGCCTCTTAATCACCTCTCCTCCTCCTAAACATTGTATAACCTTCTGAAACAGATTTGAGGAAAAGATATAGAGAAGAGAGAGGACGAAAAAATAAGAGAAAATCTGTCAAAAAGTGAGCAACAAAAACAGAACTCTTCCTTCCTTTTTACTCTAAATCAGTAAGTCGTTTCGTGTTCGTTTTCTTCGTCAGAATCAACCTCTTTGCTTTGTAGTGTTGATTAGTTGTTGTTTTATCCTGTGAGACTATTGTCCGCAAACGTAAAAGCATATATACAGGGCAATCTTGTCTTAAGACAGAGAGTCGTCTCTCGACTCAGCCACAGTTGTAACAATCCAGATTTAGTGTTTCTTGATTTCAGGTTATCAAGATTCAAGACTCAGCAAGCTTGCGGCAGTTCTGAATATTGGTTATTTGTTCATCCTTTCGAACACTTGTAATATTTATTTACTTCTCGTACTGCAATTATATCCAACACTATTAAATAGGATGTAATAGTAATATTGAGTTTGTAATGCTGAAATTAGTTGTGCCAGAATGAGTTATACTAACATTATTTATCGACTATTTGTTTTATTGCACTAAATAATGCATACCGAATAGGGTGTATTAGAATTGAGAAAGTACTGATATTGTTGATGTCATGGTTTACTATGTATAAGAATGGTACTGAATATGGTGTATAACTAATGTAGGTATTAGTTATACATAGGTTGAAAACACTGTCAAAAGTTAAAGGCAATTAATATAACCACAACGATTGGTACCTAAAGTCACTACTACCTCATATGTCAAGGAATATCGACCTATAGCATGTTGTACTACTATATATAAATTGATCTCAAAGATTCTTACTGTTAAATTTAAGGAGGTAGTTAACTATGTAGTAAGTCCATCCCAATCAGCTTTTATAGAAGGTAGAAATATTCTTGACAATGTCTTGATTGCCCATGAGTTGGTGAAGGGTTACCCCCACAAAGATATCTCACCTAGGTGTACAATTTGATGTTAGAAAGGCTCGGGACACTGTGGAGTGGTCATTCCTGAAAATGGTGTTGTTGGAATTAGGATTTCCTTTAAAACTGATGGATTTGATCGTGGAGTGTGACAATTGTGTAGTACTCTATACTAGTTAATGGAGGACTAACCCCTAAATTCAAGGCCAAGAAGGGACTAAGACGAGGACCACATGTCTCCCTATTTATTTGTATTGGCAATTAGAGACGGCAGTGGATCCTGGATCCGGTGGATCCTGGATCCGGTGGATCCTGGATCCGGTGGATCCTGGATCCGGTGGATCCTGGATCCGGTGGATAGGATATGAATCTTCAAAATTTGTATTCGACAGATCCGGATCGGACCCAGATTCATTTCTGACGGATCGGATCTTGTATTTGAGATTCATATTCGGTCCAGATCCGACCCGTGGATCTGTTTTTTATTAAATATATCCATAACCTAGAATGTAATTTTATAAGTATTTTCTTAAATTTTTTCTACCATGTAACACATCCATGTATTTTCTAACCTTGGGAAATAAGAACTTATCTACCATGTCAACATTACACAATTATGTTGTTTCCTCAAAAACCACAAGACCAATCAGCAGAAACTCATCGAAAATATCATCAAACTTCCAGATCCTAAGGGGATTTGGGGGGTGGGGGGGGGGGGGATCAGGCTTCAAAGGTACACTGCTGTTTACTTTAAATGCTCTGCAATGTTATTCTATGCCTGCTTGACTAAAATCTGTCTAAGTTGGGCGCTATTCAATTTGCATGTTATACTACTTTTATTGAAGTATGCCTATTTGTAAATGCATGTTTCATTTAGGTTGTTTTCCATTTGTCATGCTTGGTCATTTGTTATTTGTAATGTAGTTGCGGAAACGAATTAATAGCAATTAGGGCAAAAAATGGGAATTTTATTAATGATCAACCAATCAACGATACACGTATAGAAATCTAACTAATCCACCATAGATGATGATAGTGCTCAATTGCACCTGATAAGAAGAAAAGACGAAAGAGTAGATAGTGAGAATTGAGAAGAGAGAATTATGAGAGAGGACAAAATACCCAAATAATAACTGCCAGAATTTAGGATATTTATTGCCTTGTTTGAGTTGGCTTCATCCGCACCGTCCGCGTAATTTAATCTGGACCCTCCGATCACCTTATGTCACCGCCTCATTAATACATCTGGAGCCAGATGGCCTTCCACGTGGATGTAGACCCCACCAATTATTCTTACTACTTCAATGATTCCCAATCGTAACAATTCTCCAATTCGAACCCTAGACATTGCATTATTTTGGTTTTGGTGCTGAAATCTATTGTAGTCTGATCTAGTATTTCTAAAACATGATATATCACTAAAAAGGGGAGGGAAAAACATTAAGTTGGAATTGTCCTTGTCCGGATAGGTAAATAACTCAATATTCAATCAAATGTATCATTTAATATTATTGGAGTATGAGTGCCAACCGATAATACTCCCTCCGTCTCAAAATATTGACATTTTTTTGTTTTCGAGAGTCAAAGTAGTTGTTTTCTGACCGTAATTTTTTCAAATGTCTTTTTAAATATTTTAAATTATTATTTATGGTGATTTTAGTACTTTTTACTTCGTTTTCAAATATGTAAATTTTATTTTAAAAAATTTAAAGATCCGATATTTTAACACAGATCAAAATTAGAAAGTTTGATTTTTGAAAAGCGAAAAATATTCTTTTTGACACGGAGGGAGTATTAGATAAATTCCTGATTTGATAGAAAATCATGAGTTCACGTGCGCCTAAATTTAGGCTATAAATCCGCCCCTGATTGTAGCATGGTGACTGAATGTGAACTGTTTTGGTATGTATGTTGTTGGTTGGTCGCCTTAGTTTTTTATTCAACCAGCCGCGCTCTTAAAGATCTGAATTTGTATTCTGAAAACGGAGAGTTTGATAGCTTTATTTCGTGTGAATTTGCCCCCTTTTGGAAATATATACGGCGTCTTCAAAGCTGAAGCCTTCCTTTTGTTAAAATGTTATTTGTATGGGTTTCTCCTTATTGTCCAGAATCTAGTTATTGCCTTTAATGTAAAGCTGGCCAGTGGGCCGGGACGGCCCGCCCCGCCCCGACCCTGATTAGTATTAAAAAAAAATGGTAGCGGGACTCGAACCGGGACGGGACAATGTCTCGTCCCGACCCGCCCAGGCCCGCCAGACCCGAGCCCGCCGATCCCGCCCGTAGTCCCCCCTTTGCAAATATAACCGTTACACCAACGACCATTTTAAAATTTGGCCGTTGGGCAACGGCCATTTTTGACCTCCCCTCCCCCAACCCCCCCCCTACCCCTTAATATTTATTTTTAACTCATAAGTTATTATATTTACACTTTAACTCAATTTTCCAACTATAAATAACTCATTTTCTCTTCATCTTTCTCACAAATCTTCCTACAATCTCTCAATATATCTCTCTACGAGTCTACATTATTTACTAAATATTCAATTTTATTTATTCATTTGGAAATTGGGAGTGAAGTTGGCAACTAGCTTGAGGATCTTCCATCGAGCAAAGTTTCAATTTTCAACCTCTCGATTACACGTCGACGTTACGTCCGCGTTTGGTACATTCGTTCATTCATTAAATTATTATTGTCTGTTTATTTTATTTAGCGCACTTAATTTTATTATCTTTAATTGTTTATTATCATAATTAAAATGGAAGGATTAAGAGGTATGTTTAACAGTAAGGGTAATGGTGCTTCTTCTAGTAGGGGCAACCAGGGCAAGGGTACTTCTTCTAGTCATCCTATTCCTACACAGGATGATTTTGTTGATACTCAACATTTTCCTACAATACCATTAGATTTAGACGATGAGCTATTTTCTAGAACTCAAGAAGACTTTAATTTAGACGATGATCTAGATGATACACCCACTAATGTTGATGACAACACACCCACTAGTGCACCTTCAACTGAAATGCCTCCTATTCCCCCTAGTATGAGACGAGGTCCAGCAAAATGATCATTAAAATAAGATGCATTGATATTTTTTGATAGGGACGTAGATAATCAAGTAGCTAGATGTAAAATTTGTAAAAATGTTTTAAAATTTAAAACTGGAAAAGGTCACGGTGGGACGGGGGGTTTAATTAGACACGTAGGAAGTGCTAATCCAGCTAGGTATGCCCAATACCAGGCTTCAAAATCGGGTGCGCAAACGTCCGCTCCAACGGAACAAGGTTCACATATTGTCCCGGACCAAGTACAGGGTCAAATTAACCCCACGACGGGGGAATTGTAGGCCCTAAATACAATAAACATAGAGATAGGGAAGCAATATCAAAATTAGTTGTTGTGGAGGGTTTGCCTTTTTCATTTCCTTCATCTCCCGGATTTATTCATTACATTAGAGATATATATAATCCTTGCTTTTAACGATTTTCCTAGATCAACTGTTAAGAGAGATGTATTTAAATTCACACATGAATATCAACAATATTTACGTTATTCATTATATCATTTTAATGGCAAGGTATCTATCACGTCTGATATAGGTCGTAGTACTAACGGCCATGATTATTTGACGGTAACTTGTCATTGGATAGATTATAAATGGTTTATGCAAAAACGTATCTTAGCGTATAGATATATAGATGATAGACACACTAGTACTTTTATTGCAGATAATATTTATCAAGTGTGTCATTATTATGGAATAACCGATAAAAATATGACTATTACATTAGATAACGCTTCTTCTAACAATTACGCTATTACAATTTTAAAAAATAGTTTAACTCCATCTTTTCCAGATCATTTTCATATAAAATGTGCGTGCCATATATATAACTTAATTGTAAATGATGGTCTATCACTTTTTGAAGACATTCTTAGTAAAATACAATTTGCTATAAACTTTATTTTTAAAAGTAATAGAGTACAATGAAGAAAAGAATATTAAAAAATTTGTCACGATTGTGGACTACCTTATAGAAAAATTCCAGAAGAAGTATCCACTAGGTGGATTTCTTTATACGAGTAACTACTTGTTGCTTATGACTATAGAAAACTTATAACTTTATTTTTTAACTCTCATAATCAAAATCCAGCTGATATGATTTTAGATAGTGATTGGGTAAAAAATTCCGAACTTATTGTATTTTTAGAGAAATTTTTTTCAAGCACCAAAAGAATTTTTCGGTATATATTATCCTACTATTTCAACTATGTTGTTTTATATAACTCTAATATTTTTATTACTTAGTGAATATATGGAAAAATCAGCTTATATGACAACTATTAAAAATGTTTATCAAAATAAAAAAAATATTTTATTCTTATTCCCACTATTTATATTATTGGTGCTGTATTAAATCCGACTATTAAAATAGACGGTACTAAATCACTAATTGAAACTATTTACGATTGTATAGAAGTACTACCACCTCCCAGGCCCAAAAATCTAAATCACCCACCACCTATTGAACAAACTAAAGAAGAATTGTTGTCTAGCGTAGAAGACCAATGCAAAAAAATATATAGATTTTACCAACAAGAAAATGCTAGTAACTTACCGGCTTCCATACCATCTTCTTCATCTTCAACACAACCTCACAAAAGACATGCTGTTTCTGCGGATAGTATTGAAAACCTCATAAATAGAATGTGCGGCTGTACCGCTACTAACCAAATTAGCGAGTTGGATATTTTTGTTTTGTAGGGTTCTGTACCGTACCAAGAAGTTATCAATGAAGATGGACATGAAGACTTGCTGAAATACTGTAGGGGGAATGAGAAGACATTTCTGACACTTTCAATGATGACCCGAGATGTTTTGAACATTCAAGCGTCATCAACTGCGTCTGAAAGCGCTTTTTCTACCCGGCAGATATCAAATAGGAGACCACAGAGACACTCATTAGCGGAGACAAACTTGGAAATTGCGTATTATTATTCAGAGATTGGATACGAGCGGAGCAGAGAAGGTGCGGTCAACCGGAGATCAACGAAGAAGAAGACGAAAACTACAACGAAATCTTATCCGAAGGTGGTGGAAGCGACATGGATCAATTTGACCAACAAATACAAATTCCAACCGAAGAACCACAGGAAATTATCAAGCATTAGAACAAGTTTTTTTGAGAATGTAATTTTTTTAATTGCAATTTTATTATGTAATTTGCAACTTTTGGACAACACCACAAAGTTGCAATTTAGACAATTGTATTTGTATTAAAAAAAATCATATGTCTATTAAATAATATAAAAGGTACAAAAACAGCCTTGGGATGTTTTTATTACACTATCTTGTCTTGTTTATTGAGTTTTTTTTATACATATGTTATTAAAAAAAAAAAAAAACACCCTCCGGAACCCGTCCCTATCCCGTCCCGACCCGATTCCGACGGGATCGGGATCGGGACGGGATTGGAGCAAGTCCTGCCAAACCCGACCCCGCTCCGACCCCGCCAGACCCGAGCCCGGCCCACTGGCCAGCTATACTTTGCTGTATGTCATTAGCTCATTTCTTAGTCGAGAGTATTTTTGAGTTACTATAGTTTTAAATCTTCAAATCATGAACTAGTTTACAAGTTACTGTAGGTGATATTATAGTCAACAATTATTGCTCCAATTTTTGTGAAAAAGTGTACCATTTCTTGAAAAAATTGACAGTTTTATGAGCACAACCAATTTAAGCAAATCCATCCTCAATAAAAAGCTCACTGCACTTTCAGACAAACGGAAACTCCAAGCAGCAAAAAATGTTGTAAAAGAGAATCTTTCCATGAATGGATTAAAAGATAGTTCCTTTTGTTTGACAACTGACCAAAATTCCAAAGCTATTTCTAAAAATAGGAGAAATTAAGTAGGCATTTGGCCAAAGATTTCAAATATTTTTCACTTTAATTGGAATTTATAAAGTTGGAGTTGTGTTTGGTTATACTTCTTGGCTCTTGCAAAGGAGAGAAAAGAGCACTTTATTTGGGTTTATGATGATGAAAAACAGGATTGGAGCACTTCTCCAAATTTGGAATCCAAACTCCCAAGTAAGGATGTCAACGGGGTGGGGGTGGGGGTGGGGGTGGGGGAAGGGTGCCCCATACCCGTACCCGCCACCTAAAACCCACCCCCACACCCGCCCCACCACCCATCACGGGTAGTAATTGCTCCACCCGTACCCGCCTGGCGGGTATAGGATTACACCTGCCCCCGACCCACTTACCCGGCGGGTACATCCGTTGGGTACCCGTCTACCCGCTTTGACAAGTCCTCGTCTCTACACAGGTACCAAGTATTTCCTCCTCGATTAAAATACACAATCCCCGCATTTGTCAATTCAGTTTAATCAAGTGCTTCAGGAACTTTAGGAGAATCTCTATGTATATTTCCTTAAAATACAACACTTGCTTAGTTCTCTTATTATAGTTGATAAAATCATGTAAAAAGTAATACTATTTGCATATGAAGGGAACTTTAACAATTGAGGTTCAATTGCTTATTATTCTCTAGTTCTGGTTTCTAATCAACACACTTCACTAAAAATAACAGTAGTAAAAGCAAATATATTTTTTTTGATATGATAACATTATTGTCATAAGGATAAAAGTTTGCTACCTGATTAATCCTTTGAGATTGTCTGCTATGGTCATCAAGAGTTAATGCTAGAAAATTGGATGCCTGGACCATTTTGTTGTTTTGGTATGCTACATATGCTAGCTGTGTTTTTATTTGAAAAAAGAAGGGTGCAGATAGTTATGACATTTTCAGACCAAGAGAATAACCATTAGTCTATCTTACCTCTTTTGTTTTTTATTTGCTTGCTCAATGGTATCTCTTCAATATTGAACGTAGAAGGTATCAACTTGTAATCTACTAGGCGGTGCGGGTCTTATATGAAATCCACCCCCGCCCCACTACCCATGGCGGGTAGCACTTTTGATACCCATATCCGCTCCACCACCCACCAAACCATCCCCATACCCGACCCAACTGGAGCGGGCGCGAGGCGGTACCCGCATTTACCTGCCCCACTGACATCCCTACTCCCAAGTTGGATTTGAAAAGTTTATAACCAAACATTGATTTTGAAATAAAGTGAAAAATTGTAAAGAAAAAAATGCATAATTCTATTGGCCAAATGGCAAATTCCAAAGAATCTTATTAAGACATGAAAAATGCAATAGACCATCTGAAGCACAGTAATCGTATTATAGAATTCAAGAAACTTCCTGGTGCCATTGTACAAAACTTGGAGTCTCGTCTGGAACTAGCTCATTATGCTAGTTTCATTTAGTATTTATTGTGGTTTCAACTTACTTCCGTGATGTTTTCTCTTGTTCTGCGTTAGTTGTTCTTTTAATGGAGACAAAAAATGATTTTGTTCTGCGTTAGTTGTTCTTTTAATGGAGGGAAAAATGATTTTATTCTGCTCCAGTTTCATGCTATCATGGGCTATTAGTTGAGACTAAATTCTCTAATGTTTGATTAGGTTGATCTTGGTGCATGATCAAGCATTAGTTCGAGGGTTGATATGGAAGGTGTTAACGGTAAAAAAGTGGGACATCTATTTGAAAATATTAGCAGCTTTGTTCGCCAATGTATATTTTCTGTACTTAATGTGGGTCCTATTCCTAGTCACATTGCTTTCGTTATGGATGGAAACAGTAGATATTCTAAGAAACAGAACTTGGTAGATGGGGATGGACATAGGGCTGGATTTTCAGCTCTTATAAACATGCTAAGATATTGTTACGAGCTTGGTGTAAAATACATTACTGTTTATGCCTTCAGCATTGATAACTTCAAACGAAGGCCTGAAGAAGTTGTATCCCTAATGAAACTGATGCAGGAAAAGATTGATGAATTAACTAAAGAGGAGAGCATTGTAAACCGCCTTGGGATTAGGATTTACTTTCAAGGAAACCTAAAACTTCTGAGTGACCCTGTCAGGTCAGCAGCTGAGAGGGCTATGGTAAAGACAGCAGGTAATTCAAAAGCTGTATTATCTGTTTGCATTGCCTACACTTGAACGGATGAGATTGTACATGCTGTTCAAGAATATTGTGAAGACAAAATGGGATGAGATTAGAAAGGGAGATGCAAATAATGCTAGAGGCGATTTAATTGGACTCTAAGAAAATGGGAAGGACAAGGATGAGCACCTTATTGGTGTGACAAATGTTGATCCAGACGTTATTATACGGACTTCTGGAGCAACTCGGTTAAGCAACTTTCTTTTGTGGCAAAGTGCACATTGTCTTCTTTATTCTCCCGCTGTACTATGGCCTGAGATCGGTTTGAGGCATTTGATTTGGATAGTTTTAGATTTCCAAAGAAACTACTTGTATTTGAAGGAGAAAAAGAAGCAGGCATGAATTAAACATAAAATATCTTTAGCAGCTTCTAATCATGCTGTGATTGTGTTGCAGCTCCATTTGTCTAATGTTGTTCTCGGCTCCCATATATGTAAGCATGGATTAGGACTGCTCTTTAGTGTTCCTTTCCTGTAGATATAGTTAGCAAATTGTCATTTGGTGGTAGAAAAATCAAATATGTAGTCAAAGGCTGAAAACTATGTGGGGTACACCTTATAGCAAGCAGTGAATGTAGTCTCACTCTCAACACTGAGATCTGGGCTTCATTTTTTTTTTGTTTGTATCAATGAGAAGTTAATTATCACGAATAAAATGTTTTACCCTCTTGTAGGTTTGCATTCTTATGGACCATTTACTTATGATTTTGACCCTTATAACCATTTCCTAAAATTTGTCTAACAAATCCTAATGAGTTCCTAAGCTACTGTTGACAGAGCAGATTAAGCCCTTGTGAGTCTCAGCCCCTATCAACTGCCGGCGTCTGATTATAACCTCAGACTTTTATATCTTCTGGAAGTGTTGTTTCTAAATGACATTATGAATTTGTGATCCTCTAGGTAAAACCACTGAGAATGATTGAAGGCGAAAGGGACAATGGAAATTATTTGTGATTCTTGCTTCTATCTCAAGCAAGTTGTTCAGACAACACTAAGAGGTATTTGTTCAGTTACATCACTATTTTTAACTAATTGATGGGATGCCTTGGTTTTATAATGGTCTTTTATATGTGTTATCCTTATCACTGTTTTATCGATGGAATTGTTTCTTTCATTTGTCAACTTATATAGGCTTCTAACTCTGTTGATTCCTAATGACTGGTGGATTTACAAAGATGATCAATTATTGCATTTACAGATAGTATCTTATCTAGATGGTTGTCAAGTTGATCTCTTAGTTAGCAACATATATCAAATGAAGAGAAAAGCCTGTACATTTTGATCAAGCCATTTTCACTGTCAACAGTCATTTGGTTTAAAAGTCAGAAGGACAACAAAGATACCTTGCTTGGTCGCTGAGGGGAGTCTCAGGATTTTTAGTTTATAAGTTCTGATCCATAATCCTTTTTGTTTACGGGGTTCTGGATAAAATATATAATATAATTTTTTTAATACAAGTATAGAGTTTGAGTCCAAATTATTGGGTTTTGCTGAACATGTAGCTTTAAGGCTCGCTCGCCCTTGCTTGTCGTAAGCACATTACATTTTCATGTGCATATTTATGTGTTTTTAAAGTGGTCTCTTTTGATTTTTTTGTTTGATATCAAGTTTTTGGCTCTACCTCCTACAGTTATCGGACAACATTTTTGCATCCTTTCTAGTTGATGTGCAATTGGCAGTTTTGCTTTCGTAAGAGATCACTTAAACAAGATGTGTATATCTGCTTCTGAATTGCTGTTTTGCACGTTTGTGTTACTCAAGAAAGCTGTTGCCCTTTTTCAGTTACTAATTTCTCCTTATTAAAAAATTAAGTAATAGAACTTGGGACAGTTTTTCTCATGCTTGCGTGAAATAAGAAGCTAAATCTAATTGTATGAGTTATGACAGTGGGTGGACAAATCAAATATCTTTATAAACTTCTTTGGATGTATTAACACAAAATAATTATTTAACACAATAGTCGAATTTGTAGAACATGAATATGCCTTTCTTTTCATCTTATTTGTGTGAATTCCATTTTTAGGATTCAAAAAACAAGCAGAAAATTAAGCATAAAGTAGCTCTTAATCCTAAACGAGACAATTGATATTATCTTTTAATTATTACTAATTATTTATTTATTTTTAGTGTTCGGCAGGGATAAAAGGACAGGTAATATGAACTTTTGCCAATGTGTTGAAAAGTATAACACGAACAACCCGCAAATAAATAGCGCATAAAATGGTTTAGGGTGTAATTAATGAACAATTCTAGTCATCGTTACTCATAACTTATAACGCCTCATATGTGTTGAAGTTCCTTTTCATTTTTTGGGTTACTATTAATGATCGCGGCTTTCAAAAAAGAATGCAGTTTCATTTGTATACGTAATAAATAATTCATAAATGATATGACTAAATACGTGGGATGTGATGTTGAAGTTGAACAAATCATTTTTCAATCCTATCTCCAATTAGCGTCCATAAGCTGTATTCTGTTAGCTGATTCTGAAATAAAATCACAAAAAAACACATTTTATGAGTGATTAGATTGTACTAACGATTAATAAAATTATAAGGAATAAATTGTTTTAACTGTCGAAGTTAATATTTCCAATACCTAACAATTAATTATGTCAAAGAATTTTGTTGTAATTTTTTATTTTTTTTTAGCAAAACCACCAAACTAGTGGGAATTTATGAAAATAATCAAAGTATTTACGGAAGAATGCAAAGAAAAGCAAATGCAGAAAATAAAGGTAAGAATAATCTAAAGTGGAAGAAAAACTAGCTAGTCACTCAATCCTAACAAGTGAACAAGATCAATCAACTAGAGTTCAAAAGCTTTAGCTTGTATCCATCTTTCACACTTTCAAGTCTCACAGGTGGAATGAATCAAGCACTCATGAAGATACTCTTCAGACGATGATGAATGTAGTTGTATTTCTTGCTATTATTGTTAAGAAGTTGTACTAGCTAGTAGTGAAGAATGATCATGCTCCAGTGATGTACTTTACCTGATTGACATTGATTGAAGCCTGTTATGTATAAGCATGCTACCTTTGTGATCTATGCGTACCAACATACCATAGTTGCACAGGTGACAACTCTATATATGTTGTAGAAGTCTCATATAACACTCTAATGTCCTTTATGTAACATGTTAGAATCTTCAGTAAACCAGAACTAGTTTTGTTTGGCTCCCAACCAGAAATAACTGTGTTTTCAGCAGGCTGAACCTCAATTAATACCACACAATGAAAATAAAGTTATTTTCAATTTAAGTCTTCCCTCTATATGTTTGAATCTTACAAGTTGTTGTTGGTATTACAGTTGGAGTTGTTGTTGATCTGTATAAAATTGGATCTAAATCTAAGAACCTTTTTTCAAATGGATCAATCCACTACCATGAGATGGGATGTCCTGAACACATTAACAACAATGTTAATATCAGTTTTAGACCTTCCATTGTAGCTGCTTCTCCACATTGATTGCCGCTGAAGTTATGTTTGTTGACATCTTGTTATGTTGTTGTTCTTATCCTGAGATTTGGTGTCTGACTCTTATCCATATTGATCAATTTCCTTCCATGGGATGAAACATCATGAAACTGATCATATTCTATTATACGTGCAAAATCAAAAATCAAGTTAGTGAAATAATCTGCTACACAATTCCCTTCTCTCAACACATGTTGCATTGTCACTTCTTTGTCCTTCATCCAATACTAAATACTCATGACTATTAAAGTAACACTCCAGGGCACCTCCCATTTACCATCCAATATTTTATGCATAGTGAGTGAATATGTTTCCATTATCAGTGGTAGCAAATTATGTAAAATATAGTACTTAATCCCCTCCTCAAATGCTATTGCTTCTGCAATGAGATTAGTAGTATCAGAAACTCTTCTTGCCTTTGCATAAATGAATTCTCCTGTGCTATTCCTCACACAAAAAGTTGTTGAGCTAGGCCCTGTATTACCTCTTGAAGATCCATCAGTGTTGCATTTATAATAGTCAAACCAAAGAGGCTTTCAAGTCACATGTTTACAAGACAAATGCATTCTATAGTTTTCCAGATATTGTACCATGAAAGGCCAATATTTTGGTAAACTTGTTAACTAAGGATATGTATTATGTGTAAGCATGAACACATGTCTATTAATCTCATGTATTACTTTATTAACAGACATTGTCCCTCCATGTCTCCTAGTGTTCCCACTCTTTCATAATTGTCACATGACCAATGCTAAAATTGCTTGAAATAGAGGTTTCAATCTTGCTGCACACTTTGCATTTCACAATAACAATATTGTTTGCTTTATCTGTAGATAAGGCCTAATCAGACCTGATGCAGTTGAGAAATAACTCCATATTCTTCTTGTAAATGGACCTGTTATGAATACAAGATCCATTGTCTCTTGTTGGTCCAAACAACACCAGCATCTTGATGCTATTTTGATCCTCATTCTCATTAAGACTTTATTTATGGGCAACTTCCAAAACCAGATTCTCCAAAGACAAAATAAGATTTGGTAAGACAATTCTTTAATCCATATTTCTCATACAATATTGATATATGCTCTTTTTGTCTCAACTGTTCTCATGCTCTACTCACTAGAAATTTTTCAGAACTTGTATTTTTTCACCATGGCTTGTCAGATGCTTCTGATCTAACAAAGTATCACATTTCATGTCTCACATGTTCAACAATATTTTCAGGCAAAACTTCTTGTAACTTTGGATAGTTTCAGTGTGTATCAGTCATAAGCTTCTCTAAATCTTCTCACGTTTCATTTGTCTGAGCTTGTGATGGTAGCAAATCATGAAGTGCACCTAATTTAGTCCAGTGATCAAATCATATTGAGGATGCACCATCCCTAAGTTCCACCAAATATTCTGCTCAATTTCATCTCTTGCTTGTAAAATTATTTTCCTTGTTTATGATCCACTGCATCACAGTTGGTCTAAATCTCTTACAATATTGTTCCACATGAAGTTGGACCATAATGTGCTACTGGTCCTAAATTTCCACCAGAGTTTAGCAAACAAGGCCTTTGATATATCATCTAGAGATCTGAAATTCAAACCACCTTCATTCCTAGAAAAACAAAGTGTTTCCCATACAGATCAGTGTTTACTTCTCCCATCCTCTTTTGTTTGCCAAAAAAATATGTTAAAAAGTTTATGAAAATCCTTTTCATCACTCTTTGAAGGCACCATAACAAAAAGCAAATAGATAGGTAGACTTTGGAGAACATCGGAAATTAAGATCTGCTTTTCCACCAAAAGATAGCAACTTCCCTTTCCAACTCTGTAACTTATCCCTCGCTTTCTTCATCGACTCCTTATAAAACAACTTTTGCCTTCTAGCATGAAATATAGAACATTCCAGTTATGTGAAGGAAAATTCCCCTCTACTAAAATCTATTGTATGCTGGACCTCCTAATTAATACATCAGCTACTTTAGAATGCATATAAAATAAATTATTATATGCATTTATCTTCTGATTAGAAAATCTCTCATATTCATGCAAAACCTCCATAATCATTTGTAATGAGACCTCATCTGCAGAAGAAAAAATTGTTATGTCATCTGCATATGATAAATGGTTCTAGTTGGAACTCCATTTGTACATTTCATATCCTCTAAAATTCTTTTTGTCAAACAAAGAATTCAAAGCAGAAGATAACACTTCAGCAGACAAAATAAAGAGAGCTTGAGATAAATGATCTCCTTGTTTGACCCCTCTTGTAGAATGGGAAAAACTATGAGACTGCCCATTAATAAGAATAACATACCAATTATTAGCAATGATTCTCTATGTCATATCCATATATGCATCAGCAAATTCCATTTTTCTTAAAACTTGCAAAAGATACCCCCAAGACACTCTATCATATGCTTTTTCCATGTCAAGTTTTATGATAACATTTGCAGGTTTCCCCCTTCTTTTAATATTTGTTATCAAATCTTGAATCAGTAACACATTTTTACTAATATTTCTACCCTTCACAGAGCCTGATTGATTAGGAGATATCAGGAAAGGCAGAATAGACTCTAATCTATCATGTAGAATTCTTGATATAACTTTATTGATGAATTTACTGAGACTGGTAGGTCTTAGATCAACAAAAGTGTTGATAATCTCCTTCTTTGGCAGCAAGACTAGGCTAAGACCTAGGCAATGTATGTCCCTCATAAAAAGCTTTAATCACATTATCAACACCTATAATATTCTAACAATTTTGATAAAAACATCCAGAAAAAATCATCAGGACCACAAGCACTATCACATAATAATGCTAAAATTGCATTTTTCACTTCCTCCAATGTAAGCATAGCACATAAAACAGTATTTTGCTCGTGTTATCCTCTGAGAAACATGATCAAGAAGACTAGAGCTTTCTGAAACTTCTTCATGAGCGAATTGTTTCTGATAGAAAGATGTAGCTTCAACAACAATGTCATTAATATTCTCTAACCATTCTCCTTCAAAACTTTAAATTTTAGTGATTTGCAGACTTTTCATTCTTCCCTTAACAAGACTATGAAAATATCTTGTGTTTCTATCACCTTCAGAAAATCATTAAATGCATGTTTTTTGTTTTCAGTACTATTCCTCAAAATGCAGATATTTCTTAAACTCAGCATGTGCCCTTTATAAAATCATTTTGTTTTTCTCAGAAGGATCTTCTTCAAATAATTGCTCCTTAATATTCACTATATCCTCCCTAATTGTCAACTGCTTAAACAAATCACCAAAAGTGTTTCTACTCCATTTAGACAGAGCAATTTTCAAATTCTTCATCTTTAGTTTAAAAGTGAGAAAAGGATCTCCCAAGAAGTCAGTCCTCCAATTCTGCTCAACTTCTTCTAAAAAAGTTTCATGATTCAACCAAAACTTCAAAAATCTAAAATGCTTTTGAAATTGTTGAACATGTTCTCCCGCAGTCAATAAAAGAGGGGCATGGTCTGAACTAGTCCTTGAGAGATGTTCCATACTTAGATTGTCAAAACAATCTTGAAATTGTTGATTAATCAAGATCATGTCTAATCTTTTAAACATACAATCCTAACCTGCTCTACCATTCCACCATGTAAAAGGACTACCTCTAAATTCAACCTCAGTTAACTCACATGAATTCATGCAGAAAGCAAAATCTTCATTTCCCCTCCATCAGCAGTAAAGTATCAAATCTTTCAGTTACAATTATGATTTGCAAACTTCATCCCCAATCTCCTCCTCCTGTATCTATTAATTTCATAAATTGTTACATAACTTTTTTCCCCACCAAAATCACTTAACTATATTTTCTAACACAAAATTCACAAAAATTTGAGCTCAATAACATTAAAGTCATACCTACCGAAAACTATAACTTTCCATGATATTTTTTTATTTTTTATTTTTTAATCTGATAAAGATACTCCCAATTAAAAAGAATTGAACCGACCCAAAATCAATATGCAGAAATTAAAATGCTAAAAGGGTGAATAAAATTTAATATATACATATCACAAAATTTTGGACCATCTATGAAATTTACCTATGAGAATTTAATTAACTATAGATGAATTACAACTTACAAGCGATTATATTGACCGCGTTGTCATATATTTTGGATTTAGGTCTAGTCGACAGATGTGCCAATTTAAGTTCTTCAAACAATTTGTCTTCTTTTTTGTTTTTCCTTTGGACTAAATTTTTGGAATTAATTATACATACAAATTTCAGCAAATATTTTATCATAAAACTCTATAAATGATTCAATCATTGACGTCAACACTCTTTTAACGTATGTCCTAGAAGGAACGAGGTTAATTAACACAAATATGTTATAAGTTTGACCAAGGATAAAATTTCTTAATGACAAAGTTGAAGGTGCTATATTTATCTTATACTACTTTTATCCTAATTCAATTAGTATCCACCATTATGTTTTGAATGCTTTAATAGTTTTAATTTATCATATTTTATTAAATGTCGCTTTAAAAGATAAAAGTGACTCTTAAAATTACTAAATTGAACAAATGCACAAGAGTTTAGTCTGTGTGCTACCTTCTTTATTTATTGTTTGCTCCCTTATAACTCCCAAGGAAAAAAATAGCAATTACTCCTACATTTTTCGAGTAGCAATATGAATTATGAACCATTTACATTTACCAAGTTACCAGTTACCACCAATGACGGGTGGAACCCACATTCTTCTTATTTCAACGAAGTCTGGCCTGTGCCACCAAACCATATAGAAAAAAGAGAGGAGAAAATGAGTAACTTTTTTCCTTAAAATATTACTCCCTGCTACTCCCTCCATCACAATTAACGTAACATTATTTGACTGAATACAAAATTTAAGTAACTTTTTTTTTGAAATTTGTAGTTTAAAATAAATTTTAGATATTTGTGTTACTATAAATTATTTCATTAAGGGCAAAAGATGAATTTTAAAGTTGAGTTGTTTTTTTTTATAAAAAAAATAATAATTTTTTTTTTAAAATAGATTAAAAAAAAATATCACTTAAATTAGGCCGGAGGGAGTACTATATAGGAGTAGTTCTAACTCTTTTTTCTATCTTAGTCTTTTTAGTTTCTACATCTTCCTTTTTCTAGATTAAAGTTAAAATTTCTCTAAACATCATTTGAATTTTAATTTAATCTTAGTTTAAATTTACATGAAATAATGAAAGTTGTGGTCAAGTCCTAAACATAATATCGAAAATCTCACAAAAGTAACATTGCATTTCGAATTATGGTGTACTTTGATTTTACAATATTTGTATTTTGTATTTTGTATTTTGTATTTGTATTTGTATTTGTATTTGTATTTGTATTTGTATTTGTATTTGTATTTGTATTTGTATTTGTATTTGTATTTGTATTTGTATTTGTATTTGTATTTGTATTTGTATTTGTATTTGTATTTGTATTTGTATTTGTATTTGTATTTGTATTTGTATTTGTATTTGTATTTGTATTTGTATAGAAGAGCCAGTGAGCCCCAACAAGATCGACATGGCAGTTTTTTTACATTAAAATTCATTTTGAGGGCATCTTTGTCCTTCCATGAGAAGTCATGCACTCTCTTTTTCTTATAGGATCTATTATTATATTTTTAAGTATAAAATATACTCAAGGTAAGCTTTTCGATTTTATGTTATTCGAAGGAAAATTTTCTGGCATTTAATTGCACATTTAATTGTTGCACAAAATTAATAGAATAATAAAAAATGTGTTAATAAATATCTAAAAAGGTTTTTATATCTATTAACAAAAATATAAATAACTTGTTTAAATTGTTGAAAAATTATTATTAATAGTTGATATATTTTATTAAGTAAGTTGTGTTCATTGTTTTACTAATAAGTTTCGAAAGATGCATATTTGGAAAATAGTTATTCTCTATTTTAATCAACTTAGAATAAGATATTCAAAAAAGCATTTATATTATTTATTACAAAAGATGCATGTTCTAGAAAGAGGGAGGGAATAAGGAATGTTACGCTACTAATGAAATTTTAACCCTTTACTTCAACCGTAGAAGGTAGGAAGCTCATCAAAGCTAACGCTCAACCATATTGTTACAGAATTGACTCATTTTCTATATAGGCTCGTGCTTGCACTGACTTACCATCATCTAGTTAAGAAATAATCGAATGAATTTAGTAGGAATGAAATTTAACTCTACTAATTGCAACTCCGATAGTATATCAGATTAGAAATTTAGATATTCGGGTCAAGTGGAAGTGGGACGATGGCAACAAGATGCGAAAAGCGAGTTTGAGATAGTTCGGACATATGAAGAGAAGATGTACGAAAGAGGTGTGAGATGTTGGCTATGGATGATTCTAGGAGAGGTAGAGGTAAGCCGAAGAAGTACTGTGGAGATGTGATTAGATAGGACATGACATAACTTTATCTTACCGAGCACATGACCTTAGATAAGAGGTTATGTAGACGTGGATTAGGGTAGAAGGCTAGTAGGTAGTTGAACATTGTCTCATTTATCCCCACATACTAGTAGTTGTAGTATTACTCGTGTAGTTTCTTATTCTCAGATTTTTGTCACTATCTGTTGTTTTTTGTACTTTGATTATCGTATTACTTTATTGTAGTTACTATTCCTTTTTCCAGAATGTTTTGTCATGATTTCTTTTAATATTTTACCGTGACTTTTTTTATTTTCATTATTTGTTTTTGTAAACTGCTTTGAAATGCTCTTCCTTCAGCGAAGGGTTTATCGGAAACAACCTCTTTACCTCTAAAAGTAGAGATAAAATATGCGTATACACTACCTACTTCAAATTCCACTTATGAAATTGCACTGAATATGTTGTTGTTGTTGTTTATGTCACTTAAATGTAAAGTTTCATATAATTAGAAGTTATTCCTTCTTTCACTTCACTTTTATCCTCCAAAAAAATAATCTCTTATATTACAATTTAGATGAAAGAAAATTACTACAAAACTCTTACTTTTACTTTTATTTACACGGCATTCATATAAAAAAATCATATAACTAAAATAATTTTTATAATGAATTTCAAATCTACCCTTATATCTTCTTTATTAAGCATAGACTAGGGGAAATAATTAGAAAAGAAGGTGAGTGTACATTCAGCGCCAAAAAGCTCATAATTTATGATGTAGCTTGCTCCTTAACCATAACCTAAATTTGGTGTCATATCATTATCACCTGTCAGTTGCGATTGCGGCCGACCCCACTACCTCAATTTGTTAATCCACCTTCACCATCCCCCATTGGCCGATTGGCTTGTTCTCAATGTCATATGATGATATGAATAAGACATGATAATATCCGCTAAGATCAATAAGGGTTGTGATAATATTTTTTTTATTTTTAATTAGATACCTTGAATTAAAGTCCTATTGAATATAGAATTGTCTTTGTTAGGACGTAGGAGCACCCCACATAATATGAAATTATCTTTATTAGGAGCATATTTTTTCCGAATGTGAGACTTCGTCGCATATTTAAATTTAATCTGGCTTATATAGACAGTGAACGTCGAGTGAAATAATGATAAAATATTTCCATTATAAAATTTAACATTAATAATAAAATGTTTGATTTCCCTTTTGATATTCTGTCCAAGCTTTAGCATTAGTATACAATATTTGATTGTTATTTGCATAAATATTTATTGTATAAATTATGCAGAAATCAATATATATTATTCTACATAAACTATAAAGTGGTATAAGAATAAGACTAACAATACATAAATTAAAAAAAAAAATCAAAACAATCCTCATGTATTAAAAGCTATCGATGCTTTATTCAAGATCTTTGGCAATCTATCGTTCATTCTTTCTCCCAAGTAGCATTCGAAAGCTCGACATGAAAGAATAAAAAAAGGAAAAAAGAGTAGGATATTTAGCTACAATCATTTTTTTTTTATAAAAATAATCAGATATAAATCCTAAATTAGTACATTATGCAAATAATACAAACATAAAGTAATAATTGTTCCTAAAATATAAATGGTTATAAGTAATTAAGACATTCCCATTTTGGTTCCCTCCCTCGGGAATCCCCTTCATAAACTACAACTCTTGTACTAGTTGAACTTCACATCCTTCGGCTCTTCCAAATTCCATATTTGGTGCTCTGTTCCCTCTCTCTTACGGCTTTCTTTCTTCTTGATTCGTTTAATTCTCTTTCTTTCACTGCATAGATTGATTTTTATTACCTTTGGTGGTATAAATCCTTTTAATTCTTCAGGCAACAGCTAGAGAGAATCTAATTCCTCCATTCATATTAAGAAAACAATTCATTCTAAATCTTCATTAAGTACTCTTAATTAGATCTCGGTGGATTACTTTCACATTTCCATTCCTGTTCTGGAATATTCGTCTCATTATAAATATCTATTGCTGCATTATTTCGTTTTCATAGAAAGAAAAAATGAATGTGAATTCAATTTTTCTGTTGAATTTGGTTCTATTTATTTTCCGGCCATGTCTGGTTTTCTCGAACGGAGAACAAGGTCGGCTTTTGGTCAACATGACCCTGGTCCAAAACGCTTCTGCTTTAGGAGCATGTACGTAATAGCTCTTTATTGAGAGTTTTAATTAGCGTTGAATTTCCATTAAAGCAGTAGTTTAAGTACTTTTATACTGGTAAGAAATTTAATTTAATTAATGGCGTGGTTAACCATTGATTTTTGATTTGGCAGATTGTTTGGATGGAAGTTTGCCGGCGTATCACCTACACAGAGGATTTGGAGCGGGAGAGAACAATTGGCTTTTGCAATTTGAGGTAAGTAATTCCTTTTGGGGTTTTCTATTGGAAGGGAAAGGGAAAAAAATATTCTGTCATTTGTGTACACTTGGTAAATGACTAGTTACAGACGTACTTTGCTTGCTTGTTTGCTTTTCTTTACTTACCAGTACTTTCTCGATCAACGTGCTTGCAGCCTTTCTGTACAGTAAGATAATTAGTTCTCTCTCACCACAAAAAAATGGCAGGGGTGGTAAATATTTCACATTTGTTGGTGCTCGTTTAATCAGAATTTTATCCATATTCCAAAAATTCTAAAAAACTGTTTTCACAATTTTTACTTCAAATTACTTATAAAACTTTAAAAACAACTCCAACGGTATTCATGTTCAAACACAACTTTAATTTACAAATACTAAGGACCTATTTGTTAGGGAGAATGATTCATTTTTTCACTTTATTTAAAAATAATCGTTTGACTATAAAAATTTCAAATACAACTTCAAATTGTATTTGGAAATTTGGAAAGCATTTAAAATGTTTTCACTTTCTTCACTTTTAGTATATTCGGATAATCAAATATTCTTTGCAAAAAATCAAACAAAACTTCATATTCAAAACTTTCAAATAAAGTAAAAAATATTCGATTTCTATGGACAAACACCTACCAAGTAATATTACTCTTTTTCAAATTTCGCAATTCTTATATCTAAATACCCACTAAAAATGTGGAGTTCAGCTTCGACGATACCGCTCACCACTAAATTTCAGGTGCAAATTTATACTACTAATACTCAAGAGTCAAGTCCCAAAACAAGTAGGGACAGAGCTAGAAGATTAGTTGCTGATTGGGCCAAAATCAATAGTTTAAATTTAAATTATGTATTTATATTAAGAGAATATTATATATATATAAAATTAAATTTAAATTCTAATTATTAATATTTGATGTATTTATTCTAAAATTTAGCAGTCATAAAGTTCAAATCCACCTCTCAAAACAGGTACTTACTCAACTGTGGTATGTGGGTGAGAAAGTAAAAGAAGTTCACTCTACGTTTATTTTGGTGACAAAGCAGATCGTGGGTATTTCGGTTAAAACATGTTTGACGTTAGTTTCGGAAGTTAGAAAACAACATTAATGCTGTTTTTAGGTCTTGTCTAATATTTTTCTGGGAAACTGAAATCCATCTTACTTTATTTTCAATTTACACATCTCACATTTCTAAATTGATATTTTTACGTACTAGTATTTGAAAAAAAACTACAACTTATTAGAAATCTATTTTAAATAGATATTAATTAACTAAAAGGAAGTAAATTCTTATTAGCTAGCTAACTAACTAACGGTAGAAGGAAAATTAGGGTTGCCGTAATTTTCTTCTTTCTTTAATTCCCTGCACACATCTTCTTCTAGGTTGTGTGCAAGAATTTCTCAAGCAAATGCATTATCATGCAACTGTGTGCAAGAATTTCTCAATCAATCATTTCCTTATCTTCTATTTGAAATTTCATCTTATGAGTTGTGGTTCTAAATTGTATTTTGATATTTTGTTATCTTATTTTTCTTACAATCTTTTATCGACTATTTTTCTTTTGAGCCGATGGTCTATCGGAAACAGTCTCTCTATTCGACAAAATAGATGTAATGTCTGCGTACATACTACCCTCCTCAGACCTGACTTTGTGGGATTATACTAAATATATTGTTGCTGTTGTAGTTGTGGTTCTAAATTGTGTGCTAGACCAACGGAGAGTATACTATGAGAGCCGAGTTTCACAAGTAAATATAGAAACTTGTAGCTAAGCAGTAAGCAAATTACAAATATAATTACGATAAAGCTGTCAAAATATAAATAAAAGTTTCTTTCCGAAATAAAGTTTATAATTTTTTCATAACGCGTAACAATGTAATTCTGGATAGCAAAGTGTAACATTGTGAAGTTTTTCATCTGTTAATGTGATATAAACTTTGGTATATAAAGGTAAGTGTTTTTTTATAAAGTTAAAATGTTTATACATGTATTCTTTCAAAGTTAGCTAAACTAAAGAAATATATAGATGGTGGAAGAAACTTTTGGTTAAAAAGTCAGTGATCACGGAACTGTTACGATCGGATAAGTGCAAGAATGTTGTAGTTATTTAAAAACTACTTCATCCATCCAATTTATATGACATCATTGGATCGAATACAAATTTTAAGAAATAAAGAAAGACTTTGTTATGTTTACTAAATTGCTCTTACTTTAATGCTTATTTTTGTTGATTTTTTTTCGCAATAAGTACATTTTCAAAATTAAGTGGGTACCAGCAAGGGTAAAATAGGGGTGATATCATTAAATAGTTGACAAATAAGTAAATATGACATTCTTTTTGGAACAAACTAAAAAAAAATGGTGCCACATAAATTGAGACGGATAGAATATTATTTTATATATTTAATATATGTAAACTAATACAATAGTTAACTATTGTTAGATATTAGTAATTGTAGTTAAAGACAATGATAAGTGTCATTTATTTATTAATTGGGTGTAAACACCCGATGCATCAAGTTTTCCCCTAATATTTCGAACCTTACGACTTGATAGCCTTTTTCCCTTTTGTTTTTGGCCGATGTGGCCAGAAAAATAACTTTTTTGCTATTTTAAGTTATTCGGTGGGTTACTTCAAAACTAAATCGAAACATGAGATATCACCTTAAATTTGTTACTCGATTCGCTTTAAATTGGACATCTTAGATTTATATATAAGGAGAAACTGTTGATTTAAACAAAACGGAATTATTTCTCTCCTGCTTATAAATTCTTCTAAATTAAACATTTTTAGCGCATTAGGATGTTTTCTGTTCCATGTTAGACTATTAGTTTGATCCAACAAAATTATCAAATGAAGAATTTAAAAGTGTCATTATAATCTGGTGTTTGTTGGGGAACATGTCGAATGATGCTCCAAATAATAAGGTTAAAAAGAATTTTTAATAGACAAGGGAAGGGGGTGACAGAATTATTTACGTACTAACTAACTAAAGTAACATGTTATTCTAGTTTTCTTTTCTTTCTCTGTTTCCGCACGCATAAAGTTTTTATTATGTGAAAAAATCAAAGTTCTGTCTGGTTCCTTGGATTTAAGAAAAGGAAAAGGAAAGGAAGTAGATGATAGGGACAGGCAGGGGTACGTTGGATGGGAGGGGCTGTTTGATAGTTTATTAAAGTTATACATGTATTAGTAATATAAAAATCAATTATGAGAGAATTTATATATTATTTTATATAGAAATTAGTTATGTGGGGGATTTAGTTATTCCTGTACTAGTTATTTCACTTTATTTTTTGCATAAAATAATATATAGATTTCCGATAACTTATACATAGAGTATTAATTATGCGTGTTTCTAAATTGCAAACCAAACACCAGATTAATTTTATACATGAATAACTTACCTCCAAACCAGCTACCAAGTGTGATATTACTTATGCAAGATTTAGTAACTGCATAACTCATCTCCAAACCAGCTACCAAACAACCTATTTCTAGATTGATTTTTAGGGAGAAAAGAAAGAAAAATGAATAAAATTAAGGATAATGTCATGAACCTTTTTTTGGGTGGTTGTTTCTGAGGGTCCAAAACGTCATTAATTTTATTTAAGTATTACATAAAATTTTGGAAGAAACAAACTGAGACATTTTTTGTGATATTTAGGTGAAGTTGTGTGATTTTTTGGTTACAAAAAATTAATTAGTAATTTTTATGATACTTGAATAAGATTAAGTGACTCTTTTGTACAACATAATTGATTAATGACTTTGATACGATAAAATGAATATTGAGTATTTTTTGGTTTCTCATCCGGTGTTGGATATCTCCATTGGAGTCCGATTATATTTAGATTCGCGCTGTGTAGAGCCTAAAGCCCATTTATGGAGGAAACGCTCCCTACCAATTTTTTTCCTTATGCAAGGCTCGAACCGAAACCTCTAATTATGGGAGGAGCGGATATTGAGTATACTATGCATGAAATTACCCCCAATCGGATCTCTAACGATGTTTCCATTTCCTTTTTTTTTTGCTAATATCCATTTTCCTTTCTTAACTATTGAGTTTTGACTCTTTGTTAGTGAAATTAGATTAGAATAAAAAATGCTTATCCTGTTGAATAGTTTTCAAAGATAAAATAAATTATCACTCGTAAGCTCTCTTTTTTCTTTTCATCGTTTGCATCTTTTTCGTCCAATCCAAAACATCGAAAAGTGTAGACAAGGATTCTACTAGTAATATTCTATCCGTCTCAATTTATGTGACATCATTTGATTAAACACGATATTTAAGAAAGAAATATTTTTTTTTAAATTTATGATCCAAAATAAGTCTTAGAGAATTGTGTGGCGGTAAATCATTCATAAAGTTAAATTATTTCTACGTATAAAAAAAATATGACATTCTTGACAAATTAAAAAGGAAATTATATCAATTGGGACACAGTAACTATTAACTTTTCCAATTGGGCGAGCTTATGACTAGGGATGACAATGGATCGGATCTGGACCGGATCCTACTAGATCCAGATCCAGATCCGTTTTTCATACCTGAATTCAGATCCGGATTCAGATCCGTCGGGTCTATAAAAATCATATCCAAATTCGGATCCATGGATCGGATCTGGATCCACATGTAAAATTTTTGCCTTGCTAAGAAATTTTTTTTGAACTGACAAACGATTTTTACTTAGCTAACAATTTGATGTGTTACAATTTTGAAATGTTCATATGAGATATTTTGTTCGTTGTCTTGTTTTGATTGTGAGCTATTAATTGAAAATGTTGGATAATGACAATAGTTGTGAAAAATGTTGACTAGTATTTCCACAATGCAGAACTTGCATTTGCTTGGAATCTTCACAAATAAAGTGAATATAATTTTAACTACTTGTCTATGGAGATGTTAGTCATTCATTAATATAACATTGATTTTATTATCGAAGTTACCTCTTTATTTTTTGGTTTTTGAGTTAACGCGGGGATAAATTAAACTTGTTTTGAGAATTAAACTTGCAAGGATATGCTTAGCAATTTTAAGAAAATACTTATAAAATTACATTCTAGTTTATGAATATATTTAATAAAAAATAGATCCACGGGTCGGATCTGGATCGGATACGGATCTCAAATACAAGATCCAGATCCATATTCGATCCGTCAAAATGATCCGGGTCCGATCTGAATCCATCGGGTCCAAATTTTAAAGATCTATATTCTATAAAATGAATCTGAATCCACCGAATCCGGATCGGATCCAAGATTCACTGACATCTCAACTTGTGACTCATCAATCTCAAAGGATAAACGGAATGGTGTGCCGAAAAGTAAAGATGCTTGTCCATTTACCGAAAACGGACCCAACATTTCCTTTTCTAAAAAAAGTCTTCGCTCTTTGTTAGTGAGTAGATTAGAATAGCAATGATAACTTATCCTGTCAATTAGTTTCCAAAGGGCGGCTTAAATACGTTCTCCTCCAGTTGGACATAATGCCCATCCTTTCTACTGTACATGACAACTTGCGTATGGACCACAAGAGAGTAAATGTTGTCATTTTACGGAGCATTATTATAATGTTATTAGTAGGACTAGGACCTCGACCTTTTCTCTGGACACATCTACGCCGTTGCCAGTATCCTCTCTCCTCCTTCCTACTTTTTTCATTGTTTTAAAAATTTCTAACTATTCTAACGCTCAAGAGAAAAAATATTATTAAGTAATTTTTTTTTTGGATAAAGTTATTCTATAATAAATACTTATGTGAAATAGTTAATGTGTGCAAATTGCTCTCTAAACTTGTACCGAGTTTTGGAGCCTAAGCAAGTGTCTGGGCTGTGAGGGCTCTCAGCCACATGGATAGTTCAATGTGCTCATCGGCGCCTGATTCTGAGATGTCATTTCGACATATTTATTTATTTTATTATTATGAGAATCAATCCTACTACTTCTGGTTCTGGCGCGGGGATTAGGATGACGGACGACCGCCCGTAGGGGTTTACTGCACAAGGTTCTGCAGAGTTAATGAAAGACGGCTGACTCTTTAAAAAGGATAGTTAATGGCCAGAGGCGTTTGTTAATAGTCATTGTCATTCTATCAAGTAGAGGTGTTGAAATAAAAAAGCATGAAAGTTGATAGGCCGACTTTAAAATCTTATGCAAGTTTGGGGCAATTAGGCATTCTGCCTATATATAAAAAGACAAACTTAATTAGGTACTAGTGATTAGAAAGTATTGAATTTAGAAGTTGTGATGCTATAATTGGAATATGTGTGTTTGTTTTATTACTATGTTGTTTGGTTTGGGGCAAAATCAAACTTGTATTATATATTTCGCTAATAGAAAAACAGAAGAAAAAGAAAACGATAAAAAGGTATGCAAGTTTTGTCCAAGAAGTACAGTGCGCGGACAACGAAATGTCTGACATAAGAGTTTTAATTTCTTATTGAATTCATTAACAGGGTGGTGGGTGGTGCAATGATATCAAATCATGCTTGGATAGATCCAAATCTCGGCGTGGATCAACTCGTTACATGAACAAATGGGAGACATTCTCCGGCATTCTCAGCAACAATGCCTCTTTTAATCCTGGTAATTCACAAACTTATTGTTTATTTAGTAGAAGGCCACGAAAAATGTTCATTTTTCATATGAGGTATCATTTCTTAATACTGAGGGGTAAAAAGAAAAGAAAGAAAAAATTTACCGGAAGCATGTGAAATGCCAATGTGGTAAGTAAAAGGAGTACATGTACACCCTCTGTCAATGTAGTATGCTTGTGTGACAAAGTCCATGTTCCTCACGTTTGATGTTGTCCCTTTCCACGTGATCAATATTTTGGAAGTCCAAAGTTATGGACTCTGTCTACTCTACTTTATATTTGATTAGTGAGGAGTGCTATCTTTTTAGAAATGGAGGGAAACAGATGTCAATTATGCATGTTGAAACATGAAAAATTATGGCCTAGTGGGAGGCTGGGTGCACCGACAGCCAGTTGGAACTTGGAGGAGGACAACAACAATAAAGCCAATAGACTAAATTTAATTAATACCAAGTATGATTTATGTATTTTTTTATAATAACGGTGTAGATCAGCATAGTCGCTGTGTTTTTATTGGATATTTGCTACCTTCCAGTGGTTCAGGAATTGGATAATCATGTTCATCAAAATTAACACGGATGAAAAAAATTTATCTACCTGTTATTCGTTTGTGCTAGGATTATGGGCGAAATTAGGATACCGCAAGAAGTTCATACAACCTCCTCCCTCAAAAATATGTACATTATATGTATAAAATCAGACATTTAAATTTTCTTAACTTCTTTGCATTTTTTGTTACTTTTTCATATTTTAAATTTTCTTACTGAAAATTCTGCAATATGATTTATGCATTTTGTGACCCCTGCCCTGCATTTCCATCGCACATTGTAAAGCCTAGCGACAAAGGGGTTCCCATTGAGAGTCCGTGCTATTTTTCAGCTTTTCTTCTTTGGTGCTATGACTGAGTTTGAGCTAAGGAGTTTTAAACAAGCATGTTTCCGACCTTAAACAATGAAACATTGAGTATGGAAACTCAATGTACAATGTTAAGAGTTCCACATCGGATATGGAATACGAACATGGACTCTTGTATGGACTTGGACAATCCTCACCCTACAAGCTAGCTTTTGGTGTTGAGTTAGGTATAAGATCCATTTTTTTCATACACTTGTACCTATTCCATCTCGTTGCCACTAAGTTTTTCGATTCTCTTTCCTAAGCTCTTTAAAAAGTTATTACAGTAATATGCAAAAAGAAAGAAAGCGAATGTAAAATAACAGAAACCAGAAGTGGGTCTGTCCATGGAGTAGTAATTTAATTTTTCCCCTTATTTTCCCAGTCGTAATTGGAACTTAATAGCTCAGCCCTTCTTCAGCAGCATATAGAGGCGAACCCTAATTGAAAAGAAACTACACAGTTAAATTTTGCATCTAGTGTGAATGTGGGACTGAATATATGTGATGGAACTATTTCCTTTAGAGTTATCGCCCTTTTTGTATCTTGAGTGTTAAGAATCCCACATCGGATATGGAATGAGAACATGGACTCTTATATGGACCTGTACACTACTCACCCTACAAACTACCTTTTGGGGTTGAGTTAGACCCAATATCCATTCTTTATATGGTGTCAGAGCCAGACCATTCCAATTCTTTGTTCACCGATGATGGACCCTTAAATTATATTATCCACGCTCCAATTCTTTGTTCACCGATGATGGGCTCTTAAATTATATTATCCACGCTTCAGTTAACAAGGTTCGTGTGGGGAGTATATGGAATGGGAACATGGACTCCTTATATGAACTTGAACAATCCTCACCCTACAAGCTAGCTTTTGGGTTGAGTTAGGCCCAAGATCCATTCTTTACATTGAGGATAATATTTTTCAATTTTTCCCTTTCCCTTGCAATGAATTTCTATAGTAGTATTAATAAAATTAGATGGTTCAAAAGATTTTTTTATAAATAAATCTGCAGTCTTTTAAATAATTTGAAAAACTCACAGAGAGGAACTCAAATTTACTAATGGAGAAATCCAAAAACAAATGCAGATTTCTACAACTGGAATCGGGTGAAAATCAGATATTGTGATGGAGCCTCATTTGCTGGTGATGCTGAGTTCTATAATGGGGTAAAACTCTCTACAACTTGCGGACACCTCAGTTTCTTGCAGAATACTTTGTGATTGTTTTGGCTTTGGGTACTCCATTGGAGTCCACTAGATCCAAATGAGCAACCTATGGGTGTATATAAGCAATAAAAGTTATGCAACTAAATCTTATAGTGCTGAGACTTCACTTGTAGTTACTTGAGCTAGGTATAGTTTGGTTCTATGAATTCTTTCAAACATTCCTAATTTTTTGGAAGAAAAAAAAGGATGTCTTTAAGAAAGGATAGACACCACATTGGTTAGGAGATATTGTTTAGTATGACTAATGGGTAGCAAAATATTCATGTGTTTCTTCAAATGAACAGCAAGTCTAGGATTAAGTGCACAGAGGGCTTTGCTTACAAGCTCCCAAGTATCTCAGTGAAATCATGCTTCAAAACATTTTAGTGGAAAGCTGGAAATTCAACAGATAAAAATGGAAAAGATTCATAACTTGCAGAGTGACATTCATGTGCACATGTAATTCACAGTACTTCGGAACCTTAGAGGTCGAAAAGCATGGTCTGACTTGGATCAAGTCCAATACGGAATATTTCTTTTGTTTTCTTTTTATTTTTTATCTTAAGCCCTGCTCTTTCAACCAGTTATTATGACCTTACATGCCTTGGATTCTATCATATAACTGCCATTTGCGTTGCTCTGAATTTTATTCATTTTCCCTTGCTTTCAAGTTAAATATAATTAAGTATAAAATTCCTGATATATTTTCTAGTGGCATACATATTATACGTCTAGCAAATTTCTTTTGCCTTTGGACTAGTTAAAAGAATTATGGCTTTGATAAAGGTGTATTCGACCTGAGTTGTACCTTGTCCTTACAATTAACTGAGTCCTTTTTCTTGCGTTAAATGAAGCAGACATCATTGCTTTATTTCAGAGGGCAAAGAATTTGGCAAGCTATTATTCTTGATCTTCTCCCAAAAGGTCTCGGGCATGCGAAGAAGGTAATGGCATTATACATACACCTTTTCCACTTAAACATGTGATGATAACCGTCAAGGCTTAGGACTACTTGGGGTAGCAATGCGATATGATAAACAGTAATTGTTCCTTCACCACACACCACCCGCTCCCCGTCCCACCCAACACACAAATATTAGTCTCTTGTGAGGACATAGAGAGGGTAATTAGTAGGTCTTGCCTTTCTGGGTTAAATTGTCATTTTCTGTTAAAGTAAACAAATAGTCTACTGCACATTGTAACACATCTGCTTGGTATCTTTCAGTATGTTTATATTCAAAGTCTGTCCCTTAAGTATAAAACATGATCATCTTTTTGTCGACTACTTTGGTTCTTTTTCTAAAAAGAACATGTAATACAAATACTTTAACTTCATTGTCTTACTCCCTTACTACCAAGATATGTTGTGCTTCAAACTACACTTAACGCATTTCTTTCTAGGCTTTGCTTTCTGGCTGCTCTGCTGGGGGTCTGGCGACCTTTCTGCATTGTGACAACTTCACCAGTTATCTACCAAGGAATGCTAGTGTGAAATGCTTGAGTGATGCTGGATTTTTTTTAGACGAGTATGTTTCTGCAACTGACAGGCAAATATGATTTTCATCCGCATTACACTTAATGGCATGTTTGCATTTGTTTACTCAGGAAAGATTTAAGTCTGAACCACACTATGAGATCTTTCTATGAAGATCTTATTACCCTACAGGTATGCTTTCATCATAGCTATCAGGAATGTCTATACTGATCTATCTTATTTTGACAAACGTGGTTTTTTGAAGGGGGTAGAACCAAATCTCAATCAGAATTGCACTACAACTCTCTACTATCCACACCTGGTACGATCTGAGCTCTCTCCTCTTATTTAATCCATAAGCTGGTGATGAAACTAAGCAATTTTCTAAGAATTCTTGAGATGTTCAATGTTCATGCAGTGCCTCTTCCCACAATACGCATTACCATTCATCAGAACGCCATTCTTCATCTTAAATTCAGCATATGACGTGTACCAAGTAAGTTCATTATGGAATTTGTTATAAACTAGGCATATTTAAGTTACGAGTAATGTTTGTTATGCACGGTGCCAATAATTTGACCTTATGCTTCTGCAGTTCCATCACATATTGGTGCCGCCTTCTTCCGATCCTCGAGGTCACTGGAATCATTGCAGGAACAATGTTACTGCATGCAATCCAAGTCAACTAAATATTTTGCAAGGTTGACAACGATAATTATATTACTCTTTGAAGACATTCACATTGGTCCTTAGGCAGACAATTTTAAGGCTGGGGAGGGGGTGGAGTTGACAAAAAGAGTCGAAATTTGTAATTGTCTGATAGAAAGAAATGTCAATTGAATTCATGAAGTATTCAAATATTCAACAACTAGATTATTGCAACCTTAAGCAACATACTATGCTATGCTACTCTTATCTACATTTGTTAGTTTTATCTTTTATTTACCATTCTTAGAATTTGTAATTTCTGTCATTACCGATAGCAGTAACCACGGTTACCTGACTATTCTCAGGGTTCAGGAAAGATATGCTTGCAGCGTTGAGAGTTTTCTATTATTATTCAAGAAGAGGTGGGATGTACATAAACTCTTGCTTCACTCATTGTCAGAGTGAGACTCAGGATACCTGGTTTGCGGTTGACTCTCCTCGAATACACAACAAGGTTGGTGAAATAAATTTCTTTCGTCTTCTTCTGTGACATAGTACTTGCTGCAAATGCAAACTTAACAGCGGTGTACGCAAACATGAACATTTTAAGTTTTTGTGTGTGAAGTGATCTTGTCCCTTTTAGTTCCTTCAACAATTTTACGTTCAGAATCTTGGAATCTAAACATTAGTAAATGTCTAAATATAAGTTGTAAACGATTCCTAGCATCATGGAATATAAGTAGTAAATAATTCTTTGCATCATGGAGAACTTGTCTCGTTTTGCCTGAAGTTCACATGTACAAGTCATTATACAATCTGATGCAACTAACGGACCTATCAAGTACAACGGAAGTTTCTTTTGATTTCTGTGTCTACTGATTTTGAAACTTCTATTATCCAGACAATTGCGCAGACAGTTGGTGATTGGTACTTCAGTAGAAACGTTAGCAAGGAGATTGATTGTGCATATCCCTTTGATACTACTTGCCGCAACACGATATAGGCTGATGCAGAGATCGAATGGTGCTAGTCATACATGATTTCAAAGGGTAATTGGAACCCAGAAACTCAGCTATACAATACCATAGACAATACTGGTTACATACTGCAGATTGATTCATTTAGAAACCGGATGCAGTAAAGGAATAGGTGCTCATTTTTATAAGATTTTATAAATATATATTGCAGAGTGAAAAGCAGCACTCTTTTATTTAGAGAGGTTCACAGAGAGCAAATGTATCCATTATAGTCTAGCAAAGTATATGGTTATAGATTCATCAAGTCCTCCAGCTTTCAGTTTAATATGATGCAAAATGTCAGATAGCAGAATCTGAAAATTTCATAATCAAATATCAGGTTAAGAAATAGATTCATTACTGTTCTGTTGATCCCCTTGAATAGTTTTCTGTTCTCTTTTTTGGCATTGATAAGGTTGTCAAAACTTGTTTATTTTTCACATTTTTCGCATGTGGAATATCCGAATATCCACCTTATTACAAATCGTATGTAGGTCGATAGTTCAAGGGACTGGTAAATAGTCTTGCCGATGTGGTATCACATGGCATTTTCTTTCTCCATACTGGCGTAAGGAAGAAAAAATTAATCAACGCATTATATACGTAAAGTCACCTTCGGAGAAATCATAAATTACTATAAAACTTCAACATTGTTCCCAGTGAAATAATACTCATTGGGTGCTGAAGATATCAGCTGTACGATTTCATCAACCAATAATAAAAAAGACAAAGTTCATAGTATAAATAAACCATAGGCGACGCCAAAATTTGAACCTTATGGGTTTGCAATTCTAATTCTTTAAGTTAATGTACTTGTATATAATTAACTAAGACAAATGTATTATTTGAACCAAAGCTATTGAGTTTAGTTGAACTTGCCGTATCTCGTGCGCCCGCCCCTGGAATAAACATTTTGTGTAACAAAAATATTTGATATGGGAAATGAATTTATTATCAATATTAATAGAATCCTCATTTTTTTTTTATCAAAAACGTGTCTAGCCTAATATGAAACATGATCCTAGGGGGAAAAATAAAAGGTATCTAGCTTCACGTATTCAACATGGATACTCCTATTTTTTATTTAATTAGATTATTGTCTAGAAGAGATATTTATAGGTAAGTGGAGCAGCAAATTTCATGCAAGGATGGATAAGGTAATTTGACATGGAGGGAAACAAAAAATCTCAACTAACAGGACACCTATCTATAACCCAAGGACACAAGCCCCTTAATTTCCAGCAGGTGGCAATCTCTGCCCGAATCCACCATTTCCTTACTTGCAATTACCAAAACACCCCTGCGATGCAAAATCCTCTCAACACCTCAATCATATCCCCACTCATTGCTGCAATAGTAGTAGAATAACTAGGGCAATGCTTTGTACTTCGCTAGTCAATTTTTGTTGCTTCTCAAATGCCGAAGAAAGAGATTGGCGCTGATCGATTCATCGCGGCGTCGTTATTGCCATTTTCGGTTGTTTTTCTCTATTTCAATCCGGTCGATGATATCTAGAATCGTATTGTAATTAAATGAAGTACTTAGAAGATGAAGCAATTCAATTATGTTGCGAGTTCATATTTGTGTATACTGCTTTGCCAGAAGGTGCTATGAGTCCACATACACTTGATTCATTTGTATACAGCATTAATGCTTCATATATTAATTTTTTTTTGTAGGGGCTTCTCTTGTCATAAATTCTTCATGGAAGAATCCATCTGGTTAGTGGCATGTTGGTTGCAAATTGGTGTATGAGCTCTTTACTGATACGCTGACCTCTCGAGTAAAGGTGAATCTGGTTGCCATTCTCCTTATATTCTGAATTGTTTGCTTTATAATTTCTTTCTTGATTTATATTTTAAAGTTAAGCTTGATTCCGTTCTTGTAGGACTTAAAGTATTCTCTTTCTATTAACTCTTCTTATTTGCAGAAAGAACGAAAGAGAAGGTGGGATGAGAAAAATCAAGAAGCAATAGCAGAGGCGGTAAAGAAGCTTGATGAATTTGATAAGGTTCTCCACCACCTCTGTGATTATTCCTTCAATAACCTCATATTTTGATAAAATGCAAATGTAGAGGTCATTAACTTATTTGCAGTGAGCATCTTTAGATGTATGTCTGACAAGTTAATAATGAACATGTTGGTTATTACAAAGGATTGCAGGAACGGAAATTACAAGTAACTGCGTATGTAAGAATTGAAATTACAATTCAACTATAAAACTGAAAATTACAATACAACAACAAAACTGAAATTACTATTTTGTTGAACAAGAAAAGCGGAAAGTTGTTTTTCTTTGAGTCGAGTGTGGCACTCTGTCCTTAAGACAATATTGCCCCGTATGTATCCTTTATACGTCTGGACAATTCGTCTCCCAAGATAAAACGACAATGGAACTATTGAGCAAAGGAAACTCAAAAGCTACGTGAAGAATATTGAATAACGAAATGATGCTTGGAAGATTAGGAAGAAAAGCTTTGCTTTGCTTTACGCTTTGTGTATTTTCGTGTATATCAAGTGTGCCTCAACAATGGTGTAAGGGGTGTTTATATAGGAGGAAGAGGAATTTGTTTGTTGCCTCCATAATGACCATTATTGGCCAAATAATGACCATTATGGAGGTAGTAAAGCCACCACATAAATGGAGAAAATTGCCAACGGATTGGCCATTATAGGAGGTGTAATTCGGCCAAAATAAATGGGTGAATTAGTCTTGAGACGTTTTACGGACCGGAATTACGCCTTTACGAAAAATTTCGGGGACCAAAGCGTACATCTTGAAACTTCGGGGACCAAGCGTACATCTTGAAACTTCGGGGACCGAGCTGTACATACGAAAGAATTCGGTCCAAAGCGCACATACGAAACACGGGATCAAGCGTACACGGCAAAGTTTTCGGCCCAAAAAGATAATATCGAGAAGGCCCGCGGCCCGCGGCCGCGACCCGCGACCCGCGACCCGCGAACCGAACCCCGAACCGGAACACGGAACACGGAACTCGGAGCCGGAGCCGGAGCCGGACGGGCGGGCGGCGGCGGCGCGCGTGTGGTCTTTCCTTGAGCAGAAGCACGTCTAGGTCTTCCCTCCTTTAAACACATGGGATACCCCGGGGTCCCGAACCCCAAACCAATTTCGAGTATTATATACACAACAATTCTTTCTTCCTCTACCGGAGTGAGGGAGAATTGATCACACACCACACTTTTCCATGCTTCAAACACCTTACTTCGTGAACCAATATCTCTTTCATTTCTCGATGAAATTTGACGATTCTTGGCCTACGGTTATCTACGTACTTAGTACATCATGCGTGTGTGAAGAACGGATTCTCCAACATACGTAACACTAGTGTTTAAGCGTTAAAGTTGGTCGGTCGCAACTCCCGCCAAAGGCTAATTTCCAACAATCCCTCTTGAAAGAGATTTTGGCGCACTCGCATGGTGTCTTTTCATTTCCGGCAATATTTCGGCGGACCGATGTTGCATAAGGAGAGGTAGCCTCGGCTTTGAACCTTCCATAGTTGAATACCATCGGACTTACTACTTGCGCGGTGAACGTGATGTCTTGAGCCGTCGGTGTTTAGTGTAAGCCAAGACAATGATACCAACACTGACAAATTCCCTTACTCTCTTCTTCGTAATGTTTTGTCCGTTTTGGCCATGGACAACGTCTTGGATTCTTAAGTGCGTTCATTTTGAGGCGGCTTTGTCCTCGCACTTAAATAGGTGGTCTCCTACAAGGTATCTGCTATACCCCACTTCACAAGTGTTAGGAACCATTAAAAGTTTCCCGAGAACCTAACCTGTTGTTGAGGATCATTACGAGTTTTGAAAACTTAACCTTTACCCATCATCTTGAGATAGCACTTAACGTCTATCGCGGGAACGGCTTTGGATTTAGTGTTTCTTTTCGAAATCACTATCGAAGTGCTCATACTTCATTTGAAGCGATCAGCGAACCTTTACAACTTCGTTTTCCCATTGAACCAAATGCGGGATCTCCGGTTCGTAAGGTTGGGTTACGGCTTTGTATTGGTCCTTATATTTTGGGTTTTAAGCCCGTTTTCCCCAAACAGGCAAGCCATCGATCTTTGGGTAAGCCCTTTGTCGATGGGTACGCTATATTATCCTTTGACTTAATGTAATCAATGGATATTATACCCGTGGTGATCGGTTGCCTAACGGTCTTATGCCTCGTCGAATATGACGAGACTTGCCGTTGTACATAGCATTCGTGCCCTTCCTAGAGCCGGTATTTGTCGCGGTGGATCATTACGAAGGTACGGGTTTGTTCCAACACGGAACATCCTCTAAGAAGTCATGAAGCCACTCGGCTTCTTCTCTGCTTTGTCTAAAGCGATAAACTCCGATTCCGTCGTGGATCGGGCGATGCAAGTTTGCTTAGAGGATTTCCAAGACACGGCCCCGCACCGATTGTAAATATATACCCATTTTGGTGGACTTGGTGTTCTCATATCGGATATCCGGTTTGCATCACTTTGTACCCCTCAAGTAGTATTTGGATATCTCGAATAGTGCAACCGAAATTTAACGTGTATTTCGGGTATTGTAATACCGATTCAACGCCTTCCGGTGATTATCACTTGGATTACGGGTGAACCTAGCCAACTTATTATTTGCATAAGCAATATCGGGTCGGGTGCGGTTTGTGATATACGTCAAACTACGATCACTGTGCATATCGCTCTGGTATACGGGTGCACGAGATTTTATCAAGCTTTTGATTTGTATCCATTGGTGACGCTATCGGAGAAGCTGTCTAACATCTTGAACTTTCTCAAAACATCCTCGATGTAGTGAGGCGAGATAAGACCGATCCGTCGGACGTCTTAGAGATTTTAATCCCTAGGATGACATCTGCGATACCCGTATCTTTCATGTCGAAGCATTGTTTCAACATGTTCTTAGTCTCTAGGATTACCCAGGGGAGCGCTCCCTGTGATCGACATGTCGTCTACATACGGGCATATCATAACAAATGAGTCGAGTTACCTTTCGTGTAAACACATTTATCACACTCATTAATGGCGAACCCGCCGATAGTAGAGTACTTATCAAATTTTTCGTGCCATTGTTTCGGGGCTTGTTTCGGCCGTACGGAGATTTGATAAGTCGACGGACTTTCTTCTCTTGCCCTTGAACCACGTACCCCTCGGGTTGGTCCGTATAAATTTCTTCTTCCAAATCACCGTTTAGGAAATTTGTCTTAACATCCGTACGGTGTATCTCGAGGTCACGCAAAGCTGCGATCGCAATAAATACCGTATGGATGTCATCGGGATCGGAGAGTATGTGTCAAAGTAGTCAAAGCCTTACGTACGTCGATAGCCCTTGACTACCAACTTTGGCCTTGTACTTGTCTATAGACCCGTCTGCCTTGTATTTCCGTTTGAGTATCCATTTACAACCCGACGGTTTATTTCCGGAGGAAGATCAACCAACTCCCAGTATGGTTATGCGAGAATGGAGCTTATTTCACTCTCGATAGCTTCTTTCCGGAGCGGTGCTTACGGAGTTGACAACGCACGAGCAATTGTCCTTGGTTCATCATTAACCATATAAGCTACAAAGTCGGGACCGAAGGATTTATCCTTCTGGCCCTTTTACTTCGCCTTAGATCCGTCTGCGGAGTCTCCAAGTTCGAGAATGCGGAACACTAGATTCGGATGTTCGACCACCTCGAGATTCGCTAGATACGAACCATTTAGATCAGGGCGGTCAAGGACTCCGGTTCTTGAAGCTTTGTGCATAACTTCGCTTGCGAGAGGTTATGTCTTTCTCCTTTCTAGGAAAGGTACTTTCAAAGAATAGAGCATTCCTTGATTCCATTATTGTACCCTGGTGGATATACGGAATATCGACTTATGCACTAAGAAGCGATAAGCACTACTTTGTTATTTGCATATCAGGTGAATATGCAATCTACGATCTTAGGCCCAATCTTGACTGCTTTGGCTTAGGTACTTCAACCTTTGCCGGACAACCCCGCGCCTTAAAATACTTGTAGGTGGGTTTCTTTCCTTTCCATGATTCATATGGAGTTTTGTCCTTACCCTTATGTGGGACTACGGTTCGAGAATCGTATTAGCGGTAAGGACGGCTTCTCCCCACGTGTTTTGGGGAAGTCGGAATTGATAAGCAAGGCATTCATCATTTCCTTTAATGTGCGGTTCTTACGTTCCGCCACACCGTTTGATTGAGGTGAGTATGGAGCCGTCGTTTGATGAATAATGCCTTCTTGGGCACAATATTCCTCAAAAGGCGCTACATATTCTCCCCCTCTATCGCTACGAATGGATTTAATCAGTAGGCTAAGTTGATTCTCAACACGCTTTGTAACGTCGGAACGCTTCAAAGGCTTCATCCTTACTTTTCAACAAGTAAAGGTAACAATACCTTGTGCTATCATCTATAAATGTCACAAAGTACTTGTTCCCCCTCTAGTTTGTGCAAACTTCAAATCACATATATACTGTGTGAATAAGTTCTAGAGGAGCGGTATTCCTTTCGACGGATCGAAAAGGAAGCTTGGTGAGTTTTGCCTCTACGCACACCTCGCACTTATGTTGAGGGTTTATGTCGATAGAAGGCAACAACTCCATCTTTACCGACCTTTGAATAGACTTGTAGTTTACGTGTCCTAATCTATGATGCCATAAATTAGAAGACTCGAGCAAATAAGAAGAAGACTCGACTTTATTTCCTTGACGCAATACGAGACATGGCATTCACTTTGAAGAGGCCTTCACGGACGAAGCCCCTCCCACAAATGTGCCATTTTTAGTGAGTACAAATTTATTTGATTCAAACACTAGCCTAAAACCGGCATTAACCAATAAAGGTCCGAAACTAGATTTCTTCTAATATACGGGACGTGCGTCACTTCCTTCGAGTGAGTTCCTTGCGGAAGTCATCTTCGGGACCACCTTTCCAACCCCCAGCACGTCAGGAAGCGTTGTTGCCCATGAACGACTTCTTGTCGGAGGCCGGAGTGTACGTGGAGAAGGCATCTTTGTTGGAACGGATGTGTCTTGTTGCACTGTGTCCCCCGCTGCTTTGCGTCGGATTCTCCACCAAGTTGGCTTCTAGCACCCTTGCGAGAGAATTCCTCGATCATGTCATCCGGGAGCGTGTCCTTGACGACGTTTGCTTGAGCCTTGCCTTTTGACTTGGCTTTTGTTGTTGCTCGGTCTTGAGCTTGCGGCATTCCTTGATCCTATGACCGGGTTTCCCACGGTGATGACAATTACCTGCGAACATCTCTGCTGCGGGGGCTTTGCCGTCTTTACGGAACTTCCGCTTCTTGCTTGAGTTCCCTTTGGCCTCGGCCAGTTCGCCTTTGCCTCGGCATGTTGTCTACCCTTTGGCAAGGTCTTCTTATTATCTTCCTGGATTTGCGGTTTGATAACAAGCTCTTCAAAGGTCATCTCCTTTGTCTTGAGTTTCAAGTAACTCATAAACTCATTCCATGAAGGAGGTAACTTTTCAATCGGCGATGCGACCAAAAGCTTGCTCATTTGGTTTCGATCCTTCCAAATCCGGGTGATGTAAAATCATTTGGAATTCTGGACTTGGGACATCAACATCTTCTTGTCCACCATTTGGAATTTTAGAAATTTCCCAACGATGAACTTCTTAGTACCCGCGTCTTGTGCGTTGTACTTCTTTTGCGATTTTCCCACGGCTCTTTGGCGGTGCCAACGGTGCAATAGGCCGTGTAGAGAGGGTGCGCTAAGCGATTCGGTATATAGTTCTTGCACGTGAAATCGCTATGATTCCATGCGTCACGAACCATCTTCATGCCATTAATGACATGGATACCAAGGCCCCCACTTCACCGTTTCATTGGGCGAAGAGTCCATTTCATCTCCGGCTTGTGGAGGATCTTCGTAAGGAGCCGGGCCATGCCCATAAGCTTGTTAAGTAAAAACGGCATCTTTTCTTTGCCATCTTTTGAATTCGATCCCATAAATTTTTCGGGGCGATCATGGTGGTGTGATGAAGAGGGTGGAGCTCCGACGATCGGGAAGGCGGCGGTGTTACGCCTTGAACGAGGGAGCGGCGGCGGCGGCGGTGAAGCCGGCGGAGTTCTTGCCTTTGGGCGATAGCGGCGATGGCGGGGAAGCGACAACATTGCCTCGAGAGCGGCGACGATAGCGACAACATCGGTCATATTTCCGGCCATGTTATTGCGATTCCGTAAGCAAAATATTGTCTTAAGTTGTTGGTTATTACAAAGGATTGCGAGGAACGGAAATTACAAGTAGCTGCGTATGTAAGAATTGAAATTACAATTCAACTATAAAGCTGAAAATTACAATATAACAACAAAAGCTGAAATTACTATTTTGTTGAACAAGAAAAGCTGGAAAGTTGTTTTTCTTTGAGTCGAGTGTGGCACTCTGTCCTTAAGACAATATTGCCCGTATGTATCCTTTATACGTCTGGACAATTCGTCTCCCAAGATAAACGACAATGGAACTATTGAGCAAAGGAAACTCAAAAGCTACGTGAAGAATATTGAATAACGAAATGATGCTTGGAAGATTAGGAAGAAAAGCGCTTTGCTTTGCTTTACGCTTTGTGTATTTTCGTGTATCTCTAGTGTGCCTCAACAATGGTGTAAGGGGTGTTTATATAGGAGGAGAGAGGAATTTGTTTGTTGCCTCCATAACATGACCATTATTGGCCAAATAATGACCATTATGGAGGTAGTAAAGCCACCACATAAATGGAGAAAATTGCCAACGGATTGGCCATTATAGGAGGTGTAATTCGGCCAAAATAAATGGTGAATTGAGTCTTTGGACGTTTACGTCGACCGTCGAAATTCTGCTTTTACGAAAAATTTCGGGGACCAAAGCTGTACATCTTGAAACTTCGGGGACCAAAGCGTACATCTTGAAACTTCGGGGACCGAACGTACATCGAAAGAATTACGGTCCAAGCGCACATCGAAACACGGGATCAAAGCGTACTTACGGCAAAGTTTTCGGCCCAAAAAAAGATAATCGAAAGGAAGGCCCGCGGCCCACGACCCCGTGGACACGAACGGAACACGAGAACACGGAACTCGGAACCGGACCGGACGGGCGCGCGGCGGCGCGCGCGTGTGGTCTTTCCTTGAGGCCGAAGCACATCTAGGTCTTCCCTCCTTTAAACACATGGGATACCCCTTGGGGTCCCAAACCCCAAACCAATTTCGAGTATTATATACACAACAATTCTTTCTTCCTCTACCGATGAGGGAGAATTGATCACACACCACACTTTTCCATGCTTCAAACACCTTACTTCGTGAACCAATATCTCTTTCATTTCTCAATGAAATTTGACGATTCTTGGCCCTACGGTTATCTACGTACTTAGTACATCATGCATGTGTGAAGAACCGGATTCTCCAACATACGTAACACTAGTGTTTAAGCCGTTAAAGTTGGTCGGTCGCAACTCCCGCCAAAGGCTAATTTCCAACAGAACAAACTTGTAAATTCTTTAAAGAACATAATATTTAAGCAGCAGTATAAGGTAAGAGAAAAACAGTATACTACATGGAAAGAAAGCATTAGAACTTTCTTCTGAGTATGTCAAATTTGGTAGCTCTATTATATCTAAAAAGGTAAGCTCTTACCATGCTAGGGAGAAAGGAAGCCTTTACTATCTAAATTGCTTCTTAAGTAACCTGTAGCCACCACATGTTTTGGTTGGATCCTTTTTCTATGATCGAAGCATGTGGAATGTTAACCAATTAATGCTAGAGATGATATTGTGAGTCTCAAGACAAAATTCTTGCAGTGTCGACTCACGATATTGAAGGAAATAGAAAAGGTAGCCACTTATACTGTTTTTCTCGAAAAAAAATCCCTTAAGAAAGAAAATAAGCCATGCTGACTTAGGTGTGCGTGCCAGAGATCATATATTCACCGAGTTTGTCAAAGAGCTGCAAAAACCATTGACATGGATTGTGTGTTGTTCAAAATGAAACCAAGTTCACCAAATCTCAAAAGCTACAGCTATGATTTTGAATCTTAATTTGCACATATACCAGATTCAGCCTCCTTAGTCCTTACAGATGATGACAGCCTAGCGTAGCTTATTATTTTATTGATTCTGCCTAGTTGAGGTCTAATGTGAGGTAGATTATGTCTTTCCATCTTAACATAAAGCTTAACTGGTGAAACAGGATCAATTTCACTAATGTGAGAACTAATCATATTGCTCGGTGACACTGATGAGAAGAGGATGTGATATGCAGTTAGATTACTTTGATAGAATTTCTGAAGTTCAATATGACAAATGTCAAGAAATGGGCTTTGATCTAAAAATATCGTGCTAGAAAAAGAATCAAGGATCCTTATTGTTTTAAAATTTTCACCTGACATTCTAACTAGCTGTTTATTATGAGTACTTACTCAATTTTTTCATTTTGTTAAAGGTACATGCTCTCATTTTTTTATTATGCAGGGACATGCTCTCATTTTTTCAAGCTTGTTGTTCTAGTTATCTAGTTTTACTTTGATATAATTTTACCTATTGTGCAGAAACACAAAAGTCGAAGATGTGCACTTAAAAAGGGTCCGTGAAGACCTCCAGAATAGAGTTGATCTCCTGCGCAAGCAAGCTGACGTCAGTACCTTTTTGTACTGATTCATTTCCCAAGTCCTTTACCATAAAGTTATATTCTCTGTTTCCATTGCAAAATCTGATATCTGTCACAGAGCTACGATGACAAGGGACCTGTAATTGATGCTGTTGTATGGCATGATGGGGAACTTTGGAGAGCTGCTTTGGACACACAGAGTCTTGAGGATGAATCAGGATGTGGAAAGCTTGGATTTTGTTCCTTTAACTAATTACAGGTATGACATGGCTGCTAGAAACAGTAGTAATTTTCGTATGTGTACTGAATCTAATGGAGAACTTTAGAAGTTGATTAAATGTGCTTTTACCTTCGGGCTTGTGAAAGTCTCAAAGGAACTCCGTGGATTTCAAAAGGAAATACCTTGATGAAGATTAGTTTAAACGAGCTTCAAGGAGGGATAACTTATCAAAAGAGGGGCTTCAAGGAGGGATGAAATGGTCTAATGCTGTAGGTAGGATCTTATATGTTACAGAGTCGTTCATGGAACCATGCCTTAGGAAAACAAGATATGAAAGAGGTCCTTATGAGCTATTTGTCTGTGTTGTTTGAAGGGGGGAAAATGAAGCAATAGGGTTGAGGTTACATGTTTTATCTTATTTTTCTCGGGAAAGGGGGAAAATTGGGATGTTATTTCAATTTGGACAGAAATGCAATGAGGAGAAACTAATTTAGTTAGAACAGAAACGCTGTGCGGAGAAGCTGATTAAGTTACAGTATTTGATGCACCCATGAAATTCCTGTTTGTATAGAAGATTGGGTGACATTTTGCAGAGAACCATAGTAGTATTTAGGTTCTCTAATTCTTTTTATACGGCTTGTATTCAAGAGTTCTCTTACATTATCCAGAATTGATTGGTATATGAAATACGGATAGAACACAGCCCAGCCTACCTTAGGCTAAAGAAACTGTGCTTTCAAGCAAATGCTTGTAGTCGCAGAAGCACATTTTTGTTCCATTTAGGCGAGGGGTTCCTCTTTCTTTTTCTTTTTCCTCCCTTTCTTATTTACTTTTCCTTATCTCTTTCAATCAAGACAAGAGGGCAGAACTCTTTTACTCCTATCAAGATAGCGCAACTCAAACACCTCTAAAGTTACATTGGCCTCCTTTTGTAGTTTGCCAAAATCATTAGAAAAATCCATTTTTAGGTATATATAGGATATTGTTGATCGAACCCATTCCGGTTCATTAATTGTTTTGTCTATCTACGAATATAAAACTGGCTAAATCTAATTGAAATAACCAAGAATGACCAGAATGTCTACTCTTATTGAACTTTGCCGGCAATGAATAGTAGTGGTACACCCAAAACTTTCAAATGTGGATCTGCTATTAGTTAATATGGTCCAGCTACACTGCAAGATGGATATAGCAAATCTGGAGTTTAAGATCCTATATTATGCAACAGTGACAACCATATGTTTTTATTGCATGCTAAATCTCATTAGACTTCATCTTCATACATTAAAATATGATTAATCAGAAAATATATGACTTTGTGTCTACCTGCTTTTACTGTTTGGAGTTTCATTGTTTTACTAACCTTGTAGGCTTGAACACAAGCATGGAGTTTTTAGTAAACTGGATGCCTGTACATTTGTGCTAAATGTCTACAATGCTGGAATATTTTAAGTATAGTAACAGATAGCTCGCCACATGCCACACATGTTACTGGTATTGCCGCCGCCTTCCACCCGGAGGTAGAATAGCATTTCTGCTGACAACATTTCTATTGCATTGGTGCTTGTCTGGCACTAGATGTAGCTATATTAATGCTATATAAAGATGGGTTTATGTTATGAATGGTTTTTGTGAAGAAACCTTTGCTAAATGGAGTTGCACCTGGAGCACAAATTGTGTCTTGTAAAATTGGGGATTCACGGTTGAGTTCTATGGAAACAGGAACTGGTTTGACTAGGGCCTTGAATGCTGTTGTAGAGGTAGGGCCTATTCACCAATATATCTTTTTTACTATTAGGTCATCATCTCTCCCATGCATAATGTGCTTTTCCCCTTTCTTGCTTCTCTTCTTGCTGCAATGGTAGTTCTTAAATTTTGGGTGGTTCCTGCTTTAATTTCTGTGCGTGTGTGTTATCTTCTAATTGTAGAAACTTGATCATTATCTTCTCCACCATTTAGCAAACTAATCCAATAATTGTTTTGATAACTAATTTTTTCCAACATTTTCGCCAATGCAATTTCTAACGACTCTCCCATACATCTCTTCTTTTGGTTTTGGCGTGCATGTGTTGATGCATCAGGTGTGCTTCTATGCAATATTAGATTAAGTTTTTGGGTCTTACTATTGTGGGACCGAAGAAAGTGCCTGAACTAAAGAAGTCCACTACATAAGTTACGAGGAGTTGACTGTTGCTATTTACCTTACTTGGTCGCTACTGTACTCTAGTTTTATATCTTTGAGGTGTTTCTAATGACAATCAATCTCTATGTGTTTGGTCCTCTCGTGAAACACTAGATTCGATGAAATGTGAAGTGCAACTTCATTATCGCACACAAGTTCCATTGGATTTCCCCCCAAAAGTTTGAACAAAAAGTCTCTATTTGAGCATATCGAAAACCTTAGTAATTTCTCTAAGGTTTTTCCCAAGTCTAAAATTTTATTTACTTCCTTGTGTGGGCTGAGTTCGAAGGTTTTGAAGAACTATTGATGAGACAACTATCTATTCTTGATCCATCAGAAAGAAATCGATATGTATCTGATGGAGTCTACATCGTACGTAGAGCGCCCAAGGATCTCGATTCAACGGCTGTGCATTAAGAAGGTAAGATCAAATTCCTCTCAGATCCTTTTTATGCATTTCGTGTATTTTGTGTGTTTAGTGTGTTAATAATTTTGAGCATGTCGAGATTTGTTAATATGGATTTGTTTTCTAGGTAGTTAATTAGCTAAACATGGCAGAACTACTCATTTGTGTGACGATTACACGTTGATTAAATATTTAAGATTAAGAAAAAGGGGCTATGATACTAGTTGCTACCGTGTTAGGTGCTTGTTTAAGTGAGTTAACTACTGATTAACTGTTAAACGGAGCTATAGTCAATTTTTTTAATGCTCAGTTACTTGTTGATATTTTAATGTGTTGGGTTTATTGTTTGGTGGCTGATAAGTGACAAAAATCCTTATATAGGTCAAGTAGCTTGTAAAGAGATCACAAGGCTAACTAGTTTGAATGATGTTTCCTTACTCTGATCGACTCTTTATGTCTAATAGTCCATATTAAGGTCATGTCCAGTCTGGTGTGATGTATAGGTTTGAATTTGCATTTGTTCAATTGTGAACTGTGATATCGGATAAGCTACCCTTAGGACACTATTAAGTCAACTGAACATCTCCTATAGCTACAAAGCACTCATCTTCTGTGACAAATGCTATACTCGTTTACATGTTGTGTGGTTTTATACAATATGACTTTTCTTCCAAGTATGCTTAAGTCAATAGAGTCAGTTCCAGGTTCGGTATACACTTATAAATGCAATGCATGATAATCGCTTGGGTGTTGGATGTGTTTACATGAGTCTTTTTGCCTGCATCATCTAAAGATGTTATGAGTGTATGTGGTGTTGTTGTCGTCTGTTTTTCCATGGTTCTTTTTTTTTTTCTTGAGAGAATATGGTGGTATATTTCAGGGCATACAAGGTATAAGAACCCTGATATACACTAGAGGTATATCAAGGTTGTATACTATCGTATACTCGTAGGTATGTCATACATATTCCGAATATCATGTGTATATCTCTTCACCTATGTATGATAAAGTATGGGCCTGTTACTCTCTCTTCATTCTTGCTTTCTAGTTTGTTATTAGTTGGGCCGATGTTGATGTGATAGGCTTGCTGGCCCAACAGTGAGTCATGAGCATATATGTGTGTTGACACCTGTTGTTTCATTCCTTTTTGGGCCTTTAAGCCCATGTCTGTTCTCTTTCGCCTATTTCTTACCTTATTGAGCTTTATGTCTCTAATTAGTCATCATTTTGATAATTTTGGGCATTTTCTAACTAGTCATCATTTTGATAATTTTGGGCATTTTCTAACTTCCGCATTTGTTTTCTCCTCCTTTGTTGCATGACCATGGGGCCCACGAGGCCCACTTTCCTCTGTATTTGTGCGATACTTGAGCCGTTGGACCTGAGGACCCAACAATACATTTGATAAGAGTCCGGAAGCTGTTCGAAAGCCCAACCATGGGTAAAAATGGTAAAGATATTTGCAAGAAGGTTCAGCCATGGGTAAAAATGATAGAAGGCCCAGCCATAGGTAAAAATGGCGTAGAACAAGGATTTTATATTTTATACGCTGTAATTAGTGGGCCGGTATACCCACTAGCCCATTTTTATTTTATCTTGCATTATATTATGTGTAAAACATTTTACGTATTATTGGAACCCCTTGAGTAGAATCTAATTATAGAGTCGCTAATATTTTATAAAATAAGCGATTTCTTTCGGATAATTAATCAAAAATTGCTCTTTCTTCTCGGTTACTTATATGCTTTTAAACCCTTTGCAAATTAATATTTGCAAAAAAAATTAGAAAATCTTTTATTAACTATAGTTTGGGTAGGGGAACAAACTCTTAAAAGGTTTACCTCCTTAAGAATAAATATATATTGTGTAGTTTACTATCTATTTTATTGAGATATTTTGGAAAGAAATAAACGACTTTGTTATCTTTTTGTATAAACAAAGAGGATTTTGTGCTCAAATTTTAAAAGTTTGTGTGTGAGAAAAAGCTATCTTTGGCGGAAGATTTTGAAATGACAATATATTTTGCAATACTTTTAAACACTAAGCAATTTTAAGTAATTTCATATTATGAGACGCGAGGTCAATCGTATTTTACGGATTCTTAATACCGGGGTACCTAACAACTTTTTCGGAGTATCATTTGAACACTTATCCGAACTCTGGTTGATTTAAGTTTTTTCTCTTAATTTTAAAAAACCCTTTAAATAATGATTTTCTTATTTTTCCTTACAAAGTAGGTGACGACTCTAAAATAAATATAATCTCAGGAGTCCACAAGTTATCTAGTAATTTTTATGCTTCGTGTAAAAGTGAACCGTAACCGTTGGCCGATGGTCCAGAATCTCAAATTTGGTAGGATCAGCATCTTTTGTAAATTGTTCTCTAAAAAATATGACTGCCTCTTCTGAAATTCCTTCCATGTTTGCCACTCACATACCATTCTGATCTCTTCAGCTGTAACCTCTTTCTTCTACTTTGAAGTTTGAACATAAGCATGAAAGAACCTAGTATTTCAGTCTCCATCTTGGAACTATTGCATTCCTGTCTTTTGTTTCCAAAATTCTTCTTCAAGGTGTAAATATCTGTTCAGATCTGCTTGAACCTCATGTAATAGTTTCCTGTTTTGTGGTGTGAGTTGTAATTCAAACTGTACTTCTTTAACTTTAATCACATCTTTCAGAGACTCAATCTCCTGAAATATATTCCCAAAAATGGTTTTACTCCACTGATTCAAGATAACTTTTACTTTCTTCAATTTGTGATAAAATAAAGTAAAAGAATTTGCCATGAAATCTGCTTTCCAGTGTGTCTTTACAATATCTAAAAAACCTTCATTCTTCACCCAGAAATTAAGAAATTTGAAGGATTTTTTAATTTGTGTGATCTCTCCAGCATATGATATTAATAAAGGAGCATAATCTGACCCAATTCTGCTTAAATGTGTGATCTCTATACCAGAATATTTTCCCTGTAATTTCTGATTGCCCAAGCATCTATCAAGTCTTTTGAAGATGCAATCATCTCCTCTTTGTCCATTCCACCATATGTATTTACTTTCTCTGAAGCCCAAGTATTATAAAGAACAAATTTGAATACATTCAGTGAATTCCCCTAATTCATTGATCCCCACAGGTAAACCTCCATATTTTTCTTCCTCAGAAGTGATAACATTAAAATTCCACCTATCATCTATGAAAAAATCATATTTGTTGTGAACTCTTCCCATTGCTCTCTTTTCTCATTCCGTGAACATTTAGCATACACCAGTGTAACAATCAACATCTTCAGAAGAGTCTGATCTTTCAATTTGAGTGTAAGCAGTTGTACATGATCTACCATAATTTTCACTTCAAACATCTCATCTACAAAAACTCATATTTTACATGAAACATTCACTATAGCAGTGTGTAGTCCGAGCTTCTTTTTGTACATCTCAATCTTGTCTGCATCCTGAAATGGTTTCATTAGACCGATGAAATCAAACTGATATTTCAAGTGCATCTTTACTAATCTTTGAAAAGCTTCCATTCTATTCACATATCTAATACTCCAAATGATAGCATTCATCATTAAGCATTGTTAGATTTACTATTGTTTCTTCTTGTCTGTACTCCACCTCCTGGTGGAAAATTACTATCCCTCTGATTCTTCTTCTTTGTTTTGGCTCCACCCTTTTCAAAATGCTTTGGTGATATGTCTGCTACTTTGGCCACTGCTTGTTTGTTTAGATCATAGATAGTACATCTAGATCTATTCCCCCTTTTCTCCCATTGTCATGTACTTGTTCTTGATAACTCTCCTGAACTATCAATTGTCTAGTATCATGTTCATATGACATAGTATGCTTTGTGGTATTTGTTTCTTTGTATGCAGACTTCTTCATATTTGTTGAACCTTCACTTTGTTGTTGGGATGATAACTTCTCATGCTCATTGTGAGGAGACCCCTCCCTATATTGATGTATTCCTCATGTGAGATATTTATTAATCTGTGTTTTGATTGAGGTGTTTCTCTATTATTTTCTCCTTGTGCCTGCTCTGCTAAATTCTTCAAACTTGCTGGTGTTCCACCTGTATTCTCCTTGTTCCCTTTTGTCCCCTATGTCAAGTTGTGTTGTTTCTTTGGAGTGGTATTTGGGCTTCCACAGTATGATGCTGATTTGGTTTTGCTAGAGTTGGATCCTTGAGCCTTCAATATGTTCACTGGACTATTTTCTTTTTGTGCTGGCCCTTTTATTGGATTGGGGCTATGCTTCCCATCTGATTTATCCTTCTCTTTATCTACTGGAAAACTGCCTTTTATCTATTCTTTTGTGCTGGGTTGTTTCTCCTTTGTCTTTTTCCCTCGTTCTGTGTTGCTGACACTCTTTCCTTCTGTTTGACTTGCAGGTTTAGTAGTGGAATTTTCAGTGATCCCATTATCCTCTCCATTATCTTCTTTGTCAAGAGCAACAAATTATGTGTCTCCACTAAGGTTGGCCAATGGACCGGGTTGGCCAATGGACCGGGTTGGCCGGTCCCGCCCCGAACCCGTGTAATTAAAAAAAAAAAAATCGGTAGCGGGACTCGAACCGGGACGGGACAATGTCCCGTCCCGAGCCCACCCAGGCCTGCCAATCCCGACCCGATCCCGAGCCCATCCCGATCCCGCCCGTAACCCCCATTTGCAAAAATAACCATTGTACCAACGATCATTTTAGATTTTGGCTGTTGTGCAACGGCCATTTTTGGCCTCCCCTCCCCCAACCCCCTACCCCTTAATATTTATTTTTAACCCATAAGTTATTATATTTACATTTTAACCTAATTTTTCAACTATAAATAACTCGTTTTCTCTTCATCATTTTCACAAATCTTCGTACAATCTCTCTAATCTTTCAATCTATCTCTCTACAAGTCTACATTATGTACTAAATATTCAATTTTATTTATTCATTTGGGAATTGGGAGTGAAGTTGGCAACTAGCTCGAGGATCTTCCATCCAGCAAAGTTTCAATTTTCAACATCTCGATTACACGTCGACGTTACGTCGCCGTTTGGTACATTCGTTCCTTCATTAAATTATTATTGTATGTTTATTTTATTTAGCGCACTTAATTTTATTATCTTTAATTATTTATTATCATAATTAAAATGAAAGGATTAAGAGGTATGTTTAAGGGTAAGAGTGTTTCTTCTAGTAGGGTCAACAAGGGCAATGGTACTTCTTCTAGTCATCCTATTCCTACACAGGATGATTTTGTTGATACTCAACATTTTCCTACAATACTATTAGATTTAGACGAGGAGCTATTTTCTGGAACTCAAGAAGACTTTAATTTAGACTATGATCTAGATGACACACTCACTAATGTTGATGACAACACACCCACTAGTGCACCTTCAACTGAAATGCCTCCTATTCCCCCTAGTATGAGACGAGGTCCAGCAAATCGACCATTAAAATAAGATGCATTGATATTTTTTGATAGGGACGTAGATAATCAAGTAGGTAGATGTAAAATTTATAAAAATGTTTTAAAATTTAAAACTGGAAAAGGTCACGGTGGGACGGGGGGATTTAATTAGACACTTAGTAAGTGCTCATCCAACTAGGTATGCCCAATACCAGGCTTCAAAACTGGGTGCGCAAACGCCCACTCCATCGGGACAAGGTTCACATACTGATACTGTCCCGGACCAAGTACAAGGTTAAATTAACCCCACGACGGGGGGGAATTGTAGGCCCTAAATACAATAAACATAGAGATAGGGAAGCAATATCAAAATTAGTTGTTGTGGAGGGTTTGCCTTTTTCATTTCCTTCATCTCCCGATTTTATTCATTACATTAGAGATATATATAATCCTGCTTTTAACGGTTTTTCTAGATAAACTGTTAAGAGATATGTATTTAAATTCACACATGAATATCAACAATATTTACGTTATTCGTTATATCATTTTAATGGCAAGGTATCTATCACGTCTGATATAGGTCGTGGTACTAACGGCCATGATTATTTAACGGTAACTTGTCATTGGATAGATTATAAATGGTCTATGCAAAAACGTATGTTAGCGTATAGATATATAGATGATAGGCACACTGGTACTTTTATTGCAGAAAATATTTATCAAGTGTGCGATTATTACAGAATAACTGATAAAATTATGACTATTACATTAGATAACGCTTCTTCTAACAATTACGCTATTACAATTTTAAAAAATAGTTTAACTTCATCTTTTCCAGATCATTTTCATATAAAATGCGTGTGCCATATATATAACTTAATTGTAAAGGATGATCTATTACTTTTTGAAGACATTCTTAGTAAAATACAATTTGCTATAAACTTTATTTTTAAAAGTAATAGAGTACAACGAAGAAAAGAATATAAAAAAACTTGTCACGATTGTGGACTACCTTATAGAAAAATTCCAGAAGAAGTATCCACTAGGTGAAATTCTTTATACGAGCAACTACTTTTTGCTTATGACTATAGAAAACCTATAACTTTATTTTTTAACTCTCATAATCAAAATTCAGCTGATATGGTTGTAGATAGTGATTGGGTAAAAATTTTTGAACTTATTGTATTTTTAGAGAAATTTTTTTCAAGCAACAAAAGAATTTTTCGGTATATATTATCCTACTATTTCTACTATGTTGTTTTATATAACTCTAATATTTTTATTACTTAGTGAATATATGGAAAAACCAGCTTATATTGCAGCTATTAAAAAAGTGTTTATCAAAATAAAAAAATATTTTGTTCCTATTCCCACTATTTATATTATTGGTGTTGTATTAAATCCGACTATTAAAATAGACGGTACTAAATCACTTATTGAAACTATTTACGATTGTCTAGAAGTACTACCACCTCCAAGTCCAAAAAATCCAAATCACCCACCACCTATTGAACAAACTAAAGAAGAAGTGTTGTCTAGCGTAGAAGACCAATGCAAATTAATATATAGGTTTTACCAACAAGAAAGTGCTAGTAATCTACCGGCTTCCATACCATCTTCTTCATCTTCAGCACAACCTCACAAAAGACATGCTGTTTCTGCGGCTAGTATTGAAAGCCTCATAAATAGAATGTGTGGCCGTACCACTACTAACCAAATTAGCGAGTTTGATATTTTTGTTTTGCAGAGTTCTGTACCTTACCAAGAAGTTATCAATGAAGATGAACATGAAGACTTACTGAAATACTGGAGGGAGAATGAGAAGACATTTCCGACACTTTCAATGATGGCCCGAGATGTTTTGAACATTCAAGCGTCATCAACTGCGTCTGAAAGCGTTTTTCTTCCGCGCAGATATCAAATAGGAGACCACAGACACTCATTAGCCGGAGACAGCTTGGAAATTACAGTATTATTCAGAGATTGGATACGAGCGGAGCGGAGAAGGTGCGGTCAACCGGAGATCAACGAAGAAGAAGACGAAAACTACAACGAAATCTTATCCGAAGGTGGTGGAAGCGACGTGGATCAATTTGACCAACAAATATCAATTCCAACCGAAGAACCACAAGAAGTTATAAAGAAACTAGAACAAGTTTTTTAAAGAATGTAATTTTTTTAATTGCAATTTTATTATGTAATTTGCAACTTTTGGACAACACCACAAAGTTGCAATTTCGACAATTGTATTTGTATTACAAAAAAATTATATGTCTATTAAATAATATAAGAGGCACAAAAACATCATTGGGATGTTTTTATTACACTATCTTGTCTTGTTTAATAACTTTAATTATTGAGTTTTTTTTATACATATGTTATTAAAAAAAAAAAAAAAGGAAAACCCGCCGGAACCCGATACCGATCCCGCCCCGACCCTATCCCGCCACGACCCGATTCCAACTGGATCGGGATCGGGACGGGACTGGAGCAAGTCCCGCCAAACGCGACCCCGCCAGACCCGACCCCGCCCCCTTCGCCCGGCCCGCCTGGCCAGAGACCGGCCCACTGGCCAGCTATAGTCTCCACTATCACTCCTTTCTTCTTCTCTTTATCTACTTCTCCAATAATTCTTTATGACTTATCGTTGGTATACTTGCTTCTGTCATCCATTCTTGTTTTCCTTGCATATTTTCAACTACTTTGTCACTGCTTAAGACCTTTTTTTGATTTGCTGCCGTTTCAATTTCTTTTGAGTTCTTCTCCAATTCTTCTCTATATTGTCTTTCCACTTTCGGATGTAGAACTTGCATTCTACCTTTTCATGGCCTTGTAACTTGTAATGTTTGTAATATTTAGGGAGATAATCATATCCATTTTGATTTAACAACATCTATAACTTCATTTTTCTCTGAAATGTGTTCTTTTTGGATGTGTGGCTAGGAGTAGGGCTGTTCACCGAAGATCGAAAATTATAAAATGGAAGACCGAAGATTGGCAATTATCGATCCTGGACCGGACCGATAGGTCCGATCTAAAACCCGGACCGGACCGGTTCTAAAGAAAGTTCAATTTTCACAATACATACAATCTGCTCTACGCTTACCATTTTCCAACTACTCCCAATAATCTGCTCTCCTTCCTTTTGCTTTTGCAACATAATGTCTTCCCTCCACCTTTTTCCTAGGTGGTAGCAATGCTTTGGTGGTTAGCTGCTCATTGTTAATTTATTGTCAACATCTTCAGTATAATGTGTTTGGGTATCTATTGATGGAGTCTCATCATCCTCATCAAAAGGTGCTTGATCTTGAGACTCTAAAAATGATCTTTTATTATTGGATCTCAAGCTTGACATCTACAAACAAGAAAACAATTTATATTATATGATACACAAGCATTACTATAATTAAACATAATATAGTTATAATGTTACATAAATAAAATAATATTATAACGAATTAAAGTAGCGTTTTAATATAGTTATAAAGTTAGAAAAATAAATAATACACTAATGTAGTATAATATACAGTATGAATCTAATGATGCGCTACAATAATAAATTATTTTTTTGAACATAATATTACTAATAAATGATTTTTTTGTGAAAGAACTAATAAATCAATTTTAATCATAACTTCACACAATTCATAGCAGAGACATAAAAAATATGAAACTAAATAATTAAACAAGTATTAACCAAATGAAAAGACACGGGAAGCAAATAAGTTATAATCTTGACCTACTGTTGTTGATGGAGAAACCGCTTGCAATGCGAGAGTTGGAAAATTGAAAGGAAAAATTTAAAGTAATGAATTAGAGGTTGACAGAGACATGGAGTGGCAGGCTATGCCTGCTAGTGCTGGTATTCAAGGGTTTTTTAATTGCAATTTGCTTTGTAGCCGTCATTAGCTGTCATATCTTATATAAATGATATAATTTCCTTGAGAATATAATAATAAATTAATAATTATTTAAACTAGGAACTTAATCTTAGTAAAAAACCAACTATAGCCTAATGTAAAGGATTTTTTTATTTTTATAACCGGATCCGGTCCGATCCTGAGTTATTTCGGGTTTAGACCGGACCAGACCGAAATCGGAAAAAAAATATTTCCTGACCAAAGACCAGACCAGTTGTCTTGGGTCCGGTCTTTGACTCTTTTCTGATCCGATCCGGTCAGATTTTTGAACAGCCCTAGCTAGGAGTTCAACTTCAACCTTGACTTTTGCACAACTGGCCTTATTTTATTTGCAGTTGTCATATCCATTGTCAGAGGTCGTCCAACAGCTAATGCCAGTGGAAATACTACTTCTTTGACAAAAAAATTGAGTGGAAGATCTGGAAAACTGATCCAAACTACAACAACAGAGGTTTCTTCCTCAGGTTTGAACTTAGGGTCCCATATCAATGGTCGCATCTGCACATATCTGTCGCACACCTTCAAATAATATGCCGACATTGATAGCATTTAACATAGTCATCCAATAACGATAACCTTACTCAAAATATGTTTGTCCTTAATCAATTCAATTGTGCAATTGCCTTTTATTTCACATTGATTTAGGATAACATTCCTCAGTTCCTTGATATGTCTGTCCTCAATCACATCTGCACATATCTGTCATAAGAAAACTTCCCCAATATTTCATATTGTAAGTCTTCTTTGATAATAAGTTGTTTTACCTCTGATGACTTCCAGGAAATATGTGGCTCGCAATGTAAATATACTATAGGTTTTGGTGAGATAACTGATGGTTGGATCGGTTTAGACTTCAAAGTATTAGCAAAATTAAGTGTCGTAGATACAACTTCAGGCCATGAATGGCAGGTGAAAGTATAAGTTTTGTAGGTTGTTGACGACTAGGGTATTTTTCTATAGAGCGTTTCCCTCCAAAATGCCTTTCGGGTAAAAAGCAACCAGCGTTTTTTCATTTTCTGACAAACGGGTCCTATATTTACACTGAAAGTGTTGGCGTGTCTTCAGATCTGTACGTATTTTTTATCCTGATTTGACTACAACCTGATGGATGGAGCAGTTTTATGCAAAGTTGAAAATATGTATTGGTCAGTGCACCTTCATGTACATTTATTGGCTGATTTGATCTCTTATATGCCTTCGAGTTTTTATGCTATCATTCTAAGCTCTTCTAATTTATTTTTTTGTTCTATCAGTCTATTTTCATCCATAGTGTTCTATTGTCATTCGTAGTTCTTCTTTTCGATATGTTATTTCTTGGTTTATTCTGACTAATTCAGTGTTGAGATCTATCAATACTCTGTAATTTCTTATAACATCGTCTAAATTAGAACTTATCGCTGCTAAGTCAGCCTCTTCTTTTATTTTTCATAATCTTTCAGTTTCTTTATTGCTAGTCCTAGTTTCTTTAATTCTACTAAATCACTATAGTATTTTACTAATATTTCAGTGTGGTTTCTCCTTTGTAATACTTGGTGTCTTATCCTTTTTAGCATGAGCATTCTTTTATTTAATGTTCTGACTTGGGTAAATTCTGTACGATTTTTCATTGTTTATAACTTATTCCATTTTCAAGCTCTGATATCATTTTATGGGCGGATCTTTTCATCATCTAACAACCCTGAAGAGGATAGGAATATAGATGACATATTAACATATTCATATGTAGTTTTAACAAATAATAGGCATGTAGTATGAAAACATGTATTATTAACTCAAAATTCATTTTTAAATAAAAGTCTATAACCTTCTATCACCATTTAACATCATAATTGCAGAGATGTATACTTATCAAGTTTATAATTAGAAACACATAGTCTGGAAACATATCTCTTAGCAGAATTTTAAGATCACCGGAGATACTCAATCCACCCTGGCTCTGCCTCCATTTTTTCCTCTTTGGTGACGGGATAAATGGCCAAGGTGCTGAGAGTTGCTCGACATACTCTTTCTTAAATTTTCTTTTAAGAGATGGTATTTTATGGACTAATATGGTTCTTAAGTATAAGCTTTCAAAGTATTTATCTTCTGGTATTATGATATTAATCTTGATATTGGCTATAGATTAGAAGGGGTTTTAGCTAGACATGAGAGAGTGTTTCAAAGATTGAAGCTGTTGTATTTCGAAAGATGATTTCAGATGTTACAATGAGGCTCTTTATATAGATAACCTTGGTTGCCTTTTACTATTGACATGGTGAAAAGTAATAAAGTTGATACATTATTGTTACAAAAGTCCTAAAGCAAATAGTGCTTTGTCTCTTGTCCTTTCACGATTTTCTTAAAGTTGTTTGTCGTTGCCGCCATTTTTTCAACGTTTGTTGGCTTGTCATCTTCTGTCTTTGATTCCTTGTGGGTCCGTCAGCTTTTGCTTTCTTCCATAGGCATCTTCTTTGCACAGGGGCATTTTTTGTCTGTCTTATTTGCACAAAAAGACGATTTTTTCTTCTTCGACGATACTCCTATAGAATAGGAATGATATCGTTTTGATTTTTTCCTTTTGATACTCCTATAGAATAGGAACAATATCATTTTAGTAGTATGATAATACATGAACTTTATTGTAGTTTAGACTACATTGGGCCATATTAAGTTGTTACATTGTGACTCTCTGTAGTTTAAACTACATTGGGCCGTTTCATTAAAAAAGGATTAGGTGATCCTTCTTTTTTCATAGTAACCTGCGTAGTATCCTCCTTTATGCTTATAACATGCCTTTTTCTCTGGCCTATTAAGAGTTTGTACTGTTCTACTATCTCATTGGATTGTTTGTGCTCCATCTTAATGATTCTGTCATGCATGTTGGTAAGGTGTACGGTGTCTTGTGTTAATACATCATTGTTGTAGTATAGTGTGATAAGTTCTTTGGTTTCTCCTCCTTTGGAGTTTCCAATGATGCAAGCTTTGCCTGCCCTCAGCATATCTTCAATTTTCGATTTCAAGGTTGATAGTCCTATGGCTCTTTTGGCACTGAGTCATTCTTGAAACTTTTCTATAGTAAATGATAATTTCATTTTCAAGTCTTTGGCATCTCCGCTTATATTGTTATTCCTTCCTGTTTTAAATAGTTGGCATATAATAATAGGTTTTCTTGTTATGTCTGTTGAGGCGTCAAACAGTTGTATGCCGTAGATACCTCTTCCAAATGATTCCATCATTAACCTAGCAGATTCTACTAAAACATTGGGTAATTTAGCAATATTGTAAAAAGTTTCATCTACTAGTATTTTATCTATAAATCCGTAAGTAAAGAGTTTAAGAACTATATCAGGGTTTGATTTTTCATTGCATAAAAACTTTGGATATTTGCTTAATTTTGCACTTCTTAAAATGTGTGGGTTTGATTTGTAATCATAAAATTTATTAATTTGCTCGTAAGTTGTAATATATTCAGGTGAGAATTTCACTTTGTCGCACATTGTTACAGCCGTTGTTATCTAAGAAGACGATGCTGTTATAGGTGGTGGTATAGTTGGCATGGTTGCCAGTTTGGATGTGAAAGTCTTTGGTTTTTCTGTAGGGGTTTGGGAAGATTTCAATGTTTGTAGGGTTTTGAAGTCTTTAAAGGCTTCTGTCAGTTGTTCTAGCAAGTGTGCATTTTCTTCCATTTTGGTTGTAATAATTTTTTGGTTTTGTTTGATGATTCCCGTAACATTGATAATATATTCTTCAAATTTGTCATTGCTGGTTGACATTGTTGTACATGCTAAGAAAATCAGCTAGAATATTCGTAGTCCCAGATATATTTTTGACAATAAAATCATAACAATAAAAGAATAATTTCCATTTTCTTCTCTTGTTTAGTTCTGGCAAATGGTCTATTTTATTTGTAATGAAAGCTCTTACTTTGGTGTTATCTGTTCTAACCACGAATTTTACTGGTAATAGGTGATAATGAAATCTCTTTATTCCAAATTTTACCGCTAATATTTCCTTCTCGTTAATATGGTAGTTTTTCTCACTAGGCTTCTATGTTCCGCCTCAATATCCACAAATTAGTGGTTTTTCTTTATCTATATCATCTTTATCATATGCTATGAGGACTGCTCCCCATCCTATATCACTGACATCAGTAAAAAGTTCTAGTTGATCCAGTTCTGTTGGTATTCTATGTTTTGGCAAGGCTTTCACTTTTTCCTTGATTTTATTTATGGCTTTAGTATGTTCTTCCTTCCATTCAAAAGTTATATTTTTTCTAGTTAGTTCTTGTAATGGTTTCTCAAAAGTGGTAAATCTTTTATATGGTCCGAGGCATAGTTTACTACTCCTAAAAATTGTTGTACTTCTTTTTTGCTCTCTAATTTATCTTTAAATTTTTTTATTTGTGTTACAATGTGTTCCTGTAATTGTAATCCTTCATTATCTATTATGTATTCCAAATATTCTATACTATTTTTGAAGATTTCAGATTTCTTTTCAGATAATAATATTCCATGTTGTTTCACAGTTTTTATAAATTCTTCTAGATGTTTTATATGATTTTCCAAATCATTACTATATATTAATATGTCGTCAACATATACTATACAATATTCTGTTAATTTTTTGAACACTTGGTCCATTCTTCTTTGAAATATTTGTGGTGCATTCTTTAATCCAAATGGTAGTACATTCCATTCGTAGTGTCCTTGATGAGCACTAAATGCTGTTAAAGATTTTGATTCATTTTTTAGTTTTATTTGCCAAAATCCACTTTTACAATCAAATTTACTGAATCGTTTTTTATTCCCTAATCTATTAATAAGATTTTTTTTGTATGGTAAAAAATATCCATCAAATACAGTTTTCTTGTTTATCTCTCTATAGTCAATCACCATTTAGCCTTTCCTCTTTTTTGTTCACTATGTTTTCTAACTAAAAAGGCTAGGCTACTATGTGAGCTTTTACTTTCTTGTATCAATTTTAATTCTAATAACTCTTTTAGTTGAATTTTAAATTCCTTTTGATCTGTTGGGCTATATCTAATAGGCTTAGATCTAACTATATCACTAAGATTTATTAGTTTGATTTCAGCATATATTTTTCTTTTTCCCATAGTTGCATCGGATTTTCTCCAAAATTTATTTTTAGTATATTGAGGTATTTTTCTCTTAATAATTGTAGGTTATTATTCCTATCCGATCTTATGTTACATATTCTTAGTGTATGTATTGGTAATATTCTCTTTAGTATTATCCATTTATTACAAGGTCTTTGTAGGCTGAAGGTATTATTATTTATCACTTGCGTTTTAAAGTAGTCTAGGAAATTGTTTCTAACAATACTTGTTGTTTCATATCATTCAGTTGGTATATAACTGGTAGTCTAAATATTGTCTTCCTTAATACTATTCTCATATTTTCTGCTACTATATCTAATTCTTTTATTTGTTCGTTAAAGCCTGATACTCTTGTTCTATGTGTTTTAGATCTTTTCCATCTGAGTGGTTCTAATACTTCTTTCTTTGCTAGACATAAGTTTGCTCCGCTGTCAATAAAGATCTTTTGTTTTATCATTTTATTAGGTTTGTATTCTATATGAGCTTCTATGTAGATTGCTACCATCTAATTATTATTTCGTTCTAAATCCATTTCTCTTAATCTTTGTTGAAGCTCTTTATCTTGTTCCATTTCTTTTACTTTTTCTAGTATCTTTTTCCATCTTATTTCACTTAACCTTTCTCCTATTCTGCTAAGGCTTTTTGTAATCTTATTGTACCTATCACTATAGTATATATTTCATGTTTCACTAGTAGTTGTAATAAGCTTATTGCGAACATACCTTTCATATTGCATCCAATAATCTCTTTCTTCTTGCGACTTCATTTAGTCAGAACTATTTTCACTTTCTGAGTTTTGGTTAACAAAATTAATATTTTCTGATTCACTTTCTTCATCAGTTTGACTGACATAAAAATCTTCATATTCATACCAATTATTATTTTCTTCTTTTATTTGTTGTAGACTCATTATAAAGTGTGTCGTGTCTATATATTTTACACCTTTTTTCTTTAGTTTTGGGAATTTATTAGCATAATGTCCCTTTTCATTGCAATTCCAACATTTACATTCTTTAAGTTTTTCTTCTTCAATTGGTTTTACATATTTTCTTTTTCTAAATTTTCTCTTATGCTTAAATTTTTTCCTGATTTCAAGGGTATTTCTATTCCTTTTAAATCTCTTTTTCCTATAAGGTTTGTAATGAGGTTGTTGGTTTTGTCTGCTGTAACTATTATATCTTTTGTGTTGGTATTTCTTTTCATGGTCTTTCTTATATTTCTTTTCTCTTTTATTATCATCACATCCGAATACTAATCTTTTTTCCGTAAATCCACATACCTCTCTTAATCCTATTTTCTTATCTTTTTTAATCTTTTGTTGCATCCTATATTCTTCACATTTTCGCATTAGATATGCTCTTAGTACTCTTATTCTTTCTCCTAATGTATTTTCTCTTGGTTCTAGTTGAGTGTATTCTTTTGATATTTCTGTGTTGTAAGGTATAGGTAGGTGGTCATAATAAAATTGTTGATATATTAAACCTTCTTCTGGCAAGAATCTTGCTTCATAAAATAACTTACTAAAATTTATTGTTTATTCTGGTAATTTATTAATTTTACAACATTTCATGTTATTTAGATTCATTATTATCTCAGTTTTTCTTTTTGCGAGTACGTTTTCTCGTGCTACCAACCATTTTTCTCCTAAAAATTCTCTTTTTAGTATGATATCAAATATTATTAGCATAGATTTCCAATCTCCCGCATGGCTTAATACTTCTCCTCTTAATTGGTATGCTATGGATTCTATCCAATAAGCTACTTTTTCCGATTAATGTTTTAGATATCAAGTCATACATATATTCTAGGTTTTCTGTTTGTGTGGAGTTCATTAATGCTATATACATTCCAAGATTCCATTCATTTATTCTTCTTCCTATTTCTTGTTCATCATAAACATTATCTAAGTCTAAGAAATATCCATTGTAATTTACGCCTTGTGCCATTGATCCTACAAATTCTTTAAATTCAGCTTGTTGTCCTACTGGTATATGATTTGGTAATCTTGTTTGTCTTCTATTTATTATTTCCAGGTTGGGATCTACTAATTCTTCTTCAGAGTAATCATTTGCATCTTCATTTATTATATCATCAGTTTCTATTTCTGTTTCTATAGGATTATTAAATTCATCCTCTATATCACTTTCGGGTTCATCTTCTATGATTGCATTTACAGTTTTCATTTTTTGTAAGACTACTATTTTCCGGTTATTTTTCTTTACTATCTCTGAGTCTTCTTCCTCTTCTATGAATTCTGTTATTTTTACCTCTTGGTTTACTAATTCAATGTTGTTGTCTTCGGTAGTATCGCTCTCAGTCTTTTCAGTACTAGTTGTAGTTTCTTCACTTGTTCTATCATTTCTTACTTTCTTTTTTCCCTTTAACCTTTTTATCTCTTCTCTTAGGATTTTTATCATCTTTTAATTCTCCTAATTCTTGTTTTACATCAGTTAATTCTTGTTTTACATCTTTCAATTCTTCTTTTGTTTGTTTTAGTTCTACTTTGGTTTCTTTTAATACTTTCTTTGTCTCCTTAAATTTGCGTTTGTATTTTTTATATTTGTTGTACCATTCCTCATTATTGTGTTTTTAATTTGATATTTTCTGTTTCTAATTCACATAATTTTCGTTCTTGTTTATCTAATTTTTCTTAGGAGACAATCTTATCTCGTGGTCTGCCAAGAGGCAAGCCACACTCTCTCGATCGAGTGCAGAAGAAGAATATAGAGGCATTTCAAACGTTGTAGCTGAGATTTGTTGGCTCTGAAACCTCCTCTTAAAGATGCAGTATCCCTTACGTAAGGCATCTATGATTTACTGTGATAACATATTTGCGATCTACTTATCTAATAACCCGATTTAGCATCAGAGAACCAAGCATATTGAGATGTATATACATTTCGTTCGTGAGAAGGTTCCTATGGGTCATGTTAAGGTGTTGCATGTGCCTTCTTCGTATCAGTATACAATATTTTCACTAAGGGACTCCCGCGACAGCTGTTCCTAGACTTCAGATCCAGTCTCAGCGTCCGGCCTCCCCCCGCTCCGACTGAGGGGGTGTGATAGCGAATATTACCATATATTCGCCGTATATTTGTAACTAATATTTGTGTGTAATTATGATAAATATAGATCATCTTTCAATTAGGATTCAATATTGTACACACTATATATATTTGTATTAATGAAAAAGACTCCTCAAGGCAGATTAATACATTCTTACAGTTATATATATTGTTTAATACAGTTACTATTTTGATTTTTCTCATAAAATAATACTTTAAATAAACTATGCGTGAATCTACCTATATGCATATTATTTTAAGTGGGATATAATGCAGATAAGAATATTTATTTTATTTGCATACATGAAATAAACCAACTAAATAACAAAAGCACCATCATGATCTTCAACACTAATTTCTTTTCTAATAAGATATATAAACCAAAGATCCAACAATTAATAATCTCTATATTACTTGATATCTTCATCATACATTCTATATAAGTATTTGAGCCAAACGACCCCTAAGCAGATAACTACTATATGTTAGATAAAAATAAGTCCTAATAAATAGAAAATAAACAGCAACCTTGGTATCATGCGTCGAAGTCATAACACTGAGTGAGTGATAAAAATATACATATATTAAACTTGCTAATTTAATGCAACAATGGGTCCGTAGCTCAGTGGTAGAGCATTTGACTGCAGATCAAGAGGTCACCGGTTCGAACCCGGTCGGGCCCTTTTCTCTTTGAATTTGCTTTTTGTTTCCGGCATCCCCTTATTTTGGGCTTCATGCAAGTTTTGCAGCGGCCTTCATTTGATTTATTGTTCCTTGACAAATTCTACATCACCAATGATACCTACTAAACTAATTCATAGAGGAACTTCTTTGTTTTCAGATCTGAAAGGGTGTGATAGATAAACATTGTTGTGCTTGAACTTCTTGATTTTGTGAAGCTCGAGGTGCTTAACTATTCAAGTTACAATAACGGTCATATATAGAAGTAGAATTCGAACGAGAGGCAAAATGGTTGCAAGCAAATTAAATGAATTCAAGAGATGATATGAAGGTATACAAGCACATACACTGAACATACATAAAATTAGATTTTTTTTTCATAACATATATACGCTTAGATCAGTCTACTCATTAATGGTCATTTTCATATCATTCTCTTAAAAGGACTGCTCATGCAATTCCTTAACGAATACAGATTTTTATGGTTAATATGACACTTTTTTAGTTCGTTCTAAAAAAAATGACACAGTTCTAAATTTGAAAAAAATAAATTTATCGGCTAAAATGAGAAGCTTTTATACTACTACACAAATGTTATGACATATTTAAAGTAATAAATTTTAAAAATTTATAGTCAAATCAATGTTATGACTTCTTGATCATAATTTTTTTTTAAATATTTACTTTTAAACTTTATATCGATTCAAACGGTGTCACATTAATTGAAATATAATGAGTTAAATGTACTCACCATATTGGAAATCGAACGAGGAAGGCGTAGCTGAGTCAAAATTTATCGACTTTTCACGTGATTCTTTCCTTAATTAAACTTCTACAATTGGTCGGAGAAGTTGTTGACAAAGAAAATTGATTGGATGAGTAGGTGCAATATTTCTTCCAAGCTACCCTACATCTGCCAACGTAATTCAATTCGAATAATTGCATATGTATCAGATACTCAACAGTAATTCGGAGAAAAGTGAAAGATACCTAAAACCTATGTAAAGTGGGAACCTTAGTAATACGAAGTAGTTGAGAAAATCAATCGTGTCTACTTAGCTTTTACTATTCTCGTATCCAAAAAGAGAACAACAATACCCCATTTGCACTAAATCAAGGAGACATTGTAGTGTGAGCATGTTAGCTCTAAAGATCACGGAAGATATGTTTTTTTCTATAGAGATGTGACGTTATCGATTCATGACATAATTTGGAATTTATTGTATCTAAGTTGAGTCCAAATTACGTATCTAGAGTAAATAAAATGATAACAACAACAATAACAAACTCATAAAATGGGATCTAAGGAGAGTAGTGTGTACGCAGATGACATTACTTTTATCTTGTAAAGATAGAGAGATGGTTTTCGGTAGACCCTCGGCTTAAGGAAAAACAATTCAAAGCAATTTAGGAAAAAGAAAATATGAAAGTGAAGAAGTCATGACAAATAATAAAGAAAACAACAAGATATAGCACTTTGAAAGAAAGAAGTTATCCTCATCAAACCACTTACTTGATGTCTAGCTTTCCCAACTAGTAAATGGTTCCTTTTCCACCAAATCAATATTGAAGAATGAAGAAGGGAGAAGTTAATTCGTCCGAAGAACCGGAAGCGAAGCGCTATGCCAGGGACGGAAATAGAAACGGCTCCGAAGAAAAAAAAATGGGGGTTCCAATGCTTCACCCTCAACGAGATGCGCCAAACTCGGGATGCTTTCCTCCTAACTTCACAACGTTCCGAGAAGGAGCTTAACCTAAGTCTCGGTTAAGAACGACGATATATACATTTCACATGGTGCATGATTCCATTGATAGTTTCATTCGAGATCGTGATGGAGTACGCATACATTACTCCTACCTTGTAAGGGTAGAGAACTTGTTTTTGATAGATCCTTGGCTTAAGAAAAACAATTCAACGCATGCAATTTTGGAAAAAGGAAAATATGAAAGTGAAGAAGTCATGACAAATAATAAAAAAAAGAAAGACATATCACTTTGAAAGATAGAAACAACTAGATATATAATACGTTAATAGAATTATAAAAAATAACATATAATAACAAAAAATCGAATTAAGAACAAAAAACTACCAAAATAATACTTCTAATGACATGAAAAGAGAAGTAAATCAAACGTGATCCTCGAAAAAGAATCGATCATAAAATATATTTTACGCCTCACGTGAGATAGTGGCCCTACAAAGCGAATTTAACATGTCTACATGTACTAACATGCATGTCCGTTTGGTTTGTTCGATAAGAAGATTTACTCTTTACATAAAAGTCAATATAGCTAAAATAACAATATTTGGTTGGTACTTTTATTTTTAAATAAATAAACAAAATTATAATATTTCTAACATAGATTATATGAGAATATATATTATTTTTATAATAACTAGAATGTGAAATAAAGAATGTGAGTATTAATATAATAAACACAATTTTATTTTATTTAAAAAGAAAAATGCATATTTTGAATTATACAATATTATATTATTTTTTAATACATCAAACCAAATAATCCATATCTAACAAAAGCTAATTCATACTGAAAGATAGAATAATTATCATAACTTACCTTACAAAGGTTGATTCCTAATACAATTAGAATCCTAAGTTACCTTAAATATAAATCTATCATAATTACAAAATATACAGAGAATATTCGGAGAATATTCGCTAATACTCCCCCTCGGACGGAGCGGGAGGAGGCCGAACGCTAAGGCCGGATCGGAAGTCGGTGAAGAGGCGTCGCGGTAGTCCCTTTGTGAAGATGTACGCACCGATAAGAGGAAGGCACGTGTAAATTTTGACCCGACCACGGGCAACCTTCTCTAGCACAAAGTGGATATCCATCTCAATATGCTTAGTCCGCCGATGTTGGACCGGATTATGAGACATATAGATGGCGAGATATGTTGTCACAATAGACTATAGACGCCTTGCGGGTGGACATCGGAGCTCTAAAAGAAGATTGCGGAGCCAACGGATCTCAAAGCAACTACATTAGCAACACCGCGATATTCTCGCTTCAAAGCACTCGAACGGGATAGTGTGGCTCGCCTCTTGGCGGACCATGAGATAAGATTATCCCCAAGAAATACACGGTACCACGAGGTGGAGCGACGTGTGTCCGGGCATCCCGCTCAATCCGCATCCGTGTAGGCAAGTAACTTGGTTGGGGCGAGAGGGTATAAGTGTAATCCAAAGTCTAGTGTGCCCTTAACGTATCCGATAATACGTTTGAGGGCGGCAAAATGGGACTCTCGGGGGTCGTGCATGAACAGACACACACCCGCCGAACGGCATATGTAATATCGAGCCTAGTGAATGTAAAGACATCGAAGAGCACCTTTAGACTCCGATATAGAGTGGGATCGTAAAGCGGCGCACCGTCATTGGCACTAAGCTTGGATTTAGAGTCCACCGGAGTTGGCATAATTTTACAATTTGCCATCTTGGCCCCGTACACTATCTCTTCGCATACTTACGCCGACATAAGAACATAGTGGTGAGATCTGTTACCGATATACCCAAAAAATAACTTAGCTTGCCCAAGTCGGTCATAGCAAATTCGTTTTGAGTAGAGCAATGATTTCATTCTTCAAACCGTCGGATGAGGCAAGTAAGAACAATGTCATCGACATATAATAGCAAATATGCGGTCTTGCTACCTCGGTGAAAAGTGAAGAGAGAGTTATCACACTGCTACATACAAAACCAATCGCAAAAGATACCCGGCAAAACGATCATACCAAGCGCGGGGTGCTGTTTAGTCCATACAATGACTTTCTCGAGACGACACACAAAGCGGAGCTGTGGGATGAACAAAGCCGAGAGGGCGATGCATGTACACGATCTCTTTCAAATCCCCATGAAGGAATGCATTCTTGACATCAAGCCGATGAATTGGCCAATGCATGCCCATAGCAATGCGAGAACAATCCGAATAGTGGCTCGTTTAATAACCGAACCGAATGTCTTACCACAATCAATACCCTCCCGCCGATTAGTGCCATTGGCGACTAGTCTTGCCTTATACCTCTCTAAGTCACCACCTGTCTCGAACTTGTGCCGAAATAGCCACATACACCGGATAATATTCACACCTTCGGGTCTAGGTACCAAATCCCAAGTGTTCGCTTGGTTAAAGCGTTAAATTCCTCGCACATGGCCGCATACAATTTGGGTCCGATTTTGCTAGTTTTGGATTTTGTGGAATGGGTGATAAGGTTTGTGTGGAGAGATTGAAGTGAACCTTGGGTTTGAAGATCCCGTGTTGTGCACGAGTCTCCATACGATGAGACGCAGCGGTGGCGGTGGATCGGGGCGGGAGGGTTTCGGTCCATCGGTTCGGACCGGTCGCGCAGCAGATTCAATTGGACCGGTTTCGGTGACTCGGACCGGGGGTTGTAGGGGTGAGCGAGGGGAGCTGTTGGGGTGGTGCGGACGGTGGCGAGACCTGTCGAACAGTGGGCTGTTGTTGATATAGATTTTGGATGATCGGGGACAGACTTGGTTCATCGAGAAAGATGTAATCGGTGGTCTAAAATTTCGGAGATTTGAAAAAGGAAAGGTTGTCTCATCAAAGGTGACGTGACGGGAGACGATGATTTTGCAAGTAGCAATGTCATAGCACAAGTAGCCCCGATGATTAGGAGATAGACCAAGGAAGACACATGGCGAGTGCGAGGTGCAAGTTTGTGAGGTGCGGTGGAGGCCATGTTGGGGTAGCATAAGCATCCAAAAATACGTAGGTGATCATATGATGGTAGCCTACGGTATAAGATTTCGGTAGGGGTCTTGTTTTGGAGTGTGCTAGTTGGTAAAATATTAAGAAGGGATTCTACCATTTTGACAGCATAGACCCAAAAAGGCGGTGGTAGGCAAGCATGAAACAGAAGTGTGCGAACCATGTTATTGATGGTACGTATAATTCTTTCAGCCTTTCCGTTTTGGGAAGAAGTATAGGGACAAGAAAAACGGAAAACCATACCTTGTTTAGAACAGAAATTGTGAAATATCGAGTTATTAAATTCACGTCCATTATCACATTGGAATGATTTGATAGATTTTTCAAATTGTTTTAATGAAGTTGTGAAACTCGAGGAATTTTGTAAAAACTTCAGATTTGAATTTCAGTGGGTAAATCCAGACAAAATGTGAAAAATTATCCAAGAATACTAGATAGAATTTATGACCCAAAGAGCTAACAATCGGAGATGTCCACAAATCAAGCATGAACGAGTATCAAAGGGAGAAAAAGTAACACCGTTTGATGACATAAATGGAAGACGAGTATGTTTGCCTAGTGGACAAGAAAAACGTTGTTGGGCAATTTTTCCATTATTACATTTAATACGCTTAGAAGTCCTAAGAAAAGTAAAAAGCGGGTCTCCCGGGGTGTCCGAGTCACATTGTTGCCAAGTGGAGGGAGAGATTGCCGCAAGGGATAGAGGTGCTTGCGGCTTTGACGGCGGAAGATTGAGTGAATGGGTAGAGGTCTCCCACACTATTGTGGCGTGTAAGAATTTTCCCCGTATTGAGTTCTTTCACGGAAAAACCAAAAGGGTCAAATTCGACGAGACACATGTAATTATTGCTAGTGAATTTTCTAACGAGAGATTAAGTTTTTAATGATGTTAGGTGTGTATAGGACGTGGTTTAGGGAGAAAGGCGGGTGTGTATGTTTGGTGTGTGTGTTACGTAACCTTCAATTGGAATGCGATGACCATTGCCGACGAGTAATAAATTGAGGACACTTTAACCGACGTAGTTGAGATAGGTTACACGACGAGGGTGAGGTGAGATGTGGCTCCGGTGTCCATGTACCAATTGTCGTCGGGCTGTTGAAGGTTCACGGTGGTGTAGGCACAGCCCAAATCGGTCGGGAATGCCGGGCATTGGGCCTGCTGGCTTGCTTGCGATTCTTTCTTCTTCTGCGAATCTTTGTCTTCTTGGTCTTTGTCTTTGCTTCTTGCAGTCTTGTCGTCTTCTTTGCAGTCTTCTTCGCTTGGTCTTTCTTCTTCTTTGCTGGTGGACATCTTTGTGATGGTGGTTCTTCGCTGGCCGCGTGAGGTGTTGCCATCCGTCAACAACGGCCAACGCTTTGTTGATTATGTTCCTCTTGTTTAGCACGTCTAGTTTCTTCCAACAATAGTTGTGAACGTGCCTTGTTGAAACTTGGGAGAGGGTCGGCTTGTTGAATCATTGTTGCGAGTGTGTCATATTCACCTTTCGGTAAACCCGCAACAAGTTGAAGCACCATCTTGGTTTCGAAACGAAGTCCCGACGTTGGATAGTTGATCGGTTATGAGTTTCGAGTTGCTTACAATATTCGGACATGTTGTTAAAATTCTCGAGGCGGGTATTGTTGAATTGCTCTTCCAAATACACGGCCGAGTATTTTTATTGTCCCGAAAGATTTCTTCTAGCCGGACCCAAAGTTCACGTGCGTAGCACTGTTTTCATGATAGTGCATAACATATCTTTGGAGATGGTGCCGTAGATCCATTGTTTGACGATGGCGTCAAGACGACGCCAGATTGAGTCCGTAACATCGGTGGGACGAGGAAGATTCGTCAATGTGATCGAGCACGTTGTATGCACATGCATGAATGTAGAATAGTTCCATCCACATGGAATATTGATAGTCTTCTTGGTCAAGAATTATAGGGATAAAATTCTTGATGTTGTTAACGGCGAATGCCGGATGAAAAGAAGATCTTGAACGTTGAGAGGGGTTTTCAAGTGTGCCGGTGGATGAAACGAAATTTGTGAGGGAAGACATGGTTGCCGCTTTGTCGAGGGAAGGGAATTTTTACGGTTTGGCCGAAATATGGAGGAAGAAACCGAATTTTTTTTTTTTCGTGAAATCGGAAAAAAAAAATCTGATTTCGGCCGGGAATGAGGATTTAGGTTTTAGGCTCTTGATACCATGAAAGATAGAATAATTTCCCTTGGGGATTCCTTTCATTATTCACAATATATATAGCTGTACAAAGGTTGATTCCTAATATGGTACGAATCCTAACTTACCTTACAAAGGTTGATTCCTAATACAATTAGAATCCTAAGTTACCTTAAATATAAATCTATCATAATTACAAAATATACAGAGAATATTCGGAGAATATTCGCTAATACATACGTTGTTGGAAATTTGCCGTTGGCGGGAGTTGCGACCGACCAACTTTAACGGCTTAAACACTAGTGTAACGTATGTTGGAGAATCCGGTTCTTCACACATGCATGATCTACTAAGTACGTAGATAACCGTAGGGCCAAGAATCGTCAAATTTCATTGAGAAATGAAAGAGATATTGGTTCACGAAGTAAGGTGTTTGAAGCATGGAAAGTGTGGTATTGTGTGTAATTCTCCCACATCGGTAGAGGAAGAAAGAATTGTTGTGTATATAAGACTCGAAATTGGTTTGGGGTTTGGGACCCCAAGGGTATCCCATGTGTTTAAAGGAGGAGGACCTAGATGTGCTTCGGTTCGAGGAAAGACCACACGCGCGCCGCCGCCGCCCGCCCGTCCGGTCGGTTCCGGTTCCGAGTTCCGGGTTCTCGGGTTCACGGGTTCACGGGTCGTGGGCCTTCTGATATTATCTTTTTGGGCCAGAAAACTTTGCCAGAAGTACAGTTTGATCCTAGAAGTTTCGGACGTACGGTTTGAACCGAAATTCTTTCGGATGTCTTGTTTGGTCCCGAAGTTTCAAGATGTACGAGTTTGGTCCCTGAAGTTTCAAGATTTACAGTTTGGTCCCTCAAGTTCAGAATTTCGACGGTCAAAACAGAAACGTCAAGCACTCAATTCAACCATTTATTTTGGCTGAATTACTCCTCCTATAATGGCCAAATCCGTTGGTCTTTCTCCCATTTATGTTGGTGATTTTACTACCTCCATAATGACCATTATTTGGCTATTATGAAGGCGATTTTCAGCGATAAAGCAGTCCATCCCTCTCCTATATAAACACTCCCTTACACCATTGTTGAGCATAAGAGTTAACAGTAAGAGAGAGGCAGCAAAACAGTGCACGAAAATACACAACCAAAATAGTTTTCTTCCTACAACTTCCAAGCATCATTTCGTTACTCAATATTCTTCACGGTAGCTCTTGAGTTTCCTTTGCTCAAGGGTTCCATTGTTGTTTTATCTTGGGAGACAAATTGTCCAGGACGTATAAATGATACATACGGGGCAATATTGTCTTAAGGACGAGTGCTACACTCGACTCGGCAAAAAACAATTTACATTTTTCCGTTTTCTACAAAACTGGAATTTCCAGTTTTTACTTGTGTAACGATTGTAATTTCAGATTCCATGTTGAATTATTGAAATCTTTGTTTATCCTTTCGAATACTTGTAATAGTTAAATACTTCCCGTACTGCTTTATAAAGTACCATAGAGCAAAACTCCCAACATCTTAAGACAATATTCGTATAGTATTACTATTAGTGTTCGAAAGATGTCGGTCAAAAGTTGTGTGACCAAATCTGGATATGGAAATGGTTTTCTGGTAGAAGAGAGTGATGATGATGAACGTGTTCATGGTGTCACCGCTACCAAGGCGGTGGAAACAAGCGCTCTCGAGAGCACGAGGATGTCAGCGGGACAAGAGGAGAAAGGCGAAGATGTTATTCTATCTTGTAGCAGAAGGCCTATATCTGTCCCAGACAAAGGATCCGAATAATGCAGAAGGCCTATATCTGTCCCGGACAAAGGATCCGAATAATGGTGAGAAGGAAATGGACACTCGGTCGATGAAGTGACTGAAGTGAGCCAGAATCCGAAATTGGGATAAGTAGTTTTTCTTACTTGTCAAGAATAAAGATTAAATTATGTCGATTAAAAATGGATTAAAGTAAGGAGGAATATGAAAATAATTTATATTCCTTATGCTTTAACAAATCGAAGTTTAATCTCATCTTCTTTTCCGTTTAAAGATTGGATTTTGTAAACGACTTAAGAAGATCCGTTCTTTTAAGTGTAATTACTAAAGTGTGTAAAGTATGTTCGCACATACGAGGGAGTAAGATCCACGACGTGCGAAAACCGTTACCACTCTTAAGTAAGCGCCAAGAATTATACGGGCACCAATCATAACGGAAGAAGTCTAAAAGATAATGACGTTGAGCTGTCATATTATTTGGCGAGAAGATCCTTCATAGGATGATATTGGACACTCGGTCATACAAAGCCTCCGGGCGGGAGTGGGCCAAAATTCCTTTGATATGATTATATTGGACACTCGGTCATACAAAGCCTCATGCTTTGGAGTAGGGCCAAAATTCATTTCATAGGAAAAATAATGGACACCTAGTAAGGTGGGCCACGCTTTCCGGTCTTAAATGATGCGAAGGCCTAAAGAAAAGGCGAGAAAAGAAATTGGACACTCGATGCCGCCAAAGCAAGCGGAGTGGGCCGGAGAATATCTGGATCACATATGATCCGGTTACGCCCTAACCACGGGTAAGAGGTTGTTCATGTGAAGCAACACCACCTCTAAAGTAGAAGGGGTTGGAGAGGTTGTCCTCAATAGGACTTCATGGATTGGGATCACTCAAAGATGAGGTGATACATATTCCTAACTTGGTTTAAGGGACGCTGTTGGTCAAGCTGGTTTGAGATTAGTCCAACAGGTCTGTGATAACTAAGAATGGTACAGTATGTCTGTAGCCAAATGAATGATATATTTGTAATCCGTGCGTCTATGCCATCATAGATTAAGACACGTTAAATAGCAAGTCATTCAAAAGCTAACGATGTTGAGATTGTTGCCTTCTTCGACATAAACCCTCAAAATAAATGTGAGGTAGATGAAGAGGCAAAATCACCTTTCCAAATTCCGTCAAGGGAATAGCGAAAGAAGATCGCTGCTCCTCTAGAACTTAGTCACACCTACTTGGGTGATTTGAAGTTTATACAAAATAGAGGGGGAGACAAGTACGTTGTGATCTTCATTGATGATGGTACAACGTATGGAATCCTTTGTTTGTTAAAAAGCAAAGATGAAGTTGTTGAAGCGGATAAGCGCTACAAAGCAGAAGTTGAATATCAACTAAGCCTACGGATTGAGAAATTCGTAGTGATAGAGGGGAGAATGTGAAGCATCGTTCATTAAACGATCGCTCATTACTCACCTCTGTCTAACGGTGTTAGCCAAGCGCAAACCCGTACGCCTAAATTATGTAGGGCAAGGCGATCCTTACCGCTAATGCGATTCTCAACAGAACTCCGCATAAGGATAAGGATAACTCTCCGTGTGAGACATGGAAATGATCTCACATACAAAAGTTGTGATGTGGGATGGCTTGGTAGAAGTTGGACTACCGAGACAGGTCAAGTTCGACCTAAGACTATAGATTGCATATCCACTGGATCTGTAAATAACAGTAGTGCTGATCGCCTCTTGGCATCAAAGAATGCTGAATTCTTTTAAGATAGCTTTCCTTGAAAAAGGAAAAAGGAGTAATTGCTCAAGGTTAACAAGAACCCGCGAGGGCTCGATTTGTCCGGAAGCTCGGACGTTCCGTATCTACGGGACTCGAAAGTTGCTGTCTATCCGGAACTTAATATTCCGGATCCGCAGAACTCAGGGATTCTAGATGTTGAACCGAGAAGGAGCAAAGAGGGGACAAATACTTGTTCCATACCTTCTAGCTTGTATGGTTGAGAACGAACCATGGACAATTAATAAATAATTGTCATCTCCAAAAGCAATTTGCTTTGGAAAGAAGCTACAAAGAGAGAAATAGACTCTATCATATAGAACCATACTTGCGTAATGGTTGATCTTCCTCCGGGAAAAGAACCTTTGGGTTGTAAGATGTGCTCCCCTGTGAGTAGCTTCACATCCAGGGCCATTGCAGTCTTGCGTGGCATGAATGTTGAATTAGCCTTCCCAACCGTAGAGTTGGAAGAAGAGAATCGACTTGGTTTGCCGGACATGTGGGCTTCTTCCTGAACTTTCATTTTGGTCCCCGAAATGTGTACATTTTGGTCTGAAAGTTTCGGATAAAAAACAGGAACAATGAATCGACCACGAAACATTGGCTCTGAAGTTAGAAAGCCAACAGTTGGAAAACCAACGGTCTGAGAGTGAAAATCATATTGAAACAAAGTCTCGATATGAAAGATATGTGTATCACAGATGACTTCTTAGGAATTGAATTTCTAAGACATCTAACGGATCGGTCAATAGTTGACGAGTCTCGTTGAAGCCACCAATGGATATGAATCATAGAAGCGATTGGAATCATGGTGCACCCATAGACAAGGAGTGATATGCACGGGTCACGTGTAGTTCAATGTATTGTACACACTACAACCGACCTGGTATCGTCCTACAAACATATTAGTTGAACTAAGGTTCATGATGATCTTAATACATGATCAATAGAAGGCGTTAAGTCGGATATGACGATATACGAATTATTCGCTTATCTACGGATTATTGTATTCGGATGTCCAGCGGTTACGGGAGAACACGGTGATGCAAACCGGACATCGGATCGAAGAACACCAAAGCCACAAGTAAATGTGTATGGTGGTTCTTGGAAAATCCTCTAAGCAAACTTGCATCGGCCGATTCATGATGGAATCGGAGTTTATCGCTTTATACAAAGCATGAAAGAAGTTGAGTAACTTCACGGATCCTTAGAGGACGTCCCTTATTGGGAGAAACCCGTGCCTTCAGCAGTTATACACTGTGGCTAGCCGGTCGGCTTTAGGAAGGACACGGATGACGGCGTCTGGACATATCTGTCAGGATCTGTCGGAGACATAAGACCGTATGGCAGTTGATCATCACGGGTGTCACTTCCTTATTTACTAACTAAGGGACTACCCGGAGATCAAGTTTTCGCTTTGTCTAGGGGAATGGGCTTAAAACCCAAAATATACGGACCAATACGGTGGAAACCCAACCTTACGAACGGAGATCCCAGTAATTTGGTTCAATGGGAAAACTAAGTTGTAAAGGTTCGGTTGATCGCCTCGGTGGAAGCATGAGCACTTCGGATAGTGATTTCGAAAAGAAACACCAAATCCAAAGCCGTTCCGCGATAGACGTTAAGTGCTATCTGCGCAGTATGGGTAAAGGTTAAGTTTTCAATGATCCTCAACGGTTGAGGTTAGGTCTTTGGGAAACTTTTAATGGTTCCTAACACTTGTGAAGTGGGGTATAGCAGGATACCTTGTAGGAGACCACCTATTTAAGTGCGAGGACGGGCCGCCTCAAATTGAACGCACTTAAGAATCCAAGACGTTGTCCATGGCCAAAACGGACAAAACATTACGAAGAAGCGAGTAAGGGAATTTGTTGTGTTGGTACCGTTGTCTTGGCTTACACTAAACACCGACGGTTCAAGACATCACGTTCACCGCGCGGTAAGTAAGTCCGATGGTATTCAACTATGGAAGGTTCAAAGCGAGGCTACCTCTCCTTATGCAACATCGGTCCGTGAAATATTGCTTTGGAAATGAAAAGACACCATGTGAGTGCGCCAAAATCTCTTTCAAGAGGGGATTGTTGGAAATTTGCCGTTGGCGGGAGTTGCGACCGACCAACTTTAACGGCTTAAACACTAGTGTAACGTATGTTGGAGAATCCGGTTCTTCACACATGCATGATCTACTAAGTACGTAGATAACCGTAGGGCCAAGAATCGTCAAATTTCATTGAGAAATGAAAGAGATATTGGTTCACGAAGTAAGGTGTTTGAAGCATGGAAAGTGTGGTATTGTGTGTAATTCTCCCACATCGGTAGAGGAAGAAAGAATTTGTTGTGTATATAAGACTCGAAATTGGTTTGGGGTTTGGGACCCCAAGGGGTATCCCACGTGTTTAAAGGAGGGAGGACCTAGATGTGCTTCGGTTCGAGGAAAGACCACACGCGCGCCGCCGCCGCCCGCCCGTCCGGTCCGGTTCCGGCCCGAGTTCCGGGTTCTCGGGTTCACGGGTCACGGGCCGTGGGCCGTGGGCCTTCTGATATTATCTTTTTGGGCCAGAAAACTTTGCCGAAGTACGGTTTGATCCCGAAGTTTCGACGTACGGTTTGAACCGAGAATTCTTTCGGATGTCTTGTTTGGTCCCGAAGTTTCAAGATGTACAGTTTGGTCCCCGATGTTTCAAGATGTACGAGTTTGGTCCACGAAGTTCGAATTTCGACGGTCAAAACGAAACGTCAAGCACTCAATTCGACCATTTATTTTGGGTGAATTACTCCTCCTATAATGGCCAAATCCGTTGGTTCTTTCACCATTTATGTTGGTGACTTTACTACCTCCATAATGGCCATTATTTGGCTATTATGGAGGCAGTTTTCAGCCCCTCCCTCACCTATATAAACACACCCTTACACCATTGTTGAGAACTACAAAAGAACAGAAAAATAACAGTTCATAAAGCTCACGAAAATACACAACAAAAATAGTTTTCTTCCTACAACTTCCAAGCATCATTTCGTTACTCAATATTCTTCACGGTAGCTCTTGAGTTTCCTTTGCTCAAGGGTTCCATTGCTGTTTTATCTTGGGAGACAAATTGTCCAGGACGTATAAAGGATACATACGGGGCAATATTGTCTTAAGGACAGAGTGCCACACTCGACTCAGCAAAAACTGTTTACATTTTTCCGCCTTCTACAAAACTGGGAATTTCAGTTTTTCTTGTGTAACAATTGTAATTTCAGATTCCATGTTGAATTATTGAATCTCAGTTTATCCTTTTGAATACTTGTAATAGTTATATACTTCCCGTACTGCTTTATAAAGTACCATAGAGCAAAATCTCCCAACATACGTTGTACTATAATTTTGACATTACTAATTCTTGCATAATTTTCTCCAAAGATAAACTAGCAGCTAGCGGATAACCAAATACAACGGGGAAAATAATAGGAGAATTTGAAGAATTCTCATTCTGATTTCATGAAATATGTATCACTTCCAAAAGGTAATGTAGCCAATCATCCAAATAACTCATAAACGCGAAGCTATATATCCCAAAATAATGGAAGAGGGCAAAATTGATTTAGCCATTGGAGAACTTATATCAACTATACCGGTCGATGTTCAATTTATCAATTTCGGAATAAAATATTATTAAAGTTTAGTCCACATAAAATCGATAGGAAGATCTTTTATCTCACGCGCGAATCCATCTATGGCTGTCCAATGGGCACTAATAATTTAACAAAATAATAAATTACATAGTTATGGTGTGGTGAGCAGTATACAGGTTTAAGTTTTTAAGGATTTCATTATTACAATTTCAAAACAACTGCAGGTTGAAAACACAGTTAATTTGGTCGAACTCAAGTACAGAATAAACGACAATTCTCAGCTCCCAAAAATTGATATACAATTATATGGAATTGCATGCATATATTGACTTGAAGATTTTTTTATGTATAACAGTGAAGCAGAGGGATATATTTATATATATGAACTCATTGTCAGCCGACTAAATTCAAAATATTATGTGTATAATTATTAAAATATATATAGTATTAACTGAAGAAACTCATGATTAATCCAAGCTGAGTGGAACACTGGTTGGGCGCCAAGCTTAAGTCTGCAAGGTCGAGGGTTCGAAACATAGGCCAAATTTCTTCTCCTTTCTTTATTCCAAATAAAAAACTCTTGTAGTTGTTCCCATAGGCCATAACTAATAGCTTAAAAGTTGGAACACTTGAGTTTTTTCCATTCCCATATATCTATTCTCTATAGTAGTAGTATTCTCTACTTCCAAAATTAAAAAAAAAAAAACAGAACAACAAGGTGCCCGGTAAGTCTTTTCGGACACCCTTTTGATCCTTTAGTAATTGAATTTTGATTTTGGATTTCTGAATTTAGTTGGTTTTTAAGTTTTTTTGAGTTTCTGAATTTTGGGGTTTATGAGTTTCGACTTTTGAGAGCTTCTCGGTTCTTTTGTGTTTTGGGCTTATGGGTTTTGGCTTTGATGCTGTTATGATTATAAAACAGTTTCATAAAAAAATATAATTAATTATCTTTCACTTGCCAAGTTAATATTTTTATAAAATTTTATATCTTATTTAAAAAATAATGATGAATATATCCTCTTGAAATCATGCATTCGTCTCCATAGTAGCTCCAATATAAATGCTAATGAAAATTCATATGGTTGTCTATAAAATGCTGACATGCATGATATACATAACACTGACAGAGTTCGATCAATTGATTGGTAGATAATGGAAGGGAATTATGAAGCTATAAATGAAGAAGAAAGTGTAACAATAAATGACGGGGATGCGGGCAACGCAAATATTGTCAAGTCATTCCAAGAAAATAATCCATCATAAATGGATAGCAAAATGACAATAAGGCTAAAAGTGGGAAGCCATACTCTGTCCATTATTATTTCATATTATTCATAATGCTATCTGTCGTTATTCGTACAGTAAGATTCTTCTGATTGTTGTGGGTGGACAGTAAGAACTCAACATGAAAGTAAGTGGAAATTAAAGAGCCACATCAATCCTTATATGAAATAAACAGGCAACACACGTTAGCTGTTCGATAGCAGCTCTTTCTGCTGCATTTATTTTCATCTCTTTATATTCTACGTACTATTTAAAAAAGTTTTTTCCCTTTTTTGTAAATGCATTAATAACATATATAGTGACGGACTCAGTATTCAATGATCCTGAATGCTCACGTTAAAATCAATAAAAAATATATCGGTTTGAGTGGGTTTCAAACTCAACTCCTTCGTGGCTTTAGCCTAAAGCTTACCACCTTTTAATTAGAGGAGCTAGATTTTTTATTGCTTCATAGCTACTATTTATTATTTTATATCAGAATTTTAATATTTTTCATATATCTACATAATATATCCGTCACGATTAATGGGTGTCGAGCACCAAAACATAGTACATGAGTTTGCCCCTGAACATATTCCTCAACTTCTCCACTTGCGGCCGGAGGTAAATTTGAAGTTTATGAATTCTGAATTTCAAGATAGAATAATTACTAGAATTGAAATTAAATAAACATACATTTATAATAAATTTCTTAATATAAATATAAAATCTAAGCAAAAATTACTAAGTTCATTTGAATCCAAATACTTAATATTGGAGCGGGACCGCTCTCGCTCCTGACCCCATACTCCCAACCCGATGTCATTATACTTGGACTTCATGCAGGGGCGAGAGCTAACACTCCATTTACGGGTTTGGCAGAATCCAGTAATTTTAGCGCATATTATGTAGTTGTATCAAAATATTCATTTAATGTGTATAAATAATTTATCAAGAATTTAATATTTTTTAAAATCTAGAACTCAAATTTAGACTTTTAGCTCCACCTCTAGGGATGGCAGGTGGGTATAATTTTGCGGATTCCGCACCGCACCCGCCCCAGTTGGGGCGGGTATGGGTATAACTTTAGCGGGTAGTAGGCGGGTATGGGTATTGAAATTGTACCCGTCACGAGTAGGCGGGTAAGTGGTGGATTTGCAGTCATACCCGCCCGCCTACCCGCCCGCCCCAAGCCCAAAATATTAGCATCCCATAAGTCGTGCCTTCAGCCCATAAGTCACGACAAGTCTCTCATTCTCCAACAAAACTCAAAACCCTACGCCTCTTTAGTCCTTCACGCCTTCACGCCTCTCTCTCTCTCTCGTTCCCCTTCACGCTGTCTCTCATTCATCTCTCATTCTCGACGTCTCTGCCTTTTTCTTTAAAGGAGATGCTGATCGGAAAATATTGTTGTCTTTGCTTTGTGCTTTGGGGTTGTCATGGTGAGGTCAATTTTTGTGCATTTGTTAAGTTTTACCTATTGGGTTTGTGAAGTTCAATTGAAAAAGTTGAAAAACTTTAGTTTATATAGCTGAAATAATATCTGGGTTTTGTCTACATTTATAATATATAGCTATTTGGGTGGATAATTTTTGTGTTTTCTTGGAAATTTTATTTTCTTGATTCTTTGTTGTGCAAGGGGGAAGAGGTGAAAAAATGGAAAATTCTGATGGTGAAAAAAATCGGAATTCTCCTCCCTCTCTCCCAAAGAAAATGAGACCGTGACAGTATTGATTCTTGACTCAAATTTTTGGGATATTTTTTGGAATTTGAATTTTTGTGATCACGTTGATCACTAATTGATCACAAATGAATTGATTACAAAATATGGCAGGCGGGTACAGGCGGGTGACGGATATCCACTTGGGTGGTGAATCGGGTGTGGATTTAAGAATATACCCACCTAGGCGGGTATGGATGTTGAAAATTGTACCCGCCATGGGTGGCGGGTATAAAATTTTCTGGCGGGTACAGGTGCGGAGGATGGGGTACCCGCACCCGCCCCGCCCAATTGCCATCCCTATCCACCTATGACTTAGTGTATGTTTAGTTTTCATAGTAAGTATATTTTTTCTGTGATCAATGTTACTTCATTAAATGATTTTGCCACTTGTGAACGACAAAATGAATGGAATAAGAATAAGTATTTACTTTGATGGAGCTAGATCGGTAAGATTGTGTTGATCTTCCTTGGGAGTCTTTTTCATTATACATTATATATATATATATATATATATATATATATATATATATATATATATATATATATATATATATATATATATATATATATATATTGTGTATAATGTGAAATTCTAATATAACAGAGATCCTATTTCTATCATAATTATACATCACTAATAATTACAATATGGATTATAATATTCACTAATATACCCCCTCAGTCGGAGCGGGAGGAGGCCGGACGCTAAGACTGGATCTGAAGTCTAGAAAAAGTTGTCTAGGAAGTCCTTTGGTGAATATATCCGCATACTGATACGAAGAAGGCACATGCAACACCTTGACATGACTGAGAGCAACCTTCTCACAGACAAAATGTTTATCCATCTCAATGTTTTTGGTTCGCTGATGCTGAATCAGATTATGAGATAAATATATGGCGTATATGTTATCACAGTACACCAAAGACGCCTTACGTAAAGGACACTGGATCTCCAAAAGAAGGTTTCGTAGCCAGCAGATCTCAGCAACAACATTCGCAACGCCTCTCCACTCTGTTTCTGCACTCGAACGGGATAGGGTGGCTTGCCTCTTGGCAAACCAAGAAATGAGATTATCCCCTAAGAACAAACAGTAACCAGAGGTGGAGCGTCGCGTGTCCGGACAGCCTGTCCAATCAGCATCCGCATATGATAATAACTTGATCGGTGCTGAGGGGTATAAAAGTAATCCATAATCAATGGTGCCCTTAATGTATCGAATGATACATTTAAGAGCAGTAAAATGAGGCTCCTTAGGGCATGCATGAATAAGCACACCTGCTGATCAGCATAAGCAATGGCAGACCTGGTGAAAGTAAGATATTGAAGTGCACCTGCAACACTCCTATAAAGAGTGGGGCTGACACTGGATCACCATCAACAACACTAAGCTTTGATTTAGAGTCCACTGGAATGGACATGATCTTGTTGTTTTCCATTTTAGCCCTGTACACAATCTCCTCTGCAAACTTACGCTGACACAAAAATATAGAATCTGCAGTTATAGTCACTGATATCCCCAAGAAATAACTCAACTTCCCCAAGTCAGTCATAGCAAATTCGGTTTTAAGCAATGCAATGATCTCATTCTTCAACAGATCCGAAGAGGCAGTAAGCACAATGTCATCCACATATAATAACAAATAAGAAATGTTACTACCACGATAAAAAATAAATAGAAAATTATCACATTTTATGCATACAAAAATAATCTATTTAATGTACTGTGCAAAGCGATCATACCACGCTATAGGGGCATGTTTCAAATCATAAAGTGACTTACGAAGACGACATACATACTGAGGGGCTGCATGATGGACAAAACCAGGCATCTGGTGTATGTAAACATTTTCTTTCAAATCCCCATGCATGATGGACAAAACCAGGCTCAGCACTGGTGACTGGTTGGGTGTGGTGGGGTATCGATGTAGGTCGATGGATTGGGGAAGAGTCGGTGTTGGGTTGATTTGATGGTGTCGTTGAGGGGTGGTTTCTTAGTTCGGGTGGTCAATGATAGGGCCGAGGATATGCGGGGGTGACACTGGGTTTGGCGACCCGAGTAGCTAGTGGGTGGAGGAGATGACGACGATTTCTGTCATCTCTGCTGGTGAATGACCTGACAGGGTGCTGGTAACAGCTTGGGTAGGTGGCGATGGAACAATAAATGTAGTGGTGGTAGTACGGACTGACGCCGGTGATGGGAGAACTGGTGGGGCAGGGGTGGCTGCTACGGAGTCCGGCAATGCCGGAGCTGTGGGTTTCGGCCGTCATAGAACAGTGGTGTCACGGCGGAGCAATGTGTTATAGATATGGGAGACTGCAGACTCGTCTAGAAACGTATAATCTGTGGTTCAAATTTTTTAGATATTTGCAAAAGGGAAGATTGCTTCATTGAACGTGAAATGACGAGACACAATGATTTTGCGGGAAGACACATCATAGCATAGATATCCCCTATGATTAGGCGAGAAACCTAAAAACTCACAAGGAGTGGTGCGGGGTGCAAGTTTATGCGAGGCTTGGAGGCAAGATTCGGGTAGGACATGCAACTGAAAATTTGTAAGTGCTCATAGGTTGGGACCCTACGGAATAAAATTTCGGTGGGTGTTCTATTTTGAAGGGTTTAGGTGGGCAAAATATTTAGAATATATTCGGTCATTTTAACAGCATAAACCCAAAAAGAGGGTAAGAGAGAGGCATGAAAGAGAATAATACGAACCATGTTATTTATGGTGCGAATGATTCGTTTAGCTTTGCCATTTTGGGGGGGAGGTGTGGGGACAGAAAAAACGAAAAATCATGCCATTATCAGTACAAAATTTTTGAAAGGCAGAATTATTAAATTCACGTCCATTATCACATTGAAATGATTTTATGGCTTTTTCAAATTGTGTTTTGATATAGACACGAAATTCAAGAAACTTGGCAAAAACCTCAGACTTAAATTTAAGTGGGTAAACCCAAATAAAGTGAGAAATCATCCAATAAAATTAGATAAAACTTATGACCCAATGAGCAAGTAATGAGAGATGTCCATAAATCGGCATGAATAATGTCAACGGGAGAAAACATAACACTTAAAGAAGATTGAAACGGAAGGCGGACATGTTTGCCTAAAGGACAAGAAAAATAATGTTGGCAAGTTTCCATTATTGCACCGAATTAAATTATTATTTCAAAGAAAATTAAACACATGAGCTCCTGAGTGACCAAGTCTATTGTGCCATGTTGACAGAGAGATTATTGCTAAAGCGGTGTGAGGAGATACATGAGCAGTTAGAGATGTGGGAGGGGTGACACTAGCAGCGGACGTGATAGGAAAGGATAGAGGTTCCACTCACTGTTGCATCTCGTAAGGAGTTTCCCGGTACGTAGGTCCGTTACAGAAAACCAAAACGGGTCAAAATTAATTGATACGGAATTATCTGTGGCAAATTTTCTAACGGAGATTAGGTTCTTGATAATATTTGGGGCATAAAGGACATTATTTATGGAAAAGTGGGGATGCGGTGGTGGGGTTAGTGTGTGGCCAAACCCTTGAATTGGAATGCGATGACCACTTCCAACCATAATAGATTGTGGAGTATTTAAATTCCGCAGTTGAGGAAGATTACCAGAGTTATTGGTGAGGTGAGAAGTGGTGCCCGCATCCATATACCACGCATTATCTGGCTGCCGAGGAGTCAATGTGACGAAAGTCTTCTCCAAATTGGATTGGGGAAGGCTTGGAGCGGACTGTTGGGCTGCAGGAAATTGGGTCGGATGGTTGTGGCCCATCGATCGATCTGGAGCGGACTGCTGGGCTGCCTAAGGTTGGGCCCAAAATTGAATGCCAAAAACTGGGCTGTTTGGTTGCCCGAAGTTGGGCCGATGTAGCCCCAACTGCTGATGGGCCGAGGTTGCCGGAAACGTGGCCCGTGATGCTGAGCTCTTGCTGGAGGCCCAGTTTTTGTCCAGCCAGCCACTGCCATGAGTATACGTCGCTGCCATGAAGATTTCCGGAAAGTGGGTGAGAGAAACAAATAGTTGAGGGGGGGAGGGACGTATATGAGGTGTATGTGGGGCCGTATACGAGGTGTATAACGGCTTAGGGTGGTCGTATATGTTCAGTGGTGACCGTATAATAGGTGTAATTGGCTTAGGGATGTCATATACGGGTAGTATATAGTGGCACAGTGGTATATTAGCAGTATATAGGGTATACTGGCTGTTTCGGGGGAAGGAAGAAAAAGTAGACAAAATTCTGTTCTTGGGAACGAGTGGCAGCCGCCAAAAAAAGGAAATCAGAAATTTGCTTTGTTCTCTGAAAAGGAGAAGCAACCGCCAACAGAAAGCAGAAAAATTGTTTTTCTGGAACAGAGGACAGCCGCCGGTTGTGAGGAAACCGAGGTGGGCTGGGAGTGAAAGAAAAGAGGGGTTTAGGTTTCTGATATCATTTAAGATTGTGTTAATCTATCTTAGAAAGTCATTTTTATTAATACCAATAAATATAGTGTGTACAATGTGGAATCCTAATACAATAGGAATCCTATTTCTATCATAATTATACATCATTATTTCTATCATAATTATACATCACTAATAATTATAATATGGATTATAATATTCACTAATATGATCATCCAACCTACCCTTAATTTCTCGCAATGAACAAGAACACCAGAATATCAGTTAAGTTACCACCTTTGTTTGAAGGCTTTTCACTTAATTAATACTCATCTTATTTAAAGGAGAGGCACCTAATGGCATGAAAATAATGCCCACTACATCAAAGGAGACTAATTTTTCTCTAATGGTGCATTTAATACACCTTTACCATTTTAAGTAAATCTTAAAATTATGATAACTACCGACTTCCCAGAAAGAATCCTACTTAGCAGCTTATCTTATTTAAAGGAGAGGTTCCTAATGACATGAAAATAATGTCCACTACATCAAAGGAGACTAGATTTTTTTTTCTAATGGTGCATTTAATACGCTATGTACCATTTTAAGAAAATTTTAAAATTATGAAAAGTACTGACTTTCCAAAATTTTAAGATAAAAGAACAAATAAAAATTAAATTGGCACAAGGTCTTTGGCCTATATATGTTTTCTTTTTTCGAAAAATAATGGGGAAAACTGCAATTAGAATTTGTAACATCATAGTTTAAATTGTGGATTCTTGATCATTGAATTATTCCCTCGAGGACTGGGGTATATATTGTTGACTTGTCCAATAAAGGCTAAATAGTTAATTAGTAATAGGCAGCAACTTAGGATAAAAGGCAGCTAAATATGTGTTGAATTCGGAGAAGGATCGAACTATAATGATCTATTATATTATATGTATCCTTACCCTATATTTCTGCGAAGATGAAGATGAAAATCTAGTGAAACCAAAAGAGGCTAACAACCTTTGATTCCACCAACACACCAAATATATGAGCAGTAACATTCAAACAAAAAGGTTGCACGAGGTTTGTGCAGTGCATTCCCCTTTTTCTCCAAATATCCCCTTATAAATATAAAACCTCACCTGCAGATGGAATCATCAATCCTCATTTTATGTAAATTATGCAATTAATTCATAGTGCTGGTGGATTATTCCAAAGGGATCGCATTGATCCTGTGTCCCAAATTAACCAGCTGCTCTATTGGGATCATGCGATCTCTTCGGAATTCTCCATAATACTGGCACTACAGCTAAAATTCGCGCTCTTCCGTGATCTAGTGTCAGTGAATTCAGAACGAGTGTGAAGTAATGAATTTAATTGAATTCACAGAAATCGTCGAATCCATTTTTGACAGCCGAGAACATATTCCAAGGTGAGATTAATTTCATAATTCCTTCTCTTGAGCACTCAAATGTGTACTAGTATTATTTATGTAATCTAATTATAAAGTACTCCTACTTCTTTTTACCTTTATCGAACCCTCTTTATCTATCGTCTTTGATTAGTACTAACTACTATTTGATTGGAAAGGCCCAAAAATAAAGATAGTTCTTTGTTACTTATGATATATTTGATCTAATTTATGGAGAAGTTTCAGATTTCAACGCATAGAATGTGTAATTGATAGAGCATCATGCATTTAGAGATTTCATTTTTCTAAAGGTTAAATCTCATGTAGTGAATGTGAATCAATATCGCCTGTTCTTCTAGCCAAGGGTTAACAATTACATGGAAACCTTTTCATTCTCAAAAGTTGTTTCAATATTGTGATCTGTGTGTGCTCGCTGTTCATCGTTTTGTTTAAAATATTTTCAGCCTTATTCAATTACATACTGTTTCTTTTTTAAATTCTGTATAGTCGTTTGAAGATTGTTAGTTTTTAACTATGATTGTGGGATATTGAAAGCAATAACTTGATTGTTGATTCGCTACTCTTGTATACTATATCAATTGGGTTCTATTCATTATATATTCTTGTCGTTATCTTCGATTCTCACCTTTGTTAACCATATAAGTTATACTATCATGTCATATTTCATTGTTGTAGCGGATAGTTTATGTTATTTTAAAAAAAGAAAAAGTTTAAGTATGTTATCGAACTATCGAAAATGACTCATTTATGCCACATGTCAATAATTTATCTCATTTATGTCATCGTCGTTACCAAAATGAATCATCAATGCTATTTTTCATTAACTTCGATTTTACAATACCATTTTTTATTAATGTCGGCGTTAATGAAAATGGCATGAATGAGTCATTTTGGTATAGACAATGACATAAATGAGTCAAACTATTAACGAGTGACATAAATAAATCATTTTCGATAGTTCAATGAAATACTTAATTTTTTCCCCTTTTAAAAATAACAAATCTCATACTTTAAAGAGATTTATCAGTAACCCCAAAGCCTCACCCTCTTTCAAGGTTTTCCGGTAAATAGAAATAAGCTTCAAAATAGGTAACTTCAAATTATGCGTCATGATTTAATTTACTCTTCAATCTGCAAAGTTAACTAGCGGTATTGGATGACTACGAACCCACATAGATATTTGTTCAAGCACGTTCATGTTAATTAATACTCCCCCATTTACTTTGATTTGTCATGTTTATTGTGAGTCAATTTGATTAATTTTTTAATTTAAATTGAATTAGATTAATTTAATATTTTAAAATTAAAATTGATATTGAAATTATATAAAAAATATTATAAGTTATAATTCTTTTCATATTAATAAGATGAAAAATACATTTAAAATACTTATCAAAATTTATATAGTTTGACTCTAAAAAAATGGGACATGATAGAAAAATAGAACGGAGGGAGTAGTAGATTCGCAAGACATCTCCACAAGGAGTGATTCGACATTAGATAAGGAATTCAAGGTATAGAGTCAAATTTAAGAGTTAGCTCAAGCTTTCGAAATATAATAATGAAATATATTTGAACTATATATTCGCTCATAGCCTTTGCAACTTTTCTAGGGTAAAAAACTTTAAAAAATGTGTGATTCCAAGAGAGTGTTATTAATATCAACTCTTCCCTTTCTAGGTGATCTTCAGTCTTCATTCATGATCACGTTTTTCTTAGTTTTTTTTCCTGATTAAACTGCATTTTATTAAGGTTTTTGTTTATTTTCTTATCATATTTGAGTTTTACTTTTCTCTTAAAGGAAAGTGAAAGTATTATCATAATTGCTTTTATTGTTGCTTAAAGGAAAATATAATTCTCTTCCATATATGGGTATTCCTTTTCTTGGAGGAAATTTTTTGGATATCTATAAATTAAGACCTCCTTCATGTTATGGAATAGAAAAAGCGGAAGAAAAAACCGTAGAGAGAGAGAATAAAAGCTCCTTGTATTAATTCTTGCATTGAAAAATAAAGGACTACATCACTATTTATAAAAAACTAAAGAGAATAAAATAAAATAAAATATGTTATTTTTCTTATCGATACTAAAGAAAGCTAAATATTCTTTAATTAATGTAGGTACTAGAATTAGAATGAAACAAAATATTCTAGTCCTAGACTAAAAATAAAGTAAATATTCTACCATTAATATAGATCATAAAATAAAAGAAAAGTAAATTTTAGCATTCCCCCTCAAACTCAAATTGGTGTATACAATTTGAGTTTGAACACTTGATTCTTCTTAAACATCTTGTAAAATTGTTTTCTAACTTCATCTCCACGGATCAAATCTGATAGTTTGTTATCAATGAAGATTTGTGTAGTACGGCAGGCCGGTGCATTAAGCTATCGCTATGTGCGGGGTCCGGGGAAGGATCAGACCACAAAGATCTATTGTACGCAGTCTTACCTTGCATTTCTGCAAGAGGCTGTTTCCACGGCTTGAACTTATGTCCTCCTGGTCAATGAAGATTTGTGTGACTTTCAAATAAAAATATTGATGTTTGTTATGTTTCAAAATAGGTATGCGTTAAAATATGTAATGGCTAGAAATTGGTATTGATGAAAAAGCTCATGCGTTGAAAATAAACATGAGTTAAAATTGAAATTGGAGCCCATGCGTTGAATATAAAAAGCAAGGGTTAAAATTGGGTTAAAAATAGGTATGTCTTAAAAGTGGTTGAAAATAGGTCTTCTTCTTCAATGAAATTATAGATCCATTGAGATCGATGAACCTGACGCTGATACCATTATTAAAGAATAGAAAAAGCAAAAGAGAAAATTGTAGAGACAAAGAATGAAAGCTCTTTGTATTGATTCTTGCATTGTTTCTTCCATCGAAGAATAAGGACTACATCACTATTTATAGAAAATTAAAGAGAATAAAATAAAAGCAAATATGTTATTTTCCTTATAGATACTAAACTAAAAGAAAGCTAAATATTTTTTAATTAATGTAGATACTTGAATTAGAAGGAAACTAAATATTCTAGTCCTAGACTAAAAATAAATTAAATATTCTACCATTAATATATATCATAAAATATAAGGAAAGTAAATTTTAATGTTCCCCTCAAACTCAAAGGTGTAGATTATTTGAGTTTGAACACCTTATTCTTCTTCTTGTTCTTTTTGAACACCTTGTAAAATTGTTTTCTAACTTCATCTCCACGGACCAAATCTGATAGTTTGTCATTAATGAAGATTTGTGTAGTAGGGTAGCCCGGTGCATTAAGCTCCCGTTATGCGCAGGGTCCGGGGAAGGACCAGACTACAAGGGTCTATTGTACGCAGCCTTACCGCATTAAGCTCCCGTTATGCGCAGGGTCCGGGGAAGGACCAGACTACAAGGGTCTATTGTACGCAGCCTTACCGCATTAAGCTCCCGTTATGCGCAGGGTCCGGGGAAGGACCAGACTACAAGGGTCTATTGCACGCAGCCTTACCTTGCATTTCTGTAAGAGGCTGTTTCACGGCTTGAACACATGACCTCTTGGTCAATGAAGATTTGTGTGACTTTCAAATAAAAATATTTATGTTTGTTATGTTTCAAAATAGGTATGCGTTAAAATATGTAATGGTTAAAAATTGGTATTGATGAAAAAGCTCATTCATTGAAAATAAATATGAGTTAAAATTGAAATTGGATCCCATGCATTGAAAATAAAAAGCAAGGGTTAAAATTGATATTGGAGCTCATGCATTGAATATAAAAAGCAAGGGTTAAAATAGGTATGTGTTAAAAGTGGTTGAAAATAGTTCTTCTTCTTCAATTAAATTATAGATCCACTGAGATCGATAAACCTAACGTTGATACCACTGTAAATAATAGAAAAAGTAGAAGAGAAAATCGTAGAGACAAATAATGAAAGCTCTTTGTATTGAGTCTTGCATTGTTTCTTGCATCGAAGAATAAGGACTACATTACTATTTATAAAAAAACTAAAGGGAATAAAATCAAATCAAATATGTTATTTTTCTTATAGATACCAAATTAAAAGGAAGCTAAATATTTTTTAATTAATATAGATAATAGATTTAGAAGGAAACTAAATATTCTAGAATATTCCTAGACTAAAAATAAAGTAAATATACCATTAATGTAGATCATAAAATAAAAGGAAAGTAAATTTTAATACTTCCCACAACTAGAATTCACATAAAAGCATCCACAATATAACCATTAAAGAGTCTTGTTTAAGAGGAGATTTTTTCTCAATAGATTTTTTATGCTTTTATATTAAGTTTCTCAAATGTAGGTCAATTGGTCAAAATCATATAATAATATTATATCTTTTAGTATATTGTCCTTCTTTCTGATTTATCATCGTTCAAGATTTGCAATTATTAGCTACATCATGACGTCTTGATTATTTCGATTCCAACAAGTGATATCAGAGTCATTGGTTCAATCAATGATTCGCGATGTTCAGGACATGTTCAAGGCAGGTTCAAATCAAGAGTAACCAATTTGACGATAATGAAGATTTTTGTCACAAAAAAAATGTTAGAAGTACTATATGTGGAGACAATTGCAACCATATTATCAACAATCATGTTGCATCTTTAAAAATAAAAACCAGTTTTAACCCATGCTTACTTTTAACGCATATGGCTCCAATTTTAAACCACACCTATTTTTAACCATGGCAAGCAGTAGTAATGAAGATTATATGAAGACGGAGGATGAAAATTATTTTGTCAGAAAATTCAGGTAAAAAATGGGAGATTTGTTAGGATTTTGCCTTGATTTTCTTACCATATTTGAGTTTTACTTTTCTCTTGAAGTAAATTTTAACACGTCCCACAACTAGAATACACATAAAAGCATCTACAATGTTGTCATTAAAGAGTCTTGCTTAGGGAGAGATTTTTCTCTCAATATATTTTTTATGCTTTTATGTTAGGTTTTTCAGATGTAGGCAAAAAAAAGATGTAGGCCAATTGGTCAAATCATATTATAATATTATGTCTTTTTAGTATATTATCTTTGTTTCTGATTTATCGTCGTTCAAAATTTGCAATTACTAACTTCTGCATGACGCTCTGATTATTTCGATGCCAACACTTTTTGACTGCAGCACTCTTTCTTTTCAGCTTTTTGGCTCAGTGCTGTTTTAGAGAGAAACGTTTTTTTGTAAGAAATATATATAAACCCTCTGGAGACTACACATGATGAAGGTTGAAGGAAGTCTGCTTGTCGTGTCTATATTTCTAACACCAACAATGACATACCATGTGTGGTATCACAAGAGGAGTCTAGAGAAGGTGGAATATATGCATATTTTATTCCTATCTTGTGTGAGGTAAGAGATGTTTCCGATAGATTCTAAGCTCAAAAAATAACGTTTTCATAAATAGGTTTGACAAATGCAACAATAAAATATTATGGTGAAAATAATATAGAAAAGAAAAGTACTGACAGCTGAAATAATATTTAAAGAAATTTGATTTTATGAAATTTAATGTAACATATATTGACTAGTTAAGTGTCAAATAATGAGATAACAACACCATATGAAGAAACACACCTATGATTACCATTTGTATAGAGACTTTCAAGTAATTATCCAACATAGTAGTAATAATTTTCAAAATATAGCAACTTAGAAAATAAGTATGCATTGATTTTAGGGTTCAATTAGGATAAACCTAATATCTTCCCTATTTTTTCTCTCCCTCTCCCCCTTGCTCATTCTCTCCCTCTCGTTCTTCCCCCTTCTCTATTTCTTCACTTTTTAAGCCACAAACAGTAGGCAAATTAACATTTTAAAATGCAAATAAACAACAAAATAATCTTAATTCCTTGTATTTTCATATTCAAAAATTGAATATGAATTGATTTTTAATTTTCTTTACTTTATATCCTTCCATCAACAACTTCAAAGTAATGTGATGAGTCGATTTTGAGCTATCATTTAAATACCAAATCAGGTTATAAGCCCAATAAAACAACTCAAAATTCTAAAATCGTCTTCCTCCTCATCCTCTTTTTTTTAATAGATGAAAACGACGCTTATAAGTTATAACTATCCGCAGTGGTGGTTAATGTGGTTTATAGTGGTGATCTGTTGCTGGAATGAATATATATATATTGTGTGTATGTCACATGTATATTATTGTACGTCGTGAGTATGTCACATCTATTAATATTATATACATGACATACACGTGACATACATACAACATATAGGTGATATACATTGTTATGACATGTATATTATTGTATGTCAAGTGTATGTCCTATGTATATAAAATGAAAATTTTCTTCTTAAACCTCGAAGTTAAATTTGAAATTTGATCCAAAACCTAATTAAATCGGCACCAAGTTGTTCCAACCTTGATATAGCTCATCAATATGTTATCATGCTTTTGGAACAACATTCAATAAAAAATGATTCCGATTTCTAAAATCTAAATTTAAGATTTGAAATTTCAAAGCATCATCAATGACAAATTTAAGACCTTCTAAGGATGTTAATGGCAAATTGGCAAATCACAAGCAAGATAATCATGTATTTGTGGCATTGAATCACGGGATATACATTTCTCCTATGAATTGCGGTATTTGATTTTACTGTAAATTGTATGTTAAATCTTATAGGATTTGCTATGATTATGTTGCAACTTTTTGAAAATTGAAATATCGCAACTTTACGTAATACGGGCCTAATTTTATACATCTAAGATATTTTTTCGAAATAATTATAGAACTATGCAGGGCGTAAATTATTGGTAAAACTACACGTACCTTATTGCCTCTAAAATCCAAACTATTTACGCGTTCATGTCCCCTCCCAAACTATTTTCACTTAATGCCCTTGTCCAGAATTTTTTTACCAGAGATGCCCATCTGATGTCCTTTTGTGCATTAATTACATTGTCCTTTTATAACTAGTTTTTCTTTTTTCTTTTTTTATTCATGTGTACATTAATTACATCGTCATTTTATGACTAATTTCTCTTTCTTCTTTGTTCCTTTTTATCTGTGTGTGCATTAATTACATTGTCTTTATATAACTAGTTTCTTTTTCTTCTTTTTTCTTTTTTATTTGTGTGTTTGAACGTGGACTTGTGTGACATTTTTTCATTTTGATTTTGTCCTTTTTCTATTTTGTCCTTATCCTTTTTATTGTTTCTTGTATTTTATATTTCCTTTTGAATAATAAAATAAAATATGAGGATAAAATATTAATTAAGTAGTTTTATATTAATATCATTAATATAAAAATTATATTTAAAATATGATTCTACTTTTTGTAATTATTTTTATGATATTTAACTTGCTAAAAATTACATTAAATATTAAAATTAAGCTTAAACTCTAATTGTTTTATTTTTATAATTTTTTTAAGGAATTAATCGGTTCTTTATGATATATATCATATGAGTATCATAACGGACTGAGAATTTTTTTAAGGAATGAATTAGTTCTTTATGATACCATGTTAGTATATGATATATACCATATGAGTATCATAGATGACTGATGAGTTTTTCTTGAAGGAATGAATCAGTCTTTTGTGATACCTTGTCAATATATGATATATATCATGTTGGTATCATAGAGGACTGAAAGTAATTTTCCAAAGAATGAACTAGTCTGTATGCTACCATGTCAGTATACAATATATACCATGTGAGTATCATATATATTAGTATATATGGTATATCATGTGGGTTAGTGCATGATACCATGTCAGTATATATATATATATATATATATATATATAAGGGTGGCCAGTGGGCCGGGATGGCCCGACCCCGACTCGAGCCCGCCCTGGTCCCGCCCCGACCCCGAGTAAAAAAAAATAGTAGCGGGACTCGAACTCGGGACGGGACAATGTCTCGTCCAGCCAGACCCGAGCCCGCCCGCCCCCGATCCCGCCCGAGAGGCCCCTTTGCAAATATAACCGTTGCTCCAACAACTATTTTAGATTTTGGAAGTTGGGCAACGACCATTTTTGGCCTCCCCCCTCCCCCAACCCCCCTACCCCTTAATATTTATTTTTAACCCATAAGTTATTTTATTTACAGTTTAACTCAATTTCCAACTATAAATAACTCATTTTCTCTTCATCTTTCTCACAAATCTTTCTACAATCTCTCTAATCTCTCAATATATCTCTCTACAAGTCTACATTGTTTACTAAATATTCAATTTTATTTATTCATTTGGGAATTGGGAGTGAAGTTGGAAACTAGCTTGAGGATCTTCCATCGAGCAAAGTTTCAATTTTCAACCTCTCGATTACACGTCGACGTTACGTCGGCGTTTGGTACATTCGTTCCTTCATTAAATTATTATTGTTTATTTATTTTATTTAGCGCACTTAATTTTATTGTCTTTAATTATTTATTATCATAATTAAAATAAAAGGATTAAGAGGTATGTTTAAGGGTAAGGGTGTTTCTTCTAGTAGGGGCGGCAACCAGGGCAATGGTACTTCTTCTAGTCATCTTATTCCTACACATGATGATTTTGTTGATACTCAACATTTTTCTACAATACCATTAGATTTAGACGAGGAGCTATTTTCTGGAACTCAAGAAGACTTTAATTTAGACGATGATCTAGATGATACACCCACTAATGTTGATGACAACACACCCATTAGTGCACCTTCAACTGAAATGCCTTCTATTCCCCCTAGTATGAGACGAGGTCCAGCAAAATGACCATTAAAATCAGATGCATGGACATTTTTTGATAGGGACGTAGAGAATCAAGTAGCTATATGTAAAATTTGTAAAAATGTTTTAAAATTTAAAAGTGGAAAAGGTCACGGTGGGACGGGGGGGTTTAATTAGACACGTAGTAAGTGTTCATCCAACTAGGTATGCCCAATACCAGGCTTCAAAATCGGGTGCGCAAACGCCCGCTCCATCGGGACAAGGTTCACATACTGATATTGTCCCGGACCAAGTACATGGTCAAATTAACCCTATGACGGGGGGAATTGTAGGTCCTAAATACAATAAACATAGAGGGTTTGCCTTTTTCATTTCCTTCATCTCCCGGTTTTATTCATTACATTAGAGATATATATAATCCTGCTTTTAACGGTTTTTCTAGATCAACTGTTAAGAGAGATGTATTTAAATTCGAGCATGAATATCAACAATATTTACGTTATTCATTATATCGTTTAATGGCAAAGTATCTATCACGTCTGATATAGGTCGTAGTACTAACGACCATGATTATTTAACTGTAACTTGTCATTGGATAGATTATAAATGGTCTATGCAAAAACGTATCTTAGCGTATAGATATATAGATGATAGGCACACTGATACTTTTATTGCAGATAATATTTATCAAGTGTGCCATTATTACGGAATAACCGATAAAATTATGACTATTACATTAGATAACGCTTCTTCTAACAATTACGCAATTACAATTTAAAAAAATAGTTTAACTCCATCTTTTTCAGATCATTTTCATATAAAATGCGCGTGCCATATATATAACTTAATTGTAAAGGATGGTCTATCACTTTTTGAAGACATTCTTAGTAAAATACAATTTGCTATAAACTTTATTTTTAAAAGTAATAAAGTACAACGAAGAAAATAATATAAAAAAACTTGTCACGATTGTGGACTATGTTATAGAAAAATTTCACAAGAAGTATCCACTAGGTGGAATTCTTTATACGAGCAACTACTTGTTGCTTATGACTATAGAAAACCTATAACTTTATTTTTTAACTCTCATAATCAAAATCCAGCTGATATGATTGTAAATAGTGATTGGGTAAAAAATTTCGAACTTATTGTATTTTTAGAGAAATTTTTTCAAGCAACAAAAGAATTTTCCGGTATATATTATCCTACTATTTCAACTATATTGTTTTATATAACTCTAATATTTTTATTACTTAGTGAATATATGGAAAAATCAGCTTATATGGCAGCTATTAAAAAAATGTTTATCAAAATAAAAAAATATTTTATTCCTATTCCCACTATTTATATTATTGGTTCTGTATTAAATCCGACTATAGAAATAGACGGTACTAAATCACTAATTGAAACTATTTACGATTGTATAGAAGTACTACCACCTCCAAGTCCCAAAAATCTAAATCACCCACCACCTATTGAACAAACTAAAGAAGAAGTGTTGTCTAGCGTAGAAGACCAATGCAAAAAAGTATATTGGTTTTATCAACAAGAAAATGCTAGTAACCTACCGGCTTTCATACCATCTTCTTCATCTTCAACACAACCTCACAAAAGACATGTTGTTTCTGCGGCTAGTATTGAAAGCCTCAGAAATAGAATGTGTTGCCGTACCTCTACTACTAACCAAATTAGCGAGTTGGATATTTTTGTTTTGCAGGGATTTGTACCGTACCAAGAAGTTATCAATGAAGATGGACATGAAGACTTGCTTTGAAATTGGAGGGGAATGAGAAGACCTTTCGACACTTTCATTGATGGCCCGAGATGTTTTGAACATTCAAGCGTTATCAATCTGCGTACGAAAGCAGCCTTTTTCGCCGGTAGATATCAAATAGGAGACCACAGACACTCATTAGCCGGAGACAGCTTGGAAATTACAGTATTATTCAGAGATTGGATACGAGCGGAGCAGAGAAGGTGCGGTCAACCGGAGATCAACGAAGAAGAAGACGAAAACTACAACGAAATCTTATCCGAAGGTGGTGGAAGCGACATGGATCAATTTGACCAACAAATACCAATTCCAACCGAAGAACCACAAGAAATTATCAAGCAATTATAACAGGTTTTTTTGAGAATGTAATTTTTTTAATTGCAATTTTATTATGTAATTTGCAACTTTTGGACAACACTACAAAGTTGCAATTTAGATTTTAGACAATTGTATTTGTATTACAAAAAAATCATATGTCTATTAAATAATATAAGAGGCACAAAAACAGCCTTGGGATATTTTTATTACACTATCTTGTCTTGTTTATTGAGTTTTTTTATACATATGTTATTAAAAAAAAAAAAAAAAAACTCGCCGGAACCCGCCCCAATCCCGACCCCGACCCCGCCCCGCCCCGCTCCGATTCCGACAGGATCGGGACGGGACTGGAGCAAGTCCCGCCAGACCCAACCACGCTAGAGCTCGCCAGAGCCCGCCAGACCCGACCCCGACCCCTTCGCCCGTCTCGCCCCGACCCCGACCCCGCTAGACCCGAGCCCGGCCCACTGGCCACCTCTAGAATGAACTAGTCTTTTATGATACCCTGTCAACATATGATATATGCTACATGAGTATCATAGAGGACTGAAGATTGTTTTATTTTTAAAGAATGAACTGGTCATTTACGATTCCATGTGAGCATATGATATATATATCATATGATCATCATATTGTAATGAATATGCCATCTATGATACTCTATCAGTATATGATATATACCAGGATGGTAACATAGAGGACTGAGTGCTTTTTTTTAAGGAATGATGCGCCAGTCATTTATGATACCCTCTCAGTATATGATATACCATATAGGTATCATAGAGGGTTGACTAGTCTTTTCTGAAGGAATAAATCAACCTTCTATGGTACCCTATAGTATATGATATATACCATGTGTATATCATAGAAGATTGAGTTGTGTTTTTTGTTGAAGGAATGAATTAGTCCCGTATGATACTATGTCAGTATATGATATATACCAAGTTGGTATTATTGAGAAGTGAATGTTTTCCTTGAAATAATGAACTGTCAGTCTTGTGTGATACCATGTGGGTATCATAGTATATTGCAACAATATACTTAAACTGCTATTGAAAAAGAAACAAGTAATAAAGAAATTAAAATTAAATATAGAATCAGAATTATGGTGAAAAAGAAAATAAAATATAGTATGAAAAAAATGAACAAAAAAGGAGAAAAAGAAAAGAAGATAAGAAGTAGAGAAATAAAAAAGAAAGAAGAAAGAAGAGACAATTAAATAGAAAGAAGAAACAAAGAATTAAAAAAAGAAAATGAATGGAGTTAGAATTAAATATGAAATTAGATTATGGTGAAAAAAGAAAATAAAGAATATTATGATTTGAAAGAAAAAAAAAAGAAAAAAAAAGAAAAAAAAAGAGAGAAAATAGGAGAAAAGAAGTAGAGAAATAAAAGAAAGGAAGAAAAGAGAGATAATTACCTACAAAAACTATAAAGGGTATTAATGGTAAATAGTTTTGGGGGTATGAAAAAAAAAGAGGCATGCAAGGATAAATATTTTGATTTTAGGGGGCATTAGTGTAATTTCCCCTAAATTATTTATTTGAGTTATATATTTGTGTAAGAAGCCCACCAAATTCATGTGAAGCCCATGGGTCCACAAATCCACCAAGTTGTAGAAATTAGAAAAAATGGAAAATATCCACTTTTAGACTGCGAGTAAAAAATGAAACAATATAATTTCTTAATTATTTTCATTAATGAAGATGTCTATATATACAATATACAATCTTTAAATATGGAAAATCATATTTCTACTATAATACTAATCTCCTAATTACACTTGTACAAGAATTCTACAAAATATGGTAAGTAACCTAAATATTCACAAATATACAATACGGTACAACATAGTTTCTATCACACCCCCGCAGTCATAGCGGGTGATTGTCGTACGCTGAGATTGTCCCTAAATCTTCAAACAGAATCAAGGGAAGACCTATGTCAACAATTTGGTACCTTGAAGGGACATGTAAGACACGTACTTGTCCACGAGCTACCTTTTCACGAACAAAGTGAATATCCATCTTGATATGTTTAGTGCGTTGATGTTAGACTGGATTCCCAGAGAGATAGACGGCACTAACATTATCACAGTAGACCAATGTAGCTTTCTGAATAGGAAAGTGAAGCTCTAATAAAAGATTACGCAACCAACATGACTCAGACACCACATTGGCTACGCCTCGATACTTGGCCTCCGCATTAAATAGCGATAAAATAGTCTGGCGTTTTGCCGACCAAGAGATCAATTTAATTAGATTGACAGAGAGTGGAATTTTACTTTGACTCTGACTTTTTTTTAAAAAAACATTGAGGGTATGAGTCATCTAGCGTAATTTGACACGTTCAATAATTGTATAAATTGAGGTAATCGAATTTCGTTTCACATATAATGGACGCCGATGAATCTTTGATGGAAGTCATGGTCTTTGATTTTCATCAAGTGCTCCAATTATTCCAAACTCTACGAAAACAAACTACTAATGCAAATTTGATGAAATCATGTTTGTGCCATTTAATGAAAAAGATTCACTTAAAACAAACATGAGCGGATCTAAATGTTAGTGACTTCTTATTTCGTTTCGATTACTGGAAAGAGCAAATAATAAAATACAACTTGATACTTCTGTTGGAAAGGAGAAGACATCTGTTAATTTCGTGAATTGCAGTCAAGCAAAGATTCAAGAATTATCGGTAAATGATGAAGAAGAAGAACTCGTTGAAAGTCTTCGGACAAGAATGAGAAAGTGTCGACAAAGCCTACGTTTAATGTCACCTATTAAGAAGCTATGTGAAAGCATCATAAACACTCTAAGCTTACATGATGGATTGATTTTTCACCGTCCAATGGTCATCGAGATAGCTGGATATTTAGAAGCTTTAAAAGTTTCTCCCACGTGACTAGCACATGGGAGAATATTGCTATTAATTTTCTGTTACACAAATAAGCAATTAGGATAGGACAAGTGTAAAGAATAGTTTTAGATTTTCCTTTATTAAGTGTATATATACATGTACAAGCAGTGATCATTAATACAGATAAAAATTCTCAAATTAATCTTATTCTTTTCGTACATGGTATCAGAGCAATAGCTCGATCCATGCTTCCTTCAAACATCATCTTCTTCATCAATTCCCCTTTGATCCAAAACGGCTGGAGCCATACCAGCTGAAGCCTCTAATACTGGAAATAGTGTAACTATTGATAGCAGTCACCCTTATCATCTTAATTCCAATTATTCACCTAGAATGACTCTTGTTCATTCTGTATTTGATGAAAGAGGATACCCAAACTGGATGAGATCCATTTTGTTGTCCCTATCAGCTAAGAAAAAATTTGGTTTCATTAATGGAGTTATTGCAATGATATGATAATCTCTTGGATACTAAATGCACTATCAAAAGACATTGCATGCAATGTAATTTATTCCAAAACAACAAAGAACTCTAGGACAACCTAGAATAAAGGTTTGGTAAGTATAATGGTGCTAAACTCTACCATTTGCAAAATGAACTATCAGGTTTAACACAAGGTAACATTGATATAGCTGGGTACTTTACCAAATTAAAGAGAATATGGAATAAATTGAATTCACCCAATTTAATCATATGTTGTTCATATGTGCGTGTTTGTAAAGGAAAAGGCTAAACTAGCCAAGTCCTTACAGGATCAAAGATTGATCCAATTCCTAATAGGGTTGAATGATATATATGGACATATAAGAGGAAACATCATCATGATGAATCCTTTGCCTAGTATAGATCTTGCGTGTTCTCTTCTGTTACAAAATGAGAATCAGAGGGAGGTGTATGCAAATGCACAATTCTCCACTGATACTAGGAAAATAGGGTAATTCACAAATTTTGACTGATTTTTCAGCCTTCAGGGCAACATGATAGGGTAGAAACGTTTAGAAATACAAAAATCAGCAAGTGAGAGAAGTAAGTCCGACTCAGAAATTCAACAACCATGTTTAAAAAATTGGCAAACCACAACAAAGGTTCAAAGGAAAGAAGAAGTATAATTCAAATATCACCTACAACTACTGCTTAAAGATAGAACACACACATGAGGATTGTTATAGACTGATTGATTTCCCTAAAAAAATTAGTTTACTAATCCTAGAAACTCTCAGTCTCATGCACAACCAAAGACAAATGCTACAGTAGCTCATGAAGAGATTGAAACTAATGAACTGGAAATCATAATTTCTTGCAGCAATACAATAAAGAGCAAATTTCAGAGATGATGAATATGTACACGCAATACAAAATGGGACAAGCAAGTAGTTCAGGAATCAATGCAAATGTTGTTGCTGGTACTATTCTAAACTGTTATGGATGCTATTTTGCTAGTTTAACATCAAGCACCTAGATCATTGATTCAGCTGCATCTGAACATATGTGTTACAATTCTAATTTTTTCATGTCTTTGAATCCACTCCATGTAACTTCGATCATTAGTTTACCTAACTCTTTCAAGGTTAATGTTACTCATACAGGGAGTATCTCTATCCTGTCAGGTTTTGTCCTAACAAAAGTATTTTTTGTTCCAAATTTTAAATATAACTTATTATTTGTACATAAATTATGTGTCAAACTTTTTTCCATGCTATCTGCCTGCCTAAGCTGGGTTGTTGATGTTATGCCATGATGTTTCATTACATTTGCTTACCTCTGTGCATTCCTGCTTTCACAAGGTTTAGTTTGAATTTTGAGATGCCTAAGGTCACAAGTAAATTGGAACAAATTGTTATATGTATCCTGTATGTTGCCCTTATATCTTAATGTTTGTGTTGTTTGAAAATACATGTCAATATACATCGTGACATGCAAGTGGTATATGAACGTAGACAGATTGTATATCATCTTGTATATCATTCATAGGTGACATGTTATGTGTGTTTGTTGGGCGTAGCCCATTTATGATAGCCTCCTCTATTTTCCTTCTTCATGACTGCACATTGGGCTTGGCCCACTGCTTGCTTTCTTCTTCTTTTCCTTATGTGATGTTGTTGGTTTGGGCTAGTCCAACTATTCTGAATTAAATGCAAGTTATTGTGGATTGTCTACTTGTTTGTTGCACAAATTAATTGAATGATGAGTCCAAGCTACTCTCTAACTTAGGCCTTTGTTTTCCCTTCTGTGTGTTCTCTGCTGCATTGCCACGAGATAGGCCCATCACTTCTTTTTAATCTCTTTCTCACGGAACCGGACAACGAATTTCTTCCTATTATACACGAATCCCCTTTTAGGGAACAACGTATAAGGCCGCGAGTCAGCTGTCTTTCATGATTAGCCGATTGGGCTGAGGCCCAATTATACCTATTTTGGTTGAGAAAATATGCAAGGGAAGCTAATATTTGCACAAAGGCACAACTATGGGTGAAAATAGCCCATTGGTAGGCTTCGGTAGGCCCACCAGCCTAAACTCTATCACATTTTCCATTTCTATAATATATGTGTATATATTGTATTTGTTGTAAATAAATTACTTTGATATAAATATTGAAACTTTACTTATGGGTTGAATCTAGGATAGACAAATCATACGTAGATCACTTAGTTAGATCGCCAAACGGATTTCAAAATTTTGTTTCAAATCTAGAAATGGAAATAAAAGGACTGTTTAGACATTTAAAAACTGAAAATGAGAAAATAGATTTTCGACTAAGTGTCAAACAGATTTTAAATGTTAAAAACATGACTTGGGCTTTGAGTTGTTAAACTGGAATGGGCTGATAAAACAGGAATCCAGAATTGGGCCCGAGTGATTTGAAATGTGATAATTGGGCTGTTGTGATTTAGATTTAGAAATGGACTGAAAATTAACACTTTGTTATAACACGGACTGAGCCCAATTAGTTAATTGATTTTGACATTAAAACTATCTTGGATTTGAGTTTTGTCTAAAGTGTTTTAAAAAGCAGAATGTGATGTTGACTATGGGAATATGACATGAAAAGGAAGCAAAGAAAACCATTTTTACTATCTTTTTCCATAACCGAATTTATCTCTTTTAAACGAATAATACCACTTTCAAAACTTGGAAAGGATTTTAAAGTGCAAGTGTGAAATTAGCCAATATAGTTAGACTAAATGTAGAGTTTTACTCAAATTCACATTTGAGTGTTCTTAGTCCGAAAATGGAAATTGACTAAACTACCCCGTGCATACTATTTCTTGACGGAAGTTTTAACTCTTTGTTTCAAAAAATAAAACCTTGAGTTTGAGTAAATGAAATGACAAGTTATTTTGCGGATTTTAAACACTAAGGTAATTTAAATCATTTTGAAGCATCCTATAAAGCCCGTAGGTCAACAGTATTCTACGGATCTTTAATACCGGGGTGCTAACACCTTCTCCGGGGAGATTACCAGAACTCTTACCTTGACTCTGGTTTAGATAGGATTTTTAATGAATTTGAATAAATCCTTTCACATTGGTTTTCCTAATTTACCTATAAATTAGGTGGCGACTCTAAGACAATTATCCAAACTTAGAGCACCATCCAATACAATCTAGGTTCTAACCATAAGGGTTCCAATACAACTTAGGCTCTACTGGGGATAAACCTAGGTTCTAACCATAAGGGTTCCAATACAACATGTTTTGTAAAAATGATATAAATTGCCTAAGTGTTTAAATTCCGCAATTATAACGGTCATTCATATATTCAGCTTCCCCAAATGGCATGCACACACACTTGCATCTGTGCACATAGGTATGTGGATTTTGCAGTCACCCTCCAGTATAAAACCAAAAACCTTTCTTTGGAACACGTTGAAGACGGAGTTGGTACACAGTCGTCCAATAGTCGAAAACGGTTCACCCTGGGTTGTCCGCTTTGGTCCCTAAGTCATTTGTTAAACCACTCTAGTACAACTAGGATAGAGCGAAGCCAAATCCCTTGAACTAGCTAATACTGACTTAGACAGGTTCGGGTATCTTAGACCTACCTAGACCTGACAGGCTGACTCCCTCGTGTCCTAACAGTCTCTGACCCGACGGCGCTGCGTCCAACTACTTGCTATGTGAAAGCATTTAATGCGCCTTATGTGATGAACCATTGCTCCTTGGGGGGGGGGGGGGACTAACCGTAGTCTTTTTTGTAGATGCCTCTAAACTGAAATTTTTCATGGTTATCGAAGCACCCGAGATGCTGAAAATTTGGTGGTCATGGCTAAGTACCCTAAAACAAAAAGAAGTAATGAACTGTCTAGGATACCTAACCTCTCTTATGTTCATGAAAGGCAATACCGACCTCCTAGAAGTCTTTACCGGGTATTGGGATAATGAGAGAATATTCTTTAGGTTCGAAGACTTTGAAAATGCGTGGTCGTAAGGATGACGACCTGCCATGGCTTCGAGGAGAAGTCATCTTTCGGGTAATTTAGGCGTTCCCTTTTCTAGCTTTCAATTAAAGATATCCCCCTCCCATTTTTAATAAACGAAACCACGTCCGACTTGATGTCCCAATGAGGGATACGTGGGAAGCCCATTTTGGGCCTAGTCAGGGTAAGATTGAGATTCGGGTAGAAGAAATTAGGATATAATTTCAATGTAACCTGAACTACGGAAGGGCCTAATTTTCTGAGGATGGATACATAGGCAGTCTATATAAGACTCGACCTTTATATTATATTATATTATATTATAATCCCTCTATTTATAGGATAGTTTCTGGTTCAATGATGGCGTGGTGGCAAATCAACCACAACCCTTCAAACTGAAACCCTAAAAACCAAAATTGGCCAAAATAATCAAAATACCCCCGGAATGGAATAATCAATCAAGAGTTTGGATCGAATACATGAGTCTATGTGCTTCGTATACAACTTTTGTGCAATATCTTATATTTATGATTTTTGACTGACGTACTAACGTCGCTTGCTTTTAAGTTGTTTTTCTTCTTATAGAAAAGGTCGATCTGTTGCGATACACTGGCATACTTCACCAGATCTAAAGTCATGGCAACATCCCTAAACTAAGAAAATCAAGCAAACATGACTGGTACTCCCAAGGATGTTTGTAACAAGAATACTGATTAAGGACATTGTGCCTTAAGACCTCCAGAATGCCTCACACTCCGAGAATATGATCACTCTGTTGTTCAAAGAAGTCGCCGACCTCCAGGAACATGTCGTGAGAAATGAAGTTATCAATGTTGTCAGAGAAACAACTGTTGTTGAGGTGAGAAGACCTCCACCACCTTTTCCATCTCTGAATTCACCCATACCCGAACATTTCCCAAACACCCATGATGGTACTTCGTACCAAACACCACCTCAGGTAAACGCCACCCATATAGTTGGGACTTCTCATTCAGTGCATGTTTTTCAGGCACCACATGCTTATGTTAATCCTAGCATCTACCAAAATTCCACTACCCATAATACTCCTAGAGTTATGGACATTCCTAAAAGTTGCCCCGCACACCCCAATGTATCTTTTAATGCTCCAATCACTCCCATTGACTCCTCGCTAGAATCGGACCACTACGAGGAGATGGAAAAGGCCTAGAGGGCCGAGCAGGACCGAAAGTACAAAGAGATAGAATAGAAAATGATGGATTTGTTCGAAAAGGCTAACAATGGCTCCCGCAAAGCGATGGGACTGAGATACAATGACCTATGCATGCACCCAGATTTGGATTAACCAGAGGGCGTCAAGGTGCCCAAACTTGAACTCTTTAATGACATGGGAAACCTCAAAGCCCATCTAAGAGATTACTATGACCAACTGGTTGGCTCCAAAGGAAATGAGGCACCGATAATGAGGGTTTTCAGCCGAAGTCTCATATGCGAATCATCTGAATGGTTCACAACGCAAAACATTAGCCGCTGGAACTCATTGGAAGAAATGGCGAAAGCCTTCATGGATAGATTATGCTTCAACGTGGAAAATATTCTTGATGGCTACTCTTTGGAAAAGATTAGGTAAAAATCAACAGAAACCTACCGCGAATATGCAAAAAGGTGGAGGGCCGAAGTCGCCTGAGTTCAACCTCCAATGAGTGAGGAAGAACTAGTTTCAGCATTCATACGATCGCAAGAGTCAAATTGTTATGACCGAATATTGGCTACGGTCGGGAGGTCGTTCGCTGATTTAGTCAGAATGGGAGAGGCGATTAAAGATGGCCTCAAAATGGGGAAAAAATTTAGCACTGTTAACAAAGTTGGCACATCGAGCTCCACTGGAGCTGCAAAGAAGAAGAAAGAGGACGTGGCAAATGTCTATCACACCCCTAGTCCAAGGAGTCACAGAAAAGAAGGATCACAATCATCCTTTGACATATTCCAATCTCCTCCTCCGAGCAATTACATACCATTATCCTACAGTCATGTGTCAGTATACTACGCACAACCCAACTTTCAAGCTCCACAGCCAAATTACAAAACACTTATACCCACTTACCAAGCTCCATCTCCAAATTATCATAATCCCGCGCCCACATATCAAGCGCCTCAAAACTAGCAAAATCACCATAATCAACCGCCTTCAGCTACATACAATTTGCCACATTCGAGTTTTAAGAAAAGGCCTCCTCGGATATTCACTCTGCTTCTAGAAATGCGAATAGTATGTTCGCCAAGTTAAACGTCGTCAATCTTATCAAAATAGTATCACCGAAGCCTGCCAACCCAGGGAGTCACTTTTACAAACCCGACCAAACTTGTGCTTACCATTTCGAGGGGAATGGGTATTCAACGGAAGACTACATCAATCTAAATCACATGTTGCAAGATTTGATTGACAAATGAGAGATTATTTTGGAGGTCGCAGCGCCGAATGTGAATACAAACCTTCTTCCAAATCACGGTACCAATCATATACATATGATTGAAAGGGAAGAAGATTGGGTTATATGCCAAACGCTAGCTCCTGAGAATATTGAAAGTCTAGAGCACACGGTTGCCTTTCTCACGATGCAAGAGCGTCCCAATTCAACTCAAGAAGGCCCATCATCGATGGGGAGGGCAAGGATTTTTTACGCAGGATGCAGCCAAAAGATTACTTCATTGTAGAACACCTACAGAAAACACCGAGCTAGAATTTTAGTGATGTTACTGCTTTTGAGCTTTACACAATATCGTCAAGCTCTAATGAAGGCTCTAGATGAAGTCCATGTCCCGACAGAGACAAGTAGTGAAACATTGGCCGACATAGTGGGCAACATCAACAGGGCACATCAAATTTCATTCACCACTGATGAATTGATGAAAGAAGGAACAACTCAAAACAAGGCTCTCTACATCACTATCAAGTGTATGGATAAGGTTATTTCTCGAATACTTGTCGATAATGGGGCTGGACTCAATATATGCCTCGTATTAACACTGAAGCAGTTGGGCTATGACATTAGAAAGATACGCCAGAGTCATACCAACGTGAGAGCTTTTATCGGGGCACAACGTGACCCCGCAGGTGAAGTGGACCTCAACATACAAATGGGGCTCACTGAATTCACCACAGAATTCCAAGTTATGGACATCAGTGTCAATATAATCTCCAACTAGGAAAACTATGGATACATATGGCTGGAGTTGTGTCATCATCTCTCCACCAATCAATAAAGTTCATCTGGGAAGACCACGAGGTTGTAATCCTTGGGGCGGATAGTATTTACAACTATCCCAATAACTTTGTGCTTGTAATAGAGGAACACCCGACAAATACGGACTTCCACGTAGTAGAACTTGTGGGATCTGCTCACCGAGGGGACGATGAAGAAATCTTGATGCCACCGGCCTACAATATGGTCACCACAACTATGCTCAGAACGGGTTTGATCCCGATAAAGGTCTAGGATGAGAGCTCTAAGGAATTTGAGAATCGATGTCCATTCTGGGTAACAAGTATCGATTCGGATTGGGATACATACCAAGTTTTGCAGAAGCCTCTAATGTTTAACAGAAAAATAGAGGTCCTCCACAGATGAGAAAGCCTTTTCAGGATTTGTACTAGTTATTTCTGGTCCGTATGCCCATGCACAACGGCGAGAACCCAGAAGAGGGTTTAGGGATGCTATTCCAGGAGGAATAATGCGCCACTATACTAGAGGAATGCTTCGCAACACCCACAATCCGCGACGCTGACCCAGACGAGCAGTTGACCAACTTGATAGAGATTTTTAAAAAAAAAAAATCAAAATTGGTGAAAATCGGTTTGAGGCCCGAGAATTCACCATTTATGTCTCTACTTTCTCACGTGTTGTTCAAAAAATAGAAATGACTCGATGTTGATCCGAGTTAGGACCACAATTTGTATTTTTTATCAAATCAATGAAAAGCCTTAGTTTACGCAAAAATAACTTCTTTATTTATTTATTTATTTATTTGTATATAACATATTTTTACACTCTAACGATGTTTTGCCTTGTTTTTCAGTAATAACATTAAAACAACTCATAATGTCATGACATGTCGCGAGTCGAGTGATACAGACAACAAAGAGTGAGGAATATGATGAAGAGGCAGCGTTACCAGAAGACCTTGTGGATGAGGAATATTAATATGAGAATAGGCAGATGCCTAATTTGGATGAGATAGGAATGATTAACCTCGAAGACGATGAAACGGTTAAGGAGACCAAGATAAGTGCACATTTGGACGCACCCAGAAAAAGAAGAATTAATAAATCTATTAAGAGAGTGCGTCGACGTATTCACATGGTCATACGCAGATATGCCTAGGTTGAGCATAGACATCATAGCTCACAAGCTACCTATCAACGAGGGATTCATCCCGGTTAAACAAAAATTTTGACAGTTCAAATCTGATCTCAACATAAGAATCAAGGATGAAGTCGAGAAACAGATAAAGTCAAGGGTCGTGGAAGTAACTCCATACCCCACGTGGTTGGCCAACATCATTCCGGTACCAAAGAAGGACAAAAACAATAGTCCCTAGGATAAATTCCTACTTCTAAATATTCACATACTCATCGATAATTATGCCAAGCATGAATTACAGTCATTTGTGGATTGCTTTGCCGGTTATCATCAGATTCTGATGAGCGAAGAAGACATTCAAAATGTGACATTCATTACTCCGTAGGGTATACCACTATCGTGTATTGTTGTTCGACCTCAAGAACACCAGCTTCACTTACATAAGGGCGATGACCGCCATCTTCCATGAGATGATGCAAAAAAGAAATCAAAGTCTACGTGGATGACATCATAATAAAGTCGCGAGAAGGCTTCGACCACATCATACATTTGCGAAAGTTCTTCGACAGGCTCCGCAAGTTCAATCTAAAACTAAATCCAACCAAGTGCGCATTTGGAGTGCCTGCCGGAAAATTATTTGGAATTTATAGTCAGCCGTATGGGCATAGATCTATATCCCACAAAAATCAAAGCCATTTAAGAGCTTCCATCGCCAGAAACTAAGAAGGATGTCATGAATTTCTTGGGAGCGCAATCTACAACAATTGTGGAGCCCGTCCTTAAGGTACTGAAAAAGGATGCACCCACCAAATGGATTGATGAGTGCCAAAAAGCCTTAAACATCATCAAAAGATACATTTCCAATAAGCTAGTTTTGGTTTCGCCCAGACTAGGGAGCCTATTGTTGTTGTATTTATCAGTGTCAGATAACACATTTGGATACATGTTGGCGCAACACGATGAAACATGAAAGAAAGAATGAGCATTCTACTACCTCAGTAAGAAGTTCACCGCATGTGAGTCAAGATACACTCTGGTGGAAAATACACGATGTGCTCTAACATGGATAGCGCAAAAGCTGAGACATTACATGTCAGTGTACACTACTCACATGATATTCAAGATGGATCCTTTAAAGTATATTGTTTGCCAGCCCATGCTTATAGGGAAACTGGCTAAGTGGCAAATACTCATAAGTGAGTTCAATATCAAATATGTGATCCAGAAAGTCGTCAAGGGACAAGCATTGGTTGATTTGCTAGCAAAAAGTTCGGTCAATAAAGAGTTCACACCATTAAGGACTTATTTTCCAAACGAGAAAGTAATGGCAATCGAAGAAGAAACGGTCGAAGCTTACTCAATAGGGAGAATGTTTTTTGACGGTGCAGTCAACTACAAAGGTTTAGGAATTGGAGCAATTTTGGTTTCAGAAACGGGTCAACATTATCCGATGGCAGCCAAGCTCAATTTTTAGTGTGCAAATAACATGGTAGAGTACGAAGCCTGCATTTTAGGTTTTCACATGGCCATCGACATGGATATACAAGAACTCCTGGTAATAAGAGACTCAAATCTACTGATTCACTAGGTCCGAGGAGAATGGGCCACCAAGAACGAGAAGATCCTATCATATGTCAACCTCACATAGAGATTGTGCAACAGATTCAGAAAGATCGAACTCGGGCATACGCTGAGGGATCATAATGAGTTCGATGATGCTCTTACAACCATATCATACATGATACAGCACTCTGAAAGCAATCACATTGATCTATGAGAGATCAGCATTAGGGAATAACATACCCACTGTTCCTATGTGGAGGCAGAACTCGATGATAAACCCTGGTATGTCGACACAAGCACATATCTGGAAAATGGAGAGTACCCTGAGAACACAACAGTTAATCAAAAGAAGACCATTAGAAAAATAGCTAATGGTTTCTTCCTAAACAAGGGAGTACACTACAGGAGGACGCCTGATCTAGGGCTACTCAGATGCATCGATGTCTTAAAGACCACAAATCTGTTAGAAGAGGTACACGACATCACTTGCAGACCTCATACGAATGGGCTCATCTTGGCCAAAAAGATTTTGAGGGGAGACTATAATTAGATGATAATGGAAACTGACTGTAGCCAATTCATGCAAAGATGCCATCAATTCCAAATTCACGGTGATCTAATCAAAGTCCCATCAAATGAGCTTAATGTCATTAGCTCACCCTTGCCATTTGTAGCTTGGGGCATGAACGTCATTGGGCTCATAGAGCCATCAGCATCCAACAGATTAAGTATGCCCGTAAATGACGGGCAGAAGTGTGTACTTTGTACTCAAGTTTCTGTTTTGCACATTGCTAACTCATGACCTAAACCAGAAAAGAGAGACAAAAGAAATTTCTAAAGTCTTCTAAATTGCCTAAATGCTCTGACTAATAACTGAGAGACACGACTAGTGCCGTTAGTTTTTATTGACTATTGATCGCACTTGTTTACACCTTACAATGTATGCATAATACGTGTTTGAAAATATACAACTTGTCACTTAACCATGGCATGATACTCCCTCCATGTTTACTTGTGCATATTTAATGACACATCACTTAAAAAGCAACAATGAAAATGATAATTTTACTATATCACCCTTGATTACTAATAAGTCATCTAAATGTTGGGAAATGAATAATACCCCCTCTGTTCACTTCTTGTTTACTATACTAAAAATAGATTTCATTTTTACTTGTCACTTACAACTTTTTATCCAGTTTTACCCATAGTTAGATAGGGGGTTGTGGAGGACACGAATTAGGGTAGAATGGTAGTAGGTAGTCGAGTGTAGTATTACTTACGCGTACAGACTAGTAGTGTAGTGCGATTATTGTGGGTCCGTTTAGCTTACCATAATAGTAGGCGCAATATTGTTGTATAATAGCGTGCGATTTCTGCTGCTGGGTGTTCTTTAGTGTACTGTGTTTAGCTTATGTATCTATGTTAGTTCCTTTCCTTTTCAAAATGCGATGGCATGGCCCATTTGCTTTTGATACCAGCATTTTCATATTGCCTTAGATTTTATGCTTGGGTCTGACCGTTTTTCTTGATCTACCTGTGCTTAGGTTTTGTCTTGAGCCGAAAGTCTCTCGAAAACAGCCGCTCTATCTCTCAATGTAGAGGTATGGTCTGCGTACACCCTACCCTCCCCAGACCCACATTGTGGGATTTTCACTGGGTGTTGTTGTTGTTGTACCATAGTATTAATTACTCATATCAAATCACTTTTCAAGTTCATAAAAACTATGCACAAATTAATATATATATATATATATATATATATGTTATGAAAAAACCTTGCAGAAATGCAAGAATCTTGTTGATATTATGATATCTTATTTTTATCATGAATCTTGAGTTACTGTTATAATCTCCGCCATGAATATCTGAAATTACTGTTTAAAGCTTCAAATATAGCATGCCTAAACATGGTCAGCTTCTTGATTTAGTATATGGTTATCTGACAAGCTCCGTTATGAACTCTATGGATTAACCTGTAAATTCCTACGTCAACGGTGGTTGATAGATTAGGCCTGTTGATGTCCGCTGAAGGACTGTTGTGGCCGCCTTTGGGTGTGGTTAAAGATGAGTTACATAGCAGGGGTAAAGCTTAGAAGAAGAGATGAACGATCAAGAAGAAGAAGCAAATAGGTATACTATAAGAGAAGTTCAAATAGTAACTAAAATACAAATGGCAGGGATGATGAATAGTAACCTAGGACTAGTGACTGGACAGAGTTCAAATATGGTGTGTAGTCCTACTAAGTACTCCCTTCCTGATGTACTCTGTTCAAATAAGTTACTATTTTTCAAAGTCTATCTCCTGTAGTAATTTTTTTTTTTTGTCCAGTCACTAGTCCTAGGTTACTATTCATCATCCCTGCCATTTGTATTTTAGTTACTATTTGAACTTCTCTTATAGTATACCTATTTGCTTCTTCTTCTTGATCGTTCATCTCTTCTTCTAAGCTTTACCCCCGCTATGTAACTCATCTTTAACCACACCCAAAGGCGGCCACAACGATCCAAACGGACATCAACATGCCTAATCTATCAACCACCGTTGACGTAGGAATTTACAGGTTAATCCATAGAGTTCATAACGGAGCTTGTCAGATAACCATATACTAAATCAAGAAGTGACCATGTTTAGGCATGCTATATTAAAGCTTTAAAGTAATTTCGTATATTCATGGCGGAGATTATAACAGTAACTCAAGATTCATGATAAAAATAAGATATCATAATATCAACAAGATTCTTGCATTTCTGCAAGGTTTTTTCATAACATAAAATATAAAAACATACATGGTAGGAGATAAACTACTGAAGAGTAAGCTTACATGTCTAGAGGACTGGGGAGGTTTCCCGTTCGGGATTCCCGAAAGTCGCTACCACTACCGGGGGAGCTTAATCCTCTTCCAAGCTATCTTACAAGGGGAGTTTTTACAATGAGGGATTTATTCAAATGAAAACATATGGAGAGTGGAGAGATTTTTTGGTGGAGAGATTTCTCGCTTATACCTCTAACCTCTTCTGTCTGTAAGAGAGTGCGGAGTCTTGTATTTATAATGTCTTGCGGACTTCAAAATGAAAAAGAATCTTCAAAAGTGTCTGCCGGGTGCGCTGTGGGCCCCATCGTCGCTTTTGCTTTTTGAAAAGTTTTCTTTTTATTTTGTTGTCTTGTGCTGCTGGCATCTTCTTTCCGTAAAGTATCTGCTTTCGGCTACTTTCCGCAAAGTAAAGATAATGGTGTCTTGTCCGTTGTCTTTTTGCGGCGGCTTTTCTGCTGCTGCTTTTGGCGTTGTCGGCCATGATTCTTGTGTCTCTGTCTGAGTAATTTGTCTATGCAGTTTTTAGGTGTCCAAGTTATGTATGGAGATGGAATCAAAACTCATGCCTGAGTCATAGGCATCATTAGGATCCTGTGCGTCTTGGACATTTTCTGGGTCTGTATCCGAAACATGGGAGTCATCGGAGATATGATCTTCTAGGACTGAAAACTGATTACGTCTGTTATACCTTATTGGGACTGTAAATTCTTCCGTTAGTTCCAATGAAGTAACATGCATATCTTTTTCTGGGGTTTCAGTCAGAGAGTCTTTTGTCTGGGGTGTTAGAAAAATTTGTTCAAGAGTTTCTTTAACAATTTTTTCTATGTTCTTTTGCTGCTTTTTTGTGTTATTGCTCCTTGCTCGGGAATTTGATCTCGTGAGCGTTCTGGGGAGCCTACGTCTAGTCTTAGAGGAAGATGCTTCCTCTTGTTCATTTTTTGGCAAAATGACAGCCGTCAACGGATTTGATGAGTCTTTACCGGCAACCGTTTGCACCGGACTAGTTGTATCTATACCTGATACAATAGGTTTTGTTACATTCAGGGGGGAATGTACACCCGTCTCATCCATTTTTGGGAGAGTTGGAGAACTCGGGGTCTGTGTTTGTCTCTGTGGTGTAATTTGGGTTTGTCTCAGAAGCATTTCCAATTTTGTGATCTTTTCGAGGAGATAAGTATTTTGTGTAGAAAGTTCCTCTTTAGTCTGGTTTATTCTTTTGAACGCTTCTGTCATGGTGCTACAATGATCACAGAATATAATTTTATCGGTGTCTTTCTGGATATTGTATTGAGGAGCCTTATGAGTCTGGCTGAATTTTAGAGCTGGAGAAATATAGTAGTTGGGCCCAAGTGTTCCTCGAGCATAGTCTAGAGCTTCCGTAAAGTCATTAAAACCTTTAAACAATGGGGTTTTAAAATCTTTTATGGATTCAACTACTTCAATCCAAGTCTGGAAAATTCCGTTAGTCTTACCATGGACCACCACATAAAATTTAAATTTCTTGTCTAAATTTTTCTCGTGTAAATAAAAACAAGTACTATTTAAAGTTGCCACAAAATGGCTATTGTCTTTCTTACTGTGCGCTATCCACAAGTTGTCGACGAGGCAGCGCTGCTGTCTGTCTAACACGTATTCTGGCAAAATCTTGAAAGTAATGTTAGAGGGAGGAAAAGCAACTAAATTATTTTTTCCAAAATAAATTCTTTCTAAAGCAGGTGTCTCAAATTGTGCCATGGGCTTGAATTTCAAGTTCCCCAACAGGCTTTGTCGTATGTATCATTGTCTCGTGGGTTTATTTGGGCCTTTCCTTTGTCTGTTTTTGTCCGAGGGTTTGGTGGGCCTTTCCCTTTGTCTATTTTCTCGAGATGTACTCATCTTTGCTAAGAATACGAGAAAATATTAGTTAGCGTTGAATAATCTTCGATTGTCTTTACTTGTACTTTCTATTTTGAGCCTACTAAGTTGGTCCGCTAGATTATTGTCTTTTCCTTTGATATGTTCAAATACTAGGTTATATATAGAAATAGTATCTAGGAAGTTTAACCGGCGTCTTCATCGCTATTTTTATCGTTGATTTTCCGGTGAAACTTTACTATTGCCTCATACCTGTCCTTACTAAGGTTTCTTGTTTGTTTAATATATGGAGTCTAAAAGAATTTAGCCCGTATATTATCGCTAAAATTCTCGCGTCTATACTACTCATATTTCCTTTTTCTCTCGTATTTGCCACTTTGATAAGCGCAAATTCGTTACGTAGTCTTTTTGCTTAAAGTATTTATTAGTTCTTACTTTTAATATCATCGCGCCCATCCTTCGAAAGCGCCATCGTTTCTATGATTAGATAGTCATTTTCTAAGGGCATACTTAAGTCCGGAATATTTTTTATTCTCTCGTTAAAGTAGTTTAACTATTTTAACGTCTTCGTGTTAAAAATTTTCTCGTCCTTTTGAACCGGTCTTTGAATATAATGGTCCGACTATTTTACCTAAGTCTTTTATGAAATTTCGGCGTAGTTTAATATGCCTAAAAATTTCGGAGGTCTTTAGTGTTTTCTAACTTGTCCGGCATGTCTAAAGCCTTTTTAGCTATATGAGGTTGGAGTTTAATTTTTCCGTCCCCAATGGTTCCTCCTAGGAAGTCTATGTACTTGTTTACACGAACCATTTTCTTTTTACTAATTATTAGTCCATTGCTAACAAAAAGTTTAAAGATGATCTGAAGGTGTCCTAAATGATCTGCCATATTCTTACTAAATACTAGTATATCATCTATGTATACTATAGTAAAATTTTTGTATTCTCCAAAAATATCATCCATTTTCTTCTGGAATATTGGTGGAGTGTCTTTAGGCCAAATGGCATTACTAGCCACTCAAAATGTCCTTCTGGACAAGTGAATGTTGTCCATTCTATACTGGCTGGGTGCATTTTCACCTGCCAATAGCCCGACTTACAATCAAACTTACTAAATATAGTCTTTCCCTGAATTCTATTTATTAATTCTGTTTTATCAGGTAACTTATACCCGTTACTACGAGTATTGTCATTTAGTCTCTTATAATTTATTACCATTCTCGCCTTTCCACGGATTTGTTCTGAATGGTTACGAACTATAAAGGCTGCTGACCTGTGTTTTGACGTTGACCGTCGTATGATCTCTAGGTCTAAGAGTTCTTTTATAGTTGATTTGAAGTCTTCTAAGTCTTGATTGGTAGATTCTATAGAGGCTGTCTTAATTATGTATTCTGGATTAATAATATCTAATTCGCAAAGGATTTTATTATTATTCCAGTGTCTTAGAGGTTTTTCGCCTATGATTTCTAGTTCATCTAGAATCTTTACTACGTTCTCTAAGTCTGTTTTATCTTTGATAATTCCTATTTTGTCTAATCCTTTCTGGAAGTTATACAAGTCTGTGGCTAAGTCTATTAGATTATAATCCTTTTCTGAGTAATAATCTTCTGTCTCTAATGAGTCATCCAAATTCTGTATTTCAAGATGGGTGTTTTTTGGACAACAATATTTGTTATTGCTGCTGCAATCTTTACAGCAACTGTCTTGTTTATTAAGTTGACTAATCTGGTTTATCTGAATTATCTTTGTTTCTAACTTCTGTGTCTGAACAGGCTAGTATGTACTGTCCTTTTGGAATATTATTCCATCACGGGTTATAGTGCAACTGCCGTTGTTTTTTAGCAAGAAGTCTAGTCCTAAAACGAAATCTGTATTTATATTTAAGTCTCTAACTAAGATCTTATTTATTTTATAACTAGGGTTATAAAACTTATCACAAGTATTAATAAAACTTATGCTTGCTTCTGGTAGATAGTACTTATAGAAATTATGAGTTCCATCCATTTGCATGGCTGAGGATGGCTTATCTAAAGTCTGAACTAATTTATCAGGAACTATTTTCTTGTTCAGGATACTACTAGTACATCCTGTGTCTAAAAGTGCTAGGGTAGTTATTTCATAGTCTTTTATTTTAATCTTTGTTAAAAGTCTTAAGGAGCTGAATTTCTTATCTTCATTGCATACTAGAGAGTTATGCTCGAAGTTTAAGAAATCTGATCTATTCATTAGTTCTGAGGGAACTTCAGCTTCTTTGTTTAGTTCTTCGTCTGAAGAGTCTTCTAGTTCTATCTGTTTCCCCTTTTCTAATTTAGACAGTCTTGTTTCTAAAGTGTTTACTCTAGTTTCTAGAGTCATTACTCTTATTGTAATATTTGGGTCTATTATATCTTGTTCTATTATTCTTTCTAGTACTTCTTTCTGTCCTATAGTAATATTTAGTTCTTTTTGGATGCACGTTATACATCCTTCCATATAACGTTATACATCCTTCCATATAACAGTTTATACCCTAAGTATATACGCCTTAGTAACAGCAAAGAAGACCTTTCACAGTTATCTGACCTTATTGATCAGATATCAGACTTAGAATATCAATTAGTAAAAAGCCTAAAAAGAAAAAGACTATTTAGAACCCATCATAGGTTCAGACCATATGAGACAAATACCTTTCGTTCATAAGATTAACTTTATAAACTGGAATATTAGAAGAGAACAAAAGCGAAAAGGTAGATTACACATAGCAAAAAGAGAAGTAATAGGCTTATACAAAGAACTTTCCGCACAAGCTCTAAGCATAGAAAGACTTTTAGAACACTTTAACAAAAACGTTAAACCAATCCTGGTAGAACTAGAACTTAATAGATTCATAGCTAGCTTAGAAGAAAATATTTTCCTAGCGACTATCGATAATAGTCTATTAGAAGACATTAGGTGGCAGATTCAAGGAATCCAGAGCGACATAACGTACGCTGACGACTGGATAGCTTACCAAAAAAGTAAGCTTAAAAGACACCTAGAATATTTTCCGTTAGGTTAAAAATAGCGAATCTAAGACACCTAGAATATCGCCATGAATATCTGAAATTACTGTTTAAAGCTTCAAATATAGCATGCCTAAACATGGTCAGCTTCTTGATTTAGTATATGGTTATCTGACAAGCTCCGTTATGAACTCTATGGATATAGAGGAGCATAGTTATAGTCTGTAAACCTTATGGAGGTTTCTCCACGGTGATTTGTATATTCTAAATGAGAAGCTGGCTGTAATATTTTATTCTTAATATTAAAATTGTCTAGTTTCCATTCTAAGCCTGCGTACTCTTCTGGTTGTATCTTGGTTGGCTTAATTAAGTTAATTCCTTTATTACTCATTAGTTCTACTACGTCGTTAATTTTGATTTTAAATTTTGTATTACTATTTTTTGTCATCTTACCTAAAAAACCTAAACATATTAATAAGTTATTTCCGCTATGCATTTCTTCATAGCCTTTGGTCTGGATTCCTATTTTAATATGCTTACCGAATTCTGCTAAGTTGATTAGAAAGTCTGGGCTTATATAGAAGATTCCACCATTATCGGTCATGTCGATTTCTGTCATTCCGATGATAGATTTCTTCATATCTGTCCATCTGTCGTCATATATAATTATGAGGACTTTGCTTCCTAAGTTTTTTCTAGTTAGGCCTTTAATTCCTACTACCATTAATCCCATATGCATGAGAGTTCTGGTATTTCTTTTTATTTGTCTGAAGGAGTCTTCATTAACTAGGTTTATATTAACTGTCTGAGTACCTAATAGTTGACAAGTAAAAGTGAACGGAAGAAATACTTAATAATAAGCTGGATAATATAGGTATAAAATAATAAATAATCTCTTAATTTTTTAAATTGGACAAATAAAAATGAATATTTATTTTTAATACATTGAACAAGTAAAAATTGATGAAGGGAATATGGAGTAATATACGGAAAATTACACTTAACTTAAAGAATTGAAAAATTATATATATAAAAAGTACTTTTGAAGGATTACAAATATATGAACAGTTTTCTCATACTTACAAGAGAAATAAAAAATTGAAAAAGTATATATATTAATTATCAAAAATTTCAAGAATTTAGTGATGACCAAGATAAAAGAAAGAACAATATAGACTAGAGAATTCATCTTTGAAAGAAAAAAGGAGGACTTAGGCATGCCCGTAAATGATGGGGCAGAAGTTTATGCTGCTACTTTTTTACTCAGGATTCTGTTTTACACATTACAAAATCATGAATGAACTAAGAGAAAAGAAAAAAAAAAAAAGAAATTTCTACTAGTAATGATGTCTTCTAAATGTTTGAATGTTTCTCAGACTAATTGTTGAGAGACACGACTAGTCAGTATGTGGACTGGTTCTTATCGACTATTGGTCCCACTGTTGTCACTTCCACTTAAATGAAATGCAATTTTCTCATTTCAAAATGTCACACACTCTCAGTGTACTAGTTTATACAAGCCCGTTCAGTGGGTCACGTCGGCCCGATTCCTACTCAGCCCATCCCGATTCCCCTTCAAAAAAAATTATCGGTGTCGAGTTCGAACTCGGGACGGGGCTTGGAATCGTCCCCCCGATCCATCTCGACCCCGTCCCGATCCCGACCAGCCCCCCTCCCCCTTTGCAAAAATAATCGTTGCAATAACGGTCAAATTTTGATTTTGGCCGTTGTGCAACGGCTATAACGGTCATTTTGCCCCCCTCCCCTTTAATATTCATTTTTAACCTCTAAGTTAATATATTTACACTTTAACCCTATTTCTCAACTATAAATACCTCATTTTTCTCACAAATCTTCCTACTATCTCTCTAATCTAATCTCTCAATTTATCTCTCTACAATTCTACAAATCTTCCTACTATTAAATATTATATCAAAGTTAAAAAAAACTGGGAGAGAAGTTGGCAACTAGCTTGATGATCATCCATCGAGCAAAGTTTCAATTTTCAACCTCGATTACACGTCGACGTTACGTCGGCGTTTGGTACCTTTGTTCCTTCTTTAAATTATTATTGTTACTTTATTTTAATTAACACACTTAATTTCATTCTCTTTAATTATTTATTTACATAATTAAAATGGAAGGATTAAGAGATATGTTTAAGGGTAATGCTTCTTCTAGTAGGGGTAACAAGGGCAGGGGTACTTCTTCCATTAATCATATTCCTAGTCCCGATGATTTCATTGATTTCACTCATATAGATGAAACTGTTTTTTTAAAATGATATACTATTAGATGATGAGGTAGATGAACCAAACTTTAATTTAGACGAACCACTAGATGACACACCCACTAGTGCACCTCAATATCAGGCTCAGACTGAGTCTCAACCTGAAACTGAAACTGGAATGCCTCATATTCCCCCTAGTATGAGTCGACGCCCCACACAACAAAAATTAAAATCAGCTGGATGTTTTATTGCACAAAATATTAATGAAATTTGTGATTATTATGGAATAAATAATAAAATTATGTCTATTACATTAGATAATGCTTCTTCTAATGATTATGTTATAAGAATTTTAAAAGCTCGATTAATTGCATGTTTTGCTAATCATTTTCATATAAGATGTGTGTGTCATATTTATAACTTAGTTGTAAATGATGGCCTAAAACTTTTTGAAAGCATTCTTGAAAAAATGCAATTTACTATAAATTTTATTTTTAAAGGTAATAAAATACAAAGACGCAAAGAATATTATCCTACTATTTTGAATATGTTATTTTATATAGCTCTAACATTTTTGTTACTTAATGAATATATGCAAAAACCAACTTATAAGGCATCTATTGAAAAAATATTTAAAAATTTAATTTTTTTCTTTCTATTCCCACTATTTATATTATTGGTGCGGTATAAACTTGACTATTAAAGTAGACGGTTATAAAAACACTAATAGAAACGATTTATGATTGTATAGAAGTACTTCCAATAGACTCAACTGAAGAGCCAACTCACAAACCAACTAAAGAAGAAGTTATGTCTAGCATACACACTGAATGTAAACAAGTATATACGTATTACCAACAACAAAGTGCAAATAATCAACCGGCTTATGTACCATCTTTTACTACTTCGCTGCAACCTTATAAAAAACATGCGGTTTCTGCTGCTAGTATTCAAGGTCTTAGACATAAAATATTTAGTGGTTCAACTTCTTCACAAGGTAGCAAATTTGATGTTTATGTTTTACAGGGTGTTGTACCGTACGAATTAATTGTCAATGATGAAGGACATGAAGAATTGGTGAAATACTGGAGGCAGAATGAGAATAGATTTCCGCCACTAACAAAGATGGCCCGAGATGTTTTGAACATTCAAGCGTCATCAGCAGCATCTGAAAGTGCATTTTCTGCTGGGAGATTTCAAATAGGAGAGCACAGACATTCATTGGCGGGAGACGCATTGGAGATTGCAGTTCTTTTCAGAGATTGGATTCGAGCGGAGCGTAGAATGTGCGGTCAACCGGAGATCAACGAAGAAGAAGACAACAACTACAACGAAATCTTATCCGAGGGAACAGGAAGCGACGACGAACAATTTTAATTTTCATTGTGTGGGGCATCGACTCATACTAGGGGGAATAAGAGGCATTCTAGTTTTAGTTTCAGGCTGAGACTCAGTCTGAGCCTAAGGTTGAGGTGCACTAGTGGGTGTGTCATCTAGTGATTCATCTAAATTAAAGTTTGATTCATCTACCTAATCATCTAATGGTATATCATTAAAAAGCAGTTTCATCTATATGAGTGAAATCAATGAAATCATCGGGACTAGGAATAGGATTACTAGAAGAAGTACTCCTGTCCTTATTATCCCTAATAGAAGAAGTCTTACCCTTACCCTTACCCTTACCCTTACCCTTAAACATACCTCTTAATCCTTTCATTTTAATTATGCAAAAAAATAATTAAAGATAATAAAATTAAGTGCGATAATTAAAATAAAGTAACAATAATAATTTAAAGAAGGAACGAAGGTACCAAACGCTGACGTAACGTCGACGTGTAATCGAGGTTGAAAATTGAAACTTTGCTGGATGGATGATCCTCAAGCTAGTTGCCAACTTCACTCCCAATTTTTTTTTAACTTTGATATAATATTTAATAGTATGAAGATTTGTAGAATTGTAGAGAGATAAATTGAGAGATTAGATTAGAGAGATGGTAGGAAGATTTGTGAGAAAAATGAAGAGGAAAATGATGTATTTATAGTTGAGAAATAGGGTTAAAGTGTAAATATATTAACTTAATGGGTTAAAAATAAATATTAAGGGGGTAGGGGGTTTATGGCATGGAGGGGGGGGGGGGAGACAAAAATGGACGTTATAGCTAGTGCACAACGGCCAAAATTGAAATTTGATCGTTGTTGCAACGGTTATATTTGCAAAGGGGGGGGGGGGGGGCGGGACGGGACGGGACGGGTCGGGTCGGGCTGAGATTCGGACGGGCGGGACGATCCCAAGCCCCGTCCCGAGTTCGAACCCCGACACCGACAATTTTTTTTTAGGGGGATCGGGATGGGGTGGGGCGGGGCGGGCCGACCCGACCCACTGGACATGCCTAGTTTACACCGTGCTCTTCGATCTCTAATTATTTATTGTAGTTATTAAAAATATTTATTTAAAATTATTTATTATTTTAAAAGTTTAAGATATAATTTTTTATTTTATTTTACTCTAGTATAATTTTATCATTAATAAAGATGACGCATAAATAATATAAACATATAATGGAGAGAAATTACAATATAGATATAAATAAGGACAAAATTAGTTAAATATCTCTCTTAATTAATATTTTTTAAGAAATATATAAAATAAAAAAAGAATAACTAATTTGAGACAAAGAAAGTAACATTGTTTGGATTTTGAGAATTAAATAAGAAATCTTTGATAATAGTCTATTTAGAAAGAAGGAACTCTCTCAAATAATCATTTTTTTCTTGAAGATAAGTGAAAGAAGATATTCTTCTAATTTAGTTAATACATAGTAACAGCTAAGTATGGATAGATATTGTCGTATGCGTCTCCTCTCCAGTGCCCTTCCCTTCCATTTCCCCAGTCCCCCTCTTGATTTGTGACATGTATTATAATTTAATTTTAATATTTCTTAATTTTCCTAGTTATACAATTCCATCACAACAAATTCTACGCATGTGTAAATAATTTTCTAAAGGGAAAATTCTAGTTAGATTACGTATTGGAAAATTAACTGCTTAGGAAAATATCGAATTGTCGCAATTAATCAAAACCATTTTAGTTAAACGCCAAATTGTAATTGTGACATTGAACAAGTAAACAGGGAATAGACGAACTTTCACTGTACAATACAACGCAAACAGTCAAAGGAAGAGTAATAATCCTTTTTTTCCTCGTAATTTTCTATCTTCCTTTTTTTCAGACTTGATGTACCTGAATCCCGTAATTGATATTTAGCTTCTTTACCCTTCTTTTCATCTTTCACTCCTTTTTGTGTCTTTACTGACTCTTCTACCGCAAACATTTCCCTCACCGCCGGTTGCTAACCTCAAATCGTCTTAATTCCCTCCGGAATTGGGAATTTTATCATAATTGTAAAGTTGAAGGTACGACCCTCATGTCGTGTATCAATGGTCTGCCGAACAATGCGTTATACCTCATTTCACATTCGATAACATAGAACTTTATTTGTTGAATTATCCCGGTTGCATTGACTGGAAGAGTGATCTCCCCCTTCGTAGTCTCACTAGCAATATTGAATCCGTTGAGAACCCAAGCTGCCGGGACAACTTAGTCCAACAATCCCATTTGCTCCACCACCTTCCACCGTATGATGTTGGCCGAGCAACATGGATCAATTAAAATTTTCTTAATCTGAAATTTATTAATAAGGACAGAAATTACCAACACATTATTATGAAGTTGAATGATGCCCTCCGTGTCTCCATCGATGAAAGATGTTGCTTCTTCAGGTAAGAAGTCCCTGGATCTCTTTTCTTGAGTTATAGAGACTTTCATCTTCTTTGCGGTCATGACGGATCCTTTCGGAACGTCCATCCTTCCAATAATCATATTTATAACATATTGGGGTTCAATCGGATCCGCTTATTTGTTTGCTTCTCTGCCTATGTAGTTTCCCTTTGCTCGATCGCTCAAAAACTCCCATAGGTGGCCATTCTTCAACAACTGGGCCACTTCATCCCTCAGTTGCCGACAATCCTTTTTTCAGTGACCATGAGTTTCATGATAATCACATATAAAATTTGGATCTCTCTGAGTCGGGTCTGTTCGGAGTGGTCTCGGCCATCTCGCCTCTTTGATATGTCCAATAGCTTAAATAATTCGGCTGCATCAGCATTGAAATTATATTTGGAGAGCCTCAGACTTTCTACACTGTTAGAAGATGCACTACTGATATCATTTTTAAATTGTAAGCTCCTACTGGTAGACTCTCGATCATTAAATCTATCACCTCCTCCTCTATCCGATGAGAAGTTACGACTGTTGCGTCCCTGATCTGATTTGAAGTTTGATCATTCAGACTGCCCGTAAGGTTGATACCTATCTTTTAGAGACTTCAACTATGACTCAACTATCCTTTTTGACTTATCAAAACTTTTGTTTCGCCCTACTGATCCAGGCGGAAGCTCGAACTGATCGTCCTTTACCCGGATCTTAGACTCGTAATTGTTTTTTACATTAACCCATATCACTGCCATGAATTCCAATAGGTTTTCTTTAATTTTAGAGAAGTATAGGAACTCCTCGGATTTAGCCCCTTAGTGAAAGTCTCGGTTGCCCATTCAAACGGGAAGGAGCATTTGTTCCTTTTGAAATCTCGTCGGAACTCACGCAACATCTCCGTGTCATTTTGAGCTATTTTGAATATGTCCATTTTTCTTGCTTGGACCTTCATCGTTCTGGTGTATGCCTTTATAAAAGCATCTCCAAGCATTTCAAATGAAGTAATGGTATGTGTGGATAATAAAGTATACTAGATCATTGCCCCCTTGGTCAGTGTTTCATCAAACTTTTTGAGCAACACCGACTCTATCTCATCCGGTTGCATGTCCTTGTCTTTTACCGCACAAGTGTATGATATCATGTGCTCCTGCGGATCCGTTGTGCCATCATATTTTGGGAGATCCGACATTTGGAACCTCTTTGGAATTAGCTTTGGAGTCGCACTTGATGGAAACGACAGTTGGATGTATTTCTTTTAGCCTGGACCCTTCAAGATCGGAGGTGCCCCCTGGATTTGATCTATCCGTGAATTGAATGTGTCAACCTTCTTTTCATTGGCCTTCATACGCTTATTCAAAGCTTGAAGCACCTTAAAGACTTTCGAAAACACATTTGCCTCCGACCCTTGCCATTTCCATCAACTCGATCCTCACCCCAGACTTGATCTTCACCACAGGCTTGGTATTTCCCACGGGCTTGATCTTCCTCACGAACAGGGCGGGTTTCATCCGTCGCATTTGCTCCACTGCTCTTTTTCTGTAATTGAGTAATAACCTCCTTCTACTTCTCTAGCATAGAAAAGATTCGAGCCAAATGAGACCCAACTATCCGTACTTCGCCATCTTCATCATCATTTGGTGTTTTCTCACGGGATCTTCTAAATCCCTAGGTGAAACCACGGGATTATTCCGATGCTCGCCAGTTATTGGATCAACGAGTGGAACGTTGTCGTTATTATTGATAATGTTATTACTGTTATCGCCATCGTTGTTGTTATCGTGGTTGCTAACCTCAACTTGGATTTCACTAGCCATCTTGCGAGTATTCGGTGTTGACTTGTTTCACAAAATTTCAAAAGAAACGAGTGAAATTTAAGTTTGAACAAATCACCACAATTATCCTTAGACCCACGGTGGGCGCCAAACTGTTTATGCCCAAAAAGGTATAGTTAAATTTGTAAGTGATTTTAAGGATATGTGGATTGATTTCAATATAAAGTGATAAGCAATTAACAATAAGCAAAAGTAAATAGTAAGTAAGAACAACAGCCTGGGATTCTGTGAACTTGATTGAATTTTTCTCAACAAGATTGGTCCAAGTCTTAGCTAAATTGCTTCGGTTTTGATCCATAAATGAGAGCTAATGAGTATATATTCAATAGAGCTGATCGTACAAGTATTAATAATGAGAGAATTGGATGCCCTCCCAACATGAAGGTTGTGCTCATTTTATAGCTATGAATCAATGCGTTAAAGGCCGAGATTCCCTCTCTAATTAAATTCAATGAAAGCTAATAAAGTCTCCTTAATGATAGAGGAGTAACGGCTGACGCCATATCCGAAACCGGTACACATTGAGCACCTCCAGTTCTTCACCCAGTGTCAACTGGCTCGGTCGCTATCCGGTCTCGCCTCGACATCCGGTCCAAGCCGATGTTACCCATATCCAGTTTAGAACTCAACCGCCTACCTTGAACTCCGCACTCAAACCTTGCCATGTGTCGTGTCGATTTTTACCGTATACATAGTGTATATAAATTAAATCCTACAAAAAAATAACTACTCCGAGCTATTACAAGTTAAACATATTACATATAGTGTCAGAAAATCTTAACACCACCAATTGAAACTTAAATCCTTTTACACAAGCATGTTATTTTTTCTATAGAAACCGAAAATTGGAGAATTATGAGTTCACAAAACTTCACTTTTCAACAAAGCCTAAATATGTGGAATTAATTAACCCAGGCGGCCACTGATGGCGGAGTCTTTTTGACGAGTAACTACTTTCTTTTTTTTATTAATGGTCTGATGGAGTCAATAGACCTATAAGTTTCCTCCTAGGGTCCCACCATAGATTCATCAAATTCCCCAAAGTGTTGGAGGTATTCAGACAGCAGTTCATACACATAGTTGTATTGTATTACTCCATCGTTCTCAATTTGTTTGAAGATTGACCAATTTAAATAATCAAATAACTTTTATTTTATTTATAATTTTCTCCAACTCTTTTCATACATTATTAATTATGAAGACTTGTAATATTTTATGTAGGAGTAGTAATTTTCAAATATATAAATTTTATTATAAAGTACTTGAAGAATTTATATTTAAAATTTAATTTTAAAAAAAATTATTTGACTCTCAAAACTGGTCAATCTTCGAACAAATTGGGACTAAGAAAATAGTAGTTTCTCAAAATGCATGTGAATATGCCTCTATAAATAGCTAGCGTTTCTGATCACTTCCATTAAGTAGTTCTAAGGAAACACAAAAAGAAAGAAACTTGCAAGGCACCATGGCTTCATTCCATAGCTTGAAGACTTTGGCCATTGTTGCTCTTGCACTTGCCTCCATTGTGCAGGTCACACTAGGTCAGTTATCCTTTTCTTAATACATTTAAGTTACTGACATATTACTCACCATTTATTAACCATTTGAGTTACTAAGTTCAATTTGTAATATAAATATTTAGTAAATTTTTTATTCCTTTTATCTAAATTTTTGTGGCACTTTTTGAGATTAAGACAATGTAAATTTTGATCAAAACTTTTAAATGTATTTTATCATCATATTTATATGAAACTTACGACTTATAGTACTTTTGTATAATTTTTGAGTATCTGAATTTTAATTTTGAAATATTTAGTTGATCTAATCCAAGGTTTGATACAATGCTACTACTAAGTTTGCTTCTGGTAAATCAGAAGTTAATCCTTCATACTCGGCTAGAGAAGAAATTACAAAAATGATAAACCTGATGGATTGTCACTAAAAATTCCACCCTGAAAACCCATATTTTGAGTGCATTCCAATTATATGAGGCATTGCATTATTCGGATAATTCAAATCGAAGTAATTGAATATCCAACTCAGACCTATATGACATGATCGATCAATAGATCCACCTTTTTATTATATTCCATACATCACATTAGATTGATATCATACTCAGAGAATTAATACGATTCATTTTCAAGATGCTTTGGTGGTGAAAAGATAGACACAAGACGAAATTTTAGTTTAAAAAATTAGTCAAATTGACTCTCGAAAAATGAAAAATATCACATAAATTGAGACTAACATAGTAATATATATATATACAATATTTGGACACTTATTATTTTTTCCTAATCCATAAGTACATACGTAGAGTCTTAACGTTGTTTGGGTAAACATATTCAGGGGAAACAGCATGCGAGAACTTAAACGAAGACTCTTGTGCATTCGCAATATCAAGAACGGGGAAGCGTTGCGTGCTAGAGAAGCGTCTTCGAAGGAGCGGTGAAGAAGTATATACATGCGGAACATCAGAAATTGAGGCTGATAAGCTCAAAGATTGGATCGAAACCGATGAATGTATTGAGGCATGCGGCGTCGATAGAAATGCTCTCGGCATTTCTTCCGACGCTCTGCTCGAGTCTCGCTTTACCAACAAGCTCTGTTCCTCTGCGTGCTACAAGCACTGCCCAAACATTATTGACCTCTACTTCAACCTTGCTGCTGGTGAAGGTAAATACTCATCATGCGTCTATGAAAATTAGTATTTAATTATATATAATGTGATTGCAAAGATTTTTTACACTACTACCAGTAGTGAGTTCTAATTTGAAGGATCACACACATCACATTAATCTAAACTAATTAGACAGTGCATAATTGTAAAACGAGAACTTATATGTTCTTCGTGTAGCGGAAGTGAAAGACTGAAAAGCAACGGCTGAAATCAATCGTCGGTGATTGTCACAGTGTATTGGAGCAACCCCTATACCACAATTTAAACCTTAGTTTGATTGTGAGAGAAGAGAACATAGAATATCTTAGAGTTCTATCTTAATGGACTTTTACAGCAACCCTTACGGGCGGACACTTATTTTGAACATAATCTATAACAATAAATTAGTTATCATTTTTACCAGGTTATTAATTAATCTTTATTATAGAAATTTACCATGATATTAATGGTATGTCTTTGATTGGCCATAGGTGTATATCTCCCCAAGTTGTGTGCAGAGCAAAAGAGAAATGTACGCCGTGAAATGGCTGAGATCAGAAGCTCGGGGCTCGTCGCACCAGCACCAGAATCAGAAGTCAAAGCCCTTAATTTCATGATTGCTCCTGCAATGCCTCCTTTCTAAATTCAAGATAGGTTATTAAATTCAGCACTACAAGTATACAATGGTTTTTTGTTACTAGTTTTAAAATAAGGACTCTGGGTTGGCCCAGTTAATATACCTTTGTATCTTTTTGTGGTTTGTTACATTTTCAGTAGTATTTCATATACCTCAGATATGCATTCCCCCTGCTCGGCTCATTTCCATAATGGAGTATTGATATGATTGTTAGCAATGGAGTACTTTCTTGGTATTTTTTTTTACCATTTGTGCAAAACTTGATATTGTTGCTTTATCAAAACCCAAATGAGCGAAACATTGCTTGAATTAATCTTGAAGCCATAGTCAAGGGAAGATTAACGACTAGTCTAGTATTTTATATTTATACATATTATATATTACTATGATATACAATAGTGTGTGTATCATATTATATTTATAGGTAATATGATATTTCGGGTATACAGTTCACATATTATTTATTACTATGATATACAATAGTGTGTAAACTATACCTCAAAACTGTACAACATACATAATTGCTGCAATGAAATTTTTAAGAGGCTATTTTTTAAATGGATAAATACGGATAAATAGTTTACTCCAGAAGTATATTCACGAAATATCTCAGCCCCATAAATAATGGAAAAGTTAACATTTAGCCACTCACTAAAAATTGTTACATGAGCCCATTTCTTCACCAACAGAATGGCTAGGTGTCATTTGTAAATGTCAAGCCTATAGCGGTGGAAGTTTGGAATTCTATGAAATTTAAGACAAAACGAAACATGGGCCGACTACTATACTGGATCCAAGATGGTAACTTTCTTACAAATTTGGAGCAAACAACGTTGAAAAGTTGTATTCTACAAACATAATTTTATTAGGCCTAACAAATGGATTTCCTTGTAGAAATTATGGGAATACAACATTTGGACTTCCAAATGTTGGCTCTTTTTTTTGGGAAACATACGAAAATGTATTTTTCGGTCAATTAGTTTATCAACATGCTGAAGTATACACTACCTATATACTTCGGCTGTATATATTATATTTATAGTGTATGTATACTATATGTATAAAGTATATACTACCTATACACTGTATATATTATGTAAACTAAATGGCCGAATTGGTATTTTGCCTGTTATTTCCCCCTTTTTTTTCCAACAAGAAAATTCTCTAGTAGAATTTCAGATCTTTTTTCTTTTCCAAGATAGTTAAGGTAAGTCAGGAAAATCTAACTGATAGTGGCTGTGGTATTATTAGAATTCAAACTCGTTACAGTAAGATATGAACTGTTATCTCGTTAATTGGCTATCCCATGGGATCGATTTTCTCAACGGCAGACCTACTAGTAAAAACAATTACAATTCCATTATGCAGTCATATTTACTCACATTTTGCCTTCCGAACTTTACAGGTCTGTTTCTTGCTGACCAAAATGGTTCTATTTTTAAAAGGTTAAAGAATGTCAGAAGGAATATATTTGTTGGGTAGTCATAATGGAGAAATTTCTCAAAAATGTTTGGGAGCTCTTTTTAAAGAGAAATTTTTAAAAATATACAGCCCAACATAAGATATTACATGATTACATTCATATAGTCATATTTTTAGTTTACATCCGCATAGCGAACTTGTTTTTTATGCAATAGTACTTATATTCATCAAAGTTCATGCAGTTTGAATCTCGTAAAGCTAAAAGTGTCACACAAATTAAAACAAACATAGTACTATACTTCGACAACGGGACAAAAAAGAATTGTTGCGACACATTGCAATATATCTAACTATGTTAATATATCATAGGTAAATGAAAAATAAAAATAATACTCCCTCTGTTCCAACTCAACTATCAGTTGTTCACTTTTTTTACCTCATGAGTAGAAAAAGTGAACAACTGATAGTTGATGTGTCTTTTGCTAACTAGTTGGTGATAGTATGGTAGGAAATTAAAAAAAATAAAATTTGAGGTGTGTTTTTAACATTTAACTCTTAATAATTCACTTCATAACCAACAACCCCTTAAAGTATGACTAGCATTAGTCTAAGATATTTTGTGATGTACTCCCTCTGTCCAATTTTACTTGTCCACCACACAAAAAATAGTTGTCCAATTTTATTTCTTCACAAAATTAAGAGATAATTTATCACTTGTTTCTATTTTACCCTTAGTATCAATAAGTCAAAATTTTCAATTCTTTTTCAACACTTTGGAATTATACTAGTCAAACTCAACATTTTCTAAGGCTCCACTATTTAGTCTTTTCTTTGGTCTTTTTTTAGGGAAAATTTAAGAAAAGTACAATTTGATGACTTACACTGCAAAAATATAGTCCATAACCTACAATGTAAAGCTTTGGCCCAAAAATACTTTTATACAATGTTATACACTTATATACAAAGACAATTATATTATGTATATAGGTGTACAAAAGTGTATAATGTGTAGGTATATACTTTTAAAATATAATTATATAATATTATACACGAAAATACGATCTTATACACATTTATATACAAAAAATTTTGTCGTCGCCGGCACCGCCAATTGGAATCGCCAGTTCACTTTAAGTGAAAATCGTGGCTTTTGACTCGGTGAAAATTGGAGATTTTTGGTGGGATGGGTGCGCAATAGGGTGGCCCTTATTTTGGCATTGACTTTGGTACAAGAAACCCGTCGGATCTCAGTCGTCGTCGGCTAACAGTGTCTCGCCATCGCCAGCAAATAAAAAAAAATCTATGGTTTCGGTAGCAGGAGAAGGCGGAGGATAGAGAGCGAGAGAGAGGAAGCGAACTAGATCTAGGGTTACACCGTCATTCTTTGTCATCGTTGTTTATGTTGATGACATAAATCTCATTAGAACTCCAAAAGAGCTCCACAAGGCAATCAAATATTTAAAGAAAGAATTTCATATGAAAGATTTTGGAAAGACAAAACTTTATCTTAATCTGCAAATTGAACATTTAGCAGACGGGATCTTTATCTATCAATATGTCTATACTGAAAAAGTTTTAAAACGGTTTACATGAACAATGCGCATCTTTAGTACTCCAATGGTTGTTTGCTCATTTGAAGTGAGTAAAGTTCCGTTCCGACATCAAGAAGAAAATGAAGAGCTTTTTAGTTCAGAAGTACCATATCTTAGTGCAATTGGTGCACTTATGTATCTTGCTAACGCTACAAGACTTGATATAGCATTTTCTGTTAATTTACTAACAAGATATAGCTCTTCTTCTACAAGAAGATATTGGAATGGAATTAATCATATAATGCGATAACTAAAGGGAACTATTGATATGAGTATGTTTTATGATAACAAAGATAGTGCAAATCTTGTTGGTTATGCAGACGCATGTTATTTATCTGACCCACATAAAGCTCGATCTCAAACGAGCTATCTGTTTACACGCGGAAGTATTGTTATATCATGGCGATCTACAAAGCAGTTTATTGTTGCTACTTCTTCAAATCATGCCGAAATAATAACTACTCATGAATCAAGTAGAGTGTGTGTGTGGGGTTAAGATTAGTGATACATCTCATTAGAGGAAGATGTAGCTTTAAGTGCGATACAAAAATACCCGCAGTCTTATATGAAGACAATGTTGCATGCATAGCTCAATTAAAGGGAGAATTCATAAAAAGAGATAGAACAAAATACATTTCACCAAAGTTATTCTTCACACAATCTTCAGAAGAATGGTGATATTGATGTACATCAAATCCGCTTAAGCAACAATCCTACAAATTTGTTCACCAAATCTTTGCCGACTTCAACTTTTGAGAAAATTGTAAATAAGATAGGAATGCAAAGACTCAAATATATGAATTGTGGTCTTCATTAGGGGGAGTAAAATACGTGTTTTACTCTTTTTATTCTTAACCAAGGTTTCTTCCCATTGAATTTTTCTGATAAGGTTTTTAACGAGACAACTTGTAATACGTATTACTAAATGTATATATTTTTCCTTTACTTGGATTTTTTCCACTGGATAGTTTCTAGTAAGGTTTTAAGAAGGTACATTATCTATTAATGAACATCGAAGGGGGAGTGTTATAAATACATTGTATTATGGATGTCTATACAAATCCACAGTCATCTGGATAAGCTTACGATCAAGCAGGCAGCTTGCAAGTAGCTCAAACAGATAGCTGCAAGTAGCTCAAGCATGCAGCTCGCCAACAACTTCTTGAAAAGCCTTGCAGTAGCTTCATCAGGTTTTGCGATCAAACATGAAGCTTGCAAGTAGCTCAAGCAGATAGCTTGCAAGTAGCTCAAGCAGGCAGCTTGTTAGCAGCTTGTAAAAAGCCTTGCAGCATCTTCTTGAAAAGCCTTGCACCTACTTCTTTTCCTATATAAATAGGAAGTCAGTTCAGTTCAATTCATTTGTTTATTAGTTCAAAGTTGAATAATATATCACTCTCTCTATATTTATCTCTGGTATAGTTACTTTATAGTCTTTATTTTAGGGGGAAAGGTCAAATTTGCCCTCCAACTATGTTTTATGGAAACATTTGCCCTCCGTTAAAATTTGAGATCAAATATACTCTCATTGTTTGCAAACTTGTTAAATTTGCCCTTATTTGGACGGAAAGTTGATGTGGACGCCACGTTGGATCTATATGGATGCCACGTCGGATCCACGTCGGCGGACTCAATTAATTTAACCCAACCCGTAACCCGTTACGGGTTACTTTAAATAGCATCGACCCGGTCCAAATTAGTCCCAATCGATTCCAAAGTTCAACCCTAAAATCAATATGTGTTCTCCCGGTGCAAATCCCTTTACTAATCGTGTTTAGGGTACGAAATTTTTTCATTTTCCTTGCTAATCAATAGTGCTAGCTTCTTATTCTATCTATGGTGTTCGAATTTGTTTAAGTTTCGACGACGATTTGTGTGTGTTCGTTCAGGTCATATGTGTTCCATTTTGTTGTGTTTTTTGTTTCAATTTCACGTTGTCTTCAAGTTTCGTTTAATAGAACAACTTTGTTTGTAGATGAATTTCACTGAGTTTTGTATCAATTTTGTGTTCATGGTTTTATCTAGGGTTCTTAAGTTCAACCCACATTCTGAATGTATGTCATTCTGTATGTATATTGGTAGTTTAGGGTTGAGAAAAGTGGTATTAGGTTTGATTGTTGAAATACATGTGTACGTTGATTATTTTTTATGTTGAAAGAAACACATTAGATGTATAAAATCCGAATTGAATATGTAGTTGGTCTCTTCTAGTGGGACACTCACTATGATTAAAGTTATTTTTCTTATTATTTGTCTTGAAAACCAGTCTTTGTGCATTTCTTTATTGGGATTATTTATTATGTGGTTCCTATTTGATCTTGTTTGTTTATTGTTGACTAGAATAAGTGTTCCTTTGTCTGTTTCTTAGGTGTTTAATTTGCAATTTCTTTTTCTTTTTTTTACCTTCTCTGTTGACTTATTCCTTTGTTCATTAAACATTTATTTATGTACTCAAGTGTTGTTACCTGTTTGCCCTACATTAAATTTATTGTTTACGTACTTAACTTTAATCAAATTATTAATGTTTTTGTTTGTTGTCTATTTTATAAACAGTAAACGATTTTTTTTTATTTTTGTCTATTTTGCAGATCATAGTCATGGAAAGAATTGTTGTGAATTTTCACTATGGTGGAGAGTGGATTAAAGTTCCAAAGTTGGTCTATTCAAAAAAAATTGTGCACACATGGGAATGATATGACTCAGACTTTCTATGCTTTTCAGACTTGGTAGATCAGTTTAAGAATTTAAGTTTCATTAGGGTTCAACAACTTGTAGTGACTGGTCCATCAGAGAAATATTATGAGATGTAATTTTATACAGGGATTAGGACATTGTTATATCTTGTGAGTGATGATTTTTGTGTGATTAATCTGTTTGCTGTAGATGAATTTGAATTATGGATAGATGTGACTAACATTGTACACCATTCTGAATCTTATTCTATTGATGTTGAGGCTGGTACAGACTGTGACTGTGCCAATGAAGCATTAAACTCGTCTTCTAATGATTCTAGTGATGATGATTTTGATATTGACGAATTAGAGTTTATTAGACTTCAAAATAAAAGGGAGATTACACTTAAGTTAGAGCATTTCAAAATAATTTATCCTAGAATGTCTTTCAAAGATACCCTTGAAGCTAGAATGTTTATGAACGTTTATGCCTTGGCTGAAAATAAAGGGTTAGTACTGTTGAAAAGTGACAAATCTAGAGTTAGGTACAAGTGTGTTGAGGGTTATCCTTTTAAGTGTGTTCCATATGTAAATGTAAGAAAGGACTTGATATTTCAGTGAAAACATTGGTCACTAAGCATAACTGTCAACCAGTCTTTGAATGCAAAAGAGTAGATTCTAATACAATAGCTTATTACTTCCAAAAGAAGCTACAAAATGATCCAAAAGTGAAGGTCAAAGAGATGAGGGCAGAACTGAAAGTAGCCTCTAATGTTAATGTTAGTCATCAAAAGTGTAAGAGGGACAAGAGGATGATTTTGGAAGAACTTAGTGGTAGTTACAATGATGAGTACAACAAGTTATAGAGTTAAGCCAATGAATTGAGGAATAGCAACATTGGAAGTGATGTTGTAATCAACCTATCTAGGGATGCACTTGAAAAATGGATAAGAAAGTTCCTAAGAATGTATATATGTTTTAATGCAATGAAGAATGGATTTAGTAGTGGGCTAAGACCTTTCATATGATTGGATGACACATCCTTGAAAGGAAAGGCTAAAGGGCAATTGTAGGTGGTTGTTGGTCAGGATTCCATGAATTATTTTTATCCACTAGCATGGGCAGTAGTCTCTAAAGAAAACAAAGTCACGTGGAATTGGTTTCTATGATTACTCAAGAAGTCACTGAACCTGAAGCAAGGCCAAGGAATCACCTTCATGTCTATCATGCAAAAGGTAAATTATTTTTTATTTCAGTCCAGATTTCAGTTTACCGATTTCTGGACTATATTTCAATTTTCTGTTATTGATTACAGTTTACTGATTATAGTCCAGATTTCAGTTTACTAATTTCTGGACTATATTTCAGTTTTCTGTTATTGATTTCAGTTTACTGATTTGTATATATGCAGGGGTTAATTGATGCAATTCAAACAACTTTACCGGAAGTAAAGTACATGTTTTGTGCTAAACATATAGAGCACAATTGGTTGAAGAGATGGGGTGGTTCTGAAGCATTGAAGAAGAAGATGTGGCATTGTGCATGGAGCTCTTATCATGAAGAGTTTTGTGACCATTTAAAAGTTATAGGTGAGATAGATCAATCAGCTGCTGAGAATTTGTTAACATACCTAGTTGAGACTTGGGTTAGAGCATACTTAGACACCACTTGCAAGAATCAAATTGTGGATAACAACATCATAGAGACATTTAACAAGTGAATTTTGGAGGCAAAGCACAAGCCAATTATCAAGATGCTTGAAGATATCAGGCTAAAGATAACACTTGCCCATTTCAAGCTTTCAATTTAGTTTTAACACATAAAAATAACACCTTAATATTGTGTCGGTAATGGACATGTTGGTAGCCAATAAAAGTCAAGTGCATAAATGGGCTACTGACTACAGTCCTACAACATTAGAGATTTACAAGGACTTTGTGGTTATTGCTGAAAATTGTGAGGTCCATTTTAATGGTGATTATGAGTATGAAATGTCTGAGGGAACTGACACACACATTATGGATCTAAAGTTAAAGAAATGCAGTTGTAGGACACGGGACCTTAGTGGAATCTCATGTCCTCATGCTACAAGAGCATACAAGCATAGAAACAAGGATCATAGGTCTAAACAAAAGGTTTTTCTCTCAAACTTTTGCCTCCCTTTGGCCGAGACCCCCCTCCTCCTCGGGTTTCTCTTCCAAAATTCGTCTTCCGCTCTAAAAAACACCTCTCTTAAATTTCCCTTTCTTCTTTGTTCTTTCAATATGTCTAAGAACAATTTTCACCCTGCCCTCACGGTTTCCAATATCAAGCTAAGTGTCCCTATTGTCCTTGAGATGGAAAACATCCAATATGCAACGTGAGCGGAGTTGTTTAAAATTCACGCTATATCTTATCAAGTTCTTCATCACATCATTCCTCCCGCTAGACCCATTCCTGCGGAGGATCCGGAGTTATGGATTACCCTTGATGCTACCGTTCTTCGGTGGATATACGTCACTATTTCGGTGGACCTTCTACAGACGATTATTGAGCCAGATACCACGGCTATGGCTGCATGGAATAGATTGCGTGACATATTCCAAGACAACCAACATTCCCGTGTCGTCACACTCGAGCAGGAATTCTCTCTCTTTCGAATGGACGAATTTCCGAACGTTTCTGCATATTGCAGGAAACTAAAGGAGTTGGCGGATCAACTCCGTAATGTTGGCGCACTAGTAACAAATAATCGTCTAGTTCTACAATTGGTTGCCGGTCTTTCGGAGGCCTATAATGGTGTTGGAACTCTCCTTCGCCAAAGCAACCCTCTTCCCGACTTCCATCAAGCCCGCTCCATGCTGACGTTGGAAGAAGCCGGTTTGGCTAAAAAGGCGGCTATCGGAGCAAGCCCAGTTGTCATGGTGGCGTCCTCTCCTAGTCCTTCGGGTTTTGTTAATAATTCGGGCCAAAACCATAATAATGATGGCGGCAAGAATAATCGCAAGAATAATAACAAAAATTGCGGGGGCAAACGCGGCGGTTCTGGTGGCGGTTCCGGTAGTCAACAAGCAGGCAGTGGGTCCCAGCCATGGTACAGTGGCCCACTACCGCCATGGGCCCAGCAGTGGGGCCCATGGCAGTGGAACCCGTACCATCCAGCAGCAGTTTCCAGCGGCCAGTGGGCTGGACAACAGTCCAGGCCCAATACCCGGCGATGGCGGCCCATCGGCCGGTGGCCCGGCAGCGGTAGCAACAGCAGCTACGGCGCCCGGTGCACCACGGACAGGAGTTCTTGGGCCCCGACCACCGCAGGCCCATCATGCAGCAGGCCCCACTCAGACTGATATCGAGGCCGCGATGCACACGTTGGGGTTGACTCAACCGGACCCAAATTGGTATATGGACACCGGGGCAACTACTCACATGACTTCTGAATCAGGTACTCTCTCCTCTTATTCCAATTTGAGCACCCATCGGGGTATAATTGTTGGTAATGGCAACTCTATTCCAATTCAGGGTTATGGTCAGAAAACGTTGTCTCCCCCCAATCCACCCCTTCTCTTGAAAAATACTTTACATGCTCCTAAATTGATTAAAAATTTAGTGTCTGTCCGAAAGTTCACTACTGACAATTCCGTTTCCGTTGAATTTGATCCTTTTGGTTTTTCTGTGAAGGATTTCAAGACGGGGAGTCATCTCATGAGGTGTGATAGTAGAGGGATCTTTATCCTATCATGCCTGGTTTCAGTCCATCGAGTCAAACCTTGCCGTCAGCTTTTGCAGCCATCTCTCCTTCCATGTGGCATGCTCGTCTGGGTCATCCGGGATCTTCTATTTTATCAGTTTTATATAAAAATAGTTTTATTTCTTGTAAGGGTACGAGTCGTACTCCAATTTGTCAGTCTTGTTCATTAGGAAAAATTGTTAAGTTACCATTTGTAGACTCCAATTCTCATACTTCTATGTCATTTGACATTATTCATAGTGACTTATGGACGTCTCTTGTTCTAAGTTCAGTGGGTCATCGATATTATGTTCTCTTTTTAGATGATTATACTAGATTTTTGTGGACGTTTCCAATTGCAAATAAATCGCAAGTATTTTCCATCTTCATCAAATTTAGAGCGTTCATTCGTACTCAATTCGAAAGAGTCATAAAAATATTCAATGTGATAATGGGAAAGAATATGACAATAGGGAGTTTCGGGATTTCTGTGCTAATAATGGATCAATTTTAGGTTTTCGTGTCCTCATACATCTCCACAAAATGGTAAGGCCGAACGCAAAATTCGTTCCATCAATAACATTGTCCGAACTCTCTTAATTCATGCCTCCATACCTCCATATTTTTGGCATCATGCTCTACAAATGGCCACATATCTTCTTAACATACTTCCTTCTAAAGGTCTGACATATTACTCCCCCCTCAAAACCCTATATAATAAGGACCCTTCATATTCTCATCTTCGGATTTTTGGGTGCTTGTGTTATCCGTTATTCTCATCCACCACAATTAGCAAACTTCAGGCTCGGTCTACCCCGTGTGTGTTTTTGGGTTATCCATCGAATCATCGTGGCTATAAGTGTTTTGATTTATCTTCCAAGAAAATCATAATCAATCGCCATGTCATTTTTGATGAGACTCAATTCCCATTTACGAAAGTTCATACTCCCGAACCTAAGTCGTATAATTTTTTGGATGACCAAATATCCCCGTATATTATTCGGAATTTTTCAGACATCTCCCGTACCCAAAATCCTCCAGCGGGCCCACTGCCCGCTGGCCCCACAAGCATCGCCACGCCCGGCAAATCCAGCCCACCGGAACAGTTCCGGCTATTGGGATCCAGCCCCACTTCAGGAACCGGTCCAAGCCGAATCCAAGTAATTACCGATTTGGGCCGGCGGAGCCCACCGCCCGCCGGTCCGTCCCGAGCCCAGAAAATTCCCTTAATTCTTCCTCGAGTCATAGACCGGTTACTCGTAGTCAGCGGGGTATTTTTACACCTAAAAGACATTTTAATTTACATTCGGATGTCTCTAAATCCCCCTTGCCTCGCAATCATGTGTCCACATTAAATGACCCTAATTGGAAAATTGCTATGACTGATGAATATAATGCTCTTATTGCTAATAAGACGTGGGAGTTGGTGCCCTGTCCATATGGTATTAATGTTATCAGGTCTATGTGGATTTTTGCTCATAAGGAGAATTCAGATGGGTCCTTTGCTCATAAGGCGCGACCGTGCTAAAATTTGAAGATAATTTTCCAAGCAACAGCAACACCACAACGGTGCTAGAACCAGACCCATCACTAAGGCCAAGGTCATTTTCTAAAGCAAATACTAGAATACTTGAAAGGATGAAGCAAACATTAGCTACACCAAATTTTAGAATAGGTGCATTCTTCCTCTTTCACCAACATAGGATCAGAACTTAGAGGCATGCTTGAGAAATCCAAAATATTAACAGAAAAATGAAAAAAAGATAACCCATAATCATCACACATAAAAATGGAAAGTTGAAGCTGTCATTAACATTTAGTTACACCAAGGAGGGAGCTTTGAAGATGAGGTTCATGAAGAACAACGGCAAGGTGGCTTCTTATGCTCCTGCCTATGCCATGAATGATGAATTCTCAAGGGTCTTACATCAGCAAATGGAGTTCTTTTAATAGAAAATACCAAGAATCGGAGTTTAGATTTAAAGGTGAAATTTTAGGTGGGTTTTGGAGTTTCATCATCTAAGTGTGTTTTTGCTTCTTTCTTTTTTTCTACATGAAAGAAGATGAAGCTGAAGTTTGATGATTATGATAGAAGGGTCGATGCGGGGCGGGTGGGTCAATTAAGAGGATTTGGGATTTCCATCTAAATAAGGGTATAAGTATAAAATTTAAAGACGAGAGGGTATTTTTGTTCACAATCGCTAACGAAAATAAACCTAGCTAATAAAACAAAATAGAGAGATATATTTGACTCTTTTTCCTAAAAAAAAATTGGATATTTTTAAGTAATAGAAAAAGCTGAAAAAATTGATTGTTTCCTAAGAATCACTTTTGAAACATTAGACAAATATAAATTATTGCTCTAATATAAGTGAAAATAATTTTCAAATTTATTAGCCAGAAACTACTATTATTAGATCTCCATAAATATTTTCTTATAAAAATACTTTCTAAAATAAGCCATTCGGAAAGCTTGACCAAATATGCCATTAGCCATTATCGTGGAACAGCTTATGTGAAAATGGCAACAATTGTCCCTCATTACTCGGACACGAATTCTCATCGTACGTTTCATTAATGGAACCGCCTTACCGGGATTGTGACAACTAAAAACCGCCAACGGGCAAAAGTTATATCATATGTTAGCTCGCTATCTTTTTCAGTTTAAGTTTAAGATACTAGTCAAACTGTTCAATATTTGTCGACCAAAAGATATTAATAGGAGTATAAGATAAGAAAGTATAAATAATTTACATGAAATATTAGGGCACAGAAAGATCTTTGATCTTTAAGAAATATATAAGTAGGCTTTAGATAGTTCTGTTTTCAGGCCGCATTTAGTGGCGAAATCAGAAATTTGATTAAGGATATTATTCAAGATTTAATATATATATATAAAAAATAATTTTTGACTTATAAACACAATATTCGTCGATGGAGCTGTTCAACTGACTATCCTGAAATCTATATAGTTACGCCACTATAAGCACCTAATAGAAGTTAGAGTAACAAACACTATTGGTGAACAACTTCAAATCTCAGTGGGTACAAAAAATACCCTTTGATATTTTTCATTGTTAAAGCCGTAATAGTGCGTAGAGCTACGTGGTATATGAAATGGTGGAAAATAATAGGTGCTCCATGAATAATCAAAATGCGCTCAAACTAAATTGAAAAGAAAATCACTTGGTGAAACCAGCAGGGGCTAATAGGCTAATTAATAGTTGTACGAAGAGGTAAACGACCCTTGAGATTGGTTGAAGTCAGTTTAAGGTCGATGGGCTTTGAAGGTGGATTTAATCATGAATGAACTTTTTACGATTCATCCTCTAATGCCAAGTTGCAATGAAACACTTTTTTGCACGAATTTCCTTCAAAGGCACTGGTTTTTAATTTTTTGTCCCTCAAATTGTTGGTTTTTAAATTTTTCTCTCGCTTAAAAAAATGGCTGAAAATATTCTGAGGTCCTGGATTCGAATTTCATATTCAGTCAAAAACTAAAAAATAATTATCAAGGCAGAGTTAGTATTTCGCAAGACATAGTTACATGCAAACTCTCAAAGTTTGCCTTCACGCATAAGGCAAACTCTGTTTTAAGGTAGAGTTTGTCTTATGCCTGAAGGTATATGTCTTGCGAAATTCATACGCTGCTTTGTAATTTTTTTTAAAAAAAATTGTTTGAGCTGAGATTCGAACTCAGAATTCAGAAATATTTAAATAAAGAGTAAAAATTAAAGATTTTTAATTTAAGAGCGCAAAAATTAATGACCCATCCCAAAAGAGGACATTTGTGCGAATTGCAGAGGCCAAGTTTGAATTTGGTCTTCACAAAGAGCCCTTCTTCGAACCAATGTTCCCTTTTCCCTTACCCAATTGCTTTGGTCCAGATTGCTACACAGCTCCCGTCCTACGTGACCCACATATTGTCTAATCCTCTGCGGCAACTTCCCACTTCTAAGTCCTATCGACATCTCAAATCAATAGTGGTGAATTAATACTGAGAAAGAAAACAAAACCAGAAAGAAACGAAAAGAGAGATTCATTTATTGAATTGATTTTTTTTTTTTTTTTTTGGATATCTAGTTTCTCGGCTTACGCCAGATTATTTCTAGAGATAGTAGTTTTGGTCCCTTAGCACTAATACCAGTAAATCGCGGGATGTGTCTGAATGACCAGCGCTTGAGAACGGAGCAACTGATATCACCTACAAGGTCCTACCACAAAAGAGAGCAAATTGTTCCCGCCAGAGTTCGAACCTACGCTGCAAGCCTCTAGCTGGATTTTAAGTTTCACTCATTTGTCATCCAGCTATGCTCGGGAGACATAGATGTTACCTCTAGTTTCTTTATCTTAAAATAGTGTCCCTACGATTTAGTATGTGAAGAAGTATAACATTTTTCGTTGAATTAATTCTTTAGAATCCGAAGATATCTTTGGGGAAACAAAAAACCAAGAATAATCAAATGAGTTTATATTATTATTGAAGTGTGTGCCTATTTCATCTAAAAGTTTAAGTTGTTAGAGAGAACACATTTTTTAATATTTCATCATATTCTCAACTATTATATACACCAAATTTTTTATACTATCACATTATTTGAAGGATATTTCGAGTAAACTTTCTTAAAGTGTATAATTTATAATCTTAAAAATAAATTAAATTATGTACTATAACCGGTAAAAGTGATTTGATAATATAAAATTTCATATACTAACGATATACATATATAACCAAAATTGTAAATAATTTTAACTTTTGAGTTGGATTATCTTTTGTTACTTAATTATTCAAATATTTTTTGGTAGAATATATATATATATATATATACGTAACCATCACATAAGAATTCATAATACATAAGTTACCTAATTTAACAAGACTACTAAAAGCATCACTAGATATTTTCCTAGTTACTATCCGTCCTTCTTTATCTTGTTGCATTTCCTTGATCACAAAAGCTGGTGGGTGCAACAAAACAACTTGGTGACCTTCAACTCACAAAATCATTCAAATATTTCGAACTCACTATAGTTGCGAACTTGCAATAATTCTCAATGGCAAAAAGAATATCTACCACCGCAATAATCCTCTATCATCTAATCACCTTGTTTAAATTTTATGGGATGTCATCGAAGGGATCTTCTACACTTTCTACGTCAATTTATGTAATTGTATTTTTTAAAGTCTTTCTTAAAAATGATATATATTTATATTTAAAAATAATTTAATTATAAATTTTTCATTATATTTTTAATAAAATAATTTAATTACAATTATATAAATAATTATAAATTATTTTAAATACAAATATTGGTCATGTATTAATAATTAGGAGCTCGTAAAGGTCCATTTACATATCTCATGAGATACTTAATTATCTCTTAATTTTGTTATGTTAGACTCTTTAACCGCTATTATAGCTCACTATATGTATTACATGCCCCGTTTTCGTATTTAGCTACCGAGTATGGTACACAACAATCATTGTTCACACGTCAAATGTAAATTAGTAGATTTTTAATAATTGGTGTTGCATGCAACAATTTTCATGATAAGAGGTTATGATTTAATTATTAAATGATTATTTTTCTTTAAATTTTAAATTCATTCAAATAATATTACATAAAGCGAAACGTGAAATATGAATTATAAACAGATATCAAAATGAATAAATAAATACTCCGTCCGAATTTATGTGATGTTTAAAAAATAAAAGAATACTTTTAAATCTTGTGATCTAAAATAAGCCAAAAATATTTGTGTAGTTATAAATTATCTCATTAAACATAAAAGATAAAATTTAGTTAAATTATTATCAAATAAAAATATATTATTATTATTAAAAATAATTAAAAAATAATATGTATTATATAAATTGAAACGGATAAAATAAATGTTTTCGAGCTTTTTATTTTATTTTGGGATCAATTTATTCTTTTCCCGCCCTAAATTCCAAACAACAAAGCAAAGTAATTCGATATGATGGGAGCAAGATAACTTCCATTAAAGGACGCGCGTTAAAATGCCACGTAATCCTAGATGAGAGGATTGAGGAGTGTGCCAGTCCTCCCCCAAAAAAATATCAAAACAACTGCCACTTGGCATGCCACCTCCCTTAGGAACCTACACCCAAGTCCAACAAAGAAAAAAGGATTTTTCTGGTATACCAATTTGATACTTCTTCCGTCCCGATTGAAGTATATTAAATATGAAGTTTAAAAAATAAAAATAAAATTTAAATTTTATAATTTAAAAGTATTTGTAATATATTAAAATATTTAGATTTTCGTTTAGATTTTACGGTTATACATTTAGCTAAATTAACTTTTCTGGATAGAATAAAAATGAAAGTAAAACGCTTAAAATATGACTGGAATACTTCCTACTTGCATAGTTCACACCATATCACTTCCATGCCATGCCCCTATCCCTTCACCTCCTTCACTACCATTCCATATATACCTTCCCCACCCCATTTCGTTTCTCACCACCATTTCAATCTTCAAATTGTGTTCTAAGATAATTAAATAGTAACATTCTTTGTTTTGGTGAGTATTGATTCTGTTATTCGCTATGGAGAGTTTGACACTCACTGGATTCTTGAAACATGTTGCTGAAAAATTCCCTTCTCACCGTGCAATTTCCACTTCCGGCAAATTTGATATAACTCATGCACGCCTTGAAGAACTCGTCGAACGTGCCGCTTCTCAACTTTTATCTGCCGGTGTTTACCGCGGTGACGTCGTCGCTCTCACCTTCCCCAATACCATCGAGGTCCAATTTTTTTTCCTTTATTTTCTTCTTACGTCTAAACAGTTTTACGTTAATTGGAAAAATAAAAGGGGGTTACGTTAGCTTTTTGAGATAATCAGGATTTGATTTCCCTAATTAGAGTACTAATTTTTTTATTGAATTTTGTTTTACAGTTTGTGATCATGTTTCTGGCTGTAATTCGAGTTCGAGCCAAGGCGGCGCCGCTGAATTCAGCGTACATGGCGGAAGAATTTGAGTTTTATTTATCGGATTCGGAATCGAAACTCTTATTAACTGCAAAAGAAGGAAACGAAGCGGCTCAAACTGCCGCTTCGAAGCTCAAAATCCCTCATATCACTGTAACTCTGCCTCAACCCGACTCTGATATTGCTTTCACTCCTTCTCCTCCCGAATCGAACCTTGAAATGGTATCCAAAATCGTTAACGATCCATCGGATATTGGACTTTTCCTTCATACATCAGGCACCACAAGCCGACCAAAAGGTGTTCCTCTGTCTCAACTTAACTTGGTATCTTCAGTGAACAACATCAAATCTGTGTATAAACTTAAGGCCTCAGATTCAACGGTGATCGTTTTGCCGTTATTTCACGTTCACGGGCTAATGGCCGGGTTACTGAGTTCACTCGGAGCGGGTGCATCCGTGACGCTTCCGGCTTCCGGGAGATTTTCTGCTTCGACTTTTTGGTCAGACATGAAAAAATACAACGCAACATGGTACACAGCAGTGCCTACAATACATCAGATTTTATTGGATCGCCACCTAAGCAAACCCGAATCCGAGTACCCGAAGCTCCGTTTCATTCGGAGTTGCAGTGCAGCACTGGCTCCATCCGTGATGGCCCGGTTAGAGGAAGCATTTGGGGCTCCGGTTTTGGAGGCGTATGCGATGACGGAGGCGACCCATTTGATGGCTTCGAACCCGTTACCCGAGGATGGCCCGCATATACCCGGCTCGGTTGGGAAACCTGTGGGTCAAGATATGGCTATATTGAATGAGAATGGCGTGGTACATGGAGCAAATGCTAAGGGGGAAGTTTGTATTAGGGGTCCAAATGTAACTAAAGGTTACAAGAATAATCCTGAAGCTAATAAATCAGCTTTCCAGTTTGGTTGGTTTCATACTGGTGATGTGGGGTATTTGGACTCTGATGGATATTTGCATTTGGTTGGCAGAATTAAGGAGTTGATCAACCGTGGAGGTAACTTGTTCTTGCACTTTCATTATTCTTTATTCTTCATGAAATGCATGATAACAATCACATGAAAGTAGGTTTATGGAAACAATTTCTCTTGGATTTAAGTTGGGGAAAATACATAAAAGTCACCCTACATTAGTTCTCTTTAATAGTGTGTCGCAATTTAACTAGTTATAACATGTTATTATTCTAACTTGATATGATACCGTAAATTTTGTACAAAACCTAAAGCATGTTACCTGCTATAACATTTATAGATGATTTAGTAGTGTAATTTTTACTATTATTAACAGTTTATAGAACTTAAATCTTTTCTTTGATATCGTGTTATATGGACCGTAAATATACACCATCTTAATATCTTTATTCTGAAACCAAGTTGGTCGTCCCAGTATGCGTAGCAGAATCGAACTTGGCTTCATATTTCGGGGATGAGATGCAACTTCACTTACTAATTTTCTGTCCGTTGCTTTGGTCGTAAGTGGCCAGTCCACTTTTAGGTTCATGATTTTGACTGCTATTTTCTTTTACTAAAGCTTTACTTAGGTTATTGGTCTTGAAAATGTGTTAACAAAGTAGTCTTTAAAGGCCTCCCATGATGTGAGTCCTAGGGTGAGCGGGTCCGGGTACCCTAACTTTTTCGAACTTCCCCGGATTCTACCAAGTAAAAGATCGGTTCCTAAATTTACTATCCGGAACTTACCTGTAGCAATCATTACCCGGATCCTATCCGGACCCTGCGGTTCCAGATAGGTTCCCGGGTACCCGGAATCGGTGTTTCTCTGTGCAAAATAATGCCTCGTATAACAGCTTTGGTTTAGGAATAAACTCGTCTGCTTATCCTTTGAAAGCGAGTGCCACAAATTCCATAAAGAATCCTTTCGGAATATCCCAAGAATGTTTCAAAGATTTGTTTTGGTTTTCGTTTCAACTTTCTTTTTCAACAACATAAAGGAGTACATAGTTTAAAAAATTCAGTTTTTCAGTTTTCTACCGCTTTTGGGTTTTTCTCTGCTTATGATTGTCACTTTGTATTATTTGATTTATTTCTTGACGGTGAAAGTGATTGTTATGCATTTGATCCCCCCCCCCCCCAAATGATGTATTTTAGTATGACCTTTTTTCTTCTTTTTTTATTAACTAAAAATAATGGAATTAAAAAAGTAAAAATATTTAATATTTCATAGGTTTCGGGTATCGATTCCGGGTCCGGATACCCTGTCTCTATTTGTCGGAACCGGAATCGGACCCGACATTGATCGGTTCCTAATTTTACTATCCGGAACCTATCCGTTATTATAATATATCTATCCAGAATCTATCAGTTAGTGTCGATTTCGATCGGGTATCTGGATACCTTGTACCCGTGTTCACCCCAAGATGTCACAACGCAAAAAATGGAGTTTATAAAATGGTGAAAAGTATAAGCTGTCTATGTAACTATTCTTAATCTTTTGGGTGATTTTGTTTCTATCTTATCACTGCCTGATTTCCAATTTAATAATAGTTGAGGTCCGGTAAGAAGGCCTTTTTTAATAGTATAGTTGAAGACATCCAAATCTTTATATCCTGATATTGCTCGACATGTCATAATCGATAGTCGATTTTATGAATGTAGTACTAGACCCTATGGGTGGCCAACGGGGCGGGTACCAGTGTGACGGGATCCGACGGGATTGGCGGCCTTTTCCGACAGGACCGGTCTTCCGGCTGGATTGGCGGGATCCGCCGATGTCCCGTCCCGTTCCCGGTCCCGTCGGAAAAGGGGACCGGTATTATCGGGTCGGGCGGGACGGGATCGGGTTTTTCGATTTTTTTTTTGCACTTAATTTTTAAAAAATAACATATATATAAACACATCAATAATTGAATAAGATAGTGTAATAAAAATATTTCAATACTGTTTTTGTGCCTCTTATATTATTTAATAGAAATATGATTTTTTTTGTAATACAATTGTCAAAATTGCAACGTTGTAGTGTTGAAAGTTGCAAATAACATAGTAAAATTGCAATTAAAAAAATTACATATTTAAAAACATTTTTTTTAGTTTCTTTATAATTTCGTGTGGTTCTTTGGTTGGAATTAGTATTTGTCCATCAAATTGCTCGACGGAGGTGTTGCTCGACGTCGCTTCCACCTCCGTCGGATAAGATTTCGTTGTAGTTTTTCATCTTCTTCTTCGTTGATCTCTGGTTGACCGCACCTTCTCCGCTCCGCTCGTATCCAATCTCTGAATAATACTGCAATCTCCAAGTTGTCTCCCGCTAATGAGTGTATGTGCTCTCCTATTTGAAATCTGCATGCAGAAAAAATGCTTTTAGACGCTGTTGATGACGCTTGAATGTTCAACACTTCTCGGGCCATCTTTGACAGTGTCGGAAATATCTTCTCATTCTTCCTCCAATATTTCAGCAAGTCTTCACGTCCTTCTTCATTGAAAACTGCTTTGTACGGTACAACACCCTGCAAAACAAAAACATCAAACTCGCTAATTTGATTAGTAGTGGTACCACCACACATTTTATTTTTAAGGCTTTCAATACTAGCCGCAGAAACAACATGTCTTTTTGAGGTTGTGTTGAAGAAGAAGAAAATTGTATGGAAGTCGGTTGGTCGCTAGCACTTTCTTGTTGGAAATGTCTATATTTTTTTTTTGCATTCATCTTGTATGCTAAACAACACTTCTTTAATTTGTTTAATAGGTGGTGAGTCATTTGAATTTTTTGGAGTTGGAGGTGGAAGTACTGCTATACAATCGTAAATAGTTTCAATTAGTGTTTTACAACTGTCTATTTTAATAGTCGAATTTAATACAACACTAATAATATAAATAGTGGAATAGGAATAAAATATTTTTTAAATTTGATAAACATTTTTTAATAGGTGCCCTATAAATTTGTTTTTTCATATATTCACTAAGTAATAAAAATATAACATAGTTAAAATAATAGGATAATATATACCGGAATATTCTTTTGTTGTTTGAAAAAATTTCTCTAGAAATACAATAAGTTCTGAATTTTTTTCTCAATCGTTATCAACAACCATATCAGTTGGATTTCGATTATGGGCGTTAAAAATAAAGTTATAGGTCGTCTATAATCATAAGCAATAAGTAGTTGTTCATATAAAGAATTTCACATAGTCGCTACTTCTTCAGGAATTTTTCTATAAGCTAGTCCACAATCGTGACAAGTTTTTTTATATATTTTTTCCTTTGTGTTCTATTACTTCTAAAAATAAAGTTTATAGCAAATTGTATTTTATTAAGAATGTCTTCAAAAAGTGATAGACCATTATTTACAACTAAGTTATAAATATGACATGCACATTTTATATGAAAATGATTTGAAAAAGATGGAGTTAAAAGATCTTTTAAAATTCTAATAGCATAATTATGCTATTATTAGAAGAAGTGTTATATAATGTAATAGTCATAATTTTATCAGTTATGTCATAATAATCGCAAATTGAATAAATTTTTTCTGCAATATAAGTACCAGTGTGCCTATCATCTATATATCTATACGCTAAAATACGTTTTTGCATATATCAATTATAATCTATCCAATGACATGTTATCGTTAAATAATCATGACTGTTAGTACTACGGCCTATATTAGACGTGATAGATATTTTACCACGAAAATGATATAATGAATAACGTAATGAATAACGTAAATACCGTTGATATTCATGCGCAAATTTGAATACATCTCTCCTAACAATTGATCTAGGAAAATCGTTAAAAGCATGATTATACATATTTCTAATGTAATGAATAAAATCAAGGGATGAAGAAAATGAAAAAGGCAAACCCTCCACTACAACTAACTTTGCTATTGCTTCCCTATCTCTATGTTTATCGTATTTAAGGCCTACAATTTCCCCCGTCATAGGGTTAATTTGACCTTGTACTTGGTTCGGGACAGTATGTGAACCTTGTCCCGACGGAGAGCGCATTGGCGCACCCGATTTTTCAGTCAGGTATTGGTCCCACTTAGCTTTGTAGTTTTGTACATGTCTCAATAAACCTCCCGTCCCATCCTGATCTTTTCCCATTTTAAATTTATAAATATTTTTTACAAATTTGACATCTAACTACTTGATTCTATCCGTCCCTCTCAAAAAAATTCATGCATCTGATTTTAATTTTTGTTTTATTGGGCCTCGTCTCATACTAGGGGAATAAGATGCGTTCCAGTTGGAGGTACACTAGTGGGTGTGTCATCTAGATTAGTAGGTGTGTCATCTAGATTAGTTGGTGCGTCATCTATATTATCTTCTAAATTAAAGTCTGGTTAAGTTGTAGAAAATATCTCGTCGTCTAAATCTAATGGTATTTCATGAAAAAAAATCAGTTTCACCTATACGTGTAATCAACCAAATCATCTTGTCTAGGAATAGAATGACTAAAAGAAGTACCCCTACCCTTGTTATCCCTACTAGAAGAAGCACTCTTACCTGTAACCGTAATCATACGTTTCAATCATTCCATTTTAATTATACAAATAAATTATTAGAGTAAATGAAATTAAGTGCGATAATTAAAATAAAGTAACAATAATAATTTAAAGAAGGAACGAAGGTATCAAACGCCGACTTAACGTCGACGTGTAATCGAGATTGAGCTCGATGGATGATCCTCAAGTTAGTTGCCAACTTCACTCCCAATTTTTAAACTTTGATGTAGTTATACAAATGAATAAATAAAATTTAATATTTAGTAGACTTGTAGAGAGATAGATTGAGATATTAGAGAGATTGTAGGAAGATTTGTGAGAAAGATGAAGAGAAAATGAGGTATTTATAGTTGAAAATTTGGGTTAAAGTATAAATATAATAATTTAGGGGTTGGGTTGGGGGTGGCCAAAAATGGCCGTTGCACAACGGTCAGAATATAAAATGGCCGTTGTTCAACGGATTTTTTTGCAAAGGGGAGGGATTGGGCTGGACCGGGGCGGGTCGGTCGTAGCGGGACCGGGGCGGGATGGGCCCGGGCGGGATGAATCCGGGTCCGTCCCGGTTCGAGTCCCGTTATCGATTTTTTTTTAATTTTATAACGGGACCGGGGCGGAGTCGGGTCGGGCGGGACTGGGTCGACCCGCCCTGTTGGCCAGCCTTACTGGACCCTGACATGACAAATGTGAGGGTTGTGGTAGCTCCGCTGAGATATATTTGTTAAATAGTTGGAGCATCTCATGCATTATTACTCGATATTGATAATCGTTTTACCATCTTATAATTTTAGGGGAGAAAATATCACCTATTGAAGTGGATGCAGTCCTAGTTTCTCATCCGGAAATCGCTCAGGCAGTTGCTTTTGGAGTTCCTGACGACAAGTATGGTGAAGAGGTAAGATTAAAAACACTCCAAATTTGTGGAATTGACCCACTTAGTTCCATTAATGAGAAGTGGGGATCCACATTTGTTTGTTTCAATCCCAGTTGATTACACGTAAAGAATGATATTCTTCTGTTAGATGTCTATTTCAGCTTCGTTTGCATGTATATCATTTAATAACCACCGAAAGGGCAAAAAATTAAGATTTTGAGTTTCTTGGCATAGAAATGCAATAATAAGCGATGTCGTCCATGAAGAAGTAATGGGTGTCGATCGCAAGTTTTTTCTTCATAGACCAAATGAATTTTTGGCTAATCAAAGACCGGTGACAGGATTATAGAAAATCTGTGTGCTAATTTCCTCTGAAATTGCAAAAAATTACGAATTTGAATTTCTAGGCTTAGAAATGTAATAATAAGCGATGTCGGCCATGACAAAGTAATGAGTGTCAATGACAAGCCTTCTTTTCATGGACCAGGTGAATTTTAAGCCAATCTGAGACCCACTTAGTTCCATTAATGAGAAGTGGGGATCCACATTTGTTTGTTTCAATCCCAGTTGATTACACGTAAAGAATGATATTCTTCTGTTAGATGTCTATTTCAGCTTCGTTTGCATGTATATCATTCCACGCGAGCCCTGTTTTGTATTTTAACGAGTGCCGTTTTGCAGAGCATTTGCCAATAAATTAAATAGATATTCCATTTTGGCAACACATAAGCCTTCCAAATGCTTCTATTAACCAGTTACTATTGTGAAGACAGATGGTTCACATTTTATACTTATCCTTTTTGTTGTTTCTAAAGCCATTAATAGCAGTGGTGAACTCACAATTTAGACGTTGTAGATCCTTGACTTGAAAGAATGGGTGTTGAAATATATATTCAACTTTAGTTATATTTTTAGCACATATATATAGGTTCAATTTCAATATACTGGGTTGAACCCGCTAAACCATGGTTAGATCTCCGACCTATTTGGCGGTGTTTATGGATTGTTCAACGTTTCATACAGAGTTCATGCCGTGCTATTATAATTGTATGGCTGACTAAATCAAATATTTTCATGTTTGACAGATAAACTGTGCAGTTATTCCAAGAGAAGGGTCAAACATTGATGAAGCTGAGGTGCTGAGATTTTGCAAGAAGAATCTGGCAGCCTTTAAGGTCCCAAAGAAGGCGTTCATGACTGATTCTCTTCCAAAGACTGCATCTGGCAAAATTCAACGACGACTTGTTGCAGAGCACTTCCTTGCACAGATTTCAACTGCTAAAGTCCCTAAGTTTGGAGCGTAGAAAAATTGTTAGGCTATATATGGTTTCTTCTCCTAATAATATGCTTTCGATGTTAGTTAACGTAAATACTTGGTCAAGAAATCGGGACACGAGAATATATCAGTGATGGCGCAAGTGTGTTCTCTTCGAATCCGGTCAGATATATTGTTTGGCTAAATATTTTGGATTTACATCAGATTAATTCTGCTTAATTTGTATAACAAGTAGGTTATTACTATTAAGTATTGCAAGGTTCTTTTATGTGTAGCGACACCTTTTTGACAACGGAATGAAATTCCCTTACAATTGAGTGGAGTAGATAATAAACGAATTATATCTACCAAGCGAAGAACCCACAAGAGATGGTATATGCTTATGTTCTTTTCTTTTGGACTTCCATTTTACTATAGAAAAACAAGAAAAAGCCGACGTTAACATGAGCATCAGCGTGAAGTGGATGCAGACTAGCTGGGCGAACGTCTAAGAAAAACACATCAGCCTGAAGTGGATGCAGGCTAGCTGGGCGAACGTCTAAGAAAAACACAAATTGATGGCAGGGTTTGACAATTATCTTAATCACACCAAAACATAATGCAGTCCACAGACTATGTACAAGTAACATTTCATATTCATTAACACGTTGAGAGTCAACACGCTTCCCTCTTCACAAAATATTGCTACCAATAGATTTCAAAGAGCAAGATTTCAGTAATATGTATGTGAAGCAGCACCAACTATAACTACAAGAGATTGAGGAACTTTCCCACCATGACGCCAATGCAAAACAAAAATCCAAACCCTAAACAAGATTTAAAAGAATGAACAGTGCTACGACTGCATAACAACACTCAAAAATTCTCCACAAGCTGAACTACTTAAGCTTCCAAACCTTCTTCCTCCTCGTCTTCGTAGTCATAACCTTCCTCCTCAGCTGATGCATCTTGATACTGTTGGTACTCAGAAACTAGATCATTCATGTTGCTTTCAGCCTCAGTAAATTCCATCTCATCCATACCTTCTCCAGTGTACCAGTGCAAGAAAGCCTTTCTTCGAAACATTGCTGTAAACTGCTCGCTGACCCTACGGAACATCTCCTGAATTGAGGTGGAATTGCCAATAAAAGTTGAGGCCATCTTCAGTCCAGTTGGAGGGATGTCACAGACGGTAGACTTCACATTGTTAGGAATCCACTCCACAAAATAGGAAGAGTTCTTGCTCTGCACATTAATCATTTGCTCATCAACTTCCTTGGTGCTCATTTTCCCCCGGAACATTGCTGAAGCAGTCAGATAACGACCGTGACGAGGATCAGCAGCACACATCATGTTCTTTGCATCCCACATCTGCTGAGTGAGTTCAGGAACAGTCAGGGATCTGTATTGCTGTGACCCACGAGAAGTGAGCGGAGCAAATCCCACCATGAAGAAATGCAATCGAGGGAATGGGATGAGGTTGACAGCAAGCTTGCGGAGATCAGAATTGAGCTGACCAGGGAATCGGAGGCAGCAAGTCACACCACTCATGGTGGCAGAAATCAAATGATTAAGGTCCCCAACTGAAGCAGACATCATGAGTCAGTACAGTAATCTACAAATACTCACATGATACAATTACATAAAAGGTCAAATCCAACAGACTCTCAAGACACAGAATCTAAGATGCAGTTCATACTTCATACTACTATTTATATAGTGCGACCTTCCATTCAGTAGCTGAGCTGCTGAAATTGTGACCAGGAGGTCATGGGTTCAAGCCGTGGAAACAGTCTCTTGCAGAAATGTGAGGTAAGGCTGCGTACAATAGACCCTTGTGGTCCGACCATTTCCCGGACCCCGCGCATAGCGGGAGCTTAGTGCACCGGGCTGCCCCGGTTACTTTCACAAGATTTTTTTCCCTTTAGTTGTATAATGGAATAGAAGAGTCAAGATAACACAACTGTTAAGTTGCATCAGAAAAACTATTGCTGATCAAAGAAGACAACTTACAACTTGGAGTAGTAAGTTTGAGAGTTCGGAAGCAAATGTCATAAAGAGCTTCATTATCCAAGACCATGCACTCATCTGCATTCTCAACAAGCTGGTGAACAGAGAGAGTGGCATTATAGGGCTCAACAACAGTGTCTGAAACTTTGGGGGAAGGGAACACAGAGAAAGTAAGCATTATTCTGTCTGGGTACTCTTCCCTGATCTTAGATATTAGGAGAGTTCCCATTCCTGATCCAGTTCCACCTCCCAGAGAGTGACAAACCTGAAAACCTGAATTGAAAAACAGATCCATATTCATAGGCATTACAAAACAGACAATTTACTTGGATGCAATGCCATGTAGCGGCGGACACACGTTACTCAAAGTGGTTTCATCTGAAACTGCTTTTTGGAAAATCTTACTAAAAACATATATAAACAATGTTCAAAACATTGACATAATAGTTAAATGACACCACTTGACAATTGATGTCGTCTGGATCGATGGTCAAGCATGGCTACTTTTGAGATGGAAGTAGGGGGTGGTCAAGACTGATCTGTACATTTTTCGCACTTCTTTTTATATTTTAAGTCTATTTTGTCTAAAACATTGAGCCTGTGGGGATCGATCCTTGTCCTGCGGCCAAAGATTGGATTGAACGACCTATCCAACAGTCATTTCATGATAGTAATTTTATATAAAATATTCAATTAGTATTTTAGTATAACATAAATGGGTCTAGAACCATAATTTTGAAAAAAGTTACTCCTTTCTGTAATTTGCAACCTCTAGGTGACTAGATCTGCAGGTATAGCTATTTGTATCTCTCATGTCATTATAATGGTTGGTTCATCTTTTTAGTGCAACACTGCTTATAAAAAATCCTACGCACACCCCTGATGCCATGTACCGCACATAATCAACAAAATTATAGCAAAGCTCAAACTTCTTTTCTCTCTTACAGGCCTAACAAAAACTTATACAATCACTCTCTAAACATCTAAATGTAAAACTGCACTACTGTTGCAAGATAAACACTACTTCCTACCAAGTTGAACATACATGCAATATGCACATGAACATGCACACACACACACTTATATACACAGCCCGATCACCGTCCTATTACAATTACAAATATAAGTGTAATTGTTATAGAATCAAGAAGTGCTAGACTGAAAAGTTTTAAAACTATTTTCCTTATCATGTTTCGCTTCTCGAGAATCAATTTGACAGACTGAGCTAAATTAAATCAGACTGATTCAATAGTTTAAAATTAAAATTTAGATGTTCAAAAACTATACAGATATTATAAATTGCAATTTTCTCATATTAATATAATGAAAAATTACATCCAAAATATTGGTCAAAGTCATTTAATTTGACTCTCGGGATGTGAAACATGGCAAGTAAAAGTCATGAACACAGTAAAAACAATGACGCCAAAATTATGAGCCAGAGTGAACAGATGTATAGATATACAGTACTGAAGTTTATGTTACTGCACTAATCGAAGCATATAACACGAGAAGCAACAGCCAAATTAGTACCTTGTAAGCAATCACTGTTCTCAGCTTCCTTCCTTACAACATCGAGAACCGAATCAATAAGCTCCGCTCCCTCAGTATAGTGTCCTTTCGCCCAGTTGTTACCAGCACCAGACTGGCCAAAGACGAAGTTGTCCGGCCGGAAAATTTGACCATAAGGACCTGATCTAACGCTGTCCATGGTTCCTGGCTCCAAATCCATGAGGACGGCGCGTGGAACGAACCTTCCACAGCTTGCCTCGTTGTAGTAGACATTCACGCGCTCCAATTGAAGGTCATTGTCTCCTTTGTACCTTCCGGTGGAATCAATGCCGTGCTCGGCACACACCACCTCCCAGAACTTTGCTCCGATCTGGTTCCCACATTGACCTCCCTGAATGTGCAAAATCTCACGCATTTTTGCTTTGTTTTCGCGAGAAATTCAGTAGTTCCTTCTTTTTTAGTATGGGGATACTGTGGAAGTGAGAAATTGGGTTTAGGAAAATGGAGGAAAGAGGAGTCGAGGTTTATATATTGAAGGTGGGAAGAAACGGAGTTTGTTCGCCGTTAGTGACTTGACGGAGACCTTTTCTTTGAAAAGTATAAAATAGTACAGAAGAGTTGGGATGTTATAATCACGCTGATTTGATGTATGTGAGAGACACGCGCTTTTTTCACATGGGAAAAGGGGAACATTTCAATTCACGCGCAGTTTGAATCGGCGTTAGCTTAAGCACAACGTGGAAATATCTCTCACAGTGAACCGAGTCAATTTGTTGGAGAACTGGTCTTTCTTAGCGGTCTACTCTGAATCGTCGTTCCGCTCTTTTTCAATATTTCGCCATCGGCAACCGGTGTCATCATAACTCGATACTGGGGCAATATTTTTTGAATCTGCACCAACTTTGATTCTCGATTTACCGATATCGCAATTTCTTCTCCCTCGAAATTCTATCTCCACTCATGTACCCCTAATCTTCGTTCAAGTCCCGATGATCATGAACAAAATTGGCCAATCAGTCAATTTCTTTGTTCAAAAACTCTTTCATCATCTCCGGCCAAAGAGGGGCAAGTTGTTGACACCCAATTTTGTCTCATCTTTTCCGATTATTTATTTTTAAATATTTTTTTTGACACCTCAAAAACCATTTTAATATATATAATAAGGTTTTTAATATCATCGTTTATTCTCAATGTCATTATTTGTTATTATTATTATTATTCGTATTTTTACTACCATTTGTCTTTTAATATTCTAATCATAGTTTTTATCCTAATATTCTATGTTATTTTATTTTGACAAAATGACATCGCATTTTTTATTAAACATTCACAAATATTATGTTTCTATTATTATGACATCGTTATTTTTTATATTTATAGTTTGCATTTTTTGCAAAACATCTTTTTAATAATAAACTCTTTTCATATTTCAAACTACACGTAAAGCGTCGGAAAGGAGGCATGTGATTATTGGAGAAGTCATGTGAAAGCACTTGAAAAACAGCTGGAAGAATTTTGAGAAGAAACTATTTTTGGTTCAATAATTGTTGAAAAATACGAATATTCGGAGATTTCATCAATCAACTAATGGAATAGAATGAATAAGCCAGTAAAGGAGTAAAACCTTAAAATGGTTTTGTTTATTTAATTTATCAATATCTCAAATAACTTTAGCATGTTTTACCCAAAATTTACATAACTTTCCAAAGCAAATATTAACAATCATAACGTTGATCTACTACATCGTATGAATATTAACAATCATAAATTTGATTTTAGTACCAAAAAAAAAAAAGAAATAACGCAAAACTTGATTCGAGCCTTATATAAACCTCACCATTAAAAGACCGTCAACTATTCTTAAGACTAATAGCTTCACATTAAAAAGATTTAAACGATGACGGATTTACAATGTTTGGCGTGTTTATGCTCGCATGCATTGTATTTTAACTCAGATGGTGCATATAACTAGAAGATATTTGTATAGCATATATTTATTATACTGATCAATGCGAACTCATTATACATGGCTTTAGTAACTACTATTGAAATAAATAATCAATTGATTATTTTCATTGATGAACATGTATTTATATACAATTTACAATCCGTAATTATGGAAAATCATATTCCTACTATAACAATAAATCCTAATTATACTTGTACAAGAATCCTACAACTATGGTAAATTTATACAACAAAGTTGGGTGCAATTTGGTTTCAGATTCCCGTGGTATACACACGGGTATATTTCTGTCACACCCCCGCAGTCATAGCGGGCAGTTGTCGTACGCTGAGACTGTCCTAAAATCTTCAAATAAAACCAAGGGAAGACCCTTAGTAAATATGCTTGCAATCTGGTACCTCGAAGGGACATGGAGGACGCGTACTTATCCACGAGCTACCTTTTCTAGAACAAAGTGTATGTCCATCTCGATATATTTTGTGTGCTGATGTTGGACCGGATTTCCATAAAGATAGACTGCACCCACATTACACAGTATACCAAGGTAGCCTTCTGAATAGGAAAATGTAACTAGTAGAAGATTACGTAGTCAACATGACTCAGATACCACATTGGCTACCCCTCGATACTCGGCATCCGCACTGGACCGTGATAAAGTAGCCTGGCGTTTCGCCAACCAAATAATTTCCCAATTTCGTCCACTTCTACCTCGAGTCAAGGGATACCATGAAAGAAATAATTTCTTGATTATTTTCGTTGATGAAGAGGTATTTATATACAATTTACAATCCCTAATTATGAAAAATCTTATTCCTACTATAACAATAAATTTTAATTATACATATACAAGAATCCTACAACTATGGTAAATTTATACAATAAAGTTTGGTGCAATTTGGTTTCGGTTTCCCGTGGTATACACACGGTTATATTTCTGTCAACTATAACGTTATTTCACATTCGTTAAATTTCGACCATATTAATCATGCAATCAAGCCTTATCATATATGAGCTAATAAGTCCAACAGTACAATAGTACTTAATTTGGTCTTAATGTGCCAAGGGTTGGGACTCGGGAGTGGCACTGCTTTATGGAATATAGTGGTTTTTCATTTGTTGTCTATCTTTTAGAGTAATCAACAATGATTTTCCATTTACTATTACGCAACCAATCGTGTGATTTATATCATGTGATGTTCAATCATCAATGACACAAGCAAATTTCAATAGCCAGGTAGAGATTAGAGTCATTATGTTTATATTGTGGACTTTGTATCATAGGAATGTTCTCCTCTTCACGTGTATACAAAGTAAAATTCCAATTTGGTTCTACAACATCGTTAGAACTGAAGCATGGCAGAAAGAGAAAGAAGCTTCATAAGAAATAAGAATACTTTGTGATGGCCCAGACTGTAAGGTGAAGTGTGGGTGGCCCTGGGGAAACTTAATGCCATTTTATAGAGCAGATCGATGGACTAATTAAAAAGCGCAACATCCCAAACGTGGTTTTCACTCTAACAACTGCAAAAAGAAATACTACTATACTTTTCAGAGAGAGATCTAGAGAAAGTGAGATGCAATGGAGTGATCAAGTCAGACCAGATGCATTAATCATTATACATACTTTGTGATGAAGCAACGTGTCTCTCAATTTTGCTTACCTCTTTTTGATCTCTTGTGCCAAACATTCTATCTACAAGTCATGTTGAAAGTAGGGATGGCAAAAGTGACCCGACCCATGGATCCCGACCCGTACCCGACCCGGATAATTACCCACTTTGACCGATCCATGGGTCGGGTAGGGTATTAATCCGACTGTTTGAGGGTGGGTTAGGAGCGGGTAAGGATATGGCTGAACTCTACCCGTAGCCGACCCGTTACCCGATGTGTAGGATACCCGACTCATTCCTACCCTACTCGACCCGACCCATGTATATATAATTGTAATTAATTTTAATTATAATGATAATATATACAATTGTAATTATAAAGATTATATATATATATTAGCTTATAAATTATTATTATAAAGATAATAAATTGAGGACCTTAATTTAATTATTTAAGTGTAAAAACATATTTTAATATTATATAATCTTTGGATGACTCAATTAATTAATTATTTCATCTCAAAGTACTAAATAAGTAGATTTTTAATTCTTCTCCATAGAGAGTACTCACTCTTTATCGAATTTGAAATGTGAAATTGATTATCATAAGCGTATTAAAATGGATTTAATTTCATAAAGACGCAAAAAAAATGAATTTTCAAAATTGGTAGGTTCGTTTTCTCCAATTCGCTAATATTTTTCTATTATCCTTGCTATATGAAGTGTGTATAGAGAGTACTCACTCTATATCGAATTTGAAATGTGAAATTGATTATCAGAAGCGTATTAAAATGGATTTAATTTCATAAAGACGCAAAAAAATCAAAATTTTGAAATTGGTAGGTTCGTTTTCTCCAATTTGCTAATATTTTTCTATTATCCTTGTTATATGAAGTGTATAGAGAGTACTCATTATATATTCATTCTACTTTGCAATGTGAAATTGATTCTCATAAGACTCATAAAATGGATTTAATTTCACAAAGACGCAAAAAAATCAAATTTTCAGAATTTGTAGGCTCGTTTTCCCCAATTCGCTAGTACTTTTCTATTATCCTTGTTATATGAAGTGTATAGAGAGTACTCACTTGATATTCATTCGATTTTGCAATGTCAAATTGATTCTCATAAGTCTCATAAAATTGATTTAATTTCACAAAGACGCAAAAAAATCAAATTTTCAGAATTTGTAGGCTCTTTTTTCGCAATTCGCTGGTATAGTACTTTTCTATTATCCTTGTTATATGAAGTGTATAGAGAGTACTCGCTCGATATTCATTCGACTTTGCAATGTGAATTTGATTCTCGGAATTCTCATAAAATTGATTTAATTTCACAAAGACGTAAAAAATGAATTTTCAGAATTTGTAGGCTAGTTTTCCCCAATTCGCTAGTATTTTACTATTATCCTTGTTATATGAAGTGTATAGAGAGTACTCACTCGATATTCATTCGACTTTACAATGTGAAGTTGATTCTCAGAATTCTCATAAAATTGATTTAATTTCACAATGACGCAAACAAAATGAATTTTCAGAAATTGTAGGCTCGTCTTCCCCAATTCGCTAGTACTTTTATCAATATAGATAATAGTAATAAACTATATAATAAAAATATATAATCCTTAACATACAATTAACATGAATAATTAAAATTATATTAGTTTGTGATGCTTATTAAAAATTATTAGTATATATATGTATTTTTTTTAAACAACTCCACCTAAACTACATAGTTTAGAATAAAACTACGTAGTTTTAATGTGTTAAGAACCCTAATAAATGAAGGTGTAATTTTTTTCTATTTGGTTAATTCAATTATTTTTTTACCAATGTTGTAGATCCTTTGATAATACTTCGAAGATTTTTCAATGGTCAATGTAGTGCTTTGTTGTTCCAAAGGTATGACTTTATTGTTGTATTTTTTCTTCCTTTATATTGAGATATAATTTTTTCTATATAATCTCTTCTTCTTCTTTATCATTTTTCTTCTTTTGTTTTTCATAGATTTATGGAGAAGCACACTAAAAGGTTGAAGACCTTGAAAACATGTTTGATGTAATTGCATTTTATTTTTGAGATGATATTAGTGTTTGGACAATTTTTTCATAGAACTTTGATTGTATTTGGTAATTATGAAACTTATTTGGTAATATATTTTATGAATTTTGTAGAATTTTTGTGTTTTATTAGATGAAGCGTATAACACGCGGGTACCCAATATCCGAAAGGGGCAAATAAGTGTATGAAAATTATGTACCCAGGGGATAATGAGTAGGGTATGGATGGCACATTTAGGAGGGTGGGTAGGGTATGGGAATCCCAAAACCCGCCCCAAACATGCCCCACTGCCATCCCTAGTTGAAAATGCATAAATTCACCATTTAACACACAAGGTCACCCAACTATGAATATTGATCTCTCGAGGTCATATTTCTCATTTTTTTTTCCTATATCACATCTAGAGTCACTCAACTAATATTTGTGCAATAAAATATTTAATTTATTCCACATGATATTTAATTTACAAAAAATGGTCAAATTTGCCCTTGTACTTTCACAAATAAATTATAGGGAAAATGGTCAAATATACTCCTCTTTCTTTTATTAGCTAATTTTATCATCTGTTAGCGATTGTGAATAAAAATATCCCTGCCGTTAACAAACTACACACTTATATCTCTGTTTGAATAAAATCCGCCTGATCGAATAAAATTAACCGATGATCTTTTTTAACCCGACCGACCCGACCCACTGAACTAAATAAAACCATACCAAAATAAACCCCAAAACCCATCTCTCCAACTTTTCATCTCCTTCCTCCATTAAAACACCATGCCAACCGTAGCTCTACCAGCCTTTCTTCAATGGCGCCAGCGACATTTTCTTCCTTTAGCTTCGACATTACCTGCTCTCTGTTCGATTTCCTTCTCCTACTGAAATAAAAGATTCACTAAAAGTTAGTATAACTAAAAATCGGTTATTAATTAACAAGAATTAAGTTTCTGAATACACACTTGTGCCTCTCGCCTTGCAGGGTAAGTTCCCACCATCAGAAACAACTAAAGGAGTAATCTTATAATGTCGAAGCAGATTGATTCGATGAATAAAGTAGTTCAAGTACTACAATTTCTTATCCCACTGCGAATTAAGGCAAAGCTCCATCCTCTACATGAATAGGCTGAAAATTACAGCTTTTATTAATTCTGTCCATTTAAAACCACAAAATAAGTTACAAAAATTGAATCTTGATTAATTGATGTCAAACCAAATTAAGTATCTCCTTTGTGAAACCAAGAATAAGGTCAATTCCAACCTATACCCAACAAAAAAGGATCAAAACCCAGAATGCAATAAAATGTGATGAATATTGAATTTAAGTGAAAGGAAATGGAATATTACCCTCTTGCCGGCGTATTTTTTTATGTGGGCAATTTCAACGTAGGGCTTCATGAACCAGAGGAGATCCTTGTTACCAATTTTGGGGGTGGGGCTGTGTTTAATTGATGGGTGGGGACGGATCATGAAGGGCGTGGATTTATAAATCAGGTAATTTTGTTCAATTGAAATTTCATTCAAACAGGGGTATGAGTGTGAAGTTTGGTAACGCAAGGTTATTTATTTTGTTCACAATCGTCAACTGACGATAAAGTTAGTTAATAAAAAAAAGTAGAGAGTATTTTTATCCCTTTTCCTAAGTTATATTTACCCATTGTTATACTTTTTTGATATATTTGCCCTTCTCATCCAACTTTCGAATCAAAACTGAAAAATTGGATTTTTAACTAAAAAAAAAAATTAGAAAACTGTTTTTTTTAAAATAATTTTCTTAAAAAATGTTTTGTAAAAAAAATCTGAAAATTTAATTTTTTTATTCAAAATTATGGAAAAATATTTTCTTTAATTTGGATAAATGAATTTTTATTAAAAGAAAGTGTCCAAAAAATCCAGATTTTCATGATTTCATTTTTAGGACATTTTGTTTTTTGAAAAAAAATCCAAAAGTGGATTTTTTTAGAAAAAATCTCAAATAATGGATTTTTAATTACAAATATCTGGGAAAACAAATTATTTTTTAAATCTAGAAAAAAAAAATCTGTTTTTCCTGATTTAAGAAGAAATCCAATTTTTTCATATTTTAAAAAAACTAGTTTTCTTCATTTTCTTTAAACTCATTTTTCAGATTTTTTTTTTAGAAAAAGTTGTCACATATCATAGGGAAATGGAGATTTAACCAAGTAGGGATAAATAAGATTTTTAAATTTTAAAATGCAAGGGAAAATATGATCCAAAAGTTGAATGAGAAGGACAAATATATCAAAAAAGTATAATAAAGGGTAAATATAATTTATTTGTGAGTGTACAAGGGCAAATTTGACCATTTTCCGTAAATTAATATCATGTGGAATAAATTAAATGTCATGTAGAATAAATTAAATGTTGTATCATGTTTTGTTGCACAAATATTAGTTGAGTAATCTTAATATGATATAGAGAAAGTTGGGTAACATTATAGTTACAAAACAAAAAAATATGACTTTGAGAGATCTATAACCGCAGCTGGATGAACTTGTGTGTTACTATATGCCTAATATATTCTACTCAATATTCAACCCTTTTTATTCTTCACACGGACTTAGTAATCTCATAATACACCACATCAAGTTTCCAAGCGAATTTGTCCAATCAAAAATAATTCGAAGGAAAAAAATCACGTGTAATTATTACATGCGGACTTATATGTAGGTTTTCCGTATAAAACAGAGAAATTTGCAAGAAAATTTGGCAATTGTGAAGTGGAAAACCTCTAAAGAATATAGGAGAGCTAAGAAGGTTATTAGTAAAAGGCTTGATAGTATTAGCACGTGTCTATTATACTATATTTAATCATATTTAGTCTTGTGTAATTATGGTAGATATAGGATCCTATTGTATGAGGATTCCACGTTGTACACCATATATATATTTTGTATTAATGAGAAAGGCTCCCCAAGGGAGATTAATATAATTCTACATGGTATCAAGAGCCAATAATTCGTCCCGACCTAAAACCTAAAATTTGGCCGCCATTCCAGTCCTTTTCCGGCACCAAACTGCCCGTATACACCCGGTTATACATCTGATATACGTTGATATACTGTTGTCCAGCCCTTATATTTTACAAACAGCCTTGTATACACCCGATATATCCCTGATATACCTCCCTATTTCCATCCATATCTCTTCAACATGTCGTATACCCCTCGTATACAGCTCATACACGCCGATATACACCTGTATACGACTGATATACTTCTCCAACCATTGTATACTACCAGTATACAGCTATCTCAAGCTGTTATACACATTGTATACGGCTGATACTACCCCTAATATATACGTCACGACCCCTCAAATTTTTATCCTTTCTCTCTCCTCTCTCCGGAAGACGCCATGACAGAGAACGATCGTAGTTGTGGCAGCAGCCACCGCGACACTGGTGGCAGAAGGGCTCAGGTGAGCCACTGGAGGCAGCAGGCGTCCAGCTACTGCCGGGCACACAGAAGATGGGCCACATCCAACAGGCCCACCCTCAAGCAAACCGGACCAGCCCAGTCATTGGGCCTCCATTATTCGGTCCAGCTTCCTGAGGCCCAACAGGGAGTCCAACTTCCTCAGGCCCAATTGATTGGAGCCCAACAGTCCGCTCTAGGCCCTCTCCAATCCAATTTGGGACAGGCTTTCGCCACATTGACTCATCGGCATCCCGATAACGCGTGGTATATGGATACGGGCGTCACGTCTCACCTCACCAATAATTCTGGTAATCTTACTCAACTGTGAAATTTAAATACTTTGCAGTCTATTATGGTCAGTAACAATCATCGCATTCCAATTCAAGGATTTGGTCAAACCCTTACCCCACTACCGCATCCCCACTTCTCTCTTAAAAACTCTTATATGCCCCACACATCATCAAAAATCTAATTTCTGTTAGAAAATTTGCCACCGATAATTTTGTCTCAATTAATTTTGACCCATTTGAATTTTCTGTAATGGACCTCCGTACCGGAAAACTCCTTACGAAATGCAATAGTGATGGGGACCTATATCCTTTCCTACCCACATCTGATGCTAGTGTCACTCCTCCCACCGTTCTAACAACCATATCTCCCTCAACGTGGCATAGTAGACTTGGTCATCCGGGTTCTCACATTTTTTATTCTCTTAGAAACTGAAATTTAATCCAATGTAACAAAGGAAACCTTTCTCATAGTTGCTCCTCTTGTCAGTTAGGGAAACACGTTAGACTACCATTTAAGACTTCTATGAGTACTACTTTCTCTCCCTTTGATATTATTCACGTTGATTTATGGACATCTCCCACAACTAGCAATTTAGGCCACAAATATTATCTGATATTTTTGGATGATTTCTCTCACTTTCTTTAGGTATACCCACTCAAACTCAAATCTCAAGTGTTCTCCAAATTTGTTGAGTTTCGTACACTGGTTAAAATGGAATTTGAAAAAGACATGGTCGTGAGTTTAATAATTCTCTATTTCATAAATTTTGTGCGGTTAATGGCATGATCTTTCATTTTTCCTGCCCCTATACCTCTCCTAAAAATGGAAAAGCCGAAAGAATTCTCCGAACCATTAATAATATGATTTGTACCCTCCTTTTCATGTGTCTCTCCACCATACTTTTTGGGTATATGCGCTAAAAATGGTAGAACGCATTCTCAACATTTTACCTATCCGTGCGATTAAAAATAGGACACCCACCGAAATTCTCTACAGTCGGATCCCTACCTATGACCATCTTAGAATTTTCGGTTGTTTGTGTTACCATAATCTGACATCCACGGCCCCCTACAAATTGGCACCCAAATAGCACACTTAGGATTTGGTTCCTAGATTGGAGGGGGGTGAATGTGATCCGATACATGAAGCTTTTTCACCACAAATACAGAGATATTGATGACTTTGAGAGATATAAGGCAACACTTGTGGCTAATGGCACCAATTAGTAGGAGGGTATTGACTGTGGGAGACTTTTAGTCCGGTTGTTAAATCGGCTACCATTCGCACAGTTCTAAGTATTGCTATGGGTAAGCACTGGCCGATCCATCAGCTTGATGTCAAGAATGCGTTTCTACACGGAGATTTGAAAGAAAATGTTTATATGCATCAACCGCCTGGTTTTGTCCATCCGGCAGCCCCTCAATATGTATGTCGTCTTCGTAAGTCACTCTATGGTTTGAAACAGGCCCCTCGAGCGTGGTATGATCGCTTTCCATGGTACATTATGCACATTGGGTTCGTATGCAGCAAGTGTGATAATTCTCTATTTATTTTTCACCGAGGTAATAGCATTGCTTATTTGTTGTTGTATGTGGATGATATTGTTCTTGTTGCCTCCTATGATGTTTTGAGAAACGAGATTATTACACTGCTCAAAATTGAATTTGCTATCACTGATTTGGAGAAGTTGAGCTATTTTTGGGGGATTTCAGTGACTAGATCTGCAGATACTATGTTTCTTTGTCAGCGCAAGTATGCAGAGGAGATTGTGTACATGGCTAAAATGGTAAATTGCAATATCATGTCTACTTCAGTTGACTCTAAATCAAAGCTTAGTGCTTTGGATGGTGATCCAGTGTCAGATCACTCTCTACATGAGTCTTGCAGGTGCACTACAGTACCTCACTTTCACCATGTCTGATATTGCTTATGTTGTTCAGCAGGTATGCTTATTCATGCATGCCCCCAGGGATAGGAAGCTCTAGATAGCTTGTATCAAAGACGGTTCTAAAATTTGATGACCACTGGTATCATTGTATTAAACTTGAACTTACTATTAGGGTAGGAGATTGGGTTCTACATTTAGTCAGATTTTAACCGTTTTGAATTAATTCAGTTCCATTTGGTTCAACCGCTTTTGAGTTAATTCAGTTCAATTTACAAGATTTTGGTGCATAAAGAAACACGTGATCACTACATCAAATATTTAAGTTTTATCCAAGTTGATATATTTCTCTTATTAGTGAATATTACCATATATTTTGTAATTAATAGTACTGTACAATATTGAATCCTAATTGAATAAGGATCATGTGTGGCTGAATTTTGGTGAGGAATGAAAAAGAAACTGAAAATTTGGGTTTCGAAGATTAGGGTAGTTGCCGGCCGAAGGAGGTGGAGGGTGGGGCGGCGGCGAGACAAGAAAAAAAGGGTTTAGGTGTTTTTAGGGTTTGGCTCTGATACCATGTAAGATTGTATGAATCTCCCATTGGAGGTATTTCTTATTAATACAAATATATATAGTGTGTACAATGTTGAATTCTAATTGAATAAGGATCCTCTATTTACCATAATCATACATTATTATTAATTGCAAAATATATGACGAATATATGATAATATTCGCTAATACTCTTGATTAAATTCTAGTGAACATGTGCTTAAAAACACAAATTAGGATTAAAATTTTAAATTAGCAAATATACCATTTGATCTACATATAGCTAAATTAATATTATGCCTATCAATGCCATCATTCTAAAAGGATTTGAAAATCAAGAAAAAATAACATTAGATGGATAAAAAAATAATGACGGTCACATTTAATTTTTTTTTTAAGATCTAGATAAAAAAGGGAGCAAATATATAATTTAGTAAATAATAAAAACGGACTTGTACAACGAGATGAAATTGAAGGAATAAAAGAAATTAAGAAAAGGAGTAGAAAGAAAAGAAAGAAAAGGGAAAATGCCTAAAATACACCTAAATCTTTGTCCGGATTTGTTGTAACACACATAATCTTTACGGGGGTTCTATTACCCCTGAATATATTTTTAAGGAATTTCTTTAGTATTTATCAAGTGACCTGAATAACAATTCAAACACGTGCTGAACAAAAAATCATAAAACAAAGGAGTCCAGTAATTTTCAGGTCATTTCACTTTTCAAACAAAACAAAAAATTAGAATTTTCTCCTACACTCTTAATTTTTTTTATGGAGAAAGTAGTTGATTGTCTTGCCATTTGATCTTGTGAATCACTATATTCTTTCATAATCGAATTTTGACTTGTGTCACATTGAATTTTGATTCGATTTTTCCAGATAAATGTCAAAAAATTCTTTAAAAATATACTCATAGGGGTAATAGGACTATCGTAAAGGATTTTTCCCAGTAATTTTGAGGTGTTTTTAGTCATTTTATCGGAAGAAAAGGGAACAAAGAAGGGACGAGGATAATTATAAACTGGAGAGTTTATCCAGGGATCTGACTCCTCTCCATTTCCCTTGTCTCTATTTTCTCCGAGTTTCTATCTAGATGAGTGACACTTATCTCATTTTATTATTAATAGTTTAGATTTAATTAAGTAAATTAAGGTCTTAACCATGATTAATACAATAGATATTTACATATATTTACTCCTAAAAAGGGGGACAATTCCATAAAATCTAACAACACATTTCCTATTGGGGTGCTTAATTATTTATAATGTTTTATTAACAAAAAAAGAACATCAGCAACCCTAAAATAATTAAGCCCTCCAAATTTGTTACTAGTATTTTGAATCACATGTAGTCAAATACAAGACATTTGTTCACCTACTTAATTTTCTTACTTAAAATTTTAATAGAAATGTTTATACCTAAGAGAATTATGGGGTAATAAGTTCTAATCATTTGAAATTAAAAGGAATTTTTTTAATGGTCGATGAACCGTTTATGTCTAAAAATTTGAAAAAATCATCTTCTGAACCCCTAAACGAAATTAATCAAGATATATTAATTATATTAAGAAAAATGTCTTCTCTTTTTCATGTTGCTCTATCTTAAAATTTTCATAACATTTAATAAGATGACATTTTTATTGCCAGTAGCAATTTCCTTTTGATTGTCCCGTCGGTTTTACATTCATTTACTCAATGGTTAATTAGGCTTCTTGCAATTTTCTATTTGCTAGAACTTTTATAGAACTGTTTGTTATTATTTTCAACCAGAAATTTGTTGCTAGATGGAATTATCTTTTCTTGTATTTAGCATATGTTTCAGTCTTTTTTTTTAGGAGTAAATATATGTAAATATCTATTGCATTAATCATGGTTAAGACCTTGATTTAGTTAATTAAATCTAAACCATTAATAATAAAATTTTACAAGTGTCACTCATCTCGATAGAAACTAGAGTAAAATGGAGACAAGGAAAATGGAAAGGAGCCGGATCCTTTATCTAGTGGGACTCGAGATACTACATCTCACATGCGGGGCTTCAACACTTTAACATGGCACCTTGAATCAGTTTGTAACTTCGGTTGTCAATCTCTAGTTATACACACTTTATTATGTAAAATATTTGTACATATATAAAATTAGTGAAACTGTCTGCGGTTAGCGTGGCTATGAAAAGAATTAATAAATCTATATATTTTCACTTTATATATATACAAATATTAATTCTATAAAGTGATAGTTTCTTATATTAATGAAGTATGTAATAATCATATTCGGATTGGTGACAGAGAAGACATCAATATAATGTAGATCTTTGTGTCTATCCGAGACATGGTTTGTTTTTTCATTCTTTTTCAATATAAAATAGAAATTATTTACTTCTTCTTAAGTGCAGACCATTCATATGTATAGAGTAGAACAAAGATTCTAGGCTGGATGGGTAGTGAAGTAATGAAATCAGAGGTCATATGTGGTGAAGGAAATGGAATGCTTTGAAACAACAATTTACTGTATTAAATTGCAAACGTTTTTTGGGGGTGAAGGGGGTTTACATAGAACCGAGGCAAAGTGGTTTATCCCTATCTTTGCCGCCCGGGCTCTTGTCTCTGCATAATCCCCGGTAGGAGCGGCGATGGAATCTGGGACGAAGGACTTGTAGTATCTCTCTAGATCTGGCAAAAGCGAAAGACCCCCTAACATAATTCGAATGTAGGCTGACCGCTACATTCAATTCTGACAACGGGTAAAGCTACTACCCAGCCCCCTACCTTTATGCAGGAATTGACCAAATAAGGAAGAATTGACCAAATAAGGAAGATTAATATTCACCTCGCTCGGGGAGTCGTAAGAGTTATAACCACAAGAAAACTTCAGAAGTAGATGCGTGGCTTAAGGTGACCTCGGAAGCGTTTGATTCGATGGTAGAATTGGGAATTCTGACTATTTTAATTAGTTTAACAGGAGAAGTTGTTAACTTGGATCATCGCCGAGTGTGCTTTACAAGCATCTCTATCTCATCTCAAGTCAATGGGAGTTATACGGGCATTTAAAGGCACAAGGATTGGCTGCGGGACCTCTTTCCCCTACCCTTTTTTATGTTGCTTGGAGTATCTATCAAGGTTGCTTAAAATGAACACCCGGCGGGAGATTTTTTTAATTTCACCCGAAATGTGCGCGCTTGATGATCACACCCCTATCGCCTTTGGCGGATGACCTTCTCCTCATGTATGGGGGACTGCAAAAATCGGTTCGGATACGCGATGAAATGTACGCTAGAGACTTCCCGGACTTGCTCTCTGCCTTAACTCCAATGCGCTTAAATCCAGCATCTATGGCGGTGTTATTGGAGGACCACATCTCGGAGAGGACATTAACGGATAACAAACTTTGTGACACGAGAACCATGTCACCTTTCCAATTTACCTTGGTATCCCGCTTGCGGCAGGAAAAGTTAAAACTAGTGCATTATGATCCGTTCTTGAGCAAAATTTGAAATTCGTTACACTACCGCTTGGATAGGTGCTACTTTCATCGTCTTTGGAAGACTAGAGCTTATCATGAGTGGGTCCTAAGGGTCAAAAGTCGGAAATCTTTTAGCTCTCTCTATTCTTCCCGTTCCCATCATGGTTGCATGAAAGTAACGGGCCTTTGCCCGATTTCTTTTTCTTTGGCGATTCCAAACGCCCTATTGTGGCTTCAGAAGGATTGTACTAAGCCCAAAGTCAAGAAGGAGGCTCAGGCATTAGAGATATCAAAGCTTCAGGAATCTTGTCTCAACTTTTCAAATGTTTGTGAGACATTCACTGAGAAGAAAGATTCCTCTGGATCAGTGGATGTTCCTGTACCATAAATACCACAACCGTTCAGGATAATATTCCTGGGACTGGAAGGCTAAGAAAAGAAGACTCTCTCAATCAAGCAGGCTCACTGGACATCAGTGAGACTTATCCTCTCTGAGAGAAGGATCTCACGAGATGAGCGGTCAGCTATCTGTGACTACAGTGACATTCTTTTTTTGTTTTAATTTCCTCCCTCCTTTATAGAAGTACTTGATGTATGCAAAAAATGTTTTTAATGAAGACTTTTGAGCTTTCAAATCGTGTCTTTATTATTACATAGGAAGATGAAGAGATGTGAGTTATAAATAATTTTAATGTATAATATTATTAGACATTAAATAAATTATATTATTATGCATTGATTTCATTTGTAAAAGGAATAGATTAAAAAAAAAAGGTAGAAAAGAAATAAATGCATTTGGTGGTAGGTGCTACATCACTATTTCAAAGATCAACAACAACAACAACATATCCAATGAAATCACACAACGTGGGTCTCTACATCACTATTTCAAAGACCAACAACCACAATAACAACATACCCAGTACATCACTATTTCAAAGACCGTGATTATATAACATATAGATAATAGATTTTCTTAGTTATGTAGTTAAGCCATTAAAAAAAATAACCTACACTATTATATTCAAAAGTGAGAAAGGGGAGGAAAAAAATATAACTACATCTCAAGCATGGAAAGAAAAACAACAACTAAAAAAAAAGATTGTTACATAAGCAAAAGAATAACTAATGACATCATAGAATAAATTAGTTCATCTTTTAATTTTCTTAGTTCATCTTTTTTTTTTAGTTGAAATAGGATAATTATATTAATTAATTATAATATAATTATTATTACAAGCCCAAATAGAAATTTTCCTAGCAAAAGTAGCTTTTAGTTTGTCTGCCATAACAATATTCATAGCAAATACAGGATGAACTGGTTTATAGATAATCCCTTTAAAATGATTTTCTTCTAGTGTTTTCCTTTGCAAGTTAATCCACCATCATGTTATGCTCCCCAAAATCTATGTCAAATCTCCTCATCATATGCTACGAATTAAAGAAAATTTTTAACACAATTATTATGAATAATAAAACAAATTGTTTTACTAAAATAACACAAAAGGTAAAAAAATTCTAGACAATTATTAATTTGATACGAAGTACTATGTATGTATGATATCTAATTTCTATTGCAATCACATCAACAAAAGAATAATTATATCGGAAAGAGGAAAGATATTCAAACTATACAATACCTATGCAAATCATTTTCTCGGTTGTAACTAACCATCAAAAGTCATTATCTATTGAAATATAACAAATATTGTAATTAAACTACCCTATATGATTATAAAGTTCGTACCATCAAAATGACTTTCGGAAAGATCAACCACATATAGGCGACACACTTAAAATATAACTACTAAACAAAAGTACCTCAATATTGATGGTCGTGAAGATCTTCTTGATCATGCTTGTTTGGAGGATGATAATACATCCGTAAAGAACAATGCTAAAAGAAAGCACAACCAAGCAGAACGAACATTTTTCTTGCCTTTACATACTTCGTTCCTGTTACATGTTAGTAATTCACAAGCTAAATAGAGAATAGAAAGAATAACCTTTGGATGGAAGTCCTCATGAAACAATATATGAGTTTATATAGGCAAAATGAAGGAATGCCATAAAATAGATCACACACTTACAAATTAAAGTTTGGTGATTATGGACATGAAGTATGGGAGTTACGGATATTATTAAGAGTAAAAATTAAAGAGGTGTAAGTTATGAGTAGTTATTTATTGTAAATACATTAAATAATAAAGAGGCAAGTACTCAAAATATTAGGAGATATTATATTTTTTTATACTTAAAAATGGCCAAAAAAAGGAGAGAAAAGAAAAATAGTGTTCTTAAACAAAGAGATGTACAACATCACTCTTCTTTTGCCAAGCTTTAATAAAATAATGAGCACTTATATTTCTACAAAATCAATTATTACTACTTATCTAATATGCCTTGGTTTGAACTTTGAAACGGCTGGCTTTAGAAGGGATTTGAAACGATGCCTTGTCTCTTTCTTATTCTTAATTTATTAATTATTAAAGAGCTACAACTAAACCGTAATCATTTCTCCCGGCAGTAATTGGGGTTGTAATTTCAATACTAACCACCGATTTATTTATTCCTTAGTAGTAATTGAAAGAAGATATTCTTTGATTATTATTCTCCCAAATATACAATATATATACATGGATCCTATGCTTGATTAATGAAAGACTATTCTAGATTATTCTACCTTACCTAATTTACAAGATCCTATCAATTATAATAATGAGAATAATTACAATATAAATTATAATAATCAGAGAGGTGATTATGGGATCTTCCCATAATCACTCTAACAGTTCCCCGTAGTCTTAGCTGGAGGTTCTCGGATGCTAAGAATGTCCCTGAAATCATCAAAAAGTACGCGCGAAGACATTTTTTTAAAGATGTCAGTTATCTGATAACGGGACGGAACATGCAGAACACGGACTTGACCACGGGCAACTTTTTCTCGCACAAATAAAATATCCATTTCGATGTATTTTGTGCGCTGATGCTGAACATGATTGCCAGTTAAGTAGATGACACTCACATTGTCACAATAGACCAATGTTGCCTTTTCAATCGGACAATGGAGCTCCAGTAGTAGATTACGGAGCCAACATGATTCAGCAACAACATTTGTCACTCCTCGGTATTCCGCCTCTACACTAGATCGCGACAGTGTGGACTGTCGTTTGGAGGACCATAAAATGAGATTGTCACCTAAGAACACACAATAGCTGGAAGTGGAACGAAGTGTGTCTGGGCAGCCACCCCAATCCGCATCAGTGTAGGCAGAAAGACTCGAGACGGAGGACTTATACAGATGAAGTCTGAAATGTAGAGTACCCTTAACATACCGCATAATCCACTTGAGGGCCCCCATATGTTCCTCATTTGAATCATGTATATGTAAACAAACTTGCTGGACCGCATAAGAAATATCAGGCCTCGTAAAAGTCAGATACCGCAATGCACCTGCAAGGTTGCGGTAATGTGTGGGGTCGCTGTATGGAGTTCCTGAAGCGTTGCTCAACTTCGCCTTCGTGTCAACCGGAGTATGGGAAGGTTTGCATAAAGATATCCCTGCTTTGTCAAGTATCTCATCGGCATACTTCTTTTGACTGAGAAACAAATCACCTGCATAGTGAGTGACAACAATGTCAAGAAAATAATTCAACAGACCTAAGTCATTCATTGCAAATTCAGCTGCAAGAAGGGACATAATGGACTGACGAAGTGAAGTTGAGGATGCAACGAGGATAATGTCATCAACATACAGAAGTATATAAGCCACATCAGTGCCTTTTCGATAAATAAAAAAAGACTGATCGGACTTGTTGTGAGAGAATTCCAATTTGAAAACAAATCCTGCAAATCTGTTATACCATGCCCGAGGAGCTTTTTCAGACCATATAAGGATTTTCTCAACATGCACACATGATCTGGACGGGCAGGATGAAATCCCAACGGCTGATGTATGCATACCGTTTCCTGCAAGTGGCCATGTAAAAATGCATTCTTGACATCCAACTGATGAATGGACCATGACTTGGACAGTGCCAGACTAAGAACAATCCTGATAGTTGCAGGCTTGACTTCCAGACTGAATGTTTAACCGCAATCTACTCCCACCTGCTGAGACATGTCATCACCAACAAGACGAGCTTTGTATCTCGCAAAAGAACTATATCTATTTTTTTATGGCAAAAAACCCACATAGACCGAATTATGTTCACATTAGATGGTCGTGGTACCAAATACCACGTCTTATTTTGAATAAGATCAGTAAATTCATTTAATATGACAACCTTCCAATTCGGGTCTGATAAGGCAGCTTTGAGATTTTTTGGTATTGATGAGGGTTGGATTGAGGTGGTTAGGTTAAAATGGTGTTTAGGTCAAAAAATCCCGTGCATCGCACGGGTTTCCATGGTCCGTTGAGGAGTTGGGCCGTTGAATGGTTGGGTGATGTTTGGATTTTGGGCTGAAATAGTGGGTATGGTGGTTTCGGTATTTTGGGTCGAAGTAGTGGGTCTGGTACTGGTCTGGGCCAGTGTGTTACAAGAAGGTGGTGGGGTGACGGGTGTAGGGGTTGTTGATGATCCTAAATTGTTATTTTGAGAGTTTAGATGATACCTCAAAAATTGATGAATTCCATCGTCAGGAAAATCATATGAAGATGAGGATGCCGCTCGAGATGTTGCAAACGGGAATATTGATTCATCGAAGATGACATAACGAGAAATAATGATTTTTCATGTTGACATATCAAAGTATTTATATTCCCTATGATTTTGTGGGTACCCCAAAAACACACAAGAAGTAGATCGAGTTTGAAGCTTATGAATGGTGGTGGACGGAAATAATGGATAACACAAACACCTAAAAACTCGTAAATATGTAAATGAGGGAAGACGGTTGTACAATACCTGAGTAGGAGACACATTGGAGATTAGTTTACTAGGAAGAATATTTAAGAAATATGTAGCCATTTGAAGAGCATGATGCCAAAAATTTGGTGGTGTGGATGAATGCATAAGGATAGAGCGAGTCATATTGTTGATTGTTCGAATCTTTCTTTCAGCTTTCCCATTTTGAGAAGATGTATGTGGACATGAAATACAGACAAACATCCTATTTTGTTGACAAAAATTTTGAAATTGGGCATTTATAAATCCCCCCCCCCCATTATCACATTGAAAACATTTAATGGTATTGCCAAACTGAGTTTTGATAAACACGCTAAATTGTTTCAAAATGTTATAGGTCTGTGATTTTTGTCCTAAGGGAAAGGTCCACAAAAAAATCAAAAAAATCATCAAGAATGAGCAAATAGTACTTATGACATGTAGCACTTAATACGGGTGAAGTCCACAAATCATAATGCAAAATATAAAATGGCTTAACAGTATTAGTAGTAGATGCAGAAAACAGAAGTTTAATATGTTTACCAAACACACTAGTTTGGCAAACAGAAGAGTCCAAACGTCCATTACAAGAAAACAAATTATTCTTCCTAAATTGATTAAAAACTGGTGCTCCTGGGTGTCCCAACCTATTGTGCCATATACTAGGAGAGATGGTCGCAAAGGTGGAAGGTTTGACCATGTGATTGTTGGAGACAGAGGTGATGAGGCATAAGTCTCCCGTGCTATTACATCTCATGAGTTGTATCCCCGTCTGAAAATCCTTCACAGAAAATCCAAACGGATCAAAATTCACAGAAACATTATTGTTAGTTGTAAAATGTCTAACAGAGATCAATTTTTTAATTAATTTTGGTGCATGTAAGATATTTTTCAAACATAACGGTGGGTGGGGAGAGAGTAATGTTACTTGACCAATACCACGAATTGGAATTTCCCGCCCATTGCCGATAATAATATTTTTATTACCGCTTGTATTAAAATAGGATGAAAGATTACCTTGAGATGCCGTCATGTGTGACGTAGCCCCTGTATCTATGTATCACGATTCATCGGGAATATTCAGATTCATGTGACTCATGACTTGTTCAATATCCGTGGGTGCATATCCGACAGAAGATGGTGCCTGAGTTGCAAAAGCATGTTGTGGACGAGATCCGAGAATGCAGGGTTGGCGATTTGAAGAAGGAGAAGGCCGAGCCCATGAAGAGGTCGGGAATGGGCATGACGGGGCAGCCTACTATGGGGCCCAGGCCCACGGTGGGTACTGCCCCCACTGTCCGTCGCTACTGCCTAGAAACTGCCGGGCTGGCTGCTGTCGCCGGCGGTTTGGCCCCCGCCTCGTCCACGTCTCTTTCCGCTATTATTTTTTCCTTTATTGTTTCGATTGGAACTCCGTTTTTACCATTATTTTGACGAGTATTATGGCCCCCGAACTAGAATTTTGGGTCTCCAGTGGAAAAAGAGTTGGTAGAGACGAGAGCCGTTCCACCTGTGGTTGTGCCCGATGATGCCTGATTTGCCTTCATCGTTTCCTCGAGAATTAACCTCGAACGAGCCTCGTAAAATGGAGGTAACAGATTGCTTTGCTGAATGAATGTAACAACACCATCATATTGTTCATCAGCCGCCCCGCAATCAACTGAAGGACTAACATTTGATTTGTCACGGGCGAACCAACGTTGGACAGTTGGTCCGCAAATACTTTTAATTCTTGACAATAGAGGCCAGAGATGTTAGAAAAATCATCCAATTTAATATTTGTAAATTGGTGTTCAAGATAAAGGGCCCTAGACATTTTGTTATCTTGAAAAATATTCTCCAATCTTTCCCACGCCTGTTTAGCCGTAGAATTGGGTTCTAAGATGGTACGAAAAAGATCATTCGAAATTGTGCCATAAATCCATTGAAGGACAATAGCATCTAAGCGAGAACATAATTTCTTGTCCACCGTAGTGGTATCCGACGGTGACTCAGATGGAGAATATGATCAATCACCTCATAAGCACGACAATGAATTTTGAAAAGTTTCGCCCATGAGGTATATTGCCCTTTCTTCATTTCAAGAGTTATGGAGATAAAGTTCTTGACGTTATTAACTGTAAGAGCGGGATGAAAGGTTTGTTTTTCGGCCATATGTTCCACTTAGAATCAAAAGAAGAGAAGAAGGAAGTGGTGTTTTGATGAAAGTGGAGGAAAAAGAAACAAGAAAACCCTAGGGTTTTGGAAGGGATTTCGCAGAAGGGGGGGAGAGAGGGGGGGGGGTATTTGTAGAAACGGCTAGGTTTTGTTTTTGTTGAAACAAAAACAAAAGTTTAGGGTTTGTATGTTTAGGGAGGCCAAAATTTTGAGGAAAAAAAGAAGAAGGAAATCGTGTAAGAGAGAAAAGAAATTAGGGCAAGGATCTTTAGGCTCTTGATATCATGAATATTCCTTGATTATTTTTCTCCCAAATATACCATATATATACATGGATCCTATGCTTGATTAATGGAAGACTATTCTACCTTACCTAATTTACAAGATCCTAATTACAATTATAATAATGAGAATAATTACAATATCAATTATAATAATGAGAGACAGTAATTGAATTGAATGAGAAGAGTGAAGTTCGAAAAATAAAATGAGAAAAGTAATTGAATTGGAATTTATTGCATTTGATTGCTATGTTTAATTGGACTTTATGAGGCTTTTATTAATCATTTTATTAATAGTGGAAATGAACCAAAAATGCCCAAAAAAACCAAAAAAAGATAAATAAGAATGATGACCTTAGAGAGGTGCCAAAACACATTGTCTATGCCTAACTTTATTATATAAATAGATTTTACGAGTAAATTCAAGTGGCGTGGCATCTCCAAATCCCTACATAGATCCGCCCCTGGCTTGTATCAGTTAAGAATGTGAGAAGGTTGGAAGAAATGTTTAAACTAGCATGACTAATAGAGAAGAACAATAAGGACTTAAATCGGGTGAAGTTTATTAAAGACAATTCTCAATTAGTGTTGACAAGAGATAACGAGATAAAAAAAAGATGAAGATGCTATTCTGATCTGCAGTTTAACTTGAACCATTAGACCTCAAATTTGTGCATGATAAATTTTTTAATGTTATTCCTACGATTAAGCCAGTAAAGTAAAGATCATGAAAAATATGGGCATTACAAAAGTATTTTTACTGTTTCTTTTAAAACCCTCCAGACAACAAACAATATTTTTCTTATCATTTGGGGACTAAATATGAAATTATGCAATACTCCTAGGACCATCCGACAATTTAACTGGTTTTAGTTTGGCCGAATCCGCGAACCCATGAATCTCGGGGCGGTCCGAAATCGGGCCGTAATTTGGGGAATCCAAAACCATCGTCTTCAACTTGCAGCCTTACCTAAACCTTGGAGCTGCAGCCAACTGTTAAACATTTATTTCAATATCAACGGAATATTAGTATACACTAAATGGTGAGCAAAAGGCAGAAATTAGCTCGAAAGCGATACAAGAAAGCTAACCCGGAACTATTCCCCAAAGCAGAACCAACACCACCCAAAGACCCAAACAAGAAAAAAGAAGAAAAAAGGAGAATCCATAGATGTTAACAACAAACATTCATTTAAAAAGCACCCATTTAGAGTGGCTGGAATGAAGCCTGGTGAAACTTGTTTTATATGTAAAGAACATGACCATATTGCCAGGGATTGCCCTAAGAAAGCCGAATGGGAAAAAAATAAGGTATGATTTTTGTTTTTTGTTTTCTTCATTTTTTTTGTATGTGTGTATTCAGTGCCTATAACTTTGCATTTTTCTTGTTCATAGTGCTGCTCTGCTGGTGCTTATAATAGTTAGGGCCTATTTGGGGAAACCATTTTTGTGGCATTTCGACTCTTGAACAGCAGGATTTGCTGGAATGGTGCTTGAAATACGAACAACAGCTTCATAGGGGGGTGCTCTTTAATTAATAAACGAAAAAATGAAAATTGAATTGAATCTTCTGTTTCATCCCATCTCCCTTGACATTTCATTTAAATGAATAATTGTGCTTTATATTTTGGTTAGTAAATTGCTTGATAATTTGGTTCCCCTTGGTGTCGTTATGGAGAATTAAGCTCATAATATGTTTCATCCATTTGGTGTAAATCTGACAGTTTTTTTGGTTATCCTTGTTGTAGTCATTCTAGAGTTTGGCTGCTAAAATTGTCAGATTTACACCAAATGGATGAAACCTATTATGGGGTTAATACTCCAAAACTTGAAACCCCCCCCCCCCCCCCCCCCCCCCCTAAACAACTTTGAACCGACATAATTACCTCCTTTTTGTGGGCAACCCGAAAACACTAATTTTATTTTTATAAGTTTTTTTTTTATATAAAATGTATTTTTCTATTTTGTGGTTATTTTATTTTTTCTTTCTTCGTTCTTCTTCATAAACCATCCCCGTCGGACCACCCGCCACTTTCAATGTCATCATTTCTGCCACAACTCCGCCCATCTTCCTTTACTAGTAGCGCTTCGACTCCAAAATCTTATTAATTTTTTTTTACTTACATTATGAATAATTCTCAAAACCCATTAAATTTCAAGATTAATGGAGACAAAATCTAGCTTTTTATTCGAGTTTCAGCCCAACCCCTTATAAATTTTGGGAAACTCATTGATTCTTTTCAAAATCTTGATTTTAATTCTAAGTTATATGAAAAGAGATAAATTACTTGATGATATTACCAAAATTTTAAATTTGCTTGAAGAAAAGAAAGAATGTATTAATTTTTAATATCAACAACTCAACAAATTATAGGAAACTATATGAATTTGGAACATTTCGCGCATCTTCGTGTCAGCATTGGTGGGGGTTAGAATAAAGAAGAAGAAGAAGGAAGAAAGAAAGTAGGAAGAAAGAAAGTAGGAAGAAAGGTTGCTGAAGAAGAAAACAGTGGGTTGGGTTTGGGGGACTGGTGGGGTGGGGGTTGCAGAAGTTAGAAAGAGCAAAAGAAAAGAAAAAAGTATAAAAAAAATGAAAAACAAAAAGAAAATATAATTTTAATTGAATTAACATGTGTCAAGTGAGGAAAGGTGCGTGGTTAACACCTATTTTTCAGAAATTGGGATTGGACGAAAAATGAGGTAATTGTATCAGTTCAAAGTTGTTTAGGGTAATAGGACCCCGCAAAGTTCAAGTGTCTTTTTGAAAAAAGGTCGTATTTCAGGGGGATAATGATGTATTTACTCTCTAAATTAACTCTTTACAACTTATAATTGTCACCAAACACCACCATTTCTGTCCAGTTAAGCCTCTACCACTCTTAGTTCCACAAACTTTTATTCCCAATGAGACACTGGAAATGACTTATTAGGAAATGATTTTCTTAGGTAAAACGTTTCTTTTTCTGCCAAAAACGTTTTAAGTCATACCAAACATGGCATTTTGACATAATCTATTTAGTCTTGACTTGTAATTTCGTTGCACATGTTATCCAAGATGATGTTTTGCTACATTAGAGGAATATTATTGCCTCGTACTGATTGATGCTGCTTTGTTTGCTATGCGTTTATGAAGATATGTTTGCTTTGTCGTCGACGTGGTCACAGCCTTAAGAATTGCCCCAACAAGGATGATGAAACGGTGGATAAAAAGATATGTTACAATTGTGGGGAAACAAGTCATTCTTTGGCTAACTGCCCCTATCCGCTTCAAGATGGTATTTTGCCTTTGACCTTAGCAAGCAGTATCTCTTTTCTTCATTCCATTCCGTGGATGATGTATTTTCTTTTTCTCCATTTTTTCGGATGGATAACATTTTTTCAGGTTTCGGCTTTTTCTTGTCCTTCTAATCGCAATTTCAATAGTGGCCCACTATTTTTCATGTACTCTGTGTATTAATTTAGTAATGTGCAGAATGGAAGTGTTAAGCCTCAAATAACTAAGTCTAAACTACTAAATAAGTTCCTGAACCAACTGATGGGGTCACGATATCGGTGAACTTTTATATTGTTGGCTTGACTAATGGAACTCCACTGATCCATACTTGCAAAATAGTAGCTGACCTAAATTACGCTAATGCTGAGTTAAAAAAATTACTTAAAGAAGTTCTTTGGTGGAGACAAGAAATGAAGTATATACAAGCAACTAAACATGAGTGCTACAAGAAAAAAACAGATGCAAAATTGTTAGTATATCTGTGCTATTCCAGATTGAGTTGCGCTTGCTTTGCAAGGGTCCATCAAATTCGATCTAACAATAATATATCTTCTATTAGAGAGATTCTTCTTGTTTCTTTTCTTTAAGTTTTAGTAAAATCATGTTGTTTTCTAAATTATGCAGGTGGAACAAAGTTCGCGAGTTGCTTTATTTGTAAAGAACAAGGTCACTTGAGTAAGGATTGCCCTAAAAATACTCATGGCATATACCCAAAGGTACATATATTTGATTGGCTCCAAACTTCATTTTCAATCACTTCACAACTACCTTCTGATGCTGGTTCTCAATACCTTCATGTTTATCTCTTATCTTAAAAATAAGCTCATTTCTAAGAAGGAAACTTATAAACGTTAATTTCACTGGAGGTCAGAAGTTCAAGTTTTGATGACACTCGTTTTTGCAGGGTGGTTGTTGCAAAATTTGTGGCGGTGTTACACATTTGGCAAGAGACTGTCCTAATAAAACTGGCAGAGCTTCTGATGCGGCCATTGGTAGATTTAAAATATGTACGTTTTTTTCTTAATGTATTATTCCATTGGTTTGTTCTTCTTCAACTGCCTGCAACCTTTTGTATGCTGTCATTTTTACATATCGTACTATCGTTTTAATTTTCTCTCTTTAACGTCTTAACTTATAAGCTATCATTATACATGTTCACACTCTTCAACTCTTTTGTCATTCAGTTTGGCTCATATCCTATATACCTAATTTGTTTTGCCCTCAACAGTTGCAGATTTAGCAAGGCTGCATATGGACTTAACAAACTGACCACTCGCTCTCTTCTACTTTTTTTTTTGCACATGACCAAGTCTTGTTATTCTTGACGGAGTCTGACAACTTTGTCCGAATCCCTATGGAACAGTTTTAGGCCATGGCACAGCCAAGCCAATTTCTTTTGGTGCAGCAGAGAATTAATTGAGCTACAGTTTGTCTGTTTATCATATTAGTTTTAAATAATGAAAGGCCTCATAAGTCATATCACAGTCACTCTAGTTCCCTTTCAATATAAAGTCAGTTACGTTCTCATGTCCTCTTTCATACACTCCATAATTCCATCTTCATCAATTTTGTGTCAAATGTGGCAAGGGAGCAGTGCATTTTTCTGGTTTATGTGGGAGATTGTTTAGAAGGGATGTGTCATGTCATAAGTGGATGACATGCGAATGGTTTTGTGGATGTTTGTGTGCTCCTTAATTAATCCAAATCTCACTCTGATAGATTTTTTTAGGTCGTTGTTAGTGTAGATTTGGTTTTAACTCTTGTACTTTGCACCTTTTTTGTAACATTTTCCTCGTTTCTGACAGCTCAATTTGAAGACCGGCCAAGGGGACAAGTTACCAAACTCAGCAGTGGGGATGATTTAGAGGATGACTTCAACTTCATGGCAGAGGAAGTTAATGAAGACGGTGATGCGAAATTAAAGAAGAATAAAGAACCTAAAGTAGTTAATTTTGTAGGATGAGTTTATCTCCAGAAGAACTGGTGATCCTGGAAAGTGCAATCTACTGAATAGATATTTATTTTTTTCTTGAAATTACTCCGTATATCTTGTCCGATAACTGCAATCCGCTTTCAATTTACATTTACAAATTCGTTTCTCCTCTAGTTAATGAGGACCACGTCAGAAAATGAATACACTTCGGGTGTTTGGTATGGAGGAAAATATTTTCCATGAAAAAGGTTTTTTGGAAAATAAGTGGGTTTCTTGTTTATTTTCTAGTGTTAGGTAAACAAGTAAAATATTACTATCCCGACAGCATTTCTATGTAATCTAACAAAAAAATAATGGGGGAGGGGAGGGGGGGTATGGGGGGAGTGGGTGGGGGGAGGACACAATGAACTTGAAATGTCATTTATGGAATTTGTTTTTCTACTCCATCAGGAATGTCATTTTTCTCATTTTTAAGAAACTTATTTTCGTAGAGAAAATATTTTCCAAAACATTTGACCAATCAAATATGAAAAAATTGGAAAATCCTCCGCACCAAACACACCCTTCATGACAAATTGTTTGAGAATCGCTGCTGGGAGCAGCTAACGCCTAATGGTGTAGTTTGAGTATGACCAAGAAAAAAAACTTGCGACCATTTCATATACTGTGTATCTAGTTTTTTCCTTTTCCCAGTACTAAACTGCGTACCCTCCATTAGTTTTTTCTATTTGGTGAATGGCATTCTTCCCAGTTCTACTTCTGCCAACCTGGTCCTTCCTCACAAATAGATGTTGTACTTTCCTGTATCACGTATTATATAAGAGAATCATCCTCGCTGTCAAAAAGCTCTAGTTAATAGCGGTATAGCTTATATTAGAGTTTGTGCTTAGCATTCAACTTCAAGACAATATTAGGTGGGAAACGTTTTGGAATGTTGTAAACTTGCATATCAAATGAATATTAAGCCAACCATATCAAAAGGAAATTATATTATCAGATCTTTGTCGGAGGGTAAATTAACATTTGTATATTTTAGGGCGCAACTGAACTTCGATGCCGGATAAAAGGCAAATGTGCATACATTAACGTCAATAACGTCTTGTTAAAGTGGCAAAATCGAGATTCCCTGATGAGGTACTAATTTATAATCCTGTTACAAGAGTAGCAATAATATTCACTGATTACGTTTTGGTCATGTTTTTGAAAAATTACAATTATGATGGAGTTTTATATTTCATAGGTGAAACTCCAATTTTAGTGGTAATTTGTGGATTTTGTCAGAGAAGGCCTATCATATTTTGTTTTAAATCTAAGAAAGTGTTACTCCAGTAATCAATATTATTCCAAGTCTCTAGTGCACCATTTGCGAAAAAAAGAAGGAAAAAAAAAGAAGGAAAGAATAAAGGTAGAAAAAAAAAGTCAACATACAATTGGATGGAAAACAGAAAAAACCACCGTCGTGGAACTGCAAACAGGCAGCATGACAGTTGACAAAGAGTGGTCGTGGACAAGGTGACTAAATGACTAATGAGCCTCAAAATACTCGCAGCCCCTTATGTTGTCCCTCAAAATAATCCTAAATAGTCTCATGTATTTATAAACAAGCTCGTGTTTCCTCTCTTACGGTTTCAAGGATCTCTACCCCAACTAATTTTCTACTATATCCCTTCCACCCTTTTTTTCTTTTTTTTTATATCCATTTTTCAGAGATCCTTATGTATCTCATTCCATGACACTATGGTATACTATCTTTTCTTCTCTTCTTTGTGTTTCATTTTTTTTTCAATGACCATTTTGTGTTTTACATTAGTTTTTTTTTAACTTTAATGTCATTCAACTAATCAACGAAGATGGTTTAAGAAATTTATCATGTGGAAAATTTGGTGTTTTATGATGGAAAGGGTCGCCTGGAAAAGTGATAATGGTCGGTAGTATTCAGGATTTCAAGTCAATGGATAGAGTACCAGTGCACGGTGCACCCACTAGTCATTTATGATAATGATGGGAGGGGACTTAATATAAGCATATAAATTTTGAAAAAAATCAATTGTGCATATACTTTTACTGGATAAAAGTGAATCTGGCCCATGTTGGTTGGTTGCACGCATCAGATTGACCTCAATCACTCAATGCATGGTTGAATATAGAGGCATTCATAATAGTTACTATGTGTTGAATGTAAAATTGATCTTATTTTAGGATTTATCAGTTAATGTTCAGATTGTTGTTTCATTTTAATTGCTTCTCTTCTTGATGACTTGACAAATATGCATATGGGCAGGCGAATGGATCTGGAATGCCAGTGCAAGATGAGTGTAAGCTCAAGTAGTCGCAGCATAATTACTTGGAATTAAAAGCAAAGAGAAACTACAGGTTCATAATCTTCAAGATTGATGGCCAGGAAGTTGTGGTCGAGAAACTTGGCAGCCCTGAAGAAAGCTATGATGATTTCGCCAGCTCTCTCCCTGCCGATGAATGTCGCTATGCTATCTTTGATTTCGACTTCATAACTACTGAAAATTGCCAGAAAAGGAAGATTTACTTTATTGCTTGGTACTTATAAAACTTCTCAACTTCCTTTTAATTCTTCTTTCTTCTTAACCCTTTTGTCTTCATTCCTCAGGCAATCTCCTTGATCTGTTTTGAGGTTAAATACTCTTTTAACGAATAAAGAATTGATGGTACTCCAATAAAAACATCTACATAAATGTTGGAAATTTACTAATGTGGAATTAAGTTTATCCCATTATTTATGACTTGAACAATTGGGCCCCCGCACGTCAGAAATGTCATTTCCACACACGTGCAATCTTAGTGCCAAGTATCGTAAATTTCGTTAATGAAAGAGATATTGGTACGTAAGTGAAATGTTTGAGACATAGAATGATAGACGGTTATTGGCTAAATAACAAGTGTTCCACGTTGGTAAACGAAGGAAGGATTGTGCGAAGTGTAAGTTGGTACGGGTCGGAAAAGGGCTGCGGAGCCGAGAAGGGCCGCGGCGCCCTTTGCAGCGCGCGGCGCCTAATTGGCAGTGAGCATCGTGAGTTTCTGGCTGAATTAGCGCTGCGGCTCTAATGTGGCAGAGTCGCGGCGCTTCATTGGCAGTGACTGCGACGGAATCCCAAAGGTTTGGTTGTTGAGGTGGTTTCAATGGCATTGAATCCACCCAATAATGGCCATTACTTGGACCATTATGTTGCTGCATTACTTGGGGGTTAAATGTCATCCATTACATGACAATTGAATGTCATTATGGGGCATCTGAAAGGTCATCTTGCACACCTATAAATTGAGGCCTTTGGCTCAATTCTATAGAAGAACATAAATGAACAAGTGAACATACTTGCAAGTTAATAACACCACAAAGAGATCAGTTTTTCTGATAGGCATTCCTTCTCTTAGCAATCTTCATTATTCGTGTTCTTCACTGGATCATTTGTGTAGGCTTTGCACATTTGATAGTGTGTTGTTTCATCTTGGGAGACTATTGTCCACACTTCCGTAAAGCCTATATACGGGAGCAATCTTGTCTTAAAGAAAGAGAGTCATCTCTCGACTCAGCTAGTGGTGTTGTGATTATCTAATTGGTTGCTAAGTTCTTCAGGTGTGAACTTGAATTTCAAAGGACTCTAACCGTTCGGATTCTCAGCGGTTCTACGAGCCACAAGTGTAGCAGTTCATGTTCTTGTATTTCTGAATACAAGATTCAGATTTGAAGTTCCAATTCAAGATCAAGAGATTGACAACTTGTTGTTGTAATCTGTGTTGTTTATCCTTTCAATCACTGTAATAGTTATTTACTATTCCCGTACGTGTTTTACATATCCAACAATAAATTCATATGCATTAAAATTTCATTCCTTAACAATTCATAAAGAGAGAAAAACTTGTATTTTTCTGATCAGGTCAATAAAGTCATGAAATTCTTTGTTTTTGAGTTTATGGGAATTCACTTCTTATGGGCTCTTGACGATTTTCACAACTATTTTATCCAGTTTAGGCCTCATTCTAATAACAGTATGTAATGAATTTTAGGTCACCTGAATCATCAAGGGTGAGAATGAACTATGAAGATGGTTGGTTCTATGCAGTTGCATTTCTAGTGCTGTATTTCCAGTTTCTTTGTTGTGTTCATATATATTATCCACTGATCTGTTGTATTACTATGTATATGCCTTCCTCTGTAGCCTTTATGCTGCGACTACTTAACAGAGTTCTGTTTCAACTGAACCTTGTATCAATGATGGTTTTTCTCCTAAATAAAACATCTGATTGTGCTCTTGTCGCGTTCCAATTTAATTTATGCCAACTTCTTAAGGGATGAGTAGCATTTATGTAACAAAACTTTAGATTGAAATGCAACATTAATTCACATACATGATTCAATTAGTTGAATCATTTAGAAATAAGGCTCATGCATTAAATAAAAGTTGTAGAAGAACTAGACTAAAACCACATACCATTGCGTTCACCAATGAACATCACGACTGAACTGCGAAGGAATATATTACAAACTAAGGGTGGACAATGGGGGGCGGGGCGGGTCCCGACGGGACGGGGGTAGGGCGGGACCGGTGGGCCGGGACTGGCGGGATCCGCCGATGTCCCATCCCGTCCCGTCGGAAAAGGGGACCGGTATTATCGAGTCGGGTCAGGAAGGGGTCGGATTTTTCCGATTTTTTTTTTTGCACTTAATTAAAAAAAACAACTTATATATAAACACCTCAATAATTGAACAAGATAGTGTAATAAAAACATCACAAGACTGTTTTTGTGCCTCTTATATTATTTAATAAAAATATAATTTTTTTGTAATACAATTATCAAAATCAAAGTTGCAAATAACATAGTAAATTACAATTAAAGAAATTACATATTTAAAAACACATTTTCTAGTTTCTTTATAATTTCTTGTGGTTCTTCGGTTGGAATTGGTATTTGTTGGTCAAATTGGTCAACGTCGCTTCCACCTCCGTTGGATAAGATTTCGTTGTAGTTTTCGTTTTCTTCTTCGTTGATCTCCGGTTGACCGCACCTTCTCCGCTCCGTTCATTATCAAATCTCTGAATAATAATGCAATTTCCAAGCTTTCTCCCGCTAATGAGTGCCTGTGTTCTCCTATTTGTAATCTGCCGGCAGAAAAAGCGCTTTCAGACGCTGTTGATGACGCTTGAATGTTCAACATATCTCGGGCCATCTTTGACAGTGTCGGAAATGTCTTCTCATTCTCTTTCTAATATTTCAGCAAGTCTTCACGTCCTTCTTCATTGAGAACTACTTGGTACGGTACAACACCCTGCAAAATAAAAACATCAAACTCGCTAACTTGATTAGTAGTGTTACCACTATACATTCTATGTCTAAGGCTTTCATAACTAGCCGCAAAAAAGACATGTTTTTTTGAGGTTGTGTTGAAGAAGAAGAAGATGGTATGGAAGCCAATTGGTTGCTAGCACTTTCTTGTTAGTAATACCTATATACTTTTTGCATTCATCTTGTATGTTAGACAACACTTCTTCTTTAGTTTGTTCAATAGGTGGTGGGTCATTTGGATTTTTTGGAGTTGGAAGTACTGCTATACAATCATAAATAGTTTCAATTAGTGTTTACAATCGTCTATTTTAATAGTCGGATTTAATACAACATCAATAATATACATAGCGGGAATAGAAATAAAATATTTTTTTAATTTGATAAACATTTTTTTCATAGGTGCCTTATAAACTGATTTTTCCATATATTCACTAAGTAATAAAAATATTAGAGCTATATAAAACAACATTGTTGAAATAGTAGGATTATATATACCGGAAAATTCTTTTGTTGCTTGAAAAAAATTCTCTAGAAATACTATAAGTTCTGAAATTTTTTCTCAATCGTTATCTACAACCATATCAGTTGGATTTCAATTATGGGGTTAAAAAATAAAGTTACAGGTTTTCTATAATCATAAGCAACAAATAGTTGTTCGTATAAAGAGTTCCACATAGTCGCTACTTCTTCGGGAATATTTCTATAAGCTAGTCCACAATCGTGACAATTTTTTTTCCCGTTGTATTCTATTACTTCTAAAAATAAAGTTTATAACAAATTATATTTTATTAAAAATGTCTTCAAAAAGTGATAGACCACCCTTTACAACTAAATTATAAATATGGCACGCACATTTTATAAGAAAATGATTTGAAAAAGATGGAGTTAAAAGATCTTTTAAAATTCTAATAACATAATTATTAGAAGAAACATTATCTAATGTAATAGTCATAATTTTATCAGTTATGCCATAATAATCGCAACTGAATAAATATTTTCTGCAATAAAAGTACCAGTGTGCCTATCATCTATATATCTATATGCTAAAATACATTTTTGTATAGACCATTTATAATCTATCCAATGACATGTTAACGTTAAATAATTATGGTCGTTAGTACTACGACCTATATCAAACATGATAGATACTTACCAGGAAAATGATATAAGGAATAACGTAAATACTGTTGATATTCATGTGCTAATTTAAATACATCTCTACTAACAGTTGATTTAGAAAACCGTTAAAAGCATGATTATACATATCTCTAATGTAATGAATAAAACCAGGAGATGAAAGAAATGGAAAAGGCAAACCCTCCACCTCAACTAATTTTGCTATTGCTTCCCTATCTCTATGCCTATCGTATTTAGGGCCTACAATTCCCCCGTCATAGGGTTAATTTGACCATGTACTTGGTCCGGGACAGTAAGTGAACCTTGTCCCGACTGAGAGGGCATTGGCGCACCCGATTTTTCAGCCAGGTATTGATCCCACCTAGCTTTGTGAAAGTTTTGTACGTGTCGCAGTAAACCTCCTGTCCCACCCTGACCTTTTCCCATTTTAAATTTATAAACATTTTTACAAATTTGACATCTAACAACTTGATTCTCTTCGTCCCTATAAAAAAAATCATGCATCGGATTCTAATTTTCGTTTTATTGGGCCTCGTTTCATACTAGGGGGATTAGGAGGCGTTCCAGTTGGAGGTGCCCTAGTGGGTGTGTCTGGTTGAGTTGCAGAAAATATCTCATCGTCTAAATCTAATGGTCTTTCAGGAAAAAATTCAGTTTCAACCAAATCATCATGTCTAGGAATAGGATGACTAGAAGAAGTACCCATGCCTTTGTTACCCCTACTAGAAGATGCGCCCTTACCCATGCCTTTGTTACCCCTACTAGAAGATGCACCCTTACCCTTACCCTTAAACATACATCTTAATCTTTCCATTTTAATTATGCTAATAACATCGACGTGTAATTGAGGTTGAAAATTGAAACTTTGCTTGATGGATGATCCTCAAACTAGTTGTCAACTTCACTCCCAATTTTTGAACTTTGATGTAGTTATACAACTTACAAATGAATAAATAAAATTTAATATTTAGTAGACAATGTAGACTTGTAGAGAGATAGATTGAGAGATTAAAGAGATTGTAGGAAGATTTGTGAGAAAGATGAAGAAAAAATGAAGTATTTATAGTTGAAAAATTGAGTTAAAGTGTAAATATATTAACTTAGGGGTTAAAAATAAATATTAAGGGGGTAGGGGGTGGAGGGGAGGCCAAAAATGGCCGTGGCACAACGGCCAAAATATAAAATGACTGTTGTGCAACGGTCATTTTTGCAAAGGGGAGGGATCGGGGTGGGATTGGGGCGGGTCGGGTGTAGCGGGACTGGGGCGGGACGAGCCCATGTCCCGTTACCGATTATTTATTTATTTTTTATAGCGGGGTAGGGGCGGGACCGTGGCGGGGTCATGTCGGGACCGGGCCGCCCCGCCCCGCCTCGCCCCGTTGGCCAGCCTTATTACAAACTAGTATAGCCACCCGCACTTCGCGTGATTGTGAAAACAAAATCCAAAGTTCGATTCAATATCAATGTCACAACCTTTGTAAAAGAAAATTAATCTTTCCAATTAATAGTTTGAGTATTTTACCATATTTGCATAAATTCCCTTAAAATACTTCAAGTTAGTGTAAAACAACTTTTAAATCAATATTACGTGTCTTAAATATGATAAACACAAAATAAAAAAAATTATGAAAAAGAGAAAAAATGGTAATGAAAAATATCGGGAATGCAAATATGAGATGTGGCCAGCTTTCTCTATTCTTTTTCCTTCCTCTCAAGCTTCTTTTTAATATCTTTTTTCTTAACTATATCGATTGACAATTATATATTGTGTCTTTCATGTAAGTAAGAATTCGGGGAAAAAGACATTGAAAAATGAAGAGAAATCGGATCCGCATTTATAATATCATTCACACACAAAAAAAAAAAAAGTACTACTACAAAGAATTTTGTTAACTTATATTTCATGAATTTAGCACTAATTACTAAGTTATGAAGATACAAATGTTAGATGGCAAGAGCATGACAAGTTATTTAAGATTCTTATTGTCAAAGTTTTCTATATACTCTATTAAAAGAAATAAAATTGAAATAAGATCCAATTTGTATCTTGTCTTACTATTTTTTTTTCTCCTCTTCTTTCTCTTTTCTTGAAGCAGTCCATCCCTCTCTATTTCATGGTACAATCAACAATGTGCTTATTTTTCTATATCCTATTGCTTTTTTGTTTGATTCTCTCCTTTTCTTCCATCGATTCAATTTAATCAACCAGATAAAAAGTCTTCCTAATTTCCTGTACACTTCCATAAATAATTTTCTCTCTCTTGTTAACTTTCCTTAGCATCTTAAAATGAACATTACATACTTTCTCTATAAACATACAGAGTGTTGTTCGTCGTCGATCTTGATAGGTTCAGTTTTTGTGCTTATAAGTCACTCCTATGCCGTGGTAAAGTTACTTTATACTCCAGCCCTCGCGACTTCTTCAAGGCTTATTTCTTTTCATTTGACTGCGATATTTCTGCACATTGACAAAGTATTGCAGATCTTTTAAATCAATGAGAAGGAAAACTTCATAACTTCTTCTGATAAATGTTTCTTCAAAATACCTTCAATGTTTAATATTTGTGATGGGAAATATCCTATTCTTGATTTTTTTTTTTTTTGGAAGACCAACTTTGTGAGTGCAATGGTTTTATGTTACCCTTATAAGAAAAGATAATCTGGGAGTTGAATGTTGGTTAGGGAAGGTGGTAAGATGAAGATGATGGCTAAGGGATGGAATTTGTATGAAAACTAAGGGGGTAAAACGTAACAAACATGCTGGGTCAAATATGTTATCCCAACACCAACATTTATCATTCGTGCTCCATTATGGTGTTAGATGGTAAATACAACAAACTCTATTAAGAAAATATACCTCATGGTACGTGTAAGCGATGAGAAAAAAAAAACTAAAATTTTCGTTGTTGATTGCTTTCATTCTTCCAGTATCGTTGTTCCCATGACTCAACTTGTTTGATTGAACTTTTTTTTCTATCAAGAATAGAGTGAAGATCCGCGGGACCGAAGGGAGGTGGCATGCTGCAAGGTATTGCGTCCGAGGGGCCTTCAACCAGAGATTCTAACATGAACTTCTTTGTCACTCCCTCAGCTGAGCATGCCATTGCCTCTGAACAAAGTTCAACTGCTTTTCGAGGTACAGTGGGCTTGTATTTCAAGAGCTTTGAGTACTCACTCAAGAGATGAAACATGTAGTCGTACACATAATCCATTTTGAGTTGTTCTTGAATGAAATCGGTTGCTGCTTTACCAATTGCCTGTGCCTGTTTTATTCACCAAAGAAGTTGTCAAAAACGAAAAACATGGTGGCAGAAAAATTAACACTGATTTATCTTAACGTTCTTGAAAGATGGAATAATTTCCCTTGGGAATTCCTTTCATTATTCACAATATATATAGCTGTACAAAGGTTGATTCCTAATATGGTACGAATCCTAACTTACCTTACAAAGGTTGATTCCTAATACAATTAGAATCCTAAGTTACCTTAAATATACATCTATCATAATTACAAAATATACAGAGAATATTCGGAGAATATTCGCTAATACTCCCCCTCGACGGAGCGGGAGGAGGCCGAACGCTAAAGGCTGGATCGGAAGTCGGTGAAGAGCTGTCGCGGTAGTCCCTTTGTGAAGATGTCTGCATACTGATAAGAGGAAGGCACGTGTAAAATTTTGACCTGACCACGGGCAACCTTCTCTCGCACAAAGTGGATATCCATCTCAATATGCTTAGTCCGCTGATGTTGGACCGGATTATGAGACATATATATGGCAGATATGTTGTCACAATAGACTATAGACGCCTTGCGGAGTGGACACGGAGCTCTAAAAGAAGATTTCGGAGCCAACGGATCTCAAAGCAACTACATTAGCAACACCGCGATATTCTCGCTTCAAAGCACTCGAACGGGATAGTGTGGCTCGCCTCTTGGCGGACCATGAGATAAGATTATCCCCAAGAAATACACAAGACTCGAGGTGGAGCGACGTGTGTCGGGCATCCCGCCCAATCTCGCATCCGTGTAGGCAAGTAACTTGGTTGGGGCAGAGGGTATAAGTGTAATCCAAAGTCTAGTGTGCCCTTAACGTATCCGATAATACATTTGAGGGCGGCAAAATGGGACTCTCGGGGGTCGTGCATGAACAGACACACCGCCGAACGGCATATGTAATATCGGGCCTAGTGAATGTAAGATCGAAGAGCACCTGCTAGACTCCGATATAGAGTGGGATCGAAAGCGGCGCACCGTCATTGGCACTAAGCTTGGATTTGGAGTCCACCGGAGTTGGCATAATTTTACAATTTGCCATCTTGCCCCGTACACTATCTCTTCGCATACTTACGCCGACATAAGAACATAGTGGCTGCAGATCGGTTACCGATATACCCAAAAAATAACTTAGCTTGCCCAAGTCGGTCATAGCAAATTCAGTTTTGAGTAGAGCAATGATTTCATTCTTCAAACCGTCGATGAGGCAAGTAAGAACAATGTCATCGACATATAATAGCAAATATGCAAAGGTCTTGCTACCTCGGTGAAAAGTGAAGAGAGAGTTATCACACTGCTACATACAAAACCAATCGCAAAAGATACACGGCAAAACGATCATACCAAGCGCGGGGTGCCTGTTTCGGTCCATACAATGACTTTCCGAGACGACACACAAGCGCGGAGTGCTGGGATGAACAAAGCCGGAGGTGACGTGCATGTACACAGATCTCTTTCAAATCCCCATGAAGGAATGCATTCTTGACATCAAGCGATGAATTGGCCAATGCATGCCCATAGCAATACCGAGAACGATCCGAATAGTGGCCGGTTTAACAACCGGATGAATGTCTCACCACAATCAATACCCTCCCGCCGATTAGTGCCATTGGCGACTAGTCTTGCCTTATACCTCTCTAAGTCACCACTTTGTCTCGAACTTGTGCCGAAATAGACACATACACCGGATAATATTCACACCTTCGGGTCTAGGTACCAAATCCCAAGTGTTCGCTTGGTTAAAGCGTTAAATTTCTCGCACATGGCCGCATTCCAATTTGGGTCCGGTTTGCTAGTTTTGGATTTTGTGGAATGGGTGATAAGGTTTGTGTGGAGAGATTGAAGTGAACCTTGGGTTTGAAGATCCCGTGTTGTGCACGAGTCTCCATACGATGAGACGGCGGTGGCGGTGGATCGGGGCGGGAGGTTCTTTGGTCCATCGGTTCGGGACCGGTGGGCAGATTCGGCGGTCACCGGGACCGGTTTCGGTGACTCGACCGGGGGTTGTAGGGGTGAGCAGGGGAGCTGTTGGGGTGGTGCCGGACGGTGGCGAGACCGTCGGAACAATGGGGGCTGCTTGTTGATATAGATTTTGGATGATCGGGGACAGACTTGGTTCATCGAGAAAGATGTAATCGGTGGTCTGAAATTTCCGGAGATTTGAAAAAGGAAAGGTTGTCTCATCAAAGGTGACGTGACGGGAGACGATGATTTTGCAAGTAGCAATGTCATAGCACAAGTAGCCCCGATGATTAGGAGATAGACCAAGGAAGACACATGGCGAGTGCGAGGTGCAAGTTTGTGAGGTGCAATGGAGGCCATGTTGGGGTAGCATAAGCATCCAAAAATACGTAGGTGATCATATGATGGTAGCCTACGGTATAAGATTTCAAGTAGGGGTCTTGTTTTGGAGTGTGCTAGTTGGTAAAATATTAAGAAGGAATTCTACCATTTTGACAAAGATAGACCCAAAAAGGCGGTGGTAGGCGGGCATGAAACAGAAGTGTGCGAACCATGTTATTGATGGTACGTATAATTCTTTCGACCTTTCCGTTTTGGGAAGAAGTATAGGGACAAGAAAAACGGAAAACCATACCTTGTTTAGAACAGAAATTGTGAAATGTCGAGTTATTAAATTCACGTCCATTATCACATTGGAATGATTTGATAGATTTTTCAAATTGTGTTTTAATGAAGTTGTGAAACTCGAGGAATTTTGTAAAAACTTGATTTGAATTTCGGTGGGTAAATCCGGACAAAATGTGAAAAATCATCCAAGAATACTAGATAGAATTTATGACCCAAAGAGCTAACAATCGGAGATGTCCACAAATCAGCATGAACAATATCAAAGGGAGAAAAAGTAACCTTTGTTTGATGACATAAATGGAAGACGAGTATGTTTGCCTAGTGGACAAGAAAAACGAGTGTTGGGCAATTTTTCCATTATTACATTTAATACGCTTAGAAGTCCTAAGAAAAGTAAAAGCGGGTCTCGGGGTGTCCGAGTCCTGTTGTGCCAAGTGGAGGGAGAGATTGCCGCAAGGGATAGAGGTGCTTGCGGCCCGACAGCGGAAGATTGAGTGAATGGGTAGAGGTCTCCCACACTATTGTGGCGTGTAAGAATTTTCCCGTATTGAGTTCTTTCACGAAAAACCAAAAGGGTCAAATTCGACGGATACGTAATTATTGCTAGTGAATTTTCTAACAGAGATTAAGTTTTTAATGATGTTAGGTGTGTATAGGACGTGGTTTAGGGAGAAAGGCGGGTGTGTATGTTTGGTGTGTGTGTTACCGTAACCTTCAATTGGAATGCGATGACCATTGCCGACAAGTAATAAATTGAGGACACTTTAACCGACGTAGTTGAGATAGGTTACCGACGACCGGGTGAGGTGAGATGTGGCTCCGGTGTCCATGTACCAATTGTCGTCGGGCTGTTGAAGGTTCACGGTGGTGTAGGCGTGGCCCAAATCGGTCGGGGACAGCCGGGCGGCTGAAATTGCTGCTTGCTATTCTTTGCGATTCGCTTCTTCTTCTTCGTTGCTGAATCTTGCCGCTTCTTGGTCGGTGGTCTTTGGTGGTCTTGCGCAGTCCGCTTTGGTCTTCTTCTTCCGCTTTGCGCTGATTCTTCTTCTTCTTTGGTGGATCGCAACCAGGTGGTGCTTCTTCTTGGCTGCTTGGACATCTTTGTGATGGTGGCCGGTTCTGCCGGCCGCAGTGTTGCCATCCCGTCAACGGCTAACGCCCGTTGATTATGTTCCTCTTGTTTAGCACGTCTAGTTTCTTCCAACAATAGTTGTGAACGTGCCTTGTTGAAACTTGGGAGAGGGTCGGCTTGTTGAATCATTGTTGCGAGTGTGTCATATTCACCTTTCGGTAAACCCGCAACAAGTTGAAGCACCATCTTGGTTTCGAAACGAAGTCCCGACGTTGGATAGTTGATCGGTTATGAGTTTCGATTGCTTACAATATTCGGACATGTTGTTAAAATTCTTGAGGCGGGTATTGTTGAATTGCTCTTCCAAATACACGGCCGAGTATTTTTATTGTCCCGAAAGATTTCTTCTAATCGGACCCAAAGTTCACGTGCCGTAGCACTGTTTTCATGATAGTGCATACCGGATCTTTGGAGATGGTGCCGTAGATCCATTGTTTGACGATGGCGTCAAGACGACGCCAGATTGAGTCTGTAACATCGGTGGGACGAGGAACAGATTCGTCAATGTGATCGAGCACGTTGTATGCACATGCATGAATGTAGAATAGTTCCATCCACATGGAATATTGATAGTCTTCTTGGTCAAGAATTATAGGGATAAAATTCTTGATGTTGTTAACGGCGAATGCCAGATGAAAAGAAGATACTGAACGTTGAGAGGGGTTTTCAAGTGTGCCAGTGGATGAAACGAAATTTGTGAGGGAAGACATGGTTGCCGCCTGTCGAGGGAAGGGAATTTTCTGGTTTGGCCGAAATATGGAGGAAGAAACCAGAATTATTATTATTATTTTTTTTTTCTGAGAAATCAGAAAAAAAAATCTGATTTCGGCCGGGAATGAGGATTTAGGTTTTAGGCTCTTGATACCATGAAAGATGGAATAATTTCCCTTGGGAATTCCTTTCATTATTCACAATATATATAGTTGTACAAAGGTTGATTCCTAATATGGTACGAATCCTAACTTACCTTACAAAGGTTGATTCCTAATACAATTAGAATCCTAAGTTACCTTAAATATACATCTATCATAATTACAAAATATACAGAGAATATTCGGAGGATATTCGCTAATAGTTCTATTAAGAGCAAAAATGTGAGAATTAGCAATAGAAGCAAATGTATGTCACTAGTGGGTGCAGAGTTGACATGCTGCATGAAAATTTGATTGCTTAGCTAGCCAGAGCAGCATCCAAGTTTAAATTTTATGGGTTCAGTATTTATGTTCACACCACCAACTCCGTTGCACTTTTGCAGTTATGCATTCAAAACTTAGTATTTGTTAATGACTTGTCACATATATAGTTGAATGGACGCTAACTTGACCGTTAGGATGGTTTTCGTTTCATGTTAAAAAATGGCTCGAGAAAACTTAAGGCACAAATATTTTTCCTCGTTTTTCAAGCATAATCTGGGTATGGAGAATACAAACAACATTTAAATGGTCAGCAGATGCATCAACCATTTCTAGTGACTAATTGACAAAACAATGCCAATAAGATGGTGAAGACGTGATTTTATACAATCGAAGTTTCAGCCTTTCAGGTGAGTTGGCAGTCAACCGTGAAAGTAGAGTTGGGATCAGATTGTAGATTACCTCTTGTTCATGAGTATTGCCCCAGTCAACAGCGTGCTTGATAGATCGGCATTTGTCATTATCTTTTACGGGCCAGTAATGTTGCAGCGGCATCAAACCTCTGGTGTAGAAGTCGTAGTAGTGAGGTTTTACAAGTAATGTAACAGAATCACAGGCCAGAATGTATTTTTCACTCACGGACCATGCAGATCCTTCTACATAAATCTTGTATCTGACATAATTGCACAGGGAAGAAAAGAGAAAAAATAGGACAATGTTTAGGAAGATATAATTAACACGGACATGTTAATGAAAATCAAAGTCATAGCGGTAAGAAAAGCAACTTCATTTTCGTACCTGTGGATGCACTGACTAGCTAAGTCAGATTGCTTGTAACCTTGCTTCTGTTCTTCAATCCAGTTCTACATGTATTTATAGATTCATCACTAAAATTTCTTTTACATTCTACATTTCCTACTATATAAGCATGTATTTCCTAACAAGCGACAACAGAACATGGTTACATATGTCGCAGAATGAGAACCTGCGCATATACACGTGCACTCCAGTCCTGCTTTTCTGAAACATTGCACTTGAGCAGATCCATCCTGGTTTCAGCAACAATAGGATTGCCCTTCCAGAACGCATATGGTTCCCTGTCGGTCCATTTTATCTTCTCAGTCCCTTTCTTTAGGTCCTTTGACAAAGTCTCCCAAGGCTTTATATTAATCTCTGGCCTAAACAATGGTGTTGGAACAAAAAGAGAGCTTCGGTAAAACTCTTAAGATTATCAAATCAATATGCATGCAAAAAAGTAAGGTTTGTACCATCCCCAGAATGACCAGTCTGGAAAAACAATATCCAAACTCGTATCATTCCCACAGTACCGGAACAGAGGTGGAGGAGCAGGAGCCTTAGGGAGTTGATAGAATTCAGTCTCAATAACTGGCCAGTCAATGCAGTCGAACATCAGGTCCAAATCAGGCACTTTACCAGGATACCTCCGTAACATTTGTAAAATGCCCCACAATGTAAATGTGTCTCTGCTTTGAAAGGCCTTCCGATAAGTTTCAACATATGCTCTTCCATTCACTATCACCAACCGAAAATCTGCCGTCCTTCTGGCTCGCATCACCATTTCTTTTGTGATTCCTGTTTCTCTCCAAGGCCATAGGTCATCGTAGATCCAGCGGAAGTAATCTGGACACGTAGGCGGGGGAGATGATGAAGAGGCTTGATTTTGATCTGTGAACTTCCAGGGGTAGTAAGAAGCAGGGCAAGTTCTTGTGAGGTTTCCAAGTGTACAATTTAGTTGAATTTCCAATTTCTTTTGGGGCTGTTTTGGGACTGCGGGGATCGCATCAGTTTGACTGCGGAATGTTAGGAGTTCCTGTTTCTTTTGGGGCTCTTTTGAGATGGCTGGTGTTGTATCAGTGCGATTGTGGCGTGATATGGGGGTTAATATTTTCTTTCGTGGAGAATATCCTGCAATGGACTGTTAATTCGGAAGAATAAACCATTAGTCTAAGTTCAATAAGATGATGAATTGGTTCAGAGAGCAGACAAGAACAAGATATTAACATTGAACGGTATTCATAGATGGTGTCATGGATACAACATACATGATCATGGGTGCTTAATACGAAAAAAGGTCCTATAATCACAAGGGTGAAGGAACAAGATGATCAAGAGTAGGTAAAGTTGCTTCACATTGGCACATAATCCCCAGTTTTCGCTTCCAAATGTAGCATATTAAGTAATTAGTCCAACTTTTTTCCTGTTCTGGTCTAGCATGATTACCAGAAATACTATGACTTGAGACCAAAGTAAAAATTACTTTTGAAACTAAAGCTTGCTTTACTATCCATCAAGTCTTGTATTGTTTCATGCGAGATTTTGTGCAGAGATTATTTTTCCTACTCCCTCCAACCAAACAACCACTAAAAGCAACGCGCAAAGCGAACAAAAATGGTGGAGCTTTGGCCTTGCAAGGACCCACAAGGCAACAACCATATCTCCCTGAGGGAAAAAAAAAGAAGAAAAATGAATAAAGGAAACCATGGAATTTAACAAAGGTGTTGTAAGAACTGAAGGACCCCAAATAGAAAATGGCCATCATCCATAATTAGTCACCCAATACAGAAAAATAAAATGAAAAGTGGAACAAAATCTTTTAGGCTAGGATTTTCCTTTTCTTATTCTGCCTGATCTTTCCTGGTTTTTCTGTTTGTTTTGGAGCAACTAATAATGCATTGATGGACTTGGAAATTATTTTAAATAATACCATTAAACCTGTATTACATCACTAACCAATGCAGCAAGTTGTTTATCATCACGTGTGAATAAAGATGATTACAGTATTAAGAAAAGGTTAAAGATCATTTAGAAAAATGTACCGTTTCTAACAAAGGAAGTTAAACTAAAATATAAATTAAGTGACCAACTTATTTTTTGGATTCCTCATCATGCTAGCACACAATTATGCCACGTAAACCATTTACAAGAGACACTTGGCGTACTAGCCACAGGAAAATTGTTTCATTGTCCCCGTCTCATATGGGATATGATGTTTTAACACTTTTTAAAGAGCTAAACGACAGCGTAAAATATGGGTAAAATTACAAACATCGCCCAACAGTTCTCATTGCAGCTTCAATAATGTCCGGCAGCTTATCAGGCTCAACTGTCTTTTGGTAAAGTACTTTTTAAAAAGTGAATCCTCCTACTGAGCACTAAATTTACAAAATAAAATTCATAAAATAAAAAATTAAATTTAAATCGTTGAGAGGAGTATTATTCAGTCAAACAAAAAAATATTGTGCCACACCGAAGGTGGTATTCGATTACAGTTAAAAGATTTCAAAAATATTTAAAATCATAATTGAGAAAAACTGTAAATCCCGTATTATGATTAACACTATATATTAAGTCGAGATATTATTCAATACTTTAGATAATCTTAATAATAAAATAAGTGACTTATTTCTTGACGGATTAATATTAACTTTGGGAGTATCAAGCTAATAATACAGTGGGAAAAAAAAACAAAGTAAGAACATCATTCTTTTTTCTCCCGGTATTTGTTAAGGTGACAATCAATGAGGAAATGGCAACATACATACAGTTAAAGTTGGTGAAAAAAGGAAAGAAAATACAGTTCAAGTAATTAAGGAGATAAACATTCAAAATTAAGGAAAATGTACTTACAATATCGAAGGAAGAGTGGAGCAAGCGCGTGGAGACGACAGCTCCGATGAAGAGGAGAACGGCGACGAAGATTGTTAGTGAAGATCTCACAGTAGTCGTCTTGTTCGCCATTAATGTATTAGTTGTTTTTATCTGAAAGGTCACAAAGGCCCAATCAGCTGCAGTACCTCCTTAACACTTGTCGACACATAAACGGTTAAGAGTCCACCTCGGTAATGGAATGTGAATATGACTTGGACAATACTCACCCTATAAATTAGCTTTTAGGGTTGAGTTAGATCCGAGATACATTTTTACATGGTATAGAGCTAAATCCATTGTTCAAGTTCATATAAGGAATCTATGTTTTCATTTCACCGGAGATGGACTTGGAGCTCACAAATGCTTGACATGAGATAATGAGTTGTTTGAGCTGCTGAAGTCGGAGAAGAGTCGATAGCGATTAGTACTTGAGTTGAATCACTTTACATTGGTCCTATCTGTTAAACAGAGCCATATACATGTGATATACACTGAATATATAGCAGTGTATATCATATATATATGGCTAGCAAAGCGATGGGCTTTCACCACGATCCAAAGGAGCAAAGCGGTGGGCTTGGGCTTTCGGCCGGATTCGGTGAAATTCCAAAGTAGGCTTTCGGCCAAACAGGGAAGCAGCCCTCCTTAGTGTTTTAGTGTATATTAGGAGTATATATTGATGTAATATTGTAGTATAATGATTACCATAATTAGAGTTATACACCTACCATAATTGTATAGTTAGAGTTATGGTAGAATAAGGTTTTAGGAATAGATTAGGAATAGGATTCTCCTATTTTGTAACTTGTATATATATCTATTCAATCAATGAAAATAATCAAGGGGATTATTTCTTTCATGGTATCAAGAGACTAGGTCTAAACCAAAAGTTTTCTTCTCTCAAACTTTTGCCTCTTTGGCCGAGAACCCCCCCCCCTCCCTCGGGTTTTTCTCTCCAAATATCTCGTCTTCCGCTCTTAAAAACCTCTCTTAAATTTATCCTCCTTCTTTGTTCTTTCAAATATGTCTAAGAACAATTTTCACCCCGCCCTCACGGTTTCCAATATCAAGCTCGTTGTCCCTATTGTCCTTGAGATGGAAAACGTTCAATATGCAACGTGGGCGGAGTTGTTTAAAATTCACGCTATCTCTTATCAAGTTCTTCATCACATAATTCCTCCCGCTAGACCCCTTCCTGCGGAGGATCCTGAGGTGTGGATTACACTTGATGCTACCGTTCTTCGGTGGATATACGCCACTATTTCAGTGGACCTTCTACGACGATTATGGAGCCCGATACCACGGCTATGGCTGCATGGAATAGATTGCGTGACATATTCCAAGACAACCAACATTCCCGTATCGTCACACTCGAGCAGAATTCTCTCTCGTTCGAATGGACGTATTTCCGAACGTTTCGCATATTGCAAGAAACTAAAGGAATTGGCGGATCAACTCCGTAATGTTGGCGCACCAGTGACAAATAATCGTCTAGTTCTACAGTTGGTTGCCGGGCTTTCGGAGGCCTATAATGGTGTTGGAACTCTCCTTCGCCAAAGCAACCCTCTTCCCGACTTTCATCAAGCCCGCTCCATGCTGACGTTGGAAGAAGCCGGTTTGGCTAAAAAGGCGGCTACGGAGCAAGCCCGGTTGTCATGGTGGCATCCTCTCCTAGTTCTTCGGGTTTTGTTAATAATTCGGGCCAAAACCATAATAATGGTGGCGGCAAGAATAATCGCAAAAATAACAAAAACCGCGGGGGCAAACGAGGTGGTTCGGTGGCGATTTCGGTGAGCAACAAGCGAGGCGGTGGGTCCCATTCGGGGTACGGTGGGCCACCACCACCGTGGGCCCGGCGGTGGGGCCGGTGGCGGTGGCTGGCACCGCACCCTCCAAAGAAGTTTACGCGGCCGGTGGGCTGGCCATCCGGCGAGCCCAATACCCAAGCATTGGCGGCCCACCGGCCGCGTGGCCCAAAGAACGCCCCCCCGCGGCAGAATGTAACGGCCCGGCCCAAAGCACGGCCGGGGAGTCCTTGGGCCCCGTCCTCCGCAAGCCCATCATGCGCGAGGCCCCACTCGGACCGATATCGAGGCCGCGATGCACACGTTGGGATTAACTCAACCGGACCCAAATTGGTACATGGACACCGGGGCCACTACTCACATGACTTCCGAATCAGGTACTCTCTCATCTTATTACAAGGAAACAGTCTATATGCATCAGCCGTTGGGTTTCAGGGATCCCAACCGCCCTCATCATGTCCTGTTTGTTGAAGAAGTCATTATATGGGCTTAAGCGTCTCCACGTGCCTCGGTATACACGATTTGCTGATTTTGTTTCGACTATTGGGTTCACTCATAGCAGGTCAGATAATTCTTTGTTCGTCTACCGCCGTGGTTCGTCATTGGCTTATATTCTGTTATATGTGGATGATATCATTTTGACTGACTCCTCCGATGCTTTGCGTCAGTCTATCATGGCCATGCTCAGTTCTGAATTTGCTATGAAGGACTTAGGGCCGTTGAGTTATTTTTTGGGGATTGCCGTCAAACGTCATTCGGTGGCTTGTTTCTGTCTCAACGGAAGTATGCCGCCGAGATCATAGAGAGGGTCGGGATGTCATCCCGTAAGTCCACTTCCACGCCGATTGATGCAAACCCAAAGCTAAGTGCCACAAAGGCGAGTGCACCATACGAGGACCCGACCCGCTATCGCAGCATCGCTGGCCACCCCACCGGCCGCCGGAATTTCCCCGCCGCCGCCGGTATGGGGGTCGCCGGCCCACGGTCCACCGCCATCGCTCCATCGCCATGGGCCCCACCGCGGGCCCATGGGGGTGGTGGGCCACTTGTTCATTGGATGGGACCCACCGACGTTTTGCCGACTACGGAACCTCCACCATTACCACCGCGTTTGCCCCCGCGGTTTTTGTTATTATTCTTGCGATTATTCTTGCCGCCACCATGATTATGGTTTTGGCCCGAATTATTAACAAAACTCGAAGGATTAGGAGAGGATGCCATCATGACAACTCGGACTTGCTCCGTAGCCGCCTTTTTAGCCAAACCGGCTTCTTCCAACGTAAGCATGGAGCGGGCTTGATGGAAGTCGGGAAGAGGGTTGCTTTGGCGAAGGAGAGTGCCAACACCATTATAGGCCTCCGAAAGACCAAGCAACCAACCGTAGAACTAGACGATTATTTGTTACCGGTGCGCCAACGTTACGAGTTGATCCGCCAATTCCTTTAGTTTCTTGCAATATGCGAAACGTTCGGAAATACGTCCATTCGAACGAGAGAGAATTCTCGCTCGAGTGTGACGATACGGGGAATCTTGGTTGTCTTGGAATATGTCACGCAATCTATTCCATGCAGCCCATAGCCGTGGTATCGGGCTCCATAATCGTCGTAGAAGGTCCACCGAAATAGTGGCGTATATCCACCGAAGAACGGTAGCATCAAGTGTAATCCACACCTCAGGATCCTCCGCAGGAAGGGGTCTAGCGGGAGGAATTATGTGATGAAGAACTTGATACGAGATAGCGTGAATTTTAAACAACTCCGCCCACGTTGCATATTGAACGTTTTCCATCTCAAGAACAATAGGGACACTGAGCTTGATATTGGAAACTGTGAGGGTAGGGTGAAAATTGTTCTTAGACATATTTGAAAGAACAAAGAAGGAGGATAAATTTAAGAGAGGTTTTTGAGAGCGGAAGACGAGATATTTGGAGAGAAAAACCCGAGGGAAGGGGGGGGGGGGTTCTCGGCCAAGGATACAAAAAGTTTGAGAGAAGAAAACTTTTGTTTAGACCTAGTCTCTTGATACCATGAAAGAAATAATCCCCTTGATTATTTTCATTGATTGAATAGATATATATACAAGTTACAAAATAGGAGAATCCTATTCCTAATCTATTCCTAAAACCTTATTCTACCATAACTCTAACTATACAATTATGGTAGGTGTATAACTCTAATTATGGTAATCATTATACTACAATATTACATAAATATATACTCCTAATATACACTGCTTTTCCGTGATGGGCTTCGCTCCAAAGGCAATGGCCTTCCAATGCCCATCGCATGGCCCACCGCCGAGGCCCTTGTCTTGCCCGTTTGTTTCTGTTTTGCCTAGTGATATATATGTGATATACACTGATGTATATTCAGTGTATATCACATGTATATTGTGTTGTTTAACAGATGCATCCTTTAGCGACTTTGTTCGGTCATTCTTTTACCGTGAGACTCTTAACATAAACATATAAGTTGTTTCATGGACCGTATACACTTGTCGACCTCGGCATTTGAATTTCGTAAATACAGACCCCACCCCTATTGGCTTAGACTAGAAATTTAAGAGAGAAGTGGCCGCAGATAATGTATGGAGAAATTTGATGATGTAATGTATTTTGACTTTTCTTACATATGGTACCCTGATTATAGTCGGTAACATTTAACAATATCGAAGCTGAATAAGGGAGATTTAAATTTAGAGATTCTGATTCTTTAGTGATTTCAAGTGCTAGCAATTAGATTTTAAATTAATTTTATATATATTTGATAAAAAATTTAATATATATACGAGATTTAAAATAAGTCTACTAGATTGAAGAACCCAAGGTAAAGCGTACCTTAAGTGGCAAACAATTACTTTTTGGACAATATTATGGCAGAATAGTGTCAAGCTGAGGTGGGGTGTCCTCAAGATCTCGTGGTGCTTGGCACTCTTTCTGCACTAATATGCTGCAAATTCATGGTGATCTTCAAATGAAGAAAGTGCGAAGTTGAAACAACTCGAACAGGATCTTAAAAAGTTTATATTTTAGGACAATATGGAAGAATAATGTGAAGTTGAGGTTGGGTGGCAAGAATTTTGCTGGTGCCTGTAGCACTTTGTGCACTAATATGCTGCAAATTCAGGGAGTTGTTCTTTATTTGTCAGTAACAATCAGTAAGAGCGCAATATGGGTGGGAAATGGGAATAGTAGTGTTTAAGGAGAGTAATTTCTGGTATTGGTTATAATAGCTGGTAACAAACAGCATGTAGGTGTCAAACATGGCCAGCTCCAAGGTGAAGCCAATGATGCAAGTGCTTTAGGCCCTCAATTTTGGAGGGCCTCATTTTCAGTAATAGCAGGTCTAAAAAGTTTTTTTTTAAAAAAATATTAAATACTTTTAGTAGAAAAATAATCTTTTATAGATAAAAGATAAGATAATTTTTTGACGGTGAAGAAAGTAACTATTGTCAATAATTTTTGGAACTCTTAAATCATCGGTCACAGACATATAAGAAAAGTTGTATTAAAAGCATTAAAGTAATAACATTTTAAACTCTATCGATAAAAGATATTTTTATTGAAATTAGTACAAGTTAGTGGGGAATCAAAAACTAAAAGCAAAGCTAATTGTTAAGCAATATCCGAACTTGATAATTTTGAGTTTTTATTGGGTATGACGTGCTATTTTTTGTCAATTTTGTTAGCAAAAGTTTACAATAAAAAATTGAAGCGAATGGATTTTTTTTTTATTTTCTATTTGGTAGTAAAAAATTGAAATCATTAGATGATAAGAATTTTAAAATATTATATTAACCTTGAATGTTGTATAAAACATTGTAGTCTCTCACTCATCCTAATATTCATGGTCTAGACTTATTTTTTGAATTAAAAATACTAAGAGAAATCGTACAAGTAGAAGACAATATTATAATCGATATACTCAATCAAATAAAAAAAGCTTGAGTCTTTTTCAAATGTTTGTATTGCTTATAGAATAATATTAACAATTCTGTAACGTCTGCCTGAATAAAAAATTCTTTTCAAACTTATAATTGATAAAATCTTACCTAAAATTAAATATGTCTCAGAATGATTAAATGAATCGGCTATATTATCAATTAAAAAAATTATTAAAATGAATCAATTATAAAAAATAAAAAAACTCGTATATTAGCATCTCAAAAAACTAAAAGAATAGACTTTAAATATTTTTTTAATTTAAAGTCTCCCATTAATTATCTCTTTGACCCCTAGTGTGCTTGAGCCTCTGCTGACGTCAAAAATGTCAACGGAAACTAAGCCTTTTCAAGTCATTGCAATTATAAGGCTGTGAGGTCAATTAACATGTGAAATAATCATCGGAATAGTGAGTTTGACGCTTTCTCTTCAAAGCTTGTCATTTGCCTAACCTACCGAAATAAGGTTGGCTGCTACTCCCTCCATCCCCTCAAAATAATTGTTACCTAAAAATCACCTACATTAAAAAATTAATAAATATGTAATGTTAATAGTATCGAAAATGAAATAAAAATTTGGACTTCTTATATGAATTTGAACAATCCTCCCCATAAGCTTGCTTTTGGAGTTAATTTAGGCTCAAGATCCATTCTTTACATGGTATCAGAGTCAGACTCATTCCAAGTCTATGTTCACCGATGTTGGGTCCCCAAATTATGTCATCCACGCTCCAGTTAACATGGTCTGGACGTGCGAGGGAGTGTTAAGAGTCCCACATCGGAAATGAAATGAGAATTTGGACTCCTTATATGAACTTTGATAATTCTCCCCTCATAAGCTAAGTTAATATGACATTTATTAAATTATTTCTATTTATTAGTACTCTTTTTTTACATGTCCCTTGAGAAATTATTAGACAAAAGATATATTTTTACTAGCTTACTCTTATGTCTCTCCAATAAATTGCACTCTAATCAATATTGATTAGTTTAAAAAAGACTTAATATTAAGAGTAAGATGAGAAAGATTTAATTAATTTTATCTTGATTTTGTAAATTGACAAGTAATTTAGGAAAGATATTTTTAGTGACGTGGACAAGTAATATTGAACGGAGGAAGAATGTATTTTTTGAGAATTTAGGAATATTAAAGAGGACTACTTCTTTAATGCTAAGGATACTTACAAAATTTTATCTTGAATTTTTAAAGTAATATACTTACTCTGGAACAAATATTTTTGAGTGACACTTATTCTAGGATGAAGGGCATAGCTCGCTAATAGTCACTCCCCACCTCATCTTATGTAGCACATTTTTAAAGTTATTTATACTGAAAATAATTTAATTTTAAAATTTTATATTATTTTTGATGAAATAATTTATAGCTATAAATTTTAAGATTTTTATGTAAAATATGATACTCAATCAAACTATATCACATAAATACGAGGGCATGTGTCAAAGCTATCCGCTTCCCGAAGTCGACCTTCCCCTTTTTAGCCTATTTTTAAGGAACTCGGAAAAAAATTGGAAAATTCAAAAAGAAATATTTTATAACTCTAAAAGTTTTAAAAGGAAAAATAAAATTATTTCGAAGAATTTCAAAAGAAACTAAAAATGGTTTATCAAAAGTATTGTATTTCTAAAAAAAAATAAGAAAAGAACTTTCAAAAATAAAACTAATTGTATTTTTTGGATTCAAAGAAATATCTTAATTGAATGAAACGAAAAAGAAAAAGATTCTCTAATTAGTAATCAGATAATTAACGAATTATTTAGTCAAATTGAATCTGAAAATTGGCCAAATTCTTCACTGATAGAAACAAAAATGAAGGATTTGACCGATAGAACAAGTACAATAAAAAATAAAATAGAAAGAATTACAAAAGAGAAAAAAAAAAGTAATTCCAGAAATAGACATTAGTCGTAATAAAATAACTAATATTAAAAAAATTGAATCGACAAAAAATATTTTCAAATATTACAAAGAAGAAATACTCGATTAATATAGAAATTTCATTATTTTATAAAATTATTTATTCAAAGATTATACGTTGATTGGAGTATTTTAGAGCTCTTTACTTGTCTTCCAGCGACCACTTCCTTTGATCCCCTTCTTCATTTAATCAAGTTTCTGCTGCGTACGTTGTGTTGTTGCAAATTTATGGCAATATCAATATTAAATTGGGGATTTAAGATTTCTATGGAAACATATTCCCAAAGTTCGATGATATGTAATCGTTACGCTACCTCTCGTAAATAGTATAGTAACACTTAATAATCAATTAAGTGAGATATTCAAGGGAGATCATAAAAAGCAATTTAGATAAATGCCATACTATTAAAGCTTTTAATTGTCTTTCATAGGGGTGTAAAAAAAATCTTAGTAGACAAATACACGGGTTGAAGCAGTATTATACTATTATGTAGGGTTTGCAAAATACTACTCTCCCCGTCTCAAATTATTTATCATTTTTATTTTACACATTCTTTAAAAATATTAATTAAGAGAGTTATTTGACCTATTTTGACTTTATTTATGTTTAAGTTATAATCTCTGTTCATTAAATATTTACTCTATTTATATATCATATTCATAAATGACAAAATTATACTAAGGATAAAATAAAAAAACAATTAATTATAATTTAAATTTCTAAAATAACTAATAGTTTGATATAACTATTTTTATTAAATATGATAAATAATTTGAGACCGAGTGATCACTTCAACCAAGTTCCTAATAATTGGGCAATGAATAGTACTCCACACTTAAAGTCAAACAAGTGATAAATAATGTTCAACGAAGACGCGCTGTTTTAAAGATTTTATTATATTCACTTTGACACCGACTTCCGCCGACGGCCTAATAAAGTGGAAAATAGGAACGAGAAATCAAACCAAGTATTAATTACTCCAGTAAGTTCAGCTGACTGAACCTTGTGATAATCAATTACTCCATCTACCAAGATAGTACACACTCAATTCACATTGTAATAGAATTGGCTTGCTCGTGGTTGAGGCGGAGTCAAGATTTATAGTTTATTGATTCTAAATTTATAAGATTTATATTTTATTGATTCTAAATTTATAATTGAACTCATAGCTCATTTTAGTTTTAAAAAAATAATTGGTAACTATGAAACTTTTCATTACCAATGTGAGAATTAAGGAACACAAAATACTAGCAGCCAGACAAATTCCAAAATTGCAGCACACACAGCAAACTTCTATAGCCTAAGCACATTTCACAATTAAATATTATACATATTTATCCTTTTCTTGTGTTAATTGCCCCAATCAACTGCGAACTTAATGGATCCACACTTGTCGTTTTCGTTTATGGTTCAATAGTGGACTAGTGGCAACAAACTTCTCGAGAAGAAATCATAGTAGTGAGGTGTTACTAGCAAAGTAACTGAGTCACAGGCAAGGATATACTTCTCACTAACAGACCATGCAGATCCTTCAATGTATATTTTGTATCTGCATGCATTTGTAAGAATTGAAATAAAGTAATCAATTATCCTAAGTTTATGAAACTGGATAGAAGAAAATAGGTAGTCAAGAAAAGGAAACATAGGAAGAAACCTTCAATTGGCAGATTCGTATCTATTAGTGAATAATTATAAAATATTCTACATATATTTTGTAATTATTAGTGTTGTATAATTATGATAGATATATAATTCTACTTGTATTAGAATTCCACATTGTACACACTATATATATTTGTATTAATGAAATAAGCTCCCCAAGGGGAGATTAATATAATTATACATGGTATCAAGAGTCAAAACTTCCTATCTACCCTAAACCTTGTAATCGACAACCTTTCCTTCCTTTTTACGGTGCCAAAACCGGTTGTATACCATCAGCTGATATACCTCTAATATACATCCTCCTCAACCTCCCTATTTCTCCAACAGGTTGTATACCACCGGTATACGCTGTTATACCTCTAATATACAGCCTTCTTAACCTCCCCGAACCCCCAACAAAATTTTCCGGCATCCCTCATGGCGGAGAACAAACACACTCGTTTTTCTGGCCGCGACAGGAACACAAAGGGGGACTGGGCTTTCAGCAAATATCCAGAACATCCATGGCCCAGTAGCATGGGAGCACCACCGACGGGCCATAGTCACCATGCCCAAGCTCCTGCAGCCCAACGGTCTAGGATCAACACCAACGGGCCACAGCCATTAGGCCCAATGTCCTGGAGCCCAACAGTCCGCTCCAAGCCTTCCCCAATCCAATTTGGGTTAGGCTTTCAGCACATTGACTCCCGGAAGCCGATAATGCGTGGTATATGGATACGGGCGTCACGTCTCACCTCACCAACAATTCTGGTAATCTTTCTCAAATGCAAAATTTAAATACTCCACAATCTATTCTAGTCGGAAATGATCATCGCATTCCAATTCAAGGTTTTGACCACGCACTAACCCCACTACCGCATCCCCACTTCTCCCTAAATAACGTTCTCTATGCCCCAAATATTATCAAGAACCTAATTTTTCTTAGAAAATTTGACATGGATAACTTTGTATCAATTAATTTTGATCCATTTGCATTTTCTATAACGGACCTACGTATCGGGAAACTCCTTACACGATGCAATAGTGAGGGGGACCTCTATCCTTTCCTATCCACATCCGCTGCCAGTGTCACCCCTCCCACGGCTCTAACTGCCTAAGTGTCTCCTCCTAACGCTTTAGCAACAATCTCTTCGATAACCTGACACAATAGACTTGGACACCCATGAGCTCATGTTTTTAATTTTCTTCGAAATAATAATTTCATTCGTTGTCCTAGTAGGAAACCTGCCCAACAATATTTTTCTTTCCCTTTAGGCAAACATGTTCACCTTCCTTTTCAGTCTTCTTTAAGTGTTACGTTTTCTCCGTTTGATATTGTTCATGCAGATTTATGGACATCTTCTGTTATCAGTTCACTGGGTCACAAATTTTATCGTGTTATTAGATGATTTTTCTTACTTTATCTGGAATTACCCTCTAAAATTCAAGTCTGACGTTTTTACCAAGTTTCTTGAGTTTTATAACTTTATCAAAATACAATTTGAAAAATCCATTAAATCATTCCAATGTGATAACGGTCGTGAGTTTAATAATTCCGCGTTTCATAATTTTTGCACCAATAATGGCATGGTCTTTCGTTTCTCCTGTTCCACACCTCACTCCAAAATAAAAAAGCCGAACGAATCATCCGTACTATCAATAACATGGTTCGTACCATTCTTTTCCATGCCTCTCTCCCCCTATCGTTTTGGGTCTATGCAGTCAAAATGGTAGAATACATACTTAATATTTTACCTACTAATACTCTTCACAACAAAAAATCCCTCGAAATCCTCTACCGTCAGATCCCTTCCTATGATCACCTTAGAATTTTCGATTGCCTATGCTACCCAAATCTGGCCTCCACCGCCCCTTATTAATTAGCACCTCGAACCACTGTGTGTGTCTTTGTAGGTTTCCCGTCTAATCATAGGGGCTATTTGTGCTATGACTTGTTTACTCGTCAGATTCACGTCTCTCGTCACGTTACTTTTGACGAGACGATTTTTCCTTCTACAAACATTCAAAAATTCAGAAACACAGACTACACCTTTCTAGATGAGTCCGACATCTCCCATATCATACTTTGCGAACTGCATCAGTCCACCACCACCACCCCCACTGCTCAGTCACCGTCGCCCATCACTGCCACCACCCAGAAATCAGTCGGACCTCTCGTCGCCGATTGCCGGCACTACCACCAGCTCTATGCCGACATCCTCCCGGTCACTGTCACCGCTATCAGCCGACAAAATCAAATACCAATCACTGTGTCACCCACCGCCGCTCGTCCAATCGACCACAGTAACCCCGTCACAACCCCACCCAGACTCCATCACTGCACCATCACCTCGACCACACATCACAGTCCAATCCCCATCCCAACCATCTTAACCTGTGACCTGACCACCACACATATCCCCATCAATGCCACCCCTTACGTACCATCTGACCCATTCACCATCACCGGTACCACCATCGGGCTACCCGCACCAAATCGATCTCACCAGATCGATCTCACCACACCCAACTCGACGTCGTCTCCCGAAGCCACCAACCCAATACCCGGTCCCGTCACCCAAACCCCACATAACACCGTAACTGACCCTAGAAACCCGGTTCAGCCTACCCACAAAAACACCCAACATATCATTACCCCCCACGCATCATATGGAAATCTGTGCCCAACACGAGATTTTTAAACCTAAATTCAATTTTAACCTATCAACACAAACCATATCTCTAATTCCCAAAAATTCAAAATTAGCCAAACTAGACCTAATTGGAATACGACCATGCATAAGGAATTTAATGCTTTAACAAAACAACACACTTGGGATTGGTTCCTAGACCGAATGGGGTAAATATGATCTGATACATGTGGATATTTTGTCACAAATTCAGAGACAGTGGTGACCTAGAGTGATATAAGGCAAGACTTGTGGCTAATGGTACTAATCAACAGGAGGATATTGATTGTGGTGAGACATTTAGTCTAGTTGGTAAACCGGCTACCATTCACATAGTCATGAGCATTGCAATGGGTAAGCATTAGCGGATTCATCAACTTGATGTGAAAAATGTATTTTTACATGGGGACTTGAAAGAAACTGTTTACATGCACCAGCCATCATGTTTTGTTCATCCATAAGCCCCTAATTATGTGTGTCGTCTCTGTAAGTCACTATATGATTTGAAACAGGCCCCCAGAGCGTGGTATGAACGCTTTGCAAATTACATATTGCAGATTGGGTTTGTATGCATCAAGTGTGATAATTCTCTCTTCATTTTTCATCAAGGTAGTAATATTGCTTATTTGTTGTTATATGTGGACGATATTGGTCGTACTACCTCCTCTGATGTGTTGAAAAATGAGATCATTGCACTGCTCAAAATTGAGTTTGCTATGACTGACTTGGGGAAGCTGAGTTACTTTTTGGGGATATCAGTGACTAGATCTGAAGATAATATGTTCCTGTGTCAGTGTAAGTATGCAGAGGAGATTGTGTACAGTGTTAAATGGAGAATTGCAAGATCATGCCCACTCTGGTTGACTCTAAGTCAAAGCTCAGTGATGTTGACGATGATTCGATCCTACTCTTTATAGGAGCCTTGCAAGTGCACTTCAGTATCTTACGTTCACCAGACCTGATATTGCTTATGTTGTTAAGCACGTGTGCTTGTTTATGCTTACCTCCAGGGAACCTCATTTTATTGCTCTTAAACGTATCATTCGATACGTTAAGGGTACACTTGATTATGGATTACATATATACCCCTCTGCACCGAACAAGTTGTTATCATATACGGATGTAGATTGGGCAGGTTGTCCGGACACGCGACGCTCCACCTCCGGCTACCGTGTGTTCTTAGGGGATAATCTTATTCCATGGTCTGTCAAGAGGCAAGCCACCTTATCCCGTTCGAGTGCAGAAGTAGAGTACAGAGGCGTTGCTAATGTTGTTACCGAGATCTGCTGGCTCCGAAACCTTCTTTTGGAGCTCCAGTGTCCCTTGCGTAAAACGTCTATGGTGTACTGTGATAATAAATCCGCTATATATCTATCTCATAATCCAGTTCAGCATCAGCGAATCAAGCACATTGAGATGAATATCCACTTTGTTCGTGAGAAGGTTGATATCAGTCATGTTAAGGTGTTACATGTGTCTTCTTCGTATGAGTATGCGAATATCTTCACCAAAGGACTTCCTAGACAGATGTTCCTCGACTTCAGATCCAGTCTAAGCGTCCGGCCTCCTCCCAATCCGACCGAGGAGGTGTATTAGTGAATAATTATAAAATATTCTCCATATATTTTGTAATTATTAGTGTTGTATAATTATGTTAGATATAATATTCTACTTGTATTATGATTCCACATTGTACACACTATATATATTTGTATTAATATAAGAGGTTCTCCAATGGGAGATTAATGCAATTCTACAGTATCACCATTACAGCTATTAAAAATGAATGATAATGAAATTTGGTTGGATTTACCTATGGTGACATTGATTTCCTAAGTCAGAAGTCTTGAATCCTTGTTGTATCTCTTTTTTCCAATCCTGTAAACAGAAACAAATGTTCCGCTTAACATTGAAACCTTCGTGATACCAGAGTTCATCCTTAGTACTTGAACAGATAGAGGTAATATTATGATGAGTCTCTTTGGCACTGGATTTTAACTACTAATGCCATTTTACACCAGAAAACTTTTCAACAGAATCAAGTGAGACTTCTCTCTTTTTCTTCCCACACAACAATCTTTCACTTGCCCGGACCCTTATTGGTTCACATGCTAGTTACATAGTAAGTCATTCCATGGAAAATATATTCAAGCAACCAAACATCCTCGAGTTGACGGTCCTCATTCTCACATGCAAGCTGTTACTGTGTGTGAACAACAAAATAAAGGATGCATCCAGAAGCCGTCTAAGGTCCTCATTCTAGTTTCGAAGTTAGTCTAACCTAACCGAATGACACGCTTATAGAGTTTGCAAGTAAACAATTTACTTTCTGAAAAAATAATTATATCGACGGAGGAGGGGAATGTGGAAGTTCACCTGGACATAAATCCGAGCATTCCATTCCTGATTTTCGGTCACATTGCACTTAACGAGCTCCATTCTCTTCTCAGCGACTTCTGGATTGCCTTTCCAGTAAGCATATGGCTCCCTATCCTGCCATCTCTGCATCTTATTTCCTTTTTCAAGATCCTTCAACAAGTCTTGCCATGTCTTTATATTGATTTCAGCCCTACCAAATTACTCAAACTAGCAACTTATGCATGCAGTATGAAAATGTCTTAGAAATGAACATTATGAACCTATGCTGCTCGAACTCTTCAAAAATACGTCGGATGTGTGCCTAATTATTAGGCGTGTAAGGATCTGAAAACAGGTTGAGGTTAAGTTGAGGCTAGGCGCCAACCTAGCATCAATTGCAGGATATTCTGAAAACAAATTGATGCTAAGTTGGCGCCTAGCCTCAACTTGGCCTCAGTCTGTTTTTAGACCCTTACACACCTAATATTGATCCTCCAAAACTAAGTAATTTTGAAATACCCAGTGCGCGGAGGGTCCGAGCAACATAGTTTTGAACTCCAAAGGCTGCACAAAAGTTAAGAGTGAAATTTGAATCCTTACCATCCCCAAAAGGACCAATCAGGAAAAACAATATCCAACGTTTCAGTATCCCCACAATATCTAAAAAAAGGCGGGGGAGCAATTGCATTTTCCCCAGCAAAATCACTTGATCTGACGACAGACCAATCGACACAATCGAACATCATATCAAGATCAGGAATTCTTCCAGGGTACCTCCTTAACAACTGTAAAATTCCCCATAATGTAAAAACATCTCTAGTTTGGAACCCCTTTTCATATGTTTCTACATAAGCCCTTCCATTCAAGATTACAAGCCTGAAATTAGCAGTCCTGTTAGCCCGCTCTACCATTTCTTCAGTTATACCTGTTTTCCTCCATGGTTTTAAATCTTCGTGTATCCAATGGAAGTAATGTGGACACTTATGATTGGCCGATGAAGGGTTGTTGTTAATGATTTTGTAATCTGGTGGGTAGTAATTTACTGGACATGTTCTTGTAAGGTTACCGGATGAACAATTGAGTGGAAATTCTCGTGTCCTACTTTGCAATACCTTGTTTACCTAGAACATAACAAACACCACAACAAAAAAGATTAGCCCAAAGAATTCGAAATATAATCTGTTGGTTACTTTCTTTTACAACATTTTCTTCGCTAGTATGACATGAAGTATCACTAAAGTTACAAGCCTAAGCTGAACAAAAATGGATATTAGTACTACAATTTTGACGTTGCTTAGAGTACTATTATCAACTCATTTGAGGAAAAATTAAGTGGTGAAATTTTGGCATTTTGTCAATAGCAAAGGAACCAGTATTTACCTAAGAGGTTGTTTCTGCGGCTCGAACCCGTTAACTCGTGGTCAATAGCAAATGAACAATTGATGTAAATTGAAGGAACTTACATTTGAGGTTGTGTCGAGTACCGATGTCCACAAGTATGAACCAAGTACGAGGAGGAAGATGAGAATAAGAACAGAGTATTTAGCAAAGGGCTTGTTAAGGTAAAATGGAAGCCAAAATGACTGTAGATCTTCTGTGATTCCAATCCTTTGATATCCAATATCCATGCTTTCTTCTGATACTATTTTACACTCTAATACAGAATATGCCAGTAATATATATCCTTTGGCTGCTCAAATTCTCTGATATTAACCAAGATTTGAGATTAAAAAGACAATTATTGCTACACGTTTAAATTTTTCGTAACCATATTGCTCATCTAAACAGAAAAAGCAAAATAGTTGTCGATATTGAATTAGTCAGATAACATGCATACTCCACCTTTAGAAAGGTTTTTTCTTGCGTTTGTAATGGCAGTAAAAAAGAAATTTGGAGCTTGTTAAAAAATTGCTCAGTTATTTACTGCAGTACCCTTTTTTTTAGCTTGCTTAGATTTAGTATGAATCTGTTTTAAATTTTAAGTTTCTATTAGATAGGTTAATTTATTGAGATATTTTAGTTCTTTTGAGTTTTGATTTATGCAAATATTTTGTTTTAAGTTGACTATTTAAAGTACTTCATGCTTAATAAAATTATTGAGATTATTTCCAATCAATACTTTCAACTTTTCTGTTGCATCAACTTTTAAGAAATCAACCGCGGTATCAAAAAACTCATTAACCTTGCGGATCTATGAGTTCTTCTTAGAGCCTCCATTAATCTTGACGGATGGTGAGTTTATTGAAGAAAACACTTTCAACCATTTTTAATTTATATTTATTTTTATTTTATTTTTAACACTTGCTTATTTTTAATTAATATTCATTTTTAACTCGTGTTTATTTTCAAGACACGAGCTATTTTCAGCCAATATCTATTTTTAACTAAAACAAAAATTTAATCTATTTTTAAACATGTCAAGCAGCAATATCTCTTTGAATGTCCCATAAATTTTTAATAGCGAAAATTATAAGATTTGATCAGTGAAAATAAAATCATATTTTAAAGATTGTAATGGAAGAACGACCCTTACGAACAATTTTTGAAAATTCTATCACCGTCCTGATTAAAATACTTTTAAAAGAACTTTCAAATAAGACAAAATTATTGAGTGTGTATTTATGCGCAAAATCTAAAGAAGAAAAAGAAGAAGGAAAAGTCATACATTTCAAAAGTGTGCAAGTTTAACAATACTCAAAAGAATTTACAAACACAAACGGCTAAAGCAAAAATTGAAGAGAAGCGACTTTTTAAAATTGCATCAACTGAAGCACAGGAGTAGTGTTGGAAATTGCTTTTAGTTATTGCAGTATTTTTTTTTTAGCATAACTAAGTTGCTTAAGTTTAGGATGAATTTTTTTAAAATTTTAAATTTCTATTAAATAGATTAGTTTGTTGAGATATTTTAGTTCTTTTGAATTTTAAATTATGCAGAATTTTTATTTTAAGTTGGCTATTTAGGATCCTCCTATGCTTAATAAAATTATTAAAATTCATTTTCAATTCATACTTTCAACCTTGTTACTACACCATCTTTTAAAAAATCCAACAGAGCTTGTCACCTTTATTTGTTTCTTTATAAGTCACCTTAAAGTGACAGATTAGATATTGATCACCAACAAATATACAACTAGTGCATTTTGATGCGCATTGCTCTATTTTCTTTTCCTAGTATTTTTTGGGGTTTTGGGTTTTTAAAGAAGAGCTTAAATAAAATGTCAATGTAGATAATTTTACTTAGTCATTTCTATTTGTTATTGCAGTTAACATATCTTTTTTTTTAAAATTCAAATCTCACATTTTAAGTAAATTTATATATAAATATTATTTAGAAGAAACAGAAAGGAAGAGTTTTTGCACCTGTTTTTTCCAGGTTCTGCCTAGTACTGTACAATAATTTATTGCTGGTTCACTTCTCCTCCCTTTTCTTTCTTTATTGTTGTGTATAACAGAGCTTGAATACTTCGAGCCATGCAATTGAAAGTGGAGAATGAAAATTAGTATTTTCTTAAACTAATCTGGCACTTATTCTTTTTTAGATAAGTAAATTACAACTCTAATTGTCCGAGTCAATTGACTGGGCTTCCTCTTAAACCAGAGATTTCAATGGGCACTAAAATTTGTTGGATTTTTGGGTTTTTTCCTTTCTATTATGTGTGGAATTGGATTAATAAAATTTAATCAAATTTGGATTAGTCCACTTTTGCTCTAAAACTCACTATATATAGGATTAACTTAAGTCTTATTTCATATACACGAGTGAATTCATAGTAGTCATATAGAGAGAAAAAATAATTTTCGCACATTAAAAATATGCTACAACTGTCTGCTTCAAATAACATTTCCTGTTTCGTTAACCATTGGATCGTGCTCAAATTTGAACTAGGGGTTCTAAACATCTGGTTCTTCGATTTCAACGGTGAAGATTGAATTTTGTGATATGTAGGTGCAGTTGTCGATCACGAACAATAGCTCATTTTGTGGGGTGATTTCTCTCCTTTCTTCACTAGTTTTAGTGCTAACGTTTATGTATTGTTGCTCCGTATTTGGCGTTGATGTTGTAGCCATTTGGAGAACATTGTTATAATTCTTGTTGATTTTAGTGCAGTTTTTGTGGGCGGAGGTCTCGTGGTTGTTTCCTCTTCACATTGAAGAAGTTTTCCATGTAAATTTGACGTCACTTGCATTCGATTTATTTTTTGGTTGTTTTGGTATTATTGTTGCTATAGTTGTTGTCCATATATTCGTTTGTGATTGAAATTAGTTTGCTCATCTTATTCAAATAGTGTGAAACATCCTCTGGCAGAAATGCAAGATAAGATTGCGTACAATAGACCCTTGCGGTCCGGCCCTTCCCCGTACCCCGCGCATGCGGGAGCTTAGTGCACTGGACTGCCCCTTTTTATTCAAATAGTGTGAAAAGTTTTTAAATTTGGGTATCCTTCCGCATTTACCTTGTCGTGCTATTTGGTTATTGCTCATTTCTTCCCAACAAATTGGTATCAGGGCTCATGGTTCACGGGGTGAGTATGAAGATGGTGGAGTGTGGCGTGGGGCCTGACTTAGTGTATTTGCCCTTTATTAGGTCGGTACAGTACCTTTACCCGTAGATTGAAGACGCATACACAACAAAGTAGCAACCGACTTTGGTAACCATAAATACTAGGAGAATAATGTGGGTGGCACACAATTAATCTCCAAATTAGCCCATAACTGGTGATGAGTTGTAGAACTTAGTTCGAGGGGAAGATTGTTGGGGTGTGCGTAGAGATGGCAATGGATCTTGGACCCGGTCCGGATCCGGTGGATCCAGATCCGTTTTATAGGATATGGATCTTCAAAATTTGGACCCGACGGATCCGGATCGGACCCGGGTCCATTTTTGACGGATCGGATCTGGATTTGGATCTTGTATTTGAGATCCGTATCCGATCCAGATCCGACCCGTGGATCCATTTTTTATTAAATATATTCATAACCTAGAATGTAATTTTATAAGTATTTTCTTAAAATTGCTAAGCACATCCTTGCAAGTTTAATTCTCAAAACAAGTTTAATTTATCCTCGCGTTAACTCAAAAACCCAAAAATAAATAGGTAACTTCGATAATAAAATCAATGTTATATTAGTGAATGACTAACATCTCCATAGACAAGTAGTTAAAATTATATTCACTTCATTTGTGAAGATTCCAAGCACATGCAAATTCTGCATTGTGGAAATACTAGTCAGCATTTTCCACAACTATTGTCATTGTCCAACATTTTCAATTAATAGCTCACAATCAAAACGAGACAACGAACAAAATATCTCATATGAACATTTCAAAATTGAAACACAGTAAACTGTTAGCTAAGTAAAAATCGTTTGTCAATTTTTAAAAAAAATCTTAGCAAGGTTACATTCTTAGCCAGGCAAATTTTTTTAATGTGGATCCAGATCCGATCCGTGGACCCAGTGGATCCGATGGATCCGAATTTGAATATGATTTTTATGGACCCGACGGATCTAGATTCAGGTATGAAAATCGGATCTGGATCTGGATCTAGTAGGATCCGGTCCAGATCCGATCCGTTGCCATCCCTAGGTGTGCGAGTGGCACAAAATTAATCTCCAAATTAGCCCATAATTGATGATGCGTTGTGGAACTTAGTTCTGAAGTGGAAAGGAAAAAGAGCCTACATATAAGATCTAGGATTCTCTTAATGGTGTGAGGCCTTTTGGGGAAAAACGTGCGGACTTGGTCTAAAGCGGACAATATCACACCATGTAAGAGTGTTCAGGGGCTTTATTGGCCTAATAATCGGTATCAAAGCTTGTGATTGTATTTGATTGCGTTGATTGTCTATTTGAATTATGGAGGTAAATATAAGAAAAATGATTTGTTTAAATGGTAGTAATTACCATATTTGAAAAGGCAAGATGAAAGATCATCTATTTGTCAAGAAAATGCATTTACATGTGTTTGCTTCTAACAAGCCCGAGTCTATGAATGATGAAGAACGGGAATTTGAGCACATATAGGTTTGTGTTTATATCAGACAATGGGTTAAAGATAATGTGTGTAATCATATTGTGAATGAGACACGTGCTAGAAGTTTATGGGATAAACTCGAGACACTTTATGCTTCGAAGACTGTCAATAACAAGTTGTTCCTACTTAAATAATTGATGAATATCAAATTCAAAGAGAGAAATCCTATTTCTGATCATATAATGATTTCCAGGGTGTCCTTGACCAGTTATCTGAAATGGGTGTCAAATTTGATGATAAGGTACATGGACTTTGTCTTCTTAATACTCTGCCAGACTTTTGGCAAACTCTTCGAGTTTCTTCGACTAATTCTACTTCTAGTGGTGTTGTGACTATGGAATATATCAAGAGCGGTGTCTTAAATGAAGATATGCGAAGAAGATCTCAAGCCTCATCTTCTTCAACTTCACACTCCGATGTTTTGGTTACAAAAGACAAGGGGAGAAGTAACTTTAGAGGTCAGAATGCTAGAGGAAAAAGTAGAAGCAAGTCAAGATCCAGGTACAAGAAAGTTACATGTCAGTATTGTCATAAGGAAGGGCATATCCATAAACATTGCTACAGGTTTAAGAGAGACCAGAAACTGCAAAAGAATGATGACGATAATGAAAATCGTGTTGCTATTGTTGCTGAAAATGATCTTCTTGTTGCTTGTGACAAAAATGAAATTAATCTTGTTTGTGATGAGTTTACCTGGTTTGTGGATTCATGTGTCACTTCTCATGTCACGCCAAAGAAGGAATTATTTTCTTTTTATACTCCAGGTAATTTTAGAATGTTACAAATGGGTAATGATAATGAGGTTGAGGTATTGTGCATTGGTACAGTTTGCTTGAAAAGTAAGAATGGTTCGTGGTTGGTTCTTAACAATGTCAAGCATGCTCCAAATGTTTATCTGAATTTAATTTCTATAGGAAAGCTTGATGACGATGGTTATGATCAAACCCTTGGTGGTGTCCACTGGAAGTTTCTTAGAGGTTCAATGGTTGTGGTTCGAGGTGACAAGATATCTGACTTGTACTTATTTCAGGGCTCCATTTGTAGAGACTCAGTAAATTTGATAGAGAATGATACTTCATCAGAGTTATGGCATAGAAGACTGAGTCATATGAGCGAGAAGGGGATCGATAATTTGGCTAAGAGGAATTTACTTTCTAGAGTAAAACAAGCAAAGGTAAAGAGATGTGTTCATTGCTTAGCCGAAAAACAGAAAAAAGTTTCTTTTCAGAGTCATTCGCCTTCACGAAAGCTTGATTTGCTGGAGTTTGTACTTTCTTATTTGTGTGGTCTTTTTAAAGTAAGGTCTCTTGGTGGTGCCCTTTACTTTGTGACTTTTATTGATGATCATTCTCGCAAACTCTAGGATATCCTTTGAAGTCCAATGATCAAGTACTTGGTGTGTTCAAGACTTTTCAGGCCCTGGTTGAGAGACAGACAAGGAAGAAACTAAAATGCATCCGTTTAGAAAATAGTGGTTAATATATTGGTCCTTTTGATAATTATTCCAGAGAGCAGGGTATTCGGCATCAGAAAACTCCTCCCAAGACTCTTTAGTTAAATAATTTAGCAGAGATGATGAACAGAACTCTAGTTGAGAGATGTTTGCTTTCAGATGCTAAGTTTCCAGATTCATTTTGGACAGAAACACTTAACATTGTTGTCTATATTATCAATTTATCTCTTACTGTTGCTTTGGATGGTAATGTCCCTGATAGAATTTGATTTGGTAAGGATGTCTCTTATGCTTATTTGAGAGTTTTCAGGTGTAAGGCATTTGTGCATGTTCCTAAGGATGAGAGGTCAAAGCTAGAAGTTAAAACTAGACAGTGTATGTTCATTGATTATGATCAAGATAAATTCGACTATCATTTTTATGATCCAGTTGAGAAGAAAATTATTAGAAGCTGTGATGTTGTGTTCTTTGAAAACAAGACAATTGAAGATTTTGACAAAGTTGATAAGGTTGATTTTCAGAGCAATGAGAGCTTAGTTAATGTTGATCCAATTCCTATGACTATTGCACCTGAAGAAAATCTACAAAAAATGAAGATCAAGTTGATAATGAAGATGGTGATCATGTTCAGAATGACCAGCATGATATCGTTGATGCTACAGTGCAAGATGATGTGGTTGGCCAGCAACCAGTTGCTATTGATGCTCCAGAGAGTTCGCTTAGAAGATCTACTAGAGAGAAAGTACATTCATCTCGTTATTCTCCCAATGAATTTGTACTCTTGACTGACGGGGGAGAACCTGAAAGTTTTTATGAGGCCATGGATGGTGAAGAAAAAGAAAGGTGATTTGATGCTATACAAGATGAGATTAAATCTTTACATGATAATCATACATTTGATCTGGTTAAACTTCCTAAAGACATAAAATCTTTGAAAACTAGGTGGGTTTTCAGAGTGAAACATGAAGATGGTAACCCAGTTTCACGGTACAAAGCTAGATTGGCTATAAAAGGCTTTAATAAGAAGAAATGAGTTTATTTTGATGAAATATTTTTTCCAGTTGTGAAGATGTCATACATTCGGGTTGTTCTGGGCTTAGCTACAAGTTTAGATTTAGAAGTTGAGCAAATGGATGTTGAAACTGTTTTTCTCCATGGTGACTTAGTTGAAAAAAATTATATGGATCAGCCAGAAGATTTTAAAATCAAATGGAAAGAGAATTATGTTTGCAGATTAAAAAAAACTTGTATGGTTTGAAACAAGCTCCCATGCAATGGTATAAGAAGTTTGGTTCTTTTATGAGTCAATAGGGGTTCAAGAAGACTTCTTCATATCATTGTGTTTTTGTGTAAAAATTCTCTGATGGTGACTTTATTATTTTATTGATTATGTTGATGACATGCTCGACGTTGGTCATAATGGTTGCAGAATTCAGAAGTTGAATAAATCTTTTGCTATGAAAGACTTAGGACCAGCAAGATAGATTTTTAGCATGCAGATTGTCTGTGACAGAGAGGCCAATAAGTTGTGATTATCACAAGAGAAGTACATTCAGAAAGTACTTCGCAGGTTCAACATGGATAAATCTAAGGTTGTCCGTACACATTTAGCTATGCACTACAAATTGAACATGAAACAATGTCCTTCCTAGTGATGATGAGAAGGAAGATATGAAGAAAGTTCCTTATGCTTCAAATGTTGGTAGTTTGATATATGCGATGATTTGTACGAGATCCGATATTGCTCATGTTGTTGGTATTGTTAGTTATTTTCTTTCTAATACATGAAGAGAGCTTTGGAATGCTGTGAAGTGGATTATGAGATATCTTTGTGGCACTTCTAGTCTGAGTTTGTGTTTTGGGACAGGAAAGTCTATTCTTTGTGGTTACACTGATTCATATATGGCCGGTGATGTTGATACTCTCAAGTCTACTTGGTTACTTTTGTAGGGGGAGTTGTGTCTTGACAATCTAGGTTGCAAAAATGTATTGCTCTATCTACAACTTATTGTTGCCGTTGAAGCTTGTAAAGTGTTGCGCTAGATGAAGAGATTTATGGAGGAACTTGACTTTGCTCAAAAGAGGTATGTGCTTTATTGCGACAGTCATAGTGCTATTCATCTTGGCAAGAACTCTACTTTTCATGGTAGGTCGAAATATATTGATGTGAGATACCATTGGATTAGAGATTTATTGGATTCTAAGTTGCTTGAACTTGAGAAGATTCACAATGATGATAATAATTCAGATATGTTGACAAAATCTTTGCCACGAGGGAATTTTGAGGATTGTTGCTTGATTGTCAGGATGTTCCTATGTGGTTTTGGATTAATAAAATTTAATCCAATTTGGACCAGCTCACTTTTGCCTTAAAACTCACTATATATTGGATAAACTTAGGACTTATTTCATATACACGAGTGAATTCAAAGCAGCCATATAGAGAGAAAACTAATTTTCGCACATTAAAAATCTGCTACAGCAGTCCGCTTCAAACAATGTTTACCGTTTCATTAACCATTGGATCGTGCTCAAATTTTAACTGGGGGTTCTTAACATCTTGTTCTTCAATGTCAACGGTGGAGATTGGATTTTTGTGAAATGTAGGTCCAGTTTTCGATCACGAACAAAAGCTCATTTTTGGGGGTAATTTCTCTCCTTTCTTCACTAGTTTTGATGCTAACTTTTTGTATTGTTTCTCCGTCTTTGCCGTTGATGTTGTAGCCATTTGGAGAACATTGTTGTAACTCTTGTTGATTTTAGTGCAGCTTTTGTGTGCGGAGGTCTCGTGGTTGTTTCCTCCTCACATTGAAGGGGGTTTTCCATGTAAATTTGACGTCTCTTTTATTCGATTTATTTTTTGTTTGTTTTGGTATTTTATTGTTGGTATAACTGATGTCCGTATATCCGTTTGCTTAAAATTAGTTTGCTCCTTTTGTTCAAATAGTGTGAAATTTTTTTAAATTTATGTATCCTTCCGCATTTACCTTATAGTGCAATTTGATTATCGCTCGTTTCTTCCCACAAAATTAACCTTTTAGCTTTATTTATGGGGCAGCCCATTGTTCTAGGAAATCCTGTTGTTTGGAAAAGATTTGAAAGTGAGAGGAAACGACTTTGAAATTTTGAATACTTTAATGTACTTTGAAAAAAGTTTGAGGTCTTTTACAAGAAAGTTTTCAAGAGAGAAGTTTACCCAAAAGTTTCAAGTGGCACGTCAATCACCCGTCCAAAGTTGGTCAATTGATTAAGTAGGAGACAAGACAATTTTTATTTTACAAAGTGGCAAAAGAATGTGAAATTTAAATCAAATTCGAATAATTTTGATCTTCAACAGCCAAGGATATTCTTTCACATTTATTTTCATTTTTTCTTCTTTTTCTTCTTCTTTTAATTTCTTTAATTGCAGTGGTGAAATATAAGAAAACATTTATCTGGAAACTTTGTGTCTCTCCCAAAATTATGAAGTACTACAACAGTTCGAGAGATACTACTAGAAACAAAGATTTTTCTTACCAATATTTTATTGCGAAATTTGTGCTATAAAATATGATTTTTCCACCTCATTCCAACCGAACTAACTCACTGAAAAAATGCATGATGGAAATAAACTTCAATTGAAACACTGAGAAACTTTTTAATTTTTTCGTGTGAAAACACTACTATTTAGATTTTTTCCACCAACATTCAGTGGAAAATAGTCATTGGATATTTTTTAGTGGGAAATGCAATGGGAAAATAGAAATATTTAGTAGTGAGAGTTTTTTTTTTTAAAAAAACTTTTACCCTTATCATTAAGATATTATTTTCCAAACTAATTAGAAGACTAGTAATCAAAAATAGATTTCCAGAGTATCATTATTAAGGATAATTTAATAAAACAGACACTTAATTAATATTTTTTTTAAAGCGAATGCAACATACAAACATCACAAAACTAAACAAATGAAATGTTTATGTAAACCTGGTTTCTTCCAAAATATGCATACCAATAATTCAATCAATGTTTAATCCTTATAATTAAAGAGCATTAATTCAGAAACTCTGTCTTGAAAATATTACTTATAAAGTTTTACTCTCCGCTCTTAGGTCTTCATGACAATAACAATAACATATTCGGTGTAATCCCAAAAATGGGATCTAAAAAGGATAATGTGTACGCAAATTTTATTCATATCTTGTGAAAGTAGAAATGTTATTTCGAATGAAGTAGCAGTAATAATGTAGGTGGATTAAATGATTTAATGCTAGTATAGGATTCTTTCGCTCAATGAAGTTGTCAATTGTCATCTACAATCTTGTATTATGTAATACTAATAATTACTTGGACGTTATGGCTAGGGATGGCAACGGATCGGATCTGGACCGGATCCTACTAGATCCAGATCCAGATCCTACTAGATCCAGATCCAGATTCGTTTTTCATACCTGAATCCAGATTCGGATCCAAATTCGTTGGATCCATAAAAATCAGATCCAAATCCGGATCCATCGGATCCACCGGGTCCACGGATCGGATCTAGATCCACGTTAAAAATTTTTGCTTTGCTAAGAATGTAACCTTGCTAAGATTTTTTTTTTTGAACTGACAAACGATTTTTACTTAGCTAACAGTTTACTGTTTTCAATTTTTCATATAAGATATTTTGTTCGTTGTCTCGTTTTGATTGTGAGCTATTAATTGAAAATGTTGGACAATGACAATAGTTGTGGAAAATGCTGACTAGTATTTCCACAATGCAGAACTTGCATGTGCTTGGAATCTTCACAAATGAAGTGAATATAATTTTAAATACTTGTCTATGGAGATGTTAGTCATTCACTAATATAACATTGATTTTATTATCAAAGTTATCTCATTATTTTTTGGATTTTTGAATTAACGCGGGAATAAATTAAACTTGTTTTGAGAATTAAACTTGCAGGGATGTGCTTAACAATTTTAAGAAAAATACTTATAAAATTACATTCTAGGTTATGAATATATTTAATAAAAAATGGATCCACGGATCAGATTTGGACCGGATACGGATCTCAAATACAAGATCCAGATCCAGATCCGATCCGTCAAAAATGGATTCGGGTCCGATCCGGATCCGTCGGGTCCAAATTTTGAAGATCCGTATCCTATAAAACGGATCTGAATCCATCGGATTCAGACCGGATCCAGGATCCACTTCCATCTCTAGTTATGGCAACAAAGAGGTTTAACTTTTAGATTTTGAAATGGCAATGAGAAAATGGCCTGCACATTAATTGAGATTGATATGCTATTGGCAACCACCATCATTACTGAACTCCGTAATATTGGCTACCAAATACAGCTTTCGCGTTATGAGGATTCTCGTCTCTGTCATGGTAGGGCCAGATGAAAATTATTAATGGAACAGTAAAAGAAACAAAGAGAATGTGATTTTCTTTTCGGAAAATCTGTCTTCTTTATGTCTCTAAATTTTTGCAGCCTTTTGTAAGAATATTCTCTTAACTTACATATGTAGTCCACATCTTCGTAGTTAGTACTTAGTACCAAGAATTTAACTCTTGCACTGTGGCCCGGATTGAGAATTTAAATGTAAATGTTATAGGTTTTAAACGCCATTAAAGTCATCGATAATTTAAGTTACTTGGGCAAGTTTGATGGCATGCTTAAAGGTAGTTTTGTTAGAAGTTTGGGCAAAAGTTTTTAATTATTAGGTGGCAGAGTTCCAATTTGAATTAGTGCTAATTAGTTGAAGGCAAGTTATTGGGCATCAAAACAAGCCCCCAAATTTTTAAAAATACATTTTCGTTCAACGATTTAAAATAATAATAAAAAAATAAAATTATAACTATTTCAAACTTTCAAATCAGCCTTCAAGTTTTAAATAATACACTTTTGTCATTCAATTATTAATAATTTCTCTAAAATGGCAAAAACTCAACTGCCCGACTACTTCTTCTTCACGCATGCCGTCATTAATTTCCATCCCCAAGCTCGTTTCTTATTGTATAATTGCTCATATTCGGCGCTGCACCTTCGTAAGACTCGGATTCTCGTCCTCAGCTCTCTCTATTCGTGCTGCTTGGATACCTCCATTTTTGTTCTAGTAATTTTCATTCAAATCATCGAAATTGATCACCAATTTATTAGTTCAATTGCTTGTGCATTTATGAGGATTTGATTTTGTGGTTCTGCAGCTCTAGAAAAAAAATTAATCAACAAACAATTTTTTTCCAGTTATTTCCTTTTTAATCAGCTCAATTGTAAAAGATTTATTTAATTGAAGTTATTTTAGATGAGCTATTCTTTTATTAGTCTAGCTAAAGTTATTTTAGATGAGTTGTTCTTTTATTAGTCTAGTTTACTTGTTATGGGGGATGTATTGTAGTAGGCGGAGAATATTATGGTGAATGGGTGGAGACTTCAAATTGATGAATTTGGCATTCTAGAACAAAGGTGACAATATCAATTGAAATTTAAAGGCCAGGTACGTATAAACAGTTGGTTGAAAGTGTCATTGAAAGTGCTCAGCTAAAATGTTCGCCCAACGACATGACTATTAGTTATACGATTAGTGTTGCGTCTACTAGGAAAAAATTGCTCATGCATTCATAAAGACGAACTATTATGTCCGTCTGTATTTTTTTATATTGCTTATGATGGTTCTAGGCTCATTCTAAGGATAAATGTGGCTGAGAGTTCTGTTGTAGGTTCAAATGCCACGGCGGCAACATCACCCCAATCACCACCATCTTTATTTGTTGAAGAATTCAAGAATAATTCTTGTTAAGAAAATGACGACGATTTTGCCATTGGTTTCAACAAATATGGCTCATCAGAGTATGCTACAACACAGCTCAGCCAAAACCTTATCAATGACACGAATTTTTTTCGCGGACAAACATCAATAATCACAAAGGTGATTGTAAATACATTGATGCTAGCTTTCAAGAAAATAAATCATCGATCGCGAAAAAGGTGTCGAAGCCATACTATGGATACCGGGAAAGCATCTATTTCCAGAAAGAGGAGATATAAATGCTCAATGTGCAAACAATATGGCCACAAGAAGACCACTTACACAAAAGCTTTGTGACACAATAAAGACTAATTTATTTTCCTTCAAGTTGGTGTAATAATCTTCTATGTTGTGTTCTGGTTTTTTTAATTTGAACTTCTTGAATTTATTGTGTTGTGTTGTGAATTTGGAACTTTTATTGTATTGCAAGATATTGAATTAACTGAACTATTTAGTGTTTCTATTATGTTACATGTTACATATTTAGAATCGATGATAGGCAAACTGATCACTAGACCGCCTTTACGGATATTAGAATTGATGTTATTTAATATTTAGATTTCAAATTGGACCATAAACTTATCACTACACCGCTTTTACGTTTATTATAACTGTAGTTATTTAAAATTTAAATTTCAAACTGGAAGATATGCAAACTGACCACTAAACTGCCTTTACAGTTATTAGAACTGAAGTTATTTATATTTAGAATTAAAACTGGACAAATTTACGAATGGTATAGTCTAATTTAAGACTTCAACATGGGCGGAATAAATTTGTGTTGAAAACTGAAAGTAATAAGAAATAGTAATAGACAATATTATCACTAGACCATCCTTACGGATATTAGAGTTGCAGATATTTACTATTTAGATTTCAAACTGGATCAATTGATAAACTTATCACTACACCGCTTTTACATTTATTATAACTGCAGTTATTAAATATTTAGATTTCAACCTAGACGATATGCAAACTGACCACTAGCATGTGCAAAATAAATTTATACTGAAAACTGAAAGTAATGTGAAATAGTAGTAGACAATATTATCATTAACATTAACATACTCTAAATGATTACATCCGGGGGAGAATAGTAATTATGCTATATACTAAAAAAATTACACATGAGGGCGAGAATTGATAGGGTTGTTGAAATCTGCATTAGGAGGGAGAGAATCCAGAGGGTTGTTGAATTCTGCAAGAGTCTATCCTCTTTCTTCAAGAAGTATAGTGAGTATCCTCTTTATTCTTCTAACGGTCTTGTTGAGTTCTTTCAATCGTCCATCGTAACCCCAATATCTAGCGTTGCAGTGGTTGATCCCATCATTTATATCCCTTATGCCGTTTTTAGACATGTAAAAATACATAACAAACGGCTTATCATTCGTTCTACATAGCCCAGGGGTGTTGGAGCTATGTCATTTGGTAGTTCATTTGGTACACCATTTGGTAAGTCATTCCCTTGATCCATATCGAATTTATCGTTTGGTCTTTTGATTAATGAAATACGTGAAGAAGGGTAATTGTGAATGTCACTACAATTCGTGAAACAAGATATTTATAGAACCGAAAGGACACGTTGAAAGGTGAAAAGACACTTTTACATGAAGCAACACTTTATTAAGAGAGGTTTCAGAGTATGTATTCTAATAGACTGTATTTGGGTTCTACTACACCATAAGGACTATTGCTTTAATGATTTAACTCGAACAAGGCATCTTTACTTAAAGCATCACCTTATTATCAGAGGTTTCACAAGTGTGTATTCCAATAGACTATATTTTGATTTTACTACAAGCTATTATAATTTACACCAAAAAAATCCAATATGTTGTTATTTAAAATTAAGTTTAATCTACATAAATAAATTTTGGTATTTATCTTTTAAGCTTATCAAGATGTGGGTATTGATAATAGTTGAAACAAAATTCTTAATTAGGTATTTTGTGCCTTGAAAAGACGTGTACTCATATTAATTTATGCAATGATTATTTAGAGTAGGCGTGCAGGTAAATTTATTATATCCAGACGAACAATCTATTAGAATAGTCAAGATCACAAACACAAAATGTCAAATTAATACATAAATTGTCTTTTTAAATTTAAAAATATGATTATCAAAATAGTAATCTCATGGTATTTTGTATTTACATGACCTACAACATCATTATTGTTGAAATATTACAAAAACAAATCATTATTGTTGAAATATTACAAAAAACATAGATATTAATATCAACATTACAAGTACATACAGAGTTATCTAATGTTTGAAGTGTAACTTATGTCATAGTTAATGTGTAATTACACATTATTTCTAATAATTAATATATCAAGTCATCAATTTCATGCCTTTTAACATATTTTTTAGTCACCGTTTTAAATTTTTATAAATTTAAGTGATATTTAACTTAAATCTTATAGTAATAATTATATTATCATATGAAAGTTAATATCCAAGAAAAAAATTATTAATAGACTCCAGTTGTTCGTCTTCCCCTTGTCAAATCACTTTATAAAATATTGTGATTTAATTGATCACTACACCAATCAACGTAATTGATGACTAAAGCACGAAACAACACATTTTCACTCTAATAAATTCAACACCCACACCTCTTACACTTCTCACTTGTAATCTTTATCTTCCTCTTCTCACTTGATCAAAAATTTCGCCAATGAGAAACCACCGAAACTTTTGTCCTTACTGTCTCAACACACGAGTTGATCTGAATCGCCTAGTACAACATATTAATGAGGATGCTCAGTGCCAGTAGATGAACATCAGGCGCATTGCTCGCATGCTAAGGGCCATTTGCCTTTTGGCGAGAATTGAAATGGATGATTTGATCACCCCCTTCCCCCCACTCCCCTTCTCATGTTTAATTTTTAATGTATTTGAATGGCAGTATGGGACCTTTTTGTTAAATATATGAATATTTAAGTTTATGTTTGCCTAAATATCTCAATAGTCTAGTTTATGTTTTGTTTTGTTGTTGTTACAGTTCTTATGTTTACACATGTTTGAAATAGGTAAATTTATTTCACCACTAGACTCACTAGACACGACATGCGTTATAATTACTGCTACATTAGGAAAATTTAACACTAGACTCACTAGCTAAAGAAATCGTTATAATAACTGCTTCATTATGAAAATTATTAGGCAAATTTATTTCACCACTAGACTGAGTAGACAAAACATCCTTTATAATAACAGGTTCTTTAGGCAAATTGTTAGGAAAATTTAACACTAGACTCAGTAGACAAAACATCTGTTATAATAACAAGTTCCTTACGTAAATTGTTAGGAAAATTTAACACTAGACTCAGTAGACAAAACACCTGTTATAATAACATGTTCATTAGGCAAATTGTTAGGTAAATTTATTTCACCACTAGACTCAGTAGATAAAATATCCGTTATAATAACATATTCCTTAGGGAAATTTAACACTAGACTCATTAGACAAAACATACATTATAATAACAGGTTCATTAGGCAAATTTATTTCATCACTATACGGACTACACAAAATATTCGTTATAATAACTGGTGAATTGTGACAGTGAAAATTATGAAATGGTAAGTATAAAAAAAGTAATCTTAAATAATTGTTCCAAAAGTAACTTAAATAATTATTTCAAAGAATTTAAATATTTGTTCAAACAACTTCTTCATTGGCAGTCTCATAGCCATTTTGAGCATCATCTCAAACTCTTCAATGTCATCCTCGCCATGTATCTGTGCTAAGACATCAGTAATTCTTTCATCGGGTGGTTGATCTTCAATATCAACAACAGAATCAACAACCTCATTAAAAAGAGTCTTGCAACTAGCGTCATCAACTTGAACATGCAAATGACTAGAAAAAAGAGTCTTACAACTAGCATCATCAACTTGATCAGGCAAATGACTAGAAAAGCCATCGTCATTATGGACATGGACACAATCAGTCAAAAGAATAATCTTGTAACTAGCATCAATAACTTGATCAGGCAAAGAACTAGAAGGACCATCATGGGCATCATCAACATGGTCAGGATGACTCAAATGAGAACCATCAAGAGATTCACTGGTTCAAAATTAACAAAAGTGAATAACACAGAAATTGACAATAGACTATAACAGTTTCTACTAACTAACTTAAATATCAGAGAAGTTGACATTACCTTTGATTTTCTTAGCATTGGCAAATTTCAATGCCTTCCAGATCCTCTTTCTACTAGACCTAACCGAAGAAGAAACACATTTAGAACTCCTTATTGATTTTGTATCCAGCAATTTGCGAATGACAACTAGTTCATCCTCAATTGATGTCAATCTATTTGCAATGACGTTTGTCCACAATCACAATGGCCGCATGTCTCTTTAGCCCTTCCTCTAAGATCACGATCTTTAACTTGGTCTTCGTGCCCAGAACCAGATGCAAGTTCCATTTTCACGTGAAATTGATGTGTATCACCAATCTCCCTCTTTAGGGCATCAATATTCGGGTCCGGTACTTTATCGTCATAATCTACAAGGTTTTTAATATACTTCTTACTCTTCTCTGCATCATCGGGGTATAGAAAAGGTCCCACCACCTCAAGTAAATAAAAACAACAGATTAAATCAGAATAGTCTATTACCAACTCAAGTTCTAATATTGTATCATTACTGCATGCTCAGTTACATTTCTGAAGGATCAACAAGTTCGGGCTTCTCCTTCGTTCGCCATCTCAAAATCCTTGAAATCAGTAAAAGGGCGTTGTTTAGATAGGGCAACATTTTTCCCAACAAATTACATAGCTTCGTATGTCCATGCCTATAGTAAATAAATAAGTAGAATAAGCATTAAGATAGCAATCACTAATCTATAGTAATATAATCTGCATATTGATTCATTATAAAATACTTACAACGAAGGCCTAGGGATAGCCATAAAGAGCATACTGTGGTGGTTGTTTTTGTTGACAAGATAATCAGTACATCTTGCAAATGTCCGGCTTCGTCAAATATTCAAAGATCAGGTTAAAGAATTCTTTCAAAGAATTTAATGCTATGCACCATGGTGATCCACTTCTTATCAACTTTTTTTGCAACATCGCCAGCCAATAAGATGGTATGGACAAACACAACCATTACAACCTTATGATTCTCTATATCGGTCAATGTACCTTCTTCTTAGACCACTTTAAACAGCGCACCAATGGTCAACCCCGTATTTTCAGTAAGATTTCTTAGTTTATTTCAAAAACTCACACCTTTTGAGAAAATGATCTTCCTCATTTCCTCACTGGGAAAAGCTCCGCAATTCAAACATGTGATCAGTGCAAACTCCCTCAACCCAAAACAACATGGCACTTCCTCCATTATGAACCACATCTCATACTTCTTATTCTCCGTAACTTGACGAAGAAGAAAGGAATGAACAAATTTTCCATTAAATCCATTCCATAGAATTGACAATGATATGAAGTGGCCAAAACAAAAAATTTCAAAATATTCGACAAGTCCTTGATCAGCAATAATTTATATCAATTCGAAAAAAAACTGATATCCTAGACCTTACTGAGATCTTGTCTGGGAAATTACCACCAAGCTTAGTTCTTTATGTGATCAATACATACCTTGCGAGGTCTGTGGCCATCTTATTAACATTGTTTTCTTCTTTTTCTTTTTCATCCTTTTATTCATCATCAGCAACATCTTCTTCTTCCTCCTCCTCTTCTTCTTCTTTTTCTTCGTCATCGTCATCTTCTTCATTATCATCATCATCATTTTTTCTTCTTCATCATCATCATTATCTTCCCTTTCATCTCGAATGCTATTTTCCACTACTTCTTCTTCTTCATGAACATCATCATTCTTTTCCTTTTCAACAGTTTCTTCTTCATGAACATCACCATTTATTTCTTTTGCTACTCATTTATTTGAATCCTTCTTTCGTTTAGTAAAGAAATTATGTAGCAAGTCTTCTCCTTCCTCCTCAAATCTCAATCTTTTCCGATGTTGCCTGTTATTTCCAGCGGACTCCACCGCCGATTTACCTTTCTGAACATATTTCTTACTTTTTTATTTATCTTTCTCAATAGACTTTGTACTCTTCGTATTATTATTTTTCGGGATATTTTGTCCTAGCCATGAATATAATTAAAATCGTGAATAAAAAAAGAAAATATTACAAACTAATATCGAAAAAATAAAAAAGAAGGATAAAATTAATGCTCCATACCTATATATCTCTTCAAGGTAATGTAAATCTTGAAATCACAGCTTTCTAAGGAAGTTGAAGAAGAGGATATTGAAGAACCTCAAATAACGACTATGTTTTCCTCAAGTTTTTGTATTATCGAAAAGCGGGAAGATCAAACGATGGAATTTGGGGGGAGTGAAGGTGACAGTGAAGATGATCGATCAGTTGGAGAGCCTAAATTCTTAGATTTTTGTTAGTTTAAAACTTAACCCCGAAGTTTTTAAAAATACACAAAGACCCCCGCGTGTTTGTTGATCAGCTCATTAGTAATTTCTTGGGCGAAAATAAATGAAAAAGAAAATGAGGGCCCTGCCACGTACAAAAAAACTTTTAGGGTCCTGCCAACGTAATCGTCCAAGTTACTTGGTTTGACAATTAATGTTTATATATATCTAATAAATTTGTTAATAGAATTTGAGACAAGATACATCTGTCATTGTTGTATATACACCGACAATGTAAGAAAATTTATACACTATTAGGTCCACGTAAATGATAATTACGACATATAACCATATATAACAAGGGATATGCAAGTCACGTGTAACAAAAAATTAAAAAGCATAAAGAACATAAAAATAGTTTATATATTTTATTTTTGATAACTGTGGTATCTGGGTCAGCTTGCTCGCATCTCGACTTTTTCCACATGATACCGTCCACCTCCCAACAACATCAGGTATCAGGTAACTGTGTCCATCAAAACTAGAACAGATGGAAAGAAATAAGTATTTTTGTCTCTGGTGAAAATTGAACCTGAGACCTCATGGTGCTTAACCTATTTCATTGACCAACTTTTTTTGTTTTATTACCTAACGGGTAGAGGATTATAAGGTAGGGAATCGAACTCTTACCAAGAAGGGTGAAAGTTTATGTAGTCAACCAACTGAATTATAGGATTCTCACTTCATTAACCACTAAGTTATATCTTTGGGCGCTAATAATAATTTATACTGTCATCATATGAGTTAAATCCTAATATTAATTTCGTTGTCACACTATTTCATTATCAAAGGTAAAATCCGAGAATTCTTACATCATCATAATTCATCATTCAATATAGTGAGAATCTCACTAAGATTGCTTATACAAGACTTGCATGGAAGCATGCAACAACATATTTTTGGCACTAGGTAGAGGGGGTCCAGTTGTCAACTTAATTGACTACATATGATAGTAGTAGTATCTTTGTCTCGATAACTTTTTACAGAAAATAGTTTATAAATAAAGCTGAAGCAGTCCTCCGGGGCATAGTCCAGTGGCAAAGCCTGGGCGCTATAAGGCGCTCTGGCATGGGACAGCGTGGGTTCGATTCCCCGCAAAGACGAAGAAATTCTGCATGTTGGGGAATTTGACCTTGTCTCATTGATCGGTTGTACGCTCCGTAAAAGCTGGCCACCGGAGCACATCCCGCGATTTACCCGGTGATAGTTGTTGAAGGACCGGTGCTATTACCTCCAGGACGTCCTGGGTAATACTGGAGGTGAAGTAGTGGAAAAGGTAAGCCTGAAACCCTGGATTATCAAAAAAAAAAAAAAAAAAAAAAAAAAAAAAAAAAAAAGCTGAAGCAGATATCGGTAGTTTCTGTAGTAACAGAGAAAGGTGTTTTGGGTTATTGGGCCATTGGGGTGGTGAGGGAAAAGGTGATCATCACGCCAACTTCTTAGTCGTCCACGCGTGAAATCTCTCTCTAAGCTTTCAAATTTTAAAACCCAATGCAACATTCAGCAATGTTATGTTTTGACGTAGGGAGCATTAATGAGTACGTTTGATTTATCACATAGTTTAAAAAATAAAAAAATATTTTTAAATTTTATGATTTAAAATAAATTAAAAATATTTATATAATGATAGATATCTCGTTAAGCATAAAAATTAAAATTTTAAATTAAATTATTATCATATAAAAAAAGATATCATTTTTTTTAACAGATTTAAAAAAAAATCATATAAATTAGGACATATTAATTACTCCAAGCTATAGCTCCAATACAAAACCTAGTGTTAGGTGACTAGTAACAATTAAATTACGTACGTTACATATATATAAAAAAGATCAGAACCTAGATAGTAGTAGTTGAAAACAAATTAAAGGAGAGCCAGAGTTCCGTTGACCGACTATAGTTAAGCTCTACTTCGTCTAGAAGACCAGGCTCTTTACAGCAATTTTGTTCCATCAACATGTCTGTAAGTCTCTGTTTCTTCTCTGTTCTGTATATAATAGAATTTTGGAATGATAATGTGAGAATGTGGATGGTATGATATATTTTGCAGGTAATGGTGGAGGTGAGAGTTCCAAACCTGGATTGTGAAGGATGTGCTGCCAAGCTAAGAAAAGCTATTTTCAAGCTCAAAGGTCAGTCACATTGCTCACTAAGTTGACAAAGAAGAGATATATATCCTTCTGTATGTATAAGAAGTAGAGATGATAAATTGCTTTCCCTTTATTTATTTTTACAAATGAGTGATAAGGGTTATTGAAGAGTCCTCACTAGAAATGAAAAAAAGAAAGAAGGAGAATGTCTTCAAGCACGTGAATGTGAAATTAAAATTTAGAAGTAATAGGGATAGGATTAAGTTGTGGTTGGTACAGATAACAAAAAAGAATACTGTATCTGCAACTGGAAGGAAATGTTTCCAAATGTTACATGCTATGATCAGTGCAATTTTTTGGGAACAAAAATTGCTGTGATGGAATAGCTGGTGTTAAGTGGAAGTAGCAGAGCTGGCGGCGTATGTTCTTAGTCGCAGAGTCTTGAAGTTTATCCTTGACCCATGTTCTTAGAGCGTTACAAAGAGAGCACCATTACTAGACCCAGCCCCAATATCCTGCGCAGAACTAATTACGAGTAGAAACCAATAAAAACTACTAGTGAAAAATGCCAATTGGTTCGACTAATTAGTTGGTCTAGCCCCCATTTGGGGAATGTTGGAAGCTAAGGCTTGCATATTTCCTAGCCTAACGTTCAGTATCTGGCCAAAAATCAATGTTTATGCCTCATAATTTCGGTACCTTAGCAAAATTTTGTTACTACAATGATATTAAGGTTTGACTGTACATATTTAGCAAGAAAGTACGGACTTCCTTGTCATTGGATTCTTTACCAAGTATCACTAGAGGATAAGGCGAGAATTTTCAAACAATTTACTGTTATATCTCACTCCTAACTTTATAAACATCTTTAAGGCTAGGCCAAGCATATAAGTGCACCTATTGACATAGATATGTGGTCAAGGATAAAGACTGAAAAAGGGTGGAACAACCAAAGAATCATAATCATACTCAGCACGAAACTGGAATAATATTGAAAAGCAACCCGGGACGAAACAATTATATCGACAAGTCCAAGCATGATAGTATATAATGAAAATACGACAGGATTAAGGACATATCACATGCCTAGGAGATATTTCCCACATAGTTAACTTTACATTTGAACAAATCCTATTAGAAACAAAAAATCATTAGGTGATTACTTTTTTTATATCCGCTTAATTAAGTTTTCGTGGGCAGAGTTATCTCATAATTAATTGTACCAATGAGAATAAGCATCGTGTATTCGATGAAACAGTTGTGCTACACACAAGCTTATTGCACACAACTGTTATAAAAAATATTACTCCATTAGAATGCAACACTAAAAATTAGAAATTAGCTATTGACAAATTTCTGTAGCTAAACAACTAAATTGGTCGCTAATCTTATTTAGCAACATATTAGCGTCAGATTATCTAAAAAATCTGTTTACTGGCGGCATAGTTAGTAGCTAATTTCAACTTTTTTGTAGTGATATGTAAATTCAAAGGGACAACTTTTACACAAAACATCATCATGTACATATTTATTATATTCTCATGAAATTTCAGGAGTAGACGCTATAGACATTGATATGGAGACGCAGAAAGTAACCGTAAGAGGCTACGGATTGGAAGAAAAGAAAGTGCTAAAGGCAATAAAGCGAGCAGGGAAAGCGGCAGAGCCATGGCCATATCCAGTTGGATACTCACATTTTGCTTCATTTTATCAGTACCCAAATCACATTATCAGCCATTATTACGACACCTCCAGAAACGTCGCAGCACCAAGTGTGCACACATTTTTTCACACTCCTTCAGTTTACTCAGTTGCCGTAGCATCAGATGAAGCAGTTGCTTCTCTTTTCAGTGATGACAACCCACATGCTTGCACTATCATGTGAGATTTGACTAATGATATTTTTAATTTTGTGTTTTAATTTCCTAATTTTGTAACTTGTATACTTTTTTTGGAGAAGACCAGTGCTGGTGCTTATGAGCTTATAATTATCTACTCTCCTCTGTTGTCATGTTTAGAGTCAGATTTTTCTTACAGTTTATGTGAATCAAGAAAGCCAGCAAGAACATCAACAACATTGTACCTACTTTTGCAACTTGGGTTATTCTCGCAATTTAAGACTTTATATATATTTTGGTTACATATGTAATTTAGCCAATTAAGTTCTTTAGGATTAGCTTATGGCTATTTGGGTCACTTGTTAACCAAATATCGACCTTAATATAAAGGAAAATTTACTTGGGACAGAGAACATATAAGTGATATTTATATTTAGTAACTATACTTTACTTTAATTACATCTCATAGCTAAATGTTGTATCTAAATTACATAAGGTAACTGATAGAATATATGCAAAATTGTTCTTTTGGTATAATTAATAATTTTGTATATCTGTAATTATTATACCAATATTTTGTATTAGTTAGGTGAATATTTGATTTTCGTAATTATAGCCTAGGATGACTATTGTATATCATGTATATAAGCTAATTACATTAATGAAAATGATCAATGGATTATTCTCTTTCATGGTATCTGAAGTCTAGGGCAAACTTTTCCTAAACCCTACCTCTTTTGCCGCCGACCTCCTCGGCAACCTTACCTTTTCCACCGCCGACCTCATCGGCAATCCCTTCCGCCGCCCAAAAATTTTCTTTTCTTCCTCAATCATGTCTAACACAAAGAACATATTCCATCATGCTCTTGCAGCCTTCAACATCAAGAACAACATCCCTATCGTCTTTGAAATGGAGAACGACCTATATGCGACGTAGGCGAAACTTTTAAAAATTCACGCAAGGTCTCATAGAGTCCTTTATCACATCGTCAAAACGGAAAAAGGCGAGGAAAATGTGTCTTCCACCGATGATGAAATGGAGTTATGGACAACTCTTGATGCTACAGTTCTCCAGTGGATTTATTCCACCATCTCTATGAACCTCTTGCATATAATTATCGAACCCGACACCATGACAATGCAAGCTTGGAATAGGTTGCGTGATATATTCCAAGATAATGAAAATTCTCGTGCCGTAACCCTTGAGCAAGAGTTTTCTCACACAACTATGGAGGATTTTCCGAATGCCTCCCCATATTGTCAAAGGCTCAAGGAATTATCGGATCAACTCAAGAACGTCGGAGCGCCAGTCACAAATGATCATCTCGTTCTTCAAATGGTTGCGGGCCTCTCTTAAGCGTATAATAGGGTTGGAACTCTTCTTCGCCAAAGCAATCATATTCCACCGTTCTACCAATCAAGTTTCATGCCCACCCTAGAAGAAGCGGGGTTGGCTAAAAAGGCCACAACCGGAGCATATTCCGTCATGATGATGGCCACATCCTGAGACACCGATGACTCTCAATCATTCTCCGAAAATTATAATCAAAACTATAACAATTGTGGTGGCAAAAATGGTCAAAACCGCAACAACGATGGCAAAAATCGCAACGGTGGCAAAGGTGGTGGCGGCGATGGTAGACGTGGTGGCAGCCAGCAGGGGTCTGGGCCACAACACCCCTGGCAGTAGGCTTGGGCCAGTGGGCAGTGGGCCTTGGGCCAATGGGCAGTAGCCCATGCCGCCCTGCCCTTACCCTACACAAAATTAGGTCAGGCCCAACGACATGCAGCAGCAACAGACAACCCATGTTAGGCCTCGACAATATTCGGCCTGGCAGTGGCTCCAGGCCCAATCCCGAAGTCAGTTGTCCCTCTCCCAAACAGGACCTCTCAGTCCACTGCCACTGGGCCGCCTAAAATTCTGGATTCCTCACCATCGGCCAGTGGCGTCCAGTCCACTGGCCCTGAAAATCGCCCTGTCACCCGTAGTCAACATGGAATTGTCAAACCCAATACCAAATATAGCCTACACACCCAGGTCTCGAAATCACCTTTGACTCGTAACCCAGTGACTGCTCTAAAGGACCCAAATTGGAAATTGGTCATGGATGATGAATATCATGCTCTAATTAAAAATAGGACGTGGGATTTAGTACCTCATCCATCTAATGCTAATATAATTCGGTCTATATGGATTTCCAGTCATAAAGAAAAATATGATGGAACTTTTGAGCGGCATAAGACCCGTCTTGTAGGTGATGGAAGACACAACAAGTTGGTGTAGATTGCGGGGAGACGTTCAGTCCAATGGTCAAACCGAAAACTATCAGAACAGTTCTCAGCATGTCTTTCTCAAAAAGTTGGCCCCTTCATCAATTGGATGTCAAAAATGCATTCCTCCATGGACAACTCAATGAAACTGTCTACATGCACCAACCGCTGGGATACAGAGATCCCAAATATCCTAATCATGTGTGTTTGCTAAAAAAATTATTATATCCTCAGAATCCCTTCGCATGTTTATCATGTCACAGCTTGGTTCCAAATTTGCTATGAAATATCTTGGTCCACTACACTACTTTCTAGGAATTGTTGTGACAAGACATGCAGACAAATTATTTCTCTCCCAAAAGAAGTATGCATCTGAGATTGTTGAACGAGCTGAAATGTCATCTTGCGAACCTTCGGCAACTCCGGTAGACATCAAGTCTAAATTAAGTGTCACTTCAAGCAAACCATTTCCTGATCCAACATTATACCGCAGCCTAGCAGGAGTTTTGCAATATCTCACATTCACCAGGCCGAATATTACTTATGCAATGCAACAAGTGTGCTTATTTATGCATAATATGATGGAGGAACATATGCATGCTCTAAAACGCATCGTGCGATATATTCAGGGCACTCTGGAGTATGATTACATCTATACTCATCCTTCATTTCCAAACTTGTCACTTATACGGATGCGGACTGGGCAGGTTGTCCGGACACCAGACGCTTCACCTCAGGTTATTGTGTCTTCCTCGGTGACAATTTGATCTCGTGATCTTCAAAAAGACAATCCATTGTGTCACGATCAAGTGCTGACGCAGAATACCTTGTTGTTGCAAATGTGGTGTCTGAATCATGTTGGATTAGAAATCTGTTACTTGAGCTTCATTGCCCAATTCCGACAGCCACACTGGTATACTGTGATAATGTTAGTGCAATCTATATCTCAGGGAATCCGATCAATCATCAACGCACTAAACATATTGAGATAGATATCCATTTTGTTCCTGAGAAGGTGGCTCGCGGACAAGTGCGAGTGTTACATGTCCCGACACGCCATTAGATAGCAGATATTTTCACAAAAGGACTTCTGTTGATATTATTTGAAGATTTTCGGGACAGTCTCAGCATTTGCCGCCCTCCAGCTTCGACTTCGGGGGAGTGTTAGAATATAAATAATAATTAGAATAATTATTTATCATAACTAATGATTGTATCATTTTATGTATGTTAAGTAGTAAAATGATAATTAGGAATATGTTAATTAGGAAGAATATTATTAGGGATTGATTATTAATTAGGAAGATTAAAGGCTTGATTTCCTCTTCATATTTATTTGTATACTGTGTATATATTATTTCCTTAATGGAAGAAGACAATTGAGGAAAACATTTTCAAATCATTACAGTGAAGAAATAGTCTCAATTACACATTAAAAGAATGAAAGGATTATTTTTTCATTAGTTATTTCAGTCGGGCATAACTTTAGATTATTGGCAAAATATGCCTTGTTCACAAGTTATGTTTGGTATGGTATAACTTTGATACAAATTGTTAAAACCTCTCTATCGGATGGACAAGGCTTACCTTGATCAAAAGTTATGTCCGGTGATCATAATTTTCGTACTAAATGTTCATGAGCTCTGCGGAACGGGCAAAATTTGCCTACATTGTTTAATTGTTCACACATTTTTCAATTGTTCGCAAATTTTACCGGATTGATAAGGTGTGCTACTATCTTCATTCTAACTATTGTTAAATTATTTACAAGTCTAGTTGGTGTAAAACTTACGTGTGTTGTCCAATTATTCGTAAGTTTTTTCATACTTACAAGACTTGATATATTTCATTTTATTTATGTTCTTAAATTGTTTATAAGTTTGGCCGCATCGAAAACAATAGCATGTGTCATTCAATATATTGTTGATAATTTGATTCAGTTCTCTTACTTCAAGTTAGAGTTTCTGAAATAAAGAAATTAAATTGATACACAAAGCAAAAAGTCTCGATTTCAAATGACTGCAATCAAATTGCTTGTTTTCTAGATTTATTTATAAGATAACATATGCAGAGACAAAAAAAAGAGAGAGAAACGTGACAAACGTGAATTGAAGAGATACACAGTATTTTTTTCACTTGAAATTGATTAGAGGTCGAGCTAAATCACATCAAGAAGAAGAAGGAAGAGAATATCTATTTATGTTTGCAAAAGTTTAAAAACAAAAAGAGAGATGAAAATTAAACACCGGCAGGGATCTAATTTGCTGATCGACTCCCTTTTGTCCGGATTAAGCATGAAAATCTTATTAATTCTGGGAATTTTCAAGGAGCGTTGATGTTAAATGGGGCTTATTGATTGAATATTGTATTTTCGACATTCTATCAAAAAAAGAATGTCATACTTTCTTCTTTAGCATTTTCTTTATTTTAATTTATTTGTTTTAGTTTGACTTGACACAAATTTTAAAAAAGTAAAGAAGATTTTGAATTTTATGGTCTTAAACTAAAGATATGTATAATATACCATAATATTTTTTAATCTTGGTCATAAACATATCGTATGATATGTTGAAACTTAAAAAGTTGTCAATTTAGGAAAAACATTCTTTCTTTAAATAGACTAAAAAGGAAAGTATAACAAATAAATTGAGACATATGGAGTAGTAATTTAATTTTAAACTTCTTACTTATTTTGTAAAAAAATAATAATTTATCCAATCAAAGACCAATTGAAGTATCAATTTATGATTCAGGAAAATATATTGAGTCCCAAAGTCCATCATTTAATCATGATATTTGAATCATCCGGGAGATTCAATTAATTATACTCTTTCCGCCTCATTTTAGTTGTCATTTTAGCTCTTTTCATACCCAAGAAAAAAATAATAGATAGAAGGTATAATTTAGTAAATTGCCCTATTAAATAAAGGTAGACTGATTTATCCTCTTAAATAGTATGCATACTTCTTTAATGTTAAAAATATAATTGAAAGTAATTATCAACTTCAATCTTAAATTCTTAAAATAATAATTATTTTGAAATATATTTTGCTAAAAATATAATTAAAATGAAACAAAGGGAGTATTTGAAAGTCGGAGCAAAAAGAAATTGGAACTCTCCCTGATTCTCTAAGTCAACAAATAGTGGTCAGTGGCCTATAGTTCTCGAAAGAGCAACTTTTACAGAGCCTATCGTTCAAAAAGGAGTCTTTGGGAATATTCTATCGGTTTCTTTTTATTTATTCATTATATTAAATAAAAACAAAATTTTTACTTGTTCAATATAGCATATCAAGAGAAAAATAATTTTTTTTTAATTTTATTTTAATATTAACTACTAATTTTTTAAATCATCTGTCAAGATTATTTTGAAATGCTAATAGCTATGGATATTACAATAAAATATGCATTTCATTTAATATTTTTTTAAAGAAAGTGCAAAGTCCATTGCGGACAAGTAAAAGTGGACAGAGGGAGTATATTAAATACTTAACCAGACTCATATAACTTATTATAGTTAAGAAGTTTAATGAATGAATATATATAATAATTAATTATGATTAAGTGATATTATTGTATATTTATATATGACGTTGATGTTAAGGTAAACACCCATGTGGATATGTTTTAACCTTGTGACCACCTTTGTAATGGGTGGTCTAGGCTATTGGTTTTCAGCTTCAATTTTAGCCCATTGAAATTCAAGAAATAGATAATTGCTCCAAATTCTTAGCCCTAGAGAATTAAGACCTTAAGAATAATTATTTTAATCTTACTTTATTTTTCCATTAATATTTAATACATGTAAAAATATATGAATCTTTGTAATTAATCCTATTTCCTTGATTTTTTTTGGGGGGATAAAACATTTAAATCTCAGGGGTCATATATGTGAAAAAGACAAATTGAAGGACCTAATAGCTAAAGCTATATGCAATCTGTCTGGATTTCCACTCAAAATGCGTCATCCCCAGCACCTTTCTGGTCAGCATAATTGTACCCAAGACTTCTCCACAGCCACATTTTGACCCCGAAAATGCTTATTATATGTTCCGTATTTGCACCATACTATATCCGAGTAGGCGTTTGAGTATAAATAGAGCAATATTAATAAAAATATTTTCTTTGTCACAATGTATGCAACACACTTTCGTTTTAATTTATCAATAAAGAATGTTATTTTTTGTAATTAAAAATAATTTAATTTTAAAATTTATTTTTTATCTTTAATAAAATAATTTATACACACATAAATAACTAAGGTTTATTTTAGATCACACATTTTAAAAGTTTCTTTTTATTTTTTAAATTTAAACTTAGTTAGACAGTGTCACATAAATTATAAATTACAAAGGAGGAGAAATATTTAAATTTAAGTTGATTATTTTATATAAAATAAAATTGTGATTGACCGGTATTTCACTTGAAATGTGTTACGTTTTATGAGGAAGAAACATTTTTAAATTTGGAGTGAAAATTTGATTAAAAAAATATAACCATTTAAATTTTTTTTATGTCAAATGGACCCTAACTTATCACGTTTAAGTGAGAAAACTGAGTAAAAAATTTTAGTTAAAGAATTAATATGATATTTATTCAATTAATATAAAATATCAGGTGCCAATTGCCAAAGGAATCTTTTCCCTTTTTTTTCATGGAAAAATCTTTTTCTATTGACATCTCATTTTTTGCCCACTATTTAATAAAGGACTTTTTTCAAAGCTTCTTCATTTTTGTCAAACAAACTTATCCAAGCACTCCTTCGAGTTCTCCAAATGGCTCAGGTACTGTAAAAACTTTAATTTGTTCTTTTTAACTTCCCTTTTATAGGTTTATTATGTTTAATTATTTCCTTACAATTAATATTTGTGTTTGCCTTGTCCATCAGATGAAAGTGGTAATGAAGGTGCTCACCATGTCTGATGAAAAGACTAAGCAGAAAGCAATAGAAGCTGCAGCTGATATTTTAGGTAATTAATTTACAGAAACAAAAAACGCTGATCTCTAATTCCATGTTTAGTTCTTGAAGATCTAGTATTAATTAATCATCAGAAAAATTTAATTAATTTTTAATCTGTGAATTAAACAGGGGTGGATTCAATAGCAGCAGATCTAAAGGAGCAGAAATTAACCGTGATAGGAGAGATGGATGCAGTGGCAGTGGTAAAGAAGTTGAAAAAGGCTGTTGGTAAAGTTGATATATTGTCAGTGGGCCCAGCTAAGGAAGAGAAGAAAGAAGAAAAAAAGGAAGAAAAAAAGGAGGAAAAGAAAGAGGAAAAAAAGGAAGAAAAGAAAGAAGAGAAAAAAGAAGAGCAGAAATGATCATCACTTGTCAAAAGAGAAGAGAATCTCCATTTGGTTGGTATGTAACATCCATTTAAGTTTTTTTGGTTGTCTGAAAAATGTAACTATAGGGTGAATGAGAAGCTTTTTTTTATTATTGTACGCAATATTGCAACTATGACTTGGCTTCTTTGTCTTTATAGACAAAATAAACAATTGAGAAACTTTTGGCTGGATTCTTTGTGTGATTCCCTTTCATTTAACTTTCTCTTTTCTATTCCCTAGCTTTTGATTGATATGATCTAATTTGATTGAATATCGAATTTAAATGAAAAAATTTTAATTTTAATTTTAATTGTAATTTTAAATATATTATTATATTTGTGTAACTATCATATCACTAGTGATAGCATTATTCTCGTAATTTCTTGTCTTTCAATTCATGTTATTATCTGTTGTTTCTGCTTTGATTGTCGCATTATTTGATTGTTTTTATTGTTCCTTTCACTGAATGAATATAATACTTTTCCTAGTATTTGCTATGTCCTCTTTAATTATATATGTTCTTTTTCTAATTATTTTGATATGCGTTACTTGATCCGTCTTTTCAAAAATCTTTCTACCTTAACGAGGTAGAAATAAGATTTGTGTATACTTTTCTCTTCTCATGCCCACTTGTGAAATTATACTGGATATGTTGTTGTTGTTATAATATTTGTGTGACTATAATATCTTTTAAACTTGTGATCATATACCTGGCGTATCATTCTTATGTTTATAAAAACACATTATTAAGGATGAAATGAAAGTTCGAGTTACATTGTTTTCAAATTCAAAAAAATAATATTCTTTTTCAGACGTCCTAATAAGAAAAAGATGTATGTTCCACTTGATATAATGACTAAACTTTCTTTCTTTCCTTTTGAGTTTATAGGAGAAAGAAAAGGGAAAATCAACATTGCTATTTTTTTTTTTTGGATTGTGGCCTCAGCCTTGCAACATCCTTTTCTGTGAATTCGATATCACGTACCATGACTTTTAGTAAAAGAATTTCGTTTTTTCTCATCCAATTGCTTGAAACTTGAGGTCATTCCTGCATATTATCTGCACTTGGTTTTAACCATTACTACTCGGCCATATTCTTTAATTTGCACATGCATCCTTGAATAAGATGGACTACTGTTTTGTGAAGATTTTAATCACAATAGCACTTATTTAAATTACATTTAAATTTCTCTCTTAACTAACACACAACTTATTGAATCAAGGGCTCGTTTGGTTTGGTACGAGAGATAAGGGACAATTAATCTCATAATTAAATTTGAGATGAGTTATCCAAACACTTTCAAACTTGAAGTTATAATTTCTTCAATAATTTTTTTCTTGCACCTAGTTTTTTTTAATTGTCCCTTGTTTAGGGCGATTTATTCCATAAAACAGAGACTAATACTGGATATTTGTTAAGGTAGGCAAATAAATGTCTGAGAAAATTCGGTAGATATAAATATATCAATTCCCCAAAGTGCATCCAAATTGATCAATGATCTTTCAATATCCAATATTCTGAAATAAATCTTTTTTAAGGAGGCAATGAAAATTTATTGTATTCAATAAATAAATTGTATTGAATAATTTGTCCCAAAGTGTAATGAAGATTTGTATTGAATAATTTGGCTGTTAGATTGAAATTATCGAAGGAATTAACAGATAATCGATTGACGTCTTGTTAGCCTACAAAAATATAAAATGCAACATGTATATTTACGCATCGTATGGAAACCCGTGCCCAACATGAGATTTTCAAACTCAAAGTCTAATTTAACCTATCCACACAAACCATGTCCCCCATTCCCAAAAACCCAAAATTAGCAAAACTAGACCCATATTGGAATGCGGTCACGCATGAGGAATTTGATGCTTTAACGAAACAATGCACTTGGGATTTGGTTCCTCGACCGGAGGGGGAGAATGTGATCCGATGCATGTGGCTTTTTCGTCACAAATACAGAGATAGTGGTGATCTAGAAATATATAAAGCGAGACTTGTTGTTAATGATACTAATCAGCATTCATGAAGGAATTTTGTTGGGTACAAAGCACATAAGTAAGGCACATCGGAAGTTTAAAAGTTTTGTTTCTTACTTACCCCAACAACATTTCTGGTATGGTTATACAACAATTAAACTTGTAACATAAAGCATATACTTACAAGTTAGAATTATCTGAAATCTTTATCAACTGTGAGGTGCACACACAATTGTCCTTCCGATTGCAAGCTCCAAGCTTCAATGTATTTCTCTTTCGGAAAGCTAGGAAATCCGGCAGAGGTTCGAGAGAGTATTTGATTCTAAGTCTCTAAGACTTAGAATGATATTATGAAAATTGGTGTATGAATAATGAAGGGAATGCCTTTATTTATAATTGAAAATTAGGTGAAAACCGGATTAGGGATTGACCTTGGGCCTGACCCAAAAATTGATGCAGAGGCGCCGCAGCCGTAGGGTATGGGCACCGCGGCGCTCGACGTGCTCCTGCACTGTCTCAATTTATTTTCCGTGCATTCTTAAATAAATCCAAAATCCAATTTTAACTTAATTAAAATAATCATTATTCATTTAAATATCTCAATTTCAAATCAAACATTTAATTTCTCTCTCAATACATCCTTAGATCAAAACGGACAATCGACATAGTGTGACCCTACATGCCTTCTCATATAGACATTAATCAAATTAAGGTCTACACGGAACTTCTAGAAGATGCCGGAAGACGAACTCAATATGTGAAGTATGTTTACACGAATCTAGTAAACTTAACCTTTATGTGGTAAGATAAAATCCTTTCATTCACGACACACCCGATCAAGCTTAGGATTTGTCAAGTGTCTATCCAAATGGCTTAATCATTATATCTAATCTATATTAGTTGACAACTAGACCATATTCTAAATACGTCTATTGCGTTGGCCAATGACTTAGTCAACCTAATATCACTGAGAATCCGAGTGTTCTCTCGAATATACATCCGAGGAATGAATCCTAATCTTGGCTCAACTACCACCTTCAATCCACATCGTAATGTACCCAATACAAGTCGTATCTCAACCTATAAGGCATTTGAGCTTAGGACAAGAATCAAAGTACATTACTTTGTAGACAAAGCGCGTATTGACCTCAAGTCTAAGGACTTCTATCTCCTACACGCTGATCATACTTTAGACAAGTATAACAAATAGTATATCAGCAGGGTATACCAATACTTCCAAAGTATACATGTGTCCATCACGAGTAGTCATTATTCCTAGCAGGTGAGACATACTACATCCTCTAAGGATGTGATGCAGACCACATGTCGACTTATCACATATCATCTATATCCCATTCTCGATGATCATTAGTCGAGGCTATTTTAAGAGTTACGTTCTATCATGAATATCTCACTCTATTAATGACAATGTAAGCTCAAGGGATGCACATTAATGAATAATTACAAACAATTAAATAATAATTCAACAATTGCAAATGCCAAAATATTAATCTCCATTAATAATAATACGAATGTGTATAAAGTACATTTGTCCTAATACAGATTGTCTTTAGGACATAAATATACTTTCAATTCAGTCTGACTGTTAAACCGCAACTATTCGCACAGTTCTGAGCATTGATATGGGTAAGTATTGGCCTATTCATCTGCTTGATGTGAAGAATGCATTTCTACATATGGACTTGAAAGAAACTTTTTACATGCACCAACCGCCTAGTTTTGTCCATCCAGTAGCCCTTCATTATGTATGTCATCTTCGTAAGTCACTTTATGGTTTGAAACAGGCCCCTAGAGCGTGGTATGAACGCTTTGCACAATACATTATGCATATTGGGTTTGTATGCAGCAAGTGTGATAATTCTCTATTTATTTTTCATCAAGGTAGTAACATTGCTTTTCTGTTGTTATATGTGGATGTCATTGCGCTTACTACCTCCTTTGATGTATTGAAGTATGATATCATTGCCCTGCTTAATCCGATCTGCATATATTATGTTCTTGTGCCAGCGTAAGTATGTAGAGGAGATTGTGTATAGGGCTAAAATGGCGAACTGCAAAATCATGCCCACTCTAGGTGACTCTAAGTCAAAGTTGAGTGTTGTTGATGGTGATCTAGTAAATGATCTTACTCTTTATAGGAACCTTGCAGGTGCACTTCAGTATCTTACTTTCACCCGGCCTGATATTGCTTATGATGTTCAGCATATGTGTTTGTTTATGCATGCCCCAGGGAGCCTCAATTTACGGCTCTTAAATGTATCATTCGATACGTTAAGGGCACACTCGATTATGGATTGCATCTTTACCCCTTTACACCGACCAGGTTGTTATCATATACAGATGCAGATTGGGCAGGCTGTCCGGACACGCGACGCTCCACTTCCGGCTACTGTGTGTTCTTAGGGGATAATCTCATTTCGTGGTCTGTCAAGAGGCAAGCCACTCTATCCCGTTCGAGTGCAGAAGCAGAGTATAGAGGCGTTGCCAATGTTGTTGCTGAGATCTGCCGGCTCTGAAACCTCCTTTTGGAGCTTCAGTGTCCCTTGCGTAAGGCGTCTTTGGTGTACTGTGATAACATATCCGCAATATACTTATCTCATAATCCGGTTCAGCATCAGCGAACCAAGCACATTGAGATAGATATACATTTTGTTCGTGAGAAGGTTGCTATCGAACATGTTAAGGTGTTGCATGTGCCTTCTTCGTATCAGTATGCGGATATCTTCACGAAAGGACTACCTAGACAGCTATTCCTCGACTTCATATCTAGTCTAAGCATTCGACCTCCTCCCGCTCCGACTGAGGGGTGTATTAGTGAATATTAGTATAATATTTATTATATATTTTGTAATTATTAGTGATGTATAATTATGATAGTTATAGAATTCTAATTGTAGTAGGACTCCACATCGTACCCATTATATATATTTGTATTAATGAGGAAAAAAAATCAATAAATATTAATACAATATTACACTCGTAGGCCCTTTAGATTTTTGAAAGATAAAATTTCCATTTGAATCTTTGAATGCTTCTGGAATTTAGCACCTTCTTTTATTAATGTTGGGAGATTTTGCTCTATGGTACTTTATAAAGCAGTACGGGAAGTATTGAACTATTACAAGTATTCGAAAGGATAAATAAAGATTTCAATAATTCAACATGGAATCGAAATTACAATCGTTACACAAGTAAAAAGCGGAAATTCCAGCTTTGTAGAAGACGGAAAAATGTAAAATATTTTTGCCGAGTCGAGTATAGCACTCATGTCCTTAAGACAATATTGCCCCGTATGTATCCTTTATACGTCCTGGACAATTTGTCTCCCAAGATAAAACAGCAATGGAACCCTTGAGCAAAGGAAACTCAAGAGCTACCGTGAAGAATATTGAGTAACCAAATGATGCTTGGAAGTTGTAGGAAGAAGATTTTTTTGTGGTTGTGTATTTTCGTGCATATCAAGTGTGCTCAACAATGGTGTAATGGGGTGTTTATATAGGAGAGGGAGGGCTGTCACATCGCTCGAAAATCGCCTCCATAATAGCCAAATAATGGCCATTATGGATGTAGTAAAGTCACCAACATAAATGGTGAAAGACCAACGGATTTGGCCATTATAGGAGGAGTAATTCAGCCAAAATAAATGGCTGAATTGAGTGCTTGGCTTTTCTCGTCTTGACCGTCGAAATTTCGAACTTCGGGGACCAAACCGTACATCTTGAAACTTCGGGGACCAAAGCGCACATCCGAAAGAATTTCGGTCCAAATCGTATATCCGAAACTTCGGGATCAAACCGTACTTCGGCAAAGTTTTCTCGGCCCAAAAAGATAATATCGAAGACCCACACCCACGGCCCGTGACCCGAACTCGGAACCGGACCGGACGGGACGGGCGGGCGGCGGCGCGCGCGTGTGGTCTTTCCTCGAACCGAAGCACATCTAGGTCCTCCCTCCTTTAAACACATGGGATACCCTTGGGGTCCCAAACCCCAAACCAATTTCGAATCTTATATACACAACAATTCTTTCTTCCTCTACCGATGAGGGAGAATTACACACAATACCACACTTTCCATGCTTCAAACACCTTACTTCGTGAACCAATATCTCTTTCATTTCTCAATGAAATTTGACGATTCTTGGCCCTACGGTTATCTACGTACTTAGTAGATCATGCATGTGTGAAGAACCGGATTCTCCAACATACGTTACACTAGTGTTTAAGCCGTTAAAGTTGGTCGGTCGCAACTCCCGCCAAAGGCAAATTTCCAACAATCCCCTCTTGAAAGAGATTTTGGCGCACTCACATGGTGTCTTTTCATTTCCAGCAATATTTCACGGACCGATGTTGCATAAGGAGAGGTAGCCTCGGCTTTGAACCTTCCATAGTTGAATACCATCTTACTTACTTACCGCGCGGTGAACGTGATGTCTTGAACCGTCGTTGTTTAGTGTAAGCCAAGACAACGGTACCAACACAACAAATTCCCTTACTCTCTTCTTCGTAATGTTTTGTCCGTTTTGGCCATGGACAACGTCTTGGATTCTTAAGTGCGTTCAATTTGAGGCGGCCCGTCCTCGCACTTAAATAGGTGGTCTCCTACAAGGTATCCCGCTATACCCCACTTCACAAGTGTTAGGAACCATTAAAAGTTTCCCAAGACCTAACCTCAACCGTCGAGGATCATTACAGTGTTTTGAAAACTTAACCTTTACCCATACCTGCAGATAGCACTTAACGTCTATCGCGGAACGGCTTTGAATTTGGTGTTTCTTTTCGTAAATCACTATCCGAAGTGCTCATGCTTCCACCGAAGCGATCAACCGAACCTTTACAACTTTGTTTTCCCATTGAACCAAATTACCGGGATCTCCGGTTCGTAAGGTTGGGTTTCCACCGTATTGGTCCGTATATTTTGGGTTTTAAGCCCATTCCCCAGACAAAGAACACTTGATCTCCGGGTAGTCCCTTAGTTTGTAAACAAGGAAGTGACACCCGTGATGATCAAGCGCCATACGATCTTATGTCTCCGACGGATCGTGACAGATATGTCCGTACGCCGTCATCCGTGTCCTTCCTAAAGCCGATCGGCTAGCCACAAGTGTATAACCGTCGAAGGCATGGGTTTCTCCCAATAAGGGACGTCCTCTAATGAGTCGTGAAATTACTCAACTTCTTTCATGCTTTGTATAAAGCGATAAACTCCGATACCATCATGAATCGGTCGATGCAAGTTTGCTTAGAGGATTTTCCAAGAACCACCATACACATTTACTTGTGGCTTTGGTGTTCTTCGATCCGATGTCCGGCTTTGCATCACCGTGTTCTCTCGTAACCGTCGGACATCCGAATACTATAATCCGTAGATAAGCGAATAATTCGATATCGTCATATCCGACTTAACGCCTTCTATTGATCATGTATTAAGATCATCAAGTGAACCTTAGTTCAACCGATCTCGTTTGTTGGACGATACCTGTGTCGGTTGTAGTGTGTACAATACATTGAACTACACGTGACCCGAGCATATCGCTCCTTGTCTATGGGTGCACCATGATTCCAATCGTTCTATGATTCATATCCATTGGTGGCTTCAACGAGACTGTCAACTATCGACCGATCCGTTAGATGTCTTAGAAATCCAATTCCTAAGATGTCATCGTGATACTCATATCTTTCATATCGAGACTTTGTTTCAATATGATTTTCACTCTAAGACCGTTGGTTTTCCAACCGTTGGCTTTCTAACTTCGAGTCAATGTTTCGTGATCGATTCATTGTTTTCGTTTTATCCGAGACTTTCGGGACCAAAATGAAAGTTCGGGAAGAAGCCCAATAGTTCAAAGCAAACCAATTTCGATCCTCTTCTTCCAACTCTCCGGTTTGGAAGGTCGTTTCAACACCCATGCCATGTAAGATTACAATGGCCCGGATGTGAAGCTACTCACAGGGAGCACTTTTTACAACCCAAAGGTTCTTTTCCGGAGGAAGATTAACTATTACACACGTATGGTTCTATATATGGAATCTATTTCTCCCTTTAGCTTCTTTCCAAAGCAAGCGCATTTGGAGATAACAATTATTTGTTAATTGTCCATGGTTCGTTCTCAACCATACAAGCTAGAAGGACGGAACAAGTCTTTGTCCCCTCTTTGCTCCGTCTTGGTTCAACATCTAGAATCCCCGAGTTCGCAGATCCGGAATATTAAGTTCCGGATAGACAAGAACTTTCGAGTCATGAAGATACGGAACGTCTAGTTCGGACAATCGAGCCCTCGCGGGTTCTTGTTAACCTTGAGCAATTACTCCTTTTTCCTTTTCCAAGAAAAGTTATCTCCAAAGAATTCGAGCATTCTTTGACGCCAAGAGGCGATCAACACTATCGTTATTTGCAGATCCGGTGGATATGCAATCTATAGTCTTAGGTCGAACTTGACCTGTTTCGGTAGCCCATATTTTACCAAGCTACCCCTCATAATTTGGGCGTACGACTTCGCGCTTGGCTAACACCGTTAGACTGAGGTGAGAAATGAACATTCGTTTAATGAACGATGCTTCACATTCTCCCTCTATCACTACGAATTTCTCAATCCGTAGGCTTAGTTGATTTTCAACTTCTGCTTTGTAGGCTTCAACAACTTCATCTTTGCTTTTTAATAAACAAAGGATTCCATACGTTGTACCATCATCAATGAAGATCACAACGTACTTGTCTCCCCCCTCTATTTTGTATAAACTTCAAATCACCAAAGTAGGTGTGACTAAGTTCTAGAGGAGCGGTGCTTCTTTCGCTATTCCCTTGACGGAATTTGGAAAGGTGATTTTGCCTCTTCGTCTACCTCACATTCATTTTGAGGGTTTATGTCGACAGTAGGCAACAATCTCAACATCGTTAGCTTTTGAATGACTTGCTATTTAACGTGTCTTAATCTATGATGTCATAGATGCACGGATTACAATATATCATTCATTTGGCTATAGACATATTGTACCATTCTTAGTTATTACAGACCTATTGGACTAGTCTCAAACTAGCTTGACCAACAGCGTCCCTTGAACCAAGTTAGGAATATGTATCACCTCATCTTAGAGTGATCACAATCCATGAAGTCCTATTGAGGACAACCTCTCCAACCCCTTCTACTTTAGAGGTGGCGTGCTTCACATGAACAACCTCTTGCCCGTGGTTAGGGCATAACCGGATCATATGTGATCTAGGTACTCCGGCCCACTCTAGTTTCTTTGCGCATCGAGTGTCCAATTTATTTACCGCCTTTATTTAGGCCTTCGATCATTTAGGACCGGAAACTCGGCCCACCTTACTAGGTGTCCATTACTTTTCCTATGAAATGAATTCGGCACCACTCCGCCGCCGTGAGGCTTTCTATGACCGAGTGTCCAATATCATCATATCAAAGGAATTTTGGCCCACTCCAGTCGCCCGGAGGCTTTGTATGACTGAGTGTCCAATATCATCCTATCAAAGGAATTTTGGCTCACTCCAGTCGCCCGGAGGCTTTATGTGACTGAGTGTCCAATATCATCCTATGAAGGATCTTCTCGTCAAATAGTATGACGAGCTCAACGTCATTAACTTTTAGACTTCTTCCGTTATGATTGGTGCCCAGATAATTCTTGGCGCTTACTTAAGAGTGGTAACAGTTTTCGCACAGTTAGTGGATCTTTCTCCATCGTATGTGCGAACATACTTTACACATTTTAACAATTACACTTAAAAGAACGGATCTTTTTAAGTCATTTACAAAATCCAATCTTTAAATGGAAAAGAAGATGAGATTAAACTTCTGATTTGTTAAAGCATAAGGAATATAAATTATTTTCATATTCCTCCTTACTTTAATCCATTTTTAATCAGACATCATTTAATCTTTATTCTTGACAAGTAAGAAAAATACTTATCATTGACTCTTTATTCTTGACAAGTAAGAAAAATACTTATCCCAATTTTTGAATTCTGGCTCACTTCAGTCACTTCATCAGACTGAGTGTCCATTTCCTTCTCACCATTATTCGGATCCTTTGTCTGGGACAGATATAGGCCTTCTGCTACAAGATAGAATAACATCTTCAGTCTTTTCTCCTCTTGTCCCAGTTGACATCCTCAGGCTCTCGAGAGCGCTTGTTTCCACCAGTCTTGGTAGCGGTGACCCCATGAACACGTTCATCATCATCACTCTCTTCTACCAGAAAACCATTTCCATATCCAGATTTGGTCACACAATTTTTGACCGACATCTTTCGAATACTAATAGTAATACAATACAAATATTGTCTTAAGTTGTTGGGAGATTTTGCTCTATGGTACTTTATAAAGCAGTACGGGAAGTATTGAACTATTACAAGTATTCGAAAGGATAAATAAAGATTTCAATAATTCAACATGGAATCTGAAATTACAATCGTTACACAAGTAAAAACTGGAAATTCCAGTTTTGTAGAAGACGGAAAAATGTAAAATGTTTTTGCTGAGTCGAGTATAGCACTCTGTCCTTAAGACAATATTGCCCCGTATGTATCCTTTATACGTCCTGGACAATTTGTCTCCCAAGATAAAACAGCAATGGAACCCTTGAGCAAAGGAAACTCAAGAGCTACCGTGAAGAATATTGAGTAACCAAATGATGCTTGGAAGTTGTAGGAAGAAGATTTTTTTGTGGTTGTGTATTTTCGTGCATATCAAGTGTGCTCAACAATGGTGTAATGGGGTGTTTATATAGGAGAGGGAGGGGCTGTTTACATCTGCCTGAAAACTGCCTCCATAATAGCCAAATAATGGCCATTATGGATGTAGTAAAGTCACCAACATAAATGGTGAAAGACCAACGGATTTGGCCATTATAGGAGGAGTAATTCAGCCAAAATAAATGGCTGAATTGAGTGCTTGGCTTTTCTGTCTTGACCGTCGAAGTTCGAACTTCGGGGACCAAAGCGTACATCTTGAAACTTCGGGGACCAAAGCGCACATCCGAAAGAATTCTCGGTCCAAATCGTATATCTCGAAACTTCGGGATCAAACCGTACTTCGGCAAAGTTTTCGGCCCAAAAAGATAATATCAGAAGACCCGTGGCCCGTGGCCCGGAACTCGGAACCGGACCGGACGGGCGGGCGGCGCGCGTGTGGTCTTTCCTCGAACCGAAGCACATCTAGGTCCTCCCTCCTTTAAACACATGGGATACCCCTTGGGGTCCCAAACCCCAAACCAATTTCGAATCTTATATACACAACAATTCTTTCTTCCTCTACCGATGAGGGAGAATTACACACAATACCACACTTTCCATGCTTCAAACACCTTACTTCGTGAACCAATATCTCTTTCATTTCTCAATGAAATTTGACGATTCTTGGCCCTACGGTTATCTACGTACTTAGTAGATCATGCATGTGTGAAGAACCGGATTCTCCAACATACGTTACACTAGTGTTTAAGCCGTTAAAGTTGGTCGGTCGCAACTCCCGCCAAAGGCAAATTTCCAACAATTAATAGGCGACAGAAACTGTGTACTTGCGTAGCGGTGACTCATATTATAAGCCTGTACTATTGATTTCAGTAATAAGGAGTAGCTCTCAATCTGAATACATACAAATGCCAAACCTGTTCGACCAATTAAACAATTTCGTCCATCACTAATGAAATAATAGTGTACACCTAAAAGTGGATATTGTGACTCAAAATATCACCAATTATTTAGTTGTCCCAACTATGTGATCATGAACCTAAAAGTGATTACGGACATCAAATTTTTCTCTGGAAAAACAAAAAATTAATTGTCAGTACCTAATGTCTATCAACTCCTACAACAACTGCCACATTGCTAGCAATTTCGAAAATTTCATAAAGTTTTAAAATTTTGAAGCATGCCAACGATAATTAGATATATTAGTTTTTGTGCTTAAGGATGTAACAGACTAACACAATACCAATTAAACATGATAGTAGAAATTAGAAGTGATTTAAGAGTTCAACGAATATTCTAAAACCAAGCGAAGTTTGAAATTAAGCAACGAATTAAACAGATAAAGATCTTCATATCTAATTTACAACTTCAAAGGAGCAGTTATGTGCTGAATTGTATATCCAATTAAAGATCTTCATATCTAATTTACAAGATGCTATCGCCATACCTTCACTCCAATTCTTGCTGAAAGAATATATATAATTCGTTCAATTATTTTCGTTGTCTTATCTAGAAAAAAAATATGGAGTGCAAGTTCAGCAACGGGAGCGACCCTGAGACAGACGTGTATGTGAGGCTTGATACTCAGGTCATTCCAAAAAAAAAAAAAAAACTTCAAGTACCTAGGGTCTATTATCCAAGGGAATGGAGAAATTGATGACGATGTCACACATCGTATTGGGGCATGGTGGATGAAATGGAGGCTCGCATCTGAAGTTTTGTGCGACAAAAAGGTGTCACCAAAACTTAAAGGCAGGTTCTATAAGGTGTTGGTTGGACCGACTATGTTGTATGGGGCGAACTGTTGGCCAGTCAAGACTTCGCACATACAAAAGATGAAAGTTGCGGAGATGAGGATGCTGAGATGGATGTGTGGGCATACAAGGAGAGATAAGATTAGAAATGATGATATACAGGACAAAGTGGGAGAGGCCTCGATGGAGGATAAGATGCGGGAAGCAAGGTTGAGATGGTTCGGGCATATGCAAAGAAAAGACACAGATGCCCCAGTGCGGAGGTGTGAGAGATAGGCCGAAGAAGTATTGATGAGAGGTGATTAGACAGGATATGGCGCAGGTGCAACTCACTGAGGACATGACCTTAAATAGGGGGTTATGTAGGACACATATTAGGGTAGAAGGGTAATAGTTAGTCCAGCGTAGTCCTATCTACGCTTACAAACTGATAGTTGTAGTGTTATTATTGTAGGCTCACTTAGCCTATCATTCTAGTAGGCACATTATTGCTTTATAGTCCACTGTCGTTTGATATATGTTGCATGTGTTTGTCTTATTTACTTGCATTAGTTATTATTTCTTTTTTAGAAGTCGCTATCATGGTTTAGTCGCTTTGTTTGTCTTACTTTGCTTGTGCTTGTGCTTGAGCCGAAGGTCTCTCGTAAAAGCCACTCTACCTATCAAGGTACACGTAATGTCTGTGTACACTCTACCATCTCCAGACTCCACGTTGTGGGATTTCATTGGGTATGTTATTGTTGTTATCTAGGAAAAAACAATTGCATCAAGTCACAAACTCATATTCATTCATTGTTAATTTCGCCCATAACATTATAGCGTCCTCTTTCTTGTTAAGGTACATAACAAATAACACTGAAAATAAAGTGCACTCTCATTTTCTTCTCCTTTTTCAATCAGGAAAAACACAAAAAAAAAAAAGTGAAAGGGCTCAAAGCATTAAAACCCAAAGGTCAATTGCACTTCAACCCTCAATATTATGTGTCAATTACAATCCATCCACCAAAATTCTAAATATTGCACATAGGCAACCAAGCTCGACATTGTTGCTGCATCAACCCAAATTAGTGATCCATATGCTTTAGTTTATGACACTTAACCTTATCTTTTGCTCTGAAACGTTCAAAACGTTTGACATGAACAAAAACATTCAGCATGTTTGACATGGGTATATTTTTGTACAACTTTTACACAATCAATAACTGAATACATTAAACGTTTTGATACTTGTGCTGTCAAGCTAACTTTTCAACTACATGACGATGTATTTTTACTCTTTACCAATAAAGTATAATTAAAATTAAGATACTCCCTCTGTCTCATAATAATTAATAAGTATCAAAAACACACTTATTAAGAAACAAATAATGCAATGTAAAATTTATCAAATTACCCTTATATAGTAAAATAAATTACTTTTCCCAATAATACAATGTAACGTTTATCAAATTACTCTTATATAGTAAAATAAATTACTTTCCTCTCTTGATTAGAGCATGCAAAAGTAATAAACCTTTTTATAATGAAAATCCAACAAATCAAATTACTATGTGACTTTTACGGTCATCATTTAGATGTTACTTTACCTTATCATTTTTTATCTAAGGATAGAATTGAAAAAAACTAGCTCATTTATGTCTTGATTTCCTAAAGTGATATTTATTATAAGACAATTTTTTTTTTGACTAAAATGACACTTCTCATGGACGGAGTGAGAAACTTCAATCCAATACTGTAATATAATCGAACACCGAGGTACTTACTAGAAACAGTTTTTTGTTCTTTCACGAGAAAAATACAAGTACCACTATGTGAACTGTTGTTGCTTACACAACAGTCCTCTATAAACCAAACTTATAAATTACTATAGAAAAGGAGAAATACAGTCGGACAAAGGCACAACAACATAGGCGAGATCCTTTCCAATGCTCTGAAAAGAACAAAACCTTCAGGAAAATGAAGTTCAAGAGGAACGTACAAAATCGAAGAAATTTTGCTTTGGGTTTACTCCTCGGTTCTAGGGGTGGCCAACGGGGCGGGACGGGAAGAGGTCAGTCCCGCATCCCGCCGGAAGAGGGGTCGGGATTTGGTCGGGTCGGGTCGGGTCATGTTGCAGGATTTGGGTTTTTCTAGACACTTAATTTTTTTTAAAAAAACTATATTTAATCACTTAAATAATTGAACAAGATAGTGTAATAAAAACACCTCAAGACTGTTTTTGTGCCTCTTATATTATTTAATAGAAATATGATTTTTTTGTAATACAATTTCAAAATTGCAACTTTGTTTCGTTGTTTAAAAGTTGCAAATCACATAGTAAATTTGACATTACAAAAATTACATATTTAACCATACTTTTTCTAATTTTCTCACAATGTCTTGAGGATCTTCAGTTGGAATTGAAAGTTGTTGGTCAAATTGTTCGACGTCGCTTCCTGTTCCCTCGGACAAAATTTCATTGTAGTTGTAGTCGTCTTCTTCGTTGATCTTCGGTTGACCGCACCTTCTACGCTCCGTTCTAATTCAATCTCTGAATAAAACTGCAATCTACAAGCCGTCTCCCGTCAATGAGTGTCTGTGCTCTCCTATTTGAAATCTTTCAGCAGAAAAAGCGCTTTCAGACGCGGTTGATGATGTTTGAATGTTTAACACATCTCGGGTCATCTTTGATAGAGTCGGAAATACCTTCTCATTCTCCCTCCAGTATCTCAACAAGTCTTCACGTTCATCTTCATTGACAATTGATTCGTACGGTGCAACACCCTGCAAAACATAAACATCAATTTCGCTAACTTGTGAAGAAGTTGAACCACTAAACATTCTATTTCTAAAGCCTTGAACACTAGCATCAAAAACCCCATGTCTTTTATTAGGTTGCAGTGAAGTAGAAGAAGATGGTACCGAAGCCGGTTGATTATTTGCACTTTCTCGTTGGTAATATATATATATATATATATATTTGCATATAACTTCTTCTTTAGTTGGTTTGTTAGTTTGTTCTTTTTCTTCTTCAGTTGAGTTTATTGGAAGTATTTCTAAACTTTCATAAATCGTTTCAACAAGTGTTTTACAACTGTCTACTTTAATAGTCAGATTTAATACAACACCAATAAAATATATAGTGGGAATAGAAAAAAATATTTTTAAAATTTTTAAAATATTTTTAATAGCTAGAGCGTAAGCTTATTTTTTCATATATTCATTAAGTAACAAAAATATTAGAGCTATATAAAATAACATAGTTGAAATAGTAGGATAATAAATTTCAGAAAATTCTTTAGTAGCTAGAAAAAATCTCTCTAAAAATGCAATAAGTTCCGAATTTTTTTTTCCAATCATCATCTACCAGCATATCCGTTGTACTTTGATTATGAGCGTTAAATAATAAAGTTATATGTCTTTTATACTAATGAGCAACAAGTGGTTGTTCATACAAAGAATTTCACCTAGTCAAAACTTCTTGAAATTTTTCGATAAGGTAGTCCACAATCGTGACAAATTTTTTTCCTATTCTTACTATATATTTTATTGGTGTTGTACTTTACATCTTGAAAATTTTATAAACTTCTTGACAAATTTTACATCTAGCTAGTTGATTCTCATTGTTCCTATAAAAAAAAATCTCATGCAGGTGATTTTAATTTTCGTTATTTGGGACCTCGACAAATACTAAGGGGAAATGAGGCATTCAATTTCAGTTTCAGGCTGAGACACAGTTTGAGCCTGAGGTGGAGGTGCATTAGTGGTGTGTTATCTACACTATCGTCTAATTCATTTTCAAAACTAAAATCTGTTTCAGATGAAGAATATACCTCATGATGTAATGATATATTAATATCAATATTAAAAAGATCAGTTTCATCTACATGAGTTAAATAGTCGGGACTAGGAATAAGATTACTAGAAGATGCACTCTTACCCTTGATACCCCTAGTACGTCTACCATAAATCAAACGTCCAAGTCGTTCCATTATAATTATGCAAACAAATAATTAAAATAAATAAAATTAAGTACGATAATTAAAATTAAGTAACAACAATAATTTAAAGAATGAACAAATATACCAAACGTCGATGTGTAATCGAGGGCAAAAAATAAAATTTTGCTCAATGGATAATCATCAAGCTAGTTGCCAACTTCACTGTCAATTTTTTAAACTTTGATACAAATAAGCAAATAAAATATAATATTCAGTAGATAAAGTAGACTTGTAGAGAGATACATTGAGAGATTAGAGAGATGGTAAGAAGTTTTGTGAAAAAAATGAGTTAATTCATAGTTGAGAAATAAGTTTAAAATGTAAATATACTAACTTAGTGGATAAAAATAAATATTAAGAGGGTAGGGGGTTCATGGGATGGGGGGGGGGGCAAAAAATTGACTGTTATAGCCGTTGCACAACGACCAAAATTAAATTTTAGCGGTTGTTGCAACGATTCCCCAGATCGAGGCGGGGGCGGAACCAAGACGGGTGGGACGAACCCTAATCCCATCCCGAGATCGAACCCCGCTATCTACCATTTCATTTCATTTTTTTTTGGTTAAGGAGCCGGTAATCGATACGGAAGGGATCAAAATCGGGCCGACCCGACCCACTGGACAACCCGTTCTACTACTCGTTCTACTACTCTTTCTTACTCTGGGTTCCCATGTTATTCTCTCGGAGTATTGGGATACTCGTGTGAAATACCAGTCCTACAGTTCTACTACTACCGGAGTCACTATATCGCTTTATGAAGATTGGAGGGACACGAAATAAAATGCGTGGTGCTTCAAATTTAACAGATACATCATCAGGTTTAATTTCAGATTTTAAGTAGCCTCAAATGCAATTCACAACATGGGCAACTTAGAAGAACACAGTGGAAGACAATACCAATAGATACAGAAAGCTACATGTCTATGAGTTGCACACTCAGAATAAGCAAGATACAACTTTTCTAGGAATAATCAGCAGCATAACTATTTTTTCCATAAACAAAACAACAAAAGGAGAAACAGAAAATTAGGCAAAGAAAACAAGGTAGAAGTCGAGGATCATGGTTATAACTTCAATTGCATGGTTGCTGAATATTTGGCAAAACATCCTTTACTTATTGTTAAACAGTAGCAGTGCAGCAGTGGACTGGCCCAGCCCAGCGGAGGGCTCTCGGCCAGTAGGCCAGCAGTGGGCTTTCGGCCAAGCAGTGGCCCATTCTCCTGTGTATTGAGGACAAGACAATCTTGTATATATGGTATATATATTTGTAGTATATTGTAGTGTAAAGGTTACCTTAATTAGTGTTATACACTTACCATAATTGTATAGTTAGAATTATGGTAGAATAAGATTTTAGAAATAGAATAGGAATAAGATTCTTCTATTATGGAAATATTAACTTGTATATATAGCCTTTCAATTAATGAAAATAATCGAGGGGATTATTTCTTTCGTGGTATCAAGAGACTAGGTTTTACAAAAAAAAAAATTCTCTCCCTAAATTTTTTTGGACCCCCTCGGCCGAGACACCCTCCCCCCCTCGGGTTTCTCTTCCAAAATTCGTCTTCCGCTCTCAAAAACCTCTCTTAAATTTCCCCTCCTTCTTTGTTCTTTCAATATATCTAAGAACAATTTTCACCCTGCCCTCACAGTTTCCAATATCAAGCTCAGTGTCCCTATTGTCCTTGAGATGGAAAACGTTCAATATGCAACGTGGGCGGAGTTGTTTAAAATTCACGCTATATCGTATCAAGTTCTTCATCACATCATTCCTCCCGCTAGACCCCTTCTTGCGGAGGATCCTGAGTTATGGATTACACTTGATGCTACCGTTCTTCGGTGGATATACGCCACTATTTCGCTGGACCTTCTACAGACGATTATGGAGCCGGATACCACGGCTATGGCTGCATGGAATAGATTGCGTGACATATTCCAAGACAACCAACATTCCCGTGTCGTCACACTCGAGCAGGAATTCTCTCTCGTTCGAATGGACGAATTTCCGAACGTTTCTGCATATTGCAAGAAACTAAAGGAGTTGGCGGATCAACTCCGTAATGTTGGCGCACCAGTAACAAATAATTGTCTAGTTCTACAGTTGGTTGCCGGCCTTTCGGAGGCCTATAATGGTGTTGGAACTCTCCTTCGCCAAAGCAACCCTCTTCCGACTTCCATCAAGCCCGCTCTATGCTGACGTTGGAAGAAGCCGGTTTGGCTAAAAGGCGCCTACCGGAGCAAGCCCAGTTGTCATGGTGGCATCCTCTCCTAGTCCTTCGGGTTTTGTTAATAATTCGGGCCAAAACCATAATAATGGTGGCGGCAAGAATAATCGCAAAAATAACAAAACCGCGGGGGAAAATGTGGCGGTTTCGGTGATCAACAAGCAGGCGGTGGGTCCCATCCAGGGTACAGTGGCCCACCACCACCGTGGGCCCAGCAGTGGGGCTAATGGCAGTGGAACCCGCACCCTCCAAGGCAGCTTCCCGGCCGGCCGGTGGGGCGGCCAACGATCCGAGCCCAATACCCGGCCTTGGCGGCCCGGCGGCCGGTGGCCCGGAAGAATGGCAACCACGCAGCGATTACGGCCCGGTTCCGGCACGGCCAGGAGTCCTTGGGCCCAGACCTCCGCAAGCCCATCATGCAGCAGGCCCCACTCAGACCGATATCGAGGCCGCGATGCACACGTTGGGATTGACTCAACCGGACCCAAATTGGTACATGGACACCGGGGCCACTACTCACATGACTTCCGAATCAGGTACTCTCTCATCTTATTCCAATTTGAGCACCCCTCGGGGGATAATTGTTGGTAATGGCAGATCAATTCCAATTCTAGGGTATGGTTAGAAAACGTTGTCTCCCCCCAATCCACCACTCCTCTTGAAAAATACTTTACATGCTCCTAAATTGATTAAAAATTTAGTGTACGTCCGAAAGTTCACAAATGACAATTTTGTTTCGTTGAATTTGATCCTTTCGGTTTTCTCCGTGAAGGATTTCAAGACGGGGAGTCATCTCATGAGGTGTGATAGTAGGGGGGATCTGTATCCTATCATGCCCGGTTTCAGTCCATAGAGTCCAGCCTTGCCGTCAACTTTTGAAGCCATCTCACCTTCCATGTGGCATGCTCGTCTGGGTCATCCGGGATCTTCTATTTTATCAGCTTTAGATAAAAATAGCTTTATTTCTTGTAAGGGTACGAGTCGTACTCCAATTTGTCAGTCTTGTTCATTAGGAAAAATTGTTAAGTTGTCATTTGTAGACTCCAATTCTCATACTTCTATGCCATTTGACATTATTCATAGTGACTTATGGACGTCTCCTGTTCTATGTTCAGTGGGTCATCAATATTATGTTCTCTTTTTAGATGATTATACTAGATTTTTGTGGACGTTTCCAATTGCAAATAAATCACAAGTATTTTCCATCTTCATCAAATTTAGAGCGTTCATTCGTACTCAATTCGAAAGAGACATAAAAAATATTCAATGTGATAATGGAAAAGAATATGACAATAGGGAGTTTCGGGATTTCTGTGTTAATAATGGGATCAATTTTAGGGTTTCGTGTCCTCATACATCTCCACAAAATGGTAAGGCCGAACGCAAAATTCGTTCCATCAATAACATTGTCCGAACTCTCTTAATTCATGCCTCCGTACCTCCATATTTTTGGCACCATGCTCTACAGCATGTCCACATATCTTCTTAACATACTTCCTTCTAAAGGACTGACATATTCCTCCCCCCTCAAAATCCTATATAATGAGGACCCTTCGTATTCTCATCTTCGGATTTTTGGGTGCTTGTGTTATCCGTTATTCCCATCCACCACAATTAACAAACTTCAGGCTTGGTCTACCCCGTGTGTGTTTTTGGGTTATCCGTCAAATCATCGTGGTTATAAGTGTTTTGATTTATCCTCCAAGAAAATCATAATCAATCGCCATGTCATTTTTTATGAAACTCAATTCCCGTTTACGAAAGTTCATACTCCCGAACCTAAGTCATATAATTTTTTGGATGACCAAATATCCCCATATATTATTCGGAATTTTTCGGACAACTCCCGTACCCAAAATCCCCCCAGCGGGCCCACTGCCCGTGGCCCCACAAGCACCATCACGCCCTCTGGTCCAGCCACCTGGAACAGTTCCGGCTATTGGGCCGGTCCAGCCCAATTCTGGAACTGGTCCAGAAACCGAGCCCAATTTTTACCGATTTGGGCCAGCAGGCCCACTGCCTGCTGGCCAGTCCGTCCCGAGCCCCGAAAATTTGCAAAATTCCCTCAATTCTTCCTCGAGTCATAGATCGGTCACTCGTAGTCAGCGGGGTATTTTTACACCTAAAAGACATTTTAATTTACATTCGGATGTCTCTAGATCCCCCTTACCCCGCAATCCTTTGTCCGCATTAAATGACCCTAATTGGAAACTTGCTATGAGTGATGAATATAATGCTCTTATTGCTAATAAGACGTGGGAGTTGGTGCCCCGTCCATATGGTATTAATGTTATCAGGGCTATGTGGATTTTTGCTCACAAGGAGAATTCCGATGAGTCCTTTGCTCGACATAAGGCGCGACTTGTTGGTGATGGTAAGACTCAGCAGGTTGGAATTGATTGTGGTGAGACGTTTAGTCCGGTGGTCAAACTGGCTACCATTCGCACTGTGCTTAGCTTGGCTCTTTCAAAGACTTGGCCAATTCATCAGTTGGATGTCAAGAATGCTTTTCTACATGGTGACCTCAAGGAAACAGTCTATATGCATCAGCCGTTGGGTTTCAGGGATCCCAACCGCCCTCATCATGTCTGTTTGTTGAAAAAATCATTATATGGGCTTAAGCAGTCTCCACGGGCATGGTATACACGATTTGCTGACTTTGTTTCAACTATTGGGTTCACTCATAGCAGGTCAGATAATTCCTTGTTCATCTACCGCCGTGGTTCGTCCTTGGCCTACATTCTGTTGTATGTAGATGATATCATATTGACTGCCTCTTCTGATGCCTTGCGCCAGTCTATCATGACCATGCTCAGTTCTGAGTTTGCTATGAAAGACTTAGGGCCTTTGAGTTATTTTTTGGGGATTGCCGTCAAACGTCATTCAGATGGGTTGTTTTTCGTCTCAACGGAAGTATCGCCGAGATTATCGAGAGGGCTGGGATGTCATCCTGTAAGTCCACTTCCACGCCAGTTGATGCAAACCCAAAGCTAAATGCCACAGCAGGTGCACCATACGAGGACCCGACCCGCTATCGCAGTCTTGCAGGGGCCCTCCAGTATCTTACCTTTACCAGACCGGATATTACATATGCGGTTCGGCGCAGTGTGTTTATTCATGCATGATCCCAGAGTTGAGCACATGAATGCAATCAAACGCATCATTCGGTATAGTCAGGGGACACTAGACTATGGGTTGCACTTGTATCCATCATCTACATCTACGCTTGTCTCCTACACGAATGCTGATTGGGGTGGTTGTCCCGACACCAGACGGTCGACTTCTGGCTACTGTATGTTCCTTGGCAACAACTTGGTCTCCTGGTCAGCAAAACGTCAGGCAACTCTACCACGCTCAAGTGCCGAGGAAGAATATCGAGGGGTAGCGAATGTGGTCTCCGAATCATGTTGGCTACGTAATTTGCTTTTGGAGCTTCATTGTCCCATTCAGAAGGCAACCTTGGTATATTGCGATAACATTAGTGTCATCTACCTTTCAGGTAACCCCGTTCAACACCAACGCACCAAGCATATCGAAATGGACATTAACTTTGTCCGTGAAAAGGTTGCAAAGGGTCAAGTTCGCGTATGCCATGTCCCGTCTCGTTATCAAATTGCGTACATCTTTACAAAGGGTCTACCAACGAGTTCTCTTTGAAGATTTTAGGGACGATCTCGGCGTTCGAAAACCGCCCGCTATGATGCGGGGGTGTGTTAAACGAAGAGTGCATCTATGGACCGGCCCCGGCCCAATGAGAGGGCTCTCGCCGAGGCCAACGGTGGGCTTTCGGCCAAGCAGTGGCCCATTCTCCTGTGTATTGAGGACAAGACAATCTTGTATATATGGTATATATATTTGTAGTATATTGTAGTGTAAAGGTTACCTTAATTAGTGTTATACACTTACCATAATTGTATAGTTAGAATTATGGTAGAATAAAGTTTTAGAAATAGAATAGGAATATGATTCTTCTATTATGGAAATATTAACTTGTATATATAGCCTTTCAATTAATGAAAATAATCAGGGGATTATTTCTTTCACTTATTCAATCCCCCCCCCCCCAACCCAACAACAACAACAGCACCTCCACCTACACCTGCAGCAGAATCTGTAGATAAAAAACCATATTTGAAATCAATTTATAATGCCGAATAGGTATCAAAATGAGTAAAACTACAGCAATCATCTGATACATTTGCTTACCATTTGCTTGCGCTTCACCACCTTTCCCAAGCCATGTATTAAAAGCACCTTTAACCCTATCCACCACACCCTGTCCGAAGCCTTCACCAACATGTGTGTCTCCATCATTTTCTTTCTTTGTATCTTCAATAGGACCTAATCGACTTTCTACTTCCTCTGATTCGGTCACCTTCCCCATTGGCTTTGCCTCCCCTGTTTCCTCTGTTTTATCCTTCTGTCGTGAAAGTGAGCCTGAAATTACCTCAGAAAGTGCCTTGTCTTCCTCTCCAGGCTTAAATTTCTCCGCTAAATACTCCTTCATTGACACCCCTTTATCAGTTTCTTTAGTCTTCCCTTCATGCTCTGAATCATCGCCTCCCCTGCTTTCAGTGCCCTGAACTTTCGCCATCACGGTACTACCCGCAACCGCCACTCTCATAAACAGTACCAAGTTTTTCTGCCATTATACTTGCAGCTTTTTGTGCTAATTCAGTTGCTGAGGTTGTTTTTGTTGCATCTCTATCACCTCCTGTTGTTACCTGCGAGTTGCTAGAGCCCTCCTCTGTTCCACTGTACCCGAGCTTGGACGCGACTACGTTCTTAGCAGCAACTGCTTTATCAGCAATTGCTGATGTTGCGGATGAAATCTTCTCTGCATAGCTACCAGGTTTTCCAGTTAGTGTGTCCTGAGGCAAATCTTCTGACTTGCTTGGATTCATACTCTTAGGAATTGATTCAGTATCTTCACTACCTGAGGGGAAATCAATAGGTTCCTCTTGCGGAGCAAATTGATCATGTGATCCTGTATACTGTCTATGTTCTGTTCCTTGATCAAGTTTCACGTCCCCTGCTCTTGGCTCTGGCCTTATTCCTTCAATCCCTTGTTTTTTTGTTGTTTTGGGGGCATCATTCACACCCATTTTCTCGAATGATTGAACAAGCGGACTAACTCCTGCCTCCTCATTGTCTGTTACACATGCACGAAACAATGTCTTGAAATATAGTGGTAGCATCTATTTTACTTCATACCAGGATTAATCAACTACTCCCCTTTTTGTCGCGATTATGTGGGTACATTTCGGATTTTTAGAGTCAAGATTTTCAAGTTGGACCGTGACTTCAAACATGGAAAGTAGTATAAGTCACAAACTGATAATTTAAAATAGTTGTAAGGCATACGAAAAAAATCACAGTTACGGACGAGTGGCAATTTAGAGAAGTGACACTTACTGGCGCCTGTTGGGTCAGTGACTTTGCTCTGATAGTTGGTCGGATTCGGGTTCATCTCTGGACGTTCTTGAGGGGCGTGAGAATCCTCCTCTACGCCTCTTAGTACTCCAATTTTGCGCCCTTGCACTCCTTGTTCTTTCAGTTTCCCATGGGCAATAACACGATCAAATCCTTCAGTTTCATGAGTCTCAGAAGCAGCAACAGGTGGTGGTCTATGCATCTCTTCACGGAAGTGGGAGGGGTGTGGATTCGCCAAACCTGTTGGTGCTCCAATATTTTCATGCCCTTGTTTTCCAGGGGCAGTAACATGATCAAAGCCCTTAGTCTCATGAGTCTCAGCAGCAGTAGTTGGTCTATGCGCCGCTTCACGGGCATGATGATCCTCTAGGCCTGTTGATGCTCCAATATTCTCATGCCCCTGCAGTCCTTGATGTTCATGTTCATGATCAAAGCCTTTAGTCTCATGAGTCTCAGCAAAAGGTGGTCTTTGTCTGTCTTCAGGGAAGTGAGTCCCCTCCAAAGATGGTGGCCTCGCAAATTCGTCTTGCCTCTGCAAAGTTGGTCTATGCACTTCTTCATTTTTCATCTTGGAATCGTAACGATCTTCCTTTGGACTAGTTGGATTCTCTAAATTGCCCATTGGGCCAACATCCTCTTTTCTAATATCTTTACTCCTAACAGCATCTACTCCGTCAGTTGCAAGAAAAATTCACAAGTAATCATAAGCCAAGAAGCAATTATCACGAGAAGTAATTAATGTGCTAAAAATATTGAAAGGGAGCAGTAGTGAAACGTACAGGGTCCACCATGAACTTCTGCACCTTCCTCCATACATTAGCAACTCCGCGATATTCGCTTCGGCACTCGAACGGGATAGCGTGGCAACGCTTGGCGGACCATGAGATAAGATTATCCCAAAGAAATACACGGTACACGAGGTGGAGCGACGTGTGTCGGGGCATCCCGCCCAATCTGCATCCGTGTAGGCTAGCAACTTGGTTGGGGCGAGAGGTGTATAGATGTAACCCAAAGTCTAGTGTGCCCTTAACATATCCGATAATACGTTTGAGGGCGGCAAAATGGGACTCTCGGGGGTCGTGCATGAACGGACACACTGGCCGAACGGCATATGCAATATCGGGCCTAGTGAATGTAAGATCTTCGAAGAGCACGCTGCTAGACTCCGATATAGAGTGGGATAAAGCGGCGCACCGTCATTGGCACTAAGCTTGGATTTTGAGTCCACCGGAGTTGGCATAATTTTACAATTTGTCATCTTGGCCCCTGTACACTATCTCTTCGCATACTTACGCCGACTCGGGAACATAGTGGCTGAGATCGTGTCACCGATATACCCAAAAAATAACTTAGCTTGCCCAAGTCGGTCATAGCAAATTCGGTTTTGAGTAGAGCAATGATTTCATTCTTCAACCCGTCGAGATGAGGCGGTAAGAACAATGTCATCGACATATAATAGCAAATATGCGGTCTTTGCTACCTCGATGAAAAGTGAAGAGAGATGTATCACACTGCTACATACAAAACCAATTTGCAAAAGATACAGCGAACCGATCATACCAAGCGCGGGGTGCTGTTTCAATCCATACAATGACTTCGAGACGACACACAAAGCGCGGAGGCTATGGGATGAACAAAGCCGGGAGGTGATGCATGTACACGATCTCTTTCAAATCCCCATGAAGAAACGCATTCTTGACATCAAGTGATGAATCGGACAATGCATGCCCATAGCAATGCGAAACGAGTCCGAATAGTGGCCGGTTTAACAACCGGATGAATGTCTCACCACAATCAATACCCTCCTGCGATTAGTGCCATTGGCAACTAGTCTTGCCTTATACCTCTCTAAGTCACCACTGTCTCTGCACTTGTGACGAAATAGCCACATACACCGGATAACATTCACACCATTTGGTCTAGGTACCAAATCCCAAGTGTTCGCTTGGTTAAAGCGTTAAATTCCTCGCACATGGCCGCATTCCAATTTGGGTCCATTTTTGCTAGTTTTGGATTTTTGGAACGGGTGATAAGATTTGTGTAGAGAGATTGAATTGAACCTTGGGTTTGAAGATCCCGTGTTGTGCACGAGTCTCATGCGATGTGAGGGCGGTGGTGGTGGGTCGGGGTTGTGAGGTTCTTTGGTCACCGGTTACGGACTAGTGGGCGGCGGTGTCGTTGGTGGTGCGGGTGACTCGGCCCGGGGGAAATTTGTAGGGGTGAGAGGGGAGGCTGGTGGGGTGGTGCGGACAGTGGGATTTGTCGAACAGGTGGGCTGCTTGTTGGTATAGATTTTGGATGACCGGGGACGGACTTAGTTCATCGAGAAAGATGTAATCGGTGGTCGAAATTTTTGGAGATTTGAAAAAGGAAAGGTTGTCTCGTCAAAGGTGACGTGACGGGAGACGATGATTTTGCGAGTAGCAATGTCATAGCACAAGTAGCCCCGATGATTAGGAGATAGACCAAGGAAGACACATGGAAGAGTGCGAGGGGCAAGTTTGTGGGGTGCGGTGGAGGCTATGTTGGGGTAGCATAAGCATCCAAAAATACGTAGGTGATCATATGATGGCCGCCTACGGTATAAGATTTCGTAGGAGTTTTGTTTTGGAGTGTGCTAGTTGGTAAAATATTTAGAAGGGATTCTACCATTTTTGACATAGACCCAAAAAAGGCGGTGGTAGGCGGGCATGAAACGAAGTGTGCGGACCATGTTATTGATGGTACGTATAATTCTTTCGACCTTTCCGTTTTGGGAAGAAGTATAGGGACAAGAAAAACGGAAAACCATGCCTTGTTTAGAACAGAAATTGTAAAATGCCGAGTTATTAAATTCACGTCCATTATCACATTGGAATGATTTAATAGGTTTTTCAAATTGTGTCTTAATGAATTTTTGAAACTCGAGGAATTTTGCAAAAACTTGATTTGAATTTCGGTGGGTAAATCCGGACAAAATGTGAAAAATCATCCAAGAATACTAGATAGAATTTATGACCCAAAGAGCTAGCAATCGGAGATGTCCACAAATCAGCATGAACAATATCAAATGGAGAAAAAGTAACACTATTTGATGACATAAAGGGAAGACGAGTATGTTTGCCTAGTGGACAAGAAAAACAATGTTGGGCAATTTTTCCATTATTACATTGAATACGCTTAGAAGTCCTAAGAAAAGTAAAAACTGGGTCTCCGGGGTGTCCGAGTCTGTTGTGCCAAGTTGAGGGAGAGATCGCCGCAAGGGATAGAGGTGCTTGCGGTCTGATAGCGGAATATTGAGTGAATGGGTAGAGGTCTCCCACACTATTGCAGCGTGTAAGAATTCTCCCCGTATTGAGTTCTTTCACAGAAAAACCAAAAGGGTCAAATTCGACGGACACGAATTATTGCTAGTGAATTTTCGACAGAGATTAAGTTTTTAATGATGTTAGGTGTGTATAGGACGTGGTTTAGGGAGAAAGGTGGGTGTGGATGTTTGGTGTGTGTGTTACCGTAACCTTCAATTGGAATGCAATGACCATTGCCGACAGTAATAGATTGAGGACACTTTAACCGACGTAGTTGCGATAGGTTACGACGACCGGGTGAGGTGAGATGTGGCTCCGGTGTCCATGTACCAATTGTCGTCGGGTCGTTGAAGGTTCACGATGGTGTAGGCACGGCCCAAAGCGATCGGGGCCGGACTCTTTGTCTTCTTCTTCTTGCGCGCTTGCGGACCTGCCGCGGTGGGGATGCTGCTTTCTTTGGTTAACTGCTGGTGGGCTGGGCGAGGCCCAAGAGGCCGATCGACCACGGCCGCTTGGGCCGGGCCCCTGCACGTCGGTGCGTCTTCTTCTTGGACTTGCTGCCATTGCTTTGCGGTTGTTGTTGCGCTTCTTCTTCGCCGCCTCTTGCGATTCTTCGCTTGGTGGTTGCGTTGGCCCTTTCCGCGGCCCTTGCCTTTGTTGTTGCGACCTCTGCCGCCACGACATCCGCCACCGCTTTCTTCTTCTTCTTGGACCTGCCGGTTCTTCTTTGGCCGCAGTGTTGTCATCCGTTAACGGCTAAGGCCTTTTGATTGTGTTCCTCTTGTTTAGCACGTCTAGTTTCTTCCAACAATAGTTGTGAGCGTGCCTTGTTGAAACTTGGGAGAGGGTCGGCTTGTTGAATCATTGTTGCGAGCGTGTCATATTCACCTTTTGATAAACCCGCAACAAGTTGAAGCACCATCTTGGTTTCTGAAACAGAAGTCCCGACGTTGGATAGTTGATCGGTTATGAGTTTCAGTTGCTTACAATACTCGGACATGTTGTTAAAATTCTCGAGGCGGGTATTATTGAATTGCTCTTCCAAATATACGGCCCGAGTATTTTTATTGTCTGAAAGATTTCTTCTAGCCGGACCCAAAGTTCACGTGCCGTAGCACCTTTGTTTTCATGATAGTGCACAACATATCTTTGGAGATGGTGCCGTAGATCCATTGTTTGACGATGGCGTCAAGACGACGCCGATTGAGTCGTAACATCGGTGGGACGAGGAATAGATTCGTCAATATGATCGAGCACGTTGTATGCACATGCGCATGAATGTAGAATAGTTCTATCCACATGGAATATTGATGAGTCTTCTTGGTCAAGAATTATAGTGATAAAATTCTTGATGTTGTTAACGGCGAATGCCGGATGAAAAGAAGATGCGAACGTTGAGAGTGGTTGTCAAGTGTGCCAGTGGATGAACCGAAATTTGTGGGGGAAGACATGGTTGCCGCCTGCCGAGGGAAGGGAATTTTCTGGTTTGGCCGAGAAAGGGAGGAAGAAACCAGTTTATTTTAATTTTTTTTTGTGAAATCAGGAAAAAAAATGCCTATTTCGGCCGAGAATGAGGAAGAGAGGGATTTAGGTTTTAGGCTCTGATACCATGAAAGATGGAATAATTTTCCTTCCGGATTCCTTTCATTATTCACAATATATATAGCTGTACAAGGTTGATTCCTAATATGGTACGAATCCTAACTTACCTTACACAGGTTGATTCCTAATACAATTAGAATCCTAAGTTACCTTAAATATACATCTATTATAATTACAAAATATACGAAGAATATTCTGAGAATATTCGCTAATACTCCATATCTTCATCATCAGTTTCTTCTTCTTCATCATCGCCTTGGAGTGGATGGTGGTTGTGCTCGTGCTCATGGTCGTGTTCGTGTCCAAGACCATGCTTTAGATGATCCTTGATCTTTTTTGCCTTTGCCTTAACCTTCTTTAGCACTGATTTCGTATGATGATGTTCGCCTTCATCATGAACTTGACCTTGCCCTTCAATCATTACAAAAAGTTCAGATTAAACAATGTGAAAAACAGGGCATATATATAAACATACAGTACACTTCCTCTCAATTTCAGTAAGAATTTCTCAACCTGAATGCAATCCGGTATCCTTGGGACGGTGTAGTTGTGACTCCATGATGTCTAATTTTTATTTTTTGGGCTTTGACAGAAGTGTGTATACTGTACAATATAGTTATATTATTATTATTATCAGTAGAGTAAAAGAAAGCAGATAGGTGTTTTTGAGAAGAGACAAAGGATGAGAATAGTTTATGAACTAATTGGCCACCTTTGCATGGCAGTGGCATTCTGTGAAGGACACACGTTGTTATTCGATGAAGCAAGTCTCTGTTATAAGACACGTGGTACGGCCTTTATGGGAAACTAATGTAGACGTGGCCTTCTATACCGACGTGTTTGGCCTTCCGAAAATGAACTGCACAATATGAATGTCGGTCTTTCTTATCTTTCAATTTCTTACGACTCGTAAAACTGTACAACTTGCTAAAACCAAATCCATATCGTGTTCAAACAGTTTCAATCGTTAATTAATGGAACTGCCTTTGAGATCATTGGATTCTTCCCGAACCGTTTTAGAGTAGTTCGATAGTCTAACGATACAAAATTCTAACTAATTAAAATTGATATACCGCTTATCTTCAATTCTTTAAAGGATAACGTAAAATACCGTAAATTTCACATATAGTCATATAATTATGATTTTTTTTATTAAATTCATTTAATTATGTTATCTAATATAAAAATCACATAGCTATCACTTTTTTTCAACAAAGTCACTTAATTATATTTTCTAACATAAAAGTCACAAATTTTGAACTTATTAACACAAAAATCACACCTATGAAAATTCAACTCCCGATGAGTAATTTTTTTATTCTTTTATTTTTATTTTTATTTTAAATCTAAGAAATACAAACTAAATTAAAAAAAATGGCCCGATCTAGAATTCATACGAAGAAATTAAAGTACTAAAAAGGTGAATAAATTTGAATTTTTTTATCACTAGAGTATTGCTTCCGATGCAAATAATAATAATAATAATAATAATAATAATGATAACTATTATTTTGTAAAATTCAATTTCTTACTATTCAGTAAAATATAAAACTTTTCAATAAATATTGAAAAAGGCCAATATACACTAAGATTGGAAAAAAAGTTGCTTCAATAAATTAACCAAACTTAACTAATATTTACATAAAATAATATAATATTTACGAAGGTAAAATTTTCACGAATAACACTCCAAATATTTTAATTAGTCGTTGAGCATATAATTAAATAACCAAGGACAAGCTTATCTACGGTCATGTTCTCCTCTTATGCATTTTATTTTCATACCACAATCATAAAATTTCACCATCCAACACCTAGCATCACAAGCTACAATATTTAATTTCCGCTCGTGAAAATGAATCATATAGAAAAAGATTTTGAATCGCATTAAAATTATGAATAAGGAAAGAAAATTATCAAACTGAGAAATTTTAATCATAGAATAAATATTATAGTTCCACACATTTTTGGATCATATATTTGGTGGAAGGATTGATTATATTTCTTTAATATTTTAATTTCTCCATATGAATATTCAGACAAATTCTTTTTAATTGAGTTTGTATTTATGAGATTAAAAAAGAACAAAAAAAATTCTGATCGGAAAGTTGAATTTTTTGGTAGGTGTGACTTTTGTGTTAGTAAGGTCAAATTTTGTGACTTTTGTGTTAGTAAGGTCAATTTTTGTGACTTTTGTGTTAGAAAATATATTTAAGTGATTTTGGTAATAAAAAAAAGGTGAAATGTGACTTTTGTGTTAGAAAACATAGTTAAGTGACTTTGATGAAAAAAACTTATAGTTATATGACCATATGTGAAATTTACCCCGTAAAGTATAATACTTGTTGTCATATCCCAACCTTGGGGGTGTAGTCGGCACCCGGTGCCCTAAGGCTCGAGCGTATCAGTCATGATACTTGTAGCATACTTAACAAGACATAGGCCGACTAGGCCTCAACCAATAACCTCACGACAAGATGACACACCAACCTGCAAGTAGAAGAGATCCAATATACACATATATATACAGCGAGAAAGCCGACAAGGCCACTACACACATCATATGACTAGCAGGAAGGCCAGCAAGGCCATACATGACTTCTGTATACAGGACGACTGTCTACAAGCCTCTAAAGAGAACATCGACATAATACATAAGTCGGGATAGGGCCCCCGACATACCCAAAGTGCCAAAAGGATATAAACATAATCCTGACTCTGCAATACTCCAGGACGAAATGGAGCTCACCAACAAAATATGATATCTAACACGCGATCTACAAGGGCGGCTCCTCTCATCGCTTACCTGAACCTGCGGGTATGAAACGCAGCACCCCCATCAATCCTAGCAATAGAATTGTTGGGACGTCAGGACGAAAGAATGTACTGAATATGTAAGACAGATAACATAAGTAAAGACAATAACAAAGCTGAGCGAAGTAAAGAAACAACCTGAACCTCGGGAAGCCACTGTGGGAATATGCAATGCATAATATCACTGAAAATCAGTTGTACATGTATATATAGCCACACTTTGGGGCAATGTCAATATCATATCGTACTCGGCCCTAAATGGGACTCGATGTCATCATACCTGACCTTAATAGCACTTGGTATTATCATACCCAGTCTAAATAGGATTCAGTGTTATTGTACCCGACCTTAATAGGACTCGGTGTTATCGTACCCAACTGAAGTGGTGTGTACATATAAGTGTTGTACCCTGCCGATTATAGTGTGGTTCGGTGTCATAAAATAGATACATATATATACAATGCATGAACGACCTCAGAAATATATCATAAACCTGGTCGGATTGACATAAGGTCTTTACCCTCTGACTATCGTTATGTGGCTACCTATATCAGTTGTCACGAAACCAACAAAGAGCATAGAATATCACATACTGAGATAATATAAGATGCGGAAAAATACTCCGGACAAGAAACAAACAAGATTCAAGTACATCTCAATGAAATGAAGAACATGTACATTTCTAACTAACATGAATAGAATCATTTTAGCAGTTGTCAATGAGCAACTGAAATTGTGGAAATGCTGGGAATTATTATTAGTACAGCCATGTATTTTTAATGGGGACTTTTTCCATCTACCTTAAGTTCAATGCATGCCTACCCATGTTGCTTCTTTTGTGAAGGTTATTCATTTAACTAGAATGGAATGATAAGTTTCCTTTTGTCATTGAGATTCTTGCTTCCTTGGGGTTTTAGCTTCAGATCTCAAATCGATGGATCACCTATGCTTGTAAAATGGGAAGAGGGTACTGGCAGAAATATCTCAAATCGGAGGTGACAATTTTACTTTCATAAACTCTTGAACAAAAAAGGAGATATAGACACTGTGTTGGGAGATCTGGAGCAATCTGATAGGTACCGAGATTTTGGGTATTGTAAAAACATTAAGGTTGAGGAGGTTAAGGGTGTTGTTCGTATGATGCGCAGGGAATGAGCGACCGGGCCTGATGACTGAGTTATTTAACGTCATTTTTAAGACAACGAGAATGCTTGAAGAATGGAGGTGAATTACAATGATCCCTTTGTACAAGAACAAAGGTAATATCCATAGTTGCAACACCTATAGGGGTATCAAGTTGCTAAGCCACACTATGAAAGTTTGGGAAATGTAGTGGAGATGATGGTGAGAAGAGGCGTGTCTATTTCCGAGAACCAGTTTGGATTCATATCGGGGCACTCGACCACAAAAGTTATTCATCTTATTAGAAGGTTGGTGGAGCAGTATAGAGAGGAAGAGAGACTTACATATGGTGTTCATCGACCTCGAGAAAACATATGACAAAGTCTCTAGGGATGTTTTATGGAGATGTTTAGAGGTTAGAGGTGTAGTTGTGGCGTACACTAGGGCGATCAAGGATATGTATGATAGAGCCAAGACCAGGGTACGGACAGTAGTAGGAGACTCATAGCACTTTCCAGTGATGATGGGGCTGCACCAGGGATCATCTCTTAGCCCATTCTTATTTGCCTTGATGATGGATGGACTGACGCGACAAATTCAAGGGGAGGTGCCATGGTGTATGTTATTCACAGACGACATAGTCCTGATTGATGAGACTCGCAGTGGAGTGAACGCTAAGCTGGAGGTTTGGAGACAGACTTTGGAGTATAAATGGTTCAGGTTGAGTAAGATCAAAATAGAATACTTGGAGTGCAAGTTCAGTAACGGGAGAGACCTTGATACATGTGTGGATGTGAGACTCGGTACTCAGGTCATTTCAAAGAAATAAAGCTTCAAGTACCTCGGGTCTATTATCCAAGGGGATGGAGAGATTGATGACAATGTCACATATCATATTGGGGCAGCGTGGATGAAATGGAGGCTCACATATGGAGTTTTATGTGACAAAAAAGTTCCACCAAAACTTAAAGACAAGTTCCATAGGGCAGTGGTTAGACCGACTATGTTGTATTGGGCGGAGTGTTGGCTAGTCAAGACTTCGCACATCCAAAAGATGAAAGTTGCTGAGATGGATGTGTGGGCATACAACGAAGGATATGATTAGAAATGATGATATCCGAAACAGAGTGGGAGTGGCCTCAGTGGAGGATAAGATGTGGGAAGCGAGATTGATATAGTTTGGGCATGTGCAGAGGAGAGACACAGATGCCCCAGTGCGGAGGTGTGAGATGTTGGCTATGGACGAGTTTATGAAGGGTAGATGTGGGTCGAGGAAGTATTAGAGAGAGGTGATTAGATTGGATATGGCGTAGGTGCAACTTACCGAGGACATGACATTAGAAGAAGATTGTGGAAGACACTAATTAGGGTAGAAGGGTAGTAGGTAGTCGAGCGTAGTCCTACTTACGCTTGCAAACTGATAGTTGTAGTGTTATTATTGTAGGCCCGCTTAGCCTATCATAGTAATATGCATAGTATTGCTTTATAATCCCCGGAAGTTTGATTTATGCTGCTATGTGTTCTTTAGTGTACTTTGTTTAGCTTATTTACATGCGCTAGTTATTGCTTACCTTTTCAGAATGCGCTATAATGACTTATTCGCTTTTGATACCAATATTTTCATACTGCTTTAATTTTTTTTACTAGGTCTGATTGTTTCTCTTGCTTTGCTCTTGCTTTTGTTTTGTTTGTGCTTATGCTTTGTATTGAGCTGAGGGTCTCTCGGAAACAACCGCTCTACCTACCAAGGTAGAGGTAACGTCTGCGTACACTCTATCTTCCCAGACCCCACGTTATGGGATTGCACTGGGTATGTTGTTATTTTGTTGTTATGAATAAAATCATTTTAGAGGGACGTTCGTTTACGTTTCGTTTACATTCGGATCATGCCTAAAAGAAATAAAGATTAACACCGAACTTCTTATTACAATGCCGGAAACATCCTCCTTTATGCCTTAATCTTATATGTCGAGAACTACTCTTCTTTTACCTTACCTCATAAAACAAATCCCCAATATTAGCTGTAGCACTTCGTTGAAATAACAAGGAAAAAATTGTTTATAATGTTTCATTGAATTTGAAAGGAGAAGGAATGTCATTGATGCCTAACGTTGTTCTTTTGGTTATAATCTAAAATTGGAAAGTCTCACAAAATAGAAGGCAACGTGCAGCCTTCATTACTTGCCAAAAAATGTAAAGAAAATGACTTTGAGAAATTAAGCTATATCTCCTCCCAACCTTTACACATGTCACCACCTAAATTAACTTTTTAATTACTCATCCCTAATTATGCCACTACATCCTTGTCCCTTGTGTTCATAGTGCAACTAGATGTTGCCACTTGTCCATAATACATGAACTATATCCACATATTAATTATTCAATAATTATAATTAATTTTTTAATTTCAATTCACTTAAATATTCTATAAAATATAATTTATCAAATTCTTATTTTTTTCGACCTAATATAGGTTAGTTCTCAAAACGAAAAATATAACTTTTCTTATGAAAAGATAATTTCTATCCTCATAAATAAAATCTCATTTATAAATTTTCTCATGTTATATATACAATTTAAGGTGTATTTAAAAAATAATAATAAAATACCTCTATAAAATTATACTTATAAAGAAAAATACATATCATCTCAAGGCAATCAAAACGGTTTAAACTTTAAAACAATTTGCCAAACTTACCTGATGTTACACTTGTCACGTAATTAAATTTTAGTAGCAAAAAGGGGGGAAATTTCTTCTGTGCTGGCTGCGGAAATAAGCCAGCGGAACTTCTTTTTTTTTGGGTATTTAAAGAAAATATAATTTCATATACTTATCCGTTTATTTTTAGTTGTCTATTATATTAAAAATAATTTAAATTTTATTTATTCACTTTAAAATATTATAGAGCAAGATGGATTTTTTCCTCTTATTTTTCCTTTTATATTAATTATTCATTTCTAAATTATTTTTTAATTTGAGACTTAATTTTTTTTAATTACATAGAGAGTAGGAAAAGGAAAAATGGGGAGGAATTAAGTCCAAAGTTTAATAGTAATTGTCATCTTGCTTTTTCGATCAAATTATATTGGCTCAACTATAGCCTATAGGTACTTATATATACAGTAAGAGTGTGTGTATATATTTTTTTTGTGTATTTTCGAGGATTAACATAAAATTTTCCATATCCCTATAGTACACACTTCATACGAGTATGTCAATTAGAGGTGGTAAATTTAATTCATAAAATCATAGCCCGTCTAATTCATTTAAGTTTGGGAGGGTTATTGACCCGTCCATTTGTTAATTTAATCCACTTCAGTCCAACTCATCAAAATCTGGGTTGACATCTAGTCCAAATTTATCCATGAGAAATCTTTCAAAATATGTTCAAAAAAATTATTTTTTATTTGATATGTTATATATCGCCATAATAAAGAAAAATAATAATTTATTACGTATTAAAAATTTATAAAAACACAAATAAGATAATTAAAATTTAGTAAGAATTGAGCGAGTTGAGTTTTGACCCACTTTTTAACCCATTTCAATCCAACCCAACCCATAGCCGCCCAAGCAACATGACCCGCCAATTTATTAACTCAACTCATTTTAATCCGTTAAAATTTAACCGAATTAGCTCATGTAACACCCCTAAATTAAACAAAATCCAATCAACATGGCTTACAAGTGACAAAGTAATGCTTGACATTCTTTCATCATCTCAAATTCTCAATGAGTAGCAAAAAGAATAAGAAAATACAAAAGAGCACACATGGGCCACGGTGACCCCTCATTTTAGCGGGAAGCAGCTCGATAGTGTATCACACTCTCCCCGTGGGCGCCATTTCAATTTGCATATACAATCCGTTACATTTCAAAACCTTCACTCATCTCATAACACACACACACACACACACTCCCTGAGAATCTCACGGACATGCGAACTCGATTTCTCGGCACGGATTACTTCAATTGCGCTCCAATTCCAGCCGGCGATTTCCTCCGCCTCCCTCTTCCGCACCTCTCTACTTCGAACACCTCCACATTCGAAGACCTTCATTGTTTTGACGGGCTTCCTACACTTAGTATCGATGTCGAAATCGAGAGATTTCCGATTGAGGAAACTCTCTCTCGCTTCTTCTCATATGTCTTTCCGCACAGGATTGATGTTGAACTTGCCGAGTTCGCCGGAAAGCCTTACTTTGACGAGCAGAGAAGTTGCAGTCCAGAGTAAACAAGCGGAACTACAAATTCAGAGGTAAGTGCTGAGCATAGTTCAAATTTTTGTAGGGTTTAAATTTTATTCATTAACTTAATTGTGAAAGTATTCACCTATCTGATGCATCTGGTAATGGTTCCGTGTAACCTTACAGTGACCTAAGAGGCTGATAATATAAGGAGGATCTAATTCGCTTAGAAGCTAAGAATTTAAGGTGTGAAGTTTTTCGTGAGAGAATTTAATTGTAAACGTAATGTCAAATTAAAATGCATGCTTAGGTTGATTGAGGATCTCTCCCAATTTGCATTGACTTAGCTGTTAATTTCCGTGTGATCTGTTTATGGATTTGTCACTACTCTGGCTACCAACCACTTCAATCCGCAGCAGCTGAAGTCTAGAATATGAAACTCAATAGTCAATAGTTATCACTTTTAGTTTGAAAAATAATTTTAAGAGATACTGCATGTTGACAGAAATTTGATATGATTATATTAAGATTTTAAGATGTTTCTTCTTCATAATGTTACAAATTTCTAATGTAGGGTTTATGGTGCAGATGTGATTATAATAAGAGAATTGTTTTATGTTGCATGATTCGGAACTCATATTCATTCTATAACCTTCCATTTTTCTTAAACATACGACCAAAGGTTAAGGTTTTTTGCAAAATATAAATAAATCTTTAGAATTTTAAGATCTCAGATTCCTGGTAGACTTTCTCGTGAGGGCTCCATGTGCTTCACCGAGGCAGTACTACCTGAGTTTGTATTGTAATATTGGTAACTACTTGCTTTTTATGAGGTAATGTTATGTTGAAGTGTAATATGTAAAAGCGTACATGTGCTGCGTCGTCTTTCAGAAAACTAATGAGGTTTTTGCAACGAAAAGAAACTTAATCTCAACTGAGATAGAGTAGAAGTTGATTTCTAAAAGTAACACTAGTTTTCTTCCACATTAAAATTACATCTGTTTTAGGCTGCTTATATACTTATTTATTTCAGTGGACTATGGTTTCCTATGGCAAGGGGAAGGACAATCTTGAAATGGTCCAAATTCACTTCCATTGGTAAACCATCTCAGCGATTAAGCAGATATAATTTATAAACTACTAGCTAAATTCTCATGTGGAACTTCTGCATTTGTTTGTTCACCTTTTGTCAGCTAGAGGACATCCCTTATTTCGGAAAGGAGAACATGTCGATTCCCTCTTAGATTTCAGATGATGAAAATAAGCTGGTAATATTCTGATGAATTACATACTTCTTCTGGCATTCAAGTTTTTAGGACTGCAGGGAAGTGCTTTTGGTTTATCTTGCTAACTTTTGCTATGATGGTGAACTACATAGGGTAGGAATTACCAACTGCTCCCTTTCTGTCAAGGAAGAAGTCTTTAGTCAGAAATGAAAAACGGGTGGTTCATATTGATGGAAGAAGCTTGGTCATTTCCAATATGATATAATCTTTAATTACATGCGTGGCTTGAAGATCTCAAGTCTTAAGATAGTCTGTTCTTTCATCTCTTCTATATATGTATGCAGCTGGAGACTCTGATTCTGAAGACAATGTCATCTAGCTTTTCTCTTGTTGGCCTCAATCATCATTTGAGAGACTATATCACTATTTACTTCTTTTCTGTTTTCTGATTCTCTTAACTTGGTTATTGAAAAGTAAGAATCTCCTAATAAGGCTCTTAAACACAATTTGCTGGGATATTGTATGCAACCAAGTCCATTCATGTGTCTATATGTCCCATCCTTCAGATTCAGACATCTTTCCTTTTTATATCATTCTACGGGATAATGATGCTTAATGACACAGTGACCTTTTATTGAAGTCTGTTCATTGTGGTGGACTGTGAAGAGATTTTACTCCATGCCATCATGTTAATTTACTTTTATCAGACTGCATATAGGAAAGTGAAGGACCTAACCAATTAAAGCACTACTTTCACTTTGTAAATGCTCCACGAACTGGTTTGGCACATCATTGTTCACTTATTGCAGGATATTGCCGGTCTTGAAGTTAGGCTGCAACATTCCCTTGACACTCTGCAATCAATTTGTTCAGTGGATGACATCTGTTCTGTCTCTTTTCTGGAGAAAAGCTCTGATCCAATGGAAGATAGTGGTTTCAGTCAGGGGAAATGTCATTGTAGTACAGATTTCTTTCCTCTTCTTGAAGTGGACGAGGCAGGTTTGGGTATTGTCAGTGACAACTCTATAAAGGAGAAAGTTCTAATCTTTGAAAATAGTGAGCTTCAGTGTGAGACACCAGGAAGTGATGGAATGGGTAACATAAATGAGCTTTTGGATTCCACAAAGTTTGACACATTGCAACACCTGTCAAATGGTAGTTAAGCAATGGACTGCCTTGAAGTTGAGGTTCCGTGCTTGAATATCTCTTTAGAGATGGATTTGATAAGTATTATTGAACTTGAGAAAAACTTAGTGATTGATCAAGGCATAGAAAATGATGGTCCAATATGGGTAGGAAGCCCAATCATTTTTGATGAATTGCAATTCTTTGATTCAGACCTTTATCATTTTTGTGAATTCCTGTCTGAAGCAAAAACAGATGTTGAGGATACATGTCACCTGATTTTGAGGGAGGCCGAGAATTTCAGGAACTTCGATGAATTGGTTGTTTCCGATGATCATTGCCTGTGCCACTAGTTTCTGAGAATGGAAATATAAAGTCATTGCACTTGTGTATTAAGGAAATCTTAGCTGAGTTGGAGCCACAGTCTTTCTCCATGTCTGATGGATTATACTTAGATTGGCATTTTGTGGAAGAAGAGAAGTGCAAGTGTCGAGAAGACTTCTTCAATTTATCGGCAGAGATAGACGTTAACAGCATTGACCTTTGCTTGAACTTCATCGACAATGAGATGCTTGTATCAGACTTTTTGTTCTTTAGTGATAGTCCACAAGAACCAAACAGAGTGGAGAGCAAAGAAATGTTGAGTTTACCTTCCAATACCATTCCTGTTTCTCCCATGCCTTATAACATGAAGTGTCAACTAAGTTGCTGAAGGATGGAAAGTTCTCAACTGAAGGAGTATCAACCCAATGTAGTTCTAAAAAGGCATCTTTGTTTGGTGACTCCTGGTCAGAGTTTAATGATCTTGATTTTTTCTTAAATCCAAAAGAGTATGGTAGAGACAAAGATTATAAACCAGCTTACAGTCCCATTGATACTAATGCCATGGGCCAGAGCAGGTTTCTCTCGTCTGCTACCACATTAGTGCAACCTCAGCAATGGAATATCAAGGTGCATCAAGTATCATTGTCTTCGGATATTCTACTTCTAATTGATGAACTTAGGAAAATCTTTCAAGTTATCTTTGAAAGATGGAGAGAGTTAATTGAGACTCAGGATCCATCTCAAGCTGTGGATGATATTGCTATTCTCCGCCTTTCAAAGAAACAACTCATCAACTTGATTAAGAAAAGAAGTGTGTGCAGGACTTCTTTGTTCCAGGATGGTGATAACACAATGTCATTGGTCACATTGTTTGCGGTAAAGCAGATGGTTTGGTACCTGTGCTACTATGGTCTGCATACAACCTATCTATACATAGAAAAGTTGTACAGAAGCTTCCAGGGATTGGACTCTAAACTTGACTTCCTCTACAACTTCATAAAAGATGTACATCAGAAGGGTGAAAAAGATATGCATAAGTTCCATCCATCGCTTTCTGTTATTAAGGATATACTGCAGGCGTGCATGAGCAAGGGTAGTTCAAAAATATTGGTTGTGGCTGAGCCAGTGTTCTGGTGGTCATTGAAGAAATTATTCACTTCCATGAATATAGCATATAGTCAACCACAGAATGGACAAAAGAATGATTTTTACAAATTAGAAGATGCCAGCATGCAAATGATTCACGAATCACATTGCTGTTTAGTAACCCAAGAGTAAGTGGTAGTTCCTACAGAAATATGCTGGGATATTGGCCTGTTTAATAGTATGGTTGATCAAACTTACAGTGATTTCTTGGCTGTATCCTTGTGTTTAGGATGTAGTCTTTGGCTCTTTGCTGTTATTTCCAATTGTGTTCAGGACAAACACTAACATTTTGACAGCTGGCATGCTTAGTCCGTAGTGATTCACATAGCAGAAGTTATCTGTTTTCAACCAGGCTGGAAAATTAGTAGTAAATTTTGACCTCTTCAGACTCCAGCTTGACATTTTGGTAGTCTTGTAATTGCTGTTTCATTCCTGATAAAGAGAACTTTTAATTGGGTGATCTATAAAATTCTCGTGTAAACTTAAAGATAGGTAGTCTTTTTTAGCTGCAAAGCTACTTTTGATCGGAACTAAGATATTAATTCTTATAAGATCTATTTGCTGTGTAAATGGTATTAATGCTTCACAACAATAACCTATAGATGTGATATTAATGTTCTTATGATTCTCTGCAAGAGAAGCATTCAGATTATTGCCATTAAAATGTAATTATGCAAAAAGTTCTCAAAATATTAACTAGTGATACATAGTAATTCAATAATTTAACAAGAAAAACGAAAAATATCTACAGAACTGGGAGAATTTGAATGAATTTACTTTTCATGAATTTGAATGGGTGCTTATTGCTTAAGAATCATATTTTCTTTTGATAAATTGCCATAGAATGCTGAGGTAGTACCACCGGAAAAGAATGTTGACTTCACAGTCAAACTCTTGAGTTTGAACTATTGCAATCCTTATAAAGTGTTGAATATCTGATGGTCTTGGTTGATGACTTTTAGACTTTTAGTTTGTTTTTTCTCTCATCTCTTTTGTATTAGATCTTTGTTCTCTAACATGCTTGAATGAAGCTAGTTATTTGTTTTAGTATTAACTTAAACCAAAATCTTAAACTGGCCGATGGGGAATTCACAGATAAAATCTAAAGTTCACCATAAAAGTATCATGGCAGACAACATGTAGTTTGGCTACATTGAGACGGTTCAAATTTGTTTATTCTTAATATTGTTTACCACAATGCTGTTGACAAGTTCCCTAAATTTAAAATGAGATTTAAGGAAATGAATTGATATTCCATTTTTTCCCCAGGCATCTGTTTGCCTCATTTCCATTTGACAAATTTGAGATTATCTTGGAATATGGAGGTTCACATTGATCATCTAAAGTATCTTCCATCTTGCCAAAGTCAGATAGAGTTCCTCCTCTTCATTTCCTTAAGGTGGAGCTGGAGGATCCCAGTGTTGCGAAAGCACTTTTGTGATGGCGTTGACATGCCCAACACAGATGAACCTATTATGGCAAGTCTCTATCTTTCGCTTGATACCGATCTGTCTATCAGTTTGACAAATATCACATAGTTTTGTGTGTCATTCCAAGGAACACACCAATTTGTTTTTGTAAATGGAATGAAAGTTTGAATACTGTCAAAATTTTCAATATTCTTATTCTTTTGCTATTGTGTTTTTTGAGTCACACTATATGGTTCAATTTGCATTGAAGTGTTAACAACCATGATATCCGAACTCGAGATACGTGATGGTTGTTAATTCTTTGAGTTAGAATATGGTCGGTTATTAATGTTGCAGGTATGAGCTTGTACTTTTGAGTACTTGGGTTTCTTCCCTTCCTCATTTTTTGGTGCTCTGCCTGCCTTTTCTTATTTGGTTGAAATAATTCTTCAACATAGTTGACTTGATTCCCTGTTCGAGCCCCCCAGTTGTGGGGAATTTACCTCACTCTTTCTCTACTCTCAATGAGATTGACGTTACATTTGAAGAACTGCTGAATTTCCTTCCAGTGGAAAAGAACTTCGAGGATGGAAGCATGGAAACATTACTGGGAAATGAAGCTTGCTCTGCTGCAGCTCAACATGCCATGTTCAGTTTAAGATCTGAGCAAAATCGCGGAGGCACAGATGGCTGTCCTGAGACAATCATTATAGTTAACACGCACAATTTTGATAAGGAAATGGTAATTTCAAGGAGAAGTATGTACCAAAAGATTCTTGCGTTTGAGAAGAAAGGAGTACAGGTCGTAGAGCGTGATTTACGCCAGACTGTTGATATTATAGTCAGTGCATCAGCTTGCCTTGTTTGGTATGACTGCAAAACCATTGCAAAGAAAGCTACTGCAGCTGATGAGGCTTTCTCTTGCTTGCCTCTGTGTGTTGAGAATATTGCAGCAAGTATTTTGACGTCACTCAGCTTAGCTTTCAGTGGCTGCATCCTGGTAATTGGCTTGTTTTGTTTTTGTTTTCAAACTGTTCACGCCTAAACAGTGTTGTGCTAGATTTAAGGTATGCATTGCATTTATTTCAGAAAGAGCAGTGGAAAACCAAAAGTAAAAAGCAATGGACTTGGTCCAATATCTGAATGATTTTCCACCTTGTAAGATAGGAAACATACAGATTATTAGCTGCAAACCCAAGTGTTTGAGATCAGAAAAGGATTGTTCAAAAATTGAATGTCCTTTCTATTTCGACTTCCCATATTATGTGTTAACAAAAATATTTTATGCTTGTCTAAGTTCATTCTATGTAGCTTTCTAAGGTCTTGAAATTTTTACCGTCCAACAACAACAACATACCCATTGTAATCCCACAAGTGGGGTCTGGGGAGGGTAGTGTGTACGCAGATCTTACCTCTACATTGGGAAGGTAGAGAGGCTGTTGCCAGGAAACCCTCGGCTCATTGGAGAAAAACTAGATAACATTTTTCATGCCCTGATTTGTGTTCAGTTAATTGCAGTTGCAGCAATTGTAAGATCAGGATTACAATGTCAATAATGAGAGACAGATAGTTGAGAATACTAATTTGAAGAGTTTAAGGTGATTCCTACAAATTATAACATTCCACTTACATACACTTCAATGAGTTAAAATGAAATACCTTATATTCCCCTGATATAAAGACGCCCTCCCTGATTTCTTATAATATCCTTTTACTTCCATCAGGGCTACTTGTCACAATTCACCATGTACCAGAGAGTCTGATTCCAGCTATGTCATTACTGATCTTTACTTTGCTTTGTCTTGACACCCTCAACCATCATTTCATCGTAGTGCTCTTTTATCTCTAGCTTACTTTTAACTCCAAATTTCAAAATATTGGCTATTCTTAATGATCATTTGGTAGTACTTAGTACAATTGAAAGCATGCAAAAATGCAATTACTGGAAGTAACATCATTGAATGAGTAAGAAAAATTAGGACAATCTGATGATACAGAGTAGGCATGGTATCAATTCGATATTGGAAATTGCAAGAGTTATGCATCTATTAGGTCCTGGTAGACCTGTTTTAGAACTTCCTGGAGATTGAGAAACTATCATGAACTTGTCAGCTAAAAGAGGAATTCAAATATTACTTCTGAGACTTTTTTCTTTACGCTTCCAATCTCTCAGTTCTTCCTTGTTCCTTAGCTCCAAATGTTAACAATTGCATTGCAGATGTGATGCCAGTGATCAACTTGAGATAGGCATTCTTTTTGGTCTCTGTCAATATTTTGAAAAACTGAGTACTATCACCATGTGCACGTAATATCTCTCATCTGCAATTACCTTGTTTACATCATGATGATATAAGCACAAGATGATGATCTTCATTACATGGTTATCCTTGAATATAGTGGATTACTTCAAAGAAGTAACGATGACTGGAAATGGAAATAAGAGTACTTATTTGTCATAGTTTTAGAATGGACCAAGATAGTCTAGCATGAGCGCTGCTTACACATAATGTTTTGTTCATAATATTTAGTGTTTCCTGGCCATTTTCTTTAGGTCTTTGAGGGAGAAAGTGACTTTATATCTGGAATTATGGAGTCATCTGATGAGCTCTATGCTGCTGCTGCTAGCTTGGGCATGGATATACAGATCTTTTATTCGTATTCTTCTGAGATGACTGATGAGATCATATTATCGTGTATCGAACTTTCGTACGTCGAGGACAAGCAGAGGGCTCTATTCTAAGATGCCTGAGTCACAAACGCTGGCAGAATCATTCCTTACTGCATTTCCTTCAACCAATTCACTCTCAGCTCATGCAATATTGTCTTCAGCGGGCTTGCTTGTTGAGTTTCTGGAATGGACACGTGAACATAGAATTCATGCAGTCCAGAAATATTAGGTTCCTGATGAAAGCATCAGATTACTGAGTGCTTTGAGCAGATTTGGGGAGCGGGAGGATTCTAAATCGGGAATGACAGATTGCTCCTCTTCTGTTTCTTCTGCTCCAGACTCTGAAAGTCTTCATTTCAAAAGCACCTATGGGGGCACGAAAAGAAAAACCACCCGGGATGTTGAGAATCTCAATATGCCTAAAAGTGAATTATTTGATTTTGATCCACCAAGAACATTTTCTGAAGGCAGACTGAATCATCCCAGAGCATCTAGCCTGCGTGATTCTTTGATTTCAGAAGATATCAACTTGTTTGATGAATTTGGGAAGTCTAGCTTATCATTTGACAACAAACCGTGTGTTCACAGACAGTCATTAGACACCTATATGACAAAAGATCTTTTTGAAGTAAATGAGCTCTGTGACTATCAGATGAGAAAAAAAATCCACTGATGGAGGGTGGTGAGTCAAATAATTTCAAGGCTCCACAAATTGATGTGTGTTTGCATCCAAGAGAGAGAGTTGATGGGGGTATGATGAGCAAATTGGATAGACCAAACAACTATTCAGGAAATTTTAAAGAGGATATTGCAGGTGAGGTTATTAACATTGATGATACTGTTGCATCTGGAAAAGCTTTTCATAATGCAAAATACAAGTCCTTTTCTACTCAGGTGCATGCAATGGAGACTCCTACAACAGGAGTTCCTACAGCTACCAAAAAGCTCTTTTTTGGAGCAAGTGATCTCCAAGAATTTCTAACCACTGTAGAAATTGACTCTAGCCCAGATGCCTGCACTTCTGTGAGAGATCCTGGACAAGGATCACGGCAAGGAATGGGACAGCATTTAAATGCAGGCTTCAATCATAAGAATACTCAATTTAAGCACCAGAAATGGGTCCCAGAAGAGGGTATATCCCAGAAAGTAAAATGTTTGAGTGATCTGACGAAGCAAGAAAAAAATACAGCCTGTTATGGCAAGACACCACTTTCAAACGCACTTCAATCCACTCGATTGCAGCAAGGTTCACCCTGGACAATTGAATTTTCTGAACAGAATCAGCGCGTCAGCAATCTCTCCCATGTGACTTATCAGTCCCTTGTTACGGGCCTGGTAAATCATCAAAAGTTACAAAGAGAAAGAGTCCATCTACTCTGGAACTTTACAAGTACCAAGGAAACAGTTTCCAAGAGGCAGCAACCAGGAGAAAGAGGCGTATGAAATGCATGGAGCTACCAGCATCCACTAGTGACAAGCCTCCAGATCATCCTATTTCATCATGGTCACCCGTTGATAAGAGAGCAAAACGCGTATGCCTGAAATAATTTTTTTTTTTTTTTTTAAAACAAAACTGAATTTAACTGTACTTCTTTTTGAATAGTTTGTTATTTCCTCATTCGACAATTCTTCACATTATGACTAACTGCAGGAGCTATCCTTCGCAACAAATGGAAATGGAGGGCAAACTAAACTGGTATAGTGTGATAAGAACTCTCATGCATTTGGCCGACGATATTTACTCTGACATATGAGGTATATTGGGCCAATACAACTGAGCTCTCAGTAAGTGTCAGCTCATAGATTTTTTTGGAACCTTACATTCCTGGGACATTAAATATTAATCAAATTGAATGATCATTTACAAATCATGTAGCATAATTGCAATTGCTGGTGTCGGAAAAATGTTGTTCACCATGTACTGAGCCTCTATTTTTACCTAGTCATAGAATTCTTCTTTAGCATCTCTGCTCTGTGAGTTCAGCCAATTATGGAAGTGGCAATCAACAATATCAAGATATGTAAGACTTTTTTTTGGCCTTTCTTGTAGAAGTCTCTTTATTTGAGAAACAAGCACATGTTATGACTATACTTGTAAATGGAGTACTGAAAGATAAATAGTTTACTGCTAATGCTATAATTGGGAGCACACAAGGCTTCTGATTTTATCTGAGACTTTTTGGTCTACCTAAGCTACTGTTGCACCGATAATATTGAAGGAAACCTGGCACTTAGAAAAATAGAAAGAATGACCTTATTATGAATAACTTCCCCCTTCTTTGCCTTTCGGGGAGTGGGGGTGGGGTGGGGGGATGTACCACGAGCCCGTAAAATATGTGCAGCCTAATTTGCATAGATAGATTGACCAGCTGCATTTGTAGTATCTGAAATTAAGCACCATGTATGATCATGGTAAAGGACCAAGCTTTAAGCTTTACAGGAAAGTTGACATGCTTTTACATTTCTTTGATGTGAATAATTTGTGAACGTTATCAACTGATCTTCAGATATTATGTATCTTACAGAAGGAATGAAACCTGGATATACTGATTGCAAATAATCTAGTAAGTAGACAAATTGTGTTGGCCAAAAATGAATGATAATGATCACAAGAGATTCTAACAGGTTGCTTGTCATGACCCGGAAGTTGAAAGTTTAAGGAGTTGAAGTAACTTACTATTATCAGGGAATATGCTTGTTTAGACCTTATTCTCCACTGCTTCATTTACCTTCTACAGAAGGTTGACTTGCACAAATCTCATGAGTGAATCATATACCAGTCAAAAAACTGCTACCTCTTTCCATTTTTTAAATTGCGCAAAGCCATGACAAGTTGTTGCCTTTCACCTTCTACCTCTGCAAATTTGAGACTTATTTCTGAATATCTCTCTTGTATTTCCTTCAATTCATGCTCCATGTGTTTGTTTCTCTCAGTCAATAAATCTACCTGACCTCGTAATTCTTCTGGATCATGTATATTTTGGGACTGGCCATTGATCATTTCTGTTGCTCTCCCTGAATCAACTTCTCTTGATCTGCAGAAAGAGCATCAAATTAAATTGTGTCTTGTTTATCCTTCCACATAACTGCAGTTTCTCAGTGTTGATAAATTTGTTTGAATAGATGCATAGCTATGGTTCAGTAAAGTTCTATAGTATACCTTGTTATATTAGCAATTTTTCTGGATCCATTCTGCACAATTCTTCCTTCTGTAAAGCCATTCCCTTGGTGATGAATGTTCTCCCCCATACATTTTCTTCCTCCAGCAACAATACTATCCTGAGTTGCTTCTGCAGGTGGTTCATCCTCCTGTATGTCAAGACCAGCAGTTCCATTAGAAATATAGTGATGCTTTGTGAAGGCTTTTTGTGAGTCTTTTGCTAAGCAGAGTCAAAGACTCGAATGAGAATACAGGATTCTAAGGTGTAGAAAACATGACAGAAAAAGTCAATGAGTTGATGTTCAGTGGAATCAACTCCTTATGTCTGTGAATATGTTACTTTAAATCTAGGTCAATGGTTTAATGGACTCTCGCTGTTTCATATGAATTGACAATTTGACTTGCATAAAGATGAAATAGATTTGGCTTTCATGCTATATTTATAGTTGTAGAAGAAAGTATTAAGGTACTAAGAATTGTTAAGTTTGTGTTGAAGCTCTCCAGGAACCTTGACGTCATAGTTTAATACAAACTGTTCTGTGAATTTGGACTCTTGGAGCATGCAGACGTCTGTAGATTATCATTATTTGTAGTAAGTACATCAAATGCTGGTATCTAAAAAGGACATGTATCATAAAAAATGGGAGAGAATTTCCTATCAACATGATGAATGCTTATACAACCTAGAAAGGATAACCTGTTTGTGAAAGTCATCATTATGATTCTTTGTCATATTCTCTGAATTTAATTCACCTCTAGGCATTGAGTATTATTGTTGAAGAAAGGGATACACCTAGAATATTAAGTGAAACAGTTTCTTCTCTTTTCAAGCCTTCTATAAGAAATGAGTAATTCTGCAACATTTTATTTGACTAACTTTTTTATTAATGCAACGTACCTGTTCCTGTAATTTGAGCACCAGTTTCATCAGGTTCTCATTCTCCAACTTCAGTTGATTTATACTGCATCTCATTTCATCATTCTGTAGGTGTAGCTTCTTTACTTCTGATTGTAAGGTCTCTTCAATTTTCTTCTTTTGATCCACTCAGTCCTCAGGGGAATTAGTTCCTCCTGAAACATTTCTGCTTCCTTCCTCACTGAAATTAGCTCCCTCTCAAATTCCTTTTGCATGGTCAATTTTTGCTCTACCTCCATTTCAGCAGTCGATTTTTCCATTTGTTCCGCATCATATCCTCTCTCCATTGATGAAGCTTTCAGCTCAAGAACTTCTCTTTCATAATGATCTTTTGTTGATTTAAGTTCTTCTTCAGATTTCTGCAGTAATTCCTCTAAAATTTTGTTCTCCTTACGCAGAACATTTGTTTCCATCACTGCATCATTGACCAGTTCTTCTTTCTCATCAATCTTCATTGTCATTTCATCTGATAGTCTTTTTAATTCCTCCTGATGTTTCTGAGCTGCCTTAGCAATACTCCACCTTGACCTTTTCAATGCCTCCTCTGCTTTTATGGCCCTCTGCTCCTGCTTAACTTTGGCTTGGGTGACTGCTTGCAGATGTTCTTCAAATTCCGGTGCCTGCGTTTCCAGTTCTTTCTCCAGCATTGAAACATGTGTTTCAAGTTCGTTTATCGTATCCAATGATTTTGAGTACTGTAACGTTTGTGTTTTCATTTCTTCCTCTAGTCTCTCCACCTGGAGTTTAAAGTGCTTTACAGTGGCTAAAGATTCTGAGTGTTCTTGTTGCGTTTTCAGCTTTTGCAGCTCACATTGCTCTAGGTCATGATTAATATCGTCATTTTCCGTCTCCAGCACTTGGCAATGGCTTTCAAGCTGGTCCATCTGTTCTTTCATTTCATTGTTGTCTTTCTTGTAGACCTCTATTTCATTCTGTAGGTTTTCAATTGTCTGCTTCGTTGCTTGAGATACATCAGAAATTTTAAGCTCCTTAGCTTTTCTATCTTCATTCTGACCAATCTTGAGATGGGTTCTCTCTGCAACGGCCTCTAGCAAATCCTTATTGGACTTGACTTTTTCGGAAAGATACGAAATGTCCTTATCTTTCTGGTCCAACATTTTGTTGAGGTCTCTTACTGTAAGAATCAGCTCAGAATTTGAGTCTTCCGTCCTTTGCAGCTTCAGCATCAATTTGCTATTTAAGTTCTTCTCTTTCTGAAGTTTATGCCTAGTTTCTTCCAATATAGCTGTCGATTTTCTGTCATCTGCTCCTGTATTATCTGAAACTGCTGCATCCACCTCATCCGTACATCTCAGCTTAAGTTTCTCGCATTCGGTTTTAAGGACATCTCTCTCCTCTTTTAGGTTGACAATTTGTATCGACTGTTCCTGTGCCCTTTTGGTCTCTTTCACAATTTGCTTTCTGAGTGTCTGTAGTTGTATTTCTGACAACTCTGCCTGACGTCCGAGCATTATGATCTTATTTTTCATTGACTCAAAACTATAGTTTGAAGTTTCTTGGGCAGTGTCTCTCCGAAGTTCCTCCTCTGATTTGTGTGCTGTATCAATTACACTCCCATCTAAATCAGAGCCAAGCGAGCAATCTGTGGATGATCTCTGATGTAGATGTCTTTCAAGGGGATTAAGTGCATTCTGTGGGGTGAACTGTTTCACAAGACTGTTTTTTGGTTGAGAATCCCGTGGGACACTATTTTGCTTGGAATAATGAAATGTTTCATTCAACTCTTCACCCTGTGGAAGATAATCAAAAAAGTTTACAGTTTGCACTATGAGATACAAATAGTTTCTCTGGAGCATGAACATGTTTAAAGTGTTATTCTATTTGTTGAGGACAACATGGGCAAGATGTATTGAAATCGAGGGAATACATGCCACATTTGACTCTATCTGAATTGTTGTATTTGATTGTCTTTGTCATCTGCATTTTAGCGTCTCTCAATTGTGTCATGAAATTTCTATTTGGAAATACGTAAAGTTAAAGTAAATATAAGTATAGGGGACTTGAAAATGATTCTAGCTGATGAAAAGAAGACATAACATAGAAAACCATCCTTGAAGTAAGATAATACTAGTGTAACAGTGAATGATATTGTTTGTTAGAGATTAACAATGTTCCCAATTTTGTTGTATAAGAGTTTCCAAAAGTGTTTATGATGGTTTGGCAAAACCCATCACATAAGACTTTATTCAGATTCTATTACGTGTATTGGAAAACCTTAAACCTGTCCTCTTTCTTGTCAGTCCAATGTTCATTCCAGAAGTGAACCTCAAACCAGTTACACATGTTGGAGGACGTTTTTGCGCCAGTTCGTATAAAGGTTCCAACTGGATTTGTATTGCCTCTAGATCTTTTATAAAGAGAAAAAGTGAAGAACTATATCAGAAATTGTGTTACTGTTATTTGAGAAGTGAATCTTTACGGTGATAACCATGCCAAAAGGTTTTAATCTGAATAAATATTATTGTTCCAAACTCTGAGGATTGAATCATTCAGCTGTAAACAGAGAAGCTCAATTCCCAAACTTCACTGTTCCATGTTTGTCTTCTTCCCAGTTCTTCACTAAAGTATTTAAAAGGAATTGCTTTAAGTTCTTACACTTTTCCTCCTCAGTCCAAACTATTTGACTATGTCTTTCCTCCAGACTCAAACTTAGCTCCACAAACTAGGGCCAAAATGGGGGATATTTCAGTACGTGATAATACTGTGTGCAGTGAAATGAAGAAATGCAAAAGTATATAAATCTGAGACCTTACTTCAGTAAATGTACAATGTCCATTTCCATAATGGTCATTGCTTCCTAGTTCTGTTTCAAAGCTTGGATCTAGAGATTCAGTCCTTGAAATTTCACTATCTTCAGTGCGCCTGATTTTTTTTTTTGTTAAAACTCTACTTTAGTATCCAAAAAACTTGTAGATAACTGAAGCCAGATTGAAAACAAATTTATCATGGCGTTGAATGCTCAATCACCTGGTTTCGTGAGCTCCTTCCATATTCTGTACTGCAACCTGTTTCATATGTATATCTTAGAATAACATAGTTAAACATAAAAGGCTTTTAATTTACTTTGTTAGTGATAAGAAATAGTACTTGAGCCTAATTCAACCTCAAAAGCCAGCTCATGAGGGAAAGATTGCCTAAGACCATATAAAGAGACCACAACCCATTCCCTCAACCAATGTTGGACTTACACTCCCTCACACGCTCAAGACTCAATGGGAGTATGGATTATGGGGCCCAACATTGAGAAATACAACAATGAGATTTATGGGTCTAGCTCTGGTACCATATTAAGTAATCAACCTTGGGCCTAACTCAACCACAAAGCTAGCTCATGAGAGGATGATTGCCGAAGACCATATAAAGAGACAACAACTCATTCACTCAGCCAATGTGGGACTTGACGGTTAGCAAACATTATGACAAAGTTCCCATTCTAAGACAATGTATTTTCTGTTTTTTTCCCCATTTGAGGTGCAGAGTAAGGAAATCTGAAACCTTGATCAACAGTCATATCAGAAATTCTCTACTGCGGGAGACTTTGTATGTGTGTGTGTTATGGAGAGGAGAGAGAGGACATACATGCAAAATTGCGCCAGTCTCCAATGGCATTAGGGGCAGAGATACTACTAATGTTTCAGTTGCCTCTACCAAATCTGCAAAATCGAGACCAACTTCTCCCAGAAAACCTGATTTTGATGATCCCTGAGATGACATCATTTCTATGAGCAGTGAGCAAATATCCCGACCGGAAGGTGGTCAAGAGCGTACGTGGAGAACGCGATTATGTTACTTACAGATGCCACAGAAAAGTAGTAAATATTTTGTCTAAATTTTCCTGTTTTTGGATCTCTGATTAATTTCACTGTCTCGTAAATAGGATTTTCCCATGAACAGGTTCCTTCGACAATTGCTGCTTTTCCTAGTTTCACTGTCGGCTTTCCAGCGTCTGCCGGAACTAGTGAAATCATCAGTTTTTTCGGTTTTAGCTGAGGCACCTGAAATCATCATGATCGAGAGATTCAAAGGTCAGTGAGATCAAATTCCCAAAAATACTTCATTAGCTTATATCAAATCAAAGCTTGTACTAGACTGCAATCATCCTGAATACTCTATATTGGTTGCTAGATGCAATTAACAGCATTTGAGAAGAAACTGAATAAAGCAATTTTCCACCACCCCGTTACCACCATACCTGTGTCACCTGAAACTGCATTTGGAATACAGCTTTTATCTTCTCCTTTTTCCATTTTGAAGACTTGAACATGATTGTTAAATCAGAAAATGTATCTGCTTGACCTTTCTTTGGGATCTGAGAAAGCTGACTGCTTCACTTTACTCTGTATTTTGTGTTTCTGATTTGAGAATATAGATAATGCTGCTTCTTGGCTCTAGTTGAAGGATGTATATGCTTTGCTTGGTGTACAAGTTCAAAGAAGAAAGAAAATGAATATAATACAATATGCAACGTGAGTGTCAGATAGCAACAGCTAAATGTGTCCAACTTTTTTGAGTGCATAAAGGAAGCAATGCCTTTATTTTAGTTGAAGAGATCATGAGGAAGTGCTATGTTATGACAGCCATTCCTTTATGGCACAAGCTTGTCTTCCTTTTCTTTATGTGGGACTGTCTGATCCCAATCCAGACTGTCATTTGATTAGAATAATTTTTTTCCATCAAGATCAAACTACTTTTCGTCTTCATTTTCAATGTTAATAAGTGACCTAAAGTTTTATCCAAGTGATGCATATAGTTGTAAAGGGACCTGCATTAATACCTATAAAATTTGAGATCTTTACTCAATAATGAGTTCACTTTTGAGTAGACATTTTGCCTTTGTTCTGTTGTCATTAGGAAGTTGAGATGCCAACTCTGTATCTCAGGTGGACGGTATTTTTCATTTTGTTTTAAGATTTTTCTTGTTTAAGCTGAAAAGGTCAGATATAGTTTATAGCTATTGAGTTTCTTTATGACATTTATAAATGTGATTTAAGTTGCAGATGACCAGAAAAAAAAAGTGTAGGTAGGTAAAATATGATGCTGTCGCTCAGCTGATTTGGGTTTTTCCAGATGTGCCCCCAAGACCCAACAAAGACGTTGTTTGGACTATAATCCTGTTGACTTCTTAGTCTATACCATTCTTGTTTTCATTCCATAACAAATTAACAACGGTACTCTTTTTGTTGGTTGTACAATAGACTCTTGTGTTCGGGCTCTTTTTTGGACCCCGCACATAACATGAGCTTAGTGCACCGGACTGTCTCTTACTCTTTTTGTTGGTTCTTGCATCCTTGAAATTGTGATCTGTAAATCCGTTTTTTCATGTGATGTAACGTGGCACCCCTACCTCCACCATTACCCCCAACCCCCCACCCCTGCTCCCCTGAAAAAACAAGAGAAATCATCCCGTCTTTTTTCACAATGGTGAAAACAAGTTTTAAGTTTTAGAATTTAATATACATCCTCGAAAATGTAAAGAATCTTTATATTTAATTGTGATTTTACTTTGATTTTTTGGCTGATAGATTCTTGAAAATAAGCATATAGACAGTGGTATAGAACTATAGATCAACTCCTACTTTCATTTTCTGGCAGGTTGATTGTCTAATATGTCACAAATGACCTAAGAAGAGACAGAATTCTAAATCAAAATGTTTTTGAGTATGTGTAATGGACGATGATCCAGCGCAATTACGTATAGCACTTATATATCTGGCTGGTAAATAGAAGCAGCTATGTATCCTCAGCAGCAAGAATGAAGGTACTCTTTGCGGCCTTAGGGTCGCAAGTTCGATTCTCCCTCCGGATATCGTCCTCCGGGGCACATACATGTGGTAAAGCCTGGGCGCTAAAAGGCGCGCGGGCGTGTTGCGTGTGGGTTCGGTCTCCGCCAAGCCTTGTGGATGGGCTGTGGGGGGGTCAACCTTGTAGCATTGATCCGTTGGACGCAAGCGAGACACGACCATGTGTGCACATCCCGCGATTTACCTGGTGGTGGGGTCTTTGAAGGACCGGTCCCATCATCTCCGGGACGTCTGCGGGTAATCAACAGGTGAAGTAGTCGGGCGTAAGCGCAAACCCTGGAAAAAAAAAAAAAAGAATGAAGGTACTCTTTCTATGGTAACGTGTCATCTGTTTTCTGTTTCCAGTTATCCATCTTGCACGTTCATTAATGTCAACAATTATTTTGTCGGTTAAAAATGTGTGGACGTTGGTAGATATAAATGTTACGAGAAAATGGCAAAAATGGTCCCTTATGTTTGAGGATAGGTTCAAAATAGTTCCCTAGGTATGCATTGAACAATTTTGGTTCTTTGAATTTGTCAAAAGTTAATACTTTTAGTCGTGTCAAATATTTACTGAACATTGTCAGTTAGATTTAATTAATGGGAACTATGAAAAAAAGAATTAGCGGAAACTCAAATTTAGAGGTACATTTTGTAGTTTTGCTATTTTTTATTTATTTGTTTAGGGTAACTTTTTGAAGTGTATTTTCTGTTTTTTTTAAAAATATTATTTTAATGTAAGTGAGTTTTTGTATGCATATTTTAGGATTTAATACGAGTATTTTGTCATTTATGATTAAATATTTTCCCCACTGTTTTAATTAAATCTAACGATTGTTAAACATTTGATGAAGAAAAAGTATTAAGTTTTGACAAGTTTAAAGGTCGTAACCGTTTAATGAATATTTAAGAGGCTACTTTGAACATATCTTCAAACATAAGTGATTAGTGTTGTCATTTTCACTAAATGTTACAGTAGAGTACCAATTAAATGGGTAAACTTTAATTGCGGAACTATGATATTAATGTCAAGCACGTGCTGAGGCTGTCCACACAGGTCACAGCTATTCATGTGAGTTGCAATATTAATTAGAACTTATCGAGAAAACCGATCATTGGGGTCCTGTTTTTTCATATAAAAAAAATAACCTATCCTCCCACGTCTCTCTTTTCAGGGACATTTAAAAAATAATGTAAAATTAGAGCTAAGCAAGACTTCAATTCAAAATTATGTGATGTTAACTACGTGAATATTTTAAATACGTTCTTCATAAATTCTGTTATAATAAATGTATCAGATATTCTGTAACAATAATGATAAAATGGTGTTTGCTACATCATCATTGGTGAAGAGAAAAGTAGCAGACTGAAATGAAATTTGGTAATCTCTTAACTGAAAAACAAATGCGTTGTTTCCAAAGAGAAACGCTTTTTTTTTTTTTTTTTTTTTTTTGAAAATTTGAATTTCGATTTTTTTTTAAAACGTTTTTTCTTTTTTTAAACAGCTCAAAGTAAGACTTTTTATACAGTATAAACTCAAAAACGGAGTATGTGAACTTTATTTATATCCATAAAAGAAACTCAATTTTACATAAGCAGACAAAGTGCAGTAATAACACCCTTTAGGGCAGCTATTTAAAGAATTGTTGAAGTTCACAATTTTTCTAAAAAAGATTATCTGCCTCGAGGAGAGAAAAAATATATATGAATGGTAAAAAAACTCCTTAAAACATGAGATTGTGAAGTAATTATAAATATCTATTAGTGTGGTATATAATGATTAAAAAAAAGTTATTGTGGTTACATGGTGAATAAGATAATCCAATTTATATGAAAATTTCATTATATTGTGTTAAGTGGTGTTTCTATAGAGCATATAGTGTAAAAATCTCAAAAAATTCTCAAAAGCAAACCCACCTTAATCTGCACCAAGGCCCATAGTTTTTTGAAGTGGGGAGGATTGGGCCAGTTTTGATAGAAGGTGCAGCTTTTTTTTCCCCGGTAGTGTCCCTCATACGCGTTGGTGTTTAGTTTTGCCCCTCAATTTCGTGCTCTTTAATTTTTGCCCCTCATATCCATTTAATGAAAATATCCGGATGAAAGTATCCGTCTTATGCAAACTTTTTTTTCTTTTCTGTTATTTCGTTTCTCGTCTTCTTTGTTTAGGAAAATCGTTTCTCTTCCTTTTTTTCTGTACGACAATTTAGGTACTATAAATTCTATTTTGAGGTCTTTTTAATCTTTGTAGTTTTTATTCCGTTTTATTGGCCTGAATTTTATGCATGTTTTTGTCATTGTTCAATTATTGTATAATTTTCTGTATTTATTTGATTATTTCTGTTTGTAATTTTTTTAGCGTTTTGTCAATTTTTTTCTTTGTTTTTATCATGAATTTGTATTTTTGATTTGTATATGTTAGTTTTTTTTTGTATTACGTTTTGCTATGTTTTTTGGAGTTTGTTATTTGTTTTTTGGTCATCTTTTTTTTTTGTGTTGAATGTTTTAGGTTTTCCCTTTTTCTGAGCACATATGTGTTGTTTTTGTTGAATTACGAGTGTGATTTTTTGTGTATAGTATGTATGCATAAATCATGCCCCCTCTGGCATAATTTGTTCAAGTCATTAATAGATTCTGTTAATTCCGAAATTGAAATTACGCCTTTTCGGCATAATTAGAGTTATTACTTATATAGTGTTTGTTCTTTTATGGAACTCATTTTTATGAAAATTGATGTATTGGTTCTATTGTTTTTGGAGTTTGTTGTTTGTTTTTTGGTCATCTTCTTTTTTGTGTTGAATGTTGTAAGTTTTGCATTTTTCTGAGCACATATGTTATTTATGTTGAATTACGAGTGTGATTTTTTGTGTATAGTATGTATGAATAGATCATACCCCCTCCGGCATAATTTGTTCAAGTCTTTAATAGATTCTGTTAATTTCGAAACTGAAATTATGTCTTTTCGACATAGTTAGAGTTATTACTTATATATTGTTTGTTCTTTTATGAAACTCATTTTTATGAAAATTGATGTATTGGTTCTATTATGCAGGCGATTTTTGATATTTGTAAGAGTATTAAGTCATTGCAAGATGGTACATGTTGATAATTTTTTGTAAAGTTGATTGATTTTGTTCTCATTGCATTTTATTCTTATATAATTTATGGACTATTCTTTTATAGGAAGGAGATCTCTTGTATAAATTTGAATTTTGATTTCAAACATATGGTAGATGGAGTGGTGATTTTAACTTTAAGAGTTTGATTACGTCATTTTTGAGTGCTGCTCATTTGAATATGTTGAAAAATGGTGTGTCTGGATATTTTATGGAGTTGAGTGACTTGCATTTATTTGATAATATTTTGCATTATTTGTTGTTATCTCATCTTATTTCTAGTAATGATAGCGTGTTAAAGTTTAAAGTTTTTTATCGTGAGATCATATTTGATCGTGAGTGTTTTTATCTCATTACTGAGTTGGATTGTTATGCCGTGATTTTAGGCCAAACAGATTATTGAATCGTTATTTCCCAAATGAAGAACGAATAAAGTTGTCTGATCTTAGGAGGTTCTTACAGTTTCGTTCATCACGTCGTGCTTATGAATTTTGGGAGAAATAGTGACGTTGTTAGGCTTGCTGAGGTATATATAGTTTAGAGGGTGTTATTGGGTCGTGATGAGGATTGCTTCGTCAAATATCATATAATGAAGATAATTGATAATGATGATGTTCTTCGTCTGGCTTTTCTTTGGGGGTACACTTGGTTTTGATTGGTTGGTAAGGCCATTGCGTGGTGGTTTGAGGAGTTTGGAGACCATGCCAGATGATAGTCATTGCAATTATGTGATGAGTGCTTTTCTTTATGATTTTAATGTGTGGGCATTGGAGGTTTTCCCTGTTTTTTGTGGGTATTCACAACAGAAGCCTCAGAAATTTCATTGTATGTTGTGTTGGGGTCCTATATGGCAGGCTGCTTATAACATTATTGTTGATAGATACTTTCATGTCGAACATGTATGTTTTTTTTGTGTTTCTGTTTGTTTCTTAGCTTTTTTGCTTTTTGGTGTTATATGTTTCACTTCTTTTTATCTGTTGTCGTAGAGATTCAAGACTTTTGTTGTGAATGTTGTTGCTACTGATCAAGAGATGCAACATTTTTCAGTTGCACTCCAACTTGCTGTTGATGCATTCTCTTCTTCTTCTGGTGCTATTTTGTTACGTGGACTGATTGATCACTTAATTGACGTAAATGTTTATTTTATTTTTATTTTTATGTGTTCTCTCTGTATTTTTTTTTGGCTTTTGATGATTTTCTATTTTTTTTGTTATATTTATATATATTTTTTCAAATGGTTTTGTATCTTGTGTTAAGAAGCGACTTGATGATGAACAGTCTGCTATTGTCAATCAAATCACGATTAGTTGTTCTTTTTGGTTTGAGTATGTAAGTTTTTTTTCATATTATTTTTGTAGATGTATTTATGGTTGTTTGCTCTTGTTTTTTCATTTCTTACTTTCTTTATTTTTCATCTTTAATAGAATTTTGGAAGTAGGTTTGATGGTTTGAATACTCATTTTTGAAGATTTGGATAGTAGATTTGTTGGTGTGATTAATGCTGTTGAGAATACATGATGAAAGCAAATCATTTGTTGGTGATGCTGAAAGTGCAAAACAGACTAGTTTAAATAATAAAATTCAAAGTTTGAAAAGTAGTGTTGATGTGTTGATTAATATAATTGAGAGTTTAGTTCGATTACTTAATGAAACTAACTCACTTCTAGTTTTTGGATGATCTCCTAAAAGTACATTTTTAGGTGATCCAGTGGGAGGGGTGTGTATGTTAGATCCGCGTTCTCAAGCAGATGTCCATGCTCCCTTGTCGAATGTTGTATGTAAATAAAGTAGTACAACAAATGAGTCTTTTTTGCTCTCGGAAGTTCTTTGCGATGTTGCTTGTACACCAAATGATTTGTCTGAGAAGACAAACTCTTTCTCAGATTGAAGTGCAACTTGCGAAAGAAAAGAAAGCAGAGTGTGCAACATATCATGTAGCAATTGTTGCACAACTAATGGATGAAATTAGACGTGGACTTATTGAATTAAAGACACCTAGTTCCAATGAAGGCCTTCCGTCTCGAAATGTAGTATGTTTGTTATATTGTATTTACTTTTCTTCTATTTTTTGTTTTGATAAAGTTATTTACTTTTATAAGATTTTTTTAATGTAGGAAGTTGATAATGAGGCTCTGCATTCTCAACATATAGGTGATATAAACCTGCCAATTGTGGAGGTAGCAGTTGTTGATATCCCTGTTTTGTATGAGGTTTCTTGTAAACGTCGTAGATGTGACGATGGAAAGAATGATGATGATGATCTCCCTCGTTGAAATTTGATCACACTGAAAGATAATGTGGTTGAAAATGTATAATTTCTGGGGACTGAGAGATACTGTAGTGCAGAAGATGTAGGGAATTGAAATATATTTTTGAGAAGTTTTTTTTTATGTTTTTTGTTTAATGAACAGTAAAGTACTGTATGCTTTTATATTTTATGAATTTATAATAGTGTTTTTGTTATGTTATACTTATTATATTTTTTATAATAAATTGTTTTTGTTTTTAAAATAATTATTATGTCATTGGGTTTCCCCCTCTTTTTGTGGTGTGATGTATATTGATTTTAAAAGCAACAGATTGCTTCTTCCGGCATAAACACTTCTCATTTTTTCAAACTGAACTTCTTCCTTTCCCTAGCATAATGTTGCCTCTTCCGGCATAATTAAGTACATTACTCATAGTCTTGATGTTGTCTTATTTAAATGATTTTTTTGCCTCACCGACATGAATTCTATTTTTTTGTTAATATTTGTATTATCCTTGTCAAGTAATTACTAAAACTTTCAAGTGGATGTTTTATTTTGAAAGTCTTATAAGTAATTAATGTCCATTCTATTTTATTTTATGAATTGATGAAAGTTAGACACTTGAAATAATTTATCCTTTAAAAGTTAACTTTTGATTTTTGTTGTATAAACTTGCCTCTTCCGACATATGAGTACGTTACTTATAATTTTGTGTTCTCTTTACGAAAATTAAATCCTGTTTCATCCGGCATAATTTTTATTATCAAAGTTTTTTTGGTATGAAATTCGTCCTCGTAAGGTCATTACTTATCCTTTCAAGCATCTTTTTTTATTTACTTCGATATATTAAGGTCATTAATCAATTGAAACACTTACAATTAACTAATATTCAATATCTCTCCCCCCCCCCCCCCCCCCCCTATTTTTATTTTTATTTTATTTATATTTTTTATAAATTAGTGAAAATTATGCCCCTTTCGGCATAATCTCATATTTTGTTTTGAAAAATAATGCCCCCTTCGACATAATATGCATTGTACGTGTCTTTTTAAGTGGGGGCGCGTAAACGATTATGCCATTTCCGGCATAAATTACGTGTTATGTTTGTTTCTATTAGTTTATCATTAATAAACTTTTGCCTATTTGGCAAACTTTCGCTGCACGTGCCTACTATTTAAATTTTTTTCTCCGCTTTATATAAATTGAGCACTTGCATTTTTCACACTTTAACTTTTTATTTCATCAATTTTAAAAACTCAAACGACGCGGGTATTCTCTGTGACGGTTTTCAACTTTTAAATTCTAATCTGTAACTGAAATTCAATCAGTTGTGAGTTTTTTCTGCTACATCTTTTTTATATGTAATTTTGATTAGTTTTTTGTTGTTTTGTATATTGTTTATATCTTTTAAAATTAACATAGGGGTTTTCTGTTCAAATATTGTCCTACATATCTTTTGTGCCTTTTCATAATGCATGTGTTCTAATTCTATTGGGGTTTTTGATTTGTATGTGTTGATTTTTTATTCAGTTGGGTTCTCAATTTTTAATTTCTAGGTTTTATGTATTTTTTTATTTTTTGATTTTCAGTGTGTTAAATCATTAGTGACATTAAATCAATTCCTGAATATTACATCGATCCTAAGGACTGAAAACATACTAGTGTTGCTTGGAGAGTGGATGAACATTTTATAAGAACTGTAAGTAACTTTCTGACAGAAAAACAGTTGGAATTATTGAAGACTCGTCCTTTTAGAGAGTTCATGGAATTGAATAAATTGAACGTGTCTGGGGTTTTATTGGATGCTATACCATTGTCAGAAGTTTACAATAGGGATCCCAATGTTATGTGTTTTAATTTGCAAAGGATTATTGTAAAATTCACCCAATAAGTCTTTAAAAGAGTTACTGGGTTGTCAATTACTCATCCTCTCATCCTCCCGTTCATTTCATGAAAAATTAAAGACAGTCAACGAAAGTTCTCTTATGAAGAAATATTTTGATAGTGCGGATGATAAATCAAATTTGAAAATTAGTGAGTTAAGAAAGTTCATGAATTAGGATGACATTGGAGAGAAATTTGAAAAAGAAGACAAAGACCTTGATGTTGTTATGTTGGCCGGGGTATATATTTTAGGCCGTGTATTACTTGGTGGTAGGGATGATAAGTCAATCAAGTGGCATCATCTCACTTAAATTGAGGATATTGAGTTGTTTCAGAAGTATAAATGGGAACATACCTATTACGAAGAGCTTTTGAAGTCACTCAAAAGTGCATTCATGCAAGGTTCACTTAGGCCAAGGAAACAAATTGCTCTTGTTGGTTTCGTCTACGCCTTTTTGGTGTGAATTTGAGATTTATTCACCGACTATCGTAAAAGATATGTGAAAATCGTTGGCAGTCTGGATGAGCCTCTTATGCTGTCATATGTCTGTAAAGGCCGTGGTCTACATTTTCCAAAATTAAATACAATGCTTACTTCTTGAGATTACTTGAATAAGGTAACTATATTTATTTGCCTTTATTTTTATGTTATCTTTACTGGATTTTTCCCGTTAAACTGGTTTTATCTTTGTTGGAGTTCTTTTTTTTTTTCCTTCGTATTTTGAATTTTAATAGAAAGGTAAAGGTGTGGTTGACCAATTTACACTTACTGAAAGTGAAGATGAAATCACTTCTTTAGAGGATCGTGTTAAGGTACGTATTATGTCTTTCTTTTTTTATCGGTTTGTGTGTGGAGTTTCACATGTTTTTTTGTGTTATATTTTTATGTTTTTTCCTTTTCGGATTTTGTATCTATTACGTTAAGATATTTTTTTTTATAAAATCTATTTTTATGTCTCTATTAAAACAGATTTTGCCCCATCCGACAAAATTGTGTAGCAATTTGAGATATTTATTTAACTTTTGATTCTAAAATTTTGCCTTTATCGGCATAATTATTTTATACTTGTAGATTTCGCTTTATTATCTTGTAAGCTCCTTTGTGTTTGTCACAAACTTTTTTTATAATAATTTTTTGTTTTATATTTTTATTTTTTCGTACAGACTTTGAAGAAAAATTATCATGTGAAATTGGACAAGATTTTAGAAAATCAGAAGTTTGAGAAGAAACGAATGAATAAATTGATTGAAGCTCGTTAAAAAGTAGGGTTACATTTTTAATTTGAAAGTGCTGTTGGTGATAATAATGGTACTGAAGATACTGATTTTGTTGATTTGTCTACTCCCGTTGAAGAGGGTAGAAAGAAGAAGACAAGATCTAATACTCGTCGCCCTGTTGTTCGAAAGGGTAATAAAAGAGCCGATTCTCGTAAGAAGGTCATTGGATCATCTATTGGGTCACAAAGAAGATCGTTGTGATCACAATCTGTTAATGAAACCTCTGATATTGAATGATCACATGACCCAGTTGATGATGTTCAGAGTCTTGTTGATGTTTTGGATAGTCCTCCAAATGATTTTGGAGGTGAAGATTTTGATGGAGTTGATTTTGGAGGCGGCACGACTGAAGTTGTGTTGGATGATGTGGCAGGGACTTCTACTGAACAAGTTGACGATGAAATAGTTTTATCTCATGCTAATATTGCTGAAGATCGTGCTGATGGCGGTGCAACTGAAGTTGATTTGGATGATGTTGGAGGGGATTTTGTTGAACAAGTTGCCGAAGAAGGAAATTTATTTTCTGGTAATTTTGTTGAAGACCTTCATGATGGTAGCGCGAGTGAAGTTGTTTTGGATGATTTTGGAGGGGCTTCTACTAAACAAGTTGCTGAAGAAAGTGGTTTATCTTCTGGCAATGTTGTTGAACCCGTTGTAAAGAGGAGAAAATAGTTGCATTTTCATTTCAAATCTGATGTTGTAAATTAGTCTAGGGTAAAGCTTGAAAATAAAGCAGGCTCTCCTAAAAGTATCATGGCTGCTGGTACAGATAAAAAATTTGAGCAAGCTAAATCTTTTATTTAAGAATGAAGAAAAGAAAAGAGTGATCCATTATTTCCGAATCTTGTTGAAACTACCACTGGTGTAGACGTTAGTTGAATTGAATCTACACAGGGTGAATCACCTGTTGGAGAACGTACAATAGAAACACATGACTCATTGTTGCTAGATGTTCTTCAATCAAATCCATGTGTAGATGTTAGTGAAATGCAAGTTGAATATCCTGTTGGAGATGTCAGGAGAGAAGAGCATGATGAATCAATTAACGTGGCAGTTGAGACATAACAAGTATCTCAACAAGCTGCCTTTTCTGAAGATGGTGAAGATCCTATTGATGAGCAAGCCATTGTTAGCTATATTGACGTTGTTGTAGAGCATTCTATTATTGTGTGTAATTCCTTCACCGACAAAACTGTTGTGCCAGAGTGGGTTGCATGAGGTACTCCCGGGGAGTCTGCTGATATTGCTGAAGGGAGTGTTAAATCTCAAAATGCGCCAGACACGATTGCACATGGTACTCCAATGGAGTCTCATGATGTTGATGAAGGGAGTGTTCAATCCCGAGGTAGTGAGAGTAGTGAGGAAAGTGATGATGACTTTGCATATATTATGGATGTAGATTCTTTTACTGTGGATATGGCTTGTGATATCGGTACTCTGCTACTACGAAGACCTATAAACGACGGAAGAGGTCGGAGTTAATTAATGTTAACATACGAGCTCCAATTTCTTCATTAAATACTAGGGGTCAAAGGGCAAGGATCCTGAGTGTTGCTGTTGGTACCCCTCTACCAGATTAAATGATGTATTATGAGAATGATAATTTTGGTATTGGTGTTCGTAAGCCGAAAAGTGACTGAAATGACAATTATAGACGAATTTACCCTTTTCATTACGAAAAAGACGAAGACGCTGTGAGATTTTTGAGAAGTTCATCAATCCACAAGATCTTCCACCTGAACTATTTAAACCTACTGAGTAAGATTTATTTTTATGTATTATATATACCCCCATTAATATCATAATCTTGCCTCCTCAAGCATAATTAAGGTATTACTATAGATTTGTATTTCTCTTTGTAAACTTAAATTATTCTCTTCCAGCATAATATGTTTCATACTATATTGGTTACTGAAGATTTTTTTTTGTTTTTTTTGTTTTGCTGATATTCATTTCATATTTTATTTGTTAATAGTGACGAGGGAAGGAGTTTCTACCCTGAAGATATCAATAATCTTGATCACAATTATCAGTTGGGCTTGTTTGAAGTCAAGAAAAGAATATTTTATCGGGAACTTATGTTTTCAAAATATGACCTTGATGACGAGGTTCGTCAACTTTTTTTCTTTTGTTTTCGTGTTATTTTAATGTATAAAGTTTATGTCTTTGATATATTCTTGCCCTTTCCGACATAATCTGTATAGTACTAGAGGTGTGTGTTTTCTCTGGTGAAACTGAAATTATGCCCATTAGGCATAATTTGTTAGTCATTGCTTCATATTTTTTCGTCATTGCTTCATTTTTTCTTCTGTGTTCCCTGATCTGTTTTCTTTACTTTTATTTTTTGTTTTTGTATACTGCAACATATTAATGTGGTAATGTATTATTTGAGGAAGAAGATGTTATATCATCCACCATTTGATAATTGTACTCGATACACAACCATAAATATCACCGTTGATAATTTATTTAAGACAACAATGCTGAGATTGGATGGAGAAGGAAAAGACTTTCATTGGTATATAGATCCATCAAATTTGTTCTTCTATATTATTGAAATGATATATGGGAGACGAGCGAAATGTAATACATCGTGACTTTGATGAAACAAGGCTTGTTCAACACTTTGTACTTGGAGTCTTCGATATTGATAAGCGTCACATTGATGTCTATGATTCACTCAAGAATAGCAAAAAAACAAAAAACTTGGTTAAGCATATTAAGGATTACTGCAGTCTTATTCCCAAATTGTTGGAAGTTATTGATTTTGTAAAATTCAGGCCAACATTTACGGATTTTAAAGATATGATGTATTCCTTTGCTAAATGTCCGAAGCAAGGCTCGTAAATATTTTACTTCTTTTTTGTCCTTTCTTTGTTTGGTTTCTAGTTTTGTGTTTTTTTTTTAATGTTTTGACTAATGCTACGTTGTTTTATGATTTTTTCAGAGATCAAAATTATGATCGTTTTGTGATCAAGTTTGCTGACTTGGTGATAAGTGGTAAAAATACGTATTCTTACAAGGGCATAGATTTGTTGGATTATATGATTTGGTGAAAATCAGTTGCTAAATATGATTTGGTGATAAGTGGTAAAAATACGTCTTCTTACCATGACTGTTTAAATTTATTTTTAATTTTATGTTTTTTACAAGAAACTTTTCTTTTTATATTATAAGAGATATCTACATAGTCGGACCACAATACGGTAGTGGACACATGATGGGAAATTAAAAAGAAAAAAACATTCATTATTTATTTGATTTAGACATTAATTTGTAAGATGGACGTTAAATCTCTTTCTTTAGTTTTAAAAGAAAATTTCGTTCTAGCTAAACTAAGCAGATTTATATCTATAAAATTTTATGTAAATAATATTGCAGCAACTTTTTCTTTTCTTTTCACAAAAAATACGTATAAATACACTCTAAATTACAAATTTTACTAACTCGAATAACAAGGAAAAAAGTTTTTAAAAAATGTGTAAACTGTAATCTTCTTTCGTAATCAATCCCGTGTATGAATTTTCTTATCAAATTCCAATTTTACTTAATAAATACTATTTAAAACCTCATTGAGGAGGAGACTTGCACTCCAAGATCTTGATCACCAACTAGAGGTTTCATATTGCAACTAAAGGCTGTTAATTTAAAAGCCTACAACGGATATAAGTTGTAAAGTGTGCTTTAAAGCATCTATGTGAAAATCCCCGCTGTTATGGACCACCAATTCAACACAGAGAACTAATTTAAGGCAATAAGTATAATCCTTTTACCAAGAAAGCTAGCGGCCCATTGCAAATGGTTATTAGATATATGATTTTCTTTTTGTAGAAAAGACCGATAAATAAAACATAAACTGTAACTGATTATAATAGATAAAAAACTGCAGTGTGGTAGAGATAAAAATATGTTTTCAGTGCAACTATTCATGCATCATCACATTGATATATTTTGGGAGGAGCCATAGTGGTAGTTATGAGTGAAAGAAATAATCCCTTAATTATTTTTATTAATGAATGAATATATATACAATTTATAATTTTCATAATATGAAAAATTCTATTCATATTCTACTCCCAAAACCCTAATCTATTTGTACAAGAATTCTACAAATATGGTAAGTATACAATGCTAATTATATACAAAAACATCTCCTAACAATCCGTGATATACACGGTCTCTTTGTGGCTTGTGTTTCCGTGATATACACGGTATACATAGGGCAGTGTATATACCATGTATATCACGAGTATATTTATCACACCCCCGTAGTCATAACGGGTGGTCTTTGTATGTTGAGATTGTCCCTAAATTCTTCAAACAGAACCGAGGGAAGACCTTTAGTAAAGATGTCTGCAATTTGATACCTGGAAGGGACATGTCAGACGCGTACTTGTCCACGAGCTACCTTTTCGCGAACAAAGTGGATATCCATCTCTATGTGTATAGTGTGCTGATGTTGAACTGGATTACCAGAAAGATAGACTGCACTAATATTATCACAACAAACCAATGTAGCTTTCTGAATAGGACAATGAAGTTCTAAGAGAAGATTACGTAACCAACATGATTCAGATACCACATTGGCTACCCCTCGATGCTCGGCCTCTGCACTAGAGCGTGATAATGTAGATTGTCGCTTGGCAGACCATGAGACCAAGTTATTACCAAGAAACATACAATAACCAGACGTGGAGCGTCTGGTATCTGGATAGCCACCCCAATCCACATCTGTATACGAGACAAGCGAGAGGTCGACGACGGATATAGATGCAAGCCATAGTCAAGTGTTCCTTGGATGTACCGTATGATGCGTTTGAGCACATTCCTAGGATCATGCATAAGAAAACACACATGATGTACGACATACGTAATATCCGGTCTCGTAAAAGTAAGATACCGAAGAGCCCCTGCAAGACTGCGATAGTGTGTGGGATCCTCGTAAGGTGAGACAGCCGCAACACCCAACTTGGGTTTAGTATCAAATGGAGTGGAAGTATACTTACACGAGGACATACCAACCCGCTCAATTATCTCGGCGGCATACTTCCGTTGTGATAAGAATAACCCACCAGCATGACGAGTGACAACAATTCCCAAGAAATAACTCAAGGGCGTCTTTCATATCAAACTCAGAAGTGAGTAGTGTCATGATAGACTTGCATAAATAATCAGACGAAGCGGTCAAAATAATATCATCCACATATAAGAGAATATAAGCCAATGAAGTACCACGACAATAGATGAATAGAGAATATTTAGACCTGCTGTGAGAAAATCAAACAGTAGATACATAGTCTGCAAATCGCTTATACCAAGCCCGCGGGGCTTGCTTGAGCCCATACAAGGACTTCTTCAATAAACAGACATGATAAAGATATTTGGGGTCTCGAAACCCCAAGGGCTGATACATGTAGACTGACTCCTTAAGATCCTCATGTAAGAAAGCATTCTTCACATCTAGCTGATGAATGGGTCATGCCTTTGAAAGAGCCAGACTGAGAACAATGTGAATGGTAGCCGGTTTGACTACCAGGCTAAATGTCTTACCACAATCCACGCCAACCTGTTGAGTTTTACCATCACCTGCAAGACACTTATGTCGCGCAAAAGAACCATCAGAATTATCTTTATGAGTAAAAATCCACATAGACCGAATAATATTAACACCAGAAGGACGGGGTACCAACTCCCACGTCTTATTTTCAATAAGAGCGTCATATTCGTCATTCATAACCAATTTCTAATTCGGGTCATTTAATGCAGACACTGGGTTATGGGGTAGTGGGGATTTAAGAACATTAGAATTAAGATTAAAATATCTTTTTGATTTAAAAATAACCCATTGACTACGAGTAACATGTCTGTGTGTCGGGGGAGAATTGGGTGGATTTTGCAGAAAAGTCGAATGGGTGATGGACTGGCCAGTAGGCAGTGGGCCTGCTGGCCCAAAAATGGAAACCGAAGGCGGGACCGTAGAGCGGGGCGAGCGAGGCTCGGTAGTGGGCTGGCTGATCGGCCTAACAACAGAAATTGGGGCTGAAGCAGTGGGTTGTGGCGGGACAGCAGGCAGTGGGCCTGCTGGCGTTCCATGGTCACTGGATCGGCCTATTAATTGGTGCATAATGTACGGTGAGACTTCGTCATCTAAAAAATTATACGAACTAGGCCCGTGACTACTCACTTTAGCAAACGAAAATTGAGTTTCATAAAAAACAACATGACGACTAATTATGATTTTATTAGACGATAAATCAAAATATTTGTAACCACGATGATTAGATGGATAACCCAAAAACACAAAAGCGGTAGAACGGGCTTGAAGTTTGTTAATTGTAGTGGACGGAAATAGTGGATAACATAAACACTCAAAGACCCTAAGATGTGAATACGAAGGATTTTTATTATAGAGGACTTTAAGAGGAGATACATATGCCAACCCTTTGGTAGGAAGTATGTTAAGGAGATAAGTAGTCATTTGTATAGCATGATGCCAAAAGGAAGGGGGTACAGAAGCATGATATTATTAATGGTATGATTTTTTCGTCCGGTGAGGATGTATGAGGACAAGAGAAATGAAAAACTATGCCATTAGCATCACAAAATTCCCAAAACAACCCATTGTCATATTCTTTGCCATTATCACATTGAATATTTTTGATGTCCCGTTCGAATTGGGTGCGGATGAATGCTCTAAAGTTTAAGAATGTGGAAAAACCATATGATTTATTCGTTAACGGAAAGGATCATAAAAATTAGAATAATCATCCAAAAATATAACATAATAAAGATGGCCCACAGAACATAGAATTGGAGAAGACCATAAACCGCTATGAATAATATCAAAAGACATCAAAGTACGAGAAATAGAGGCTACAAATTGTAATCTAACATTTTTTTCTAACGGACATGAATGACAAATTGGAGTACTATGCGTACCCTTACAAGAAATAAAATTATTTTTATGCAAGGAAGAAACAATAGACGACCCAGGGTGACCCAAACGTGCATGCCACATGGAAAGGACTAGAGTTGCAAATGTCGATGACATGGCTTGACTCGAGAAATTGGAGCATGCGTGATTGGATAAAGATCTCCCCTACTATTGCATCTCATGAGAGATATCCCCGTTTTGAAATCCTTCACAGAAAACCAAAAGGATCAAAATTAATAGAAACCCATTTATCAGTGGTGAATTTTTGGACAGACACCAAATTTTTAATTATGCTAGGGGCATGAAGGGTATTTTTCAAGACAAGAGATGGATGTGGGGGAGACAAAGTTGTATTACCGAAACCACGAATTGGAATTGTATTGCCATTACCAACAATAATGCCATGATTTTTGCTCAAATTGGAATAAGACGAGAGAGTACCTTGGCCGGACGTCATGTGAGAAGTGGCGTTGGTGTCCATGTACCAATTCGCGTCTGGAGGATTTAATCCAAGTGTATGAATGACGGCCTCAATATTGATGGGTGTCGGGATCGGAGTCGGGCCCGTAGCAATGAAGGCCTGCTGGGGTCGAGGCCCACGCAGACCGCCCTGCTGACCCGACCCATATTGCTATTGGGTACTGCCTGACGAATCAAAAAAATTAGGCCTGTGACTGGGCTGGACCGGGACCCAACTGTCTGGGAAATAATGGACTGGGCCACTGGTCGCTGGTCCAGGCCCACTGCCAAGGGGCCCAGGGCTAAGACCAGGCGGGCTAGGGCCCAGTACCTCGAGGCCAACTGCCGTTGTTGCTACTATTCCGTCCGCCGTCGTGATTTTTACGGTTTTAACCATTCTTGCCGTCACCGTTGTTGCGGTTTGGGCCGGAATTGTCAACAAACCCGTGTGAGTTATCGGATGAAGTCATCATCGCCACGGAACTTGCGCCGGTAGACGCTTTTTTTGCCAAACTGACTTCTTCTAACATGAGCATCAAACGAGTTTGATAAAAAAGGGGAAGCGAATTACATTGTCGGAGTATAGTCCCAACGCCATTATAGGCCTCAGATAGGCCTGCAACCATTTGGAGAATAAGACGATTATTGGTAACTGGCACGCCAACGTTACGGAGTTGGTCCGCCAATTCCTTGAGTTGTTTACAATAAGCTGAAATATTCAGAAAATCTTTCATGCTGACTTGTGAAAATTCTTGCTCAAGGGTGACAACTCGGGAATGTTGGTTATCCTGCAATATATAACGCAATATATTCTAGGTAGCCATAGCCGTAGTGTCCGGTTCAATGATCGTCTGTAAAATATCGGTAGAAATAGTGGAGTAAACCCACTGAAGGACGGTAGCATCAAGAGTGATCCATAACTGAGGATCCTCCGCGGGTGTAGGGACAGCGAGAGGAATTATGTGATGGAGAACTTGATGTGAGATTGCCTGAATTTTGAACAATTCTACCCACGTTGCATATTGTATGTTCTCCATCTCAAGAACAATATGAATGTGGTTTTTGATGTTGGAAACAATAAGGGCAGAATGAAACATGTTCTTTGACGTAGACATAACGAAAGAACAATAGGTGAATGAGGAATTTGGAAGAAAATTTGAGAAGAGAGGGCACGGTTTCCGAGGATGGACACGAAAACCGAGGCAGCGGAAGAGAGGAAAAAATCGGTAGAAGCACCTAGACTTCTGATACCATGAAAGAAAAAATCCCTTGATTATTTTCATTAATGAATGAGTATATATACAATTTACAATTTTCATAATATGGAAAATCCTATTCCTATTCTACTCTCAAAACCCTATTCTATTTGTACAAGAATTCTACAAATATAGTAAGTGTACAATGCTAATTATATACAAAAACATCTCCTAACAACCCGTGATATACACAGTCTCTTTGTGGCTTGTGTTTCCGTAACATCTCCTAACAATCCGTGATATACACGGTCTCTTTGTGGCTTGTGTTTCCGTGATATACACGGTATACACAGGGCAATGTATATACCGTTTACCGTGTATATCACGGGTATATTTATCAATGAGTTCAGTAAAAATTAATAATTTTGATTCATATTTTATATTTGTCTTAAAAAACGTTCATTTAGAACCTGTTTTGAAAGCATTTTGGTATTGAATTTAAGTGTAATTATACAATTTTGACATATTTATTATATTTAGTATTTATACAAGTAACATATTAATTCAGTAGGCAAAAAGAATTGCGATTCAAAATCTATAAATTAAAAATACAGCTTCACTTTTATCTTGGACAAAAAGTACTACTAAATTAAAACACATTAATGATAGGCTAGAAGCATAAGCACAAATGATATACAATTATTATGTTTAAGTGTGAAGAATAAAGGGGCCATTTGGCCAGCAAAGAAGCAGCAATCGCTCCATCTGTGTAGGAAAAATGACCATATCACACCATATGTCGTTTATTTTTTAAAATAGATTCCGAAGGGCTACGTATGCCAAACTGCTTTAATTTAATGGGTGGTTTGGAGGACCCTTCAATTGTTCAGCCAAGCAAAGGCGCTTTTTTAAGGACCCGCTATAAGAATTATTCATTTTTTTTATTTTTGTTAAAAAAAATAAGTGTTTAGTTATGAAAATTTCAAATATAACTTTTGAAAAACAATCAAAACTTTGTTTTTCACCTTTTTCATAATCAAAACTTTTCAACAACAAAATTTTATTATTTGTAAAATTTATGACCAAACACAACTCCAACTTTAAAAATTTCAATTTTTTTTTATTTATTTGTATGGCCAGACGCCTACTTAATAGTATACCACAAGCTATCGTTTTGTTTGTGGTTTGCCAACTGACAAAAACGGTGGGTGACCCATCATGCCCAACGACACAGCTACACCTAATTACGCATGTTTTGAGAATAAGGCCGCAAAGTTGACTCCCTGCCAGCAACCTTACCCCTCTAGATTGCTTTATCGACCTTTTTTCCCATTATGATTTGGGGTGAAATTTCTAGGGGAAATATCCCTTTCATTTAACAGGCAAGAATATGTAGAGATCACGGGACTTTAAGCCTTTTTTGAATTTGGCACAAATGTAAACTTGGCAGTTCATTGTTTTCCCCATTCTTCTTTTATTTAGTTCTTCCTCTAATTGTTGGGGGTTTGGCAATTGTACCTTATAAATAACCAAAGTAGTGTTGGAAATTTGCCTTTGGCGGGAGTTGCGACCGACTAACTTTAACGGCTTAAACACTAGTGTAACGTATGTTGGAGAATCCGGTTCTTCACACATGCATGATCTACTAAGTACGTAGATAACCGTAGGGCCAAGAATCGTCAAATTTCATTGAGAAATGAAAGAGATATTGGTTCACGAAGTAAGGTGTTTGAAGCATGAAAAGTGTGGTATTGTGTGTAATTCTCCCTCATCGGTAGAGGAAGAAAGAATTGTTGTGTATATAAGATTCGAAATTGGTTTGGGGTTTGGGACCCCAAGGGGTATCCCATGTGTTTAAAGGAGGGAGGACCTAGATGTGCTTCGGTTCGAGGAAAGACCACACGCGCGCGCCGCCGCCCGCGTCCCGTCCCGTCCGGTCGGGTTCTCGGGTCACGGGCCACGGCCACGGGCCACGGGCGCGTGGGTCTTCGATATTATCTTTTTGGGCCGAAAACTTTGCCGAAGTACGGTTTGATCCCGAAGTTTCGGATGTCTTGTTTGGATCGAATTCTTTCGGATGTACGGTTTGGTCCCCGAAGTTTCAAGATGTACGAGTTTGGTCCCCGAAGTTTCCGAACATCGAATTTCGACGGTCAAAAACGAAATGCCAAGCACTCAATTCGGCCATTTATTTTGGCTGAATTACTCCTCCTATAATGGCCAAATCCGTTGGTCTTTCTCCCATTTATGTTGGTGATTTTACTACCTCCATAATGACCATTATTTGGCTATTATGAAGGCAGTTTTCAGGCAGTAAAATAGTCCATCCCTCTCCTATATAAACACCCCCTTACACCATTGTTGAGCATAAGAGTTAACAGTAAGAGAGGCAGCAAAACAGTGCACGAAAATACACAACCAAAATAGTTTTCTTCCTACAACTTCCAAGCATCATTTCGTTACTCAATATTCTTCACGGTAGCTCTTGAGTTTCCTTTGCTCAAGGGTTCCATTGTTGTTTTATCTTGGGAGACAAATTGTCCAGGACGTATAAATGATACATACGGGGCAATATTGTCTTAAGGACAGAGTGCTACACTCGACTCAGCAAAAACAATTTACATTTTTCCGTCTTCTACAAAACTGGAATTTCCAGTTTTTACTTGTGTAACGATTGTAATTTCAGATTCCATGTTGAATTATTGAAATCTTTGTTTATCCTTTCGAATACTTGTAATAGTTAAATACTTCCGTACTGCTTTATAAAGTACCATAGAGCAAAACTCCCAACATCTTAAGACAATATTCGTATAGTATTACTATTAGTGTTCGAAAGATGTCGGTCAAAAGTTGTGTGACCAAATCTGGATATGGAAATGATTTTCTGGTAGAAGAGAGTGATGATGATGAACGTGTTCATGGTGTCAACGCTACCAAGATCGGTGGAAACAAGCGCTCTCGAGAGCCCGAGGATGTCAACTGGGACAAGAGGAGAAGACTGAAGATGTTATTCTATCTTGTAGCAGAAGGCCTATATCTGTCCCAGACAAAGGATCCGAATAATGCAGAAGGCCTATATCTGTCCCAGACAAAGGATCCGAATAATGCAGTAGGCCTATATCTGTCCCAGACAAAGGATCCGAATAATGGTGAGAAGGAAATGGACACTCAGTCTGATGAAGTGACTGAAGTGAGCCAGAATCCGAAATTGGGATAAGTAGTTTTTCTTACTTGTCAAGAATAAAGATTAAATTATGTCTGATTAAAAATGGATTAAAGTAAGGAGGAATATGAAAATAATTTATATTCCTTATGCTTTAACAAATCAGAAGTTTAATCTCATCTTCTTTTCCGTTTAAAGATTGAATTTTGTAAACGACTTAAGAAGATCCGTTCTTTTAAGTGTAATTACTAAAGTGTGTAAAGTATGTTCGCACATACGAGGGAGTAAGATCCACTGACTGTGCGAAAATCGTTACCACTCTTAAGTAAGCGCCAAGAATTATCTGGGCACCAATCTTAACGAAAGGAGTCTAAAAGCTAAAGACGTTGAACCTGTCATACTATTTGGCAGAAGATCCTTCATAGGGTGATATTGGACACTCAGTCACATAAAGCCTCCGGGCGACTGGAGTGGGCCAAAATTCCTTTGATAGGATGATATTGGACACTCAGTCATACAAAGCCTCCGGGCGACTGGAGTGGGCCAAAATTCCTTTGATAGGATGATATTGGACACTCGGTCATACAAAGCTCTCCGGCGACCTGGAGTGGTCCAAAATTTCTTTGATATGATGATATTGGATACTCAGTCATATAAAGCCTCCGGGCGACTGGAGTAGGGCTAAAATTCATTTCATAGGAAAAGTAATGGACACCTAGTAAGGTGGGCCAGAGTTTTCAGGTCCTGAATGATCTGAAGGCCTAAAGAAAGGCAGTAAAGAAATTGGACACTCGGTCTGCAAAGCAACCGGAGTAGGCCGAGTATCTAGATCACATATGATCCGGTTACGCCCAACCACGGGCAAGAGGTTGTTCATGTGAAGCAACGCCACCTCTAAAGTAGAAGGGGTTGGAGAGGTTGTCCTCAATAGGACTTCATGGATTGTGATCACTCTAAGATGAGGTGATACATATTCCTAACTTGGTTTAAGGGAGATTAGCTGTTGGTCAAGCCAAATGGTTTGAGATTAGTCCAAGCAAGTCAGTCAAAAGCTACGTAATAACTAAGAATGGTACGAAGAGTATGTACGTAGCCAAATGAATGATATATTTGTAATCCGTGCATCTATGCCATCATAGATTAAGACACGTTAAATAGCAAGTCATTCAAAAGCTAACGATGTTGAGATTGTTGTCTCTTGGCCGAATTCTTTGGAGATAACTTTTCGACATAAACCCTCAAAATGAATGTGAGGTAAATCTTCTTCTAGCTTGTATGGTTGAGAACGGAAAAGAACCTTTGGGTTGTAAAATGTGCTCCCCTGTGAGTAGCTTAACATCCAGGGCCATTGTAGTCTTGCTTGGCATGGATGTTGAACTAGCCTTCCCAACCGGAGAGTTGGAAGAAGAGAATCGAGTTAATTTTCGTTGTTGGGCTTCTTCCGAACTTTCGGTTTGGTCCCCGAAATGTTTACATTTTAGTCCGAAAATTTCAGATAAAACGAAACAATGAATCGACCACGAAACATTGGCTCGAAGTTAGAAAGCCAACAGTTGGAAAACCAACAATACGAGAGTGAAAATCATATTGAAACAAAGTCTCGATATGAAAGATATGTGTATCACGAGATGACTTCTTAGGAATTGGATTTCTAAGACATCTAACGGATTTGGTTAATAGTTGACGAAGCCTCGTTGAAGCCACCAATGGATATGAATCATAGAACCGATTGGAATCATGGTGCACCCATAGACAAGGAGCGATATGCACGAGGTCACGTGTAGTTCAATGTATTGTACACACTACAACCGACCGGTATCGTCCTACAAACATATTAGTTGAACTAAGGTTCACGATGATCTTAATACATGATCAATAGAAGGCGTTAAGTCGGATATGACGATATACGAATTATTCGCTTATCTACGGATTATAGTATTCGGATGTCCAGCGGTTACGAGAGAACACCGTGATGCAAACAGACATCGGATCCGAAGAACACCAAAGCCACAAGTAAATGTATATGGTGGTTCTTATAAAATCCTCTAAGCAAACTTGCATCGGCCGATTCATGATGGAATCGGAGTTTATCGCTTTATACAAAGCATGAAAGAAGTTAAGTAACTTCACGGCTCCTTAGAGGACGTCCCTTATTGGGAGAAACCCGTACCTTCAGCAGTTATACACTGTGGCTAGACGGTCGGCTTCAGGAACGACACGGATGACGGCGTACGGACATATCTGTCGGGATCTGTCGGAGACATAAGACCGTATGGCGTTGATCATCACGGGTGTCACTTCTTTGTTTACAAACTAAGGGACTACCCGAGAGATCAAGCGTTACTCTGTCTAGGGAATGGGCTTAAAACCCAAAATATACGGACCAATACAGTGGAAACCCAACCTTACGAACTGGAGATCCCAGTAATTTGGTTCAATGGGAAAACTAAGTTGTAAAGGTTTAGTTGATCGCTTCGGTGGAAGCATGAGCACTTCGGATAGTGATTTCGAAAAGAAACACCAAATCCAAAGCCGTTCCCGTGATAGACGTTAAGTGCTATCTGCAGTATGGGTAAAGGTTAAGTTTTCAAAACTCGTAATGATCCTCAACGGTTGAGGTTAGGTCTTTGGGAAACTTTTAATGGTTCCTAACACTTGTGAAGTGGGGTATAGCAGGATACCTTGTAGGAGACCACCTATTTAAGTGCGAGGACGGGCCGCCTCAAATTGAACGCACTTAAGAATCCAAGACGTTGTCCATGGCCAAAACGGACAAAACATTACGAAGAAGAGAGTAAGGAATTTGTTGTGTTGGTACCGTTGTCTTGGCTTACACTAAACAACGACGAGTTCAAGACATCACGTTCACCGCGCAGTAAGTAAGTCCGATGGTATTCAACTATGGAAGGTTCAAAGCCGAGGCTACCTCTCCTTATGCAACATCGATCCATTGAAATATTCTTTGGAAATGAAAAGACACCATGTGAGTGCGCCAAAATCTCTTTCAAGAGGGGATTGTTGGAAATTTGCCTTTGGCGGGAGTTGCGACCGACCAACTTTAACGGCTTAAACACTAGTGTAACGTATGTTGGAGAATCCGATTCTTCACACATGCATGATCTACTAAGTACGTAGATAAACGTAGGGCCAAGAATCATCAAATTTCATTGAGAAATGAAAGAGATATTGGTTCACGAAGTAAGGTGTTTGAAGCATGGAAAGTGTGGTATTGTGTGTAATTCTCCCTCATCGGTAGAGGAAGAAAGAATTGTTGTGTATATAAGATTCGAAATTGGTTTGGGGTTTGGGACCCCAAGGGGTATCCCATGTGTTTAAAGGAGGGAGGACCTAGATGTGCTTTGGTTCGAGGAAAGACCACACGCGCGCCGCCGCCGCCCGCCCGTCTCGTCCGGTCCGGTTCCGATTCTGAGTTCCGGGTTCTCGGGTTCTCGGGTTCTCGGGTCACGGGTCACGGGTCACGGGTCACGAGTCACGGGTCACGGGTCACGGGTCGTGGGCTGTGGGTCTTCTGATATTATCTTTTTGGGCCAGAAAACTTTGCCGAAGTACGGTTTGATCCCGAAGTTTCAGATGTCTTGTTTGGACCGAGAATTCTTTCGGATGTACAGTTTGGTCCCTGAAGTTTCAAGATGTACAGTTTGGTCCATGAAGTTTCCAGAACATCAGAATTTCGACGGTCAAAAACAGAAATGCCAAGCACTCAATTCAGCCATTTATTTTGGCTGAATTACTCCTCCTATAATGGCCAAATCCGTTGGTCTTTCTCCTATTTATGTTGGTGACTTTACTACCTCCATAATGGCCATTATTTGGCTATTATGGAGGAGGTTTTCAGCGATAAAACAGTCCATCCCTCTCCTATATAAACACCCCTTACACCATTGTTGAGCATAAGAGTTAACAGTAAGAGAGGCAGCAAAACAGTGCACGAAAATACACAACCAAAATAGTTTTCTTCCTACAACTTCCAAGCATCATTTCGTTACTCAATATTCTTCACGGTAGCTCTTGAGTTTCCTTTGCTCAAGGGTTCCATTGTTGTTTTATCTTGGGAGACAAATTGTCCAGGACGTATAAATGATACATACGGGGCAATATTGTCTTAAGGACATGAGTGCTACACTCGACTCAAAGAAAAACAATTTACATTTTTTCGTCTTCTACAAAACTGGAATTTCCAGTTTTTACTTGTGTAACGATTGTAATTTCAGATTCCATGTTGAATTATTGAAATCTTTGTTTATCCTTTCGAATACTTGTAATAGTTAAATACTTCCGTTACTGCTTTATAAAGTACCATAGAGCAAAACTCCCAACAAGTAGATGTGGTGCCTTACTTGCTCAATGCCTATAAATAAAATGGACATTTCCTAAGCTAAAGCTATGGGCATTTCTTGGGTCGAGCTAGGCTATCTAGTGATTTACAAGCACCCTCTGCACACTTTCTATACATATCTCCATCCAATCAAAGACGTCCATGCCATAGAGAATCAGGCTCGACAAAAATGAGACTAGGGACGATGATAGGTCTCTCTACTATACGAAGGTGTCAAGTTTACAAAGCATTACAAAGTAATTGAACTTCCGCTAATAAAAGCTGATACTTGCATGGCATTGCCTAATTCAGAAGTCAGGTGTTTGTATCTGGTTCAGCTTGAAGGGCTCTCTAACATCTCTTGGCATGTGCTCAAATATTCAATAGCATGGTTGAATCTGGTAATGTAGGTCGCCCATTTTGCCCACATATATGCTATGTAGATTGTCTCCCAAAGAACATGTTCATTTCCTTGCCACTTATCAAGTGTTTGCTATTCGCTTTTGCAATCATCATGGACAGGGTACCCATATATCCGATCGAAACTGATACTAATGGGTAGGTTTCGGGTAGATATATTATAATAACGGGTAGGTTCCGGGTATTAATATCCGGATCCGGAACCGATACCCGGACCCTATGGACCCACAACACTTTTAAGTTTTAAATTATAAAGTTTGGGCTTTGGGCGTTTATTATTTTTTGGCCCAGTCCGGTTGACTCACCCATCCCTAAGCCCACTTCTCTTACTAAAATACACCGATGTCCTAGCTCCCGCCATTTAACATCTTCACATTTTCCAATTTCCAATTTTCCATTAAAGTAGCTCGAAGAGAAGCCCTAGCATTTTTCCATTTTCCATTCGACGCCGCTGCTCCTGCTCCACCTCTCCTCTCTTTTTGTCATTGTTCCTCACTCCAGAAGCTTGACAAAGTTTGCGGTCTTCCTTTGCTTTTGTTTTTCTACTTTACAAGTAAATGTTATTTAAAAATATGATAATTGATTGAGGTTTTAAAATGAACTCTATAGTCAATAATACTCTATTTAGGTCAGAATGCATAGTTAGAGCAGGGGGCATGAAGATGAAAAGAAGCTCAGTAATTATTTCCCCATCGATTTTGTTTTCTAATCGATAAACCTTTTGTTGTCTAAATGAATATATGCATCTACATCTCATTTATATACTAGTGTCGATTTGTGAATATTCATATATTCTCCTAGATCCTTAGTTTGAGTTGATTTCTGTTAGTTTAGATTGCTAAATTAGATCCTCTGTTGTATGTGATTAATTTATATTTCTATGGATAAATTAGTTTATATTTCTATGGCTAATTGGTTTATCCTTCTTTCTTAGTACGTCATAGTTACTGACAATGTATTATTAATTTAGTGATTGTGTTGTATCATGTTCCTCCATTTCAGTCACTGATTTCAATCACGGAAGACACATTTCAAATTTTCCGTCACTGATTTCCTCCATTTTAATCTCAAAAGCAGATACAAATTTCCAAATTATGTAAATTTTTTGGATTATGCAACGTAGTATTTATGACATAAAAATGGTTTATAGGGTACCCGGGATTTTCCGAATAGGTTCCGGGTTATGATTGCTATGGGTAGGTTCCGGGTAGTAGATTTACTTGGTAGAGTCCGGATAGTTCAAAAAAATTAGGGTATCCAGACCCGCTCACCCCTACTAACTGCTCGAAATTTATTTCCTAGGTTTTGATTAGTTTTTTATAGGTCAATTTTGAGCCACATCGACTATCCAAATTGAGCAAACTTTTCAGATGAGTGAATGATATACCTAAACTGACCCGCCAATTAATATATGTCCAGCTCAATTCCTACAAACTTAAGACGATAATATTTTTATGAGCTCTAAGTGTAGTTGGTGGTACTTCCCGTCTCTTGTTAATTACCGTATCATTAAGGTGATAATTAAGCCCTAATTTCTTTTGGCGTTCCGATTGTCGGCAAGGACCTACATGAAAGAAATAATCCTTGATTATTTTTATTGATTGAAAGATTATATATACAAGTTACATATTTCCATAATAGGAGAATCGTATTCCTATTCTACTCATAAAATCTTATTCTACTTGGATACTAAATATACATTTATGATAATACAAATATTATGGTAAGTGTACAATACTAATTATATTACAACATTATCTAAATTAGGATACTAAATATTACCTAAACTACACGGTACAATAGGGGAAAATCCGAGAGCCACGAGAGCCAAATATACACAATATACATGTATATTGTGTATATTTAACACTACATTCTATATCTAAACATCTAATTTGATTCTTAATTCTTTGAGTGCTTTATTAAAGCGAATAACAAAGTTATGAACATCCCTTTTAACATGCACTAATCTAAATTGCAAAGTGTACAGATTCCCATTAATTTTGAGACTTTATAGCTTCAGGTGCATGGCAAATGAATGCATTCCTTTTTTATGTCTTTCTGACAAGACTATGTTGGATACCCCACATCGATGGGATGTTACTTTTTTAATCTCGTTATATGATCTTGAGCCTCTATATTATATTGTCTGTACAACTTGAGCGGTGCAGGGGGTTGTTGGATATCCCACATCGGTGTGGATATGGACGTTTAGTCACCTTATATTATTTTTGATGATTTTCATTTTTTAAATTAATTTTTGAAGTTGAATTAAATTTAAGATTATTTTTTTGATAATTTTCATTTTTTAAAATTAATTTTTGAAGTTGAGTTAAATTTAAGATTATTTTTTAACAGACTAGTGTAGAAACAAATGAATACTTCCATGTAATAATCTTTTTGGGCATGATAAGAAAGTGAAGCCTTGTTTGGTTGGTGACTTGAGTATGCATACATTCTTGGAGGCAATCAATTAATAGTTCCACGTGGAAGAAGTCGTGTTTACCACTCTCTTTCAACCAACTCCTTCAATTCTTATCATTTAATCACGCAAAAAAAAAAAAAAAACAATATCTAAGCAGCACAGGCTATTTGAGGCCCTACCATGATAATCTTAATTTCTATCCAACATTTTTTTGCGTTTGCGTATCTTACTAATCTACCATCTTCGCCCTTCATTATCCTTTTTATTAATTTTGGACCGAAACCCTTTCACACTCGACTAAGATTGTTTTTCAAGATTTGGTGAAGTGTGTGGGAGTACCATAAGGAGCACCCTATAGGATTTAAGTTTGTTGTGGTGATTGAGTTAGCTAGAGGAGTTGGTTATATAGTTGTTATGTTAGTTAGGAGTCTATGATAATTAGTTAAGAGTAATTAAGTAGCACTTGGAAGACTCTAGATAAGTGTTTGAGTATAAATACATGTTGATCATAATACAAGTTCATATTTCTTCACTCACTCTCTCTGTCTCCTCTCCCCCTCTCTTCTCTTCTCTTCGATCCATACCATTGTTCTTAATCTGTTTCTTTGCTCAATAGAACACATTCACACATGTTCACTGATTTCTTCACAGCAACAATACTGGAATTGAGTCGAGCATGAAGTCACTGGATGCAGTAGCAGTTTGTTTCCCTCGATTGAGCAGTTTTGACAAAACAAGATTCTGGAAAAAAACAGATGAAACGATCATGGGAAGATAATAATAATGTTGGACCTTAAGGACGACATAATATTTTGCAAGTAATCAAAAGTAACATGATGTTTTAAAGAGGATTTTGTCCCAAAATACTTTATTCCAACAACGGCTCTATCATGATTATCATATTTTAGCTAAGTTTTATGAGAGGCATGTGACAGCTCACCTTTGGCCATTTGCAAGACTGTATAAATGATAAAAGCCAGCTAAGCTAATAGTCCCATCTGTCATCTCTCACTTCTATTCTATGGTCCATTTATATTTATATATATACACAGTATGTCCAATCAATTAAGACGACAGTTACCTTCCTCCAACTACTAATATCTTCTCATAAAAAGATCTTTTTTTCCCCGAGAATTCTCTGTTTTCTTGAATTCTGTTTGTAACCATGGCAGAATTGGGAGCTAAGAAAGTGGAAACTGAGAAAGTTGTGGACCCTACTCCCCCTGCTGCCCCTGCATCTACACCAGAAGCAGAACCTGTTGTTGAAGCTCCTAAAGATATAGTGGCTGATGAGAAAGCTATAGTTGCACCAGCTTTGCCTCCTCCTGAAGAAGATAAAGAAAAAGAAAAAACTGATGACTCCAAAGCACTAGTTGTCGTCGAAAATAGTATAATCTCTCATCTCTGTGCTTATGAATTTCTATAATCTCTCATTGTTGTGTTGTTATTTTTTCTTTTTGACATGCTTTGTATTTATTTTTTTTGTTTTGCTTTATCCTGAGCTTAGGATCTACAAAAAACAGTATATCTGCATACACCCGAGACCCACTTATTAGAATATAGTGGGTATGTTTGTTATTGTTGGGTGTTTTCTAATGAATTTTGTGTTCCACTAATAGAATTGCCGTGCTTAATTGAAGTAATCCTTCTATCTCAATTTAATGTGGCGCTATTTTTTTTAATATGTCTCAAAAAAATTGTCACCTTTCTTAATTAGAAATAATTTAATTTCAAAATTTCTCTCCTACCCAATGAAGTGATTTATAGTCAAAATTATCTGAGTTTTGTTTTAGATCACACATTTCAAATGTCTAACCTTTATTTCAACTTTATGTCAAATCAAATAATGACGCATAAATTGGAACGGAGGGAGCACTAGATTATGGATAAGGAGTTGTGACTCTGTAAGAAAAAGTTTGTTTTGTTATTTTTCTTTTATACGGACTCTGTATGATTGAAAAAGTTTATACACGTCAGCAGTAGATAAAAAGAAGAAATTGCCTGTTTAAGCAAGTTAAAATCTTTTTCTACTTGTGTGTTCAGAAGTAAAAAAGAATCTTCGGAAATGATTTATTTTATGATGTGAAAATTTTGCTTTGATTAATTCATTGTAAATCTGACTGTGTGTGTCATCTGATGTTAGGAGTTGTTTTGCACCTCAAATTAAGTTCAGTGTTAGCACAGCAGTTGCTTTTTTTTTGTGTGTGTGAAAAGAAAGAAACTTATATCTAGTGTACTTGTCTTCATGGTGTTAGTTGTTACTAATATATAATACTCTTTTCCAAGAACCAGAACTGTTATTGGTGTGTACATATTTTCATAGGCTTTTGAATAACCAGTATAAAATCAGTTTGGATGATTCTTTTGCTTCCTCCCTTCCTTCAGTTACAATTTTCCCATGTTAAAGAAAGATCCTGAAAATTTTCACTTCTAGCTTAAACTGTGATGACAAAACTTGGTACTTTTTAATTTTTATGGTCTAGTCTCTCTAACTTTACGCAACCTGTGTCATTGCCAGAAGCACCAGAACCAGCTGAGGAGAAAAAAGAGGGATCTATTGATAGAGGTAATTTAGGATTGTTCTTTTTTATTTCGATTTTTTTGGATATTTACTGCTTAAAGGTCATGAACTAATTTTGATATATAATCCTCAGATACTGTGCTTGCTCGAGTTGCGACAGAGAAGAGACTGTCACTCATCAAAGCATGGGAGGAAAGTGAGAAATCAAAAGCCGAAAACAAGTATGTACTCAATCTGCTAATTTCTCCTACTTGAATTGGTTTAGCTTGTGAAGAAATGATAATTGTATAAATCATGTTGACTGCAAATAACACACTAGTTATACCAAATTAAACAACAAATAAGCAAAAGAAGTTTCAGTATAGTAGCAATTTGACTTTTTCTTGCTTTAGTATTAAGATCTTGTTGATTACAGAAGTATTGATTACTTGTGTGAAAGCCTATTATGAGATATTTTCTTCAAGGAAGTTAACAGTTTTTTCCTGGTTGCCTCACTTGGTTATGTCATTTGCACTTTTGATCGTTCCTTTTTGCCCTGATCTTGAGAGAGTAAATTTAAAATTTTCTTCATGTGTAAATTACTAAACGATGTGTGTGCCGATTGCTGATTATGGATTCAGATGGCTGTGACAATGTATTCATTTGCTTCATTACCCATAATTCATTTGCTTCATTACCCATACTTTTTCAATCGGTTTGAGGTGATTGTATTTTGTTTGTTTCCCATTTATCTGTTGCAAAATTTTGCATATTATATGAAGTATGAGTTGCATGGCACTAGAATATATTGTGGTAACAAATACTATCTGTCCCCTGATCTGTTCTTTGAGAAAGCCCTGCAGCCAATTTAAGGATCTGCATATACCTTCTGTGTCATTTTCTTTTAAAAGTAATGGGCAATGGTTACATTTTTACTCAAACTATGGGGAAATGTTGCCTTACTTTTTGCAAGTTTTATGTAGTAAGTACTGATTATGGTAACTTAAATCTGTTGACAGGGCTCAGAAGAAGGTATCTGACATTGCTGCATGGGAAAACAGCAAGAAAGCAAGCCTGGACGCCGAGCTCAAAAATATTGAGGTGAGTAATCCCTTCAATTTTGCTATATAGTCAGTGGTATGCCATACAATATTTGATTGTGACTTTGATTGTTTCGATAACAGCATAAGGATCATGTTCTCTATTTCTGGTGTTTCGTTGTTTCTATTTAATCACACATCAACTACCCAAAAACGTATGTGGTCTTCTTGTATTCTCAAGTGAGGAATATTTTCTAAAGAAGTTCTCATTTTTTATAACCTTACATATTTTATGGGGAGCAGGAGAAGTTGGAGAAAAAGAAGGCAGAATATACTGAGAAGATGAAAAACAAAATCGCTCTACTCCACAAGGAAGCAGAAGAAAAGATGGCGATGATTGAAGCTAAACGCGGAGAAGATCTTCTCAAGGCTGAGGAGGTGGCAGCAAAATACCGTGCCACTGGAACTGCTCCAAAGAAAATCCTTGGAATTTTTTGAAGCAGCAAGCACCAGGCCTGCATCGATAGCGATTGGGAGTTGAATTTTGTAAAGTTTGTGTAGTTGGATCTTTTTTTCTTGTTAGATTACGTTGTGTGATTATGTATTTTTAGAACCATTTATTGTTCATTATTACGTGTGCATAGTGATGTATTTGCAGTGTATATAGTACCTGGTCAACAACAACAGAAAGTCTCTTTATTTAGTAAGATGGCTAAGGTTGTCGTCGCAGTGCCATCTCTTTATTTAGTAAGATGGCTGAGGTTTTCATCGCAGTGCCAATTACTACAGAAACTTACAACTGCATTATCGTTTCACCAAGGCATCTAACACGGTGTTGACTGCTGAGTGACTCAGAGAAGTCTGAGCCCTCCAGGGTGTCAATTACTTGCCTCTTGGCGAACATCAAAAGATTTCTACTTTTTTATCAGGTTATGAGTCTCACTTTCCCCCAGTGTTTCTAGTCCTCCAATTGCTTCCTACAAGCTTTAAAAGAATGATAGAGATATTGTGAAGACCTGCATGACACAATATAGACAAGTCTAAGAACAAGTGTATTATAATTAGTGTTTTACAATTACAGGTTCCAGCCATGCTTCTTCCGCCTTGTAGATTATAAATTTGTTCTGTCAACTCCACCACCTCTATGGTTAGGATTGCAAAGCAACCATGAGTCTTTTGCAGTATTCTCCGGTATTTGTACTTCCAAATGTAGCTTTATAGTCTATTAACAACTGGCGGAAGGGTTAAAATAACTATGTCAGTACTATGCTTCAATTTATAACCTACAGAAGAGGCTCGGAGTAGTTTATTTTGATGATCATGTCAACGCAGCCAAAAACAAGAACAAAGGAGGAGCTATGCAGAAAGCAGTGACAAAAATAAGATAGTTCGCATTAACTTGATAGTTTCAAACTCAATATAGCTCGTTTGATAAAAAAAGATGAAAGCAAACTATGTCCAATATTCTGGGCTTAGCACTTTCAAGATCCTTATATAATGGTGCTATTTTTTTCGTGATCCAACTAAGCCTTGAAGGTAAATGAGACAGGATCATTTTCAGGTTCTTGTAGACATTCCTGTATCAGCAGGACATGAGAACTTAGAGGAATCATTCAAAGCATGTAACTTTTAATTAACAGTCATATCAGCTGTTGAGTCTTCAAAACTTTTATTATCCGTGAATGGGGACTGGAATTCCAAATCGAGCTTCATATCTGAACGGGAACTTGCTGACTAACTAAAATGAAGAAAGAGGGCAAGGAAAACATTGCACAAGAGTTTAAAGCAATATTCTAAGAAATGATACTTGGTAGTATTATGGCCAAAAGTTGAAACTTCCAGTATATATAAGCCAGGAATGGGAAGAAAAGAAATGCATCTCTGGTCTGGTTTAGAGGAAATTTCTATGGAACCTAACACTTTTAAACTCTCTAGCTAGTTTGTTCAATTTTATACAACATCTTCTTGGAGAAAAATCCATAACTTTCAATCATTAGACCTACATTCTCTGAACGCACCTTCTTTTGGCGAGGAGGATATGGACATTTAATAACTTGGAATAACAATTGTTGGGATCTTTTAACCATTCCTTTTGAACTGCCTAAGCAGTTACTGCATGAAATTCACTCAAGTTACATTCCTAAATTTAATATTTCTTATGATAGGATTAAGGCTGGCCAGTGGGCAGGGTCGGCCCGGTCCCGCCTAAAAAAAACGGTGTCGGGACTCGAAACCGGGACGGGACCTGGGTTGTCCCAACCCGCCCCCGACCCCCTGCAAAAATGACCGCTGTGATCAGCCGCATGAGATTTTTTGCTCCACACAACGAAAATTAAAATCAGCTGCATGAGATTTTTTTTGATAGGGACCAAGAGAATCAAGTAGTTAGATGCAAATATTGTAAAAATGTTTATAAATTTAAAATGGGAAAAGGTCAGGGTGGGACGAGAGATTTATTGAGACATGTACAAGGCTTTCACAAAGCTAGGTGGGATGAATACGAGGTTACAAAGTCGGGTGGGCCAATGCGCTCTCAGACGGGACAAGGTTCACATAGTGTCCCAGACCAAGTACAGGGTCAAATTAACCCGACGAACCAACTAAAGAAGAAGTTTTGTCAAGCATACACGATGAATGCAAAAAAATATATACGCATTACCAACAATAAAGTGCTAGCAACCAACCGACTTCTATACCATCTTCTTCTTCTTCAATACAACCTTATAAAAGACATGATGTTTCTGCGGCTAGTATTGAAAGCCTTAGAAATAGAATGTTTAATGGTTCCACTGCTAATCAAGTTAGCGAGTTTTATGTTTTTGTTTTGCAGGGTGTTGTACCGTACCAAGCAGTTCTTAATGAAGAAGGACGTGAAGACTTGCTTAAATACTGGAGGAAAAATGAGAAGACATTTCCGACACTAGCAAAGATGGCACGAGATGTGTTGAACATTCAAGCGTCATCAACAGCGTCTGAAAGCGCTTTTTCTGCCTGAAGATTTCAAATAGGAGAGCACATACACTCATTAGCGGGAGACAGCTTGGAGATTGCAGTTTTATTCAGAGATTGGATACGAGCAGAGCGTAGAAGGTGCGGTCAACCGGAGATCAACGAAGAAGACGACAAAAACTACAACGAAATCTTGTCCAACGGAACTAGAAGCGACGTCGACCAATTTGACCAACAAATTCCAATTCCAACCAAAGAACCACAAGACATTGTGAAGAAGTTAGAAAATGTGTTTATAAATATGAAATTTTACTATGTGATTTGCAACTTTCAACACCACAAAGTTGCAATTTTGAAATTGTATTACAAAAAAAAATCATATTTCTATCAAAATAATATAAGAGACACAAAAACAACATTTGGATGTTTTTATTACACTATTTTGTTCAATTATTGAAGTGTTTATATATATATATATATATATATATATATATATATATATTTAAAATTAAGTGAAAAAAAACGGAAATCCCGACCCGACCCGCCATGTCTGACGGATGAGGGACGGGACAGGTCGTTGGCCAGTCCCGACCTCCCCAGTCCCGTCCCACAGCGAACCCGCCCCGCCCCGAACCCGGCCCGTTGGACACCCCTAGATAAGATTAGTTGGGGATTATATTCTAAAGGTATGTTTTCTGTTAAATCCTTGTATAATGCACTTGCTCCTACTACTGGAATTCTAATGTTTGTTTGGATTGGATATGGAAGCTTCACACCATTCCAAACATTACGCATTTTCTTTGGCTCTGCTGTCACAATAGACTGCCTACTGCCTCTTATGTACACCATATCACTATGCGTATTTTTCCTTATTGTAAGTTCTGCACAGAAATTTAGAGGAAACTGAAAAACACATTTTCGTATCTTTTTCCAAAGTTACTTCTCTTTGGACACATCTGGCCTTAAACATGATATTGCCCAGCTTGCTTCTCAAACAACTTCTATTGTGACTTGGGTTCACCAGCTCCTCAAGACAAAATCTAACATTCCCTTTTCAAAAGTTCCTAACATTATCCTTCTACCTTATTGTCTTTGGCATATCCGGATTGCTCGTAATAAGAATGTTTTTTAGCATAATAATTTTTTAGCTAAATATAATGTCATTTATAACCAAGCTACTGAGTACTTCTATGCAGCTAATCACTCCTACCAAATCAAGCCCACAATATGTGTAATTTATTTGTATTAACTATAAAATAATATTTCAAACAAGTTTCTACCAAAAGAATTAGAAGAAAAAGTTATATACTTTTGGTAGAAACTTGTTTGAAATATTATTTTATAATTAATACAAATAAATACCTAAATTAAAGTTTCAATTACATTTAATAATTAATAAGCACTCCTAGTATCTAATGACTAAAGAAGAAAGTCAAATATTACTTGGTTGCCTACTTGGTTTGAGGGAGGAGCCGTGGGAGACAAGTAAAAAAGGAGTTTGAACTTTGAAGAATAAAAAAGAAAGCTAGTGAGAATAGGTCGACCCACAAAAAATATATTGAAAAGAGTATGTGGAATTGTCCAAGTTTTGTGAATATTATAAAAACCGCTAGATTTGAACCACCGACCTCACTATCACTTCTGGACTCTCTTTTCCGCTGCGCCAAAGGTTCTAACAACCTCGAAGGTGTGCAAAAATATGTATATGTTGATATTTAATAAATTTTGACCTACCTACACGGTATAATTTTTCGATGAAGGGTATTTACTTGTACAACCCTTGATTGGCTGTAGCTTTGCCCCTGCGTACATTCTACTCTCCCCGGACCCCACTTGTAAGATTACACTAGGTATGTTGTTGTTGTAATCTCTATATATGTGAAGTGACATTCTCCGGCTTGTAATGCTATTAAATCGAATATCGTTGGAGTTGTTTCTTTGTCGGGTGACACATGTGGTTTGGGAGGAGTATTTTGTGATTCAATGGAAAACTTGTTAAATGTATATCACGGTTTTGTCACTTAGTGTATACACTTAGTGTATATCACGATTTTATCAAGGTTTTGTGTATGTTCAATCTGTGATATACACGGCCGTGTATATCACGGGTTAGGGCAGATTTTAGGTAATATTTGGTGTAATATTTTACTGTAAATATTGTATTAATTAGTATTGTACACTTATCATAATTATAGGATTCTTGTACTACTGGAATAGGATTTTGGGTGTAGAATAGGAATATGATTTATATTATGGAAAATTGTAAATTATATATATACTCTTTCATTAATGAAAATAATCAAGGGAATTATTTCTTTCATGGTATCAGAAGTCTAGGTCTTATTTTTTTCTCCTATTTTCGGCCGACACGCATTAAAATTTGAGCCCTTCTTCTCGGTTTCCGTGCTCGCTGTGGCCTTTTCTCTTCCCAATTTTTCTTCCAAATCCCTTTATCACGTCGTTCGTTGCTCTTATGGCTAAGAACACGTTTCACCTTGCCCTTACTATTTCTAATATCAAGAATCACATCTCTATCATTCTTGAAATAGAAAACGTCCAATACGCGATGTGGGCCGAACTGTTCAAAATTCACGCACGCTCGCATCAAGTTCTCCATCACATTATCCCCGCGACTCCTGCGGATACGGGAGTCCATAAACCCGAGGATGATCCTCAATTGTGGACGACTCTTGATGCTACCGTTCTTCAGTGGATTTACTCCACTATATCTACCGACCTATTGCAAACGATTATCGAACCAGACGCTACAGTGATTATCGAACCTTCAACAGTCCGATGATAATTGGTACATGGACACCGGAGCCACATCTCACCTCACACAGTCATCACGTAACTTATCTCAACTGCTTCAGTTACAGTGTCCTCAATTTATTAATGTCGGCAATGGTCATCGCATTCCAATTGAAGGTTACGGTAACACACATACCAAACATCCCCACCCGCCTTTCTCCCTAAATCACGTCCTTTACACCCCTAACATCATTAAAAACTTAATCTCTGTTAGAAAATTCACTCGCAATAATTATGTGTCTATCGAATTTGACCCTTTTGATTTTCTGCGAAGGATCTCAATACAGGGAAAATTCTTACGCGCTGCAATAATGTGGGAGACCTCTACCTCTTAACTCAATCTTCCACTGTCAGACCGCAATCACCTTTATCCCTTGCGGCTATCTCTTCATCAACTTGGCACAACAGACCCGGGCACCCCGGAGACCATGTTTTTAATTTTCTTAGGACTACTAAGCGTATTCAATGTAATAATGGGAAACTTGCCCAACACTGTTTTTCTTGCCCGCTTGACAAACATACTCGTCTTACATTTATGTCATCCAACAATGTTACTTTTTCTCCTTTTGATATTGTTCATGCTGACTTGTGGACATCTCCGGTTGTTAGCTCTTTGGGTCACACATTTTATCTAGTATACTGGCCTTAGATTGTATCGAGCTACATGCCCTTCTCATAAGATGATGTTGTAAGTTACGGGCCATAAAATCTCCGACGAAGCTTAAAGCAGGCATCAAGAGCATTGAAGGGGGCCAACAAGCCCCTTTCATTTGAAGGAAATGCCTTATAAACTACAGGACATAGAAGCAGGCCAACAAGTGGATTGAATCTTTTTTTCCTAGTAGCGAACCTTTGACTTGTTCCCACAATCATCTCCTCCGGACCATCGATAATCAAATCCCACATGTACTATCACGAGGAACTGGCTTTCACAATAACAATAAATAAAGGGAGTGCGCCGGGAAAGCCACCGGAGAGAGAGTCTCAAAGATAATAGTGACACGGGATTGAAGTCTAGCCTTTCCTCCCTCCCTTTGAAGTAATTCAATCTTTTCAGCCAGAGGTTCCGAAAGCTACTATAATTAAGAAGCTACTATGATTGAATTTGACATCAGTGATTTCGAGCGTTACCTACGATAATTGAAAAGTAAGGGCATTTTGGCAATGGACCTTGTAGCCAATGGCTTCTTTTCCTAGAGGAAGAGAGACTCAATCCCAAGTAGCAAACCATTCTAGTGCTACGATCTCTTTCTGCATAGAGCTGCCAGCATGGTTGAGATATGGCCTCTGCAAAGGTATCAGGTTCAAAAAGGATGGATGAAATTGCAAAAAAGATGAGCAGCAAGGCGAGTCACAGTGACGTCTTATACAAATATTTTTAGATGATTTTTCATATTTTGTCTGGATTTACCCACTGAAATTCAAATCTGAAGTATTTGCCAAGTTCCTTGAATTTCAAAAATTCATTAAAACACAGTTTGAAAAATCTATCAAATCCTTCCAATGTGATAACAGACGTGAATTTAATAATTCGGTATTTCACACTTTCTGCTCTAAACAAGGCATGATTTTCCGTTTTTCCTGTCCCTATATTTCCTCCCAAAACGGAAAGGCTGAACGCATTATACGAACCATCAATAACATGGTTCGCACCTTTTTGTTTCATGCCTATCTTCCACCGCCTTTTTGGGTCTATGCTGTTAAAATGGTAGAATCCCTCCTTAATATTTTACCCACTAACACTCTTCAAAACAAGACCCCCATTAAAGTTCTATACCGTAGGATCCCGTCCTATGACCAACTCAGAATTTTCGATTGCCTATGTTACCCCAATCTAGCCTCCACAGCCCCTCACAAATTAGCACCACGAACTACGCCATGTGTCTTCGTTGGTCTCACGTCTAACCATAGGGGTTACCTGTGCTATGACCTGTCCACTCATAAAATCATTATCTCCCGTCACGTCACATTTGACGAGACGCAATTTCCATTTTCCAATCTTCGGAAATTTCAAACCACAGACTACACATTTCTTGATGACACAGATATATCCCCACCAGTCAAATCACTGTTCCGGTTTCCATCCACTGTTCACGCGTCAACGTCGCCGGCGCAGGTAGTTTCGCCTCTACCAGTGACCACCACTGACGCCGCCCTACAACCCACCGGCCCCTGTCTCCTCTTCACAGGGTCGAACAATCACCACCACCACCAAACCACCAAACTCCCGATAGGCTATCCAGAAACCCTTTCACCGACATATCTTCGATCCACCCACCCATTGGGAAATCGTCGCTATTGCCCAGCTCCACCAACTCGCCACCTAATCCATCGATACCGACAATAACCCAGTCACCTCCAACACCAGTCACCGGTACTTCTCAGAATTCGACATTGAGTTATGAACCTGAAGCCTCGCGGTCACAGCTTACCCATCGTATGGAAACTCGTGCTCAACACGGGATTTTCAAACCCAAGGTTCACTTTAACCTCTCCACACAAACCATATCACCCATTCCAAAAAATCTAAAACTAGCCAAACTGGACCCTAATTGGAATGCGGCCATGTGCGAGGAATTTAATGTTTTAACTAAGCAGAACACTTGGGATTTGGTACCTAGATCGGATGGTGTGAATGTTATTCGGTGTATGTGGCTATTTCGTCATAAGTACAGAGACAGTGGTGACTTGGAGAGGTATAAGGCAAGACTAGTTGCTAATGGCACTAATCAGCAGGAGGGTATTGATTGTGGTGAGACATTCAATCCGGTTGTTAAACCGAACACTATTCAGACTGTTCTCAGTATTGTTATGGGCATGCATTGGCCGATTCATCAGCTTGATGTCAAGAATGCATTTCTTCATGGGGATTTGAAAGAATATGTGTACATGCATCAGCCCCCGGCTTTGTTCATCCGGCAGTCCCGCAGTTTGTATGTCGTCTTAGGAAGTCATTGTATGGCTTGAAACATGCACCCCACGCTTGGTATGATCGCTTTGCCAGGTATCTTATGCAGATCGGTTTTATATGTAGTAGGTGTGATAACTCTCTCTTCACTTTTCATCGAGGTAGCATCACGACTTATTTGCTATTATATGTGGATGACATTGTTATTACTGCCTCATCTGACGGTTTGAAGAATGAAATCATTGCTCTACTCAAAACTGAACTTGCTATGACTGACTTGGGCAAGCTGAGTTATTTCTTGGGTATATCAGTGACCAGATCTGCAGCTACTATGTTTTTGTGTCGGCATAAGTATGCAGAAGAGATAGTGTACATGGCTAAGATGGCAAATTGTAAAATTATGCCAACTTCGGTTGACTCGAAATCTAAGCTCAATGCCAATGACGGTGTGCCAGTTTCTGATCCCACTCTATATCGGAGTCTTGCAGGTGCCCTTCAGTATCTTACATTCACTAGGCCTGATATTGCATATGTCGTTAAGCAAGTGTGTCTGTTTATGCACGACCCTCGAGAGTCCCATTTTGCAGCCCTCAAACTTATTATCATATACGTTAAGGGCACACTGGACTTTGGACTACATCTCTACCCCTCTACCCCAACCAAGTTACTCTCTTACACGGATGCAGATTGGGCAGGATGCCCAGACACACGTCGCTCCACCTCAGGCTACTATGTATTTCTTGGGGATAACCTTATTTCATGGTCCGCCAAGCGGCAGGCCACGCTATCCCGTTTGAGTACTGAAGAAGAGTATCGCGAAGTTGCTAATGTCGTTGCTGAGCTCTGTTGGCTCCAAAATCTTCTTTTGGAGCTCCAGTGTCCACTACGAAAGGCGTCTATAGTCTATTGTGACAACATATCTGCCATTTATATGTCTCACAATCCGATCCAACATTAGCGGACTAAGCATATTGAGATGGATATTCACTTTGTGCGAGAGAAGGTTGCCCTTGGTCAAGTCAAAATATTACACGTGCCTTAGCGTTCGGCCTATCTTAGGATTCTTATTGTATGAATCAATCATTTACGGTAAGTTAGGATTCTTATATTTTCACAAAGGGACCACTTACGAGACAACTCTTCACCACCCTCTCTCCTCTTCCTTCTCGGTCGACGGCCAACTTCCGATCCACGTTCCCTTCGGAGTAAACTTCTTTAAAGAAGGTGAAGATTCGTGTTTACAGATTTAATGTGGCCTTCATTTTTCGACATTTTGGACACTTTCTTCTTTAAATATGAGTGCCAGTGGTTCTTTATCTCATTATCGGTCCTTCCAGGCAAGTGCCGTGCAATCCGAGACCACCACCGTTGGTACGTAACCTTAGTAAGATACAATGATACTGTAAAAATATTTTATGCCGACCTTCGGTGTATATAAGTTAAATCCACTGTAGAAAGGACAGGTTATATCCTTGACTCTTGAGCCCTTCATATAACCATGTTTATTAGAAAAAGTCTGTTGACTGTCGTAACAATATTTGTTAAATGGGTAGCCTAGTAGGTGGATTCTTATTGAATACAATTATTTTGAAATCAACTTACAAGAATTATTTACCACATACTAGTAGTATTTGTCTAATTTAAAATGGTGTAGATAGTCAAAGCTGACTACCTCTTCGAAACCCAGAAGAGTAATTGGAAATTATAAGTAATTAATCCACCTTAATATATTCCTAAAAAACTATTCCCAAGTAAGTGCTTGAATTTTTCAAATATAACAGAGAAAAGATAACTGAACATGGCCAAAGATAACGAACTTGGCTGAGGCGTGCCAATCAAATTTTAGAAGCTTTTGTAATGTATTATTCCACGACTTTCCTTAGAAACAAAGTCTTTCAAATCTCTTACAAATAATAAAGACAATTTTTTCAGTTGTTTTACAAGTACACTCGTCAACTAGACATACTATTTGCGTAATATAATCCCAGCTGGAATGAAGTCATTCATGAAAGGTTAAAATTACGCAAAAGGGTTAACAATAATCATGCTAATGCTCATATTTCCAATGATCCTCAATGATATTGCTGTCATTAACAGGGATATGATACACCAATCTTGTGTTTCATTCTTTTACATTTTCATGTAGTATCACAAATTAGACTATATATACTGATAATGTAAAAATAATTTTATATACTGTCAGTCAGTGTATATAACTTAATATTATTCAGTATGAAATAGTTCAAGTGCTTAAACTTGGACAAAGTTGTAGAAGCTACGTCTATCTTCTAATCTAAATTTCATAAGATGGAAAGTAGCCCCCGAGAAAATTACACTGAAACAATATACTTCTATTAAATTATTAATGTGTTGCATGTTATGAAAGTATATGAAGATGAATAGCTAACCGGTATTAATGGGAACAGAGCTCCAGCAAACATGACCATGCTTAATGATGCAGTGTTTGAGCTTATCATCTTCATCAGGGGACCATAATCCCTTCTTGTGCTTTTGCTTTGGTTTCTCTGCTGGCTTACACCCCATTTTCAAACAAATTAACTACAATTCCAGAAGATTAATGTGTATGTGTAAATGTTTCAAGATATATTTGAAAGCAAGAAAGAATACAAAGATACACTATGACTTTTGTGTATGTGTTTTTTGTGTAAGAGAGGGACAGGGAAGACTTAATGTTGAGGTTATAGCCGACCTGGTATTTAAAGGCAGGATTAGTTGAGACTAAATACGTACTAGTACTAATTACTAATAAGTTTAATAAAAACAAACCTACTTAATGAAAAAGTTAAAAAAAAAGGACTATATGTCTGATCCCTCTTCCAAATGCAATAATAGTTCCTTAACAAAAGGAAAGTGAAAGTGAAAAAGGGTATAATCAATAGAATAGTTGTCCGTCTAATAGAATTTTTAAGAGACAAATCTTTGCACCTACAATCTTCTTGTGTCATTTATCATGCTTAAACCTACTTGATAGACACTAATAACGGTTTCTTATCTCCTCACTTCTAAGATTCACTGAAACACCTTTCTCTCATTGTTGAATCATCATGATATTTGTATTAGACTATATGCCAAAAAAGTAGGGTGGTGAAAGAAAAAAGGGTGTCTTAGCCACTGACTGGTTAATTCAGTTAAATATTCTTGGGATTTTTTTTTACATATTAACCCTTTTCCTTAATTTCCTGGCTTAATAAGGTAACTTTTCAATGCATGAGAAAAAAAAAACAAGGTTCTTACTCAATCTCTAAAGGTAACTCATGGAAGGAGGATTGGCAAAATCAACGTTTAAACCCCTTCTAAGTTCTCTTCTTCTTCACGTCGATTGAATATATAACTGTGCCTTGAATAACAAAACACGATGCCCAATATTGAAAAATACAAAAAAGGAACTTGATAGGTCTAACTCTTAAGTTCCAACTATGATATTATGTGAAGAATTGGATTGATATTAGACGAATTCAACTCCAAAAATTAACTAATGAACAAAGATCATATAAGAAAACCACCACATATTCTCGAGTTAATTAACACACTTAAACCACCAATGAAAGATACTCAAGTAACATATGAACTTTCTCTCTGTCACTGTCACTCAGTCAGGTAGCCTGGATCACTAATCAAGGAGCTTATTAATTCATCATTTGCATGCGCATCAGACTATGTTATAATTCTTAAATACCCCGTAGTAAGTTCCCACATATTTTGGAGTTCAGTTAATTGCATAGATGATCATAAAACAAAACAAAAAAATCTAGGAGCCCATCAACTATTACTATGAGACAATTTTAGTGTTGTCGCTGAAATTCTTTTATATTGTGTTATAGGTTATACTCAAATAATTAACTTTAGGAATTCTTGCTCTAGACATCCATCGACCTACTTCCCTCTTTTCTCTTTTTTTTTTTCCTTCTTTTAATACAAGCCTCTTCATGGATCGCAACTTCAAGAAAATTTCAACCGTCCATTAACCTAATCATTTCTAAATTATTTTGAGGATCCAGAATTTTCTCAACTTGAAATTCCAACTAATGAAAAATTGAAAATAGCAGAAGGAACTTCTGTCACTCTTGCTGACTAAAAATCCTAACCAGTATCCTTATAGCGAGAAAATTTCAAAATGTTTATGATATTACAGTTGGATTACTTGTTGAGGCGAACAAACGACAATGATTTGTCAATCATTATTGAATTTCACCACTCCCTATGTTCTAGAAATCAACAAAGAAGAAACCAAGGTTTCATTAATTAATTTATTCCCAATCATAACAAAATAAGCCTTTGACAGGTTCTGATTAATAATTCTATAAATTATTGAAATATAGGAAAAACAAATAGGTTTGCGTGGTTTTCATTATTGCAAATATTAAGATAACCTAAAGTCCAAAATTTTATACTAACCCCGTTATAAAAAAATTGAAACCTTAAAAAGCAGTGTGTATAATACTAGTAGAAACCAATCACGTTCATGTCAACCCAGTTTCTTATTCAGCCATGAAGAATAATCAAAACTTAAAATGCCTATAAAACTCCATATATGTTTTAAAACCTTTCTTTTCACAATCACAACATTGAAGTGGCTGAACTTTTATTGGCATATGTTCACCATATTTTTCTACATACCACGTGCAGAAATTAAAATTCATTGGTCGGAAAATTAAGGGTTTTGTTTACCTAATTATCATAAAAATTGAGTAGTGAATAACAAATGTTGATGATAAAACAGAGAGTAACGTTGTTTTTAAGTACAAAGGAAAAAGATAGCTCGGGCAATTGAGTAATATTTTTTATAGTTAATATGGACTTTACCAAAACTACTTCCATTGCTTATTAAATAATAGAGGCTTATTAAACAACGGTGAGATTATAAAATAATGACCCGTTGAATTTACCCCACATGGTATAATTTATGTATTACCGAATTACGTAAACAGATTATATACTATTACACTATTCATGATTTGGTACACAAGATATGGGGAGATGAGTTCGGTAGTTCCTACTCCATTTACTATTTGTTGGCATATATACTTAGTGAGATACGTAATATATATGCTTCAAACCTCGTTGTATTATATATTCTCGTATCGGGTTAGGAGGGCAAACTAAGTACACATCGTTAGAAAAGAAGGGGGAAAAACTAAACACATTCATTGTACAAAGATTTCATGTATTCTATTTTATTAAAAGATTAAAAGCTATTGTGCCACTTCTAGTATCCAACGTACTATATATTCTCTCACTCATTTTTCAGTTTGTAATGTAATGAACTAATGAAGGATAAAAACTCCATGTAAATATAATTTTGTTATTATCTCAATAATATTCCCTACCTACGTACGAACCAAATACGAGACTAAAATTTATTCAAAAATAATAAAGTTAAGAAGTCTCATCCAAAAATAATGAAACAGTACGATTAAGGTTATGCGATTAATACAAAACGGGTAAGATGACGGTGACTTAAAGAAATATTATCTTTCATGCAAGTATTGTATTTTGATTATCAGTTTTATTTTCAGCAATTAATAATAATTTTTATAAAAAATTATATTTCTTATAAGTAGTAATACTCTTTTAAAAAAACTAGTCTAAGCATACGCTTGTTGCATGTGTATACTCATGATCCATCTTATTTTAAGTTAATGACTTACATGAACTCATTTGGTTTTCTCTTTTCCCCTTTATTTGGTTTGTTTTTGAGCTGGTTCTTTTTATTGGTTTTTTTGGGGGAGGGTTGTAATTATGGATTATCCAAGAAAGTAAGAAACATCGTCCTCCCTGAAAAGGTCGCCATGTCTGGCTTCAACGTCGACAAGTGTTTGACATGTCTTGTTGGTCCAAGTCCTCTTCTGGCCCAACACGATATCCTTTTTCACCATGCGTCAGACATGTTTTTTTTTGGAAAATGGTAAATTTGTGTTCTTAATGCTGGGGACCTCCAAAAGAAGAAAGACAGAGAAAAACAAAGATGTATATCTCATGCATTCATAAATTGTTCTTGGATGCAAGTGCCAAGTAGACAAACTTTTGAAGGGCAATACATATCAGAACAAGCTTAGACATTATAGTGAAAAACCATATTCCATGTCTGTATCATTTCTGCTTTGCATTTTATGAGAAAGGTTTTCTACTTGTTGGTGCTACATAGCCTACAAACATAGGCTCCAAGCTGGAGGCCTTTATGTTGTAATTGTCTTTAGTGCATACCTTGAACTTGTGGTCCATATTCCGATATTGAAACCTACGAAGTATATGCCCTTTTATGTCTTATTTTTGCTTGACTGGATGTGCTTCAACTGCAGTCGCCTCTAGATACAAAGGTGCCTCCAGATTGGGTCAAAGTGAACAGTACTAAGAAAGCAATACGCTATCATCCACCAGAAGTATTTGTGGCTTTAGATGAATTGGCATTGGCAAATGAATAGCTCACTGTCATTTGCCAAGCTGCTTGGAATAATTTTTTAACGTGTTTTGGTGGATACTTTGCCGAGTTCCAAGCTGCTGTGCAAGCCCTGGCTTCATTGGATTGCCTAAATTCCCTTGCCATTCTTTCAAGGAATAAGGTTAAAGATTATGTTTCCCCCCTTTTTGCTTCTGCTTGCTTTATTGGATGTAAATAGGGCCTATTTTATTTGTTGCAGAATTATGTCCGTCCACTCTTTGTGAACGATGATGAGGCTGTTCAGATACATATTTGCTCTGGTCGTCACCCGGTATGTGCTAAAAACAGTAATTATAGAAGTTTCACCATTTTGGGACCGCTTTAGATGTTGCAGCTTGACTTCTGTTTGTGATTTGAAAGATAACTTAAATTATTTAGCTGACAAGAGAGTGTATCTCAAGTGGAAGCTCCCTCTACCTCCAACCTTGAGAAGGGGTTTGAGTCACCAAGGGAGAAGGGTGGGGAGCTTGTTCTGGTTTAATCCAGAGAGACCAGTTTCAGTATCTGTAGCTCAAACTAGAAGCTGATGTATTAACAAATAGGCTAGCTCTATCTCTCAGTAACATATCCTGTGCTCGAGAAAGTCCTGTGTCTCTTTTGCCATTCTTCGATCTCGAAAGCGAAACTATCAGGATTGACTGCTCTTCAAGTATCTCCCTTGCTTACCTATATAGCCAAGACCAAACAACTTATCTGACTCCTGGGGTGAAGGTGTAGATTACCAATTGAAAAAAAAGAAGAGAAGAAGCAAAAAAGTGAGATTCTTTTTATGTCTTCGTCTGCATTATATATCCAAGGATAGTGCTAGTTACCTTTTCTGAAAGTTGAGAATTCAAGTGCTTTGTGTTTCTCCATATCAAAAGTGAATGGCACTTGCAATACATATGCAGTTAACCCATCATCAGCATTTGCTTTACCCCCCTAAAGAAGTTTGCTCGTCAATTGCAAGTTTTACTTTCTGATTTTATTTTCTTCTATGGTGTCTTACTGTCTTTTGCTTGCTTTAAGTCTATTTGTCCTATTGGATTTTATCAGTACAAAAAAAAGCATCCTATCATAGATTGAAGAAAATATCCTGAATTTTTAAGTCGTTGGGCCAGATTGGCTGATCTACCATGAAGATCAGGTACTTGTAATTAGTATATCACCTAAATTCTCAGGTATTGAAATGGCTATATTTCTGTAATCTTTACCATATTAAGACATTCGGCAATTACATGTATGTGCCACTAGGCTACTCATCCATCACGTTCCCATAAAGAACCACCCTGGGTTTGTTTTTTGGCATCCAAAAAGAGAGAATGTGTTTAACAATGCTAAATTGAAAATCTCATGCTTCTCTTGGTTAGTTGGAGGCCTGCATCACTCCGAAATAGCCTTCACGAAGGAAGCTCCCTAATTTGCAGTAGATGTTCTCTTTGTGACGCCACAAAAACACGCAAATCACCTTTTCCTTCAATGCAAGGTCACATTTCAATTCTGGAGCCTATTTTGCTCATACTTGGCATGTGCTGGAGCATGCCATATTCCACTCAAGAGCTTCCTGCATGCTGGTATAGAAAGGGAATCGACAAAAAAGTCTCGCAGCAATCTTTGGTGGAGTATCTGGACTGAATGGAATAGCAGAATATTTGAAGGCAAAAACAGAAATATCCAGTAGAAGACACTCTCAATGAAGCCTGATAGTAAATCTAATATGAAACTAAAGATCTTGGAACCCACTCTAAGAATCTAAATTTGAAAGGATAGTCACTAAAGTTGTCTCTTTCGCCTTTAATCAATTTCCTGGGTCAATATGGGTTGATTTTTAATTGGATCTTGAATTGGTTGATTAAAATCCATCATTTATCTCATCGTTCTGGTTGGTTTCAGCTGCCAGTCACATGTATTCAGCGAGCCATTGTAATAGCTGGAAGACTAGAAGCAGCAGGCTGTAACTACACGGAGCAAAATCGAACTCGAATGAGCTCTTCGGTAAGTTATAGGGAAAGTTGCTGTAAAGAGTATGAATCAGTAGAGGATGTCATAGAACCTGGTTGCTTGTCTGCTGGAAGAGTTGAAGGCTTAGATGACATGAGCGAACTTTATAGGGGGTTGTTTCTGAATCTAAATTTCACACTTCTTGAAGAACATGATGATGGAAGGAGGCTCCAGTTTCTAATTCAGGCTAGAAGTCTTGCAGCTCAGTTGGTAATTAGGTAAAGGCTAGTTAATTTATCCTATCGGTTTTTCCTCTGTTATCAAGCACTCCTTTCTTTCCATTTACATGACAGTCTTTCATTTTTGGTCCATTTTAACAAGGACCAACACTTTTCTGTTTTCAGAAACTCTGTAGTTTTACCTTTCATTTGTTACATGACATGTTAAAGAAGACAAGATAATGATACTTTTGTTATATTATATATAGTATATAGTATTTCAGAAACCCTCTCTACCTTCTCAAGGTAGGGGTAAGGTCTGCGTACACTCCCCCTCCCCAGACCCCACTTGTGGGATTACACTAGGTGGTGGTTGTTTTCTATTTCAGAAACCCTGCATCCATGCTAGTACCTCGCTAATGTCCCATTTTGTTCCAACATGAAAAAGACCCTTCTCCATTTTGCAGGTCAATGCTGGTTTGAAACTGTTTGCCTGCTTCTACAGTCATATTAAGAAAAACTATTTTTGTCAAAATAGAAAAATAGGAATTCATTGCTTTATACATTCAGGTGATGAATCATATCTAATTTCTGCTTACCTTGTTGAGCTCTTATCATCGCCATCGATGTCCCTCTTATGACTATCTGATATTTGACTCATTTCCGTCTATACACAATTCTCTTTCCTTCCCTTTTCTTCTTAATTATTTTTCATTTTTTTGGGGGGTGGATGATCTGCAGATTATAAGCCGTGCAGGAAATTTTGATCTTATGCCAAATGAGAACTAATATGTACAGGTAATTCATAGGAGTACAGGTGCTGCCTTGGTCGTATTCCCTGATGATCCCAGAGTGTAATCTTAAAATGGAGAAAACTGTGCTGGTAGCGGATGAATCCTTCGTATGTGAAAATTTTCTTTTCTTTTTAGGATGACGGTTCGTCCAAACTAACATGAAGTTGCATCTCAACTAATCCAGCTGGCAACCAGCTGCAGCCTACAGTCACTGGTGCCGAGTATACCTGCTCATGAATGTTGGAGTAGATGGGCTTACACCCAGTGTTGCAGAAGTACTTAAGGATTCTATCCGCTTCCCTCTTAGTCCTCTTGCCTCCAAGTATCGCCATTGGCCATCAATTTTCTATAGTTGTAGACGTCCAACCTGTCTTTAGCCCAGCGCAGTCTGGTCCTTGCAGAGAATGCACCAGCATAAACCAGTGGTTCAGTATCATCACATGTCAAGAGTCATCCTTTTTGTGAGCTTTTCATCATTTTCATTGATAAATTAAGTTAAAAGTTGTATATATCTGAATGAAGAAATAATTGTTGGCTTGGATGCATGTGAAGTTGCTCCACCCTATCGTTTACCATGGTTATCTTTACTGTTATTTTGTTGAAAAAACATGAATGGTGACTGAGCTGCTATGAAAAGATGTGGCAAGAAGTAAAAATGAGGAGTTCATCTATGCAGTATATATGAGAAGGATATCTGTAAAAGTATCTTACACATTTGATAAGACTAAAAAGTTTTAAAAGATGAACAAACTTTTGAATGTCGTCAACTTCAGTAGCTGAGATTTCCAGAGTTCAAATATCCCTTTCATTTAACAGGCAAGAATATGTAGAGATCACGGGACCTTAAGCCTTTTTTGAATTTGGCACAAATGTAAACTGGGCAGTTCATTGTTTTCCCCATTCTTCTTTTATTTAGTTCTTCCTCTAATTGTTGGGGGTTTGGCATTTGTACCTTATAAATAACCAAAGTAGAATGGATGTAGGAGATGTGGTGCCTTACTTGCTCAATGCCTATAAATAAAATGGACATTTCCTAAGCTAAAGCTATGGGCATTGCTTGGATCGAGCTAGGCTATCTAGTGATTTACAAGCACCTCTGCACACTTTGTATACATGTCTCCATCCAATCAAAGACGTCCATGCCATAGAGAATCAGGCTCGGCAAAAATGAGACTAGGGACGATGATAGGTCTCTCTACTATACGAAGGTGTCAAGTTTACAAAGCATTACAAAGTAATTGAACTTCCACTAATAAAAGCTGATACTTGCATGGCATTGCCTAATTCAGAAGTCAGGTGTTTGTATCTGGTTCAGCTTGAAGGGCTCTCTAACATCTCTTGGCATGTGCTCAAATATTCAATAGCATGGTTGAATCTGGTAATGTAGGTCGCCCATTTTGCCCACATATATGCTATGTAGATTGTCTCCCAAAGAACATGTTCATTTCCTTGCCACTTATCAAGTGTTTGCTATTCGCTTTTGCAATCATCATGGAGACTTCTTTCAACATGTTAACACTTAACAAATGTCATAGAAAACTTATTCGAGAATTACATAGCAAATTCTTGAAATGCAGCATTTGGCTCAACAGAAGGAACTATGCTGCTGGAACCATAATCTCTGCTATGAAAAATCCTAATTCCATCCAGAACACTACTCTCAAGTATTTATTCAATCGATCACAAAGACTTGAAAAACAAGCCCTCACCAAAAAATGATGGAAGAAGGGTTCTAGTTTTCTTTTCAATAAAACAAAATACAAGGGGGGAGAAAAAGAGTGTACAGTCAGCATGTCCTCATTTGAAGATAGCTGTCTAGTATTCTAAGGCTACAGGTTGCTCGTCTTGAAGAGCAACAAGAAAGGCATCCAACACAAGTTGACGTCATGCGAGCAATTGCCAGAGGTGGGCTACTTATGATAAACATATGAATAAATATACATATGAACACATTACATGAAAACACATTCATGGTCACATTCACTAGGTGTTTCCCTTAATTCCAGCAATGAACATTCTCAGTTCTCTGGCTCTCCTTATATGTTCAGGGGAGAACATATCATTTTCTGAATCACTAAGCTCAATCACATCTATGCGTTGGATATTGTCCTCTCGGTGTTTGGAGTTCCCAGAAGCATGCCGCAGTGGTGGAGGACTCGTGAGATCAATTACTTCTTCTTTAGATGAAGCTGGTAAAATGTCGCTCTCTTGGCAAATGGCACTCCTAGAAGTAAAACCACCCTTCTTGATACTGTTGCTGTTCCACGTATCGCGGGACTGCATACCTGGATCTACCAATTGAATTTGAGTAATGCTTTCATCATCCTCTGATACTGCTCCACACAAAAAAGTGGTATTATCAGTGGTAGAGTTTTCTCTATCAATCTCAAGCAAGAGGTGTTGGAGTTTTTGATCAATTTGACCCAATGGTGTTTTTTCTAGTTTCCTTGGTCTTTCTCTATCAATCTCAAGCAAGAGGTGTTGGAGTTTTTGATCAATTTGACCCAATGGTGTTTTTTCTAGTTTCCTTGGTCTTGATCTATTTGTGTTTCTTTTCTTTCCTTGAGCTCGTCTTTCTTGGAACTCCAAAATCCTTTCTGGACAAGCCCTGTTGCAAAGAAGAGAAAAAAGATTCAATGACATGGATCAAACAGTGTTTTTACCTTAGTAGCCTTTAAAATCATTAAAACATATTTATGTAAGTCATCAAGTTAATAGTCAACGTACCTCTGAACGAGATCAGCTGGTAGTAAAGAGGTTTCAAGTCCATCCATTTCTTCCCAAGACACCTCAAAACAATCCACTCCTTGAGCTTTTCTCGGCTTGATAATTCGAGATAAAGGACACTTTATTGGCATCTGTGCATGCTCAGATCTTAGAAATCATTTCCAGAAACACATTTGATAAAATGAAATATAATGTAATAGAATTTTTAGATGAAATTATCACAAAGATATTAAGATAACAAAAAACTCAAAAGAAAAAAAGCTCAAAAGAAATGCATCATTGCACGTGCACCCCTGTAGCACAGTAAACTTCCTTCTCACAGAGAAAGCAGAACATCACCAAATGTTCACACATTTAAGACATCCCTAGACTTATGAGCCCATTAAATAGTTATTCTGTTTTTTCAAGTCTTTTGATTTACCAATCTCTTCTCTTAGCTAAGATGGTGAGACATCTTCTGGAATCATTTTACTTTCATTTCTCCATTTTAGTAATATTGCATTACATTCAACTTCGTTAAATGTGCAACTCCAACCATCAAAATGGATGAGAGCGTGTCTTCCAAATGTATTTTACTGCATATTCTCCATTTTAGTCTTCATGTCACAAAGTAGCAAACTTATCCAGAATGCTAGAGCAAGAAAAACTCAGTACATGTTCCCTGAATCACTGGTCTGATCAAGCATACAGAATTTTACAACCATCTCGCATCTACTAACCACAACCCCAACTAATTTGGGTTAGTTAACTAGGACAGACAACAATTTGGGTAAGCAATAAAGAAGTGACATTATTATCTTATGCAAAAGTGCAGTTGAACATTCTGTAAATGCTGCTATCATCACAAGAGGATCATTCTCAGGTACACGTACGCAGAAGGGCATAATTGCAAAAATTATCTTGATAATAAACTACTGTACGGAAGTAAAGTTGGTTTCAGAAACCATTGAGTTTGAAGCACAAAAACGTTATATCAAGTAAAATTGAGCACTCATTGCAGTAGAATACTAGAATGAGCATTACCTCATCTAATGGAAGCTGGACTCCTAGTTGTGATGCAGTGGACCGCAAGTTGGCGAATCTCCGCAGTTCCCTTTCAGCAATCTTAGGAAGGATATACTCATCTGAGCCACAAAGAACAGAGGGTTTCAGAGAAGGCAAGCTTCTAATTGACTGGACCAACGTCTAATTTCGTACATAATTTTTCTAACTAGTATAAAAAAACTATTGATTATCAAAAAACATACAGCTGAGAAACCATAGTTGGAATTATCCATGATAGATGCCGAACCAAAAGAAACAGGTCTCATAAACCAGTGAATGAAATACAACAAAGATTTGGTTCAGCGAAAACACCTGTCTTCTCAGGAGGCCAACCAAAAATTTCAGTGCATATTTGCTGAAGCTGGCTGCTGCTATATGGATACAACGCAAGAATCCTGCAACAAAAATGTTTCTTTTCAGACTTCTTGGTTCTAAACTAACATGTCAGACTTGTAATCAGCACAATGTAATGAGGCAAAACTTTAACCAACAATGCAAAAGGAAAAGAAAAAGAAAGAAGTATAACTTTGTATGAATGCTGTATAAGATAAGAATCTACCTTTGGACAGCATCAGAGTCCGCTGAATGGCACTTTGGTCTCAGATATGCATCTAATACTTGCAACACCTGACTTTTCATTTGTGAAGGGCATTTGCTTCCTAATGCAAAAAGGAAAAATAGCAGTGGTTACATATAACTATGATTACTAAATACTAGTCAACTCTTCCCTTTATTTCCTCCCCCACACCACACCACCCCACTCCTAACGCGGGACTCACCATTAGGATTTTTATACTCTGCAGCATTTTCTCGATCATTGCATTTGTCATCTTCAGTCCGTCTCTTAGAACCTTTTTTCTTCTTTACAAAGGAAAATCCTTCTGATGCAATCCACTGAAGAACAGCACTATCACCAATTGATTTGACAATCTGACAAGCTGACTCCTAATTAACACAAAAGCATGCCATACAAATCGAAATTTAACCCATTTCAGATATAGACATGTTAAATTGAGAGGAAAAAGAATGCCTGCCGGATACAAGAATCAGAATTTCCAAGACTTACCCGACCAAGTCCATAAACTCCTTCAGAGTAATCACCGCCAAGAATAACAGCCAGTGTTATCTGGAAACAATAATTTCCAAAAAAACAAGCCCCAACAAATACATCAGAAATTTAAGCAATGAGTTGCAATTTTTGGGCTGTTCCAGCCAAAAGCAAGGTCGATGATATTCTGACGCCATCAGACTTCATGGTAAGAACCAGAAAGATTCATAAGTTTCTCCAGGAACTCATTTAACAGGACATAATACTTGCAAGTTGATCATAATTCATATCATTGTATCCTGAAGTCTCGAATAAAACTAAGAAATGAAAAACTTTTTTATTTACCCACAAGATAGATTGAAAGTGTTTTCCATTAGACTGATACAATTTACACTTTAATCTACTTGGACGCGAAGTACCATGACTGAGAACAATATCATTTCCATTGTAACCGATAGTGCTAGAAGCAAAGAGCAAAAAAAAAATACCAAGGAGTTCCTTCCGAGTCCGAGCTTTCTCTCAATATCATCCATTTCATAGCAAACAAGATACCCACCATCCCCTGAATTCTAGCAAACTAGAAGTATGAGTACAGCAAATTCAATTAAAAGCCACTACTAAGAGTCAAAAGGAAAGAACAGATAAATATTAACTTAATTCTCACCAAGGCAAATATCTCTATACACTGTCCTTGCTCCAAATAGGAAGGCATCAGAATCTGATGTGAAGCATCCATCCTGATAATCACAATCAGTACCATGTGATACGTTATGAGGTTGCTCCAGTGAAAACAAATAACGATTATTATGGTAATAAATTTCTTAAAGAGCAGAGTTTTAGATTAACATTATATCAGGAGAAAAACTAGTTTAATCCTCTGAAATGAAGCATTACTAGCATAATGAATCAATGACTTCCACTCACACAGAATGATTCAGAGTTTAATAATGCGCATTGAGCTTCACCCTCCTCAATCCTGAAAGGGTTTTCCAGCAGTCAATAGTTATTTTCTACACCTCAATAGTTATAAGCATTATTTCACACAACTCATCAAAGCACTGTCCGTTCACAATTCAAGGCACTGTAATCAGTTCTGTAAACATTTATTCTTCCAAGTATGGATACCTGAGAAAGTTAAGATGTAAAACTAACGAATGATAATATCACATAGAACATGGGAGAAGAATGACAGTCGTCTCAAAAGGTAGTTGATTTCCTTTTATCAGTTACATGAATATTTGCTTTCTGACAAATCAGTAGCTTGCGAAATACAAAAACGCATAGGTAAAGAGTTACCCATCTAAGCACGGTATTCCAAGTGCATTTCCAAGAACTTTAGCCTCTTTTATCATGCGTGAAAATTCAGATCCTGCATTTCTTCTTATTGATGACGGTTTAATCGCCTCATCCTGAGTGAGCTACATTATACAAAGCTAATGTCTAATGAGCAAAGTAAATAGTATGTAGGTAAACAAACAATTGAAGAAGGGCATGGCAGGAGATAAGGCAAAACAGTGAGTAATTAAGTAGTCCTACCACATTTCCAGGATTTAGTCGCCTTCTATAAGTAGATGATTTGATAGCAGGAATGGCTCCATCTGCAAAAGGAAAAAAGTGCCAGTGACATGTGTATCATGTATTAACTACTGCGACTCCTTATATACCAACACCCAATATGCACATTCCAACACCACAAACATTCTTAATTTTCCAGACTTATTTAGAAACTATAAAGACACTGAATTTTGTCTAAATAGATGTTCAAATCAAATACTGTTACATATTCTTCCCATCGGCTGCTAAACAGTGTGAAACAACAATACTTTTGTGGGTGGTGAGCCGCGAATTGATAGCATCTCTTCTGGAACCAATCTCAAAATCTTACAATTATCTTACAACAACAACATACCCAATGTAATCCCACAAAATGGGGTCTGGGGAGGGTAGAGTGTATGCAGACTTTACCCCTACCTTGGAGTAGAGAGGTTGTTTCCGATACACCCCCTGGCTCAAGGAAAAATAGTTCAAAGCATTTCGAAAAAAAAGCTTATAATTATCTTGAGTACTACAATTAAGAATCTTTAAGTTAAACACCTTCTTACACAAATGAATACAACAAGAGCAAGCAAAGAATGTGTTCCAAAAAGAGTAAAGCATCAATTTTTTTATTTTTTATTTTGTAAAACCCCATTATAGATTTGCTCAAAGAAAAAAAAAGAAAGATTACCGGTAACAAAAATGAGGCTACAATTCAAAGCAATAAGAGCTCTGACGCGGTGGAAGAGGCCCCTAAGATAAAGCTTCTCCTTCATAGCACAGTGGGATTTGTTTACATTAGCAAGTTGAACGATCCAACAAGAAAGATCTATACATACCCTTTTGTTCCTGGTACACGAAATTAAGTAGATTAATAGTAAATCCCAACAACAAAAAAAAAAGATGTGAATATTAAAAAGTGAAGTGGGAAGAGACTTACTGGAGATGATGAAGAGGAAGTGTTTTCTTGCAAGATTCTAAGATGTCCCAAAGGTTCTTTACACCCATCTTTAATCCTTATACAGTTCTTGGCATCTGGGGTTTATGGGGAAGCAAAAACATACACTTCATACTCCTTGATTTCCCAATCGGAAAGATAACCGTTGTTTTTGAATTTTGATTTCCCTACTATTTCGACAGCTACAACTCGAGTGTAAGTAGGAAGTGAGATTATTATCATTCTAGTCCTCCAACTATATGTTGTCTCCCTTGTTAACCCTCCCAACTTTCATAGCATTTTATCCTTCAATTATTGATAAATTTTAATTTTAACTTTTATAATATATGACTAAGCACAAGTACTAAATGAAATGTGCTTTTTCATTTTAGTTGAAATGAATTATGGAACCTTCAATTACTTAAAATGAGCTTTTTCTTTGAGGAAGTTGGTTGCTCATACCAAGATGTTTTAGCAATAACTTTTAATAAGGTTCCTTGAAGGAGGCTAGTGTGTAACAATCTTGGACATCCAAAATGAATTTTTACGTTTAGGATGATTGCTCACAACAAGTTGTATACAAGAGTCAGATTGACAAAATGGAAAATGATACGTGAGAAGGCATGTGGATTATGTGGGGCAGTAGATGAGGAAGTGGATCATTTGTTCTTCCAATGCTCCTATTCTAGCACTATCTGGACAAAGTTGTTGAAGTGTCAAAGGGTGCACAGACATGCTCTGAAGTGGACTGAAGAACAAGAATGGGTTATCCATCAGGCAATGGGAAGAATGCTAAAGCTCAAGTTTATAGAGTAATGCTGGCATGTAGTGTTGAAAATTTGCCTTTGACGGGAGTTGCGTCCAACCATCTTTAATGATTTAAACACTAGGGTTCCGCATGTTGGAGACTTTGATTCTTCACACGTGCATAATCTACTAAGTAAGTAGATGACCGTACGGCCAAGAATCGTCAAATTTCATTGAGAAATGAAAGAATATTGGTTCACGAAGTGAGGTGTTTGAAGCATGAAAAAAGGTGGTAAAGACCAATCTTCCCTCATCGGTGGGGGAAGAAAGATTTGTTTAGTTTATAAGTCTCAAAGTTGGTTTAGGGTTTGGGACCCCAAGGGGTATCCCATTTGTTTGAAGGAGGGAGGACCTAGATGTGCTTTGGTTCGAGGTCAAGCCCACACGCGCGCCGCCGCCCGTCCCGGTCACGGGCCTCGGGCTGTGGGCCCAATCTTGACCTGTTTTGAAGTACCCAAGCCAAAACAGGTCAAGATTGGGCCTAAGACTGTAGATTGCATATTCATCTGATATGCAAATAACAGTAGTGCTTATCGCTTCTTAGTGCATAAAACAGATATTTCAGATATCCACGGGGGTACAATCATGGAATCAACGAATGCTCAATTCTTTGAAGATACATTTCCTAGAAAGGAAAAAGACATAACCTCTTGCAAACGAAGTTATGAACAAAGATCTCAGGAACCGGGAGTCGTTGACAGTTCAGATCTAGTGGATCTCGAGGTGGCTGAATATCCGGAATCTAGTGTTCCAGATTCTCAGAACTTGGAGACTCCAGAGATGGAACTAAGGCGAAGTAAAAGGGTCAGGAAGGATATATCTTTCGGTCTTGACCTTGTAGCTTATTTGGTTGATGATGAACCAAGGACAATTGATGAAGCATTGTCAACTCCAGAGGCACCGCTCTAGAAAGAAGCTATTGATAGTGAAATAGGCTTCAATCTGCATAACCATACTTGTGAGTTAGTTGATCTTCCTCCGGGAAATAAACCGTTAGGTTGTAAATGGATACTCAAACGGAAATATAAAGCAGATGGGTCTATAGATAAGTACAAGGCCAGGTTGGTAGTCAAGGGTTATCGACAGAAAGAAGGTCTTGACTACTTTGACACGTACTCCTCGGTATCTCGAATGACGTCCACACGAGTATTCATTGCGATCGCAGCTTTGCGTGCCCTTGAGATACATCAAATGGATATCAAGACAGCATTCCTAAATGGTAATTTGGAAGAAGAAATTTATATGGACCAACCCGTAGGGTATGTGGCTCTAGGGCAAGAGAAGAAAGTCTGTCGGCTTGTCAAATCTCTGTACGGACTGAAACAAGCCCCGAAGCAATGGCACGAAAAGTTTGATAGTACTCTACTATCAAAGGGTTTCTCCATTAACGAGTGTGACAAATGTGTCTACACGAAAGGTAACTCTGACTCGTTCGTCATGATATGCTTGTATGTAGATGACATGTTGATCACAAGAAGCAGTCCTAGGGTAATCCTAGAGACTAAGAACATGTTGAAACAATGCTTCGACATGAAGGATATGGGTATCACAGATGTCATCTTAGGGATAAAAATCTCTAAGACGTCTGACGGACTGGTCTTATCTCAGTCTCACTACATCGAGGATGTTTTGAGAAAGTTCGCGATGCTTGACAGTTTGCCTATAAAGTCACCAATAAATAGAAATCAAAAGCTAGATAAAAATCGTGGTGTATCCATATGTCAGGAGCGATATGCACAAGTGATCGAAAGTTTGATGTACATAACAAACTGCACCCGACCTGATATTGCTTATACAGTCAGCAAGTTGGCTAGGTTTACCCATAATCCGAGTAATGATCACTGGAAGGCGTTGAATCGGGTACTTCAATACCTGAAATACACGCTAACTTACGGATTACATTATTCGAGATATCCAAGCTGTACTAGAGGGGTACAGTGATGCAAACCGGATATCCGATATAGAGAACACCAAGTCCACCGGTGGGTATGTATTTACAATTGGTGGTGGGGGCGTGTCTTGGAAATCCTCTAAGCAAACTTGCATCGCCCGATCCACGATGGAATCGGAGTTTATCGCTTTAGACAAAGCAGGAGAAGAAGCTGAGTGGCTTCATGACTTCTTAGAGGATGCTCCTTATTGGGACAAACCCGTACCTTCTGTAATGATCCACTACGATAGCCGGTCGGCTCTAGGAAGGGCACGGAATGCTATGTACAACGGCAAGTCTCGTCACATTCGACGGAGGCATAAGACCGTTAGACAGCTGATCACCACGGGTATAATATCCATTGATTACATAAAGTCAAAGGATAATATAGCAGACCCGCTGACAAAGGGCTTACCCAAGGATTAAATGTTCTACCTATCTAGGGGAATGGGCTTAAAACCCAAAGTATAAGGACCAATACGGTGGTAACCCAACCTTACTGACTGGAGATCCCAGGATTTTGGTTCAATGGGAAAACTAAGCTGTAAAGGTTCAGTTGATCGCTTCGGTGGAAGCATGAGCACTTCGGATAGTGATTTCTGTAAAGAAACACCAAATCCAAAGTCGTTCCCGCGATAGACGTTAAGTGCTATCTGCAGTGTGGGTAAAGGTTAAGTTTCCAAAACCTTTAAAGATCCTCACCGGTTGAGGTTAGGTTTGGGGGAACTTTTAATGGTTCCTAACACTTGTAAAGTGGGGTGTAGCAGGATACCTTGTAGGAGACCACATATTTAAGTGCGAGGACAGTCCACCTCAAATGAATGCACTTAAGAATCCAAGAAGTGTCCACGGCCACAACAGACAAAACATTACGAAGAAAAGAGTAAGGGAATTTGTTGTGTTGGTACTATTGACTTGGCTTACACTAAACATTGACGGTTCAAGACATCATGTTCACTGCGCAGTAAGTAAGTCCGATGGTATTTAACTATGGAAGGTTCAAAGCTGAAGCTACCTATCCTTATACAACATCGGTCCGCTGAAATATTGCTGGGAAAAGGCACCATGTGAGTGCGCCAAAATATCTTTCAAGAGGGGATTGTTGGAAATTTGCCTTTGGCGGGAGTTGCGTCCAACCATCTTTAATGACTTAAACACTAGGGTTTCGCATGTTGGAGACTTTGATTCTTCACACGTGCATAATCGACTAAGTAAGTAGATGACCGTAGGGCCAATGATCGTCAAATTTCGTTGAGAAATGAAAGAGATATTAGTCCACGAAGTGAGGTGTTTGAAGCATGTAAAAAGGTGGTAAAGACCAATCCTCCCTCATCGGTGGGGGAAGAAAGATTTGTTTAGTTTATAAGTTTCAAAGTTGGCTTAGGATTTGGGACCCCAAGGGGTATCCCATGTGTTTGAATGAGGGAGGACTTAGATGTGCTTTGGTTCGAGGCCAAGCCCACACGCGCGCCGCCGCCGCGCGCCCGTCCCGTCCGGTCGTGGGCTGTGGGCTTCTTCTGATATTATCTTTTTGGACCGAAATTGCTTTATATTTACAGTTTGGTCCCCGAAGTTTCATATGTACAGTTGGTCCCCAAGTTTCAAGATGTACAGTTTGGTCCCTGAAGTTTCAAGAACTTGTGCTTTTGTTATTGGTTTTTGGAACGTTAACCTCCATTAATATGCACATCAATTCAGTCATTACTTGGCTGAATAACTCTCCCTAATGGCTCTATCCGTTGCACATCAATTCACCATTTATTTTGGCTCCATAGTTGTCATTACTTGGCCAGTAACAACAATTATGTGGGCAGTTGGTAAGTCCTCTCCTTACAACTATATAATGAATCCTTTGCTCAATTGTTGAGACTACACTTAACAACACAAACGAAATCAGATTCTTCCTACAACTTTCTAGCATCATTTCATTACTCGAAGTTCTTCAAAGTAACACTTGAGTTTCCTTTGCTCAATTGTTGAGTTGTTGTTTTATCTTGGGAGACTATTGTCCAGAACGTAGAAAGGATATATACGGGGCAATCTTGTCTTAAAGACAGAGTGCAAACATCGATTCGACCCAAAAAACAGTTCCAGTTTCTTGTTCCAGTTTACTGAAATTTCAGATTGTTATAATTTCATTTTATTGTAATTTCATTTTCTTGTAATACTTATCAGTTACTTATTTTCGTTTCCTGCATCATTGTAAACAACAGAAAGAATAGAACATTTCAGAATACGCAGAGACCAGCTGAGACAGTTTGCAAGCTCATTGTGAGAGAAATACATTGCAGGGGTGCCATGTTTTCAAGATTGGTTGGGGTGTTGCATGATTTGAATTACTATCCATAGGAATGTAGTAAGAAGTAGACTGAGAATGTGTAGGATAGGCAGGGAGAAACTGGGAAGAAAATTTTAGTTTTAGGCATAGTTGGGATCGTGTCCAACTGAAGGGTGGTTGTTATAATTGTACATATTTCCCTTGGTAAAAATATCTTAATTACCAAAAAAATGTGCCTTTTAAATTTCTTTACTTATAAATATTCACAAATTTCAAAATTATTAACCATTTTACTGTTTAATTATCCACTATGATGTTAACTTTATTAATTACTTCATATAGGGAAGGTTGACTACCTCCTGCCCATAATATTTGTCAAGATTACTAGAAATATTTACTTCAAAATAATTAAACTTTTTTCATTTTATCTTTAATACTAATTGGTCTTAGAAGTGAAAGTATTGATTACGTAGCATAGAAACTATAAATTTGAAGAGTTGAAACAAGCAATTATTGATTGATGTTATAATTGTTTATATAACTATAAGATTAGTTTAGCCTTGTTTATGAAGAAAGATAAGGGTAAATTAAAAAAGATTACTTCTTTCTTATTTATGATTTCAAGAGTACCATATTTCCCACGTAAAAAAACAAAAGCGTATTAAATATGTTGGTTATATATCGTATCAAATGCAAGGCAAATTAATTCGCTTCTGCTAGGTCTACTTATGTAGCTAGCAGACGCAGCACATGGTGGGTGAACACGAGCTCCACTTCAACGATGAGCAACAGCTTGCCTGGATGCATTATCTGTAGCTATGGGCACAAGGTAGATGCAACACAGAATCATGTCCAGTTTGTAGAGACAGTCATGAAGGCTTGATTACTTGCGGAGTGAATAGTTCACAAGATTCTCATATGGCGTTGTATAAACTAGCAAAATACATACTTGTACAGTAAAAGTAAGAGTGGCCAGTGGGCCGGGCTCGAGTCTGGCGGGCCGGGTCTGGCGGGGTCGGGTCTGGCGGGCTCTGGCGGGGTCGGGTCTGGCGGGACTGGAGCAAGTCCCGTCCCGATCCCGATCCCGTCGGGCTCGGGTCGGGGCGGGCTCGGAGCGGGGTCGGGATCGGGGCGGGATAAGGCGGGTTTTCATTTTTTTTTTTTTTTTTTTTTAAATAACATATGTATAAAAAAAACTCAATAAACAAAATAAGATAATGTAATAAAAACATCCCAAGGCTGTTTTTGTGCCTCTTATATTATTTAATAGACATATGATTTTTTTGTAATACAAATACAATTGTCTAAAATCTAAATTGCAACTTTGTGGTGTTGTCCAAAAGTTACAAATTACATAATAAAATTACAATTAAAAAAATTACATTCTCAAAAAAACCTGTTCTAATTGCTTGATGATTTCATGTGGTTCTTCGGTTGGAATTGGTATTTGTTGGTCAAATTGATCCACGTCGCTTCCACTACCTTCGGTTAAGATTTCGTTGTAGTTTTCATCATCTTCTTCGTTGATCTCCGGTTGACCGCACCTTCTCCGCTCCGCTCGTATCCAATCTCTCGAATAATACCGCAATTTCCAAGTCGTCTCGGCTAATGAGTGTACGTGGTCTCCTATTTGATATCTGCGAGAAAAAGCGCTTTCGAGACGCGAGTTGACGACGCTTGAATGTTCAAAACATCTCGAGCCATCAATGAAAGTGTCGGAAAGGTCTTCTCATTCCCCCTCCAAAGTATTTCAAAGCAAGTCTTCATGTCCATCTTCATTGATAACTTCTTGATACGTGTACAGAACCCCGTAAAACAAAAATATCAAACTCGCTAATTTGGTTAGTAGTAGAGGTACGACCGCACATTCTATTTCGAGGCTTTCAATACTAGCGCGAAACAAAGATGTCTTTTGTGAGGTTGTATTGAAGATGAAGAAGATGGTATGGAAGTTGGTAAGTTACTAGCATTTTCTTGTTGATAAAATCTATATATATTTTTGCATTGGTGTTCTACGCTAGACAATACTTCTTCTTTAGTTTGTTCAATAGGTGGTGGGTGATTTAGATTTTTGGGACTTGGAGGTGGTAGTACTTCTATACAATCGTAAATAGTTTCAATTAGTGATTTAGTACCGTCTATTTTAATAGTAGGATTTAATACAGAACCAATAATATAAATAGAGGGAATAGGAATAAAATATTTTTTTATTTTGAGAAACATATTTTTAATAGCTGCCTTATAAGCTGGTTTTTCCATATATTTACTAAGTAATAAAAATATTAGAGTTATATAAAATAACATAGTTGAAATAGTAGGATAATATATACCGGAAAATTCTTTTGTTGCTTGAAAAAATTTTTCTAAAAATACAATAAGTTCGGAGATTTTTTCCCAATCACTATCTAAAATCATATCGGCTGGCTTTTTATTATGAGAGTTAAAAAATAAAGTTATAGGTAATTTATAGTCATAAGCAACAAGTAGTTGCTCGTATAAAGAATTCCACCTAGTGGATACTTCTTGTGGAATTTTTCTAAAAGGTAGTCCACAATCATGACAAATTTTTTTATATTCTTTTCTACGTTGTACTTTATTACTTTTAAAAATAAAGTTTATAGCAAATTGTATTTTACTAAGAATGTCTTCAAAAAGTGATAGACCATCCTTTACAATTAAGTTATATATATGGCACGCACATTTTATATGAAAATAGTCTGGAAAAGAAGGAGTTAAACTATTTTTTAAAATTGTAATTGCGTAATTGTTATTAGAAGCGTTATCTAATGTAATAGTCATAATTTTATCGGTAATTCCGTAATAATCGCACACTTGATAAATATTTTCTCGCAATAAAAGTACCAAGTGTGCCTATCATCTATATATCTATACGCTAAAATACGTTTTTGCATAGACCATTTATAATCTATCCAATGACAAGTTACGGTTAAATAATCATGGCCGTTAGTACTCCGACCTATATCGGACGTGATGGATACTTTGCCATTAAAATGATATAATGAAAAACGTAAATATTGTTGATATTCATGCGCGAATTTAAATACATCTCTCTTAACGAGTTGATCTAGGAAAACCGTTAAAAACAGGATTATATATATCTCTAATGTAATGAATAAAACCGGGAGATGAAGGAAATGAAAAAGGCAAACCCTCCACAAACAACTAATTTTGATATTGCTTCCCTATCTCTATGTTTATTGTATTTAGAGCCTACAATTCCCCCCGTCATAGGGTTAATTTGACCCCGTACTTGGTGGGAACAATGTATCGTATGTGAACCTTGTCCCGATGGAGCGGGCGTTTGCGCACCCGGTTTTGAAGCCTGGTATTGGGCATACCTAGTTGGATGAGCACTTACTACGTGTCTAATTAAACCCCCGTCCCACCGTGACCTTTTCCGATTTTAAATTTTAAAACATTTTTACAAATTTTACATATGGCTACTTGATTCTCTACGTCCCTATCAAAAAATGTCCATGCATCGATTTTAATGGTCGTTTTCTTTGGACCTCGTCTCATACTAGGGGGAATAGGAGGTATTTCGAGTTGAAGGTGCACTAGTGGGTGTGTTGTCATCAACATTAGTGGGTATATCATCTAGATCATCGTCTAAATTAAAGTCTTCTTGAGTTCCGAGAAAATAGCTCCTGGTCTAAATCTAATGGTATTGTAGGAAAATGTTGAGTATCAACAAAATCATCCTGTGTAGGAATAAGATGACTAGAAGAAGTACCCTTGCCCTGGTTGCCCCTACTAGAAGAAGCACCCTTACCCTTACCCTTAAACATACCTTTTAATCCTTCCATTTTAATTATGATAATAAATAAATAAATAAATAATTAAAGACAATAAAATTAAGTGATCTAAACTAAATAAACAGACAATAATAATTTAATGAAGGAACGAATGTACCAAACGCCGACGTAACGTCGACGTGTAATCGAGAGGTTGAAAATTGAAACTTTGCTCGATGGAAGATCCTCAAGCTAGTTGCCAACTTTACTACAAATTCCCAAATGAATAAATAAAATTGAATATTTAGCAAACAATGTAGATATGTAGAGAGATATATTGAGAAATTAGAGAGATTGTAGGAAGATTTGTGAGAAAGATGAAGAGAAAATGAGTTATTTATAGTTGAAAAATTGGGTTTAAAGTGTAAATATAATAACTTATGGGTTAAAAATAAATATTAAGGGGTAGGGGGTTGGGGGGAGGGGGGGGGCTAAAATGGCCGTTGGTCAACGGCCATAATCTAAAATGGCCGTTGGTGCAACGGTCATTTTTGCAAAGGGGCGGGGTCGGGGTCGGGGTCGGGGCGGGGTCAGGGCGGGGTCGGGTCTCGCGGGCCTGGGGCGGGCTCGGGTCTCGCGGGACGAGACATCGTCCCGTCCCGAGTTCGAGTCCCGCCCCCGTAATTTTTTTTTTTTTTTTTGGCGGGACCGGGTCGGGCTCGGGACGGGCTCGGGTCGGGGTCGGGCTGTCCCGGCCCACTGGCCAGCCCTAAGTAAAACCTTGCCAGCATATTGGTGTAGGTGAATTCCACACTGACGAAGCAAAATCCCTTCGTGAGGATACATAGTTTTAGCAAATCCCTTTGTGAGGATACATAATTTTAAGATGAAGGAGCTATTTCTTTTGCATTTCTTGATATACAGAAGATAAAAGGGAAAACGGAAACCATCATGAAAATTTTCTCTGGCAAGCTTTAATCATTTGTGAAAAAGCACGCAGTTTATTTAATGGAACATTGTCATTATAATGTCACACTGTTTCGAATAAAAAGTAACCATGAAATGCACTTCGGAATTCAAATACAGAAGGCAAGATGATCATCTTCTGCATAGCAAGCTACTATTGTTTGCTTTACTCCAAAGACTTGTAGTCTTTTGTTCCAAAATTCTTGCACCAGAGCTGAGAAGGAATGGGGCGGACTGGAAGATGTGGCCTTTGTTGCAGAACAAAAAGTTTGTTAATAGCATGAATATCAAATATCCCCCAAGAACAAAAACACAGTAAACTTCCTTACATCTCTGAGTGAGTGGAAAGCAAGAAAATGGAAGGAAAACAAGAGAGCAGGCTGTTAATTGAAGATATAAAAAGGTAGATTAAGAGGCAAAAGGCACACTAAACATTATACTAGAAAGGCAAAACACATCGAAAAACACTCAAAGTTGTCACCAAATGCCAATTAGACACTGACCATCCTTGTGACAAGTTAGACACCTCTCAATATCATAGGTGTGTCCAGTTCTAACAGACCACATCCACAACATACTCGTCGCGGACATGTAAGACAGACCAATCAAATAACAAAATGTGTCATTTAAAAAAAAAAAGATTTCCATCTATAATTTTTTGAAATATATCCAGTGATAATTAAAAAAACACTGACTCTCCCCCGCCCCCGCCGCATTTTTCTTTTTTTTTTTAAAAAAAATGGTAACATTTTGTATATAACAGGTATACAACAAAAGCTGTGTAGTCCCTCCGCATTTAGCTGCCCTAAAAAAATGAATGCATACTTCCGCAACCTCCAGGCCAGAAAAATGGGATCTTCGATGACCTGATAAAAAATCTAAACGGCTGACAGGTCCCACAACCCGAAACGCTTCCAGCTCCTCCTTAAAACACATTCACACTTCCTCTCCCCATGAAGACATCTCCACCCTCACGCACACTACCCAAGACTGCACAGCTCCCGACTGAAACCATAACTTTGGTTTATATAAACTGGCATTTCAAGCACCATGAACTTGGCTTCAACAAAATTTCTTGGTGACGGATTCTGACTCAACGGAAATCATTGTTTCGAGAACCCTTTTGGTTGAGTTTGTTCGAGTTCTTGGCCACTTACGATGAAAATAATTTTTTTTGGCAAGTTACCATTAACTCAAAGAGGCAACATCAACCACCATATTTTACCAGCGTGGCTCCTTCTCCATTATTTTTTGACTGGTAACAAAGCTCCTCCTCCATTTTCTTAATACGCCTCCACCTTTGAACCATAAACCACCACAACACCATAGAAGATTTTCCAGAAGCTCTATTTTGAAAACCATCACCATAACAACTCCCTCACTAAGGAATTTTCAGTGGCAAGGTAACAAGGAAAGGAGAGGTTTTCATCTTGTCAAACAGAAAACAGATACTTCAAGCAAGAGGCAGGGAAAGTCTAGTATAAAGAATCTGAGGAAACAAAATCAAAGTTTTCTCATAAAATGGCTATGGAGATACTCCGTGAAGATCACTCCCTATGGAAGAAAGTAATCAAGGGCAAACATGGAAAGGAGTGCTTCTGGAAAACAAAGGAGGTGCCACTGCTTATGATGTCAGTGTTTGGAGGTTGATCAGAGCTAATTTTCAGTATCAGCTACTCTCCGTCCCGAAAAGATTGTCTTAGTTTGACTAGACACGTAGTTTAAGAAATAAATGAAAACTTTTGAAATGTGTGGTTCAACACAAGTCTTAGATATTTGTGTGGTTATAAATTATTTTATAAAGTTAAATTATTATTAAATATAAAAATGTATCAATTTTTTTAAATTTGAACAAACTAATATGAAAAATAAGACCATCTTTTTGGGACGAGGGTACATAATTGGAATGAGCAAAACACATCTTTTTGGTAAGACAACTGATTGGGACTTCGCACTCTTGAGCTACTATTCTCTGATATCTACACTCTAAACCATCACTAATTTAGTATGTACTGCATAGGTATGGAACCCCAGTTTTTAAGAGACCTTTGAATGATTGAAAAATTGCTAGATTCACCGATTTTCAACACACTCAATCAGTTCACAGGGGTGAACCAGAATCATGACAGGTTATGGTGGCTAGGGCATAACTAAGGAAGCTACTTTGTAAAATCATCTGACTATCAAACTGAGTTGTGGCCTTGGAAAGACATATGGAAGGTTAAAATCCCATACATGATGGCTTGCTTTGTTTGGCTGGTAGAAAAGGAGGCATGTTTAACTCGAGAGAACATTTAAAGAAGGGGAATACAACTGTGTTCTATTTTGCATAAGCGAATAAGGAACATATAGATGACATTGAGTCTCTATTAGTAGTACTAGAATCTCTGCAAGGAAGAAGATTGATTTTTGGTTTGTTTCTATACCTCTTTTACTACAGAACTCTATAATTATGATTTGCTCAGCCTTTTGTACTTTCAGTATTATAAAATTCGTTAACATATCAAAAAAAGGGTTTCTACTTTGGGCAGAAAGAAAGGGTAAAGAAGGAATTTACTTTATTATTAATAGTTGGAGATGGGTTCTAATTTCTAAATACACCCGCGCACTGAAAAGTCAACATATCAGTCATGTATTGCCAGGTTAGATCAGGGCGTGCACTTGACACATTTATGTTAATGAGAGGTGTCTAACTAGTCACAAGGATAGTTAAGTTGTACAACTGGAAGATGACAACTGTAAGTGTATCTATGTAATTGGCCTTCTAGAAAATATCAATTAGTCGGTCCAGGCACAAGCGAGTTGGTAAGTGGCAAGGTGATTGGGATACAACCACTCCGACGTCGCAGGTTCGAATTCGTGTTGTGTTTGCTGAAATATTGCAAGGGTTGTTGCTGGTTCGTGTCCCGTTGGTCCTCTCCCTTGCAGGACTGTCACTCGCGCATATCCCTCGATTTACATCTCACCTGATCAAGAAGCCTCTGGTACAGGTGTGGGATTTCGCCTTCGGGACTTTCCCTTCACAAAGAAAATATCAATTAGTCTTTGGGATGGAAAGTGCAACCATTTACTTGACAAAGCATACTCATTCTCAGCTTTAAAAAGAGGGTTCAAACTTGACGGACAACATAAATATTGGTTAGGCAAAATCTTCTTTGCTTGCACCAATATTCCAAATACCTTCAGTTTTTTAAAACTTTGTATCCTACTATTCCTTAAAAGTTGCTTAAGATGGACCTGTTTGACAGCAATAAGTACAAAATTCATTGTATCTAATTAAGAGCATCAAATTAGTAGGCCGAACTTTTAGACTAGTGATAACATTAGAAGGAAAAGAAAAGGCAAGACATGTAGAACAGGAGGAAAGGGGACAAAGAGTCGTGAACGTGCAACTCTTTCCCCTCACAATTTTGCCTAGCAAGATTAATGGTTCCCAATTTGAGATGCCCGGTCTGCAAATCGGAAGCTGGCAGAGTGAGAGACAATTTCTTTTCTTTTATAAGTAACATGTCTTTCCAAAAATTATATATTCAACTAGATAGTAACATAGACAATCATTTTTAAAGAGTGATAGATCCTTAGTAAGACCAACTCTGAGCAGCTTCTCACAAATTCCAAGGAAGCTTGGGTCAGCGTGTGGACCTAAATCCTCCTCAAATGAGGTTTTTCTCTGAAACAGAATGCTCTTCACACCAAAAGTTTGAGTGCGAGAATTCAATAACCAGGATCCACTCTTGTCCTATTGAGTTCACAAACTACAAGTATACTCAAATTGAATTCGGCCTATGTCCTTATGGTCTGAAGCTTCATGACCTTGATAGACTAATTGTTGGATACCATTGTTTCAGGAAACGGGAAGTAAGTAACTATTATAATGATAAGAAATGATAAACTAAATATTACAATAAACTGGAAATCAAGAACTTAATAAACTGCTTGTGTGATTTGTTGAGTCGACTGATGGCACTCTGTCTTTAAGACAAGATTGCCCCGTATATCTCCTTTTACGGTGTTAAGCAATAGTCTTCCAAGATAGAACAACAACTTAACAAATGAACAAAGGAAACTCAAGTGTTACTCTTGAAGAACTTTGAGTATAGTAACTTTGCTAGAGAGTAAGAAGATGAATTCATAAAATCTGGAGTATTTTCTAATTGTTTTGTTCAATTGAGCCAAATGCCTCAATTTATAGAGTAAGTAGAATACCCCTCAACTAGCCAACTAATGACCTTCAATAGCCATGTAATGGCACTTGATTGAGGGGTTACATTCAGCCAAATAATGACTGAATTCATGTGCCAAGTAATGGAGAATCAATGCTCCAAAACCAGTCCAAAGGTCAGATCTTTCCAACTTTCCGTCGCAGCATTCTGCCTCCGAAGCACCGCGGCTCCAGTGACTGGCTAACCAATTAGCGTTGCGGCGCTCCGGCGCCGCGGCGATTTCCGACTCGTTTCATCTTACACTTCTTCCTTCGTTTACCAACGTGGAATACTTTGTCATTTGGCCAATAACCGTCCATAATTCTATGTCTCAAACGTATTACATACGTACCAATATCTCTTTCACTAATGAAATTTGCGATACTTGGCACTACGTGTGCACGTTTGTGGAAACGACGTTTCCGACGTGCGGACCTCAATTGTTCGAGTCATAAATTAATGGGATATACTTAATTCCACATTTAGTAAATTTCCAACAATCACCTCTTGAAAGAGATTTTGGCGCACACACTTGGTGCTTTTTTCAAGCAATCTTTTAGCGGACCGATGTTGCATCTGAATAGGTAGCATACACTTTGAACCTTCCATAGTTGAATACCATCGGACTTACATACCGCGCGGTGAACGTGATGTCTTGAACCGTCAGTGTTTAGTGTAAGTCAAGTCAACGGTACCAACACAACAACTTCCTCTACTCAGTTCTTCGTAATGTGTTATCTGTTATGGCCTTGGACACTTCTTGGATTCTTAAGTACGTTCATTTGAGGCGGCATGTCCTCGCACTTAAATAGGTGGTCTCCTACAAGGTATCATGTTATACCCACTTTACAAGTGTTAGGAACCATTAAAAATTTCCCCAAACCTAACCTCAACCGGTGAGGATCATTAAAGATTTTGAAAACTTAACCTTCACGCACACTGCAAATAGCACTTATAGTCTATCGCGGGAACGACTTTGAATTTGGTGTTTCTTTGCAGAAATCACTATCTGAAGTGCTCATGCTTCCACCGAAGCGATCAACTGAACATTTACAGCTTAGTTTTCCCATTGAACCTAATTCTTGGGATCTCCAGTCAGTAAGGTTGGGTTACCACCGTATTGGTCCTTATACTTTGGGTTTTAAGCCCATTCCCCTAGACAGGCAGAACATCTGATCCTTGGGTAAGCCCTTTGTCAGTGGGTCAGCTATGTTATCCTTTGATTTTATGTAATCAATGGATATTATACCCGTGGTGATCAGCTGTCTAACGGTCTTATGACTCCGTCGAATATGACAAGACTTGTCGTTGTACATAGAATTTTGTGCCCTTCCTAGAGTCGACTGGCTATCATAGTGGATCATTACAGAAGGTACGGGTTTGTTCCAATAAGGAATATCCTCTAAGAAGTCGTGAAGCCACTCAGCTTCTTCTCCTGCTTTGTCTAAAGTGATTAACTCTGATTCTATCGTGGATTGGGTGATGCAAGTTTGCTTAGAGGATTTCCAAGACACAGCTCCACCACCAATTGTAAATGCATACCCACTGGTGGACTTAGTGTTCTCTATGTCAGATATCCAGTTTGCATCACTGTACCCCTCTAGTACAACTGGATATCTCGAATAATGTAACCCATAGGTTAGCGTGTATTTCAGGTATTAAAGTACTCGATTCAACGCCTTCCAGTGATCATCACTCGGATTACGGGTAAACCTAGCCAACTTGTTGACTGCATAAGCAATATCAGGTCGGGTGCAGTTTGTTATGTACATCAAACTTTCGATCACCTGTGAATATCGCTCCTGACATATGGGTGCACCACAATTTTTATCTAGCTTTTGATTTCTATCCATTGGTGACTTTATAGGCGAACTGTCAAGCATATCGAACTTTCTCAAAACATCATCGATGTAGTGAGACTGAGATAAGACCAGTCCGTCAGACGTCTTAGAGATTTTTATCCCTAAGATGACATCTGTGATACCCATATCCTTCATGTCGAAGCATTGTTTCAACAGAGTTAATTTGACTAATATTAGAGTTATATTAGATTAAATTAATTTAATATTTTAAAATTTAAATATTATATGAAAAGTATTATAGGTTATAATTCTTCTATATTATAATACTCCTTCCATCTCAAAAAAATTTGTCTTAGTTACTATTTGGACAACCAAAAGATATTTTTTTTACCATAAGTTTTTCAAATACTTTCTAAATGTTTTGAATTGTTAACTATTGTGATTTATAGTATATTTTGATTCAAAAAAAAATAAAAAATTTATGTCCAAATTCCGAATTCACACCAAACATTAGTTAGTTTGACCCTCGCAATTCGAATCAAGACAATTTTTTTAAGACGAAAGGAGTAAAAAAATATTAATCAAAAATTTATATAATTTGATCCTCGAGAAGCAAAATGTAACAAGTATAATAAGATGAAGGGTTAAAATATTACACCCTCTGTTTCAATGTTTTTGTCTTACTTTCCTTTTTAATTCCTTTTAAAAAAAGAATGTTTATTTACTTTTTTTAGCAACTCTTTAATTCATTTTTTCACATAAAATATTTAATATCACAAGATTAAAGAACATTTTGATACATTAAATGTATTTATAATTTACCACCATAAAATTTAAAAGTATTTTTTATTTTTTTAAATATCATTCCAAATTAAGATCAAATAAATACATTAAAAGGGAGGGAGTATTATAACAATACTCAAATTTGAATCGTTAAGGGATCGTTTGGTTACAGACTAGTACCATATTTGATAGTATTTTAATTGCTATATTTTTTTTTTTGCACAACAATTATGTTGTTTGATTATCAGTTTATAATTCCATATAATTAATATAGATATAAATTATAAAAAAATTTATCTATTATTTTATATAAAATAAAAAATAAAATAATTAATATATAAATAATTAAATTCTGCATAACTAAACTCTAACCAGAAATGAAAGGACCTGTACTTTTATATTCACGTAAATGGAAATGTTGGTCAAAACAAAAAGGGGTTACCATATATAGTCACACAGTCCAAAATGAACAGCTCAACTGGTCGGCACAGCATAAGAAAATTATGACTAGATAAACATACCTAATCAGTCATCACAAATCAAGAACCCTCTTTGTTTCTCTCGTCCAAACAGTACAATCAGATATTTTTTTCTTCTCCAAAAATGGCTCTAGAGCTATGGGAAACACTAAAAGATTCTATTACAGCTTACACAGGTCTTTCTCCAACAACTTTTTTTACAGTGGTTGCTTTAGCACTTGCTTTCTACTATGTTGTCTCTGAGTTTTTTGGTTCATCTGATCATGGTCACCAACAGAGGGCTAGAAATTGTGAGGAACAGATGCAGCCTTTGCCACCACCAGTTCAGCTTGGTGAGATTAGTGAAGAGGAGTTGAAGGAGTATGATGGGTCTGATTCAAAGAAGCCTTTGTTGATGGCAATTAAGGGTCAGATCTATGATGTTTCTCAGAGCAGGTAATTTTCTTGGTTTTACAAGTGATCTAAGCTATTCTGTGTTGTGGGTAGGTTTTCTTTTTGGCATAATTTTTTACTTCCTATGTGAGGCTTTGACTTTGAATTTTAGAATTATTAGCTTTTTGTTGTGGATTTTTTCGGTTCTTGTTTGGTGTTTTTGGTGTTTTATCTTTGTGATGGTGGAAAGTTCTTAGCTTTATGTGAAAGCTGGGCTACTTTTGCTAGAGAAAAGAAGAAAGTTGCTGATTGCAGAATCAATCTTCCTTTCCGTTTTTATTTGAACTGTTTTATGCCTTCTATTTTGTTGGGAATTTTTTTACTTTACTGAAATTTTCAGACTCTAAAATTTGCTATTTATACGACGTAGTGGATTCGGCATGGAAATTGGTTCAATACTGGAAATAATGAATTAGTGTATAGGTGTGACAAAACTCTAGGCGATTTCTTCCATATGCCTAAGCTTAGGCGGGCAGAGTTATTCGGTACTGGTGCTAGTGAGAATAGTAGGTGTGCACGAGCTATCCCCAGCAGTACCTTTATTTTAAAAAACCATCAATATGTTGTCTCTTTAGTTATAGGTACGACAATTGGAAAAATAGTCTAGTTAAGTGTTCTTTTTGCAAGGAATATCCAACGGTTGTTCAAGTGTGAGGTCTGTCTGCCATCCAGATAGCCATTAGGATCGAGGCCTAATACAATGGCGAGGCTGAGACCGTGAGGACTTAAAGCCGTCTTGACTTGTCTGTGATTCTTTCTCAGAACACATTATTATGTGATTCTCAGTAGAGTGGATTATATTTTTCAGTTTAATGCAAGCAGTTAGAAAATCATAGATCATCTTTTGGGTTGCAATCAAGCAGGCCCTTTTTTTCCGAGTGAGTTTCTGTTTAGGAAACATTTACTTTGTTATGTTTGGTAAACTTGGTTTGACTCCATGAAGTATTTCATCTAATCTCAAGTTTGGACTATTTATATTCAATTAGAAATGTTGATTGCGCTACTCAATAAATCTTGGATATGGTTATGTTAATTTAATAAATTGCCATTATAAAAAAAATTATAACTAGTCCTTGTTTCAGCACAAACATGATATGTTTTAAGAATTTAATGTCAAATGGTTTTCATATATGATCCTGTCCGTCTGAGTGTGCACTTAAATGGTCCAGGATTATGTCCTTGGAGATCAAATACCCCGAGTTGAGCTTGAATGAGTTCCTATCCCTTATTGTTACCATTTTGAAAAAAAAAAGAGTTCCTATCCCAAATGTATGCCTAAGTATCCAGATCCTAACCTTGGTGAGTAGAGTTATATGATATTTGTGTTGGTGGGAGATAGCAGGTACCTAATAGAACACTTGAGGCGCGCACAAGTTGGCCCGGACACGACTTTTATCTTAAAAAAGCATCTTGATCAACTTTACCTACCAAAAAATTGTATCTTGATCAACTTTAAACTTATCGGTTTTAACTGCTAAGGGTCTATTATTGTGTCAGTAGCTCACTTAAATGCTATGAGCTAACACCGTTTATTCTAAATCTGTTTGCTTTTTCGTGCAGAATGTTCTATGGACCTGGAGGACCTTATGCATTATTTGCTGGAAAAGATGCTAGTAGAGCTCTGGCCAAGATGTCCTTTGAGGAAAAAGATCTCACTGGTGATATCTCTGGCCTTGGTCCATTTGAGCTTGAGGCCTTGCAAGATTGGGAGTATAAATTCATGAGCAAGTATGTCAAGGTTGGGACTATCAAGCAGACAGTGCCAGTAAGTGATGGTGCAGCTAATGGTGAATCTGTTGAATCAACTGATCGTGAAGCTAAGCTAGCAGAAGCTGTTACATCAGAAAGCGCCAAGCCATCGGAACATGGACCATCTGGAAGTGTTGTTGCTGAAACCGTGGACAAGTCTGACGTTGACGTTGACAAGGACTGATTGGCATACCATTTTCATCGGCAAGCTGAGCACTATGGGAAACAGTTTCCCCGGAGATACAAAAGACATGGCGTTGTGAAGATATGCGTATTATCTTGTGTCAGACGAATGTTGATTGTAGAATATAAACTCCTTAGGTATTTGAGTTACTCTTATCTGATTTGGTGTATGAAATAATGAACTAGCCTTTTGATCCCTGCAATTGCAGGTATTGATAGAACTCATACTTGATTACCAATCGCAAAGTTCACCTGTATGTCTGCAGGTGGTATTAATTCCGCCTTGTCTCAAGTGCATCTCTTCTTGTGGTAACCACATTTAAAATCCTCACTCACCCTTCCCCCTTCTTGTGTCTTTGAAGCATTCCCCTCATTTGGCAGTAGGAAGAAGGGAAATTTGGTTGTAGAATCAGTTTCAACTATCAAGAATAGAAAATTTTCATCTGGAAGTCCAATTGAAGGAGACCTTAGACATAGTAATATAATTTCTGTTGCGGTTGTCATTGTAAGCAGCTTTTACCTTTTCTCTGTGATGCTAGTTTAGGTATCCATTGCGGTATGTGAGGGAGTTCTGCATATTCCCATATGGCCAGCGGAAGTGCTAGTGCGGGTGGCCTTTGTTCACCTGTGCTAGGACCACATCTTTGGGCTTCCTAATTTATAACAGCACGACCATATTCCTGTTCTAGCTCTCTCGCTCTTCGAATTGCCCACTTCATCATATACTACTATGAATTGGCCTCGTGATTCAAGGTTGTGGTCTAGCGGTTAATAAAGTGAGTGGAAACCATGAGAGACCCGAGTCTAATTCCAACAATAAAGTGAGTGGAAACCATGAGAGACCAGGGTCTAATTCCTACAAAGACAAGGTGGTTTCTTCTAATCTGTCTAAACTTTGGTGACAGAGGTACCCAATACTTGTGTTGGTAGGATGTAGCATGTTCTTGATGATATAGTCGAGGTATGCGGGCCAAAAAAAAGAGGAAAGAATCATTACTTTGTCAATCTGAAGTCTAAATCAAGTTTCATTTGATTGATTCACTACTTTGGCTGTATCTAGCTCTGAAACGTGGCCTAATCTTTAATAAATAGACTTGAATCACCTTGGTACAAATACAAACAAAATAGCGTGAATAGGCCTGTCTCCTCTTATATACATTTATCAGAAACATCTGTGTTTCACTTAAACATGAAAACGTCCACTTCATTACTTCTGGTCTTGGTCTTGATTTTGGTTCTAGTATCATTCGAATTAGCAGACATTTAAGTGCAGCTTATCAGTCTGAAAAGCTATCAGGCAGCAAGTTCAGTTTATGCTGGTGCGGACCATGTTGTTCCTGGAGGACCAAATCCACTTCACAACTGATGATACATACTTCTTTTTCGTGTTTTACGATGCAGAGATCAGGCCATAACAGAGAATATTAGAGCTGTTCCATATCTGTGAATGTGACATGTTTGTAAAAAGGACAACATTTTAAATAGCATGTGCTTACTTGTAATGTGTACTGATACTGTGATAATCCAATTATTATGCATGTACAACTTGATGTACGGGATTAATATGTTTTTTCTTTTCTTTATCAGTCATCTTATTTAGGATTTGCTTCACAATTGTGCAATTCACTTACCAAACTAGTTATTGGTGCTGTGTTTATCCATAGTGCTGCAACAGAATACCAAAAACTGAGAGTAATGTAGCTTGAAAATTGATAACGGAAGAGTTCCTGTACTACTTGCAGATTAGATTAATTAACTTGTTTGCTAGCTATAACTTATTAGAAATCTTGGAGACTAGGAATCTTGGAATATAGGATAATGGTGGGTCATGGTGGCAGTTGAAGGATTTCATAGTTTTTAGCCATAAACCTTTAATTCAACAATTGAATTCGATAAAAATAAAGATAATTTGTGGAGTTATATTAATGATCCCCAATCATTATCAGCCATTGTCACTGTTTATAGTATGATAGTTTGACCTATAGGTTATGAGTTTGCGTCACAATAAAGTTATTTTTGTGTAACCTATATATGTTACAAGTTCAAATCGTGGAGTCACTAATATTTACATTAACAACACACCCATTTGAGATGAGGCCCTTCTCTAACCCTGCATGAATGCAAGACACTTCGTGCATCAACCCTTTTTATACTCATAAGAGATTAGAAATTATATTGTTAAAGAAAGCAGATGGTAAAATATCAGTGAAAGGATGAAGCTAGATTTGGATTATAAGGTCAAAAATATTGATACATCAGCCTTGTAGCCACGTTGATTAGTGTTGCTTGTGGCATACTGGCATTACCTGGTTTTAACATTAAATTATTTAGCAGCCTGCAAGATGACATAAGACTCCTGGGCGTTTCTAAAGAGTTGGCAACCATTATGTACTTTATCAACTTTTAATTGCGAATTTTCAACTCTCTGAAAAGTCTTAACTCACAAATAAGAACAAGCTAGTAATCCAAGTTTTTTTCCATGCCCATTATGCATTGCAGAACCTTGCATACGTTGGATCATACGATGCCGGTGGATACATCATGTACGGCAAAGGATATAAGACTTTTTCTTTTCTTTTGTAGTACTAATAATATTCTGAATCCGAGGTGTTTGGCCAAGTGGTCATTACACTAAGGGTATTGCTGCCTTGGGTCTCGAGTTCGATTCCCATGACCAGCGAGACTAGTGCCAAGCCTCATAAAAAATCCCTCCACTGTTCGCCTGCAAGCCTTGCGGTACTCACTCCGTAGGGCCAGGATGGGGGTGGGGTTTCTTGTGTGTGGAGCCGCAGTGATGCGGTGGGGATGGCTAGTATAAAAAGTTTACCCTCAAAGTTTTTAATAGTTTAAAAAACAAAGTTACAAGAGGGCATCTCTTGGCTTGAATCTCCTTCAAGTGCTTTGTTAGAGTCTTTAGATTAAAAGTGGGAAATCTTTTTCTTATGAACTGTTTTTGGCCGAGACTACCATTATGGACGTTACGAAAGTTGAAGAACTTTCTGTTTGATATTCTCGGTCTACTATCATTCGTATAAGTTCGGAGTGATTTTAAGACTATTCTTTTACCTACTCCCCAATTACATATATGAGATGCAAGTCTTGTGAGGAACATTCAAGGATATTGGTGGTTTAGCATTTATTGAAGTTCCCAACTCCTTCACGGAAAGTAGCTTATAACTCCCCCCCTCTCCACACTCTCTTGTTTACTTCTTGCGGTTCCTAGGTCTCTAAAACCTCTCTCACCCCTTTGGGGGCTGAGATTAACTCCTGGAGGCTTTACTTCTCGGCCAGCTCCTTGTTATACTCTAGCTCTCCCGTCGAGCACAGCTTGCGTTGAAGGCAACGATTTGTCTAGATAGGGGATCTTCTTTGCTATGCTTCTCCAGGTGATATCCTTCCTTTTATGCTTTTCCTTCATCTTATTTTAAGTGTTCATCCGCTTCTTCCTTTGTTGTTTGTTGTTCTTCGGAACAACACCCCCCCTTAGAAGTTTTTGAACCTACGGGTATTGCAAGAACCGCTCTCTTGTGTGCTTTGAGTTTTCTTAGCCTTGCATGATTGCACCCTTCTCTTCTTACTTTAAATTATTGCACCCTTCTCTTCTTGCTTTAAATGATTCCGGGATAGATTGGTACGTGTCCTTTTCCTTCATCTTGATTCGGGCATATTTCTTCTATTTTGGGCTTGTGATTCATCCCTTTTATTCTAGTGTCATTCTCGTTTTGCTGCTCTTACTTTCTCATGCTCATGATTGAAATATTTCGCCTTAGGTTCTATTAGTTAATGTTCTTTAGCTTGTGTTTCTCACCCTTCGTGTTCTTCGTGTTCTTGGTGTTCTTCGAGTTCTTCGCATTTTATATTGTTCTTGCCTTTCATCCGCTTGGATTATATGTTTGCTAGTTTCTTTAATCTTTAGATCTGTTATTAATAGGCTTGAAGTCTAATATGTGTTTTTCTAGGTTTCTTTTTTGAATTTTCTTGTCACTTGACCGAATGATAGGGATTTTTACTTCTTATGGTGATAACCTGTTGCTTGATTAAGGCCAGGCCATACGCTTTGCCTTATATAGCATAGGCTCGCTGTCCCTTGTTACTTTTACCATTTTTGGCATCATCGGACAGGGTGTATTTCCCCTTTTTTTGTTTTTGCTTTTTAGCTCTCGGGAGAAGCAACGCTGACATTGCCAATTTCGGCATTACGTCCTGTCCGAGGCATCTCGACTGAGAGCTGCCCGAGGCCTTCCTCCCTTGGTGCTCTCTTTAGTCTTACGGTTATTCAATTGCTCTATGTATCGTCCGCTTTTGGTTATTAATTGAGCCTTAGTATTTACCTGTTGGAAATTGTGTTTTATTGCTCGGTTCTTCACGCTTGTTGGCTCCCCATGATATAAGGAATTATTATAATTTATTTATAAGTAGTTTACACCTATATATATCTTATAATATTTCCGCAAATTGATTCATAAGTTTACCTTGGCTTGGCCGAAGTTTCTTCATTTTGTAGGTACGCAAAGAAGAAATTTTGGAGAGGTCGTGCTAATCAAGAGAGCTTTGCATTTCCGTCTTTATGATACAAATTGTAATTTGAAACCCGGGCATGTCCGGATATATTTGATTGTATAATTCTATTGTCACTAGAGTCGTTAGGATTAAAGAGTCGTGGAACAAAGGACGGCTATACGCACGCAATAGCCCAGTGTCCTTAGAGTGTTCACGAGGTAACTCGTTCGAACCAAAGAGGCACGCACCAACGGGTACTCCTTAATCCTTATTGATTCACGCAATTCCTTACGTATTTTACTACCTATACCTGCTAGGCAAGCCTAAAGATATCGGTAGGCAAATATATTTAGGATTGCGAACTGCGCTATACATTGATGAATGCCGAACTTATTTGATTAGATTCGCATCCCCTTTTACTTCACTACCTATAACCGCTAGGCATAAGCCTAAGATTTTGGTAGGCAAAATATATAGGATTGCGTCTGGTTAATTATTGGAGGATGTTTGATTAATTATAATTGTATTTCTTAACCAAGCCCTGTAATTAAACTCCGGGCCTGTCCGGACTTAACTTCCTGCTTCTTTTGTCCCTAGATAAAATTGTATAATAAACTCTAAGTCCTGTAATTTGACACCGGGCCTGTCCGGTTAAATATAGCGTACTTTCATTATCTTCTAATTGTAAAAGTTCGCGCAATTATATCCACCGGGCCTGTCCGGATTTAGGTTCAGGCAATTTTACTTGTAATCTAGACTATGGGCAAAAGAAAAAAGAAAAAAGAGTTTTTTAAGCCTCTAAACATACGGGTGGGTCAGGCACCCATTGAGGTAGGGATAAATGACCCCGTTGTCTTCCCTCCAATTGCCCCCGGCCCCGCTCTTCAACGGACCTGAGGCAATGGACTTCAAGCGGGGGGAGACAATACGGGTGTGAAGATTACATTGGCAAAGGAGGGAGCTTCGGACTTCACTCCCTCCTCGGTCACGCTAGGCTCCAAAGACACTACCTCGGATTCAGGCAGTATCAATGGCGACACAGCAAAGAATGAGCCTACGCCGAAGGAAAACCAAGACAAAGGTACAAGCCAGAACAAGAAGGCTTACGCATCTGTGCTTAAAGGAAACAGTAACGTCTCCAATGGGAGACGTCTGCATTTTGTGAAAGATAGCTGTCATGACGGGCCGGTGGAACTAGCCAGAGCAGACATTGACGACCTCACTGACACATGGGGCTATTTACTAATTGGTTACTTTGCAGGTACTTTCCCGGGGAACATAGCCCTTATGAAGCTATGTAGATCATGGGGAGTAACATACCGGTTCACTGTCCATGCCTCAGGTTGGATCATCTTCAAAATTCAACAGTGAAGCAGACAAAGAAAAGGTTATGGCCAATGGGCCACATTTTGTCTACAGCACCCCCCTACTGCTAAAGGACATTCCGTTCTGCTTCACTTTTGACAGGCAGGAGATATGTACTATACCTATATGGGTACGGCTACCGTCCCTACCACTGGAATTATGGAATGAAATGGCTTTAAGTGAATCCTTTCGCGGACGGGGGAGGCCAATTGGAACGGATAAACTCACGAACGACAAGGGTCGGGCTTCCTATGCTAGGGCTGCGGTGGAGATTGACCTCTCAAAGGAGGTAGTTCATTCTGTGGAACTAAAGCTTTGGGATGGTACTCATATAGACCAGGATCTCGTGTACGAGAAGCGACCAGGATACTGCAATAAGTGTAAACAGATCGGCCATTATGCGGAGGGATGTGAAAAACACAAGGCTGAGATTAAGAAACGCTTGCAAGGAAAAGGAGTGATCCACACCCCAAATGCTGCGGCAAAAGGGGTACATACCTACCTCGATGACGAAGGAAGGGCTCACAGCCAGGAGAATGGCACTACTTCGGCCATGGGGGAGAAAGATGTTAGCATGGGTGGCCAACCCTCGGGGGTGCAAACCGGGGCCGGCAAGGGTCGGACTGGAACGCACAAAAATGATAGCCAAAGAGCGGGTAAAGCCCCGACTGTTGACTTGATTACTTCGGACAAGATTACGGGTGGCCAGCCCTCGGGGATACAAACCGGGACTGGCAAAGGTCGGACTGAGTTTCGAAAGATAGAGGGGAAGCTCGTGGGTAAAACCATGGCTGTCGGATTGACTAAAGGAGTGGAGGACGTGGCTAAGGGTGCGGAATTGAGAGGCCAGCCTATCGGGGACCAAACCGAGGCTGGCAAAGGTAGGAGATCAGGAGAGGCCACGGATGGCCAGCCTTCGGGAATACAGACCGAGGCTGGCAAAGGTGGGATATCAGGAGAGGCCACGGATGGCCAGCCTTCGGGGACACAGACCGAGGCTGGTAAAGGTGGGAACAGCCAGGACACGGCTAAGGAGCAGATCTTTGCCCCTCAAACCGTACGTCCTAAAGAAGCGGAAGGGAGCACCACATCGCAGGCCCATAGTGCTATTAGCCCGGCTGTGATACAGTCCGCCATATTCAGAAAACTTGCGGATATGCATGGCAATATTGAAGAGCAAAACAAAATAGATCATAAGGCAAAAACCGCTATAGAAATAGCTATGGCACAAGGTGGTGGGGAAGTCGGGAGCACATCAGGAGGCCGACCTACGGGGCACAAACCGTGGTCGGCAAAGGTCGGACAACTCTAGCAGCCCAACCCGTCGGCCCCTCGGCTAGGGATGGGAAATGTGGGAACAATGATCGGGAAAGTAAGGTTACTCCGGATGAGGATGGATACATGGAGGTAAAAAGAAAGGGAAGCCAAAAGGTAACCCCGTTAGCCAGAACCTAACATTCCCCTTAAGCAAAATGCCGACCCTTACTTCCAAAAAGAAGGGTCAGAGTAATGACCTTTTTCCAGCCAAGAACAATGAGGATAGCACGAAGGGGACTAACCCCCTTTCGTTATCTAAATGATTATCGCTTCATGGAATATAAGGGGGGGGCTGCACAAGTCCTCAAAGCAAAAGGAGATCAGCTCCATAGTGCATGAGGAGAACATTGATGTATTTGGCATCCTAGAATCCAAGTTAAATCACTCCTCCCTGCAAAGCTTTTGGACTTCCAAATTCAAGAATTGGAAGGTGTTGGACAACTTTGGGCATCATCCGGCAGGGAGAATCTTTATTATTTATAACCCTGCTAAGGTCAGACTCCAAGTTCAGGATATCAACCCTCAAGCTATACACTACAGCATCACCTGCTTGATCTCTTCAAGATTATTCTATGCCACTTTCGTCTATGGGCTCCACTCTACGGTGGCCCGCCGAGGCCTATGGGACAAGCTACGAGACTACGGGTCTGGTATCTCGCAGCCGTGGATAGTCCTCGGGGATTTCAACGCGGTGATGAGTGAAGAGGAGAGATACAACATGGCCCCGATTAGTATCTATGAGATGAAAGATATTGTTGACTGCTGTCGTGACTTGGGACTCTCGGATATGAATTCCACCGGATGTGAGTTCACTTTCAACCGGGAAAACAAATTCAGCAAGCTTGACAGGGCTCTCACCAATGGAGTTTGGTTGCAAGAGGGATGGTATGGTAATGCACATTTCCGTCGGTCCGGGCCCTTCTCGGACCATACGCCGTGCATTGTCTCTATTTTGGATCCCCCAAGGCCGAAGAACAAACCTTTTAAATTCCTGAATATGTGGGCTGCACATGCGGAATTCGGAAATATTATAGCAAATACTTGGGAAAGGGACATTCCGGGCACTGCCCAATATACTTTGTGTCGTCACCTGTATAGTCTCAAAAGACCCTTGAGGTACCTCAACGCAATGGAGTTCTCCCATATCTCAATGAGGGTCAAAAGAGCAAAAGAGGAGCTAGATATAGCGCAAAAAGAAGCTTTGGATAACCCGCACCTGGATCATCTACATGTGAGGGTTACGGAGCTCAGGCACAGTTCCAATGCCCTTATTGAGGCGGAAATGAGTTATCTTCGACAACTTGCCAAATGTGAGCACCTTAAACTTAGTGACAGGTGCACCAAGTTCTTTCACGCCATGGTCAAGAGAAACTCAAAGAGAAACTTTATCGCGGCAACGGAAAAGAGGGATGGCTCACTCACGACATCTATTGACCAAGTCGCTGAGGAATTCATATTTCATTACAAAGGACTCCTTGGCACTAGGGAGTATTGTGAGCCTATTGATGTTGGGGTCATTGCTTCAGGCAAGTGCCTCTCGGCAGAACAGGGGGAGGTCCTTGTTCGAACTATCACAGATGCAGAGATTAAAGGGGTACTATTCGGTATTGGCGAAGACAAAGCACCAGGCCCGGATGGCTTCTCCTCGGGTTTCTTCAAAAAGGCCTGGAATATCGTGGGAAGGGATTTTTGTGATGCGGTAAAAGAATTCTTTCTATCTGGCAAGCTTCTAAAGCAGGTCAACCACACCACTATAGCTCTTGTCCCTAAAGCTCCGCACTGCCCTACAGTGGGGGACTTCAGGCCCATATCATGCTGCAATATTTTGTACAAGGTGATCACAAAGATAATTGCCTCAAGGTTGGAATCCGGTACTGCCTAACATCATTGACCCGCCCAATCAGCGTTTGTACAGGGACGGAGTATGTCTGATAATATTCACCTCGCTCAGGAGCTGCTCAGGAGTTATAACCACAAGAGAACTTCAAGTAGATGCATGCTTAAGGTGGACCTCCGGAAGGCGTTTGATTCAGTAAATTGGGAATTCCTTACGGCTATTTTAATTAGTTTAAACTTCCCGGAGAAGTTGGTAACTTGGATCATGGAGTGTGTTTCGACAGCATCCTACTCCATCTCAATCAATGGGAGTTTATACGGGCATTTTAAAGGCCGCAAAGGATTGAGGCAAGGGGACCCTCTTTCCCCTACCCTTTTTGTTATTTGCTTGGAGTATCTATCAAGGTTGCTTAAAATGAACACCCGGCGGGAGATTTTTAATTTCCACCCGAAATGTGGCAGCTTGATGATCACACACCTAGCCTTTGCGGATGACCTTCTCCTCATGTCGAGGGGGACGCAAAATCGGTTGGATCGATGAAATGTCCGAGAGACTTCCGGACTTGCTCGGGCCTTAACTCCAATGCGCTTAAATCCAGCATCTATATGGCGGGTATTGAGGACCACGTCTCAGAGGACATTAAACGGATAACAAACTTTGACACAGGAACCATGCCTTTCCGCTACCTTGGTATCCCGCTTGCGGCGGAAAAGTTAAAACTAGTGCATTATGATCCGTTCTTGAGCAAAATTTCGGGTTACACTACCGCTTGGATGGGTGCTACCCTTTCGTATCTTTGGAAGACTAGAGCTTATCAAGTCGGTCCTGCAAGGGGTCGAGTGCTTTTGGCTCTCTATTCTTCCCGTTCCCGGCATGGTTTGCGAGAAAGTAACGGCGGCCTTTGCCGTTCTTTTCTTTGGCGGTCCAAGCACCCTATTGTGGCTGGAAGGATTGTACTAAGCCCAAAGCCGAAGGAGGCACGGGCATTAGAGATATCAAAGCTTGGAATCTGTCTCTTCTTTCTAAATGTTTGTGGAACATTCACCGGAAGAAAGATTCCCTCGGATCGGTGGATCAACCATAAATACCGAGCGATTCGGATAATATTTGGACCTGGAAGGCTAAGAAAGAAGACTCTCCTTTAATCAAGAGGCTGCTGGACATCCGTGACATCATCCTCTCCAGAGAAGGATCTCCTGAGATAGCGGTCACTACTATGACTAAGTGGCATGCAGTCAGGTCTTGTGGCACGCAGAGTGCATATGACTATTTTCAGCCGAAAGGCCAACTAGTGCTATGGGCAAAGGACGTTTGGAATACTTGTATTATCCCCAGGCAATCTTTCATCTTATGGCTATGTGCTAGGAAGAGACTACGCACCAAGGATAGAATGGCCCACATGGACATTGACAGACTATGCTCACTTTGTGGGCAAACAGATGAATCACTTGCGCATCTTTTCTTTACTTGCCCGGTAAGTAGACACATTTGGACAAGTATAAGGAGTTGGCTCGGGATCACTAGGGCCATGACTACCATTGATAGTGCGCTGAAATACATCAAGAAGGAAGGGCGTGGTACAGGATGGCAAGCAAAAGCCAAGCGCGTAGCGCTTGCCGCAACGGTCTACCACATCTGGAATGAGCGAAACAAGATTATTTTCGATGGGTCTAGATTAGATAAGGGGGCTCTCCTCTTCAAAATCAAGACTAATATCTACAAAATCCTTTTTGCTCTTTTCCCGCTTTTCTTGGAAGATTTTGTCTCCTTAGCAGGTGGTTAGCTAGCATAGATAAACATTAGCTAGGGTAAAACCTCTAGACTACCCGGTTTGTGGGACTAGCTAGAGTCTCCCGACCTCCGGGGTGTGGGATCGGCGGGAGTATGTTACGCTTTGTATCCCGCGTTAGCCCGGTTTGTGGGCTGCACGGGAATACCAGTGTTTAGGTTGCGTACCGAGACAGTACCGCCCAGCAGCACACGTGACGAGGGTGGGGTTTTACCCATGACCGAATAGGTACTCTTCCCTTGACCGTGGGTTTATCCCGTTAGGGTTTACCACGGCAAGGGTTTAAGGAGGCCCACGGCTGCAACCTTGTGCCTTGGCATGAGGGACTGTCTTTCGGATGTAGGGATGGGGTCTATACCCCTTCATTTTCTTCGCTTTGGTGCTCTCGACTACCCGGTATGTGGGAATAGCTTGAGCTTATGCTTTCGCCGACGAGCCGAATCGGGGTTGATCCGCTCGGCGGTGGACGCCTAGATTTACATCGTCACTATGATTGTGAGTACGCTCACAAACACCGTACATTTGATGATTTTTATACACATTTACCTTTCATCAAAAAAAAAAAAAAAATTCTGAGTTTAGGTTAGGCTTATGATGTTATCTCGTGCCTAGCACTGTTTGACAAATGAGCTCTTATATTCCTAGGTATCCCAATAAAGTTGGTGGCATCTGTTCAATACACCGATAATATAATGAATTTTTATATCAAGTAATGCAATTTAACATCTTATAGCAGGTCATTTGCTACTTTTTTTTAAGATTATCAATGTGTTAACTAAATTTATTATAATAAAACTTAGCTTCTAATGGATGAAGGGGTGGCTTGAGCGATAAAGTTATTTTCGTGTGACCTATATGTAACACTTTCGAGTCATAAAATCAGTCATTGGTATTTGCGTCAAGATACACTATTTATATGACTCTCCCTTGAGGTACAACCCTTTCTTGAAAGTCGAACCCTGTGCGAACAGAATGTTTCATGCACCTAATTATCCCTTTATCCCTTCTAAGCGGTCTGATTTTGTAAATATATTTATGACGGTCAAAATAATTACTCTCTTATTTAATCATTCAATGGGGTTGTTGAGCACCAAAACAAGTGATTGGACATGTTTGAGCTGGGGGGCAAAGGACTGTCTTTTTGTAAAAGTCAACTCCAACTTCTTGCAAAATGCTCTGTTTGACTTTAAGCATGGTTAAACCATTTTCTTGATATTCTAAGATTCTTATAATTTTGTTTCTGACTAACTTTTAAGAGACGGCCATTCCCTATATAAATACATTTTCAACATTAATCCAAGTTCCATCATTTAGAAAAATCTCTTTCATTTTCTTCTCCCTTGTAACATTTCGGATAATGGGGATTAGATCATGTTTGCTATTGTTCATTACTTTGATAATCCTTTTGGGAAATATCCATATATGGAGCTGCAAGGAAACAGATCATGCTGAAAATGAAGAAAGAATAAGAGTCAAGTTCTATTCGACGTTTTTCAGGCACTTCAAAACAATTCTCACTATGCAAAAGGGAAAAAATTGCACAATGTGTCACGAAGATTAGTCCCTAGTGGATCTAATCCTCTTCATAATTGATCTTGATCCAATTATTAGTTCCAGATCAATATTTCACCTGTATTTCAAATACTGAAGTTCGAACAAACTCTAAATAAAGAGTCAAAGAAGACGTGACTAATCTGCCCAGACACCGCGTTTATCAAGCGAAAAGAAAGGGAATACAATTTAGATTGAAATTCTGAAAAGGATGTTGTTGTAAGTATCTGTTTGCAGGTTGTTGGTGCAAAACGTCCTCAAATTTACTTGTAAGGAATCAAGAATTCTTGCTGATGAAGATTGGTAGTATTAGATAGACTAGAGATGCATGTATACAGTTTTTTCAGTTACCATGTCAATACTCATGATATTAAAATTTTCAAAAGTAGAATCAGCTGTGTGGACAAGAATTTTCTTTTCTGTAAAATAGTATTGTTAGACCTTTACAACATGAGGCTTTCTTTCTGAGAAATCGTAGATATATAATATATAGAGTCTTGATAACTTTGGTTATATATCTGCCTAAATTACCTCGAAATTCCAATACATATTCCTGAAATAATTGAGATCAGAAGCAAAACGAGAAAATAGCAGGGAAAAGTAAGCAATATAGAATTGGTGATGGACAATTTTGAACTTTTTTTCCCCTAAAGAATAACGAAAAGTAGGAACCCTTTTCAATCATTCCTTGAACAACCATAAGATTGATACAAAAAAATTGAAATACATTCACCGATGATGCAAAACTATTTATTGAAACATTTCTGAAGGCAAAGCTAGCAAATATAAGAGAATGAAATAACAAAAGCAAACATGAGGGAGTGGATGTTGAAGGCAACATTATATCAAATAGCCGTTTGAATAATATATGGTTGGTTATTTTAAAAAAGTGTAGTTAAAGTCCATAAATAATATTTAAAAGCTAATATTATATTTGTAAAATTTAAAGATATGTGAATAAAAATAATAATTTCATTTGAAACACTCATTACATGACTTAGGGGTCGTTTGGTAGCTGAGTAGAGTTATACATGTATTAATAATATAGTTGTACATGAATAACTCTAGCCAGCTACCAAACGACCTCTAAGTGTGATGAGTGTTTTAAATGAAATTATTTTATGAGAAAATCTATGTATTATTTTATACATGCCTGTATAATAAAATAATACACAAACTTCATCTATATTTGATTTCAAATAGTACTATTTGAAGTTGTGAATCTATATTTGATGCATGCCCCACCCTAAATCAAGCACTAGGTGTATAGTCTGTTTGGATGGGAATTCATGGTCAAGCTGGCCCATTTGTACCCCATTTAGGGTCCTTTGTTAGAACAAATGTTTCAATCATCCTCTTCACACCATAATAGTTTGTTTGCAGGAACTCATATGTTTAAGATAATATGTTAATCCAATTGAGTTGAGATCCTCCTGTCTATAGCAGAGCGAATACATGTAAAAAGGATATTGTTATTGATCGTGTTGGTTGATATCAGGCTCAACTTTTCATGGTTAACAATGTATCCAAATCAAGCAGCACATATAATCAGTCCCCGTTCTTCCTCGGGTAGAAAACTCCACTCTCTTAAGTTTACTTATATGACTCAAAACCACTTAACGTACCTATTTGATGGATTTATTTTTAGATGGCCGTTTTCATCAGAATTTTCTAAAACCTTATTGTAAGACCACTTTTACTAGAAACAGCAAGACTAAATAATTTATATGGGTAATTACAAAAGAGAAACAAAGTCTAATGAAAATTGACTAATATTAATTAAATGGCACAATGAGCAATTAACCCAAGATAGCTTGAAAATTTGGTCACGGCATGTTTTCCCTGTTAAGAAAAAGCCAAAGAGTGCAGAAAATGAAGAATATTTGATGATGATGTTTGGATCATAATATCAAATAAAATATTGGGGAAGAAGTTACCAGCCTCAGCCCTCAAGTTATCAAATAATTGAATTCCAATTAAGGTCACATGTGCTGCAATTTGATTTTATGGATTTCATGTACCTATGTATTAGTAGTGTAAACTTTTACCGAGAAAACTACCCTCTTCATATTAGTCACGAAAAACTATAGAACTTTTACTTGTTTTATTTTCATGGGGATTCTTTTTTTATTTAATTCTACTTTTGTATGATTCTACTTGTTTTGGAGTAGGGGACACTGTCAATGCCCGTCAACTTCAACGTCTCAATAGCCTAATGTATGCATGGCAGATAAATTCATTTGGATTCACATAGCATATTCATGGAATATACATGGTGTATATTATGGGCAGAATGACAAATAATGGGTTGTAACAGACTGTCTATTTTCGTGGTATACATACCGTGTATATCATGAATTAGTGGCTCAATTTTAGGTAGTTTAGTTGTAATTAAATTAGAGTTGTATATTTACCATAATTGTATAATTATTGTACAAATAGAATAAGTTTTTGGGAGTAGAATATGAATAGAATTTTCCTATTATGAAAATTGTAAATTGTATATATACTCTTTCATTAATGAAAATAATCAAAGGGTTATTTCTTTCATGGTATCAGAAGTCTAGGTTGAAAATTTTTCTCTCTAAATTTTCCTTCGGTTCCGAGCTACTCCTCTCGGTTTCCGTGCAATTTCCGATCCCAAATTCTCTCTTCCAAATCCCTCAATCACCCCTTATCTTTCGTTATGTCTAATTCAAAGAACACGTTTCTCCCTGCCCTTGTTGTTTCTAATATCAAGAATCACATCTCTCTTATTCTTGAAATAGAAAATGTCAAATACGCGACGTGGGCCGAATTGTTCAAAAATTCACGCACGCTCGCATCAAGTCATCCATCACATAATCCTTGCGGCTCCTGAGGATATGGAGGTGCCTAAACGCTTCCTAAGTTATGGACGACTCTTGATGCCACCGTCCTTCAGTGGATTTACTACACTATCTCTATCGACATGTTGCAGACAATTATTGAGTCAGACGCTACGGCGATGGCTGCTTGGGATATGTTGCGTGACATATTCCAAGATAATCAAAATTCCAGAGTTGTTACCCTTGAGCATGAATTCTCCCACGTCAACATGGAAGACTTCCCGAACGTTTCAACTTACTGCAAAAGGTTGAAAGAATTGGCGGACCAACTCCGCAACGTTTGTGCGCCCGTTAGCGAAGACTGTCTTGTTCTCCAAATGATTTCTGGCCTATTCGAGGCCTATAGCGGCGTTGGAACTCTCCTTAGTCAAAGTAATCCTCTCCCGAAGTTCTATCAAGCCCGATCCATGCTTACTTTGGAAGAAGTCGACTTGACAAAAAAGGCGGCTATGAGTGCAAGTCCCGTGGTCATGATGATGTCCTCCCCTAATTCTTAGAATTTTGGTGATAATTCGGGCCAAAACCGTTCTCAAGGGGGCGGCAAAAAAATAATGGCAACAATCGCGGGGGCAAACACAATGGTTTCGGCAATGGTGGCGGTGGCCAAAATAATAACAGTGGGGCTCGTCCCGGCAATAGTGGGCCACCGTCCCACTGGGCCCAATCATGGGCCCCTTGGCAATGGGCCTGGGCCAATGGACAGTGTCCCAACAGCCCCTATCCGCCTTCGTTTCCAGCGCCTGGACAATGGGCTGCCCAGCCTTCGTTTTGGCCTAATACAACCTGGCCCAATGGTTTCTGCAACAATTCTGGGCTAGGGAAGCAAGAAAGTGTGCTTGGGCCTCGGCCTCCACAGGCCCATCATGCTACGGGCCCCACATTGGTACATAGACACCGGAGCCACTACTCACATGACGTCCGACCAAGGTACTCTCTCATCTTATTCCAATTTGAGCAACAATCGTGGCATAATTGTTGGTAATGGAAATTCAATTCCAATTCGCGGTTACGATCATAAAACTTTATCTCCCCCCTCCCCCCATCCACCTCTTGTCTTAAAAAATACCCTTCATGCTCCTCAATTGATTAAAAAATTGGTGTATGTCCGTAAATTCACCACTGATAATTCAATTTCTGTTCTTTTTTTATCCTTTTGGGTTTTCTGTGAAGGATTTCAAGACGGGGATTCCTCTCATGTGATGTGATAGTATGGGAGATATTTATCCTATCACGTCCACATCCGGTCTCTCGAGTCAAGCCTTGCCATCTACTTTTGCTGTTGTTGCTCATTCCTTGTGGCATGCACGTCTAGGTCATCCGGGGTCGTCAATTTTGTCTTCCTTAGATAAAATAATTTTATTTCTTGTAAGGGTACGCATAGTACTCCGATTTGTCAATCTTGTTCTTTTGGAAAAATTGTTAAATTGTCGTTTGTGGACTCTAATTCTCGTACTTTAATGCCATTTGATATTATTCATTGCGATTTATGGACATCTCATGTTATCAGTTCTTTGGGCCATCGTTATTATGTTCTTTTTTTGGATGATTATTCTAATTTTTATGGACTTTTCCGTTAGTGAAAAATCTCATGTTTTTTCACCTTTTTAAAATTTAGAGCTTTCATATGTACCCAATTCGAACGAAAAATTAAAAATATTCAATGTGATAATGGAAAAGTATATGATAATGGGTTGTTTCAGAATTTTTGTAGTAATAATGGTATCAATTTTCGTTTCTCTTGTCCTCATACGTCATCTCAAAATGGGAAAGCCGAACGCAAAATTCGTACCATTAATAATATTGTCCGAACTTTATTAGTCCATTCTTCCGCACCTCCTTACTTTTGGCATCATGCTCTACAAATGACTACTTATCTCCTTAATAATCTTCCTACCAAAGATTTGGCATATTCTTCCCCCCTTCAAATATTATATAATAAGACTCCTTCGTAATCAAATCTTAGGGTCTTTGGGTGCTTATGGTATTCCCTATTTTCGTCCACCACAATTAACAAACTTTATGCCCGGTCTACCCCTTGTGTGTTTTTGGGTTATCCGTCTAATCATCGTGGTTACACATGTTTTGATTTATCGTCTAATAAAATCATCATTAGTCGTCATGTGATTTTTTATGAATCCCAATTTCCGTTTGTTAAAGTGAGTAGTCTCGTGCCTAGTTCGTATAATTTTTTAAATAACGATGTTTCCCCATATATCATCCGCCATTTATCAGACCTTTCCCGCACCCAAAATCCACCATCGGGCCCACTGCCCGTTGGGCCTACAGTACCGTCATAGTCCAGTGATTGGGCCAGTTTCAGCCCCAGTTTCGGTAATTGGGCCAGTTGCCCAGCCCAATACCGAAACTAGTCCAGTCTCGGGTTTTGCTATCGATTCCGATTCAGTGTTGGGCCGGCAGCCCACTACTGGCGCCGATCCGTCACACGTCCTGAAATTTCCCAAAATCCACCCAATTCTCCCCCGAGTCACAGATCGGTCACTCGTAGTCAACGGGGTATTTTTAAACTGAAAATACATTTTAATTTAAATTCTAATGTTCTTAAATCACCTCTACCCCGTAACCTCGTGTCCGCATTAAATGACCCAAATTGGAAATTGGCTATGACCGACGAATATGATGCTCTTATCGCAAATAAGACGTGAGAGTTGGTACCCCGTCTTTCTGGTGTTAATATTATTTGGTATATGTAGATTTTTATGCATAAGGAAATTCTGACGGTTCGTTTGCAAAGGTGATGGTAAGACTCAGCAGGTTGGAATGGATTGTGGTGAGACGTTTAGTCCGGTGATCGAACCGGCTACCATTCGCACTGTTCTCAGTCTGGCTCTTTTGAAAGCTTGGCCCATTCATCAGTTAGACGTGAAGAATGCTTTCTTACATGGTGATCTCAAAGAGACCGTTTATATGCATCAGCTCTTGGGTTTTCGAGACCCCAAATATCATCATCATGTCTGTTTGTTGAAGAAGTCCTTGTATAGGCTTAAGCAGGCTCCACGGCTTAGTATAAGAGATTTGCAGACTATGTTTCGTCTATTGGGTTTTCGCACAGCAGGTCTGATAATTCATTGTTTATATATCATCGTGGTTCTTCCCTGGCTTATATTTTATTATATGTGGATGATATTATCTTGATTGCCTCCACTGATGCTTCTGCGCCAGTCTATCATGACCATGCTCAGTTCCGAGTTTGCTATGAAATACTTGGGGTCATTGAGTTACTTTTTGGGGATTGCTGTCACTCGCCATGCAGGTGGGTTATTCTTATCCCAAAGAAAGTATGCAGCTGATATTATTGAGTGTGCTGGCATGTCCTCGTGCAAGTCTACTTCCACTCCCGTCGATACTAAGCCCAAGTTAGGTGTTGCGGCTGGCTCACCTTACGAGGATCCGACTCATTATCACAGTCTTGTAGGGGCTCATTAGTATCTTACTTTTACGAGGTTGGATATTACGTATGTCGTACAACATGTGTGTTTGTTTATGCATGATCCCAGGGTTGAGCACATGAATGCGCTCAAACGCATTATTCGATACATCCAGGGGACACTTGACTACGGTTTGCACTTATATCCATCGTTGACGGCTACACTTGCCTCGTATACAGATGCTGATTGGGGTAGATGTCTGGACACCAGACGCTCTACGTCTGGGTATTGTATGTTCCTTAGTGATAACTTGGTCTCATGGTCTGCCAAACGAGGGGTGGCTAATGTGGTGTCTGAATCATGTTTTCTCCGTAATCTCCTCTTAGAGCTTCATTTTCCCGTTCACAAAGCTACATTGGTTTATGTGATAATGTTAGTGTTATATACCTTTCTGGCAATCCAGTTCAATATCAACACACTAAACATATTGAGATAGATATCCATTTTGTTCGCGAAAAGTTAGCTCGTGGATAAGTACGCGTCCTACATGTCCCTTCTAGATATCAAATTGCAGATATATTTACCAAGGGCCTTCCATCAGTGCTTTTTGAAGATTTTAGGGACAATCAGTGTACGAAGACCGCCCGCTATGACTGCGGGGGTATGATAAATACCCGTGATATACACGAAATATACACCGTGTATATCACGGGCAGAATGACAAATATTGGACTGTAACGGGCTGTCTATTTTCGTGGTATACACTGTATATTTGTATATTCATACCGTGTATATCACAGATTAGTGGCTCAATTTTAGGTAGTTTAGTTGTAATTAAATTAGAGTTGTACACTTACCATAATTGTATAATTATTATACAAATAGAATAAGGTTTTGAGAGTAGAATAGGAATAAGATTTTTCTATTATGAAAATTATAAATTATATATACTTTTTCATTAATGAAAATAATCAAGGGATTTTCTTTAAAAAAAATTATTTGAGGATCGAAGAATCGTGAAAGGATTCTATTCATCACACTATAATCTTATTTAGAAGATTGTTAGTATAACTTATTAGCAAGTCAATCTTTGACACCTAATTTTTCATTCCTATTCATGTAACTATATTTTTAATTAAAAAATAATATTTTTAGTCTATTTTGAAAACTCTAATTTTATTTGAATTTTCTATTTTATTTATGACAAGCTTTATATTTTCAAATATTACGTATGAGAATGATATGTTTGATGCTACAAAGTAAAAAAAAAAAAATTGCCTTAAATTCTTGACGCAATCCGATATATTCACTAATCCAAATTCCAAACCGTCGTCTGAAGAAGTAATTTCTTTTATATCTTTTCCTTTTCGTTTTTTGTTTTGGGCTAAAGACAAGCCAGTGAAGGATTTGAACCATGCGCCTAATTCGTTTTAGCTTTCCTTGTTTGATTTTGAGATTGTAATTTGAAGTTGCATTTTATTTTGAAAAAATTTGAAGATATGTGAGTGGAAATTTCAAAAATTCAAAAAGACTGGTCTGGACTAATTTTTGAAATTTGATTTTTTTTAATACAAATTTTTAAAATTTATAGTCAAACAAATATTTGAAGATAAATTTTTAAAATCTTATCAAAAATTTATGATCAAACGCTAGTTTAAAATAAATTTGTCTCATCATGGTTAATTATATTTATATACTAATAAATTACCTAATTATGATAAGTAAATGCAATTTGCCGTAATTTTTCATACGGCTAAGTTTTTACCCAACTGTGATCCTATTCTACTTCATTTTGCTCTTGGATAGTACTTATTTCTTTGTGGTCTTTCCTTTTTTGGCTTAAATACCAAATACACACTAAATCTCTCAAGACTGAAATGTTCAACCCACCGTCCACTGGCTCCGACAGCCGCATTAATGGAGTCAAAATAAGGCCAAACAAGATAAATAAAAAAAGGAAAAAAACTTAAATACGTAATCAAATTACCTGAAATGACTTGTATATCACTCGTTAATAATTTGATTCATTTATATTATTATCATTAATAAAATAAATGTCTTATCAATATCATTTTTAATTAAAGTTAGAGTTAATAAAAAATAGCATAGGTAAACTATTTTGATAATAACTAAATAAATCAAACTACTAACGCGTGACGTAAATATATCGTTTCTGATAATTAAATGACATATTTAAAATTTTTACCCCATAAAAAAAGCTCCAGTGTAGAATACGGATAATAATGCACCTAACAATAACTTCTAGAATTTTTCTTTATCTTTTTTTTTTTTTTTAGTTAGTACTGCTTCTTTTTTCAAAATGCGCTATCATGACTTATTCGTTTTTGTTATCATCATTTTCATACTGCTTTAAATTTCTTGTTGACTGTTTCTCTTGCTTTGCTTCTGCTTATGCTTTGTCTTGAGCCGAGGGTCTTTCGGAACAACCGCTCTACCTAACAAAATAAATGTAAAGTTTACGTACACTCTATTCTTCTCAAACTTGTAGAACTTTAGTTGTTGTTGTACGTTGTTGTTGTACACTTCCACATTTGAGGATTGTTAATGTTGGATTTGGTGTTGTGACATTTTAACATACATATCTTTTTAAGGACCAATTTGAATGTATACAATGTTGGAACAAATGTCACAACATTCGGACCAACATCTTCTAGATTATTTTTTTTTGCCTTACTTCACGGAATGAAGTAATATTTGTCGAAATATTACTACGAAGTAAAAGTGATTTGGCAAGGTAAATAAGTGTTAATGAAAAACGTGAGAAGAACAAGTCAAGGTTGTTGCTATGCGTGAGGAACAACACCAAGAAGTTAGAGGATTTTCCTCCATGATCTTCTCCAACAAACACACCAACTGCCCACCTTTCCCTCAACCTTCACAACGGATCGATGAATTGTTCAAGGGAGACTCTCTACTATAAACAGAGAGACTACTGCAGTGAATCGATATCCAGAAATAGATTGCAAAAATATCAAGAGAACTCTCGAGAATTCATCTCAGAAAACTGGATCACAAGTGTTGCTTGAGCGCGTCGACAACATTCTGTCCAACATTACAATTGCAGTTTAGATTCTAGATTAGCTTTGTATTGAGCAATTGTAATGGAAAGTTGTCTATGTCTATTTAGGTAGATTTTTCAGGCAGAAGTCATATGCGACTTCAACATTTAATTCCTTTCCATTTCATCTTGTAAAATTGTAAAGAAAGTAATTTGTAATTTTTGTATATAATAAATATATACAATACTTTCGGTAAATATATACAATACTGGGGATGAAAATAATCCCATAGATGTTGATGCAACATCTAATTATTCGACCCTAGGTAAATGATCAAGTTCGTGCTATTTTCCTACTCGTAGATCGAGTAGAGTGTTTGAGAGAACAGTCCAACATGAGCCGAGCACCAAAAAGTCCAGGTTTGACACATCTATACCTACTTGCCCAAGTAGTGACACGGATGACATGGACTTTGAGTTATCCTCTGAAGAAAGTGAAAAGATCTTGTACCTCAGAATGTGGCTCAAGACAAGGAAATTCCTGATGATACTCCACTGACGAGATTCTGTCCAAAAGGAATTTCCAGACATGCTAAATTAGATGCCGCTCCAAATGTTGCCAATGAAGCCACAACATCTCAAGCAACATTTCAGCAAACTTCAGAAGAGACACCAACACCATCATCCTCCAGCAAAACTGAATTTGATTCTGATATTGAGGTAAATGCTTTCTTAGAAAAATTATATTCCAAAGCTAAATATGATAAATGAGATTGATACAAGAATAAGATTATCAGGTCTGATTTAGTATTAGATATAACCTCCTGTTCAGAATACGGTTTGGTAGAGTTCCTCAATGATAGAAAACTTCTCAAATCTGTCACTGAAAAAGAACTATTCGTTGATGAAGTAATTATGCTGTTTTATGCTAATTTAAATTCTGCTATAGAAGATGCCTCCTCAAAGAAATTTGGGAAGGTATACCTCTATAACAAGATTTATCAGTTTACACCCTCAATTATAAATCAATGTTTGGGAATTGATCTTGAAGAAAGAAATGGCACTGCAGAAAGAGCAACAAAGAATAAGGATGAGATGATTGAATACCTCACTAGAGGTAAAATGAAAAAATGGACCCCTCAATGCCCTGCTTCAAAGTTAACTGCCTTATTCTCCACCCTTCATAAAATTGCTATCCACAATTGACTCCCTTCATTGAATGAGTCAGTTGTGACAACTGATCAAGCCTCACTTTTGTTCAAAATTGGAAAAAGATTAAAAGTTGACTTAGGAAGAATGATATTTTATCAAGTGGCCAATCTGGCAGAAAAAGAGTCGACTTATATCCTTCCATTTCCCTCTCTTATCTACCAAATCTTAACTACCCAAGGCTTTGAGCCTAAGATAGAGGATATAATAGGGAAAGCTCTTGAGGTTTATTCAGTGAACAAAGCGATTTTAAAAAGCAAAGATAGAGTCATTGACCTTTCTTGGAAAAAAGAAGCAGACGGTGAGAATGTTGTCAGGAGTGTTACACACATTCAAGGCAACACTGGTTCTAGACAATCACCTCTGACAACAGACTGGTTAGTTGGTCAAGTAGTCAAACTCAACCAACAAATATCAGAGGTTGATGCCGCCAGAGATGTATTGGTTCAGGCCAGAGACCAGTTCTTGTTTTTGCTTTCTTCCCAAAAAGGGGGAGATGATTATGTGCAGGGAGAGCAAAAAGCTGAAAGTTCTGAAGGCAATGTTGTTGATGCTGCTGAAGAAGTTGTTGTTGCGATGTGCAGAGAGAAGAAGTTGTTGTTGCTGTGCAGAGAGAAGAAGATGTTGGGAGGAAAGTGCTGTTGAAGAGACTGAGGCTCAGGGCTGAAGCAGAAGCTGTTATGCAAAAGTAGAAAGCGGCTAGAAGCTACTACTGCTGTATAATAGCTAGGAGGAACAAACTGATTTGCTATCTGATATGCTGAACAATTTTTTTATTGACTGAATTGTGAACTATTTGATTAAGTGTTGAGGATGTTTTCTGTGACAATGGTTTAAACTGACATTTGGGTATTTCTTTGTATTTGTATATTGGATGATCTGTGTATGTGCTAATATCGTCTACTAATCATATGACTTGGTATACACTAGTATGCACATGTTTTGATTGAATACCATCAGTTAAGGGGGAACATAATTGTATTCATAGTTGTTGGACAACAGCTATGACGTTGCCTTAAGTCATTTACACAGGTTGTAATGGGGTTTGTGAAAAAAAGGCAAAAATGAGGAGATTGTTAATGTTGAGTTTGGTGTTGTGACATTTTAACCAACATATCTTTTTAAGGACTGATTTGAATGTATACAATGTTGGAACAAATGTCATAACATTCGGACCAACATCTTCTGAAAAAAAAATAGTTTTGCCTTACTTCACTGAATGAAGTAATATTTGTGGAAATATTACTACGAAGTAAAAGTGACTTGACAAGGTAAATAAGTGTTAATGAAAAACGTGAGAAGAACAAGTCAAGGTTTTTGCTATGCGTGAGGAACAACACCAAGAAGTTAGAGGATTTTGCTCCATGATCTTCTCCAACAAACACACCAGTTGCCCACCTTTCCCTCAACCTTCACAACGGATCGATGAGTTGTTCAAGGGAGACTCTATACTATAAATAGAGAGACTACTGGAGTGAATCGATATCCAGAAACAGATTGCAAAAATATCAAGAGAGCTCTCGAGAATTCATCTCGGAAAACTGGATCACAAGTGTTGCCTGAGCGTGTCGATAATATTTTGTTCAACATTACAATTGCAGTTTAGATTCTAGATTAGCTTTGTATTGAGCAATTATAATGAGAAGTTGTCTATGTCTATTTAGGTAGATTTTTCAGGCAGAAGTCATCTGCGACTTCAACATTTAATTCCTTTCTATTTCATCTTGTAAAATTGTAAATAAATGAATTTGTAGTTTTGTATATAATAAATATATACAATACTTTCGGTCATTGACCGTTATAGGTTATATATACTATGTAAATTTTAAACATTTGTGTTCTTTAAATTTCCGCTGCATTACTCTTTAAAGTTTTCTATTTTTACTAAAGTGTTATCACTGGTGTCGGACGACATTATCGCCGACATTCGGAAACTGAATTGACATTCAAATTAATTTATTTTCAATTTATTTTTATAGTTTTGTAGCATAATCGGACCTAACAAGAATGTAAGAGATATAATAAAGAAAATACAAATAAGAGTGAACAGACAAAAACCAAAACAAAGAAAAAGGGTGTAGAAAGATAGGATTAAAGAAACTCCATAAGTCCGCATGGGCAGCTCAATTGGTTTCAAGGGATATTTGGAGCAAAGACCAATGACCGAATCCCGTCAGCGGCAGTGTGTGGGTTTCTTCTTGAAATAAAGGAGGCCCCTTGTGCGCAGCGTGGTACTGGTCTAACCTTTATGATATTAGCTTTAAGAGTAATATCATAAAGGAGGGCCCCCTTCGCAGACCCGGCCCACTGGCCAGGCCTAGTTTAATCTAAGCTAAACTTAGATTGATGCGTATTTACGTCGTTTGATCCTGGGGACTTTCTATTTCCTTTTTGAATGATAAGGTGCCTATTGTGCTTTTACTGTTTTAGGAGCAGGGAGATGCCAGTGAACCTGACGTTCCATTTTGTTTAAAATGAGGAGAAAATTTTAGATTCGGAGTCTGCTATCTTATAACCCAAATTGTAGAGCAATTCTGAAAGATTCTACACCTTCAAATACCTTTCCCTATCTCATGTCACTCTAATTTTATTCTTATCAGGACCATTTTATCTTCGCCAAAATGGACAAACTATATACTGCTACCTGTGCTTTAATAGCAAACACCAAGTTTGGTAATTTTGCTTGAACGCGATGCCATTGTAAATTCTCTTTTGCAGAAAAAGAGAAGGGAAAGGATAAATTATATTTCTTTGTTAAGAAGTTGTGCAGTCCTATAACAGTCTTAGCCGTCATATCCATGTCTTCTTCCTAGTTCACCATTATGAAGCATCACATATTTACCGCCTGATAGTCCTCTGAGGGCTTTGTTGATTTTAACTTCAAAAAGTGGGATGTATGAATTGCTAATGGCAGTTCCTGAAATTTGGAATCATAAAAGTTTCTGCTCTCCCACCTTGAATCCATGCACATTTATTTAAGAATAGACAAGTGAAAACATAATATCGTTATTCCTCTCCTTCTTGCTGGTTCCTAACCACTAAACTGCACTTCTGTATTTCTGAGTGTATCTATTGTGTTTATTGCAGTGGTTTACTGATCCCTCAAAAGGACTCAAATTCTGCTCCAAGGCGGATGTTCTTCGCTATCTTAGCAGTGTTGACAGTAATTGTTCTAAGACTTCTGATACGAAGGAAATGGAGAAAAAAGGCACTGGAAAGGTCTCATTGGTTAATATGTATTTTCTACTAATGTAATGCAACCTTCATTTCCCCCTTTGGTATTGGCCCTTACAGTTTCTCTGTTTCAACGATATAGACTGAAAAAGCTGCATCAGAAGGGTTACCATCAGGATGGATTAAGGAATTGAAGGTCAGGAGAAAGGGGCGCAAAATCAGGAAAGATCCGGTACTAAATCCCTCTCCCTCGTTATTTTCATATTTGAATGCCTACCAGCTTAGCAATTACTGGAAATACAAATCCTTAACCACTATTTTAAATTCAAATTTGAATTTAATCCTTGGTTTATCTCTTTCAGTTGCATTCTATCGGAAGTATTTACTTATGTGATTACTTAATCGCCTTTGCAGTATTATATTGACCCTGTCAGCGGACAAACTAAGCAAGTTTCTCAGTTCCTTGAGACTAGAGAGTCAGGAAAGTCTGAATCCAAGCCTGGGTATCAACCTTTTTCTTCTGTAAGTGTTAATGTTTTTCACATGCTAGTTCTCATTTACGGGTACTATTCTTTAATTTCTCAAAAAAGAAAAATCATAGGTTTCCATAAGCTAGTTAGAATCCAAGACGTACCGTTTACAATGATTTATGGATACTGAGTACAGAAGTATGGCATCAAAGAAAATTAAGTTGTATGATGAAATAACACCTCAAATTACTGGAATTTATATAATAGTACAGTACAGATTCTGATATCTATGTTAGTGGAAGTGGCAGTACTTGTGTTTCTTCACCAACTTGTCCATAGAAAAGAAGGTCCTGTTCATACCCTACAAGCTTATTTAGACATCTATAAACAAACCGTTTACATCTAACTGTAGGAAACTTTGTGAGGGGAAACCTCTAAAAATTAATTCATTTTTCCATTTGTCTTTTTGTCATGCTATACGGTTGTTGGTGATTTCAGATCTGGTCTCTGTTTCCTTTATAAAAATAGCGGAGGTCAGACTCTTAATACAGTGCATTCTTCATCAAATTAATAAACTTCACCACCTCCCTTTATTATAATCATTTAAAACCGTTTATTGTAGTCCCATTGCATACAGGGCACACTCCCACACATAAAACTCGCGAGCAAGACTTCAAACACTAGCAATGCTTCAAATTGTCCATGGTAATTCTTCATGATCTAATCTTTTTGTTTTTTTTTGGTATTCGCTAGTTGCCTGCTGAAGCTGACAAGCGGATATCGGTAGACAGTGATGCATCTGGCAAGGAAGTTACTAATGCACAACAGAAGCTGAAGCTGGGTGCTGAACATATCGCGCATTCCAGTTGCGTAGAAGGCGGTGTGTCAGCCTTTGAAGGTATTGCTCACAATTGGAAAGTTCTAATGTTTCAGTTTCGTATGGAGTATTTAATGTTTTATTTATGCTCTTACGTCATCTATTCATTGTAAGTTTCCTTCCATTCCTCTGGTACAAATTTCCTTGTGAATTCAAGAATTAATTTAAGAAAATTCTGCCTTTAGATGGGTCAAGAGATGTCATTTCATGTCATCAAAATTCAAATACAGGCACTCTTTTAAAAGGAAAAAGGAAACCTATTATAGCATGTCAAGTGTTTAAGTAGTTTGTCATATGAGTGGTTTTAATTTGGAAGTGAGAAATATTGCAGGTTTAGGAGATGCTGTAGCAGAGAATGCGGAAAAGGAGAATGTTGCTAAAGTTGCTTCAGATCCTGCAAGTGGAGAACATCAAGAAACGGAGGATGATGGTAAAGTTATTTCGGATCCTGCAAGTGGAGAACATTAAAAAATGGAGGATGATGGTAAAGTTGTCTCGGTTACTGCAAGTGGAGAACATCACAAAAAGGAGGATGATGGTAAAGTTGTTTCAGATCCTGTAAGTGGAGAAAGTCAAGAAAAGCCATCACGAGATGGAGTGGAAAAGCATGACCTGAAAACAGTTCAGCGTAAAAGAAAAAAGGGTATAAACGTGCCTTGCAGAGCATCGAAACGGCTTGCTGGTATTAAAGCTGATACATCACTTAAGCTCCAAACAAATACTCAAGCCCATCTAGCTACAGTAAGACAGGAGGATGGGACGCAAGCTGCCACCACTGATAACCCTGTGAATTTAAAGAATACCAGTAAGCATGTTGCAACTGCAACAACTGGTATTTCCGTCAGCGAGAAGGCGGAAACTGGGAATCTGACCACTAAAAGACAAGAAGATGGTATTACTTCTCCAGCTGAACCTGCAAAAACTGTCCTTGCTAGCTGCGAAGGCAATAAGAAAGGTGAAACATCTTTTGAGTCGTCTTTAAGTGATCTTTGGACAGATCCATGCATAGAGTTTGCAATAAAAACTCTAACCGGCACAATCCCAGTCATAAACGAAAAGAAAGTGGATGAGATCCCAGGTTCTAGTCCGAGTAGGCCCTCTATTAATACTCCTCCTCCTGAAATATGGGCAGATCCTTGCTTCATGTTTGCTGTCAAGACTCTTACTGGTGAAATACCAATAGGGGTCGACTTATGTTCTCAGAAGATAGTCCAGCAGCAATGCATTTCATCACAATTCCAAGGAAATAATGGTTTAGTATTACCGAACATCAGATTTGAAGAGTTTGGGCAGGCCAATCTTTCACACTTCAAGGCACCAGAAATGTCTTTGTACAAGCAACAACCTGCAGTAGCCCCTAACACATACCAGAATTGTTGGTTCGCAAAATTTGGTTCTCATCGGCCTCCACCCCTTTGTTGAGAAGGAATATGATAGTTTGTAACCTAGCTTAGGAAGTTCAACCTAGGTTGTAGTAGTATCATTATAACTAAGTGCCTAAGTTAGCATCAGGCTCAAATTTTCAAGGCAGCTAGAGCTGCAGTAAAAACTATGATGTAAAAACATTATTCACAAAATTGTTGTTGTAAAACTCTTATGTTAGGGAGGTTTTCATTTTACTACATAGACCAAAAAATGCCCAAGGAGGGGAAAAGAACATCGATAAAGGAATACAATTTTTTGTCCAGAACATGTTTTCTGGATATTTAATGTACTGCCAGTAGTTTGATATGTCCACTTAACTTCCATATGCAATGTTCTCAAAATTCTCCTTAGCATTCTGTCTGAGCTTGACTGCCTTGACATTGAATTGCACCTAATGTTATAAACGAAAGAGCAGCTATGACAAAGCTAATATACTTTTAAGTTTTTGTTTCTATGTAAAGTATCCTGTTATCACCAAACACCAGTAAACTAAAAGTACATATGCATGGCCTTGTTAAGGTGGTAGAACTTCAAGAAAGTCGGGCAAATTGTGCATATACCTGAAAGCATATAAGCCCTCATTCCAAGACATTGAATGCAAATTAAATAGAAGGTTTGTTGTAGACTAAACTCTCCTCTTTAGACTTGCGTTGCACTGGACACTAGAAATATTTCGCTTTGAGTCTAGCTATCACATAGGGGCTCGCTAGTAGAGCTATGCAACTTTGAGTTTCACATAGCTAACGCTACGCTACTCCTGCATTGATGTGACTTAGACTTTCTAAATATTGTTACTTCACATGAATTTTCAAGGATCGTTAATGATACATACATTGTTTTCACCTTCTAGTCCCACAATTTAGTTGGGTAGAATTTTTGGTTAATTTTGGAATTCTACTATGTATAGTTCACTATATAAATGATTTAAGTCTCCGGTAGAAATTTAGAATGCACATGAATTAAAGGTTGCAAGATTAATAACAAGAAACTGTACCTAAAGGGCAACTTAGTTGGGCAATGCCAGCTGAACTACTAGTAAATGAATCAAATCAAACTCTTAATAAATATAGATTTTAACTTTATTATCTGATTATGTTTCTCCAATATATTTTCGATCTTTATGCGCTGAAATTGATGAACAAAAGACTTGCTCTGTCCTAAATTGTTCAGTATAAATTTGTTTGCTAAAAGTATAAACAAACAACAACATACCTTTATAATCCCACGAGTGTTGTTTGAGAGGATAGGATATATGCAAAATTTATCCGTATCTTTGCAAGGTGAAAAAATTGTTTCTGATATCGCTCAAAAGAAATGTTTTTACATATAAGCTAATTTTATCTTTTGATTAATTAATATTTGAAAATTACATAGAAAATATTACTTCCTTTGTCTCAATTTATATGATACATTTTTCTTTTTAATCAGTCCAAAAAAAATGACATATTTTCTTATTTGACAATAATTTAATTTTAAATTTCATCTTTTACAATTAACGAGATAATTTATAACTATATAAATATCTTTAGACCACAAGATTCAAAATACTTCATTTATTTCTTAAACCATCACGAGTCAAACTATATTATATAAATAGTATTAATTTCATAGTACAAAATAATCACTATAAAAATTAGAAAACGGTAACTGAAAATCACGGCCAAAAATGAATTTTCCAGTTTTTCCTGGAGAAAATATCTTGCCCACCAACTTCATATATGGTATTTTGAAGTTCCTTTTGTTCATTAAACCCCTTTGCCCGAGCCATCTATTTCCGGGTCCGGCGAACTCCTTGTAGGTTTCTCTCTCTATAATCTCTAATATGCGTTTTTTCCTCGGTAAAACCTAATCCAGAATGGTTGTAATTTGTTGTGTATGCTCTACCACATGAATAAATTCTTATCTGTAATTCTTTTACGAGTTAATCTGCGTTCTAATTTGCTACCAGGTGATAATGGCTCCCAAAATAATGATGGTTAAGTTTTATTGAAATGTTTTCGACAAAAAGGGTCAAGAGAAAATACGTATGATAATTTTCACTTGTTAGGATGATTACTGAAATTCTCCCAATTAATCAAACAAGCGAATGGTCAATTTCAGTTTATGATTATCTCATATTAAGCATGTTGATTTATTATAACCTATGAGGGCTCCGGGTGCTTATCATTCCCAGACCTTCTAAATGAAAAATAATTTACTAAAATAATGTCTGTAATCTATTAAAACCCGAGCAATTTTTCGACTAATGAATTTGTGGAGGTGGGAGAGAGAGAGGGGAGGGGGAAGAGAGTGGAAATGGATTGTAAATGTTGGTGGATAAGTAGAACATTCTCAGAGGTCTTTTGGAACCTGCAACTTATTATTTAGTCCATTGGTGTCGATTTCTGAAATGAACTCCTCGTATTTTTTTTTCTAAAAAAAATATTTGACAGGTTTTTTTTTTCTTTTGTTGGTTCAGGATAACCAGTTAGACTGCAACTGCTCGAAGGATTGAGGCACATTGGGAAAATGAAGTACTGTCTTTTCTTGCTCTGCAGATTCTATTTCGGTTACATCTCGCGCTACTTAAACTCTGATTCTGTTGCTAATGAATGTAACATAGACGAGATTTTGAAAAGAAATACTGTGCACGTATTATTTTACTATAAGTAGACTGAATGTGCTGTTTGGACCCAAAACCTGTTCATGCTTGCTCCTGTATGTGTTCCATAACGTGATTAATACCTTGAGTTACGCTTACTTGATCACTAAAACAAAAAAAAATACCTTGATTATATTATTGTAAGCTCAATTGTTTTTGGACTACGCTGTGGTGCAATGTTGTGTTCTTAGCATGATTTTAATTGTTGTTTTATCTGTTCTTCTGAAAAGACTGGACCTGTTTTCTTTTGCCTGCGGTATTTGTAGTGTTAGCAATGGAAATTTAATTGCTTTGAACATTTTCTGTTGGTGTAGAAAGGGAGGTCATGTAAAGTGGGATGAGGCAAATTTGGGAGAAATTGAGGCAAATAAACCAGTGAGGCAGAAAATTACTGAACCAAAGACACCATATCACCGCATGATCGATGTTGATGGTATGTTCATGAAATTGAGTCTTTTCTTTTTCTTGCCCGTTTGTCTCACTTTTAAATTTTCTGTGTCATATAAGCTTCATACGTTGATCAAAATAATGTGGTGGTGAGCTGTCATTTCCTGCTTTTCACATGCCAATCAGTCTTTATTAACTTCTTTTTGATGCTTGGTAGGTTTACAGATAGATGAAACATGATTAATATAATAACCTGGTTTTATGCACTTGCTAGTCCTTTTTTTCTCCTACTGTTTTCTAACCCGGATGATTTATGCACTTGAGCTTTTTTGAATAACCGAGAAATCCTGAGGACCAATGATGCACGGTTTGAAACTCGGTGGATAATTTTCCCAACTCTCTACCCGTATCTACCTAAATACTAGGCTTTTGTATGTGGCAGGGTTCAAACGCATGGTGTATGCCTAACACACCTGGGAGATGATTTATGCAGTTACTGATCTTCTTTTCTTCCCTTTCTTGATTAGCTTCCATGAGAGATTATTTGGGTGGAAACATTTTAAGAATTCAACTTTCTTCATCAAAAAAGTTTTAAGAATTTAACTTATTTGGATCATTTGGCAGTATCCTTGCAAACATCCTAAAAGTTTCTTTACGTGGTGTTTATACCCTTTAAATGACATTTTTAATGCTACTGATGCATATTATATTTCTGTTGTTTATTGCTTTTTTTAGATCAGGGTAATTGATTATTTTTCTCAAATTTCAAATGCCAAATACCCCTTTGAAATTTCTCATATGGTGCTAAACCTTCTATAATCTTTTGGTGGTGGAATATTAGAGGAAATACTCTTATGTTTTGGTATTTGAAGCCTCAGTGTCTGCTTCTAATAATGTTGCTGAATGTTTATTATACTACTATGTATGAGAAAACTGGATTATCCAAAAGCTCCATGAATTTCTTGAAAAATAGATTTTCCAACTAAGATTTCCCTCACTTCATCAAACACAGAGATATTCTGGTACTTTTTCCTTGATTGGAATCTAATACTCGTTAGTTCCCTACAGTTTCTATTTTTCCATTAATAGAATTACTTGGCAGTAGCAGGGACATTGTGTGATTTGTTTCTCTTTGCTTCTCTCTAATTCCAGTCGTTTTGCATTTGCAAGGGTCTCATGTGGTATGACTGGGTAAAACATGATGTAGTACCTCTATGTAACTGAATTGTACTATGCAGATAGGTTTTTCTCCTCTTCTTTTTTTCCCAACTGGGACTAATGGGTCTATTTCCTAGGAAAGAATACGAAAATAAATTTCATGTGCAAAAGCATGGGTAATGAGTCACTATCCCAACTAGTTTGGTATTGAGGCGTACCATTCTTCACTTTGGAAGTTTTTAGGGTTATGGATCTTGTTCTATACGGTTGTCTTTCGGATGAGATTTTGTCCTACTCATAAGATGTCAGATTTGGTCTCACCGGGTTGATGGTGTAAGATTTCAGGATTATAGAGTAAGGGCCATTAGTGGGAGTAGATTTCCGACAATGTATGTCCCTTGGGGCAGATTTAGGCAGCTCAACCCCCCACCCCACCCACCCACACACAAATTTAGCCCAACAGAGAAGAAATACACAATTGAAACAAATCTCCATTGCATCTATAGATGAAATAATTTTTTTTATTATATTGGCTAATACCAATTATGTGGTTAAATTAGTGGACTTTCAGTCAAGTCTTTTTTACAGATTTGGAGCGGAAAAGAAGTTAACACTTGGAACAGATAACCATTGATCCTAAAGAAAAAACAAAATAATATAAAGTTGAGATAAAATATGTGTGGTATTTTAAGTAGTAAGAAATGCACAATTTGGAACAAGTAAACTACATGTATATGATTATGTGGCAATTAACAGTTGAAAAACACCCCATTTTTAGAAGCTGATTTTTCAATTTTTCTTCATTCTCTCTCACGCGCCTAAAATGGAGTGTATCCACGCTCTTTGCCTTGTTAGCATTCAGGGGGTGAAGGCTATCAAATTGTCAATTTTTTTTTGGGGGGGGGGGGGGGGGGGGCGGTAATTAGGACAAACGATAGTTCAGGTGTACACCGAATAAAAGGTGTAAAGTTCAGGGGGAGTCCCGAAGTAGCCTAAAGAAAGTGACCCCTCTCCCAATTTCTAACAAATTTAACAGTATTTTTTACCGATATGGCTAGTCCTGTGTCCACTGCGTGAGTATGGATTCAAGGCAGCTATCTTGTGTTTTACTAGGTTTTTCATTATATATAGAAGGATCCATATAAAGTTCCTATGCCGATTGCCGGGGTGATACTTACTCGACATGGTTATATTGAAAAACATGAAGATTCCACATACAATAGCTAATAGATAATGTAGCTCTGTGGTCTTGTTTTTTGATGGACTAATCTTTCATCTTTATTTAGAGAGAAATGTGTGTATTGGTCTCTGAAATGAGAGCTTATATCGCTTAGATCTATCCAAGTTCATATCTTCCTCCTCACTTTTGCTGATTTTGTTGATGTTGTAGGATCTTTATCTCCTATATGGAGTAGTTTTGAGGAGGGAAATGGTGATGCAGTACATGCAGAAGCCATACGCAGCGCATTGAATGAGATGGCTTCTTCCAGTAAGAATACATCTCGGCGGTCTGGCTGGACGTCATCTGAGGATGAAGCTGATGTCATGGACCAAGATAATGATGCAGGTTTAGTTTGATCTTCCGGAGTTTAAAACCCAAATATACATTGGTTCATGTTTCTAATTCTTATTGAATTTTCTGGTGGAGTTCTTCAGGACTAGTATTTTCACATTTGTTAAATTTGTCATAGGTGTATGCTTCTTGACTTTTTTTTTTCTGTCTTTTTCCATCAACAACCTTCACTGCTCAGAAAGTACGTGATCATATTGATAATCAAGGAGGGAAAAAAGGCATCATGTATTATATTGTGTATTCAGTTTCTCCACCTTCCTTTTATTTGCTTAGTTATTTGGGTTATCAACTGCTTGCTACCTTCTTTTGTATCAGTATCCAGTTTTCGTTCCTCCTTTTTAACTTCTTTTTTCGCTTTGGGTTTTTAACCCTTTTGATTTGAAGACTTGGGGTTGGCTTGGGTGAGAGAGGCAAGGGGAGGGGGGTTGACCTCTGAGTAGGCTGGCGTTGCAGCCAAAGGAAATTATCTTATCCAGTAATCTGAGGATTACTTGAAGAGAAGTTTCTAGTTCTGTTTTACCCTTACCCCTTTATGAATTGAGGCCTTTCAAATGATTGATTTCTCCACACACACACACACACACCCCTCTTTCTGCTGGATTCCTTTCTTTTGTCAAATGTATTTTGTTATTGGTACTTTTATTTGCACTACTTAATGATTTGTATATTGAATGCAAACTCCAATTTTGCTCCAGCATTTGATATTTTTCTGCAATGTGACAGATTCTGGTTCAGGAAAGGGAAAGAGCTTCAAGGAGCACAGGCGAGCACACTATGATGAGTATCGGAGAGTCAAAGAACTCCATCGAAAGGACTCTTCCCTTGAAGAAACTTCAGACGATGAGGATGAGGATCTTGAGAAAAGGGATGGGAGGTCTGATTCATCATGATCATTGACTACTGCTGTTAAGGACAGAGATTAAGGAAGGAGGCATGGACACGTCTAAATAGTACTCTTTCCCAGCTGTTCGAGCTTGGATCAACCAGAAGAATATTGTCGATTTGATCATATTTCCATACTCCCTTTGTTTATATCCGTCTAACTTCTGTTTGTAAGTTGTGTATTAAGGTCTCAACCTTCAGGATGATAAAGTTCTGACTTATCGAATTGCACATCTTCAGTTAGATTTCTGTGTCTGCCATTACTTTTGGCTCTAGATAATGGAGTATCCTGAAATCCAAATTTACGTACAACAACGTTTTGTAGTTTGTCGTTATTGAGTTTGTGATGTTTAGTTGCTAGTTTTACTTCATTTCTCTGTGATCAGGTTATTATGAAAGAGAGAATTTGTGGACTGATAAGGTCCATATTACATGTCTTTTTAAGTTTTTGTACACTCATTCGAAAAGACGTTTAATAGCATTGTCTAGATCACTTGTTATTCCTCTCCTAAATATTTCATTTAATTAATACTTCACTAAATGGACTAGCAAGGGTAAATCTAAAAAAGAAAGTAATAAATACTTCATCTATCATAATTTATGCAATCATACTTTCTTTTAGGTCTACCCACAAAAAATATCTCACTTTTTTATTTTAAAAAATATAATTATAATTTTTCTTATTTTATCTTAATGAAATGATTTATAGCCGTTTACTTTTTTTTTTGACACATAATATTCACTGGATGTAGTAATAGTAGTAGTAGGTTTTCCCTGCCTTTTGTGTTAACTCACATGTTTACCACTAAGAGAATTGATTCATCAGCGTTTGTTTATCAATTTGTTCACTATTTCAGTTTCAAACTTAAAAAAAAAATAGATAAAGAAAAACACGTGTGAGAAGTAATTAAAATTTCAAAAAAATAATTGTGTTGAAACACAAACTTTCAAATGTCTCTTTTCAACATCAATTTCAAGCTTGGAACTATGTGTATCCTCTAAATATCAATTCATGCATTAGTAAAATCTCTGCCGTGGAGATAAAGAGACGTAGCCACTAGCCACAACTTGGGAGACAAATAGACAATGTGTTAGAATTGGATTTTTCACTTATAGAATATTCCGTCTGTGACACTATATTTTTTAAATTATTTCAAAAGAATATTATTTTTTTATATTTAAAAATAATTTAATTTTATAAGATAATTTACAAATATATATTTATATAAAATTTATTTTGAATCACACATTTCACAATAAAATTAAATTGTATCAGATAAATTAGGAGAGAGTAGTTAACTGTACAGGAGGAATTGCATAGTGTCTCGTGCGACTCGGTTTCAAATGGCGGAATCGAACCCAACAGAATCAACTCAACTAGCTTCCAAAATATGCAATCAGATAAGCTCCGTCCTCTCCACAACCACCACAACAAAAAACCCAGCCTTAGACGTGCTGGTACAAGAAATCGCGGCCGCTGCTAACCGCAACGGCTGCATATTCGTCTACGGCGTAGGCCGCGAAGGATTAATGCTAAAAGCCCTATCCATGAGGCTTTTCCATCTAGGTTTATCAGTCCACTGCGTCTTCGACATGAACACTCCTCCAATTGGATCGCCGGACCTCCTAATCGCCTCCGCCGGTCCAGGTGGTTTCTCCACCGTAGATGCGATCTCCGGAGTGGCGAAATCCAACGGCGCTCGTGTTCTGTTACTGACAGCTCAGCCCGATTTTGGATCTTCGGTGAAGTACGCGAGTGCTGTTGCGTATATTCCGGCGCAGACAATGGCGGATGATGATAATGTCGGTGCCGGAGAGAAGGAGAGGCCGTTGCTTCCGATGGGGAGCTTATATGAAGGAGCAATGTTTGTGCTCTTTGAGATGGTGGTTTACAAGTTGGGTGAAGTTTTGAAGCAGAGTCCTGAAGTTGTGCGAGCTCGCCATACCAATCTGGAGTAAGCAGAGGTATTGAAGTTCAACATTCCGGAGTATTAACGCCTCTCTACCTCCCAAGCCCCCAAGCTCTGGTATCCCACAATAAAATTTTACTAGGTGATTGTTATTGTTGTTGGTTCTTAATTAAAGTAATATGTATATCTTATGTACCTTGATTATAATGTCTTGTAAAATCTACTTGTTTTATTCTTAATTAGAGTTTGTGTGTTAAGTGTTTTTGTTTTATAACCATCTCGTATAGAGAATTCCATAATCTAACTAATTCAGATTCGCTCTATACTATTGCAAAGAAAAAACACGATACGCATACCTTTATTATAATAAGAAATAAGGTGAAAGGTAAATAGAATTATTAAATACTTCTTCTATCACAAATTATGTAACGTTTTTCGCTTTTTGAAATTCAAATTATTTAATTTTGATCGCGTGTTTGAACATAGAATTTCTTAATTTTTTGAGTTAAAATTTACATATTTGAGACTAAGTAAAAATTACTATAAATCACAATAATTAATAATTTAAATTATTTAAAAGATATATGAAAAAATAATTGAAATAACTCATTTGACTCTCAAAAATTCGAATAAGTCATGTAAAAAGACAGATAGAATAATAAATAACAGCAAGATGAGAAAAAGAAAGGACACAAATACACCAAATCAGACTGTTAAATAAAATAGTGCTTCTCATTGTTATATACCAACAGATTTAAAAATAAGATATACAAGATAACAATCATCAAAACAAGCTGCAAAGAGGAAGTGTGTTTATCGGATTTTTTCAAAATTGTGTCTTGAATTCAAGAACGCGGGGTAAAAGTCCATCCACCATACCATTTGGTGGTAGTTTGAGTGTCAGTGTGTGTGTCATGGTATTAGTTTTCTTGGGTAACAGTCAGCTCTTGTCTTCTTTTATGAATTATGCTAGCAATGAGTTCCATTCCATCATTTGAAAAGCTGACTTCAATAAGGGGTTACGCTATTGAGCTGATTGATTAAAGAATAACAGATGATAGTTAGAAGAACTTTGAAAAAGTGGACTTCCTGTGTGAATGTGGGCTATGAAGGATTCTTAGGAAGGCCCATTATAGCCCACCTAAATTTCCATTGGAGAAGTGAGAAACTGTAAAGAATGGATCTCGGGCCTAATTTAACCCCAAAAGCTAGCTTGTAGGTGAGGATTGTCCAAGTTCATATAAGTAGTCCATGTTCCCATCCCATTGATCTCGGGCCTAATTCAACCCCAAAAGCTAGCTTGTAGGTGAGGATTGTCCAAGTCCATATAAGTAGTCCATGTTCCCATCCCATTTCCGATGTGAGAGTCCCATGGGCCATAATCTGCTTTCTATGAAAATTTGAATTGTACAATCAAGAGCGTGGCTAAATTCTGGGTCATTTATGTTAACACAAAGCAGGACAAGAAGAAACCCACAAGTCTGATAAATTACATGATTATTGGGGAAGTAGGGAAAATATGATAAATGAGGGAAATTAGAACAATAGGAAATTGTTAAAAGAAAGCTATCTCGATTACATTTCCTTTGCTTTATTTACTTACTTTTCTAGTTAGAGACCAACATCTTGAGATAATGTGGGATCCGCTCAAGAACCTACTAATTTAGGTAAATATCTAGTGCGTTTTCCGAACTATTTTATTGGTATTTCAGAAATAGCTCCTTACCTCTACGAGGCAGAAGTAAAGTCTTTTGCTTACATTTTATTCTCTTCAGATCCCATATTGTAGGTTTATATTGAATATGTTATTGTTGTTGATATCTAATGCATTTTTAGACCGGAAGTAGAGAACAAATGAAATTTCCCTCATTTCAAAAGACTACTAGAACTCAATGACTAGAAACTCCACAGAATAATAACCATTGTGACATCATAATCGCGGTCATCTACAATAATGTATTGGAAAACCAAACAACTCTTGATATTAATTAGGAGTATTGGAGAATTGGTACGTCCAAATGCAAGTAAAACAATAATTCACCATGGCTGGCCAACGGGGCGAGGCGATCCCGGTCCTACGGCGGGACTGGCGGGCCGGGGTAGAGCGGGACCGGTCCTCCGGCGAGACTGGCGGGCAGGCACAGGCGGGATCCGCCGATGTCCCGTCCCATTCCTGGTCCCGTCGAAAAAGGGGACCGGTATTATCGGGTCGGGGAGGGACATGATCGGGTCTTTCCGATTTTTTTTTTTGCATTTAATTTTAAAAAATAACATATATATAAACACCTCAATAATTGAACAAGATAGTGTAATAAAAACATCTCAAGGTTGTTTTTGTGCCTCTTATATTATTTAATAGATTGTAATACAATTGTCAAAATTGTAACTTTGTGGTGTTTAAAGTTGCAAATAGCATAGTAAAATTGCAATTACAAAAATTACATATTTAAAAACACCTTTTCTAATTTCATTATAATTTCTTGTGGTTCTTCGATTGGAATTGGTATTTGTTGGTCAAATTGCTCGACGGAGGTGACGTCGCTTCCACCTCCGTCGGATAAGATTTCGTTGTAGTTTTCGTCTTCTTCTTCGTTGATCTCCGGTTGGCCGCACCTTCTCCTCTCTCGCTCGTATCCAATCTTTGAATAATACTGCAATCTCCAAGCTGTCTCCTGCTAATGAGTGTTTGTGCTCTCCTATTTGAAATCTGCTGGCAGACAAAGCGCTTTCAGACGCTGTTGATGACACTTGAATGTTCAACACATCTCGGACCATCTTTGACAGTGTCAGAAATGTCTTCTCATTCTCCCTCCAATATTTCAGCAAGTCTTCATGTCCTTCTTCATTGAGAACTGCGTGGTACGGTACAACACCCTGCAAAACAAAAACATCAAACTCGCTAATTAGATTAGTAGTGGTACCACCACACATTATATTTCCAAGGCTTTCAATACTAGCCGCAGAAACAACATGTCTTTTTTGAGGCTGTGTTGAAGAATAAGAGGAAGAAGAAGAAGAAGGTATGAAAGCCGGTTGATTGCTAGCACTTTCTTGTTGGTAATGCGTATATACTTTTTTGCATTCATCATGTATGCTAGACAACACTTCTTCTTTAGTTTGTTCAATAGGTGGTGGGTCATTTGGATTTTTTGGAGTTGGAGATGGAAGTACTGCTATACAATCATAAATAGTTTCAATAAGTGTTACAACCGTCATTTTAATAGTCGGATTTAATATAGCACCAATAATATAAATAGTGGGAATAAGAAGAAAATATTTTTTTAATTTGATAAACATTTTTTAATAGGTGCCTTATAAACTGATTTTTTCATATATTCACTAAGTAATAAAAATAGTAGAGCTATATAAAATAAAATAGTTGAAATAGTAATACTTTCAGCGGGGAGCAGCGGCTGGTCGTGTTCCTTAGATCGGTGATGATTTGTTTTGGGAAAAAATACTTTCAGCGTCAAAAGTGCACAAAAGAAAAAATCTACACCTTTTATTATCTTGGCGATGACGATATATCAGAAGGTGGGGGATATTGTTATGTTATCCAATCCTATTTCTTTGATTTTTTTTGTTTGTCATTATCAACATTCAACAACATGATGTGTTTCGGTTCACATGAAATATCAGCGAATCTAAAATTTAATATTATAATAATAATAATAAAAAAATATTTAATAGATTACTTGATCAAAATACCACTTTTTTAGGGGAAAAGTAAAGAGAGATTATGAAAAAAACTATTAGAAAAATGTGCTTACATTATTTAAAATATTTTATTTTATTTTATTTAACTACTTCGGATTATATGATAGTCCATAAACATAAACTCAATTATAGTGTGATAATTGAATGCTGGGTCGTGCACTATGTGCTTGATGGGTATAGTACTGAGGCGCTAATATAGGCTTGCCCTAAAGAGAGAACCCATTTGGCAAAATAAAGCAACCATTTTCTTCAAAATTTGACGAGTTACATAAGCCCTCAATCAATTTTGTACAAAATCACATAAATTCAACCAAAATTTTGATTTTAGAAGACAATTTGGCCAAAACTCTAAAAATAACCTTGAAGATACTTCTTGAAAAATATGAAAAATCGAGCCATTCTTGGAGAAACTTGTTGGAAATTAGCCTTTGGCGGGAGTTGCGACCGACCAACTTTAACGGCTTAAACACTAGTGTTACGTATGTTGGAGAATCCGGTTCTTCACACATGCATGATGTACTAAGTACGTAGATAACCGTAGGGCCAAGAATCGTCAAATTTCATTGAAAAATGAAAGAGATATTGGTTCACGAAGTAAGGTGTTTGAAGCATGGAAAAGTGTGGTGTGTGATCAATTCTCCCTCATCGGTAGAGGAAGAAAGAATTGTTGTGTATATAAGTCTCGAAGTTGGTTTGGGGTTTGGGACCCCAAGGGGTATCCCATGTGTTTAAAGGAGGGAAGACCTAGATGTGCTTCGGTTCGAGGAAAGACCACACGCGCGCCGCCGCCGCCCGCCCGTCCGGTTCACGGGTTCACGGGTCGTGGGCCGTGGGCCGTGGGCCTTCGATATTATCTTTTTTGGGCCGAAAACTTTGCCGAAGTACGGTTTGATCCCGAAGTTTCGATGTGCGTTTGGACCGAATTCTTTCGATGTGTTCGGTCGATGTACGGTTCGGTCCCCGAAGTTTCAAGATGTACATTTTGGTCCCCGAAGTTTTTCAGAAAGGCGAATTTCGACGGTCCAGAGCGAAACGTCCAAAGACTCAATTCACCCATTTATTTTGGTGAATTACACCTCCTATAATGGCCAATCCGTTGGCAATTTTCTCCATTTATGTGGTGGCTTTACTACCTCCATAATGGTCATTATTTGGCCAATAATGGTCTGTTATGGAGGCAATCAAACAAATTCCCTCTTCCTCCTATATAAACACCCCTTACACCATTGTTGAGGCACACTTGATATACACGAAAATACACAAAGCGAGAAAGCAAAGCGGTTTCTTCCTAATCTTTCAAGCATCATTTCGTTATTCAATATTCTTCACGGTAGCTTTTGAGTTTCCTTTGCTCAATAGTTCCATTGCTGTTTTATCTTGGGAGACGAATTGTTCAGGACGTATAAAGGATACATACGGGGCAATATTGTCTTAAGGACAGAGTGCCACACTCGACTCAAAGAAAAAAACAACTTTCAAGTTTTCGTGATCAACAAAATAGTAATTTCAGTTTGTTGTTATATTGTAATTTTCAGTTTTAGAGTTGAATTATAATTTCAATTCTTACATAAGCAGTTACTTGTAATTTTCGTTTCCTGCAAATCCTTGTAAACCCCAACAACTTAAGATAATATTTTTGCTTACGTAAGAATCGCAATAACATGGTGGAAATATGACCGATGTTGTCGCCATCGTCGTCGCCTCTCGAGGCAACGTTGTCGCCTTCCCCGCCATCGCCGCCACCGGCCAAGGCAAGTAACTCCGCCGCCTTCACCGCCGGCCGCTGCGGCTCCTCGCTCAAGGCAAGAACACCGCCGCCTTCCCAACTGTTGGAGCTCCATCCTCTTCATCACACCACCATGATCGTCCCGAAAAATTCATGGGATCGAATTCAAAAGATGGCAAAGCAAAAGATCTTTGTTTTACTTAACGATTATGGGCATGGCCGGTTCCTTACGGAAGATCCTCCACAAGTGGAGATGAAATGGACTCTTCGCCCAATGAAACGGATGAAGGGGGCCTTGGTATCCATGTCATTAATGGCATGAAGATGGTTCGTGACGCATGGAATCATAGCGATTTCATGTGCAAGAACTATATACCGAACTCGCAGCGAGACCCTCTCTACACGGTCTATTGCACCGTTGGCACCGCCAAAGAGCGTGGGAAAAGCGCAAAAGAAGTACAACGCACAAGATGCGGGTACTAAGAAGTTCATCGTTGGGAAATTTCTAAAATTCCAAATGGTGGACAAGAAGACGATGATGTCCCAAGTCCAGAATTCCAAATGATTTTACATCACCTGGACTTGGAAGGACTGAAACCAAATGAGCAGTTTTTGGTTGCATCGCTGATTGAAAAGTTACCTCCTTCATGGAATGAGTTTATGAGTTACTTGAAACTCAAGACAAAGGAGATGACCTTTGAAGAGCTTGTTATCAAACTGCAAATCCAGGAAGATAATAAGAAGACCTTGCCAAAGGGTTGACAACATGCTGAGGCAAAGGCAAATCTGGCTGAGGCCAAAGGGAAAACAAGCAACAAGCGGAAGTTCCACAAAGACGGCAAAGCCCCCGCAGCGGAGACGTTCATAGGTAACTGTCATCACTGTGGGAAACCTGGTCATAGGATCAAGGAATGCCGCAAGCTCAAGACTGAGCAACAACAGAAAGCCAAGTCGAAAGGCAAGGCTCAAGCTAACGTTGTCAAGGACACGCTCCTGGATGACATGATTGAGGATTTCTCGGCCGTGGTGCTAGAAGCCAACTTGGTTGAGAATCCGATGCAAGTGGTGGGTGGACACGGGTGCAACAAGACACATCTGTTCCAACAAAGATGCCTTCTCCACGTACACTCCGGTCTCCGACAAGAAGCTGTTCATGGGCAACAACGCTTCCTCGGACGTGCTAGGGGTTGGAAAGGTGGTCCCGAAGATGACTTCCGGCAAGGAACTCACTCGAAGGAAGTGATGCACGTCCCGGATATTAGAAGAAATCTAGTTTACGGACCTTTATTGGTTAATGCCGGTTTTAGGCTAGTGTTTGAATCAAATAAATTTGTACTCACTAAAAATGGCACATTTGTGGGGAGGGGCTTCGTCTGTGAAGGCCTCTTCAAAGTGAATGCCATGTCCGTATTGCGTCAAGGAAATAAAGTTGAGTCTTCTTCTTATTTGCTTGAGTCTTCTAATTTATGGCATCATAGATTAGGACACGTAAACTACAAGTCTATTCAAAGGTGGTAAAGATGGAGTTGTTGCCTTCTATCGACATAAACCCTCAACATAAGTGTGAGGTGTGCGTAGAGGCAAAACTCACCAAGCTTCCTTTTCGATCCGTCGAAAGGAATACCGCTCCTCTAGAACTTATTCACACAGATATATGTGATTTGAAGTTTGCACAAACTAGAGGGGGAACAAGTACTTTGTGACATATATAGATGATAGCACAAGGTATTGTTACCTTTACTTGTTGAAAAGTAAGGATGAAGCCTTTGAAGCGTTCCGACGTTACAAAGCAGAAGTTGAGAATCAACTTAGCCTACGGATTAAATCCATTCGTAGCGATAGAGGGGGAGAATATGTAGCGCCTTTTGAGGAATACTGTGCCCAAGAAGGCATTATTCATCAAACGACGGCTCCATACTCACCTCAATCAAACGGTGTGGCGGAACGTAAGAACCGCACATTAAAGGAAATGATGAATGCCTTGCTTATCAATTTCGGACTTCCCCAAAACATGTGGGGAGAAGCCGTCCTTACCGCTAATACGATTCTTAACAGAGTCCCACATAAGGGTAAGGATAAAACTCCATATGAATCATGAAAAGGAAAGAAACCCACCTACAAGTATTTTAAGGTGTGGGGTTGTCTGGCAAAGGTTGAAGTACCTAAGCCAAAGTAGGTCAAGATTGGGCCTAAGACTTTAGATTGCATATTCATCGGATATGCAAATAACAGTAGTGCTTATCGCTTCTTAGTGCATAAGTCAGATATTCCAGATATCCACCAGGGTACAATAATGGAATCAAGGAATGCTCTATTCTTTGAAAGTACCTTTCCTAGAAAGGAGAAAGACATAACCTCTCGCAAACGAAGTTATGCACAAAGCTCTCAAGAACCGGGAGTCCTTGACTGCCCGGATCTAAATGGTTCAGATCTAGCGAATCTCGAGGTGGCTGAACATCCGGAATCTAGTGTTCCTGATTCTCAGAACTTTGAGACTCCAGAGATGGATCTAAGGCGAAGTAAAAGGGCCAGGAAGGATACATCCTTCGGTCCTGACTTTATAGCTTATATGGTTAGTGATGAACCAAGGACAATTGCTCGGGCGTTGTCAACTCCGGAAGCACCGCTCCGGAAAGAAGCTATTGAGAGTGAAATAAGCTCCATTTCGCATAACCATACTTGGGAGTTGGTTGATCTTCCTCCGGAAATAAATCGTTGGGTTGTAAATGGATACTCAAACGGAAATACAAGGCGAGATGGGTCTATAGACAAGTACAAGGCCAGGTTGGTAGTCAAGGGCTATCGACGGACGTAAGGCTTTGACTATTTTGACACATACTCTCCGGTATCCCGGATGACCTCCATACGGGTATTTATTGCGATCGCACTTTGCGTGACCTTGAGATACACCGAGATGGATGTTAAGACGACCTTCCTAAACGGTGATTTAGAAGAAGAAATTTATATGGACCAACCCGAGGGGTACGTGGTTCAAGGGCAAGAGAAGAAAGTCCGTCGACTTATCAAATCTCTATACGGCCGAAACAAGCCCCGAAGCAATGGCACAAAAAATTTGATAGTACTCTACTATCGAAGGGGTTCGCCATTAATGAGTGTGATAAATGTGTTTACACGAAAGGTAACTCGACTCATTTGTTATGATATGCCCGTATGTAGACGACATGTTGATCACAGAAGGAAGCCCTAGGGTAATCCTAGAGACTAAGAACATGTTGAAACAATGCTTCGACATGAAAGATATGGGTATCGCAGATGTCATCCTAGGGATTAAAATCTCTAAGACGTCCGACGGATCGGTCTTATCTTAGTCTCACTACATCGAGGATGTTTTGAGAAAGTTCAAGATGTTAGACGGTTCTCCGATAGCGTCACCAATGGATACAAATCAAAAGCTTGATAAAAATCTTGGTGCACCCGTATACCGGGAGCGATATGCACAGTGATCGGTAGTTTGATGTATATCACAAACCGCACCCGACCCGATATTGCTTATGCAGTCAATAAGTTGGCTAGGTTCACCCGTAATCCAAGTGATAATCACCGGAAGGCGTTGAATCGGGTATTACAATACCCGAAATACACGTTAAATTTCGGGTTGCACTATTCGAGATATCCATCCGTACTAGAGGGGTACGGTGATGCAAACCGGATATCCGATATAGAGAACACCAAGTCCACCGGTGGGTATATATTTACAATTGGTGGTGGGGCCGTGTCTTGGAAATTCTCTAAGCAAACTTGCATCGCCCGATCCACGATGGAATCGAGTTTATCGCTTTAGACAAAGCGGGAGAGAAGAAGCCGAGTGGCTTCATGACTTCTTAGAGGATGTTCCGTGTTGGAACAAACCCGTACCTTCGGTAATGATCCACTGCGACAGTCAGTCGGCTCTAGGAAGGGCACGGAATGCTATGTACAACGGCAAGTCTCGTCATATTCGACGGAGGCATAAGACCGTTAGGCAACTGATCACCACGGGTATAATATCCATTGATTACATTAAGTCAAAGGATAATATAGCAGACCCATTGACAAAGGGCTTACCCAAAGATCAGATGGCTTGCCTGTCTAGGGGAATGGGCTTAAAACCCAAAATATAAGGACCAATACGGTGGTAACCCAACCTTACTAACTGGAGATTCCAGTAATTTGGTTCAATGGAAAAACTAAGCTATAAAGTTTCAGTTAATCGCTTAAGTGGAAGCATGAGCACTTCGGATAGTGATTTCTGTAAAGAAACACCAAATCCAAAGTCGTTCCTGCGATAGATGTTAAGTGCTATCTGTTGTATGGGTAAAGGTTAAGTTTTCAAAACCTGTAATGATCCTCAACAGTTGAGGTTAGGTTTTCTTGGGAAACTTTTAATGGTTCCTAACACTTGTGAAGTGGGGTATAGCAGGATACCTTGTAGGAGACCACCTATTTAAGTGCGAGGACATGCCGCCTCAAAATGAACGCACTTAAGAATCCAAGACGTTGTCCATGGCCAAAACGGACAAAACATTACGAAGAAGAGAGTAAGGGAATTTGTTGTGTTGGTATCATTGTCTTGGCTTACACTAAACACTGACGGTTCAAGACATCACGTTCACCGCGCAGTAAGTAAGTCCGATGGTATTCAACTATGGAAGGTTCAAAGGTGAGGCTACCTCTCCTTATGCAACATCGGTCCGCTGAAATATTGTTGGAAATGAAAAGACACCATGTGAGTGCGCCAAAATCTCTTTCAAGAGGGGATTGTTGGAAATTAGCTTTTGGCGGGAGTTGCGACCGACCAACTTTAACGGCTTAAACACTAGTGTTACGTATGTTGGAGAATCCGGTTCTTCACACATGCATGATGTACTAAGTACGTAGATAACCGTAGGGCCAAGAATCGTCAAATTTCATTGAAAAATGAAAGAGATATTGGTTCACGAAGTAAGGTGTTTGAAGCATGGAAAAGTGTGGTGTGTGATCAATTCTCCCTCATCGGTAGAGGAAGAAAGAATTGTTGTGTATATAAGTCTCGAAGTTGGTTTGGGGTTTGGGACCCCAAGGGGTATCCCATGTGTTTAAAGGAGGAAAGACCTAGATGTGCTTCGGTTCGAGGAAAGACCACACGCGCGCCGCCGCCGCCCGCCCGTCCGGTCTGGTTCCGTGTTCTCGGGTTCACGGGTCCACGGGTCCACGGGTCCACGGGTCCACGAGTTCGGTCCCTGAAGTTTCAAGATATACAGTTTGGTCCCTGAAGTTTTTCAGAAAGGCGAATTTCGACGGTCCGAACGAAACGTCCAAAGACTCAATTCGGCCATTTATTTTGGCCGAATTACACCTCCTATAATGGCCAATCCGTTGGCAATTTTCTCATTTATGTGGTGGCTTTACTACCTCCATAATGGTCATTATTTGGCCAATAATGGCTGTTATGGAGGCAGTCAAACAATCCATCTTCTTCCTATATAAACACCCTTTACACCATTGTTGAGGCACACTTGATATACACGAAAATACACAAAGCAGAAAGCAAAGCAGTTTCTTCCTAATCTTCCAAGCATCATTTCGTTATTCAATATTCTTCACGGTAGCTTTTGAGTTTCCTTTGCTCAATAGTTTCATTCTTTGTTTTATCTTGGGAGACGAATTGTCCAGGACTATAAAGGATACATACGGGGCAATATTGTCTTAAGGACAGAGTGCCATACTCGACTCAGCAAAAACAACTTTCCAGTTTTCTTGATCAACAAAATAGTAATTTCAGTTTGTTGTTATATTGTAATTTTCAGTTTTAGAGTTGAATTATAATTTCAATTCTTACATAAGCAGTTACTTGTAATTTTCATTTCCTGCAAATCCTTGTAAACCCCAACAAAACTTCTTGCAATTGATTTGATATCAGGCATTAACTACTCCATAGACAAATTTGTAACAAGATTTTAACGAACTTCACTAACAAATCAAGATTTAAAGTGAGATTGTTCATATAAATCTTAAATTTTAAAATAATTACCTTTTAATTTTAAGAGTCAGAAGATGAGCCACATATCAAATTGAAGCTCTCAACGAGAGGAACAAGAGCCCAAATCCATATTTGCAAATATTTCAATATGAAATTACAACAACTAGTTTCGGGATTACAAATCCCTAATTCTTACTAATCAAAGCATTTTGATCTTGATTCAAGCTTTCTAGGCTCTGATATCACATGTTCGATAATTAACACAATAAATTCCTAGATCGAACACGATAATATGATACAAAATAAATAAAGGTTGTTGGATCAAACAACGTACATGTTTGAACTATATCATTCTTCCCCTCTATGGTGGCGTCAATGGGACAACAACCTCACACCTTTTAGTATATCTCAGGTGATCATCCAAATGAGATAAATATGTGTCTTATGTAAGTGTTAGAGGTGGGACCTAGCTGCAGATATTGAAATATAAAAATAGTCGAGACATGACCAAAAAACTAAAGTTTAATTTCAAAAGTCTAAAAAAATATTTTAAATTTGAATTATGAAACCTATTTCATAGAATATGAGACGTACACCCATGATGGGTGAGACCTATAACTTACCCAAATTTAATATAGTCTTGTAACTCTCCAATTAAGAGGAGAAGTTACTTCTCTTTTGTAACTCTCTAATCAAAAGCAAAAGAGTTATACAACTCTTCGGTAGAGTGGGAGTTATGTATAAGTCATATACTAACATTATAAAAGGGAGTCTTTGCGTCATTTCAGAGATAATTACCATTTTGAGCTGAAATTCTTAAGTTTAGGATGTAGTTGCTGTGGAGAAACTACCAGATTCCATAAGAATTTTTGTAGGAAACTGCTAAGGCAATTGGTGTTGATAACATACGTCGATCCTTGAAGAATGTATGTCTTATTCTGCAAGAATATTCGAGTTTAATTCTTTTATTGGTAGCAAAGCACGATATAGATGTGTTTATCTTTTATTGTTGTATGATTAAAATTTTATGGACAACAATAGTTTTATTTGAAAGATATTGCATGATAAAAGATTTCTGAAAGAAAAATGATTTAACATTTATGCTTTCGAATGTATATTCTTCTTCCATAGGCTGTCTTACTGGTCGTCCATATATACATGAAATTGAGATTTTTTTCAATAATATATTATTTATAAAAATTTGATATCCGATAAAGAAATTATAATTGTCCGAGGTCGGCTGTCCAAAACATAGAGAATTTTGAAATTTCAACATAAACTTCAAATTTGCGATTTGTTTTTCTGCCTGTTCAGGCTTCAACTATGTACTAGTCATGTAGCATTGTAAAAAATATTTTTAATATATTTTTATTGATATATTATTTGTAAAATTTTGATATCAAATAAAGGAGATATGATTGTCGAAAGTTGGCCGCCCGAAATCAAAAAGAAAAGAAATTATTTAAGCCTTTTTTTTTTATAAAACTTGAAATGGAAGCAGATTTGAAAAAGTATTGGACCATGTTTGGATCCCAGTGTCATGATCATTTCTTTCGGAGCAATTACTTATCATCGCCTTAATATAATAACCTCTCCAACTAACTAATCGGGTGCAAGCCCCATTCCTGAGTCAAGAAGATTTTTTATACTAACTAAATTCACTTAGGGGTTGTTTGGTACAATGTATAAGAATAATGATAAATATGTTGTATTAGTAATGGTATTATTAGTAATGCTTGTATTAGTTATGCAGAAATTATTTTTTATCCATCGTTTGATTTGATATATTAAAAATAACATACATTGCATAATTTTTAAAAATAATTACTTGTTTACAAAAATACCCTTTATACTATGCTATGAGAGGAACTTTATGGACAATTATATTTTTTAACCATGCTAATGCCTGCATTATTCATTGCATTGTTAATATCATGATTATGCATAGCATAATACCAAATAGAGTATATGACTAATGTTTGCATTAGTTATACTTAATATGAAAAAATATATCGAACAAGATATTGTTAATATATAAAACTAATGCATATATTGTTTTCTCGAGTAAACTCTATCAAATGACCCGTCAGTCTCTTAATAATTCTTAATATTAAGTTAGGTAAAATTATCAACAAAAAAAAAAAAGGAGCATCTCTCTTTTAACAGTTAAAACTTAAAACATGACCCAAAAGACAAATGGGATAGTTTATGTTGTACAAGTCCAAGATCCAAAAAAGAGCAACCTTGTCGACCCGAATGGAACAGCGCCCTGTTCCTTTGACATTCAAGATCTCTGGCAACTCTCAAAAACTAACTCCATTTCCATTAGCCGATGATGCCCAATTCATCATCTTTACTGCTACTTTTATCCGGTAATCTCTTTCTCCATACTGCACTCGCTCTCTCCCTCACTCTATTACTTCACTTCCTTAACATCCCCGCACTTTTCCTCTCCGGTCTCTTCACTTACGTCCACCCAGATGATGTTACTCCTACCAATCCATCTAATGGTATTCGGGCAGCGATTCGTAGACCAGGTACTAATGATTCCGAACTCATCAAACCCAGAAAAAAATCCAAAGAAAGATTCGAGTTTGATGAAAATAAAGCTCAGATCTTTAGACTAAAGCTTAGTGATGGTCACCTTCAAACAAGAATTTATTTCGAGGATTTTCGTAGTGCTTTCAATTCCATCATCGTTTCTCTTTCTTGCTTGTTGCTTCATCGATTCTTAACGAAATCTGAGGATTCACAGTCTGGGGTGTTAAAGAACGGTTCTTTTATGCCGATTTTGTTAGGATTGTTGAGTGTTGGTAGAGTTTTTGTTTTGATTCTTAGGATTTCGTTTGAAAGTTCTGCATCTAAGCTGTTGGAGAAACACTTGAGTGTACTTTTGGGATGTTTTGGTTTTATTGTTGCGTTTGCATTTGTACATGGGGCAGTACCTAAATGGATTCTTGATGTTCATTTTGAAGCAGTACATGGGTTTGAGAAGTTGTTTATTGCAGTTTTTATGGGCTGCATTTCTTGTTTTTTGTATATGCCAGCAGTGAGAATTGCTCATGCCTTTTGGCTTGGAACCGATCAGCTTCGTTGCAAGTTGCCCATTATTTCTTGTGGATGGTTAGCGCAATTGCTTCTTCATGCTAACTATTTGTTCATGGTTTTCACCTCAATGCTTTGGGTGAAACCGTTTGCTGACTTACTACTTATTGATCAAAATAAGGCGTCCGTTGAACATGTTAGGGAGTTGGTTGGAAATGTGGGTATGCAGAAGTCGGAATTCAGTAGATTTAGGCTTTGGTGTTTGTTGATGTCGGGCCTATTACAGATTGTATCTTTGCGTGCAAACGTGCAGATGTACTTGAACGAAGCGGTATTGTGTTGGTACCAGAGACTGCACGCTAGCAAAGTTCCTGACTTAGCTTATAGTAGGGCCAAGGTGTTCCTGCACAATCACTTTGTATGCCTTGTGGTTCTGCAATTCTTTTTGCCTGCATCAATGGTACTTCTCTTCCTTGGCTTGTCTCAACTTGGTGATGATTTGCTTACTAATTTCCAAGGGATATGTAGCTTATTGCCTTGTTTGCTGCTAGACAAAGAGGTAGCTTTGTTTATGGCCTGGTGGGTTCTTGTTGTTTGGACAATATTTACTTCAGCCACTCTTGCTCTATTTAGACAGGGAATCTTGTATGTCTCTTGATCTTTTGTCTACTCGACTTACACTAGGCAGACCGAAGTCTCTGATTTTATGAGGTTTTCCACAAGTGTGACAATGTAACAATACACTTCAACTGTTCTTTTTTTGTTTGTTCCTCGAAATATGTCCTTCCACAATGGAGTTGCAATTTTGTGATTGACTTCTGAAATTTTTATAGAATATTATTTTATTTTCCCCTCTCTTTTTGCCTTATGATGTCTGAAAAGAGCTCATTATGTAATTTTTATGCTAGATAGCTTTAGTTAGTATTTGATTTCAAATTAATAGATTGTACGCTCTGCTCCTAGCTCAAAGCTCTAGAACTCACTATAATAATTTGTGCATTCTTTATTATATTATAAAAACAAAGAGCTCAAGGCTCTAGAATTCACTAGCTAAGGATGAAACAAAGTGCTCAAATGATCAAATTTGAGATCCTTTGTGGTAACAGTTTGAACTGTGGCATGACATTTCACTCAGAACTTGTGACCTTGCCTTAACATTTACATGCTTTATGTGCATATTTAGTTCTGGGTTAACCAATAAAATATCCAGCATAATCAAAGACGTCACCAATAATTGATATATTGCAGAGCATGATTCATTTGTATCTTGTAGAATATGCAAAGCATGCTTCTTGTGTGTGTATAGTTTCCATTTGTCATCTTAAGCAAATATTTGAACAGTTAGCATGGCCTGGTTGAAAGAAATAATCCCCTTCATTATTTTCATTACTTGAAAGGCTATATATACAAGTTATAAAATAGGAGAATCCTATTCCTATTCTATTCTAAAAACCTTATTCTATACATTTATGGTAATACACTATTAATTATATTACAATATCACCTAAACTAGGATACTAAATATTTACCATAAATTAATTTACATAAATAACCAAAACCGAGAGCTATTATTGGGACCAAATCCGAGATTTAATATACACAATATACACATGTATATTGTGTATATTTAACACACCCCCGCAGTCATAGCGGACGATCTTCGAACGCTGAGACTGCCCCTAAAGTCTTCAAAAAGGACCGAGGGAAGACCCTTTGTAAAGATGTCTGTAATCTGATATCTTGACGGGACATGACATACGCGAACGTGACCCCGAGCAACCTTTTCACTGACAAAGTGAATGTCCATTTCGATATGTTTAGTGCGTTGGTGCCTTGAACCGGATTACCGAAAGGTAGATGACACTAATATTATCGCAATAAACCAAGGTTGCCTTTTGAATCGGACAATGAAGCTCTAAAAGCAAATTACGTAACCAACATGATTCTGAGACCACATTGGCTACCCCTCGATATTCAGCCTCGGCACTTGAGCAGGATAGAGTCACACGGCGCTTCGCGGACGGGAGACCAAGTTGTCGCCAAGGAACATACGATGAGCGACGTAGACCGTCCGGTGTCCGGACAACCACCCCAATCTGCATCAGTGTATGAGACAAGTGTGGATATCGATGAAGGATGCAAATGCAAACCATAGTCCAGTGTACCCTGAATATACCGGATGATGCGTTTGATTGCATTCATGTGCTCAACTCTGGGATCATGCATGAATAAACACACCTGCTGAACAACATACGTAATATCCGGTCTGGTAAAGGTAAGATACTGAAGAGCCCCTGCAAGACTGCGATAGCGGATCGGATCCTCGTAAGGGATGCCGGCCGTGGCACCAAGTTTGGGCTTAGTATCAACTGGAGTGAAAGTGGACTTACATGATGACATCACAGCCCTCTCGATGATCTCAGCCGCATACTTTCTCTGAGACAAAAACAAACCATCTGAATGACGCTTGACGACAATCCCCAAAAAGTAACTCAAGGCCCTAAGTCTTTCATAGCAAACTCAGAGCTGAGCATGGTCATGATAGACTGGCGTAAGGCATCGGAAGAGGCCGTCAAAATGATATCATCCACATACAACAGGATGTAGGCCAAGGATGAACCACGTCGGTAGATGAACAAAGAATTGTCTGACCTGCTGTGAGTGAACCTAATTGTCGAAACATAGTCAACAAACCTCGTATACCAGGCCCGTGGAGACTGCTTAAGCCCATATAAGGACTTTTTTAACAAACAGACATGATGAGGACGGTTAGGATCCCTGAACCCCAACGGCTGATGCATATATACCGTTTTCTTGAGCTCACCATGTAAGAAAGCATTCTTGACATCCAACTGATGAATAGGCCATGCCTTAGAAAGAGTCAGGCTAAGCACAATGTGAATGGTAGCCGGCTTGACCACCGGACTAAACGTCTCCCCACAATCTATCCCAACCTGCTGAGTCTTACCATCACCCACAAGCCGCGCCTTATGTCGAGCAAAGAACCCATCGGAATTCTCCTTGTGAGCAAAAATCCACATAGACCTGATAACATTAATACCAGATGGGCGGGGCACCAACTCCCACGTCTTATTTATCAATAAGAGCATTATATTCATCAGTCATAGCAATTTTCCAATTCGGGTCATTTAAGGCAGACACAGGATTACGGGGCAAGGAGGATTTAGAGACATTATAGTGTAAATTAAAATGTCTTTTAGGTGTAAAAATACTCCGCTGACTACGAGTGACCGGTCTATGACTCGAGGAAGAATTGAGCGAATTTTGGAAATTTGCTGGATAGGGGCTGCTGGCCCACGTCCCACTGCCATGGGCCCCACTGCTGGGACCAGGGGGTGGTGGGCCACTGTTCACTGGATGGGACCCACTGCCTGCTTGCTGACCACCGGAACCGCCACATTTGCCCCCGCGGTTTTTGTTATTATGCTTACGATTATTTTTGCCGCCACCACGAATATGATTTTGGCCCAAATTATCAACAAAACCCGAAGAACTTGGGGAGGACGCCATCATGACGACGGGGCTTGCTCCGTTAGCCGCCTTTTTAGCCAAATCGGCTTCTTCCAAAGTAAGCATGGAGCGGACTTGATAAAAGGCGGGAAGAGGGTTGCTTTGACGAAGGAGAGTTCCAACACCATTATAGGCCTCCGAAAGTCCGGCAACCAATTGTAGAACCAGACGATTATTTGTTACAGGTGCGCCAACATTACGGAGTTGATCCGCCAACTCCTCGAGTTTCTTGCAATATGCAGAGACGTTTGGAAATTCTTCCATGCGAACTAGAGAGAATTCCTGCTCGAGTGTGACGACACGTGAATGTTGGTTATCTTGGAATATGTCACGCAATCTATTCTAGGTAGCCATAGCCGTGGTATCCGGCTTAATAATCGTCTGTAGAAGGTCGACCGAAATAGTGGAATAGATCCACTGAAGAACGGTAGCATCAAGAATAATCTATAACTGAGGATCCTCCGCGAGAAGAGGTGTAGCGGGAGGAATGATGTGAGGGATAACTTGATGGGAGATAGCGTGAATTTTAAACAATTCTGCCCACGTCGCATATTGGACGTTTTCCATCTCAAGCACAATAGGGATACTGTTCTTGACGTTAGAAACCATGAGGGCAGGATGATAATTGTTCTTAGACATATTGAAAGAACAAAGAAGGAGGGGAAATTTGGGAATAGTAAGAGAGATTTTGAGAGCGGAAGACAAATTTGGAAGAGAAAAAACCGAGGGGGGGGGGGGGGGATTCGGCCGAAGGGAGAAAATTTTGTTAGACCTAGTCTCTTGATACCATGAAAGAAATAATCCCCTTCATTATTTTCATTACTTGAAAGGCTATATATACAAGTTACAAAATAGGAGAATCTTATTCCTATTCTATTCTAAAAACCTTATTCTATACATTTATGGTAATACACTAATTATGGTAATACACTACAAATTATATTACAATATCACCTAAACTAGGATACTAAATATTTATCATAAATTACTTTACATAAACAACCAAAACCGAGAGCTATTATTGGGACCAAATCCGAGATTTAATATACACAATATACACATGTATATTGTGTATATTTAACACTGGTAATTTGGCAGTAAATTATACCTTTCCAGTAATGTTGCTTTGTGAATTCCAAATAGATTTTACTGGAGCAGGAAAGGAATTAATTGAATTTGGATGTGCCTCGTTGGATAGTGACTGTATGTTTAGGAAGATTGCCTATTGAACACTTGAGTTGCCACGTCAAACTTCACATGAAGTTGCTCCCGTCACTAAAGTAATCTTATGACTTACATGCATATGACTCCTGTAAATGCAAAGCTAGCACTTAAGAATCTAATGCAATTAAAAGATCCACAGTGGTACCTAGTTCAAGATTAGTAAAAATTAAATAGTTCATTACTTCATTTGGATGACTTAAGTTGCTTCGTCAAACTTCAGATGAAGTTGCTCCCATCACTCAAAGTAATCTTATGACTCCTGTAAATGCAAAGCTAGCACTTATACACAGTGGTACCTAGTTCAAAATTAGTAAAAATTAAATAGTTCATTATTTCATTTGCGTGTGTTGTTATGGCTGCGAAGTTAACACTATTTCTTAATAATCTTGACATTAGAAAGTTGGACCTCTTTCGCAGATGATTGTAGCTCTGAAATTTCAAATTCAAAGGTACTATTGCTATCTGTTAGAAGTAGAGTTTGTTTCAAGAAGTTGTGCAAAGGGGCAGTTTGGGTATTGTTTTTATGTTGTCTTTGGTAATTCAAGTATGCTGTGTGCAACATTATAGGAGACAAGCGATAAATACTACCTTAATGTTTCTTACTCATTTGTATTGCTTACTCATCAAAAAAAAATTATTACTTCTTGATTAAAAAAAAACAGATATTGCTTAACAGTAGTTATTACTGGCACTGAAAGAGCTATAATAAGAGTTGGCAAGTCTCAGTCCTCTTATCAATTTATTTTTAGAAGGCCAACTCAATATACCATAAATGAAGTTAGCAAGTCTCATCATTTAGCCAAAGACAATGTTGTAGGAAATCATCAAGTTCAGCTTACTCACCTTATTCTCATAGCTTTATATGAAACTGTGACCACACTATTTAAAAAACAACTTGCCTCAGTCTCAAACAAGTTGGAGCCCGCTATATGAATCATCACTGTTCCATTTAAGCTCAACTCATGTCATCAAAATTGTTACCACACTATATTTCTTGAATTTTAGATAGTGTCTGTGTGTTTGTTCATAGTTTGTTTGTTAGCAGCCCTAGTGCTTTGCTGGCTATGCCAGAACCTCATGTTAGAGTAGATATTTGTCTTCCTTCACTTGCTATGGATCAAGCCTTGTCTAGACACCTTAAAATCATGCTTAAGAATAAAATTCTGATTTCCTTCCTGTGGTGCAATCTATAAATCTTAATTGTCTAGTTGTATTATTGTTGGCAGGGAAATTCACTAGATTATCTATCCCCATTTATTTGCCTTAGGAGACTCTAGATATGAGAGGATAGATAACTAGGAGCTTTATATACATTACTGATGGGACAGAAATATGAACAAATACACATAATTTTAACAAGTGGATATATTGATGCCAGGAAGTTGCAGGCTTTCTAGGTTCAGAAAAGCATTTTCCTAATATTTTAAAATGTGATGTGGCCATACCCTGTTTCTTTTTTCCCTTTACCCTTTAGTGCAATGAGAATGCTAGCTTGCTCAATTTTAATGACATCCTATCAGACCCTTTTCCTTTTAATTTTAGTTGCTTAGTAATTTCAGAAAAGTCGCTTGTGATAGTTTGGTCATGTCATGCATTGACCTCCAAATGCACCGGTCCGTAGGTATGGAACTATAGTGAGTAAAGGTGTTAAAAGTGAACGAGGTAGACCTAAAATAAGGAAGTTATCGAAGGACCTAAAATCTATGGAGATCCATATTTTCATATTATCTTGGTGAAAGATTGGAGACAATGGAAGAAAAGATCTATATACTTATTAATGCTTTAAACATTTTTTACATAGGGAGAGGAAGAGGGACCTACATATGGTTTTCATCGACCTTGAAAAGGTATACGATAAAGTCCCTAGGGAGGTTCTATGGAGATGTTTGGAGGTTAGAGGTGTACCTGTGGCGTACACTAGAGCGATCAAGGATATGTATGATGGAGCCAAGACCAAGGTACGGATAGTAGGAGGAGACTCGGAGCACTTTTCAGTGATAATGGGGTTGCACCAGAGATTAGCTTTAAGCCCATTCCTATTTGCTTTAGTGATGGATGGACTAACACGGCCAATTCAAGGGAAGGTGCCATGGTTTATGTTATTCGCATATGACATAGTCTTGATTAATGAGACCCGCAGCGGAGTGAACGCTAAGCTGGAGGCTTGAAGACAGACTCTGGAGTCTAAAGGGTTCAGGCTGAGTAGGACCAAGACAGAATACTTGGAGTGTAAGTTCAGTAACGGGAGCGACCTTGAAACAAGCGTGGATGTGAGACTTGGTACTCGGGTCATTCCAAAGAAAGGAAGTTTTAAGTATCTCGGGTCCATTATTCAAGGGAATGAAGATATTGATGTTGATGTCACACATCGTATTGGTGCAGGGTGGATAAAATGGAGGCTTGCTTCTGGAGTATTGTGCGATAAAAAGGTGCTACCAAAACTTAAAGACAAGTTCTATAGGGTGGTGGTTACATCGACTATGTTGTATGAGCGGAGTGTTGGTCAGTCAAGACTTCGCACATCCAAAAGATGAAAATTGCGGAGATGATGCTCAGATGGATGTGTGGGAATACAAGGAGGGATATGATTAGAAATGATGATATTCGGAATAGAGTGGGAGTGACCTCGGTGGAGGATAAGATGCGAGAAGCAAGGTTGAGATGGTTCGGGCATGTGCAGAGGAGAGACACAAATGCCCCAGTGCGGAGGTGTGAGAGATTGACTATGGATGGGTTCATGAGGGGTAAAAGTAGGCCGAAGAAGTATTGGGGAGAAGTGATTAGACAGAATATGGCGCAGGTGCAACTTACTGAGGACATGACCTTAGATAGAGGATTGTGGAGGACACGTAGTAGGGTGGAAGGGTAGTAGGTAGTTGAGCGTAGTCCTACTTACGCTTACATACTGGTAGTTGTAGTGATATTATTGTAGACCTGCTTAGCCTATCGTACTAGTAGACGCATTATTGCTTTATGGTCCTCTGTCGTTTGATTCATGCTGCTGTGTGTTCTTTCGTTTACTTTGTTTATCTTATCTACCTGCGTTAGTTATTGCTTTTTTTTTTCCAGAATGTTTTATCATGACTTCTCCGCTTTTGTTACCATCATTGTCATGCTGCTTTAAATTTCTTGTATGGGTATGACCGTTTCTCTTACTTTGCTTGTGTTTATGCTGTGTCTTGAGCTGGGGGTCTTTCGGAAACAACCACTCTACCTACCAAGGTGAGGTAAGGTTTGCGTATACTCTACCCTCCCCAGACCCCACGTTGTAAGATTTCATTGTGTGTTGTTGTATGCTTTAAACATTTTAACACTTTGACAGTAGGTCCTATGCTTTCTAGGAGTGATTTAGCCTTTAAGACCATGCTTTCTAGGAGTGATTTAGCCTTTAAGATATTAATACGTTTAGAAAATATGGAGAACTTCAATGCTACTCCCTTTTTATTTATATTTGCGTGATTTGGCATGAGATAAGTTAAAGAGGAGTAATATGGACTAATATGGTCATTTCTGATACATTCAAGGATATGACTTAGTGATCAATGAAGTGAGTTGAGAATCATAAGGTATCAGGTTTAAATTCCAGCAGAGACAAAAGCACTAGGTGATATTTTTTCTAGTGTTGGTGAATAGAGTTATCTGGTACTTGTTGCTGGTTGGAGGTGACTGGTATCTCGTGGAATTAGTCGAGGTGCGCACAAGCTGGCTCGGACACCACGGTTATAAAAAAAAGAATACGGTCAGTTTTGATTCATATAGTTCACCCCAACTTGTTTGGGACAAAGGCATAGTTGTTGTAATTTCTGAGAAGTCCAATGAGACAGGTAAAGCTCGTGCTTGAGGTTAGAATCTATTCGTTCAGTTGCTAGATTGGTATTAGTATAAGTTGGTAATTAAGAGTTATTTCGATTCTTTAGGATCTTAGGTGTGGTAAAAGAGGAAAGAAGCAGTAAATGAAAATATTGAGACACCATATTCTTTTCTGAAATGAACCTCGAGAAAGTTAGAGGAGAGGGAAATGGGAATGCTTCTTTGGAAGCACTTACCTGCAAAGAAACAATGAGAATGACAATGTCCCACCTTTTGGGTAAATGTGGAAAAATCATTTCTTTATCTGTCTTTATCTTGTTGTAAACTTATGAGGAATAAGCTGTATGAAATCTGGCCACATTCTGTAGTCCAGGCCTAAAGATGGATGGCTATGAAATTAGAGTCTGTTGGACACAGATGAACATAAATGTCGAGGGGACCATAGCATCCATCTCAAGGTAGGGAAGATAATTTTTCTGCGGGGCTATAGGATACACATATCTTAAGTTGTGGCCTGTTCTATGTATCTCTTATGATATCATCCAGACAATATGTGATCCTACCTACACTGGTGGAGAAAAGAGAACACCACGCAATTTCAATTTCAAAGGTACCTTTGTAATCTGTCTATCAGAAGCAGAATTTGTTTGCAAGAAGTTGCAGAAAGGAGCAGTTTGAGTATGGTTATATGTTGGCTTTGTAATTCAAGTATGTTCCTTGCAACATTCTAGGAGACGAGCTATAAATGTCATATTAATGTTTCTTTATTCATAAGAAATTCTTAATTTTCAAAAAAGTAATTAGGTATTGGTTAAAGCTAGTTATTACTGTCACTTGCACGATGTTATTTCAGTGCAGCTTAAGAACACGGAAAGAATTGGAAAGTCTCATAAGTCATATCTGTTATTAATCAAATTCTAAAGGCTGCCTTAGTTTATGACAAATGAAGTTAGCATATTTGGGCTAAAGACAATGTAGCAGAAAAGCTTCAGGTTCAGCTTGCACATGTTACTTAATTCCATGAACTTTATATGAAGCTGTGAACACATTTTTTTTTTTAAACTTTAGACGAGTTCTGCTGCTGCCATATATTTTTGGTTGTCAAGCACCTGCTCTAGCTTATGTTACTTGTTCCACTAGCGTTAAATGAAGCTGTGATCACACTTGTTGAACTTTAGATAATTTCCTCTGCTGTCCATATATTTTATTTGTCAATAGTCCACAAAAACTTAATGTTATACTAGTTGATATCCATCCTTGTTCAGTTGCTATGAGATCAAGAATTGTCTTGATATATTTTATTTTGGCATGAGACACGCAACAATTCTGATTAATCTTTGCTTGTGGTGCAACTTATATATTGGCAGTTGCTAGTAAATTCATATAGTTGATGCCTGTCTTGTTTGGAATTAAAGCTTAGTTTGATTGTCGTTTCATAACTGCTCCTTTCAGTCAGTGGTTTGATGCCAAGTAGTATAAGTTGGGTAACTTGGGAGTTATTAGGATTATTGTGGATCTAAGGCGTGACAGAAGAGGGATATTGAAACACAACGTCGTTTTCTGTATTAAAGCATAAAGAAAAAATATGAGAGAGACGCGTTCCACAACATCCTTGGATAAATGAAGGTTTTCTTTATCTTAATTGCAAATCCAAATTGGATAAGCTGAGAAATATTTGGATACATTGTGTAATCCAGACCTGTCCCTCCCATTACTGGTGGATAGAGATGGCAACGGATCGGATCTAGACCGGATCCTACTAGATCCAGATTCAGATCCGTTTTTCATACCTGAATTGCAAAACCAGCAATTATTTTCACTTTACATACTTGCAGGCTGCAGCATCTCCGAGTCTAAAAATTCAAGAAAATCTTTTGATAAATTATTTTTTTCGAACGACTATTATCATGTAAGAGCACGAGGAAAAAGCACCTTAGTCATGTCTATTCTAACAGAGAAAAAACTAAGGGTGGCCAGTGGGCCGGGACGGCCCGATCCTGTCCCAAGCCCGCCCCGACCCCGCATAAAAAAAAAATGGTAGCGGGACTCGAACTCGGGACGGGACAATGTCCCGTCCTGCCAGACCCGAGACCGCCGCAGGCCCGCCCGCCCCGACCCCGCCCCTCGCCCGTCCCGACCTGGCCCGAGAGCTCCCCCTTTGCATAAATAACCGTTGCACCAACGATCATTTTAGATTTTGGCCGTTGGGCAACGACCATTTTAGGCCTCCCCCCTACCCCTTAATATTTATTTTTAACCCGTAAGTTATTATATTTACACTTTAACCCAATTTTTCAACTATAAATAACTCATTTTCTCTTCATCTTTCTCACAAATCTTCCTACAATCTCTCTAATCTCTCAATATATCTCTCTACAAGTCTACATTGTTTACTAAATATTCAATTTTATTTATTCATTTGGGAATTGGGAGTGAAGTTGGCAACTAGCTTGATGATCTTCCATCGAGCAAAGTTTCAATTTTCAACCTCTCGATTACACGTCGACGTTACGTCGGCGTTTGGTACATTCGTTCCTTCATTAAATTATTATTGTCTAATTATTTTATTTAGCGCACTTAATTTTATTATCTTTAATTATTTATTATCATAATTAAAATTGAAGGATTAAGAGATATGTTTAAAGGTAGGGGTAAGGGTAAGGGTGCTTCTTCTAGTAGGGGCAACCAGGGCAAGGGTACTTCTTCTAGTCATCTTATTCCTACACAGGATGATTTTGTTGATACTCAACATTTTCCTACAATACCATTAGATTTAGACGAGGAGCTATTTTCTGGAACTCAAGAAGACTTTAATTTAGACGATGATCTAGATGATACACCCACTAATGTTGATGACAACACACCCACTAGTGCACCTTCAACTGAAATACCTCATATTCCCCCTAGTATGAGACGAGGTCCAGCAAAACGACCATTAAAATCAGATGCATGGACATTTTTTGATAGGGACGTAGAGAATCAAGTAGCTATATGTAATTTGTAAAAATGTTTTAAAATTTAAAACTGGAAAAGGTCATGGTGGGACAGGGGGTTTAATTAGACACGTAGTAAGTGCTCATCCAGCTAGGTATGCCCAATACCAGGCTTCAAAACCGGGTGTGCAAACGCTCGCTCCATCGGGACAAGGTTCACATACTGATACTGTCCCTGACCAAGTACATGGTCAAATTAACCCTATGATGGGGGGAATTGTAGGACCTAAATACAATAAACATAGAGATAGGGAAGCAATATCAAAATTAGTTGATGTGGAGGGTTTACCTTTTTCATTTCCTTCATCTCCCGGTTTTATTCATTACATTAGAGATATATATAATCCTGCTTTTAACGGTTTTCCTAGATCAAATGTTAAGAGAGATGTATTTAAATTCGCGCATGAATATCAACAATATTTACGTTATTCATTGTATCATTTTAATGGCAAAGTATCTATCACGTATGATATAGGTCGTAGTACTAACGACCATGATTATTTAACTGTAACTTGTCATTGGATAGATTATAAATGGTCTATGCAAAAACGTATTTTAGCCTATAGATATATAGATGATAGGCACACTGGTACTTTTATTGCAGATAGTATTTATCAAGTGTGCCATTATTACGGAATAACCGATAAAATTATGACTATTACATTAGATAACGCTTCTTCTAACAATTACGCAATTACAATTTTAAAAAATAGTTTAACTCCATCTTTTCCAGATCATTTTCATATAAAATGCGCGTGTCATATATATAACTTAATTGTAAAGGATGGTCTATCACTTTTTGAAGACATTCTTAGTAAAATACAATTTGCTATAAACTTTATTTTTAAAAGTAATAAAGTACAACGTAGAAAAGAATATAAAAAAACTTGTCACGATTGTGGACTATCTTATAGAAAAATTCCACAAGAAGTATCCACTAGGTGGAATTCTTTATACGAGCAACTACTTGTTGCTTATGACTATAGAAAACCTATAACTTTATTTTTTAACTCTCATAATAAAAATCCAGCTGATATGATTGTAGATAGTGATTGGGTAAAAATTTTCGAACTTATTGTATTTTTAGAGAAATTTTTTCAAGCAACAAAAGAATTTTCCGGTATATATTATCCTACTATTTCAACTATGTTGTTTTATATAACTCTAATATTTTTGTTACTTAGTGAATATATGGAAAAACCAGCTTATAAGACAACTATTAAAAAAATGTTTGTCAAAATAAAAAAATATTTTATTCCTATTCCCACTATTTATATTATTGGTTCTGTATTAAATCCGACTATTAAAATAGACGGTACAAATCACTAATTGAAATTATTTACGATTGTGTAGAAGTACTACCACCTCCAAGTCCCAAAAATCTAAATCACCCACCACCTATTGAACAAACTAAAGAAGAAGTGTTGTCTAGCGTAGAACACCAATGCAAAAAAATATATAGATTTTATCAACAAGAAAATGCTAGTAACTTACCGGCTTCCATACCATCTTCTTCATCTTCAACACAACCTCACAAAAGACATGCTGTTTCCGCGGCTAGTATTGAAAGCCTCAGAAATAGAATGTGCGGCCGTACCTCTACTACTAACCAAATTAGCGAGTTGGATATTTTTGTTTTGCAGGGTTCTGTACCGTACCAAGAAGTTATCAATGAAGATGGACATGAAGACTTGTGAAATACTTTGGAGGGGGAATGAGAAGACCTTTCCGACACTTTCATTGATGGCCCGAGATGTTTTGAACATTCAAGCGTTATCAACTGCGTCTGAAAGCGCTTTTTCTGCCGGCAGATATCAAATAGGAGACCACAGACGCTCATTAGCCGGAGACAGCTTGAAAATTGCAGTATTATTCAGAGATTGGATACGAGCGGAGCGGAGAAGGTGCGGTCAACCGTAGATCAACGAAAAAGAAGACGAAAACTACAACGAAATCTTATCCGAAGGTGGTGGAAGCGACGTAGATCAATTTGACCAACAAATACCAATTCCAACCGAAGAACCACAGGAAATCATCAAGCAATTAGAACATGTTTTTTTTAGAATGTAATTTTTTTAATTGCAATTTTATTATGTAATTTGCAACTTTTGGACAACACCACAAAGTTGCAATTTAGATTTTAGACAATTGTATTTGTATTACAAAAAAATCATATGTCTATTAAATAATATAAGAGGCACAAAAACAGCCTTGAGATATTTTTATTACACTATCTTGTCTTGTTTATTGTGTTTTTTTTTATACATATGTTATTTTAAAAACAAAAAAAAAAAAGGAAAACCCGCCGGACCCCGGCCCGACCCGATTCCGACGGGATCGGGATCGGGGGACGGGACTGGAGCAAGTCCTGCCAGACCCGACCCCGCCAGACCCCGCCATACCCGACCCCGACCCCTTCTCCCGTCCCGTCCCGACCCCGACCCCGCCAGACCCGAGCCCGGCCCACTGACCACCTCAAGAAAAAATAGAGAAGAAGAAACTTGATACTTCTTCCCATTCAAAATAAGTGTTCATTCAGCCTTTTGTATTCTTAAAAAAATACTGACTTCTAAAAAAATATAAGTTTTAAAACTAAATTCTTAACTTAATACTACCTAATAAATATAATTTCTTGATTATCTAAAAATTCACTTATCTAAATAGAGATAAATTTGAAAAAAAAGAAATTCTTTTTTATTACGTAAGTGAATACTTATTTTGAACCAAAATAAAAAAAATGGAGGGAGCCTTTGGTGCTCATGGTACCCAAATTTTTAGATGTTCCAACTTGCTTAGGATATCCATTCCCTTTGCTTAGAATTTTCCGGTTCTCGATGTCCATTCATATTCAATATGAGATTCTTAATACTCCCCCACACTCATAATGAGCACAAAGTGGATATTGAGAAAGAGAGATTGAACAATTTTATTGATTGTATAGCCTTCTTGAAATAGAAAAGTACAATGTTCTATATAATAAGAAACCTTGAAGGTAACAGTAACTTAAATTTCGAGTCATCAATACACTTGTCTTGTGAACATGTTGTTCATGAATACAATAATATATCCAGTGTAATTCAACAAGTGAGGTTTGTAGAGGGTAGAATGTACGCAGATCTTACTTTCATCTTTGCGGGTAGAGAGACTGTTTCCGATAGACCATCGGCTAAAAAAAAATGTAATCAATATTGGGTTGCATAAGAAATAAGACAACAAATATCAAGATACAAATCAAATGATACAACATAGTAATACACACATAAAGATAATGACCGACGCGATACCAAAATAAAACAACAAATGAGTAAAGGAGAAGAGGAGATGGAAAGGATAGCCCCCAACCTCTCTCACACACAGCGCGATAAAACACAAATACCTATTAACCTTCTATCCTAATCATCAACCGTCAAATCTTCCTATCTAATGTCATGTCCTCAGTTAACTAGAGTTGAGCCATATCCTATTTAATCACCTCCCCCAGTTCTTCTTCGGCCTACCTCTATCTCTCCTAACTCCTACGACCGTCAATCTCTCACACCTCTTAATTGGCATATCCTTACACCTCGTCTTGACATGCCCAAACCATTTCAGTCTCGCTTCCCTTATCTTGTCCTTCACAAGGGGCCACTCCGGCCTTGTCCCGTATATCTTCGTTCCTAATCATATCTCTTATAGTATGACCACACATCCATCTGAGCATCCACATCTTCGCTAGTTTCATTTTCTGAACGTGGACATTCTTGACTGGCCAACATTCTTTCTCATACAACAGTGCTGGTCTAACTACAACGCGAATTATAGAGGCCTAATCACCTCTTCTTTTAACAACCTCTTATACTCCAATCTCGAAACGTTGCTTCTAGACAACTCGAATTTATTTTTTCCCATCTGCTTACAAGTCTGTTCTAGCTTGTTTTGCAGAGTTTCCATCTTATTAAGCACTTCATCAACTCGAGCAGCCAGCGATTTAACGTCAAATTCATCGTGCATGCCATAAAAATGGCGGCATATATCCTCATCATGCATGAAAAATGCAACAGAATAGAAGCTGAAAAAAGTCGAAAGGCTTACAAATATAACAAGCCCCCTTAGCACAAATTGCAGTGAACTCATAGTCCTTCCTAATCTAATTTTACGAATATGCAAATAAGGCTTCCCCATCCTCAATGACTAAAAAATTAACAACTGCCTCAGTATGATTAAACCAAAAAACAGAACAATTTACCAAAAAACAATTCAAAATGAGATGGTTATCGTTCAAGCTATGCCTACAGAGAATAGCATCCATACACGCAAATCAAGAATCTGCTCAAATACATTACTACAAAAATATTCTGGAATTAGCTATGAATTTCGTCACTAATCTGTACAGAATCTTTTGATAACCTATCACTAATCCGTAGCTAAATAGGATTAGTGACGGATTTTGCTGTTTAGCTATAGAATTTGTCTGTTACTAATTCCTGTTTTTTGGTAGTATTGCTCAATTACCTAACACCAAAGAATGGTAAAATGGTGAATGAAAAATGGGAAGTGATTGAACCCAACTGGAGAAAGCTCTAAGAAGGAATATGAAAATATATAGCTGATAGAACCCAACAAGTTGTTCAATTTTCTGGATTAATCCGGTAAAATGAAGTTGAGAACTGGAAAATCGTGATCTCGAAGCTTACTAGGTGGGCCACGAGCCTGATGAAGGAAGAGCAATTCTCGTGAAGGAACTGCATGCAAAAAGCTCAAAAATCTAGCATCCAAGTTGGTATTTTAATAAATACAATCTCAAAGTAACATAAAGATAAGAGTAAATACATTACATGTGTCTCGGCATATACAAAACATGTATATTCTTTATCTATAATGATTATAATACTACCATAAGAGCGTTGACAATTGGAAAGCAGGGGGATCTTTGGTCATTGAATATTTGAAAGCTAAGAATTAAGGATTAGAGAATGATGGAAAGTGGAAATAATCTTTTCATTTTAGACATTTGTTGAGAATATAATCAACTATTAAAAGTGTACTCTCTCAAACATCTAAAGTTTTTAGATGAGATGGTCATACACATCAATAATGTATAGAATTTTCACGTATTTGACCCATGAAAAAATATCAGATTGTTTCTCACTTGCTTTTTTAATCAAATACACATTTTATTCATCTTCAAAGTGCCATTAGAAGGGCTTTGAGAGAGTTGTACTAAGTTATCAACTCCCTTAATCAAAAACTAAAGATAGGAATACTACCTGTCATTAATACAAAAGTGAGATGAAGTAAATGCGCTTTGGCAAAACATACATACAAAACAAAGTACGGTGTATGAGGTCCATCTTGTACAAGAGGTGAGATGCCTCCAAGAAATACTAATTATGAATAGAATTCATTCTCTAAGGTGGCTCAAAGGTGATTTCAGAGTTTCTTTTGTTAGAAATGTGTATAGCCGGTAATTAGCTCCACCTATCAACTGCCATAAGACCTTTAGCTTGACTGGACAAATCTGCAAATACATTGAAAATTTGCGAGTGATTATAAGAGTGGCTTAAGGAAGCTAGCTTGTCCGCAACTTGATTTGTTTCACTAAAGCAGTTCTTCAGTGTAAATTTACATGATTCTTAGCCCTCCTCGATTCTTCTACCTCATCCATGATTCTCCAGGGGATCAGATTTGTGCCATTGACAGAGTCGACTAGCAATTTGGAATAACTTTCAGCTTGGACAAATTGAAAACCTTCAGCTATGCACCATCTGATACCAGCAAGCATAGCAGCTGCTTCAGCTAGACTGCTGGTCCCCAATCCTACTTTTAAGTATATGCATAAATGAGATGCCCTTGACAATCTCCGATAACACCACCACATACATCATCTTTGCAGCTTCTATTTGAGTTCAGTTTTACAAAATTCACTGATGATCTTTTTAAACTGGATATTACTACGTAAGAACTGTACAATATCATCCCAGTTAGGAGTCAAATGAATCTTTTGAAGGGAATATATTTCTGCCAAGTCATGGTATCCATGCAGATTCTTAAATAGATTCCAAGAAGAGGCAACTGAGGTGGATCCTTGATAATTAGCTTTTCAGATTGGTTTGTCAGGAATATTGTGGTTTAAATTAGTGTTGCTTCTAAGGATAGTATCTGAGACATGCTCTAGCAGTAATGTGTCCCCGCATTTCAAGTTCCACTGGCCATCTTAAATCATTTTGAGTTTGGAGTATCTTGGTCTACTCCCTTCTCGTAAGACCTTGTACAATGCACCTAAGTTAGTCCAATTATCATACCAAAATGCTACTTCTCCACTTTCAATCTTTCATAGAATATGATAATTTATACTATTTCTTAGGTGAAGGGAAGCCTTGGAGTAACTGATAAAGTTGCTGCCACGTGATCAGGAGATCACGGATTCAAGCCGTGGAAACAGCCTCTTGCAGAAATGCAGGGTAAGGCTGCGTACAATAGACCCTTGTGGTCCGGCCCTTCCCCTGACTCCGTACATAGCGGGAGCTTAGTGCACCGGGCTGCCTTTTTTATACTATTTCTGATGTAACACATAGCATTCCAAAAGTTGAGATTGCCCTGAATATCAATGTTTGACCTTAGTATGAACCCTTTGACAATATTTTGCTTTAAAGAACTTTTTCCACAAGGATTGATCTGTCCTTAGGTTTCCCCATTGCTTAGCTATGAAAGCATTACACACATCATGAATCTTCATAAAAGTTCCACCACCTTCATCATATGGTAAAGCATAGATTGTCCCATGATACCCAGTGGTATATTTTCCTCTTAGTAGAGCCACTCCAGTACAATCTAGCAAGCAATTTTTTCAATTTCATTGATTATTCCCTTTTAGAGGATGGATGGCAGCTAATAGATGAGTGGGAAGAGTCATGTTTAATTTGAATTACTTTACCATCAGTAAACATAAATTTTGTTTGCCACCGTTAGATCCTATTTAAAACTCTGCTTATCATTTCAGATAGGTCCCAACATATAGAGGACAACCAAGATACTTTTGGTTCATCCCAGGTTATGTGTTGGGTGCCAATGCCATAACCAGACAAGACATTTAGTTGATTTGTTGGCAATTTTTCCATACTGTTAAAATGTCAAAATTTTATTAGAAGCACAATTAATTCTGGAATTAGAAGTTGGCCACTACTGGTAGGCAAAGCAGATTTAAGCTATAAGATGTTGGGCTAGCTGCTATAGTCCAGTGAGCCTTCATGGAGTATTTCCAAGCCCAAAGATAGCATGTGGGCAGTATATGACTATTAGTTCAACCCATGATGACAAGCTTGTTGATTCAAAATGACAGCCTAGAGAGGTTTTAAATCAAGTTTCTCTTTTTTCAAAATTTTAATGATCAAGTTAAAGAATAGTTTTAACTAAAACTCACCTAACTAACCGTCTTTTTTTCTCTCTCTTGAAACTTGAGCCAACATTCATTCTTTTCGGTATCGGATTTATGTAAATTCATTAATTTTAATATGGAGTATAAATTTATGTACAAAATTCGCTAAAATTATAATAAAAAGTAAATATAAATTTATAACTTCAAAAATTTATTAAGTTCAATATTAAAAATTGAACCAATCCCTATGTGATCGGCGGGACAAGCAATGAAACGAAGGGAGGAAGTAGCTAGTCATTTCCACACACTATCCAAGATGTTAGTATGAGTTTTTAGAAAATAAATTAGGATAAAGTGGTTATGGCCTAAAACGGTCAACAGCTATATACATAGCTTGTTTATTGAATGATAGACTTATCCAACAATATTATAAATACCTCTTGTTTATCACTTCCCTTTTCCTTTACCACTTTCTTGACTTATTAACAATAATATACTCAAACCACATTACCCTAACCTACATAGACCAATAATCGTGGCCTTTTAATGAGTTATTTAAGACCCACCATAAGGTGAATTTAGAAATTGAAAATATCCCAAAGTATACATACATAATATACACGGTATACACACCGTATATATTGTGGTTTTTGGTAATAGGTTTTTGTATATAATTAACATTATACACTTACCATAATTATAGAATTCTTGTACAAATAGAATAGGGTTTGGATAGTAGAATATGAATAGGATTTTTCATATTATGAAAACTGTAAATTGTATATATACTCATTTATTAAAGAAAATAATCAAGATTATTTCTTTCATATTATCAGAAGTCTAGGTCTCACATACCTCATTGTCCAAAAGCTTCCGCTCTTCTCGAATTACTCAAATTCCAAGCCGTTCCTCGATTTTCGAGCTGATTTCTTCCACCTCTCTTCTCAAATTTTCTTCCAAATCCCTCAATCACCTATTGTTCTTTCGTTATGTCTACGTCCAAGAACATGTTTCATCCTGCCCTTACTGTTTTCAACATCAAGAACCACATCTCTATTGTTCTTGAGATGGAAAACGTCCAATACGCGACATGGGCGAAATTGTTCAAAATTCACGCCATCTCACATCAAGTGCTCCATCACATAATTCCTCCCGCTGTTCCTACACCCGCAGAAGATCATCAGCTATGGATCACTCTTGATGCTACCGTCCTTAAGTGGATTTACTCCACTATTTCTACAAACCTTTTACAAACGATCATTGAACCAGACACTGCGGCTATGGCTACCTAGAATAGATTGCGTGATATATTTCAAGATAACCAACATTCCCGAGTTGTCGCTCTTGAGCAAGAATTTTCGCAAGTTAGCATGGAAGATTTCCCGAATGTTTCAGCTTATTGTAAGCGGCTCAAGGAATTGGCGGACCAACTCCGTAACGTTGGGGCGTCTGTTACCAATAATCGTCTTGTCCTACAAATGGTTGCAGGCCTATCTGAGGCCTATAATGGAGTTGGGACTCTACTCCAACAAAGTAATCCACTTTCCCCTTTTTATCAAGCCCAGTCGATGCTCACTTTGGAAGAAGTCGGCTTGGCAAAAAAGGTTGCTACTGACGCAAGTTTCGTGGCGATAATGACCTCTTCCGATAACTCTCATGGTTTTATTGACAATTCGGGCCAAAATCGTAACGGTGGAGGCAAGAAGGGTCAAAATCGTAAAAATAATGGCAAAAATCGCAGCGGCAATAATGGCGGTGGCGAAATAGTGGTGGCAACGGCGGTGGGCAGCAGCCCAATTGGTCTCAGTAGTGGGCCCCCTAACAATGGAACTGGGCCAGTGGCCTATGGCCCAACAATGAGTATTTTTGACCCAGTCCTTACCCGAGTAACTGGGCCCAGTTCCACCAACAGGCCAGGCCCAGTTTCTTGGGTCCAGCTTCAGACGACAGGTTTTATTCTCGGTCGGGGCAGCAGGCCGGTGTGCTTGGGCCTCGACCTCCGCAGGCATTCCAGGCAGTCGGCCCCACACCGACTCCGACAGATATTGAGGCCGCAATGCATACGCTTAGATTAAATCCTCCAGACCCGACTTGGTACATGGACATCGGCGCCACTTCTCACATGACGTCCGACCAAGGTACTCTCTTGTCTTATTCCAATTTGATAAAAAATCATGGCATTATTGTTGGTAATGGAATTACGATTCCAATTCGTGGTTACGGTAATACAACTTTGTCTCCCCCACATCCACCTCTTGTCTTGAAAAATTCCCTTCATGCCCCTAACTTAATTAAAAATTTGTTGTCTGTCCGAAAATTCACCACTAATAATTAGGTTTATGTTAATTTTGATCCTTTTGGATTTTCTGTGAAGGATTTCAAAACGGGGATACCTCTCATGAAATACAACAGTAGGGGAGATCTTTACCCAATCACGCCCACCTCCGGTCTCTCGAGTCAAGCCTTGCCATCAACTTTTGCAGCTCTAGCTCCTTCCTTGTGGCATGCACATTTGGGTCACCCTGGGTCGTCCATTGTTTCTTCTTTGCATAAAAATAATTTTATTTCTTGTAAGGGTATGCATAGTACTCCAATTTGTCATTCATGTCCTTTAGGAAAACATGTTAGATTACCATTTGTAGCCTCTACTTCTCGTACTTTGATGCCTTTTGATATTATTCATAGCGATTTATGGACTTCTCCCGTTCTCAGTTCTGTGGGCCATCGTTATTATGTTCTATTTTCGGATGATTATTCTAATTTTTTATGGACCTTTCCGTTAGCGAAAAAATCTCAAGTTTTTTCCACCTTCTTAAAATTTCAAGCATTCATACGTACCCAATTCGAACAAAAAATAAAAAATATTCAATGTGATAATGGCAAAGAATATGATAATGGGGTATTTCGGGAATTTTGTGATGCTAATGGTATAGTTTTTCGTTTCTCTTGTCCTCATACGTCCTCACAAAATGGAAAAGCCAAACGCAAAATTCGTACCATTAATCCTTTTGGCTTCATGCTCTACATATGACTACTTATCTCCTTAACATGCTTCCTACCAAAGGTTTGACATATTCATCCCCTCTTAAAAACCTCTATAATAAGAATTCTCCATATTCACATCTTAGGGTTTTTGGGTGTTTATGTTATCCACTATTTCCGTCCACTACAATTAACAAACTTCAAGCCCGTTCTACCGCTTGTGTGTTTTTGGGTTATCTTTCTAATCATCATGGTTACACATGTTTTGATTTGTCGTCCAATAAAATAATTGTTAGTCGTCATGTTATTTTTTATGAAACCCAATTTCTGTTTGCTAAAGTGAGTAGTCCCGTGCCTAGTTCGTATAATTTTTTAGATGACGAAGTCTCACCATAGAATATGTGCCTCTTATTGGGCCAATCCAATACCCTCGGTCCGCCAGCAGGCCCACTGCCTGTTGGCCCGCCACCACCCACAACCCCTCATGTCCCAAGTCCCGCAACTGGGTCGAATATCCAGCCCAGTTCTGCCTCTGCTTTTGTTCCAGTTCTCGATCCAGAATCCCGTGTTGGGCCAGCAAGCCCACTACATGCTGGCCAGTCCGTCACCCATCCAAATTTTCTCAAAATCCACCCAATTCTCCCCCGAGTCACATACCGGTCACTCGTAGTCAACGGCGTATTTTTAAACCAAAAAGATATTTTAATCTAAATTCTAATGTTCTTAAATCCCCTACCCCGTAACCAGTGTCTGCGTTAAATGACCCAGATTAAAAATTGGCTATGAACGACGAATATGATGCTCTTAATGAAAATAAGATGTGGGAGTTGGTGCCCCATCCTTCTGGTGTTAATATTATTCAGTATATGTGGATTTTTACTCATAAAGATAATTCTGATGGTTCTTTTGCAAGACATAAGGCTCGACTTGTAGGTGATGGTAAAACTCAGCAAGTTAGCGTGGATTGTGGTGAGACATTTAATTTGGTGGTCAAACCGGCTACCATTCGCACTGTTCTTAGTTTGGCTTTTTCAAAGGCATGGTCCATTCATCAGTTAGATGTGAAGAATGCTTTCTTACATGGTGATATTAAGGAAACCGTTTACATGCTTCAGCCCTTGGGTTTTCGAGACCCCAAATATCCTCTTCATGTATGTTTATTGAAGAAGTCCTTGTATGGGCTTAAGCAGACCCCCACGGGCTTAGTATAAGAGATTTGCAGACTATCTTTCGTCTATTAGGTTTTCTCACAGTATGTGTGATAATTCATTATTCATATATTGTCGTGGTACTTCCCTGACTTATATTCTCTTATATGTGGATGATATTATCTTAACTGTCTCGTCTGATGTTTTGCGCAAGTCTATCATGACACTGCTCAGTTCTAAATATGCTATGAAAGACTTGTGGCCCTTGAGTTACTTCATGGGGATTGCTGCCACACGTCATGCATGTGGGTTATTCTTATCACAACTGAAGTATGCCGCTGAGATAATTGACAGGGCTGGTATGTCCTCGTGTAAGTGTAGTTCCACTCTTGTTGATACAAAACTCAAGCTGGGTGCTGCGGCTGACTCACTTTACGAGGATCTCACCCACTATCGCAGTCTTGCCGGAGCTTTTCAATATCTTACTTTCACGAGACCGGATATTACGTATGCCGTACAACATGTGTGTTTGTTTATGCATGATCCTAGGGTAGAGCACATGAATGCGCTCAAACACATTATCCGATACATCCAAGGAACACTTGAATATGATTTACATCTATATTCATCATCAGCCTCTACACTTGTCTCGTATACCGATGCCGATTGGGGTGGCTGTCCAGACACCAGACGCTCTACGTCTGGATACTGTATGTTTCTTGGCGATAATTTCGTCTCATGGTCTGTCAAACGACAAGCTACCTTATCACGCTCCAGTGCAGAGGCCAAGTATCGAGGGGTAGCCAATGTGATTTCTGAATCATGTTGGTTACGTAATCTTCTCTTGGAGCTTCACTTTCCGATTCAAAATGCTACCTTGGTATATTGTGATAATATTAGTGTCGTATATCTTTCTGGGAATCCAGTTCAACACCAGCGCACTAAACATATTGAGATGGATATCCATTTTGTTCGCGAAAAGGTAGCTTGTGGACAAGTACGCGTCTTACATGTCCCTTCTAGGTATCAAATTGCATATAGCTTTGCTAAGGGTCTTCCCTCGGTCCTATTTGAAGATTTTAGGGACAGTCTCCGCGTACGAAGACCGCCCGCTATGACTGCGGGAGTGTGAAAATATACCATAATATACATACATAATATACACGGTATACACACCGTGTATATTGTGGTTTTTGATAATATGTTTTTGTATATAATTAGCATTGTACACTTACCAAAATTATAGAATTTTTGTACAAACATAATAGGGTTTTGGGAGTAGAATAGGAATAGGATTTTTCATATTATGAAAATTGTAAATTGTAAATATATTCATTCATTAATGAAAATAATCAAGGGATTATTTCTTTCATAAATTTATAGTCAAGAATAAAGTTTATTCTTCTACTTATAGTCCGGATAATATTAAGAAATCAATATGGTGAAATTGACTGCATAACCTTAATCATCGATCAACCAGATCTCTCAGAAACTTTTAATTTACTGACACAATTATTGTTGATTAATTTCACGTTTCATTTTATTTTCTCTCGTGGAGGGAATAATTCATTGTGTAGTTGGCAAGGAATGTGTAATTAAAAGTTAAGATAATCATTTGAAACTTGACTTATATTTATAAGTAAATAAAGGTATTTTCCTTATTGATGGAAAATATTTTTTCAACAAGGACTAACCTCAGAAAATGACTTTCCGATAGAAAATATTTTCTTGAAATATGATTTTTATTTTACTTAAAGATACAGTTTTTCAATGTTGTTAATTTGTTTTTTCTGGAAAAAAAAATAATGCCTATCTATGTAATATTAGCGTGATAGTCCACCTCCCCCAATTATTTGGGATCATAAATGGGACGAAAAGGGAATTAATGCAGACGTGAAATTTGGTTTTTCGCAATGAAGGATTGGTACTTTGTTGGCTCGAAAACAGTTTAATCCAGAGGGGTCAGCTTGCTGGCAGGGAGTCAACTTTGCGGCCTTAGGGTCGCAAATTCGATTCTCCCCTCCGAATATCGTCCTCCGGGCACATATATGTGGTAAAGCCTGGGCGCTAAAACCGCGCGGGCATGTTGCAGTGTGGGTTCGATCTCCGCCAAGCCTTGTGGATGGAGCCTGTGGGGGGTCAACCTTGTAGCATTGATCCGTTGGACACAAGCAGACACTGACCATGTGTGCACATCCCTCGATTTACCTGGTGGTGGGGTGCTGAAGGACCGGTCCCATCATCTCCAGGACGTCTGGGTAATACAAGAGTGAAGTAGTCGGTATGCAAGTTTTAAAGCCTGGATTATCAAAAAAAAAAAACAGTTCATGAGACTCACCTCTATATATGATGGTATTAAATAATCGCCGTTTATTTTCAATGTTTTTCGACTTTTTGTCAGGCATAACATTGATAATCCTATAAGCACGTGTACCATGAATAGGTCAAAGACCTTATAAGACAAAAATAAATGGAATACATTGCAGCTAGCTCACTAATTTTGTCGTTAATCGCTTTTTGTCCTCTAAACCACTTTTTAAGAAATTTTGAATTAGACCTCAAATTCCCTATCACATCACATGCAATGATCCCTCCCTAGTCAAGAATTTAGCACATGCACACCATGATTATATAGAGCTAATCCAAATCTAGATTATCTCATGGACATTAATATTTAATTATGCAAAAGAACATTCTTTAGTCGGCATGACTTATTATTGGAGAACTTGTCATGAAATTTACCATAGATTTTAAATTATCATTCATGAGAATCATGACTATTTGATTGTAGCAAATCTACAACAACAATATTTTCGCCAAACATGATTCAGATGATAAATTATCCAACTTTGTAGACAATAAGTGGGATTTGCAAGTGGCTAAAGGCAGTGATTTCATTCCGAAATAAGGCCCAAGGGAAATGGTCATAATGAGTAAAGACTCTGTTACAACCTGGAATATTATACAACCTGGAATATTAACAAACATATGCTTCATAACAAAGACAGGATTAACTGTCATTCAACTTAAATTTTAAGTAGCTACTTGTGCATAACAGAATGTGATGATTTACTCCTCTTTGATTTCTTTCAAGAACTTGAAGACATGGAGCATGGACGGCCGGTTAGCCGGATTGTCGGAGAGACATATTGCAGCAATCTGTAATGTCTGAAGCATCATCTGCTTTGAATCTGCATCAAGTATTGTTGGATCAAGAACATCAGCTGAATGACCTTTTTTGATCTTCTGAAGTACCCAACCAACCAAGTTTCCACCTTCGATGTCTTTGAAATCCGGTCCTGTTGGCTCTTTCCCTGTCAGCAATTCAAGCAGGATCACGCCGAAAGAATAAACATCTCCTTTTGTTGTAGACCGCCAAGTTTGCCCATACTCGGGTGGAATGTAACCGAATGTACCAGCAATATCGGTGCTTACATGCGTCTCATAGGCGCTGATCAACCTTGCCAACCCAAAATCTGCAACTTTTGCCTCAAATTCTTCATTGAGCAAGATGTTACTTGGCTTAATGTCCCTGTGTATTACGTGAGGTGTGAATCCATGATGAAGAAAAGCGAGGCCACGAGCAGCACCTACTGCAATCTTAAGTCGTTTGCTCCAATCCAGCACATCAAGTGTTCCAGTACGGTTTCTCAGCCAGTGGTCCAAGCTCCCGTTAACCATATACTCATAAACAAGCACCTTGTCCTCACCATAAGAACAGTAACCAAGTAACGGAACAAGGTTTCTATGTTTCACTTTGCCCAGAGTTTCCATTTCAGCTAAAAATTCACGGTGACCCTGAGCTTTTGCTTGGTTTAGCTTCTTAACTGCAACTATCTTACCATCGAGTAAAGTAGCTTTATAGACGGTTCCAAACCCTCCATCACCAACAATCTTAGTCTTGCAAAAGTTGTTGGTGGCTTCAAGAACATTAACTAAGGTCAGCTTGAGAAGGGGCTGCTCGAACATGGCTACATTGATGCTAAGAGGCTCTTTCGACTTGCTGCTACCTAAGAAATGAAGGTGCTGATCATCACTGTCCAGTTTGCTGTCGTCAGATTCCTCAATATCACTCTTCCTGCTACTTCTATTAAACCATATCCTTAACACAATGACTACAGTAAGAGTAATCAATATAATCCCAGCCACCATTGACAAGACTCCCCAGACACTAAATAGCGATGATCGTTTAACAAATCTCTTGGCAGGGCATTTTAGAGCGACAATTCCCCCACATAGATCTTTGTTCCCAGCCACTGAAACTTTTGAAAGATTCTGGCAAATTCCATTTCTTGGTATAGCGCCTTCCAGTTTGTTATCTGTAATATTTAGCATACCCAAATTGGGAAGCGCACATATTGTCTCAGGAATTTGGCCAAAGAGACTGTTGCCTGAGACATCCAAATACTCAAGTTGCACAAGATCTCCAAGCTCATTTGGAATTTCACCGGTTAAGCTGTTTGCATGGAGATCAAGAAATGTCAAGTACGACAAGTTTCCCAAAGATGGTGGCAAGTCTCCGGTAAAGGAGTTAGTACCCAAATTAATAATTTCAAGTCTCCATGCTGGAGAATTTGTGAACAGCTTACCTAGACTGCCTGAAAGCCTGTTCTGCTGAGCATAAAGGCCAACAAGGTTTACCATCCTTGAAAACGACGAAGGAAGTTCACCATCAAGTCTATTTGAGCTCAAGTCTAAGTGTGTCAGCCCATTCAAGTTCCCAAAATTTAATGGAATTGAACCTGAAAACATGTTGCTAGTCAAATTCAGCTTCACCAAACTACTTAATTGGCCAATGCTTTCAGGGATTAATCCTGTAAGTTGGTTATTCCCCAGATAAAATCCTTGCAACTTCAGAGAGTTGCCAAATTCCTCTGGAATGGTGCCTGTTAACAAATTCCCGGTTAAGTCTAATGTAGTAAGGTTCACCAGAAGGGCAAGTGCTCGTGGTATCTCCCCGGATAGCATGTTATTGCTGAGCAAAAGATCCACTATAACAACACAACTTCCAAGTTCTTCAGGTATCGAGCCAGACAATTTGTTATGAGACAAATCATAGACTCCATGATGCTGTGCATAACTTGAATCAGGAAAACCAACTTGACGGAAATATTTTGAAGTCTTAGTCGGAATAACACCACTAAGATCATTGTGAGAAAGGACCAGGCATTGTAGCTGAGGCAGATCCACGATTGTCTCGGGAATCAATCCGTGAAGCCTGTTATTCCCAAGATCCAATGTCGAAAGAGAGACACATTCACCCAACTCATCAGGAATGAACCCTTCAAGAACATTGGAATTCAAGTTCAACACTGAAAGAGAGGCTAAGTTACCAATCTCCTTAGGAATAACACCACTTATCTTATTGTTACTAAGAACTAGCCTCTCCAATGACACAGCGTTGCCAATCTCTACCGGTAGAGTACCCCATAAGCGGTTATTAGCAGCAGAAAACTCCATTATATAACCAGAATTCCAGAGACTCACCGGAATAGGACCTGTCAAATTGTTCAAATCCAATTCAAGAACCATCAAAGGAAGCTCTGATAGATGCTCCGGAATCACCCCAGTAATACTATTATCTACTAATAACAACTGAGTCAGATTACCACATTTGACAAATGTGTCTTCAATGCTGCCTGTGAGAAAGTTGTGGGCAAGATCAATATCTGTGAGTGCCACAGCATTGCAGACCTCCTTAGGTATTGGACCAGTCAGTAAGTTGCTGCTCAGACTAATATGACACAACATAGAGCAATTCCCAATCTCAGCAGGAATCTTCCCAGAAAACCGATTAGTCGAAAGCAATAATGTATTCATTTGTGTCCATTTTCCAAGCCAAGAAGGCAATGGACCAGAAAGATGATTCATTCCTACAGAAAATGTCACTATAGGCAACTCTGCAAGTTCTTCAGGTAAAGAACCAGAGAGTGAGTTAAAAGAAAGCATAACCATTGTCAAGTTTCTACACTTTCCAAGCTCGGAGGGTATTGAACCATTGATCTCAGAGTAAGCTAAGTTCAATAGACTCAAATTTTCAAGACTCCCTATTCCTTTTGGGATTGAACACTTCAATGGGTTATAAGAAAGATCAAGTTGTCTCAAAGATTTCAACTTTGAAATGGACTCTGGTAATGGCCCTTCAAGTGAACATGAAGCAGTAAGAAAAACCTGGAGTTTAGAAAGTTCACCAATTTCTTGTGGCAACTGACCAGAGAATTTATTGGTCCCAAGGTAAAGTTCAGTAAGGTTTCTCAACTTCCTAATTTCAGGTGGAATGACACCAGAAAGGGTGTTGTTAGACACATCAAAATAAGTTAAAGATTGAAGCTTTGTGAAGTGTTTTGCAGATAAAGAACCTGAAAGGAAGTTGTCACCAAGTGCCAGGACTTGTAGCTTAGTAAGTTCACCGAGTTGGGGTGGGATTTTTCCGGTCAGGGTATTCCCGGAAAGGTCAAGAAACTTTAGTTCCGACAAACTTCCGAGCTCCGGTGGGATTTTTCCGGTGAGAAAGTTTGAACCAAGTTTAAGTGTTTCCAACAAAGTTAGTTCACTTAGTTGGATTGGTAACTCTCCGGACAACTGATTGTTCCCCAAGTCTAACACTTTTAAACTTTGTAATGAAGCAATGTGGGGTGAAATGTGTCCTTTGAGTGACAGAGAAGAGAGAGTAAGGGAAACAACTTGATCATTTATGCAGATAACACCATACCATTGACAATGTGAATTTGTGGGGGTCCATGTAGATGATAAAAGATGTGGATTTTCAAGAAAATTCATGAAAGAAAACAGGCTTTGTCTTTCTGGGTTGTCTTCAAGAACAGCATTGGAAACACAGAAACAGAAAAGAAAAGCAACAATGGCAGTGGTAGGAAGAAACCTAGTGGCCATCACAAAAAAAAAGACAGTGGTAGAGATGGGAAATGAAATGAACAAGTGTGGTGTAGATAGAATGAACAAGTGTGGTGTAGATAGGAGAAAGTAGTAGTACTATACATACAGTTATGATAAGTCTAGTAGTAGTCCATTAAAGAGGGCTCTGAATTGGATGTTGAAAGTTGGAAAGCATTAAAGAGAATAGTGTTTGGAGCAAAGAATAGTAGTAGTGTTGGGAACATGAAGAGAGGAGAGAAGAAGAACAGATGATTCAATTAGTACATGGTAGAATGGACAACAAAATTCTTGAAGAAAAAAAAATATTTTTTGTAATCCCCAGAAAATTTTCTTCGTGTAAACTGTAATGTGACTGTGAGAAACAAGAAAATGCAAGTCCAGATTTTAAGAAAGCAATAGTCTTCAATGGGTCTCGAGTGGGGACAAGGGTGGAGCTAGAAATCTAGGTATAATATTATCGAACTTAATAGTTTTTGTTCAGGTAGGGTAATATATTCGTATTAAATTAAATATGTATAAATGTTAGATTTAGGATTCAGCTATTATCATTTTAAATCGTCATTATAAAATTCAGAACCTACTCCATTCGTTGCATTTTAATTATTATTTTAATTCTTTTCACCCTCATTTGAAAAAAATGAGTACCGTACAAAATATATTAGTTATTCTATTTTTACATGTTTTTTAACATTGAGTCATAAAAAAAATAAATTAAAAATATTAGAGGTATAGTCAGAAACATGGCCAACTTTAGTAGGTGTTTGGCCATGCGATATGAAATTGTAATTTCATATTTTAATTTTAAATCAACGTTTGTATATGAAATTTGTTGAGTTACAATTGTTGTAGGGAACGGAAAGTAAGTAACTATTACAATAGTAAGAAAGGATAAACTAAATATTACAATAAACTGAAAAACAAGAACTTAACAATCTGCTTGTGTGATATGCTGAGTCGAGTGATGACACTCTGTCTTTAAGACAAGATTGCCCCGTATATCTCCTTTTACGTTGTCAGGCAATAGTCTCCCAAGATACAACATCAACTTAATAATTGAGCAAAGGAAACTCAAGTGTTACTCTTGAAAAACTTTGAGTATAGTAACTTTGCTAGAGAGGAAGAAGACGAATTTAGAAAATTCTGGAGTATTTTCTAAGTGTTGTGTAGTGTTCTTCAATTGAGCCAAAGGCCTCAATTTATAGTGTAAGGAGAAGACCCATCAACTAGTCAACTAATGGCCTTCAATAGCCATGTAATGACACTTAATTGAGAGGTTACATTCAACCAAATAATGGTTGAATTCATTTGCCAAGTAATGGAGAATCAATGCTCCAAAATCAGCCCAAATGTCAGAACTTTTCAACTTCCCGTCGCAGCATTCTGCCTCCGAAGCATCGCGACTCTGTGAATTAGTGCCGCGACGGCTAACGGGGCTGCACCACGGCCCTTCGCCGCCCCGCGACGATTTCCGACTCATTTCATCTTACACTTCGTACACTTCTTCCTTCTTTTACCAACGTGGAATACTTTGTCATTTGCCCAATAACCGTCCATAATTCTATGTCTCAAACGTATTACATACGTACCAATATCTCTTTCACTAATGAAATTTGTGATACTTGGCACTACGTGTGCACGTGTGTGGAAACGACATTTCCGACGTGCGGCCCCCAATTGTTCGAGTCATAAATTAATGGGATATACTCCATTCCACATTAGTAAATTTCCAACAATCCCCTCTTGAAAGAGATTTTGGCGCATACATATGGTGCTTTTTCCAGCAATCTTTCAGTGGACCGATGTTGCATCTGGATAAGTAGCATACGCTTTGAACCTTTCATAATTGAATACCATCGGAATTACTTACTGTGCGATGAACGTGATGTCTTGAACCGGCAGTGTTTAGTGTAAGACAAGTCAACAGTACCAAAACAACAACTTCACTTACTCAATTTTTCGTAATGTTTTGTCCGTTGTGGCCGTGGACACTTCTTGGATTCTTAAGTGCGTTCATTTGAGGCGGCCTGTCCTCGCACTTAAATAGGTGGTCTCATACAAGGTATCCTGTTATACCCCATTTTACAGGTGTTAGGAACCATTAAAAGTTTCCCCAAACCTAACCTCAACTGGTGAGGATCATTAAAGGTTTTGGAAACTTAACCTTTACCCCACACTGCAGATAGCACTTATAGTCTATCACGGGAACGACTTTGGATTTAGTGTTTCTTTACAGAAATCACTATCCGAAGTGCTCATGCTTCCACTGAAGAGATCAACTAAACCTTTACAGTTTAGTTTTTTTATTGAACTTAATTCCCGGGATCTCCAGTCAGTAAGGTTGGGTTACCACCGTATTGGTCCTTATACCTTGGGTTTTAAGCTCATTCCCCTAGACATGCAAAACATCCGATCTTTGGGTAAGCCCTTTGTCAGTGGGTCTGCTATGTTATCATTTGACTTTATGTAATCAATGGATATTACACCCGTAGTGATCAGCTGCCTAACGGTCTTATGTCTCCAATGAATATGATGAGACTTGCCGTTGTACATCGAACTCTGTGCCCTTCCTAGAGCCGACTGACCGTCGCAGTGGATCATTACAGAAGGTACGGGTTTGTCCCAACAAGGAACATTCTCTAAGAAGTCGTAAAGCCACTCAGCTTCTTCTCCGGCTTTGTCTAAAGCGATAAACTTCGATTCCATCGTGGAACAGGCGATGCAAGTTTTCTTAGAGGATTTCCAAGACACAGCCCCACCACCAATTGTAAATATATACCCACTTGTGGACTTGGTGTTCTCTATATCAGATATCCAGCTTGCATCACTGTACCCCTCTAGTACAGCTGGATATCTCAAAAAATGCAACTTGTAAATTAGCGTGTATTTCAGGTATCGTAGTACCCAATTCAACGCCTTCCAGTGATCATTACTCGGATTACGGGTAAACCTAGCCAACTTGTTGACTACATAAGCAATATCAGGTCGGGTGCAGTTTGTTATGTACATCAAACTCCCAATCACTTGTGCATATTGCTCCTAGCATACGGGTGCACTATGATTTTTATCAAGTTTTTGATTTCTATCCATTGGTGACTTCATAGGCGAACTGTCAAACATCTCAAACTTTCTCAACACATCCTCGATGTAGTGAGACTGAGATAAGACCAGTCTGTCAGACGTTTTAGAGATCTTTATCCCTAAGATGACATCTGTGATACCCATATCCTTCATGTCGAAGCATTGTTTCAACATATTTTTAGTCTCTAGGATCAAGCTAGGACTACTCCTTCTGATCAACATGTCGTTTACATACAGGCATATCATGACGAACGAGTCAGAGTTACCTTTCATGTAGACACATTTGTCACACTCATTAATGGAGAAACCCTTCGATAATAGAGTACTATCAAATTTTTCATGCCATTGTTTCGGGGCTTGTTTCAGCCTGTACAGAGATTTGACAAGCCGACAGACTTTGTATTCTTGACCTGAAACCACATACCCCTCGGGTTGTTCCATATAAATTTCTTCTTCCAAATCACCATTTAGGAAGGATGTCTTGACATCCATTTGATGTATCTCAAGGTCACGCAATGCTCCGATCGCAATGAATACTCGTATGGACGTCATTCTAGACACCGGGGAGTACGTGTCAAAATAGTCAAGGCCTTCTTTCTGCCGATAGCCCTTGACTACCAACCTGGCCTTGTACTTGTCTATAGACCCATCTGCTTTATACTTCTGTTTGAGTATCCATTTACAACCCAACGGTTTATTTTCCGAAGGAAGATCAACCAACTACCAAGTATGGTTATGCAGGATAGAGTCTATTTCACTCTCAATAGCTTCTTTCCAGAGCGGTGCCTCTGGAGTTGACAATGCTTCAACAATTGTCCTTGGTTCATCATCAACCATATAAGCTATAAAGTCAGGACCGAAGGATTTATCCTTCCTGGACCTTTTACTTCGCCTTGGTTCCATCTCTGGAGTCTCCAAGTTTTGAGAATTTGGAACACTAGATTTTGGATATTCGACCACTTCGAGGTCCACTAGATCTGAACCATCTAGATGCGGGGCAGTCAACGACTCCCGGTTCCTGAGAGCTTCGTTCATAACTTCATTTGCGAGAGGTTATGTCTTTTTCCTTTCTAGGAAAGGTATCTTCAAAGAATTGAACATTCCTTGATTCCATGATTTTACCCCCGTGGATATCTGGAATATCTGACTTATGCACTAAGAAGCGATAAGCACTACTGTTATTTGCATATCCGATGAATATGCAATCTACAGTCTTAGGCCTAATCTTGACTTGCTTTGGCTTGGGTACTTCAACCTTTGCCAAACAACCTCACACTTTTAAATATTTGTAGGTAGGTTTCTTTTCCTTCCATGATTCATATGGAGTTTTGTCCTTACCCTTATGTGGGACTCTGTTAAGAATCATATTAGAGGTAAGGACAGCTTCTCCCGACATGTTTTGTGGAAGACCGGAATTGATGAGCAAGGCATTCATCATTTCCTTCAATGTGTGGTTCTTGCGTTCCGCCACACCGTTCGACTAAGGTGAGTATGGAGCCGTCGTTTGATGAACAATGCTCGATTCGGCAAAATATTCCTCAAATGGCGCTACTTATTCTCCCCCTCTATCGCTACGAATGGATTTAATCTACATGCTGAGTTGGTTCTCAACTTCTGCTTTATAACGTCGAAACGCTTCAAAGGCTTCATCCTTACTTTTCAACAAGTAAATGTAACAATACCTTGTGCTATCATCAATGAATGTCACAAAGTACTTGTTCCCCCTCTAGTTTGTGCAAACTTCAAATCACATATATCTGTATGAATAAGTTCTAGAGGAGCGGTATTCCTTTCGACGGATCAAAAAAGAAGCTTTGTGAGCTTTGCCTCAACGCACATCTCACACTTATGTTGAGGGTTTACGTTGATAGACGGCAACAACTCCAACTTTACCAATCTTTGGATGGACTTGTAGTTGACATGTCCTAATCTATGATGCCATAAATTAGAGGACTTAAGCAAGTAAGAAGAAACTTAAATATTATTGCTTGTACGTAATACAGACATGGCGTTAACTTTGAAGAGGCCTTCACAGACAAATCCTCTTCCCACAAACATTCCATTCTTAGAAATTACAAATTTATTGGACTCAAACACTAGCCTAAAACCAGCATTAACCAATAAATGACCTGAAATTAAATTTCTTCTAACTCAGGATCATGCATCACCTCCTTCAGAGTGAGCTCCTTTCCAGAAGTCATCTTCAGGACTACCTTTTCTACCCCCAGCACGTCAGAGGAAGCGTTGTTGCCCATGAACAACTTCTTGTTTGTAACCGGTGTATAAGTGGAGAAGGCATCTCTATTGGAACAAATATGTCTTGTAGCACCTGTGTCAATCCACCATTGCATAGGATTCTCAACAAGGTTTACTTCTAGCACCACCACTGAGAACTCCTCAATCATGTCGTCCAGAAACTTGTCCTTGGCGATGTTAACTTGTGCCGTGCCCTTAGACTTGGCCTTCTCTTGTTGCTCAGTCTTGAGCTTGCGGCAGTCCTTGATCATGTGACCAGGTTTCCCACAGTGGTGACAGTTTCCTTTGAACTTCTACGCTGCTTGGGTCTTGTTGTCTTTCTGGAACTTGCGTTTCTTGTTTGGGTTCACTTTGGCCTCAGCCAGATTTGCCTTTGCCTCAGCATGCTGTTTACCCCTAGGCAAGGCCTTCTTATTATCTTCCTGAATTTGGAGGATGATAATAAGTTATTCAAAGGTCATCTTATTTGTCTTGAGTTTTAAGTAACTCATTTCACGAAGGAGGTAACTTTTCAATCAGTTATGCAACCAAAAACTGCTCATTTGGCTTCATACCTTCCAAATCCAGGTGATGTAGAATCATTTGGAATTCTTGGACTTGAGACATCACTGTCTTACTATCCACAATTTGAAATCTCAGAAATTTCTCAACGATGAATTTCTTAGTACCTGCATCTTATGCGTTGTACTTCTTTTGCAGATTTTCCCACAACTCTTTGGCGGTGCCAACGGTGCAATACACCGTGTAGAGAGGGTCTGACAAGCAGTTCAATATATAGTTCTTAAATATGAAATCACTATGACTCCATGCATCAAGAACCATCTTCATGCCATTAATGACATGGATACCTAGGCCCCCTTCAGCCGTTTCAGTAGGCGAAGGGTCCATTTCATCTCCAGCTTATGGATGATCTTCTGTTAGGAAACGAGTCATTCCCATAATAGTCAGATAGAATAGCATCTTCTGTTACCATCTCTTGAAATTGAAGCCCATGAACTTTTCTGGACGTTCATGATGGAATTCAGCAGGTGGAGGAACTGGAGCATTCCCTTGAGCAGCAGTAAAGACGTTGGATGAGCCTTGAGCAACCGGAAAGGCATTAGGTGTGCCTTGAGCAATGGGGAAGGCATATGGATTGCCTTGAGTAGCAGCAGCAGCAGAATCCAAAACAATTTGTTCTCTTTCAGTCATCTTTCTAAGTACTTACAACAAATCTTGTCTTAAAATTATTGGGTTACAATTGTTGTAGGGAACAGGAAGTGAGTAACTATTACAATAGTAAGAAAGGATAAACTAAATATTACAATAAACTGAAAAAAAAGAACTTAACAATCTGCTTGTGTGATTTGCTGAGTCGAGTGATGGCACTCTGTCTTTAAGACAAGATTGCCCCGTATATCTCCTTTTACGCTGTCAGGCAATAGTCTCCTAAGATACAACAACAACTTAACAATTGAGCAAAGGAAACTCAAGTGTTACTCTTGAAAAACTTTGAGTATAGTACCTTTGCTAGAGAGGAAGAAGATGAATTCAGAAAATTCTGAAGTATTTTCTAAGTGTTGTGTAGTATTCTTCAGTTGAGCCAAAGGCCTCAATTTATAGTGTAAGGAGAAGACCCCTCAACTAGCCAACTAATGGTCTTCAATAGCCATGTAATGACACTTAATTGAGAGGTTACATTCAGCCAAATAATGGCTGAATTCATGTGCCAAGTAATGGAGAATCAATGCTCCAAAACTAGCCCAAAGGTCAGAATTTTTCAACTTCCCGTCGCATTATTTTGCCTTCGAAGCTCCGCGGCTCTGTGAATTAGCGTCGCGGCTCCAGTAACTGACCCACCAATTAGCGCCGCGGCGGCTGACGGGGTTGCCCCGCTGCTCCGCAGCGATTTCTGACTCGTTTCATCTTACACTTCGTACACTTCTTCCTTCTTTTACCAACGTGGAATACTTTGTCATTTGGCCAATAACCGTCCATAATTCTATGTCTCAAACGTATTACATATGTACCAATATCTCTTTCACTAATGAAATTTGCGATACTTGGCACTACGTGTGCACGTGTGTGGAAACGACGTTTCCAACGTGCGGGCCCCAATTGTTCGAGTCATAAATTAATGGGATATACTCAATTCCACATTAGTAAATTTCCAACAAAATTTCAACTTCAATGTCATATCATGATTTTAAATCCCAAATTTTCTAAAAAAAGACATGATTTGGGATTCTAAATCATGATTTCAGTTTTTTTAAATGTATAACTTGACTCATAAATTTCCTTTTTTTAAAAAAATCATAAATTTTTATTTTGTAAAAAAAGATCCATAAGTTGATAGATATATTTACCAACCATGTTTATCAACCTTTCATATCAAATATAACAAAAAAATACAAATTGATACGTATATGTATAACAAAATTTACTCTTACCAACAAATTTTACTTATATAATTCATGTTCAATTTTGTTTTTATTGAACTAAAGTTCGATCAATAGAGGTTGTATTTTTTAGAAAGGTCTTCTGATATGATATTAACTTTCTTATGAACTATGATTTGCTCATTTGGTAAAACTGTATAAGAATTTAGGAAGTTTTGATAATTTTCATAACTTGTGGATGTTTATGAGGAAAAACACAATTTAAGAAATCCAAATTACATATTCAAATATAACTTCAACTTCAAATCCTGATTTCATATTATGATTTCAAATCATATCCACACGGGCCTTAGTCTTACTCTTTTTTTAAGGCCAACTTTAGTATTATACATTTCTATAGTAACAATTATTTTTAGATGATTTTTTGAACTAAAGCGATAATTAATGTGTTTGGTTATAGAAATCAAATATTTTTTATTTTATTTAAAAATTTTGAAGTTGAAATTGAAGATGGAATTGTGTTTAGTTATAATTTTATTAAAATATCTAAATATTTAAAAAATAAAGTAAAATTTTCAAAATAAATAAATAATTCTCACGGCTAAATCATCACTTAAAATGAGCAGAAGGAAATATAAAATTGAATTCCGTCTTGGCTTCTGAGGGGGGGGGGGGGGGGGGCCTTATTGGAAAAACAAAATCCAGAGGACCCCCCTTTCCCCCTTTTTGAACATTTTCAATTCAATTGTATTTATTTAGATGTTTGACACATTTGAATCTACTCCTTTTGTTCAAGTTACTGGTAGGTAATTTAGCTACTTTGGTAATACCTCAAAGCTAATGTCCCATTTAATCATTATGTGAGGACAAAAGCACATGAACTCTCTGAATTTTCTGCTAAATTAGCAAAAATATTCCTTCGGACTTAAGGATCAAAGGAGCCTTATTTATTCAATTTTGTCACTAAACTATGAAATGTAAAAGAAAACTAAAACCCCATAGCTACGCATAGTTGATTTTTCAAATATTAGTCAACATATGAAAGACCTACTATGTCCGCTTAGGCAGCTCAATCGGTTATCAAGGGGGATATTTGAAAAATGGCCAAGGATCGAATCCCGTCAGCGGCAGTGTGGGGGTTACTTCTTGAAATAAATGAGGGCCCTTGTGCGCAGCGTGGTACTGGTCTAACCTTTGAAATCAATTGAGTCACCATGATTTACTTCCTTCACAGACCTGTCGGACCGGGGTGTGGGAGCTCCTGGAGTGGAGTTCCACCTTTTTGGAAAATGAAAGACCTACTATGATCCTATATAGGTTAAAGAAACAAAGGTTCTAAATATTTCAACGTTCATTACTATTTTGTCCAAACACATAAAATACACTCGATCCATGATGATTTTTGGTGCTAAGAAACCTGTTACTAGTTTTACAGTAGAGGTTGATTTGAAGTTGAAATTATATTTAGATATACAATTTAAAATATTGTAAGACGTCTTAATAAATTACATATTTCCATATTTTTTTATAAATAAATAATTTCTTTTGAACCGTGCGGTTTACTCATTCTTTTACATTTCCACAATACAGCTACTCCTACAATTTATGCCGCATTCACTGTGTTCACTTTTAAAGTAAAATAGGCTTGCACAATATTTTTTGCAATAAACTTAAGTCTTTTTACTTTTGCAAAATTAAAAATTATGTACCAAGTTTTAAATTTTAAAAAATTGAAGTTACAAATTTGATATTTAAATTCTACCTTTTAGATGCATTTGTATTTGAAATCAAAATTCAAGTTAAAATTAAAAATTTTATTTAAAATATCATAAACCAAACACAAATCTCAAAATTTTGATGTCTGCGTTGCATGTCTAAATGGCAAATGACATGTAACAAAGAAGGATATAATAGTCATTGCAATTTGTAATGAGGGAAAGGAAGTTAATGATGGGACGAGGGGAAGAGGCTTAACAACTGTCTCTTGTGTGGAAACAAACAAACGGCCTTCAGAAGTTTCGTACTCAACTCAGGAGGCCATGCCACTATCCCATACTGCTTTTACTCTTTCACCCACTACACCTCTTTTTAGTTTCATTTTGCAAGAAAATAGAGAGAACAAAAAAGATGTACTTCTTCCGTCCTAATTTAAATATCTTAATTTAACTTGTACGAAGTTTAAAAAATAAAAAGAGATTTTTAAATTTCATGATCTTAAATTAAAGATGTGTGAGTCTTTTAAATCTTGTGATCTTAAACTTGTATTAGAATTGAAAAATTTACTAAATATAAAAAGAGACACTTTTTTTGAAATAGATCGAAAAGAAAAGTAAGACATTTAAATTGGGACGGAAAGAGTATTGCATAACAAGAAAAGCCACTTTATCTATATGAGTTACTATAATAATCTTTAGTTAATACAACAATAACATACTCAGTATAACTATAATCTCACACAATAAGATCTTTGGAACGTAAGATGTACGCAGATATTACTTCTACTTTTGTGGGGTAGAGAGATTATTTTTGATAGATCCTCGGCAACAATGCATAATAGTTGGCTTTATCTGTATTCCAAAAAAATTAACTAACCAAACATGAATAAATTGAAAAATATTTTCTCCTTAACCAAACACACGCCCTAAATTTGAAATATCAACCAAATATTCTATAAACTAATACCTATTTCTCTACATAAACGGTTTGCCCTAATACTTATAATGAATTCGTACTTTTTTATAAAAAAGTTTTTATAATCACACAAACATTATAAAATACTTTAGATCATAATTTTATGAATCTTAAAAAAAATTGAATTTTGTATTCAAACAAATAAATTGACATCAATTTTACAAGGTAGGAGCATAGCTGGGCAAATATTAAACAGAAGGAACAGTAAATATGATTGAGATGGTGCTTGAAAGAAATAATCCATTTATTATTTTTATTAATAAATGGGGTATATATACAAGTTATAATCTCCAAATATGAAAATCTTATTCATACTATAATTCTAATTTCTAATCATACTTGTACAAGAATTCTACAACTATGGTAAGTTTGTACACTAGTTTAATTACAATCCTAATCCTATTTGAGCATGGTACTGTGCTATATTCTATCACACCGCCGCAGTCATAGCGGACGGTTGTCGTACGCTGAGACTATCCCTAAAATCTTCAAATAGAACTGAGGGAAGACCCTTCGCAAAGATGTCATCAATTTGGTATCTAGAGGGCATGTAAAACGCGTACTTGTCCACGAGCTACCTTTTCGCGAACAAAGTGAATATCCATCTCGATATGTTTAGTGTGCTGATGTTGGATCGGATTGCCAGAAAGATAGACTGCACTAACATTATCACAATAGACCAAAGTAGCTTTCTGAATAGGAAAGTGTAATTCTAATAAAATATTACGCAACCAACATGATTCAGATACCACATTAGCCACGCCTCGATATTCAACCTCTGCACTAGATTGCGATAATGTAGCATGATGTTTCGTAGAACATGAGACCAAGTTATGCCCAAGAAACATACAATAACCAGATGTCGAGCGTCTGGTATCAGGACAGCCACCCCAATCAGCATCTGTATATGACACAAGAGTAGAGACGGAAGAAGGATATAAATGCAAGTCATAATAAAGTGTGCCCTGGATGTACCGTGTAATGCGTTTGAGCGCATGCTCAATCTGTGGGTCGTGCATGAATAAACACACCTGCTGAACTGTATAAGTAATATCAGGTCTCGTGAAAGTAAGTTATTGAAGTGCCTCTGCAAGATTGCGATAATGGGTGGGATCCTCGTATGGTGTGTCTGACGTAGTACTCAGCTTCGGTTTGGTATCAACCGGAGTGGAAGTAGACTTCCAAGATGACATACCAGCTCTCTCAATAATCTCTGCATCATACTTCATTTGAGATAAAAATAGACCATATGAATGGACAACAATGCCCAAGAAATAAATCAAGGGTCCCAAGTTTTTCATTGCAAATTCAGAGCTGAGAAGTGACATGATAGACTTGCGCAGATTATCAGATGAAACAGTCAATATATTATCATTTACGTACAATAAAATGTATGTCAGAGAAGTACCACGACGATATATAAAGAGAGATTGATCAGACCTGCTGTGAGAAAACCCAATAGTAGAAACATAATCTGCAAACCTCTTATACCAAGTCCGTGGGGCCTGCTTAAGCCCATACAAGGACTTCTTCAGAAAACAGACATGATGAAGATGATTGGGATCTCGAAAACCCAAGGACTGATGCATATAGACTGTCTCCTTAAGATCACCATGTAAGAAAGCATTTTTTACATCCAACTGATGAATATGCCATGCTTTTGAGAGAGCCAAACTAAGAACAGTGCGAATGATAGCCGGTTTGACCACAAGACTAAACGTCTCACCATAATCCACGTCAACCTGTTGAGTTTTACCATCACCTACATGACGAACATTATGACCTCAAAAGAATTGTCAGATTTTTCTTTATGAGTAAAAATCCACATAGACCGAATAATAGTAACACCAGATGGGCGGGGTACTAACTCCCACGTCTTATTTTCAATAAGAGCATTATATTCGTCAGTCATAACCAATTTCTAATTTGGGTCATGTAGTGCAGACACAAGATTACATGGTAGTGGGGATTTAGAGACATTAGAATTGAGATTAAAATGTTGTTTTGGTGTAAAAATACTCATTTGACTACGAGTAACGGGCCTTGACTTGAGGTAGAGTTGGGTGGATTTGGGGCAATGTGTGGGACGGTGACGGACTGGCTAGCAGGGGCGAAAGCCGATACCGGAGTGGGCTGGAACACTGGAACAGGACCGAGATCGATACTGGGCCGTGTTTCTGGCTTACTGGGCGAATCGGGGGAACAATGGTAACGGGACTGTGTGGGCCAGCAGGTAGTAGGCATGCTGGCGTATTTTGTTCATGGGACAAGTCCGATAAATGGTGAATAATATATGATGAGACCTCGTCATCTAAAAAATTATACGAACTAGGCACGGGACAACTCACTTTAGTAAACGGAAATTGGGTTTCATAAAAAAGAACATGACGACTAATTATAATTTTATTAGATGATAAATCAAAATATTTGTAACCACGATGATTAGATGAATAACCCAAAAACACACAAGCGGTAGAACGGGCTTGAAGTTTGTTAATTGTAGTTGACGGAAAAAGTGGATAGCATAAACACCCAAAGTCCCTAAATGTGAATACGAAGGAGTATTATTATAGAGAATTTTAAGGGGAGATTCATATGCTGACCCTTTAGTAGGAAGTACGTTAAGGAGGTAAGTAGTCATTTGTAGTGCATGATGCCAAAAGGAAGGGGGTACGGAAGCATGGGCTAATAAAGTTCGGACAATATTCCTAATGGTACGAATTTTTCGTTCGACTTTCCCATTTTGTGAGGAAGTATGAGGACAAGAAAAATGAAAAACTATGCCATTAGCATCACAAAATTCCTGAAACAACCCATTATCGTATTCCTTGCCATTATCACATTGAATATTTTTAATTTCCTGTTTGAATTGGGTACATATGAATGCTCTAAAATTTAAGAAAGTAGAAAAAACTTGAGACTTTTTGGATAACGGAAAGGTTCACAAAAAATTAGAATAATCATCCAAAAATAAGACATAATAACGATGGTCCAAAGAACTTAAAACGGGAGATGACAATAAATCACTATGAATAACGTCAAAAGGCATCAAAGTACGAGAAGTAGAGGCTACAAATGGTAATCGAACATGTTTCCCTAATGGACAAGAAGAACAAAGTGGAGTACTACGCGTACCCTTACAAGAAATAAAATTGTTTTTATGAAAACACAAAATAATAGATGATCCTGGATGACCCAAACATGCGTGCCACAAGGAAGGAGCAAGGGCGGCAAAAGTAGATGTCATGGCTTGACTCGTGGAAGTGATGGTAGTTGTGATTGGATAAAGCTCTCCCCTACTATTGCATCTCATTAGAGGTATTCCCGTTTTGACAACCTTCACAGAAAATCCAAAGGGATCAAAATTAACAGAAATCCAATTATCAGTGGTGAATTTTCGGACAGACATCAAATTTTTAATTAAGTTAGGGGCATGAAGGATATTTTTCAAAACTAGAGGTGGATGTGGGGGAGACAAAGTTGTATGTCCATAACCGCAAATTGGAATTGAGTTATCATTACTAACAATTATACCACGATTTTTGCTCAAATTTGAATAAGACGAGAGAGTACCTTGATCGGGCGTCATATGAGAAGTGGCTTCGGTGTCCATATACCAATTCGTGTCCGGGGGATTTAAGTCAAGTGTATGCATTGCGGCTTCAATATTTGTAGGTGTCGGGATCGGATTTGGGCTCGTACTATGGAAGGCTTGCATGCTGTCCCGGCCCATTACTGTATCGTATTCCACTATTTGGGACTGAGAAACTAGGCCTGAAATTTTGCTGGAATTGAGCCCAGTTTATCGGATAAGGAGCAGGCGGAAAATAAAGGTTGTTGGGCTAATGGCCACTGGCCCAGCCCCACTACCAGGGGGCTCACAGCTTGGGCCAATTGGCTTGCGGCCCACTACTCCGAGGCCCATTGTTGTAGCTACCGCTGTTCCATGCTTTGGTAGCCGCCTTTTTAGCCAAACCGACCTCTTCTAATGTGAGCATGGAACGGGCCTGATAAAATGGTGGCAGAGGATTACTTTGACGAAGTAGTATTCCAACGTCATTATAGGCCTCAGAAAGGCTTGCAACCATTTGAAGAACAAGACGATTATTGATAACGGGTGCACCAACGTTGCGGAGTTGGTCCTTCCAATTCTTCCAGCCTTTTACAACAGGCCGAGACGTTAGGAAAATCTTCCATGTTGACATGAGAAAATTCCTGCTCAAGAGTGACAACACATAAATTTTTGTTATCTTGGAATATATCACGCACCCTATTCCAAGTAGCCATCGTCGTAGCGTCGGGTTCAATAATCGTCTCCAAGAGGTCTGTAGAGATTGTAGAATAAATCCATTGGAGAACGGTAACATCAAGGGTTGTCCATGACGTAGGATCATCCTTGGGGGTAGGCACCTTCTCCTCGCTAGTTACCAAGGAAATTATGTGATTGAGGACTTGATGCGAGCGTGCGTGAACTTTGAATAATTCCGCTCACGTCGCATATTGGACGTTTTCCATCTCAAGAACAATAGGAATGCGTTTCTTGGAAACTGTAAGGGCAGGATGAAATATGTTCTTTGACGTAGACATAACGAAAGAACAATAGGTGAATTAGGGACTAGGAAGAAAATTTGGGAATAGAGGAGGAAAGATGCACGAAAACCGAGGAAGGGTTCACGGAAACCGAGCAGAAACCAAGAAGAGAGGAAGTGTTTTTGGGAGAAGATATTTTTAGACCTAGACTTCTGATACCATGAAAGAAATAATCTCTTGATTATTTTCATTAATGAATGAGATATATATATAAGTTACAATCAACAAATATGAAAAATTCTATTCATAATATACTTCTTATTCCTAATCATACGTGTACAAGAATTTTACAACTATGATAAATTTATACACTAATTTAATTACAATTTTAGTCTTATTTGAGCACGATACCATGCTATATTCTATCGGTGTTGATGACAAAGCTTGCTTAACCACGTAAAAATTGCTTTAAATGAGACCACAGAAAAAGGTTGTGTCACTTGCACGTTTAGATATGAAAAAGAAGGATAATACTCTATCCTTCAAAATACTTATGATGCTTTTCTTTTCAAAAATTAATTTAATTAATTTTCAAAGTTAAATTAGATTATATTAATTTAATAATTTTAAATTAAAATTTAGATATTTAAAAAATTATAGGAAAGTGCCGTAAGTTGTATATAATTTGACTTTTAAAAATTAAAATATGATAAGTATTTTAGCGAGTATATTGCAGGACAGAGATAAATAACTTTATCTTAAAAAATATGCAATAAATGCCAAAAACAGAAGCTAGTGAAAGGATTCTGATATGACTTCGCTCTTACAAAGCTGATTCCCCTGTTTCTCCCTCTTACGTTTCAATGATCTGTTAAATATTTTGGTTACTGAATAGGAGGTGATTTATTTATATATTAAATTTTGTGTATTATATTTAATATTATTTTTTGGCTATGTATAAAATTTAATAAATTAAATATGGTATTTAGTTAGCAATTAAGAATTCTGTATAACTAATATATATATAAGTTAATGAGAAATATATTATTTTATACAGAATAAAAAATAAAATAACTATAAAGTATATGAATAAGTATATCTTGTATAATTAATACCCATATAACTAATCATAACAATATTAATAACGGTATAACTCTAATCAGTAACTAAATGTTATCTTCGAATAAAAATTTTGTTTTAAAAATCAAATTCTCTATAGAAGATCAAAGATAATTTTCGATAATTTCAGTATAAGATAGTGAAGAATCCCTAGATACTAGACTGTACAACTTCCAAAGTAAATTTGGCACCTTTTCTTTATGGATTTTGAGACAGAAATAAGAAAAGAGAGTGAAAAAAAACAAGGGAGTCATAGGCTTTCAGTGAACCGCAGAGATTCTTCTCACTCTGGTGTTGGGTTTTGGCTCATCTGTTCTATGATTGAATATTGATGGATGATAAGTACATTTTTTATTATTTCGGATTAGTGCTGTTTTAAGGATAACAAAATGTTAATAGCGCTTATACTATGATTGATGGATGATTAGTACTTCTTTATAAATTTCGGATTAGTGTTGTTTTAAGGATAACAAAATGTTAATAGCGCTTATATTTCACAAAGATCTAAACTACTAATTCGATTTTACACGTATAAGATTATTTAAAAATATTAATATAATAAGTTATGTCATCTTGTGTTTTGATGATTTGTCAAACTGTCGAGGAATCAGATAGGGACTTGGTCTGCGATCCATTCCTTTTACTTTCGTACAATCAACAGTTACAGATGTAAAGTTGTACTATTCATTTGCAGAAGTACAACAACACTGTTGTAGTTTGCTGGTGGTCAAACCAAATGATGAATTGTCCCCATCTCCTCACACATACTCCCCAATATGTATACAACATGTTATAAGGTTTAATGTAACACATGAAAACCTAAAATCACTACACGAAGCCGCCACAAGTTTCTCCAAATGCTTCCAAGAACAAAGTTATTTGCAAACTGAAGGATCAGATTCTGACACTGAAGATGTCTAAGTTCTTTAGTTTGTTTTGAGTCTTTGTCATTTTGTTCTTTATTGTAATCCTACATTACTTTTAAGAAGTGTCATAGTAGGACTGATTTCAACCTTTGTTGGTTTGTGTTCTTGGCTAGAGTTAGTCAAGGTTTGTAGTTTTGCAACAGAGTTATTATAAAGGGCTTACAACAGAGGTATTGTAAGGGGTGAGTTATTAATAGTTTAATTCCTAGGTTGTAATATGAAGTTGTTTAGTTAGTGAAGTTGGAAATCATACTTGGTAAGTCGTGATTTTTAATCCCTTGAGCAAGAAGTTTTCCACGTAAATATCGTGTGTTATTTACTTTCTGTTTTGCTTGAGGAAACAGATAGAGAACCTGGTTCTCTATACTGTTTGGTGGACTCTTAGTTTCTATCATACTCTCTATGAAAGAGAAATATTGTACCAAAAAGGGGGGATTTCTATATAATTACTCAGACGAAATTTAAACTAAGTACCTATTTATAAAATTCGCTCTTTAAAAGATTATATAACATAACTTAATACGAAGGTCTTTCGGAAACAGTCTCCCTATCTCCTAAGATAGATGTAATGTCTGCGTACACTCTACCCTCTCCAAAGCCCACCGCGTATGATTCCACTGGGTATGTTGTTGTTGTTGTCGTTGTAATTTTATACATTGTATATTTTTTAGGTAAACAATTATGCAAATATATTCACATAATTGTATATCCCAAAGTTATACTACAATAAGAATAGTTGAATCACATTATTGTATATTATTAAGTTATGCGAGATACGAATCGTGAGGTTGAAAAATATTAAATTATTTTAGGTAATCAATTTTACAAAAATAAAAATAAAACGAAATTATATAGTGTGTGCATATTCAAAATTGATATGCCAAGAGAGGCCTAAGACTGTATTGAAAGGCTATAGCTAAAACCACGAGTCCTTGACAATTTGCGGCTCTACGGCATCCACATTATGAATTTGCTGCCTGCAGTATAATCATTTCTTTTTTCTATATTCAATTACCACATAATTGGCATTAACGTTACTCTTCAAATGCAGGTGGATCACGGGAGCAGAGTCGCTTCCAAAAATTATAATTTGAGAGAAAGAAGCAAATCCTCAAATCCTTATGCCACAGATTTGTCTAGAATTAAATTCTGATGCTAGTTAATACAATTCAAATAAACATATCTATTTGACTTTTTTTTTCTCCTTATTCAGTTTTCAATATTTGCATTGAGACTCCAATTAATCCCGATTCAAGCGGTGTAAGGCCTATTTAAGAGGAAATCGCTCCCTTAATAATATAATTTTTTTCATACCCAAAACTCCAATACCTCTGATTATTAGTGGAGAGAACATGTCCATTGATGAAGTTAAGAAAACAACAAGCTCAATAAAAAAAGATAACACAAAGAGAATTGATTATTTGCAGAGAAGAAAATAGACGGTGGTACTTTATTGAATCCAGTTAATAGCCTTATAAAGACTTACATATTATAGGACTCGTAGTCCCATTAAACTACTAACAAGATTTCAATAAATAAATTCCCCTAAACTTTAGAAAAAGATATCCACAACTCTAAAAATTAGGTAAGACATCATGAACTAAAAATAACAAATAACATCTGAAAGCTAAAAAATTGCAACACTGCAGACTTTGTCAACATTAACATACGACTGATGTTGTACAACTTTAACACCCCGTCTCGACATTAGCTCCAAATCTTAATCATGCCTGGTTGCTGACTGAAACTTTTAAACTTGTTGACATTTAAACCTTTTGTGAACAAATTCGCAACTTGTTTTTCTGTGTTGATGTACTTCAACCCAATTTCCTCTTGCAAAACTTTTTCTATGATAAAATAATAGTGCACCTCCGCATGTTTAGTTCTTGCATGAAAAACTGAATTCTCTGCAAGATATATTGCCGACTGATTGTCACAATATAGTGGGATTGCATAATTTGTTGGTTGATTCAGGTCAGTCAATAACTACATCAGCCAAACATTCTCTTAAGCTGTTATTGTTGCCGCTCGGTACTCCGCTTCTGTTGTTGATAAAGACACAATTGGCAGCCTTTTTCTACACCATCAAATTGCTCCTGATGCAAGCATAAATACATATCCAGTAGTTGATCGTCAAGTATAATGATCCCCAGTGTAGTCAGCATCACAATAACCAAATATCTTGCAATCTTCACCTTTCATATACATGATACCATAGCCAAGTGTATTCTTCACATATCTCAAAACTCGACGAATTGCTTTCAAATTTCTTTGGATTTTGCATGTAACTACTCATCACACCAATTGTATAAGAGATATCAGGGCGAGTCAAGATCAAATAGATTAAACTACCCAACAATTGTCGATACATTGTGGCATCTTCCAAATATTTTCCTTCACGTACACACATTTTGACATTTGCCTCTATTGTTGTCGAGATTGGCTTACATTCAACCATGCCAAATTTCCTTAACAAGTCTCTCGAATACTTTTGTTGATGGAGAAATATTTCTTCTTGAGTTCGGTCGACCTCTTAACCAAGAAAATGCTTGAGTTGTCCGAGTTCTTTTATCTGAAAATGAACTGATAAATTCTCATTTGTTCAGAGAAGTTCTTCTTGATAATCTCCCATTATGATTAGATCGTCCACATAAACTAGCACAACAGTCAGCTTCACTCCGTTAGCCTTGACAAACAAACTACAATTTACATGTGTTACAGAATAACAACTATGAGTAAAAAATTCAGCAATCTTACCATATCAGGCTCTTGGAGCTTGCTTTAGCCCATACAATGCCTTCTGCATCTTACATACATAATCAAGATTCTGAAAATCAGTTGATTGGATCATGTAGATCTATCGATCCAATTCTATGTGTAAAAATGCATTATTTATATCTATTTGCCATATATTTCATTCTTTGTTGGCTGCAAGTGCAAGTAAGACTCGAACAGTTGTAAGCTTTGCTACTCGACTAAACGTTTCATCATAGTCTACTCCATATTATTAAGAAATTCCTCAAGCTACCAAATGGGCCTTGTGTCTCTCTATTGTTCATAAACCCATTTACAAGAAATGGGCTCATATCTCTTGGTTTTGGAATGAGCTCTCAGGCCTGGTTTCGTTCTAATACTACAATATCTTCTTTCATAGCATTATTCCACCTTAGATCTTCAAGTGCTTCTTCAAATGTCTCAAGTTCTTTTACATCTGATTCTTCTACTATGGCAGCATTTGCATATTTGGAATTTGGCTTCTTGATCCTTATTGATCTTCTGGGTGAAGGTGGTGCTACTACTTCGCTAGGCTCACCATCTTAGTTGTTGGTACAAACCAGTTTGTCAAGGATTTTGAGTCACGTCTTCTTGATCATTATCTTCAATAGCTTCACCTTCAGCTTCATCTAGACTCAAAACTGAATATGAGACAAGTCCAACCCATCTTTGAAAATATCTGAATCTGGCAACAGTTCCTTATTTAAAGACCACCATGAAGAAGCTTCATCAAATATGACATTCAGAGAAGTGTATCACTTACCCGTTGTTGAATCACAACATCGCCACCATTTTCATTGACTGTAGTACCCTATAAAGATATACCTAATAACCTTATTTTTCATCTTGCTACGTAAATGATTAGGTACAAATACATTGTATACACATCCAAAAACACGAAAATAACTGAAGGTTTTGTATTCCACAACTTTTCAAAAGGTGACAGAAAACCTAACCTTTGTTGAGGAAGTCTATTGATCACAAAAGCTGCAATCTTCATAGCTTCCGCCCAAAATTGCCCCACGACATTTTTCGTGTGAAGCATGCTCCGAGAAAGTTTTGCTAAGTGTATGTTTTTCCTTTCTGCTACGCTATTTTATTGTGGCGTGTTTGGACATGTGAACTAATGACGTATTTGACACTCCCAAAGGAATTCAGAAAATTCATATGAGGAATATTCCTCCACCTTTATCAGTTCGAAGGCAGAGAATTTTCTTACCAATTTCTACTTCAACAACCTTTTTGAATTCTTTGAATTTTAAAAATGTATCAGATTTTTCTTTCAAAAAATAAATCCATGCATACCTGAATCATCAATAAAGGTCAACATATATTTCAGCCTACCAACAGACACTTGCTTGACAGGTCCGAACACATCAGAGTGAATTAGTTCTAATGGTTCCTTGGCTTTATATTTTAACTCATCATACAACAACTGATGCGCTTCACCATAGTAACAACATGCACATATTTCATCCGTCCTTACTGAAAGTTTGGGAAGACCTTTCAACATTGACTTTTCCATCATGACACTAAGCTTAGAGTAGCTAACGTGACTCAACCGCATATGCCATAAGCCTGCGGTCTAGTTCTTCCTTTTCTTGTCTACATATGCGGTTTTTGCCGACATTTTATAGACGGAATTCGATCTTCGTCCCTTCATCACTGACTCTTCTTTAATCTCAAGGTCAAGATAAATCCTTACATCTTGCGGACCAAATAGAACAAAATGACCCAAAGATGTTAACTGTGTTATCGAAATAAGATTTTTCTTCATACCTGGGACGTGATAAATATTTTGAAGTGGTATTGGATAAGCACTATTCTTTGGAGACACTACAATCTTACCAATATGAGCTATCAGATATTTTGTGTCATTGGCTGTCACTACCTCATGACTCCCCTTGTACTTGGACAAATTTTGCAACTTCTCTTTGTCACCAGTCATATGGTTTGAGCATCCTGAGTCAACAATCCACTCATTCTCATAATCAATTTGTTTAGAGGTTGTTACCGCAAGATCTAACTCTTCCTCTTGTTCTACAACAAAGAACGCTTCAACATCCCAGTCATCTTCACTATTTTCCTTTGGATCGAAAGTGGCATCAGCATTGCTCTCGACATATCTTTGCTTGAACCAACAAACATTGGCTTTATGGCCCTTCTTTCCACAGTTGTGGCACTTCCCTTTAAACCTCTTTTCATTGCCCCAATGGTTCTTTATACATCCCCCTGGACGAGAGCTTCCTTCTCCTTGTTGACTTTTTGCCTTCTCATCATTTCTTTTCGATCCACCGACATTTTACTGATTGGAGTTCCCTCTACTTTTGTTGATGTAGAGTGATTTCTCCTCGCTTTTTAGCAAAACTCCGGTCATGTGCTTAGCCATGGCTTCTTGGCCAGCAAACATATTCTCTAACTCAACACCAGAAAGAAATAGAAAAGATTGAAAACTCTAACTCAACAAGTGATGGTTAATTTTGACATCCCTCTACTACAGTAACAAAGCTTCTTTATTCAATTCTCAAACCATGAATGATTATTCTTTCATCTTGATTTCCCCGATTGGAGCTGTTGGTTCCAATTCTGAAATTTCACGACATGTCGACTTCGCCTTGTGAAAGTATTGCGCAATGCTCATATCATGTTTATCCATTGACAATAACTCATTTTTTAAGAGTTGTAGCTGTGTGTCATTCTTGTTTGAAAAAAGTGCAACCAACGTGTCCCAAGCTTTCTTTGGTGTTCCAACATCTCATATATGTTCCGACACGTCTTCTTCGATGGTTGTTTTGAGGGCAAATAATGCTATGCCTGCTTTAATATTTCATTTCCGCAATGCGCCATTAGGTTCATCTACCTCTAGTTTGACTTTGCTTCCGTCAAAGACGTCCCAAAGATCTTGACCTTCCATGTAGGAATCCATACATGTCATCCATGTTTTATAATTCTGATGGTTGAGTTTTTTTACTCCACCTATGGCTTGAAGATCAGTCATCGTTCTCTGTGAATCAATTATGTGACTTCTCTTCCTCTCTTTTAGAGCTGGCTTTGATGCCAATGATGAAGTTAAGAAAACATTAAGCTCAATATAAAAGATAACAGGAAGAGAATTGATTATTTGCATAAAAGAAAATAGAAAATGGTACTTTATTGAATTCAGTTAATGGCCTTAAAAAGGCTTACATCTTATAGGACTCATAGTCCTATTAAACTACTAACAGGATTCCACTAAATAAATTCCCCTTAACTTTAAGAAAAGATATCCACAACTCTAACAACTAGGTATGACATCAGGAACTAAAAATAACAAATAACAACTGAAAGCTAAAAAATAGCAATACTGCAGACTTTGTCTACATTATCATACGACAAATGTTATACAACTTTAACATCCATCCCACCACAACCCTTGTTGGTTATCTTCTTAACTCTTGATCTTTCGTCGAAGCCATGATTTAAAAAAAATATATCTGAAGAGTAGCAATTTGTATTTGGGCAATCAATTAAAAAATACATTTATAATATTAGAGCATCAATTTGTGCTTGTCCAATGTTCCAAAAGTATTTTTAAAGAAAAACTATTTTTTACGGCTTCTGAAAAATAATTTTTACTACTGTCCAAAAATAATTTTTTTCTCCTAAAAACTTGATCAAACCCCTCAACTCTAAATAAATATATTCGTTCTTAAAGAAATAAAGCAATTTCTACTTTGAGGAATCAAGATCACGATTTGTGTAACCTGTGTAATTGGTGCTTGATTTTCATTTGTAGTAAACCTCGTGATCCCTATATATATACAACAACTACAACAACAACATTCCTAATAAAATCCCACAATATGGGGTATGAGAGGATAGAGTATACACAGACCTTACATCTACCTTGGTAGGTAGAACGACTGTTTTCGAGAGACCCTCGGCTCAAGACAAAGCACAAGCCAAGCAAAGTACGAAAAACAAAGTGCGTAAGTCATGATAGCGAATTCTGCAAAAGGAAAAGAAGCAATAACTAATGCAAGTAAATAAGACAAACAAGATACACATAGCAGCATAAATCGAATATAAGGCAATATTGAGCCTACTAGTATGATAGGCTAAGCGAGCCTACAATAATAATACTACAACTATCAGTTTGTAAGTGTAGGTAGGACTACGCTGGACTACCTACTACTCTTCTACCCTAATACGTGTCCTCTATAATCCCTCATCTAAGGTCATGTCCTCAGTGAGTTGCACTTGCGCCATATCCCGTCTAATCACCTCTCCCCAATACTTCCTCGGCCTACCTCTACCCCTTCTATACTCGTCCATAGCCAACCTCTCACACCTTGGCATTGGGGCATTTGTGTCTCTCCTCTGCACGTGCCCGAACCATCTCAACCTAGCTTCCCGCATCTCATCCTCTACCGAGGCCACTCCTACTCTGTCCCGAATATCATAATTTCTAATTCTATCCCTCCTTGTATGCCCACACATCCATCTTAGCATCTTCATCTCCGCAACTTTTATTTTTTGGGTGTGCGAAGTCTTGACCGGCCAACACTTCGCCCCATACAACATAGTCGGTCTAACCACCACCCTATAAAACTTGCCTTTAAGTTTTGGTGGCACCTTTTTATCGCACAAGACTCCAGATGTGAGCCTCCATTTCATCCACCCTGCCCCAATATGATGTGTGACATCGTCATCAATCTCTCCATTCCCTTGGATAATAGACCCGAGGTACTTAAAGCTCCTTTTTTTTTTAAATGACCTGAGTACCAAGCCTCACATCCACACCTGTCTCAAGGTCGCTCCCGTCACTGAACTTGCACTCCAAGTATTCTGTCTTGGTCCTACTCAGCCTGAACCCTTTAGACTCCAGAGTCTGTCTCCAAACCTCCAGCTTAGCGTTCACTCCGTTGCGAGTCTCATTAATCAGGACTATGTCGTCTGACTTGTCCAATATTTTATGTGCACCATTTATGTGATCATTGTATCCTCAAAGAGTTCAATTTTTTTCTTGATAACAAGAGACTCGTGTTGTAAACAGATTCAAAGTTGATATGCCAAGAGGTCCAAGTGTAAATAATTATGGCTTTAAGGCACCTACATTATGAATTCTCTGGTCTGCATTTATCAATTTCTTTTTTTCTTTTCTACATTCAATATCTACATAATTGACATTAACGTTGCTCTTCATAATACAGGTGGATCGTGTAAATGAGAGCCAGAAAAATCCCGTTGCTTCCTACTCAGTATTGTGACGAGGGTTAATTTAGTGTTTCTTATTTGACTCTCTTTTTAAATTAAGGCACATAATATCTCTTATATTAAAGAACGAATATATACATTCAACTATCAACTGTATCGTCTCTTAAATAAATATCTTTACAATTTTATATATGAACTTTGCTAAGTTTTAACCTGTGAGTTTGAACTGTTGGTGTTTGGCTATGAATTAAGAGAACAGAATTTATATTCTTTATTTTTTTTTCGTCAGAACAGAAATTATATTGACAGAAACAGTATAATAACCGAAAAGGAATGTACAATGAATTTAGAAGTGACTTTTTAAAAGGTGAAATTTTCTGCCCACATTGTTTTCAAATTCTTTTTCATGTGCTGGTAGGACACTATCATGAAAGCCAATACCTAAATATCCAATAGACTTCAAGTACTGAAAACTCAAAATGACAATTTATGTAGTACTTGTTAAAGTTTCTTCTCTTTCATAAAGAAAAAATCAAAGTTTATGAGTTTTGAATTCTAATTCTTTCAAGCTATTAGGTTCTAAATTAATAATTCGTACATATTCATTGAATTTTTAAGACAAATACAGTGTTTGCTAAGTTTGATTAAATCCGTAGCCGGCACTCTACCTCCGCCTCCATAAAATAGCTCGTTATTCAGTCAAAAGATGGAGATGTTGTAAGATCTCAAAGTGGAGATTCAAAGGAGCAACCTATTTCCTTCCTCTTTTTTATCGAATGGTGTTTGTGTTTGGTAGTTATGGTGTTTTGTAGCGGTGGTGCGGCAGATTACATGTTAAAATGGGATGAGTTTTTCAAACGTATATATTTTCACACGGTGTATACCCATAAAAAACTGTGTGATATACATAATATACATTATCATAGTGACATTTCCTATATCTATTTCCGTTATGATTTTTGCTCCAAATCACCTCAAATATTTCTTAAATTTAGTATATAGCCTCGTCTAGATGTTTCTGACGAATTCCAACTACATCTACAGATAATATATTTAGATGAAAAAATAAGAGTTCAATTTTTGCAAGATTAGGTGTGGGCTAGCCCGTAAAAGATGAGGCCTAAATGGATTTGGGTTGTGGGAGCGAAATATTAACTGGATACTTGCTTGCCATGAAAAACTAATGGGTCATTCGCACAGATGTCTTATTTGGAGGTGTTTTTTATTTTTTGCCCTTCATTATATTTTGGCGTGATATAATTAGAATTTTGCAAGACATAATTAGCATTTAACTTCAACATATGTATCATAACATCCACACAAACTATGTCGGATAAGGCATAGTTTCCAACACTCAACATAACATAAAAAAGGGCAGCCCGGTGCACTAATCTCCCGCTATGCACGGGGTCCGAGGAAGGGCCGGATCACAAGGATCTATTGTACGCAGTCTTACCTCACATTTCTGCAAGAGGCTGTTTCCACGGCTTGAACCCATGACCTCCTGGTCACATGACAACAACTTTACCAGCTACTCCAAGGCTCTTCTTCAACTCAACATAATATAAAAAAGGCATAATTTCATATTTCGACGGCATAATTAGCGTTTAACTTCATCATATGTATCACAATATCCACACAAACTATGCAAAATAAGGCAAATTTTCAGTTTTTGATGAGAAAAAAATTATAGACTATGCCTTACAAAATAGATATGGATATTTACATAAAATAAACACCAGGGACAAAAATTAAAGACCACTGAATGGAAAAAATTAAAGACTAATGCGTTTGAAGGGTAATCCGGGTAAAAAATGAAAACTAATTGGCAAAGTTGTTGCAATTCACAGTGAGGCCTTATTTTAAGAACAAATGACATGGTGTAGCAACTCTTTTTTTGAAGATTAGAGGTAAAATGCAATCTTGAGCGAACATAATACATAAAAATTGCAACTTCACGTAAAGTAAGAGAGCAGCTCTGTAGATTTGGAATTTGATCCCGTGGTAAATTTACACTTTGATATTTTATGAACGCATGTTATCTTATTCTCTCTTTGGATATTTTCTATACGAATATTAGCCGATTTTCTCTGTTTCCTTGTTTTTATGATTAAAAAAGCACTTGTTATCCTAAATGACAATATTTAAGGAATTCTTTTAATTTTTGAGTGAGAGAGGAAAGGTTTGGGAGTAATTAGAACTATGAACTTAACTGCAACTCTAATCCCATTTTCATTCTGAATGTAATGTGTTGTTTCATTGGTATGAAATGATCATGGATATCCTTGTTTCCTTTTCTTTATCATTATTGTTTTTAGTCTATAATAGCCGTATGGTGATTCTTGGATAGACAGTCTCAGCATGTACCAAAAGAAAAGAAAAAGAACAATAGAAACTTGCTAGAGACTATCTTGTTAAGAATCTCACACCGGATATGAAATGGAAACTTGAATTCCTTATATAAACTTGGATAATCCTCACGCTACAGGCTAGCTTTTGGGTTGAGTTATCCCCAAGATCAATTCATTACATGTTATCAGAGTCAGACACATTCCAATTCTTTGTTCACCGATGTTGGGCCCCAAATTATTTTATTCACGCTCCAGTTAACAAGGTCTGGGCGTGCGGGGAAGTGTTAAGAGTCTCACATCGGATATGGAATGAGAACATGGACTCCTTATATGAACTTGGACAATCCTCACCCTACAAGCTAACTTTTGGGGTTAAGTTAGACCAAAAATTCATTCTTTACATATCTAGTAGAAAACTTTATTTGAAGGCTAGACATGGCACATGCACAGGCACATCATATGATTTATTATATAACATGTAGTTCGTTATAATATTTGAAACACTAATAAAGAGAATCACAATGAAAAACTTGAGATATATCGATTGAATTACCTCGTTAGGATTGGAAGGTAAGGCGTAGCTCCCCTTATTTGTACTTATTTCTATTAATTTTTTTTATATTTTTAATAAAAGGCCTCTAGACACTCTATCTAGTGATAAAATTCGCCACAAAAAAAAAGAATGGGATATTTCGATCGAATAATGAGTATTGAAAGTTATAGTATCACTTAGCACAATAAGTCGAAACTCTACTTAGTGAAATGATTCTTAGATTGTTTAAATTAATTACAAGATTAAGAGTATAGCCCGCATTCTTAACCTACAGACAAGGAAACGACGATAGCACACACATTACGTTTTTGCAAATCAAGAAGATGCCCCAAGGACGTAGGTGCTATTAGCATTTGCTTTTGTCCCACATTGAAAAAACACATTTGTATTCCATGTAATAGACCCTATATAAAGGGCTTTACTTGCTTTTCTTTTACTTGCACTTTTAGCTCTCAAGAATAATATTATTTTATTATCTTGTTATTGCTTTGTAAGAATTCATGTTATGAATAAAAGACTTTCATGAATTCTATCATGGTATCAGAGCCAAGAGCACAAGTTAATATTTTTAGCTCGATCGCGGATTCAACTTCGCGGTGAGTTAGTTGGGGGTTCGCATGCAACACGCCCCTGGTATCAGTTAAAATTTTTTTTGGCTTGTTTTGGAAGCTCGTGCTCGTTTTGGCTGCTCGTTCTGATCTTGGCTTCCACATCTGGGTTTCGTCTTTTTGGCTTTCGCATCTGATTGGTGAGATCTGCCATTTTTTATTTTGTTGCTTGTTATTTGGGATTGTTGCTTGTTATTTGGGATTTTTCTGTTTAAAATTCATAATGGCTGGAGGTGATGATTCTTTGCAAACTATTGGTGTTCGGTTAGATGGAAAAAATTATTCCTATTGAAGCTATGTCATGGTAAATTTTCTGAAGGGAAAGGGGCTTTGGGATTATATGTCTGGAAAAACCAAATGCCCTAAAATTGGAGATGAAAATTTTGATGAATTATTTAGGACTTGGGAGACCAATAATTCAAAGATTATTACTTGGATTAATAACTCGTTGAACAAAGAATTGGTGTTCAATTGGCTAAGTTCAAAACTCTGCTAAAGAGATTTGGGATTATTTGTCAAGATTGTTTGTGCGAGAATAATTTTCTTTGTTAAATATCGTTACAATATGAAATTCGTGCACTAGTACAAAATGACTTGGGCATTCAAGATTATTTACGCGCAATGACCACTTTGTGGGATCGAGTTAGCTATGACAGAATCTATCTTGAATTGCAAGCATGCGATGCTTATATTAAATGCGAGAGATGAAGATCGTCTTGTTCAAATTGTTGATGGGTCTTCGGTCAGAATTTGAGAATTGTCGGTCAGGCTTGTTGCACCGCAAACCCTTACCATCTGTTGAAGATGTAGTAAATGAACTTATGGCTGAAGAAATATGTTTGAAGACTCTAAAAGGGGTACATAAGGCTTCTACTTTTGTACTGGCAGCTCCTTCGTCTGCACCGGTCCTTGCAGCCTCTACACACCAATATAGAACATCTATCGTAGGTAATTGTAATTATTGTAAGAAACCGGGACACTGGAAGAATCAATGTCCTGAGCTACGGAAGACGTCAGGTTCTAAGCCTCCACATTCGGGACAAGGGCAGAAGCCTTCTCAACAGAAGCCATATTTTGGGGGTCAATTCCAGAACTTGTATCCACCGACTCAGGCTGCCTTTGTGCCCTCTCTTGATCACCCAGCTTCAGGAGCCTCTGTGAGTCACAAGATCGATTCTCGTAGGCGACCAATTTCGAAGTTCCTCGCCTTCCAACAGTTTCAACAGAATTCTCGGTCTTATGCTCTTTCTGTTCCTTCCGCTCATCACCATCTATTGGTTCAGGTATCATTTCGCCTTCTTGGATCTTGGACTCTGGAGCTGGAAATCATATGTCTCCGATTCTTCCGTCTTTGTATCTATGTCTTCGACTCCCCTTCCACTTCTGTTGTGATCGCGATGGCACACCTATGCCATTGACAGCATTGGCACCATTCATACATCCACTATATCATTACCTCGATGTTTATTGCATTCCAAAATTACATATAAATCTTGCTTCGCTGGTCAAATATGTGACTCGGATGTTTTATTGGACTCTTCCCTAATTCTTGTTATGTGCAGGATCTAAAATCCAAGAGAGTGATTGGGACAGGGCGTAGAAAGATGAGAGGTCTATATGTTTTGGATGAGCTGCATCTTCCTACTCATGCAGCAACTATGCCTGTTAATCTGTCTTCTTTTCATTTAACACATTCCTCTTCGAAGTTTTATTTGTGGCACTCTAGACTTGGTCATGTATCAGGTTCTCGCCTGCGTTTTATGTGTAATACTGGTGTTCTTGGTGATTTACAATCCGATGATATTTCTGATTGTAGTGGATGTAAACTTGGAAAATTTTCTGCTTTGCCTTTTAATCTTAGTACTTCTACTTCTTCTGCACCATTTGATCTAGTTCATTCAGATGTTTGGGGGCCAGCACCTATCCCTACTAAGGGTGGCTCCAGATATTATGTTTCCTTTATTGATGATTATACTCGTCATTTTTGGGTTTATTTGTTGAAAAGACGCTCTGATTTTGTTCATACTTATGCTGAGTTTCAAGCCTATGTGAAAACTCAACATTCTGCTATTATTAAATATTTTCGGGCTGATTTAGGAGGTGAATATACTAGTGGGGATCTTTCTGGTATTTTCAAAGCTGATGGTACAATACATCAGTCTTCTTGTACTGATACACCACAACAAAATGGGGTAGCCGAGAGAAAACATAGGCATATTGTTGAGACAGCTAGATCCATGCTTTTGCCCGCTAGTGTACCTAGTGAATTTTGGGGAGAAGCTGTCCTTACATCTGTTTATCTTATTAATAGGATCCCTACCTCTCATAATTCTGGTATTTCTCCGTATGCTAGACTATTTGGTCACACCCCACTATATTCCCATTTGAGAGTTTTTGGTTCTACATGTTTTGTTCTACGTCCACATGCAGAGCGTACTAAGTTATCTTCTCGTGTCGCCATTTGTGTTTTTCTTGGATATGGGGTTGGGCAGAAAGGTTATCGTTGTCATGATCCAGTTTCTGGAAAATTGTATGTGTCTCGTAATGTTTCCTTTATTGAGCATGTTCCTTTCTTTTCCATCCCACCTACCTCACATAGCATGACAAAATCTGACCTTATTGATATTGATCCCTTTGATGCTGATTGTCCATCTGATTCTACATCTATACCATCTGTTCCTTCTCAGTCTTCTGGCAGGTCCCATGATATTGATACTCAGCCCCCTCCTACGCCTATTTCAGAACCTCTTGTGGTTGCAGATCCAGATCCACCTCGCTATCCTAAACGCACTCTGCGATCTACTCAGGTATCCGATTTTGATTATTCTTGCTATGCACCATCATTCGCTTCCTTTCTAGTTTCTATTAATTCTCTCTGTGAGCCTACATCCTACTCTGAGGCAGCTCGTGATCCTCTTTGGCAAGAGGCTATGAATGAGGAACTGGTTGCTTTGAACAAAACTAGTACTTGGGATTTGGTTTCTCTACCGACTGGTAAGAAAACTATTGGTTCTCGATGGGTGTACAAGATTAAGACAAAGTCTGATGGTTCTATTGAGCGATATAAAGCTCGTTTGGTTGCAAAGGTTTTGCTCAAGAATATGGTATGGATTATGAAGAGACTTTTGCACCTGTTGCAAAGATGACATCTGTCCGGGTTCTTAATGCAGTGGCCTCTGTTCGTCATTGGCATATTTCACAAATGGATGTTAAAAATGCTTTTTTAAATGGGGATCTTCAAGAAGAAGTCTACATGGTCCCTCCACCTGGTGTTTCACATAGTCCGGGACAAGCTGTGCGGGCTTAAGAAAGCTCGTATGGTCTCAAACAAGCTCCAAGAGCTTGGTTCGACAAGTTCTCCACCGTAGTATCATCTCTTGGGTTTATTTCCACTTTCATGATTCGGCGTTATTTGTTAAATCATCCCCTGCAGGTTGTATTTTGCTTTTGTTGTATGTTGATGACATGATCATTACAGGTGATGATATTGATGGTATTGCAAACCTAAAATCTACTTTATCTCGCCGTTTTGAGATGAAAGATTTAGGTCATCTACGTTACTTTTTAGGCATTGAGGTAGCTTATTCTGAGAAGGGATATCTTCTCTCTCAGTCTAAGTACACTGCAGATATTCTTGAGCGGACCCGTCTCAGAGATACTCGTATAGTTGACTCTCCTCTTGAGGTTAATGTTCGATATACACCTACTGACGGGGATCCTCTTCCTGATCCCACTTTATATCGTTCAGTTGTAGGGAGTCTGGTGTACCTCACCATTACTCGCCCTGACATTGCATATGCTGTTCACATTGTCAGTCAGTTTGTTTGCTCTCCTACATCTGTACATTGGGCTGCAGGTTATGCGTATTCTTCGCTATCTTCGAGGAACGATTTATCAGAGTCTCTTGTTTCCATCGACCTCATCCTTGGAGCTTCGTGCATTTTCTGATGCAGATTGGGCTGGTGACCTAACTGATCGGAAATCAACTACTGGTTATTGTGTATTTTTAGGAGATTCACTCATCTCATGGAAAAGTAAGAAACAAGATGTGGTTTCTCGCTCTTCAACTGAGGCAGAGTATCGTGCTATGGCTTCTACTACGTGTGAGATTGTATGGTTACGTCGGTTATTGGTTGATATGGGTGTCTGTCTTTCTTCACCAACACCGATGTATTGTGATAATAAGAGTTCTATTCAGATTGCGCACAACACAGTCTTTCATGAACGTACCAAGCATATTGAGATTGATTGTCATATTATTCGATATCATCTTCAGCAGCGCACTCTATCCTTGCCATTTATCTCATTTTCGATGCAACTTGCAGATTTCTTCACAGAGGCGCATACCTTAAAGCGTCACCGATTCTTTCTTGGCAAACTCTCGATGCTTCTGTCTACACCATCGCGAGTTTGAGAGGAGATATTAGCATTTGCTTTTGTCCCACATTGGAAAAACACATTTGTATTCCATGTAATAGACCCTATATAAATGGCTTTACTTGCTTTTCTTTTACTTGCACTTTTAGCTCTCAAGAATAATATTATTTTATTATCTTATTATTGCTTTGTAAGAATTCATGTTATGAATAAAAGACTTTCATGAATTCTATCAGGTGCGACATACAAACCAATTCAGACCAAGTGTTCTTGCTATGTCTCGATCGTAGCATCCTAAAAGTGTTGGTTTTTCTTTTTTTAAAAGATACAGTAGCAAGAATATTGAAAATATGTACTCAATAGCTACTTGAATAAATTAGTAGTAATAGACTATCCTATAACTAATTATTTTAATAATCAAAATATTATACCCCTCCTACAATTAATTAACAAGTGATGATTCTAGTACATCAAAGTTTTAAACTTCTCCTATAACTAAATAACTAACTATTCCAACAAATTTATAGCAACAACAGATCTACACACTAATGTTCGAGCTATTCTTGTCCAAGATAATAGAAGTCAATTGACACCTCTTTGTGAGAAAATTAAACTGTGTAAATAAGTCAATTTTTATGCATATATATATATATTATATTTTTAAATTTACTTCTTTATATTTTGAATCTTCTTAATTAAAATTCTAGATTCACCACTAACTCACACATCATTCAACCAAAAAAAAGATGTAAACTAACTTGTAACTACAGAGAAATTAGAAAAACATCACTCATTAAAGACACATATTTTGCCAATAGCAGCAGTATGGCATGCACAAGTCACCAACCATTTGTTTGCAAAATTAGAAATATTAGAATTCACTAGATTGTTTAATGCATATGTTTTTTCTACCCTTTTTCTTCATGTGGTAAGAAAGAATCCATTCTTTTGACCTCTTATGATAAGAGAGTATTTTATAAGACAACCATTTGCATTGATTAACTAATGATAAGGGGGAAAAGGATATTCCAATATTATAAGAAAGATATGCAGCGAATCAATTGCTGCAGTTCTCATCATCAATAATTAAGACACGAGTCCAATTTTACAGGAAAGATTAAAGTAACGCAACGTGTCAATTCGAGAATTAAACTAAAGTAGATAATTGAGGAATCAGAATATAGTATAAAGTTAAGAGGTTCAAATAATAGTACAAGTATCAAGTGGGATCAGATGTGGAGAATTCCTCATAAATCGAAGCTACGTGTCATTTAATTAGGAGATAGTTTTAGTCCAGAAAAAGAAGATTGGAGAACCTATGTTTACCATTTATGTAACTATTTCATTAAAGACCAAAGAGGGCATCAAGATGATTTATTGCTGTTAGTTGCCTTTGATTCTCCTTTTCTGTTATTCTCTCCTCTTTCAACTTTAACAGCAGATGTGCCCATGAGAATTTTGCTAAATAAAGTGTACATGTTTTCGTTTCAATTGAAGTGAATTTATTTAATTAGACACAAAATTTAAGAAAAAAATAATTTAAACTTTACCATCTTAAATATATTATGGCTTTTATGTAATTATAAGTCTTTTAAAATTTATGGTGTTTAACATGTCATAACGTTATACAAGCTTCTTCTTAGAATATTAGAAATAAGTCATTCTCTTCTAAACGAATTTTAAAAAAATACGATCAAACAAACTGAAATATAAAAAAGAAATACGGTCAGATAAACTGAAATATAAGAGAAGAAATTATGTTCCCGTTTTGTGTTATGGAGACCATAAATTAATCACTCATGTGTGCTGATCCATTCTCTAAATAATAAATTGTGAACCCCATAAATTAAATGTGTTTGTGGTAATATTTCAAACTCGTAAAGTTCAAAAATTCTGAATTCGTCCCGGGTAAAAGGGTAAAATTAAAAGTGCCTTACATTTTCTAACTCTGTATAATGTATATGAATAATATGATGGTTTAATTAATTAACAATTCTAGAAAAGTTAGTATACGTAAAGGAACAGAAAGCGATTTCAATTCATGCAAACAAATCATCCTTTTCATGTTCTGGAAGCATACTAAATAATTAAATACTTTATCTCATGTTTCATTAGTGTTATCAAAGTATAAGGACGTCTTTTTATACCCTAATAATAGTAATTGGAGTCAAGAATCTGTAGAAGATGCCTTATCACTACTATTTTTAGCACAGCATCTCCTAGTTAGGTAAGACAGTTGTATTTTTGTTTTTTTGATAAGATATTTTTTTCATATCTTAGAGTGTATTCGACACAAGCACCTTAAAAGCTGAATTCCCATTTGTCCAGGATATTATTGTCAATTCCAGAAAGTAGTATTCCTCATTCTTATCAAGCCAACAAACTAAAGCCATTTGTGGTTTATATCCAATAATATACAAAGTACAGATTATAAAATACTAAGATATGTTTCCCTAGTGAAGCCCCGATTGAGAAGTACCCAAAATATGGAAGACTACGTGAAAAGATTCAAGTTATTCACTCATAGAGTAGTGATTTTTATATTATTAGTGCAATTAAACTTCTTATATTTTGTTAGGTTAATTGAATTTCCTTTTGACAGAAAAATACAACGTGCATATTATGTATATGTATTTCTTGTTGAATCTCATTAAAACAAGCAGCCAACAAAACTTTCTGTGTAGTAGTAGCTAAGGGGATTCAAAACTATATTTCGTCATGTGTTTAACTTCCAATTTTGTTATTAGTTTTTTTTTTCTAATTGCCTTGTCTTCATTTTCATCTCCTCCGCCCCCCCCCCCCCCCCCCCAGTTTGCAGACCTCTCTACGAGATGAATAATGCATAGGGGTTCAACTGAATCCAACAATTTTAATATGGAATATATATGTATGCGCGCGCGAACGTACAAAACCACTAAAATTTCAAAAAAAAATAATTAAAAAGTTGAACCTATAATTTAAAAAATGTAATGAATTCAGTAGTAATAACCTAAATATTGAACCCTCCAAATTCAAATCCCTAATTTAAAACGAATAAACTAAAGATTGACACTAGAAGAGAAGATGGGTTAAATAACTTTTGGAAAGCAAAATGAACGACAATGGATACTATAGCAATACAAGTTCTCTCTGTTGTCTCCATCTGATGTGGTTTAGATTTCCATAGTGAAGAGACATCTGCTATGATTGTTGAAAGTTATTCAAACAAGCTAAGCAAGCATGTTAATTTAATTTTAATGTCCGTATGTAGACATCTTTTTTTCTGGCACGTTGATTGGTTTCCGAATCTCTTTATGACTTATAAATCAAGCACCTTCCTTTTATTTCTCTATAGTAGTTTTATCTTTTGTTAATGAGAAAAAGGCCTCTATATAAAGCCTCCTCCTTTTCAACATTATCAAAACGTCCAGCAATTATACCTTTTCACACAACGACGTACAATTTTCTTATACTGAAAGAAAAAAGCAACAAAATTAAGGATGTCTTCTAGAGGGGCTAGTGAACCACTTGCGGTAGGGAGAGTAATAGGAGAAGTAGTAGACAGTTTCATTGCGAGTGTGAAAATGAAAGCGATATACAATGGCAGCAAGCAAGTCTCTAATGGGCGTGAGCTTATGCCTGCTGTTGTTGCTGCCCAACCTCGTGTCAAGATTGGTGGTGAAGACATGAGATCTGCTTATACACTTGTAAGTCTCCCACTTTTAAGTACTAGATCTCTTAAACCATATTTTATATGGCACTGTTTCATGACCGGACACAAAGTTTGGTCTCGAACGCGTCATGATGCATTCAAATGGTTATTAAAACATGTTACTCCTATTTGTTGGGTATTGATATTGGTGAATGGGAAATGATTGGAAAGAAAAGTGAGAGTTGTCCCACATCGGTAGTGGAAAGAAAAGTGGGAGTTCCCTCTTGCTTTATAAAATAAGCATTTGTCCCACATCGATAGTGGAAAGAAAAGTTCTTCTACTTATAAGTAGAATTACTCTTTCTTGTCAGTAAAAGGGTTGAGGGGCAAGGACCCCTCGCGCCGTCGTCGTCGCTCGGCTTCGGATTCGGATTCGGTCAAATGAACTGATTGATTGATAATCTTTTTGGACCAAATTTTCTTTAATTTTTAATTATTTAATTAATCATTATTTAATTAAATTAATTAACTTATCCAATCCTACCCGTTAGTGACCCTGACCCGCGACCCGATTTCTTTTCCTTATTTAAATTTCCCACCATTTTCAGTGGCTGTTCAGAAAGGTTGCAAACCTTCAGAAACAGTACTTCCATGGCTATAAATTCGTTTGATTCCTCAGATTATTACTTACGAATTTTCTGAACAACACAAACTTCTTCTTCTTTCGCATAAACAAATTTCGTGTGATATCTCTGCTATTGAGTGGTTCGCCGCTATCGGAATTTGGAGTACTACTATTACGGTAAGATAATCGTTCTATCCTGGGAGGGGATATTCCATCAACCTCGAGTCTTGTGAGGGGAATAATTTCCTTAAGGACACACTTTGAACTAAGTGGGCTCGATTATATTCGAAAAATATTTTTATTTTTCCAAAGATCGATTCTGTTCATTTTTCAATTATGATTGTTTATCTTGGTTTTTGGAATACAGATTAATAACAATCTTAAGGAAATTATATTTTTAGATTAATCGTATTTTGTTTTGGAGACTAAAACTGTGTGGTTTTCTACTCCGTGTGAAATTTCATATTCGACTTGAAGACATAAAAACTTCGTTGGAATATTAAAGTTCATACTTGTACAACGATTTGAAGAACATAAAAACTTCATCGTTCTTTGTATTACAGTTTGGAGATCAAAACTTGTGCGGTTTTCTACTCCATATGAATATTAGTATTCGACTCGAAGATATAAAAACTTCGTTGGAATACTAAAGTTTCATAATTATACCGCAATTTGAAGAAATAAAATCTTCATCGTTTAAGTCCGTGATTGAATTGCTATTCGGTTTTATTAACTAAAACAGTTTGTCGATTTGATGAGTGACAAACGAATAATGGCAATTGAGATTGGAACTACCTCTGCAATTACTTTTGCACCGGCGGTTACTCCTACAACCCGTACCGCCGTGCCACCGAGCTGAGAAACTGCGAAGTTCACCGGTGCCAACTTTAAAGGATGGCAGCAAAGAATGTTCTTTTGGCTTACCACCCTTGGTATGCAAAAGTTCACCAGTGAGGACCTTCCCGTGCCTGCCGCCGACATGCATGACAACCAAAAGTTCATGGTTACCGAGGCTTGGAAACAGGCTGATTTTTTGTGCAAAGGCTACATTTTGAGTGCCTTAGAAGATGACTTGTACAACGTCTACGGCAGTAGAGACCTCCAAAGAACTATGGAGTGCACTTGAAAAGAAGTACAAAAGCGAAGATGCTTGCTTGAAGAAGTTTGTGGTTGCCAAATTCCTAGACTACAAAATGGTGGATGGAAAAACCGTTGGAACCCAAGTTCAAGAGCTTCAACTTATCTTCCATGACCTTATTGCTGAAGGTATGGTAGTAAATGAAGCATTCCAAGTGGCTGCAATGATTGAGAAGTTGCCGCCCTCATGGAAAGATTTCAAGAATTATCTTAAGCACAAAAGAAAGGAAATGAAGTTGGAAGATCTTGTGATTCGTCTCAAGATCGAGGAAGATAACAAAACCGCTGAGAAGAGGTACCGTAAGATTTCACCAATTGAAGGGGCAAACATCGTTGAAGATCTTTGCTCGAAAAAGAACAAGAAAAGGAAGAGGCCTTCTGGAAAGGAGAAGGATTCCAACAAGAAAAAGTTCAAGGGCAACTGCTTTAATTGTGGGAAAGCTGGCCACAAAGCCCCAGATTGTCGTCTCCCGAAAAAGAACAAGGGAAAAGGACAAGCCAATATGGTGGAAAAGAATGATGATATGGATGATCTGTGTGCAATGCTATCGGAGTGCAATTTGGTTGGAAACCTAAAGGAGTGGTGGCTTGATTCTGGTGTCACTCGACATGTTTGCGCTACAAAAGAAGCATTTGCAACCTATGCTCCCGCTGGACCCGAAGAGGTACTATTTATGGGAAATACTGCAACAGCCAAGGTTGAAGGATATGAGAAGATATTTCTGAAGATGACTTCCGGCAAGGTCCTGACTCTCAACAATGTTATGCACGTTCCAACAATTCGGAAGAATTTAGTTTCAGCCGGACTACTCGTCAAAAATGGGTTTAAGTGTGTGTTGGTTAGTGAGAAAATTGTATTAAGTAAGAATGATTTGTTCATAGAAAAGGGCTACCTCACCGAGGGCCTTTTCAAACTCAATGTAATGGTTGTTGACAGTATTAATAAAAATTCAGCTTCGTCTTACTTATTGGAGTCAAATGATTTATGGCATATTCGTTTAGGACATGTCAACTACAAAACCTTACGCAAATTGATTAATTTAGAAGTATTGCCTAAATTCGAGTGTAATAAATCTAAATGTGAAATCTGTGTTGAATCTAAGTTTGTTAAACATCCATATAAGTCTATTGATAGGAATTCAAATCCTTTAGACTTAATTCACACATATATATGTGATATGAAGTCAATACCATCTCGCGGTGGGAAAAAGTATTTTATAACTTTTATTGACGATTGCACTCGATATTGTTATGTGTATTTGCTTAATAGTAAGGATGAAGCAATTGATGCATTTAAGCAATACAAAAACGAAGTGGAAAATCAATTGAATAAAAAGATAAAAATGATTATAAGTGATAGGGGTGGAGAGTACGAATCTCCTTTTGCAGAGATATGTTTAGAATACAGAATTATTCATCAAACTACTGCCCCTTACACACCACAATCAAATGGAATTGCGGAAAGGAAAAATCGAACATTAAAGGAAATGATGAATGCCTTATTAATAAGTTCCGGTTTACCGCAAAGCTTGTGGGGGGAGGCTATCCTTACAGCTAACCGAATACTCAACAGGATGCCCCACAACAAAACACAATCTATTCCATATGAACTATGGAAAGGGAAAAAACCCAACTTGAAATATTTCAAAGTGTGGGGGTGTTTAGCAAAGGTCCAAGTTCCTTTGCCCAAAAGGGTAAAAATCGGACCAAAAACTGTGGATTGTGTTTTTATTGGCTATGCTACAAACAGCAAAGCTTGTCGGTTTTTGGTTCACAAATTGGACAATCCCGAAATACATGTTAATACGGTAATTGAATCAGATAATCTTTGAATTCTTTGAAAACATTTATCCGTATAAAACTGAATGTGAGTCGTCAAGTGAAAGATCTAAACGACCGCGGGAAGAACCAAAGGAAAATACACCAAGTAAAAAGGATGCAAGGCGTAGCAAACGTCAAAGGACATCTACTTCCGTTGGACCAGATTTTGTGACATTCTTGCTTGAAAATGTGCCTCAAACATTTAAAGCAGCGATGTCTTTTTCTGATTCAGCATTTTGGAAAGAGGCAGTCAATAGTGAGATTGAATCAATTTTGAACAATCATACATGGGAATTGGTTGATCTTCCTCCGGAAATAAACCTTTAGGATCAAAATGGATTTTTAAAAGGAAAATGAAAGTGATGGCACTATTGACAAATATAAGGCAAGACTTGTGGTCAAAGGTTATAGACAAAAAGAAGGCCTTGATTACTTTGACACATACTCGCCGGTAACAAGAATAACATCTATTCGGGTGTTAGTGGTGGCAGCGGCCGTATATGGTCTTGAGATCCATCAAATGGATGTCAAGACTGACTTTCTTAAATGGAGAATTGGAGGAAGAAATTTACATGGAACAACTTTGAGGGTTTTGTGGTTCCTGGTAAAGAAAGGAAAGTGTGCAAACTTGTTAAGTCACTTTATGGACTTAAACAAGCACCCAAACAATGGCATGCGAAATTTGACCAACAATGTTGGCAAATGGATTTAAGATTAATGAGTGTGACAAATGTGTTTACATTAAAAATACTCCAAATCATGAAGTCATTGTTTGTTTATATGTTGATGACATGTTGATAATGAGTAGAGATATTACCGATGTAAATACTACGAAGCATATGCTGGCTAGCAAATTTGATATGAAGGACTTAGGAGTTGCTGATTTGATCTTAGGTATCAGAATTCATAAAACTCCACAAGGTCTAGCATTATCGCAGTCTCATTATATTGAAAGAGTACTTGACAAGTTTAAGTATTTAAATTTCAATGTTGCAAAGACTCCAATTGATGTAAGTTTTGCACTTCAAAAGAATAAAGGTGAAAGTGACTCACAATTGGACTATGCACGAGTTTTGGGAAGTTTGATGTATATTATGAATTGTACACGACCAGATATAGCATGTGTTATAAGCAAGCTGAGTCGATTCACGAGTAATCTCAATCAAACTCATTGGATGGTAATGAAACGAGTCTTGGGGTATTTAAAACACACCCAAGACTATGCTTTGCATTATAACAAATATCCCGCCGTGATTGAAGGATATATTGATGCAAATTGGATCACCGGATCATCTGAAGTTAAATCCACGAGTGGTTATGTTTTCACAATTGTGGGTGGATCAGTGTCTTGGAAATCATCAAAACAAAAATGCATCGCCCGCTCTACAATGGAATCTGAATTTATAGCCTTAGACAAGGCCGGTGAAGAAGCTGAATGGCTCCGGAATTTCTTAGAAGATATTCCATTCTGGCCCAAACCTTTGGCTCCTATATGTATACATTGTGGCGGATCCGCTTACAAAAGGCTTATATAAAGAGGGAGTTAGTAGATCATCAATGGGAATGGGGTTAAGGCCGAGGACAAGTCATCATGGCGGTAACTCTACCTAGCAGACTCGAGATCCCAAGAGCTAGGTTCAAGGAGATCAAACAAAGTTGTGACTGACGGTTCAACATTGTCAAATAACTCAACCCATTCTCGGATGAAGACAATGTTCAGAAATAAGGATAAAACCTTATGGCTTGTTAATGAGTTAATAAAGCATTAAGGTTATTTAATGATTATCTAAATCTGGCAATGTATGACCAGATAATGTGGCTATAGGACCATATGTTTAGAAATCACCTATGTGAGTGTTAAGTGTAAGCCGCTTTAAAGGAGAATGACAGTAAAGGCCCATTCTCTACACACTCATGAAACCAGGAAGTGTTCATGGCTGAAACAAACACAACCGTGAGAACCATAAATGGTTGAGGGTTGATTGTGTGACTTATGTTGTCTAGGTATACAACAAAGTTCGACGGTTCAAAGATATCAAATCTACCGATTGATCGAGTATATCCGATATAAGTTCACTACGGAAAATTCTCGCTTGTATATCACACTTGTCCGCACTTTTATATTATAGCCATTCCCCATTCATGTGGGGGATTGTTGGGTATTGATATTGGTGAATGAGAAATGATTGGAAAGAAAAGTGGGAGTTGTCCCACATCGGTAGTGGAAAGAAAAGTGGGAGTTCCCTCTTGCTTTATAAAATAAGCATTTGTCCCACATCGATAGTGGAAAGAAAAGTTCTTCTACTTATAAGTAGAATTACTCCTTCTTGTCAGTAAAAGGGTTGAGGGGGCAAGGACCCCTCGCGCCGTCGTCGTCGCTCGGCTCGGCTCGGCTCGGCTTCGGCTCGGCTCGGCTCTGCTTCGGCATCGGCTTCGGCCGGCTTCGGATTCGGATTCGGATTCGGATTCGGATTCGGATTCGGATTCGGATTCGGATTCGGTCAAATGATCTGATTGATTGATAATCTTTTTGGACCAAATTTTCTTTAATTTTTAATTATTTAATTAATCATTATTTAATTAAATTAATTAACTTATCCAATCCTACCCGTTAGTGACCCTGACCCGCGACCCGATTTCTTTTCCTTATTTAAATCTCCTACCATTTTCAGTGGCTGTTCAGAAAGGTTGCAAACCTTCAGAAACAGTACTTCCATGGCTATAAATTCGTTTGATTCCTCAGAATATTACTTACGAATTTTCTGAACAACGCAAACTTCTTCTTCTTCTGCATAAACAAATTCTGTGTGATATACTGCTGTTGAGTGGTTCGCCGCTACCGGAATTTGGAGTACTACTATTCTGGTAAGATAATCGTTCTATCCTGGGAGGGGATATTCCATCAACCTCGAGTACTGTGAGGGGAATAATTTCCTTAAGAACACACTTTGAACTAAGTGGGCTCGATTATATTCTGAAAAATATTTTTATTTTTCCAACACTGATTCTGTCCATTTTTCAATTATTATTGTTTACTGGTTTTTGGAATACATATTAATAACACTATTAAGGATTAAAATGAGAAGTTTAATTTTCGAAAAGACTAAAAAGAAAAAAAATGTCATATACAATGGAACCAAGGAAGTACTGATACCTTATGCTTACATTTTTATCTTGTATTCAACTCTCTGTTTATTCTGTTTCTGATTGTTCGTTCTTTACTTTGGGAAAGATCATGACAGACCCAGATGCTCCAAGTCCCAGTGATCCATACAATACTTGAGGGAACACCTCCACTGGTAATTCTTATACTTATGATTCAAAATGAGCAAAACAAGCAGATAATTTATATGCAAACATACATTTCTCTATGCATTATGTGTACGTACGACATTCACGTTAATAGACTTATATCATTTTTTCTGGATTGTGACAGATATCCCTGGTACCACTGATTTCTCTTTTGGTAAGCCTGTGAATCTTTTTTTTTTCTTCTAAATCAAACAGTCACGATTTTATTGTCACTAAGACGAAGAGCTGCAAATAGTATGGCTGGACAGCTTTTCTATCAAATAAGCAAAAATGTAGACAATAAGTGACAATAAAGCTGTAGATTCAAGGTAACTAAATAATATAAAGTGAACTCGTAACTATCGTCAATTTAACTTTAAATTTCTCTATATACGCAGGAAGGGAAATAGTGAGCTACCAGACACCAAAGCCAGTAATCGGGATACACCTGTATGCCATTCATATTATACAAACAAAGAGGAAGACAAACAGTGAAAGCACCAGCAACAAGGGACCAATTCAACACTCGCAGGTTCTCATTTGAAAATGGATTGGGGTCACCTGTTGGTGCAGTTTACTTCAACGCCTAGAGAGAAACTACCGCCAGAAGAAGATGAAATTAAACATGTGATTCAAATAAGCTCTGGCACTCTGCAGAGTCAAACCGTAGTACGGACACAATTATTGCTACTACGAGTAGAAACAACGTTGTACTTCCCCTTGCTGATTGGTTTAAGAAATTTTAAGTGTCATTGTCAAGCATATTGTTATAAGCTTATATTAACCAGTTATATATCGTGTATTTCTCTGTCTAACTTGTTTGTCGTATTCATCTGCTCACTTTTATCTCATCCCCAAAGTTTTCATGTATCTCTTTTTGTTTTATATAATTGGCACTAGAGGGGTTTATCGGTCGGTTCAGTTCGATATATTTGTCTTCAATTTATATACATGCTAAATCAATAATATATTTATTATCGATTTTCGATTTAACAGCTCCTCTAATTCTTTCTCAATATATTCATACTAAAATTGTTTTCCAACATGAAAAGTGACCTCATAGAAACAAAAAGAACTTGATTCTTTTTTATTTGTTATGCCAAGTAGGAGTAATCAATATTTGGATGAAAGTCCACTGTCAAAATAAATTTATTCAAAAAATGAATGACACTGGAAGCTATTTCAATTTGTTGATGGAGATAATCTCTCCGATGAGTCTCACGGTGCAAGTGACGATGAGACCAAGAAGAAATGAAGCACACCTCCTTTTTCATTTGAAATGGCACAATAAAGAGTCGACGGGTTGACGAGCAGGCCCATATGGTATTTGTGGTATCTGACCCATTGTAAATATCATATCTAGTCTTTACATTGTATTTTTTTTTATTCTTCTAGAACAAGTGAGGTGTACAAAATCAGTTACAAGTTGTTATCTAGAATTAAGATTTTATTTTTAGTCCTTTAGGCTTTACATATTTGCACAGTGATTAGCTTAGCATTTGCATAAATACATGTAATTATCATTGAAGCAATTACACAGAAATAGAAAAGTTTCTGCTTAATCCTTCTTTCTTTTATTTTACAAATTTTCATGGTATCAGAGCATTTGCTATAAGCAAATCACTACTTTCTAATTTACTATGTCGACTACGAAGCTGAATGAAACTACAAAACAAACTAACAATGGGAATGTGATCAATACACCACCAGTTCTTTTTCTTTTTTGATATCCAGCTTTCCGGCTTACGTCAGACTATTTCTGGAGATAGTAGTCCTGGTCCATCAGCACTACTACCAGTAAATCGCAGGATGTGCCTGAATGACCAGGATTTGAGAACAGAGCAACTAATATCACATACAAGGTCCTACTCCAGAAGAGAGCAAATTGCTCCCACCAGGATTCGAACCCACGCTGCAGGCCTCCAGCTGGATTTTAAATTTTCCTCATTTGTCATTCAGCTATGCCCCGGGGACACCAGTTGGTGTTATTGATCCTACTATGACTGCATCACATCAAGTTGATGCTTGTCACCTATATTTCTTAACTGTTTATGATAATCTTAGCATTAACCTCATGAATGTGAGCTTCGATGGATCCATCTATGGCAATTGGAGTAGAGGAGTTCTTATCTCTCTTTCAGCTAAAAATAAGCAAGATTTCATACACATAAAGGCTTAATACGATCTTGTCCCTCATGCACATAAACCTTGCTAAGGAATCACTTCAAACGTTTAAAAAGTATGTTCGAAAAAAAGACATATCTCTAATCCCGCTACAATGCTATCAAATGAAAATTCCAACGATTCAATCAACAAGTTTACTTTTCTGACGAAGAACACTCAATACCTTAGCTTGAATCACTTGAGAAGGATTACCTTGCAAATCCTATATTTCTGTTTAAGAATCATGTATTTAGTGCTAGGATTGATTAAGAATTGTAGAGATGTTCTTAGCTTGGCGTGGGGGTTTGAGAAGAGAGAAAAATCGCCCTTAGAGGATTTTCCACGAAGTTGGAATGTCTAATGAATGAAATTTTGTGTTAAGCATTGAATTTATAGGATGTACATTTTGGACCCTGTCACTCGTTGGGCGAGTGCTATGGCCTATCCTTGACTCGCTATGGGACTGGCTGGGCGAGTGCTATGACTTGTCCTTGACTCGCTATGGGACTGGTTGAACGAGTGCTATAGCCTGTCCTTGATTCGCAACTCGCCATGCTACTGGTTGGGCGAGTGCTATGGCATGTCCTTGACTCGCTATGGTACTCGCTTGGCGAGTGCCCCTACTCATTTCACACTTGGTCAAAATTTTATGTTTTTCAATGGTACCAATAATATTTTAATAAAATGGGAATAACTCCTAATACATAACTCTGTTTGAGCTCCACCATATACGGTTGGAAATGTATTTCAAAGACCTGCAACTTTCATTTTATGAATTTTTTCAAGTTCCCAACGATACGACCCGAAAAATGAGTACAAGTGAGAACCACCTCAAACTTAGAGGAATTTAAGAACTTTTACGAATTCTCTTATTTGGTTTGACTTAAAAATGACTATCTACCACCCGAACCCATCCCCAAGGGATTCACATAACTAAAATATGACACGTCAACACTCATTTAATTTATTCACACCTAAACCAGATTTACGGAATGTTACAATTGTTGAGAGGAAACATAGGCATTTATTAGAGACATGTAGGGCACTACTCTTTCAATCCCATGTTCCTAAAAAATTCTGGGGGGAGGCACTACTCACATCAACTCATCTTATTAACAGGTTTCACTCTTCAGTACTTCATAACAAATCCCCTCATCAAGTTCTTTTTAGGATAGAGCCCGAATATATTCATATCTAAGACCTTTTGGTTGCCTATGCTTCGCTTCTATTCTCACAAGACAAAGGACAAAGAAACTCTTAGAGCTTTACCAGGGGTGTTCCTGGGGTATCCTTTTGGACAAAAAGGCTACAAGGTCCTAAATCTACAGAATGGACAGATTCACACCTCCAGAAATGTGAAATTTATTGAGTCAATCATCCCTTTCTCCTATAAGACACCTATGGTGAAACTATTCCCTGCCAGTTTTCCTTCTTCGGACAACACTACTTCCACCTCTTCTAACACCTCAACACTACTTCAAGACACAACAAATGTAACACCTTCCTCTTCTAATGATGATTTTATCCTCCAGGACAACACAAATTCTTCCCCTAATGATACTCTTACCTCTGACAGTACTACAATCTCCACTCCTCAATCCACCACAGGTCAATCAACTCATGATCCTATAGAGTTTGTCACTCCTACTTCAATCCAATCCATTACTCAGATGGAAGTATTGCCTGCAGCATCAGAAGAACCTCCACGTAGGTCACACAGGACACACACACAACCTAGGTTATCTATCAGATTATATTTGTGCTCTGTTTTTACTGTTATTTCACCTAATCATCCTTTGCTTCCTTTTTATCAATTTTCTTTTTCTGCAATGTCCTCTCAAAACCAATCTATCATTTCCTCCATATGCCAAATATCAGAACCTACTTCTTACCAGCAAGCATTGATGCACCCTGGTTGGAAAGCCGCTATGAAACAGAGTTTGAAGCTTTAGAATCCAATCACACTTAGAACCTTATTCAATTGCCTCAAGGAAAGAAGCCTTTGGCCTGCAAATGGGTATACAAGGTTAAACTGAAATCTGATAGCAGTCTGAAAAGATTAAAAGCACGATTGGTTATTCGTGGGGATAGTCAAAGAGAGGGGATCGATTACACCGAAACATTCTCTCCAGTGGTCAAAATGACCACTGTGAGGTGTTTATTATCTATAGCAATCAAAAGGGGATGGGCAATATATCAACTCGACGTAAATAACGCCTTTTTACATAGAGATTTAAACGAAGAAGTGTATATGAAGTACCCACCTGGTTTGGTATCCCCTTCTCCTTCACTTGTGTGTCGCCTTCGTTAATTATTATACGGGCTTAAGAAAGCCTCTTGTCAATGGTACTCCAGATTATATTCAGCTCTTGCCACTAGGGATTTCTCTTCATCTTTGAACGACTATTATCTTTTTTTTCAAAATAATGTCGGATTGATTACTCTGATTGCGGTGTACGTTGATGATATTTTAATCTCTGGGAACAATGCCTCTGAAATACTTGTTGGGTACTATTGAAAAGCAGTACGAGAAGTAAATAAATATTACAAATGTTCGGAAGGATAAGCAAATAACCAATCTTCAGAACTGCCGCAAAGTTATTAAGTCTTGAATCTTGATAACCTGAAATCAAGAAATACTAAATCTGGATGGTTACAACTGTGTGTTGAGTCGAGTGATTGCACTCTGTCCTTAAGACAAGATTGCCCCGTATATATGCTTTTACGTTAATGGTCAATAGTCTCCCAAGATAAAACAACACTTTAATCTCAATACTACAAAGCAAATAGGTTGAGTCTGACGAAGAAAACAAATATGAATCGACTTGCTGAAGATATGGAAAAGGAAGGAAGAGTTTCTGTTTTCGTCCAACGTTATTGGACTAACTTTCTCTTCTGTTTTGTCTCTGTGTATATAGTGTGTCTCTGTTGTGTATATCTTGTGTATATGTGTGAGTTTGCTCACTGTTTTTCGTCACTGTTTTGTGCTGCTATTTTCATGTATTTATGTGCAACACAATTGAGCCAAAAGGCATCAATATATAGCATGGAGGAGGGACTCCTCAACTGTCACAAACAAGGTTGTTAATGGCATTAGTGAGGGTTGTTAATGGCATTAGAGAGGGCTATTAATGGCCATTTAGAGAGGCTTTATGGTCATGAAGGAGGGGTGTTTATGGAGGAGTTAACAGCCAAGTAATGACTGGTTAATGCTCCAAAAAATAGCCCAAACGGTAGGCAGAAAGATTTTGCCTTCCGTCATTCCCAAAATCAACTTTTCAGAAACTCTAGGGACCAAACTGTAAATATTAAGCAATTTGGGGTCCAAAAAGATAATATCAGAAAGTTCCCACAACCCACAACCCAAGCCCTAGCCCGGACCGAACGGGACGGGCGGGCGGCGGCGGCGCGCGTGTGGGCTTAGCCTTGAACCCAAGCACATCTAGGTCCTTCCTCCTTTAAACACATGGGATACCCCCTTGGGGTCCCAAACCCTCAACCACTTTAAAGACTTATAAAGAGAGCAATTCTTCCTTTTCCCACCGATGTGGTAGATTTGTCCCACACCATATTTCCATTCCTCAAACACCTTACTTCGTGGACCAATATCTCTTTCATTTCTCAACGAAATTTGACGATTCTTGGTCCTATGGTCATCTACTCACTTAGTAGATTATTGTCACGCTCCGACTTTTCTCCAGTCTTTCTTTAGGACGTGATGGCACCTGGACAACTATCCCTTTCCAGGCGAACCATTTACTTCATTTTCTTCTTAAATTAGACAGGTATTTGCGGAAATAATATATATAATAATCAATTTAAGGTTTACGAAGAACAATCTCACGTGGGGCATTCTCCGAGATAATAAAACTTAATTCTTTAAACAAACTTAGTCTAGAGTAACTTTTCACCAAATCCAAAATAATGGATTGGTGGTACTATGAGGCTGCGGGACGATCGCTAGCCCTCTTGCGGAGCTTTTCCTCTATCGCGCCTTCCTGAAATATGTTAAATAAAAGAGTCAGCCCTACCATCCGGGGTTGAGTGGGAATCTCACATTACAGTCCAAAGTAACCTCACAATATTTTTAATTACAATCACATTATAAGAAAATAATAAGCATGTTGAAATAAACAGATTACAACCATTTTATTAAAATAAATCAATAAATATTCACGTGCAAAATTTTCTCTCCACTTGTCTTAGAAAAAAACAACTTAGTTGAATCAGTACTCCTACTTTTCCCCATATAACATATTATACATTTATTGCGGTACGTGCAACCCGATCCAGTGCATTTATATATTTGTTGCGGTACGTGCAACCCGATCTAATGCATTTATATATTTGTTGCGGTACGTGCAACCCGATCCAATGCATTTATATATATTTGTTGCGGTCCGTGCAACCCGATCCAATGCATTTATATATATTTATTGCGGTCCGTGCAACCCGATCCAATGCATTTATGTATTTGTTGCGGTACGTGCAACCCGATCCAATGCATTTATATATATTTGTTGCGGTCCGTGCAACCCGATCCAATGCATTTATGTATTTGTTGCGGTCCGTGCAACACGATCCAATGCACTTATTTGTTGTGGTCCGTGCAACCCGATCCAATGCACTTATATATTTATTGCGGTACGTGCAACCCGATCCAATGCATTTATATATATTTATTGCGGTCCGTGCAACCCGATCCAATGCATTTATGTATTTGTATAAATATGTCATATGTTCAAAAGGCTCAAATAATATTTTCTTCCTTCAATATTTCGCCCTTTCCACTTGTAAGGGTTACAACTCTCAAACCGTAAGTCGGATTTATCCCCGTAAAGTCTCAAACTGTCGAGGACAGAGTAATATATAACTTTTATTACGCACAAGCTTTCATATGCTTTACCTATTTGTACAGTTTTTACGTTATACATTCTGCCCTTTCAGATTTCGGTTGATCCGAGGCAAAAAGTTTAAACAGAGATAACTCTCAAACCGTAAGTCGGATTTATCCCCGTAAAGTCTCAAACTGTCAAGAACAGAGTAATATATAACTTTTGTTCAGAACAATCTTTCATATGCTTTACCTATTTGTACAGTTTTTACGTTATACATTCTCCCCTTCCAGACTTCGGTTGATCCGAGGCAGAATGTTTAAACAGCGATAACTCTCAAACCGTAAGTCAGATTTATATCCGTAAAGTCTAAAACTGACCGTAACAGAAATATGTACAACTCTGTAAAATTTCATCCCATTCTAACAAGTATAGACCAGTATAACAGATTACAATTGCACAATCCAAACTAGTTATTAAACAAATCATAAATTTCATGTTCATTCTTTCAATAACCGGATTATATTCTAACATGTATTGTAACTTAAAAATAAAGGATTTTACTAAGAACTTTGAGTGAGAAAACTCACCTTTGTTGCTTCGTAATTGCGAATGAAAATCTCAAACTCTTTTGCTAAAACTACTTTAATTATTTTCTTCCAGATTGCTTTTGCTTTCTATCTTCTGTCCCCCTTTTGTTGTGTTGCATATAAAAGTGTATGTGTGTGATGTGTTGTATATAAAAGTGTATGTTGCACAGATTTTTGTGACGTGAGGGAGTGGAAGGAGGGGTTGAGGGAGAGAGGGGTTGGTTTAGGGGGGAAGTGTGTGTATGTTTTTTTTTTTTTTAAATTTTACAAGACTTTACATTCTCCCCTCCTTAAACAACATTCGTCTTCGAATGTGAGTAAGGTCGTAACCCATGCACATAGACATGCAAGCTGCACACACATGAAACACAACTTCCAAGACTTTACATTCTCCCCTCCTTAAACAACATTCGGCCTCGAATGTGAATAAGGTCGTAACACATGCACATAGACACACAAACTGCACACACATGAAACATAACTAAACACATTTTATTACCTTACTCAAACAGGAAAGGATATTTGATTTTCATCGCGTCTTCGGCTTCCCAGGTTGCCTCTTTTGTGGAGTGATTTCCCCATAGGACCTTCACAGATACAATATCTTTATTCCTAAGACGTTTAATCTGTCTATCCAGTATTTCTACCGGCATTTCTAATATTGAAGCTCTTCATTCAGGACTATTTCTTGGGGTTGGATGACATGACTTGGATCATGCAAGAATTTTCGTAACATTGACACATGAAACACCGGATGCACCGCTTCTAATTTTTGTGGAAGGGCTAGTTCGTAAGCCACATTTCCACTCTTCGTAAGATCTCATATGGTCCAATAAACCTTGGGCTCAATTTTCCTTTCTTGCCAAATCGCATCACTCCCTTCATTGGAGAGACTTTTAAAAACACTTTCTCCCCTTCTTGAAATTAGAGATCTCTTTTGCGATGATCCGCATAAGACTTATGGCGGCTATGAGCTGTCTTGATCCGCTCCCGAATTATCTGAACTTTATCGTTTGTTTCTTGAATGACTTCGTGTCCGAACAGTAGTGTTTCGCCCACCTCGAACCACCCAAGTGGAGATCTACATTTTCGCCCATACAATGCTTCGAACAGAGCCATATGTATACTAGCATGAAAACTGTTGTTGTAGGCGAACTCAATTAGACATAAATGGTCCAACCAGTTGCCCTGGAAGTCCAACACACAAGACCGCAGCATGTCCTCCAATGTTTGAATTGTTCGTTCAGCTTGTCCGTCGGTTTGCGGATGGAAAGTCGTACTCAACTTGACCTTTGTCCCGAGGCCCCGCCGGAAACTTTGCCAAAAGTGTGAGGTGAATCGGGAACCCCTATCCGAATGTCGCGCCCTGTTTTGACCTCGCTCTAGGTCAAAGCGGAGCACGGACGTGTTCGGGTGATTCCTGGGTAAAAGAGGTTTAAGGAGTCGCCACCTAATTATTTTTACGGTGAATTAGGACACCTAAATATTTAAACTAAATGCTGCAATGTAACTCCAATTTTAAGGTCTGCGAAACTAGCGAGATTCTAGGTAAGGGTTCTTTATTATCCTAAAGGGAAAGGGTTAGGCATCCTTTAAGATCCGCTAACTTGCGGTTATCCGGTCAAACTCGGGTTAATTATTACTAAAAAAATATATGTTTTTACAAGTATAATAGATTTAAAGATGTTTGCAAATAATTAGAAATGAATGCATTTTAAAAGAAAGATACATGTAGAGAAAAATATGCATTTGTATGGTATTTAAAGAAAAATACATGTAGAGTTTGAAAAATATGTATTTGACAATTGATAGTAAAACAAATTATTTATAATGCCAAAGAAGTAAGATTTTGGGAATCAATGAATTGTAAATTGACAAAAGATAAACTTATTCGGTATGATTAATAAAGCAAATAAAAGATGACAAAAGTTGTTTTGAAAATCTTGAATACGCGTGACGAGCCTAAAATAAATAAACTAGCGAAGGATTTCTAAGTTTGAATTCAACCGAGCCTACAAATAAATAAGCTAGCGACGGGTTTCAAATCTTAAACTAACCTATGAATTAATCCTAAGTTTGCCTATTCTAAGCATTTCAATAGTTACATAAGTGCGATAAATAATATTACAATACAAAGCGGGATAAAAGCTGAATAAAAAGAAAGAAATAAAAATAAATAAACTCCGAGGAATATTTGTCTTTATTTACTTTAATCCCCGCAAGTGTCAAGAACAAACGGTTAGAAACAATTAAATACAAATAACTCCATATCCGTATTCAAAACGGTGAATGTTTTGATCACGGAGGGCTCAGACTTAAATTTTGAAAAGAACATTCCAATCACGTCGTGGCTGCAAACATATGACTAATGTGGTTTATTTTGATTGCCTCGCCTACTAAACGTGTTGGTCTCTCGGGTGAAATAGAAAAGATCACTATAATCACGTCGTGGCTGCGAATATATAACTTGTTGGTTATTTTAGTCACCTCGCCTACTAAACATGTTGATCTCGGATAAAAAGGTTTAAGTCTTCATCCTTGCCCGAAGTTATATTTCCGTCTTTGCAACTTGTGGAGGCCTCAAAATCGACGGATATTTTTCATCGGCTAGTGTAGTATCGTGTTCAAATCAGTAGTAAAATTAAAATGAAACAAAGCTTGATGGGCGGCGAGAAGGTAAAACAATAAGCGAGAAAATAATTTCCGAAAAAGACGCGGTGTTTAGTTTAAAAACAGTAAAAAATAGTAAAATATCCGTTGCCGGATACTTAAAACGATCTTTGAAAAACGAGAGAAATGAGAAGAAAGAAAAGCGCGGCCTCGAATTCAATTCATCGGCATAAATGCGGTATTAATAAAACAAGTAAAGCATTAAGAATAGTAAGATATTCGTTACCGGATGTTTAACCCAACGAACAGAAAAAATAGAGAAACGAAAGAAATAAATAAAGGCGGATGAACAAAGTGAGTTGATTCGGAAAAACAAGACCGGAATGAAATCGAAATTCAGATTTTTTAGATAACAAACAACGAGATGTGAAAAAATGCCATAATCCGGAAATACGCCAAAACCGGGTCGACCCGGCCGGATCGATGACCGACCCGGATCGGTGACCCGACCCGAATCGAGGTCCAAACCCGAATCGATTTTAACACCAAATTCGGATAGCCAACATACGAAATATGAAATGCAAGAATTTCGGAAATAACCCGAACCGGGTCGGTGACCCGACCCGAATCGGGTATGCAACCCGAAATCGAATAATTTCACCAATTTCGGATAACCAACATATAGAAATATGAAATGCAAGAATTCTGGAAATAATACCCGAACCGGTCGACCCGAACCGGTCGACCCGACCCGGTCGGTGACCCGACCCGAATCGGTTGTGCAACCCGAAATCGAATATCTTCACCAATTTCGGATAACCAACATATAGAAATATGAAATGCAAGAATTCGAAAACAATACCCGACCCGGTCGACCCGACCCGGATCGGTGACCCGACCCGACCCGAAACAAGTGATGCGAAATCGAGAGAATCAAAAATGGAGAACAAACCTTTTCGGACTCAATTCTTGAACAACAATGGAGGAAAAAATGTTTGAAATCAAGAACACAACAAAAATATTTATATCCAATCGGACCTCCGAAAAATCTTTCGGTTTTCTCTTCTTTTTCTCCTTCTCCTTCCTTTCTTTTTTTTTTTTCTGTTCTCTTTTTTCCTCCCCCTTCCTTCGAAGAACACAAGGGGTTTTTATAGCCCCATTCTCCCAAAAACCGAGCTCAAATTTGAAATAAAGGGCCCAAAACAATGATTTTGGAACGGGGTTTTTTAGGGGTATGGGTTGGTGGTGTCGAAGGCGGCGGTGTCGGCGAGTGGTGGTGTCGGGTGTAGGGTGCGGCGACGTCGGGGGTAGGGGTGTAGGGTGCGGCGACGTAGGGGGTTAGGGGTAGGGTTTAGGGTTTTCGATTTTGGGATTTTTTTTTTGGGTTTTGGGGGTTGGGTTTTGGGTTTTAAGAAAAAGGGGTGTGGGTCGGGTGAGTGGGCCGACGGGGGAGTTGGGTGGGGCGATGAAATGGGGATTTAATTGGGGGAGTTTGGGCTTGTGGTGTTGGGTTTAATTGTTTTGGGTTTGGGTATAAGGGAATTTAATTGGGGAGTTTTGGGTGGTCCGGTTTTGGTTGGGTTAAAATGAGAGAAGGGGTTTTGGGAGTTGGGCCGAATGGGTTAGTGAGTATTGGGGTGGTGGGAATTTAATTTGGGGATTGGGCTTGGACGAAAAATGGGTTTTAGTTTAGGTTGGGTAGAAATTGCATTGGGTTGAAAAAATGAAAAATGGGGAGTTGGTTAAAATAAAAAGGAGTTTAACATTAAAATATATTTTTTGTAAAAGATGTGAATTATTTAAAATAACATACCAATGTGATAATAATAAAATATAATATTTGCGAAATGTTTAATGCTTAATAAAAGGGAAATGCGGTGCAATTTTGCGAGAATAAAATAACATAGAATTTTCGGATAACTTATGATTATTATAAAAATGCAAATGATATAAAATATGCGAATAATAATAATAATACGAAGATACACACATATATGCATATATTTTAAATTATTTTAAAAGTGTCAAAATATTAAAAATTACGAATAAAATCATAAAAGATGGGACAAAATTGGGTGTCAACAGATGCCCCTCTTTGGACGGAGACGATGAAAGAGTTTTCGGCCAAAGAAGTTGACTGAGTAGCCAATTTTGTCCCGATCATCGGGACTGCATGGTAAGAAATAGAATCCCGAGGGGTATAGAAGTTGCAAAAAGATGGTGCACATTCAAGAAATAATTCCCCAGTGTCGACTTAAGATGACACTGGTCGCAGATGCGAAAAACTAATGGGAAAGAGCGGATCGACGTTCGAAGTAGGTCGTTGACCAAATTGCCTCGGTTCGCCGTAAGATATAGCTCCACGTTGTGATGAAGTTCCTGCAAATTAAAAACTCCTGCAAACTAAAGCTTAAGATAAAATTAGTGTATAACTGCTGAGAAAACTGTAGAGAAAATAACTTGGAAATACCCGCATTAGGAGGTGGGCGCCTGACTGAAATTAAAATACCCTCATTATAAGGTGGGCGCCTGACTGAAATTAAAATACCCTCGTTATAAGGTGGGCGCCTGACTGAAATTAAAATACCCTTATTATAAGGTGGGCGCCTGAAATGACGTCGTTGGATCGACGTGTTGTGTTGAAGACGTCGTTGTAATGTTGTTGACGTCGCTGTTGTATAGACGTTGATGATGTCGTCGTTGTATAGACGTTGATGATGTCGTCGTTGCATAGACTTTGCTGATGTTGTTGTTGTTGTAAAGAATAGTTGTCGTGCCGCCGTAACGTCGTAGACGTTGTTGTAATGCTGTTGAAGAAGTTGATGTGTTGCAGTAACGTCAATGACGTTGTTGTAATGCTGTAAAAGAAGTTGATGTGTTGCAGTAACGTCAATGACGTTGTTGTAATGCGTCAAAGATAATGTTGTTGAAGACGTCGTTGACGTCGTTGTAATGCTGTAAAAGATATTTGTTGTGCAGCAGTAACGTCGATGACGTTGTTGTAATGATGTTTGCTGTTTCAGATAGCTGTTGTGATGAAGTTCCCTTGTTATAAGGTGGGCGCCTGAAATGACGTCGTTGGATCGACGTGTTGAAGTTCCCTCATTATAAGGTGGGCGCCTGAAATGACGTCGTTGGATCGACGTGTTGAAGTTCCTGTAAATTTAAAAAAAACAACTCCTGCAAACTAAAGCTTAAGATAAAATTAGTGTATAACTGCTGAGAAAAATTGTAGAGAAAATAACTTGGAAATACCCGCATTAGGAGGTGGGCGCCTGACTGAAATTAAAATACCCTCGTTATAAGGTGGGCACCTGACTGAAATTAAAATACCCTTGTTATAAGGTGGGCGCCTGACTGAAATTAAAATACCCTCATTATAAGGTGGGCGCCTGAAATGACGTCGTTGGATCGACGTGTTGAAGTTCCCTCATTATAAGGTGGGCGCCTGAAATGACGTCGTTGGATCGACGTGTTGAAGTTCCCGCATTAGGAGGTGGGCGCCTGACCTCATTATAAGGTGGGCGCCTGAAATGACGTCGTTGGATCGACGTGTTGAAGTTCCCTCATTATAAGGTGGGCGCTGAAATGACGTCGTTGGATCTTGTAAAGACGTTGTTGCGTTGCCGTAGAAGATTCCCTGCATTGCCGTAAAAGATAGTTCTTTGCGTTTGAAAGACGTCATTGTAGTGTTGTTGACGTCGTTGAGATCTTGTAAAAGATAATTGTCGTCTTTGCCATAACGTCGATGACGTTGTTGTAATGTTGTTTGTTGTAAGAGATAGATGTCTTGAAGACGTCGTTGTTGTTGACGTCGTTGAGATGCGGTAAAAGATAGTCGACGTTGTCTTGAAGACGTCGTTGTTGTTGACGTCGTTGCAAGAATGTAATCTTTGATTGCCGTCGTTGTACCGGACGTAATGTTGATGTATGTAAGTGACGTCCTTGCCGTCGGTTCTTTGTAATATGGTTCCACGTTGTTTGAATCTTCTTCGCCGATTCAAACTCATGTGGATTTGTGAATTGAAATGTCGTCCTGGCACGGGCGAAAATGTGATGCGACGTCTTTGCCGTCGGGTTTGCTGTGTTGTCGTTCCCTGTGATTCGAAATAACATCTTTGTGCAGACATAATAGTCGGGACCCTGTAGGTCAAGATGATGTCTTCGTATAGATGCAAAACATGAACGTAATCCTTGTAGTGAGCTGTGATGCCAAAATTCTTTGGGAAATTGATCATAAGTGATGTGGCTTCCCTGCTTCTTTCAACCTGAAGAACCTGTACTCAAAGAAAATTTGTGAGTTTGGGGGGGAGGGCGGTTGATTCGCGTTGACTTTGTAGCTTCTGCTCTTGATAGTTGCATGTTCCGCTGATTCGGACCTGTAGCCCCTATCTAGTTCCCAGTCTTTGCTAACCGCTAATGGAAACTGTTGATAAAAATTTGTTTATGAGAAAGTAGGCATATTAGTAAAAGTTCTTGTCGAACTCTAACGAAAATATTTGTTGAAAATAATTTACTTATAAGAAAATAGGCATATCCGTAAAAAGTTCTTGTCGAACTCTAATGAAAATATTTGTTGAAAATAATTTACTTATAAGAAAATATGCATATCAGTAAAAGTTCTTGTCGAACTTTAATGAAGATATTTGTTGGAAATAATCCGCTTATGAGAAAGTATGCATTTATGTAAAATGTCTGTCGAGCAGTGACATGCGGTGAAACAAAGCAAACGTCTTATCCAAAATTCTTCAGGCTGAAGACTTATTTTACCGATGCTTTTCCATGTTTATCGACGTCCTCTGGCAGTGATCCCCAAAAAAAAAATGCCCCAGTTTCTAATATGTGAGGATGATGATCTTTCGAACGGACCACCGAGTCTTGTGTGATTTGCTTGCCTGTCTTATCAGGGTGATCAGATGGGTGCATTTTGTCATATGTGATATAAAGGAGAAAAAAATATTTCCTAATGGTGGGACCGAGGCCGATTTAGGCCGCCTACGTATCCCGCCGAGGGAATCAGGTCATGACGTAGTTCATTACAAGCAAAGGAGATTGTAAGGGTTTTTCTAAAAATGGGACCGAAGCCGATGTGGCCGCCTACGTATCCCGCCAAGGGAATCAGGTCATGACGTAGTTCATGTTACAAGGAAATGTGTTTCTGGGGAAATTTGCAATCTAGGAAACGGAACCCGACATGGGTTCCTTTGCGTATCCCGCCTGGGAGCGCAATTTTTACAACATAGAAAAAGTATTACATAGAGAATAACTAATCTTAGATATGGTATCTCTTCTTTGCATTTGCATTGATGGTTTTCGGCCATTCTATCCTGATAAGGTTGCCCCGGACGATTGCGTCCATCTGCTTTCATCAATCAGTCTCTTCGTACCTGATTTGGCTTCGAATGATAGGGGGAAATGCCCCAGTAGAAGTCCTGGTCGTAGCGTGGCAGCCCAAGAGTACAAATGGCAAACGTCCGTGCCGATGCTTGTAACTTATCAACCATCCTGATGTTTCATCCTAATCTGTCTTTGACTTATTCCAAAAAAAATGCCCCAGTTCTTCCGGTTGTGAGTCTTCCTTATATTCGTCGAAGCCTTGCTTGTTGTTTGGGACCTTGTTTGCTTGTTTCATTATATGTCACATATTATCGACAGATTTATTAGCATGACGAAAAAGAAGAAAATTATTAAACAAAACAGATTTTAAACTAGCAAAAGCAATGCAGATGTGTCATTTTGAGCTTTCAAAAGGTGGAGGTAAAACATATTAAATGCATATATGTGATTCAGGCCTCAATCTGAATCGCATTGTTTCATTAAATATTAATACAATTTGGGTAGACATGATTGAGAAATAAAGATGGGGTGCTCCTTGATTTTAGTCAACACAAATCAACCTTTGGGGAGAAATAAATTAGACAAAATAAACCTCACGAAAATGAAGAGAACCAAGTTAGTATAAGGTGAGTAATTATTGTTTCAAATAACATGCACAGAGTGGGAAGTAGCATGAAATAACAAGCAGATTGTATGGAAATTAAATGCGCATCCTAATATACATGGGGCCTCTCTTATGCCGGAGGTGGGCCTAAACGCCAGATATGCGGGATTACGACAGATTTGATCCAAGCTGCTAAACTGTAATGCTTTGTCGAAAACGAGACAAAATGAATGTACATTTTCAATTTCAGCATGTCATGATTAGTCTTGGATTAGTCTATCATTATCACGTTACACGTAATATGCTGATTGGTCGTTGGGTTGCGAGACCCGTTGACAATTTTGGTAGATTTCTTAATTGTGGAGTCGATACCAAGGATCGACCCACCTAAGGTGTATGCATGCATGACTTAAAATAAAGGGTGGTATAGCTCTATCCTAAATTTTCTAAGATTTGGCTGACTAGACTCAAGGTTCCCGAGCGGACTGCTCGAGTGAGAAGGCTACGCGGCCAACCGGATGGTCCGGACGCTCCGCGCATATACCAACTCTCCTAAAAATTTGGTAATTTGAAAGAAATTTGCGGGTGCGCAAAACACACCTCGCGTGTAGTGTGTGATAGTGTCAATTTTCCAGAGTGGAAGAAATATGAGCGGAATGCCAATTTAAGGAAAGCAGTAAAACAATATAGCAATTAAAGCAATTATGCAAAATTTTCACAAATTAAACATATCAAAGCATTACAACAAATAATGATCAAAAAGTAAAGCACAATAATAATTAACCTGATTTGGCTATGGTCAAGAACCTGAAATATCCCCAGTGGAGTCGCCATGCTGTCGCGCCCTATTTTTTCCGACCTGGCTCGGGTCGAAAGCGGAGCACGGACTTATTCCGATGATTCCTGGGTATTGAATTGAGGAGTCGCCACCTAATTATCTTTTACGGTGAATTAGGACACCTAAATATTTAAACTAAATGCTGCAATGTAAACTCCAATTTTAAGGTCTGCGAAACTAATGAGATTCTAAGTAAGGGTTCTCTATTCTCCTAAAGGGAAGGGGTTAGGCATCCTTTAAGATCCGCTAACTTGCGGTTATCCGGTCAAATTCAGGTTAATTATTACTAGAAAAATATATGTTTTTACAAGTATAAAGATTTAAAGATGTTTGCAAATAATTAATGAAAAGAGATGCATTTTAAAAGATAGATAAATGTAGAGATTTTTTTCAAAAATATGCATTTGTATGGTATTTAAAGAGAAATACATGTAGGGTTTGAAAAAAAATGTATTTGACAATTGATAGTAAAACAATTTATCTATAATGCCAAAGAAGTAAAATTTTGGGAATCAATGAATTATAAATTTGACAAAAGATAAACTTATTCGGTATGATTAATAAAGCAAATAAAAGATGACAAAAGTTGTTTTGAAAATCTTGAATACGCGTGACGAGCCTAAAATAAATAAACTAGCGAAGGGTTTCTAAATTTGAATTTAACCGAGCCTACAAATAAATAAGCTAGCGACGGGTTTCAAATCTTAAACTACCCTATGAATTAATTCTAAGTTTGCCTATTCTAAGCATTTCAATAGTTACATAAGTGCGATAAATAATATTACAATACAAAGCGGGATAAAAGCTGAATAAAAAGAAAGAAATAAAAATAAATAAACTCCGAGGAATAATTTGCCTTTTATTACTTTAATCCCCGCAAGCTGTCAAGAACAAACGGTTAGAAACAATTAAATACAAATAACTTCATATCCGTATTCAAAACAGTGAATGTTTTGATCACGGAGGGCTCAGACTTAAATTTTGAAAAGAACATTCCAATCACGTCGTGGCTGCAAACATATGACTAATGTGGTTTATTTTGATTGCCTCGCCTACTAAACGTGTTGGTCTCTCGGGTGAAATAGAAAAGATCACTATAATCACGTCGTGGCTGCGAATATATAACTTGTTGGTTATTTTAGTCACCTCGCCTACTAAACATGTTGATCTCGGATAAAAGGTTTAAGTCTTCATCCTTGCCCAGAAGTTATATTTCCGTCTTTGCAACTGTGGAGGCCTCAAAATCGACGGATATTTTTCATCGGCCAGTGTAGTATCGTGTTCAAATCAGTAAAATTAAAATGAAAATGAAACAGTAAACAGCAGCAGCAGAAGGTAAAACAGTAAGCAGAAAACAATTTCCGAAAAAGACGCGGTGTTTAGTTTAAAACAGTAAAAAATAGTAAAATATCCGTTGCCCGGATACTTAAAACAGTGCTGAAAAACAGAGAAATGAAAAAAAAGAAAGAAAAGCGCAGTCTCGAAATTCAAATTCATCGGCATAAATGCGGTATTAATAAAACAGTAAAGCATTAAGAACAGTAAGATATCCGTTACCCGGATGTTTAACCCAGCGAACAGAAAAAATAGAGAAACGAAAGAAATAAATAAAGGCAGATGAACAGTGAGTTAATTCTGGAAAAACAAGACCCGGAATGAAATCAGAAATTCAGATTTTTTAGATAACCAGCAACAGATGTGAAAAAATGCCATAATCTGGAAATACGCCAAAACCGGGTCGACCCGACCCGGATCAATGACCCGGCCCGGATCAGTGACCCGACCCGAATCAGTGGTCCAAACCCGAATCAGATTTTAACACCAAATTCAGATAGCCAACATACAGAAATATGAAATGCAAGAATTCTGGAAATAATACCCGAACCGGGTCAGTGACCCGACCCGAATCAGGTATGCAACCCGAAATCGAATAATTTCACCAATTTCAGATAACCAACATATAGAAATATGAAATGCAAGAATTCTGGAAATAATACCCGAACCGGGTCGACCCGAACCGGGTCGACCCGACCCGGGTCAGTGACCCGACCCGAATCAGTTGTGCAACCCGAAATCGAATATTTCACCAATTTCAGATAACCAACATATAGAAATATGAAATGCAAGAATTCTGAAAACAATACCCGACCCGGGTCGACCCGACCCGGATCAGTGACCCGACCCGAAACAGTGATGCGAAATCAGAGAATCAAAAATGGAGAACAAACCTTTTCGGACTCAATTCTTGAACAACAATGGAGGAAAAAATGTTTGAAATCAAGAACACAAAAAAATATTTATATCCAATCGGACCTCCGAAAAATCTTTCGGTTTTCTCTTCTTTTTCTCCTTCTCCTTCCTTTCTTTTTTTTTTTTCTGTTCTCTTTTTTCCTCCCCCTTCCTTCGAAGAACACAAGGGGTTTTTATAGCCCCATTCTCCCAAAAACCGAGCTCAAATTTGAAATAAAGGGCCCAAAACAATGATTTTGGAACGGGGTTTTTTAGGGGTATGGGTTGGTGGTGTCAGGCGGCGGTGTCGGCGAGTGGTGGTGTCAGGTGTAGGGTGCGGCGACGTCGGGGGTAGGGGTGTAGGGTGCGGCGACGTAGGGGGTTAGGGGTAGGGTTTAGGTTTTCTGATTTTGGGATTTTGTTTTTTGGGTTTTGGGGGTTGGGTTTTGGGTTTTAAGAAAAAGGGGTGTGGGTCGGGTGAGTGGGCCGACGGGAGTTGGGCTGGGGCGATGAAATGGGGATTTAATTGGGGGAGTTTGGGCTTGTGGTGTTGGGTTTAATTGTTTTGGGTTTGGGTATAAGGGAATTTAATTGGGGAGTTTTGGGCTGGTCCGGTTTTGGTTGGGTTAAAATGAGAGAAGGGGTTTTGGGAGTTGGGCCGAATGGGTTAGTGAGTATTGGGCTGGTGGGAATTTAATTTGGGGATTGGGCTTGGACGAAAAATGGGTTTTAGTTTAGGTTGGGTAGAAATTGCATTGGGTTGAAAAAATGAAAAATGGGGAGTTGGTTAAAATAAAAAGGAGTTTAACATTAAAATATATTTTTTGTAAAAGATGTGAATTATTTAAAATAACATACCAATGTGATAATAATAAAATATAATATTTGCGAAATGTTTAATGCTTAATAAAAGGGAAATGCGGTGCAATTTTGCGAGAATAAAATAACATAGAATTTTCGGATAACTTATGATTATTATAAAAATGCAAATGATATAAAATATGCGAATAATAATAATAATACGAAGATACACACATATATGCATATATTTTAAATTATTTTAAAAGTGTCAAAATATTAAAAATTACGAATAAAATCATAAAAGATGGGACAAAATTGGGTGTCAACAGATGCCCCTCTTTGGACGGAGACGATGAAAGAGTTTTCGGCCAAAGAAGTTGACTGAGTAGCCAATTTTGTCCCGATCATCGGGACTGCATGGTAAGAAATAGAATCCCGAGGGGTATAGAAGTTGCAAAAAGATGGTGCACATTCAAGAAATAATTCCCCAGTGTCGACTTAAGATGACACTGGTCGCAGATGCGAAAAACTAATGGGAAAGAGCGGATCGACGTTCGAAGTAGGTCGTTGACCAAATTGCCTCGGTTCGCCGTAAGATATAGCTCCACGTTGTGATGAAGTTCCTGCAAATTAAAAACTCCTGCAAACTAAAGCTTAAGATAAAATTAGTGTATAAATGCTGAGGAAAATTGTAGAGAAAATAACTTGGAAATACCCGCATTAGGAGGTGGGCGCCTGACTGAAATTAAAATACCCTCGTTATAAGGTGGGCACCTGACTGAAATTAAAATACCCTCATTATAAGGTGGGCGCCTGACTGAAATTAAAATACCCTCATTATAAGGTGGGCGCCTGAAATGACGTCGTTGGATCGACGTGTTGTGTTGAAGACGTCGTTGTAATGTTGTTGACGTCGTTGTTGTATAGACGTTGATGATGTCGTCGTTGTATAGACGTTGATGATGTCGTCGTTGCATAGACTTTGCTGATGTTGTTGTTGTTGTAAAGAATAGTTGTCGTGCTGCCGTAACGTCGTAGACGTTGTTGTAATGCTGTTGAAGAAGTTGATGTGTTGTAGTAACGTCAATGACGTTGTTGTAATGCTGTAAAAGATAGCTGCTGCGTTGAAGACGTCATTGTAATGTTGTTGACGTCGTTGTAATGCTATAAAAGATATTTGTTGTGCACAGTAACGTCGATGACGTTGTTGTAATGATGTTTGCTGTTTCAGATAGCTGTTGTGATGAAGTTCCCTTGTTATAAGGTGGGCGCCTGAAATGACGTCGTTGGATCGACGTGTTGAAGTTCCCTCATTATAAGGTGGGCGCCTGAAATGACGTCGTTGGATCGACGTGTTGAAGTTCCTGTAAATTTAAAAAAAACAACTCCTGCAAACTAAAGCTTAAGATAAAATTAGTGTATAACTGCTGAGAAAATTGTAGAGAAAATAACTTGGAAATACCCGCATTAGGAGGTGGGCGCCTGACTGAAATTAAAATACCCTTGTTATAAGGTGGGCGCCTGACTGAAATTAAAATACCCTTGTTATAAGGTGGGCGCCTGACTGAAATTAAAATACCCTCATTATAAGGTGGGCGCCTGAAATGACGTCGTTGGATCGACGTGTTGAAGTTCCCTCATTATAAGGTGGGCGCCTGAAATGACGTCGTTGGATCGACGTGTTGAAGTTCCCTCATTATAAGGTGGGCGCCTGAAATGACGTCGTTGGATCGACGTGTTGAAGTTCCCTCATTATAAGGTGGGCGCCTGAAATGACGTCGTTGAGGTGCTGTAAAAGATAGTTGCTGCGTTGCCGTAGAAGATAGTTGCTGCATTGCCGTAAAAGATAGTTGCTGCGTTTGAAGACGTCATTGTAGTGTTGTTGACGTCGTTGAGATGCTGTAAAAGATAATTGTCGTGCTGCCATAACGTCGATGACGTTGTTGTAATGTTGTTTGTTGTAAGAGATAGATGTGCTGAAGACGTCGTTGTTGTTGACGTCGTTGAGATGCGGTAAAAGATAGTCGAAGTGCTGAAGACGTCGTTGTTGTTGACGTCGTTGCAAGAATGTAATCTGTCGATGCCGCCGTTGTACGGACGTAATGTTGATGTCGTCGTTTCAAGAATGCAATGTTGTTTGTTGTAGGAGATGTAAGTGACGTCCTTGCCGTCAGTTTGCTGTAATATGGTTCCACGTTGTGCTGAATCTTCTGCCGATTCAAACTCATGTGGACTGTGAATTGAAATGTCGTCCTGGCACGGGCGAAAATGTGATGCGACGTCTTTGCCGTCGGGTTTGCTGTGTTGTCGTTCCCTGTGATTCGAAATAACATCTTTGTGCAGACATAATAGTCGGGACCCTGTAGGTCAAGATGATGTCTTCGTATAGATGCAAAACATGAACGTAATCCCCAGCGGAGTCGCCATGCTGTCGCGCCCTGTTTTGACCTGCTCTAGGTCAAAGCGAAGCACGGACGTGTTCAGGTGATTCCTGGGTAAAAGAGGTTTAAGGAGTCGCCACCTAATTATTTTTACGGTGAATTAGGACACCTAAATATTAAACTAAATGCTGCAATGTAACTCCAATTTTAAGGTCTGCGAAACTAGCGAGATTCTAGGTAAGGGTTCTTTATTATCCTAAAGGGAAGGGATTAGGCATCCTTTAAGATCCGCTAACTTGCGGTTATCCGGTCAAACTCAGGTTAATTATTGCTAAAAAAATATATATGTTTTTACAAGTATAATAGATTTAAAGATGTTTGCAAATAATTAGCAAATGAAGCATTTTAAAAGAAAGGTACATGTAGAGAAAAATATGCGTTTGTATGGTATTTAAAGAAAAATACATGTAGAGTTTGAAAAATATGTATTTTTGACAATTGATAGTAAAACAAATTATTTATAATGCCAAAGAAGTAAGATTTTGAGAATCAATGAATTGTAAATTGACAAAAGATAAGCTTATTCGGTATGATTAATAAGGCGAATAAAAGATGACAAAAGTTGTTTTGAAAATCTTGAATACGCGTGACGAGCCTAAAATAAATAAACTAACGAAGGATTTCTAAGTTTGAATTCAACCGAGCCTACAAATAAATAAGCTAGCGACGGGTTTCAAATCTTAAACTAACCTATGAATTAATCCTAAGTTTGCCTATTCTAAGCATTTCAATAATTACATAAGTGCGATAAATAATATTACAATACAAAGCGGAATAAAAGCTGAATTAAAGAAAGAAATAAAAATAAATAAACTCCGAGGAATATTTGTCTTTATTTGCTTTAATCCCGCAAAGTATCACGAACAAACGGTTAGAAACGTTAAATACAAATAACTCCATATCCGTATTCAAAAAAGTGAATGTTCCGATCACGGAGGGCTCGGACTTAAATTTTGAAAAGAACATTCCAATCACGTCGTGGTGCAAACATATGACTAATGTAGTTTATTTTGATTGCCTCGCCTACTAAACGTGTTGGTCTCTCGGGTGAAATAGAAAGGATCACTATAATCACGTCGTGGGCTGCGAATATATAACTTGTTGGTTATTTTAGTCACCTCGCCTACTAAACATGTTGATCCCGGATAAAAAGGTTTAAGTCTTCATCATTGCCCGAAGTTATATTTCCGTCTTTACAACCGTGGAGGCCTCAAAATCGACGGATATTTTTCATCGGCCGGTGCGTATCGTGTTCAAATCAAGTAAAATTAAAATGAAACAAAGAATGAAGCGAGCAGAAGGTAAAACGATAAGCGTAGAAAACAATTTCCGAAAAAGACGCGGTGTTTAGTTTAAAACAAGTAAAAAATAGTAAAATATCCGTTGTCCGGATACTTAAAAAAACGATCTTTGAAAAACGAGAGAAATGAAAAAAAAAAAGAAAGAAAAGCGTAGTCTCGAAATTCAAATTCATCGGCATAAATGCGGTATTAATAAAACAAGAAAGCATTAAGAACAAGTAAGATATCCGTTACCCGGATGTTTAACCCCGAAACGAAAAAATAGAGAAACGAAAGAAATAAATAAAGGCAGATGAACAAAGTGAGTTAATTCGGAAAAACAAGACCGGAATGAAATCGAAATTCGATTTTTTAGATAACCGAACAAGATGTGAAAAAATGCCATAATCGGAAATACGCCAAAACCGGTCGACCCGACCGGGTCGATGTTGACCCGACCCGAATCGGTGGTCCAAACCCGAATCGATTTTAACACCAAATTCGGATAGCCAACATACGTAAATATGAAATGCAAGAATTTGGAAATAATACCGAACCGGTTGATGACCCGACCCGAATCGGGTATGCAACCCGAAATCGAATAATTTCACCAATTTCGGATAACCAACATATAGAAATATGAAATGCAAGAATTCGGAAATAATACCCGAACCGGGTCGACCCGACCCGGTCGACCCGACCGGTCGTTGACCCGACCCGAATCGGTTGTGCAACCCGAAATCGAATAATTTCACCAATTTCGATAACCAACATATAGAAATATGAAATGCAAGAATTTCGAAAACAATACCCGACCCGGTCGACCCGACCCGGTCGACCCGACCGGATCGTTGACCCGACCCGAAACAAGTTGATGCGAAATCGAGAGAATCAAAAATGGAGAACAAACCTTTTCGGACTCAATTCTTGAACAACAATGGAGGAAAAAATGTTTGAAATCAAGAACACAAAAAAAATATTTATATCCAATCGGACCTCCGAAAAATCTTTCGGTTTTCTCTTCTTTTTCTCCTTTTTCTTTCTTTTTCTGTTCTCTTTTTTCCTCCCCCTTCCTTCGAAGAACACAAGGGGTTTTTATAGCCCCATTCTCCCAAAAACCGAGCTCAAATTTGAAATAAAGGGCCCAAAACAATGATTTTGGAACGGGGTTTTTTAGGGGTATGGGTTGGTGGTGTCAGGCGGCGGTGTCGGCGAGTGGTGGTGTCAGGTGTAGGGTGCGGCGACGTCGGGGGTAGGGGTGTAGGGTGCGGCGACGTAGGGGGTTAGGGGTAGGGTTTAGGTTTTCTGATTTTGGGATTTTGTTTTTTGGGTTTTGGGGGTTGGGTTTTGGGTTTTAAGAAAAAGGGGTGTGGGTCGGGTGAGTGGGCCGACGGGAGTTGGGTCTGGGGCGATGAAATGGGGATTTAATTGGGGGAGTTTGGGCTTGTGGTGTTGGGTTTAATTGTTTTGGGTTTGGGTATAAGGGAATTTAATTGGGGAGTTTTGGGCTGGTCCGGTTTTGGTTGGGTTAAAATGAGAGAAGGGGTTTTGGGAGTTGGGCCGAATGGGTTAGTGAGTATTGGGTGGTGGGAATTTAATTTGGGGATTGGGCTTGGACGAAAAATGGGTTTTAGTTTAGGTTGGGTAGAAATTGCATTGGGTTGAAAAAATGAAAAATGGGAGTTGGTTAAAATAAAAAGGAGTTTAACATTAAAATATATTTTTTGTAAAAGATGTGAATTATTTAAAATAACATACCAATGTGATAATAATAAAATATAATATTTGCGAAATGTTTAATGCTTAATAAAAGGGAAATGCGGTGCAATTTTGCGAGAATAAAATAACATAGAATTTTCGGATAACTTATGATTATTATAAAAATGCAAATGATATAAAATATGCGAATAATAATAATAATACGAAGATACACACATATATGCATATATTTTAAATTATTTTAAAAGTGTCAAAATATTAAAAATTACGAATAAAATCATAAAAGATGGGACAAAATTGGGTGTCAACACCTGGTATTGTGACCTTCGTCTAAGATCCTTCTTCTTAGATCCCTTACCTTAGGAACACATAACCTAACCTTATACCGAAGGGTACCATCATTTCCTCCTAATGTAAATTGTGAAGGTTTTCCTTGTTGAATCCTCTCCCGAAACCTAACAAATTCTATATCCTCAAACTGACTCTCTTTTATTTCTGAAGTTAAGGCAAACTTCGAGGTATCACGTACCACCACCCTACCTTCACTGACCTCAATTAAACTAATCCCGAGGTTCCCCAATTTTTGTACTGCACGAACAATACCTCTCTTTTGTACTGCCAAGTGGGCCAAACTGCCCATTGATCTCCTACTGAGTGCATCAGCCACCACGTTAGCTTTTCCATGATGGTAAAGAATGCTAATGTCATAATCCTTAAGTAACTCTAACCATCTTCTTTGTCGGAGATTCAAATCCTTTTGCGTGGTTATGTACTGCAAACTCTTATGATCTGTAAATATATCTACATGCACCCCATACAAATAGTGTCTCCATATTCGTAAGGCAAACACTACCGCGGCCAATTCCAAGTCATGAGTTGGATAATTCTTCTTATGTATCTTCAATTGTTGAGATGCATACGCAATAATTTTTCCAAATTACATCAAGACACATCCTAACCCAACCCTAGAGGCATCACAATAGACTGTGAACCCTTCTTGTTCCGATGGTAAGGTTAGGACTGGTGCAGTAGTCAACAACTCCTTCAGTTTCTGAAAACTTGTTCCACATGCATCTGACCACTGGTACTTAATCGCTTTTTGAGTCAATCGGGTCAAAGGAGCAGCAAGACTAGAAAAGCCTTCTACAAATCTTCTATAATACCCAGTCAAACCCAAGAAACTCCTAACTTCTGTCGGAGTGGTAGGTTTTGGCCAGTTCTTCACTGCTTCTATCTTTTGGGGGTCTACCATAATTTCATCCCTTGACACAACATGGCCCAAGAAGGCTACTTTTTCCAACCAAAATTCACCATTTGAAAATTTAGCGTACAGTTTCTCTTGTTTCAAGGTTTGAAGCACTACCCTCAGATGTTCCTCATGTTCTTCAACACTCTTGCTGTAAATTAGGATATCATCTATGAATACAATCACGAACAAATCTAAGAATGGTTTGAAGATTCTGTTTATGAGATCCATAAAAGCTGCTAGAGCATTGGTTAACCCGAAAGACATGACCAAGAACTCATAATGACCATATCGGGTTCTAAACGCTGTTTTGGATATATCATCCAGATTTATTTCCAGCTAGTGATATCCTGAACAAAGATCAATCTTGGAAACATAACTGGCTCCTTGAAGTTGGTCAAAAAGATCATCAATTCTTGGTAATGGGTATCGGTTCTTGATCGTGACCTTATTGAGTTGTCGATAATTAATGCACATTCAGAGCGATCCATCTTTCTTCTTCACAAAAAGGACTGGTGCACCCCAGGGGGAAACACTAGGCCTTATAAAACCTTTATCCAGAAGATCCTTCAACTGTTCTTTTAACTCTCTCAATTCAGCTGGGGCCATTCGATATGGAGGAATAGAAATAGGTCTTATACCCAGAATTAACTCTATAACGAACTCCACTTCTCTATCCGGAGGAAGTCCTGGAAAATCTTCAGGAAAAACCTCCGGAAAATTTCGAACAATAGGGACATCTTGCACCGCTGGGGATTATTTTTGGGTATCTACTATATTAGCCAGATATGCGTACTCCACTTTGTGACTTCTTAATAAATTTTGAGCCCTAAGATAGAAAATAAGCTGACGTGAGGATATTCCAATCTTACCCTTTATAACAACTTATGGTTCCCCGGGAAAAGATAGTTTCACTATCTTTCATCGGCAATCTAACATGGCATAACATGCTGACAACCAACCCATACCCAAAATGATGTCAAGATCTACCATATCAAGTAGTACTAGATTTACTATTGTTCCTCTGCCATTCACTTCTAATGGGAAATTTTTAACTACTCGAGAGGCCCAAACTGAGGCCTCTACGGGTGTCATTACCTCAAAAGGTTCACTTAAACAGGAAGGTTCTACATGTAAATTCTTAGCAAAATCCATTAACATTGGAACTCGTCTTATAACCATCATCTACAAAATATTTGTCAGTTAGTTTACCGTTGTACAATCTCCTTCCCCAAGACCCTTTTTAAAGAGGTAGTACAAGAACCAAGTCTTTAAAAAGACTCAAGATAGGCACGAGAAGAGTATGAAAGAAGGGAAACTGTATAGGATGTTATTCCGTTCACTTATTACTAAGGTGGCGCGCATACCGTCGCAATAAGTAATCGTTCAAACACCCAACTCAAAGAAAGTTCCTAAGATCTCTTAACCTGGTTTAGCTCTGATACCGACTTGTCACGCCCTGACTTTTCTCCAGTCTTTCTTTAGGACGTGATGGCACCTGGACAACTATCCCTTTCCAGACTTCGGTTGATCCGAGGCATAATGTTTAAACAGCGATAACTCTCAAACCGTAAGTCAGATTTATCCCCGTAAAGTCTCAATCTGACCATAACAGAAAGATGTACAACTCTGTAAAATTTCATCCAATTCTAACAAGTATAGCCCAGTATAACAGATTACAATTACACAATCCAAACTAGTTATTAAACAAATCATAAATTTCATGCTCATTCTTTCAATAACCGGATTATATTCTAACATGTATTGTAACTTAAAAATAAAGGATTTTACTAAGAACTTTGAGTGAGAAAACTCACATTTGTTGCTTCGTAATTGCAAATGAAAATCTCAAACAATTTTGCTAAAACTACTTTAATTTTTTTCTTCCAGATTGCTTTTGCTTTCTATCTTCTGTCCCCCTTTTGTTATGTTGCATATAAAAGTGTATGTGTGTGTTGTGTTGTGTTGTGTGTGTGTTGTATATAAAAGTGTATGTTGCACAGATTTTTGTGACATGAGGGAGTGGAAGGAGGGTTGAGGGAGAGAGGGGTTGGTTTAGGGGGGACGTGTGTGTATGTTTTTTTTTTTTAAATTTTACAAGACTTTACAATTATGCATGTGTGAAGAGACAAAGCCTCCAACATGCGGAACACTAGTGTTTAATTCATTAAAGATGGGTGGACGCATCTCCCCGTCAAAGGCAAATTTCCAACAAGACACTCTATGAAAGAGAAATTTTGGCGCACACACAAGGTGCCTACTTTCAGCAATCTTTCAGCGAAAAGATATTGCATCAGGAGAGGTAGCTTCCGCTTTGAACCTTCCCTAGTTGAATACCACCGGACTTACTTACTGCGCGGTGAACGTGATGTCTTGAACCGTCAGTGTTTAGTGTAAGCCAAGACAATGATACCAACACAATAACTCTCCTTATTCATTTTCATTATTACGTTTTTGTCCGTTGTGGCCGTGGACACACTTGGATTCTTAAGTGCGTTCTTTTGAGGCGACATGTCTTTGCACTTAAATAGGTGATCTCCTACAAGGTATCCTGCTATACCCCACTTCATAAGTGTTAGGAATCATTAAAAGTTTCCCCAACCTTAACCTTAACCATTTGAGGATCGTTAAAGGTTTTGAAGCTTAACATTTACCTACCATGTAGGTAGCACTTTAATGTCTATCGCAGGAACAACTTTGGATTCATGTTTCCGTACATAAATCATCATTCGAAGTTCTTCTTGCTTCCACCGAAGCGCGCAACTGAACCTTTTGCAGTTTAGTTTTCTCATTGAACCAAATTCTTGGGATCTCCAATCAGTATGGTTGGGTTACCACCGCAATGGTTCGTATTGTTTGGGTTTTAAGCCCATTCCCCTAGACAGGCAAAACACTTGATCTCCGGGTAGTCCCTTAGTTAGTAAACAAGGATGTGACACCCGTGATGATCAACTGTCATACGGTCTTATGTCTCCGACAGATCCTGACAGATATGTCCAGACGCCGTCATCTGTGTCCTTCCTGAAGCTAACCGGCTAGCCACATTTTATAACTGCTGAAGACACGGGTTTCTCCCAATAAGTGATGTCATCTAAGGAGTCGTGAAGTTACTCGACTTCTTTCATGCTTTGTATAAAGCGATAAACTCTGGTTCCATCATGAATCGGCCGATGCAAGTTTGCTTAGAGGTTTTTCTAAGACCCACCATACACATTTACTTGTGGCTTTGGTGTTCTTCAGATTTGATGTCCAGTTTGCATCACTGTGTTCTCCCAGAACCGTTGGACATCCAGAATACTATAATCCGTAGATAAGCGAATAATTCAGATATCGTCATATCCGACTTAACGCCTTCTATTGATAATTTATTAAGATTATCAGTGAACCTTAGTTCAACTGATCTATTTGTAGTCCGATACCAGGTCGGTTGTAGTGTGTACAATATATTGAACTACACGTGACCTGTGCATATCACTCCTTGTCTATGGGTGCACCATGATTTCAATCAGTTATATGATTCATATCTATTGGTGCCTTCAACGAGACTGCCAACTATCTCACAACTGAGTTTGGAGTTAGACCAATCCGTTAGATGTCTTAGAAGTCCAATTCCTAAGATGTCATCTGTGATACCCATATCTTTCATATCGAGACTTTGTTTCAATATGACTTCCATTCTCATACTGTTGGTTTTCCAACTATTGACTTTTTAACTTCAGAGTCAATGTTTCTGTTTTATCTGAAACTTCCAGGACCAAAATGAAAGTTCAGAAAGAAGCCCAACAGTCCAGCAACCCAACTCTGATTCTCCCCTTCCAACTCTCCGGTTAGGAAGACTGTTTCAACATCCATGTCACACAAGACTGCAATGGCCCTGGATGTTAAGCTACTCACAGGGTAGCACATTTTACAACCCAAAGGTTCTTTTCCCGGAGGAAGATCAACCATTATACAAGTATGGTTCTTTATGATGGAATCCATTTCTCTCTTTGTAACTTCTTTCCAAAGCAGCGCTTTTGGAGATGACAATTATTTGTTAATTGTCCATGGTTCATTCTCAACCATACAAGCTAGAAGGACTGGAACAAGTCTTTGTCCCCTTCTTTGCTCAGTCTCGGTTCAACATCTAGAATCCCTGAGTTCTGCAGATCTGGAATATTAAGTTCCGGATAGACAGCAACTTCCGAGACCTGTAGATACGAAACGTCTAGTTCCGGACAGTCAGGCCCTCGCGGGTTCTTGTTAACCTCGAGCAATTACTCATTTTCCTTTTCAAGGGGTTGGTAAGCATTACTGTTATTTACAGATCCAGTGGATATGCAATCTACAGTCTTAGGTACGAAACCACCCCACAACACTACATTTGTATGTGAGATCAATTCCATGTCTCACACGGAGGGTTACCCTTATCCTTATGCGGAGTTCTATTTGAGAATCGCATTAGCAGTGAAGATCGCCTTGCCCCACATAATTTGGGCGTACGGCTTTGCTCTTGGCTAACACCGTTAGACTGAGGTGAGTAATGAGCAGTCTTTTGATGAACGATGCTTCACATTCTCCCCCTCTATCACTATGAATTCCTCAATCCGTAGGCTTAGTTGATTTTCAACTTCTGCTTTGTAGAGCTTATCCGCTTCAACAACTTCATCTTTGCTTTTCAACAAACAAAGGATGCAATACATTGTACCATCATCAATGAAGGTCACAAAGTACTTGTATCCCCCTCTATTTTGTATAAACTTCAAATCACCTAAGTAGGTGTGACTAAGTTCTAGAGGAGTGGTGCTTCTTTCGCTATTCCCTTGATGTAATTTGGAAAGGTGATTTTGCCTCTTCTCCTACCTCACATTTATTTTGAGGGTTTATGTCGACAGAAGGCAACAATCTCAACTTCGTTAGCTTTTGAATGACTTTCTATTTAACGTGTCTTAATCTATGATGGCATAGATGCTCAGATTATAAATAAATCATTCATTTGGCTACACACATACTGTACCATTCTGAGTTATTACAGACCTGTTGGACTAGCCTCAAACCATCTTGACCAACAACGTCCCTTAAATCAAGTTTAGGACATGTATCACCTCATCTGAGAGTGATCTCATTCCCCTGAAGTCCTATTGAGGACAACCTCTCCAACCCCTTATACTTTAGAGGTGGCGTTGCTTCACATGAACAACCTCTTGCCCGTGGTTAGGGCGTAACCGGATTATATGTGATCTGGATACTCTGGCCCACTCCAGTTGTTTTGGCAGACTGAGTGATCAATTTTTTTTCTGCCTTTCTTTAGGCCTTCAGATCATTTAAGACCTGGAAACTCTGGCCCACCACACTAGGTGTCCATTAGTTTTCCTATGAAATAAATTTTGGCCCCACTCCAGTCGCCCGTAGGCTTTGTATGACTGAGTGTCTAATATCATCATATCAAAGGAATTTTGGCCCATTCCAGTTGCCCGGAGCCTTTGTATGACTGAGTGTCCAATATCATCATATCAAAGGAATTTTGGCCCACTCCAGTCGCCCGGAGGCTTTGTATGACTGAGTGTCCAATATTATCTTATAAAGGATCTTCTGCCAAATAGTGTGACAGGCTCAACGTCTTTAGCTTTTAGACTTCTTCTGTTATGATTGGTGCCCAGACAATTCTTGGCGCTTACTTAAGAGTGGTAACAGTTTTCGCACAGTTATTGGATCTTTCTCCATCGTATGTGCGAACATACTTTACACACTTTTAATAATTACACTTAAAAGAACGGATCTTTTTAAGTCGTTTACAAAGTCCAATCTTTAAATGGGAAAGAAGAAGAGATTAAACTTCTGATTTTAAAGCGTAAGGAATATAAATTATTTCGTAAAATATTTTCATATTCCTCCTTACTTTTAAGTCATTTTTAATCCGACATCATTTAATCTTTATTCTTGACAAGGAAGAAAATAATTTATCCCAATTTCGGATTCTGGCCCACTTCAATCACTTCATCGGACTGAGTGTCCATTTCCTCCTTATCATAATTCGGATCATTTGTCTGGGACAGATATAGGCCTTTTGCTACAAGATACCACATCTTCAGCCTTCTCCTCTTGTCCCAGTTGACATCCTCAGCCTCTCGTGAGCGCTTATTCCCACCACTCTTGGGAGCGGTGACACCATGAACACGTTGACCTTCTACAGGATCATCATCACTCTCTTCTACCAGAAAACCACAGCCATATCCAGATTTGGTCACACAACTTTTGACCGACATCTTTCGAACACTAGTACTGATACAATTTTGTCTTAAATTGTGAGTTTGCTCACTGTTTTTCGTCACTGTTTTGTGCTGCTGTTTTCGTGTATTTATGTGCAACACAATTGAGCCAAAAGGCATCAATATATAGCATGGAGAAGAGACTCTTCAACTGCCACAAATAAGGCTGTTAATGGCCATTTAGAGAGGCTGATTTATGGTCATGAAGGAGGGGTGTTTATGGAGGAGTTAACAGCCAAGTAATGGCTAGTTAATGCTCCAAAAAACAGCCCAAATGGTAGGCACTGCCTTCCGTCATTCCCAAAATCAACTTTTCAGAATCTCTAGGGACCAAACTGTAAATATTAAGCAATTTGGGGTCCAAAAAGATAATATCAGAAAGTCCTCACAGCCCGGACGGGCGGCGGCGGCGCGCGTGTGGTCTTAGCCTTGAACCCAAGCACATCTAGGTCATTCCTCCTTTAAACACATGGGATACCCCTTGGGGTCCCAAACCCTCAACCACTTTAGAGACTTATAAATAGAGCAATTCTTCATTTTTTCATCGATGTGGTAGATTTGTCCCACACCATATTTTCATGCCTCAAACACCTTACTTCGTGGACCAATATCTCTTTCATTTCTCAACGAAATTTGACGATTCTTGGCCCTATGGTCATCTACTCACTTAGTAGATTATGCATGTGTGAAGAGACAAAGTCTCCAACATGCGAAACACTAGTGTTTAATTCATTAAAGATGGGTGGACGCATCTCCCCGCCAAAGGCAAATTTCCAACAATACTTGACCTCAAAGACTTTCTGGATACTGAATTCCGCATCAAAGATTTGGGTGCGGCACATTATTTTTGGGCATGGAATTACTTAAGGAAAATGGCAGTCTTGTTGTAAAAGGAAATTTGCTCTTGAATTGCTTCAAGAGTTTGATTGTATGGATTGTCGTTTTGTATCCACCCCTTTAGACCCAAATGACAAACTTTCTTCTTTTTTCTGGCACACCCCTTACATATTTACTCATTACCGGCGTCTCCTCGGAAAATTGAATTTTTTGACGAACACAAGACCTGATCTTTCTTACGCCATTCAAACCCTAAGCCAGTACATGCAAAATCCTCATACCGCTTATTTTCAAGCAGACATCCATACTCTCCGATATGTGGCTAAAGACCTTGGTCTTGGATTATTCTTGCAGCCTGATTCTTCCTTTCAAATACTTGCCTTTTGCGACTCCGATTGGGCCGCATGTGCTGATACCCGGAGATCTGTAAGTTTGGAGGGTTGTCCCGTTTCATGGAAATCCAAGAAATAACCCGTCATTTCCCTTCCCTCTGCGGAAGTAGAGTACCGTTCTATGCGACGATTGGTCGCCAAAGTCGCTTGGATTGCTCGTCTACTTCGCGATCTTGGTGCACCTCCACATCTGTCCATTCCTCTCCACTATGACAATCAAGCAGAAATCCATATCGCACGCAATCTAATTTTTCACGAACGCGCTAAACATATAGAATTGGACCGTCAATTCGTCCGTGAAAAACTGTTGGATGGCTTGATCTCTTTATCCTTTGTTCCTTCTTCTAATCAATTAGCCAATATGTTTACGAAAGCCTTATCCGGACCACTGCACCGTTCCATTTTGGGCAAGTTTGGTGTCCGTTCACTGGCCTCCCACTTGAGGTGTTGACGGAGATAATCTCTTCGATGTGTCTCACGGTGCAAGAAGAAATGAAGCACAACTCCTTCTTCGTTTTAAATGGCAAAATAAAGAGTGGACTGGGTCATTCTATTTGGGTCTACGTTGATAGAAGCTGTGGTTCATGCTATGAACGACGAGCAGGCTCATATGGTATTTGTGGTATCTGACCCAATTGTAAATATCATACCTAGTCTTTACATAATATTTTTTTATTCTTCTAGAATATGTGAGGTGTACAAAATCAGTTACAAGTTGTTATCTACGGATTATAAATTTATTTTTAATCCTTTATATTTGCACAGTGCCATTTGTATAAATACATGTAATTATCATTGAAGCAATACACACAGAAATAGAAAAGTTTCTGCATAATCTTTGTGTCCTTTATTTTGCAAATTTTCTTCATGCATAATGAAAACTAGAATATAGAAAAAACAATCACTTAGTAGAAGAAAATCTGTGTTCTGATACAATCTTGACATATTTCATCAAAAGCAGCCCTAGTTTGAGAGATTAAAGAAGGTAGATTGGTCGAGAGAGCCGAACAGGAATAGGAATAGCCGAATAGGGTTTTTACTAAACCCACTTTTGTATAATTAGGATAAAAAAGGTAATTTTAATAGTAACTTATATTTCGTTATCGGTTTATTCATTAATAAAAATCTAAAAATCAGAAACTGAACCGATAATCCAATTAAAAAATTGTTTAAAACTTATTAACCCAATACCATGATATCAATAAACCAATAACACTTCTTTCAGTTCGGTTTATCGATTAAATCGGCTTTTGCACACCCTAATGCGCACTTGCAACAACATTAAATTTTGCAAAGTTGTCTATGTAAGACTGATAAGTCATGAGTTCTGCATTAAAGTAGGTTGTCTACATCACACCTCTTACGGTACAACCCTTCTTCAGACCCTACTAACGTGAGATATTTTGTGCATCAGAATGTCTTGTCCTTACAAATATGTATTGATATTGCAGTTGGACACATTTATATATGCAATATGTGCAAATAGTCACTTTTTGAACCATTTAAATACGAAAACCTTTAAAATTTCGGATTATCCCACAAAACTTGGAACAGAGGGGCTCTAGAAAATGTTTATGAAGTTAAAACTATATGGTCCAAGCTCTAAGATATTTTCATGGAGCTTTAGTTTACTTTCATAAGTTCGAACTACAGAATTTTTACTTTCAAGGTCCTGAAAATTCAACTATACAAGTTTAAACTGAAAGATCAATTGCAATAAGCATTTGCAAATTGTACTAAGATTGTAGTTCATATAGCATTTGATCATAAAAATTAAATCAGATTTTGAAAATTTATCTTCAAATATCTGTTTGTTATAGACTGGAGCAGATTTTGAAAATTGGTCTTCAAAAAATTTTCAAGTTTCAAAAAATGGTCCGGACTAGTTTTTGGATTTTTGGGATTTCTACTCACAAACTTCAATTATTTTCAAAGTAAAATGCATGTCCAAACACAATTTTAAATTTCAAAAGTTACGTCAAAAATTCAAATTTCAACTTCAAAATATACGACTAAACAGGAGCATAATCATACCCGGGGCTAGGTTTTTCTCTTATTTTTACATCATACATCTAGGGAGACTTGATAAAGCTACTGATAAGGCCACTACAGTAGGTAGATTCAACAAGGTTTATGTAAACGTATACAATTATAACACTACAATCCCTACCCATAACTAGAATAGGATTCTTCTTGTATTGGAAATATGATTCCTCTTGTATTAGGATTGTATATTATATATTGATATTAATGAGAAAGACCCCTCAAGGGAGATTAATATCATCTTACATGGTATCAAGAGCCAAAACCCTAATCTAGAAAAATTCCTACCCTTGCCGCCGACCCCCCCCCCCCCCCCTCTTGGCCGACGGCAACATTGTTTTTCTTCTTTTCTTTCTTCATAAATTTCCACCATTCTAATGGAAAATTTGCCTACTCCCACCTCTTCCGATGATTCCGCTTCTAAATCAGTCGTCATCCAACCACCCACTACCATCTCCTCACCGTCTTTTCATCCGGCTCTCGCCGTTACCAACATTAAGAATTTTATCCCTATAATTCATTATCAGGAAGATGGTCAATATTGGTCATGGGTGGAACTATTTCGTATCCATGCATGTGTATATCATGTGCTTGATCATATAGACGATTTTTCCCTCGTCCTCCCGATATGGACGATATCACATAGCGTCGCCTCGATGCCGTAGTCAAACAATGGATATATGGAACTATATCCAAGGATTTACTCTACACAATCATGAAAACGGGTGCCTCTGCCCGTGATCTACGGACACGTTTGAAAGAAAATTTTCAAGACAACAAAAACACTCGCGCGGTGTACTTGGAAGAACAGTTCAACAACACCCGTCTTGAAAACTTCTCTACTATGTCAGAATATTGCAAGCAGATTAAAATGGTGGCAGACCAACTGTCCAATATCGGTACGCCCGTGTCCGAAACAAAGATGGTGTTATAATTAGTTGTAGGCCTCCCTAATGGTGAATATGACACCCTAGCCACAATGATACAACAAGTTGACCCTCTACCAAGCTTCAACAAAGCACGCTCGCAATTGTTATTGGAGGAGACTCGACGTGCGAAGCAGGACGAGCATAACCAGAAGGCATTAGCAGTTGAAACGCCCGCACAACATTAGGCCACCGCCGGCCAACAACCTCCGCCGGAAAACACCCAATCGCGGCAAAACCGCGGCGGCATGGGTGGCAAGGGCCGCGGGAAAGGCCGAGGACAACATCCACAGCAGATCAGCAACAATGCCTCATGGGCCGGCCCAATTTCTAGCTACCCAAATCAGAAGTGGGCTACAATTTCAGGCTATCATCCAGCCCAGTACCCCTTTCAGCAACAAGGGTTACCGGGCCAGGCTCCAGCTCCGCGCCCACCAGTGTTCCAGCAACATCAGGCCCACGTCGTGCAGGCCCAGTTCCCACATCAGCCCTTAAACCAAATCCCCACCGACTTGGGTCAAGCATTCAGCAGTATGAGTTTGCAGCAGCCCGATGAAAATTGGTATATGGACTCCGGAACCTCCTCTCACCTCACCCGGTTCGCAGGTAATCTTTCCCAATTGTTTCGTTTAAAATCTCCACAATTTATTACAGTTGGCATTAGTCATCGCATTCCAATTCAGGGTTATGGTCACACTCACACTCCAGCTTCTCACCCACCCTTCTCCCTAAATAACGTCCTGCATGCCCCCCACATCATCAAAAAATTAATATCCATTAGGAAATTTACTCGAAATAATTCTGTGTCGGTTGATTTTGATCCCTTTGGTTTTACTGTGAAGGATCTACGTACGGGGACACCTCTTACGAGATGCAATAGCACAGGGGACCTCTATCCATTCACGTCCTCGTCCGCTGCCGGTTCCCGCCCTCACACTACCCTAGCTGCTCTGTCTCCGTCAATTTGGCACAATAGGCTCGGACACCCAGGAGCTCCTGTTTTTCATTTTCTTAGAAGTAACAATTTTATTCAATGTGATGGGAAACTTGCCCAGACCTGCATTTTCTATAAATTAGGCAAACATGTTCGTCTTCCGTTTAATTCCTCATTTAGCATTACATTTGCTCCATTTGATATCATTCATGCTGATTTGTGGACTTCCCCGTTACTAGCTCCCTAGGTCATACATATTATCTCGTGCTATTGGATGACTATTCTCACTTTCTTTGGATCTACCCATTAAAATTTAAGTCTGAAGTTTTTGCCAAATTTCTTGAATTTTGCACATTTATCAATACGCAATTCGAACGCGCCATTAAATCTTTCCAATATGACAATGGTCGTGAGTTTAACAACTCCACATTTCAAAAATTCTGCAACAATAATGGCATGGTCTTCCGATTTTCGTGTCCTCACACGTCCCCTCAAAATGGCAAAGTCGAGCGTCTAATCCGTACAACAAATAACATGGTCCGCACTTTTTTGTTTCATGCCTCCCTCCATCCATCCTTTTGGGTTTATGCGGTCAGAATGGTAGAATATGTCCTTAATATTTTACCCACTAGTACCCTCCATAACATGACTCCAACCGAAATCTTACACCGTAGGGTTCCCTCCTATGATCACCTACAGATATTCTGTTGTATATGTTTCCCTAATCTCTCTTCCACAACCTCTCACAAATTAGCTCCCCGCACCACTCCGTGTGTCTTCTTAGGTTTCCCGTCAAACCATAGGGGCTATCTGTGTTGTGACTTATCCACTCGTCAAATTCATGTCTCGCGTCACGTCACTTTTGACGAGACGCAATTCCCCTTTTCCAACATCCAAAAATTTCAAAAATCGGATTACGAATTTCTAGATGAATCAACTCTCTCTCATGTCCACCTTCGGGAACTGTGCCCGACTGACACCACCGCACCGCCTCCATCTGCCACCACACATCACCTGCAGTCGGCATCCCCCCGTCGCCGCTTCTTTCCACCTCTAGCACCACTCTGCCTCCAGATTCCACCGACTCACCGGTCACCGTCCCATTCACTGTGCTATTACAACAGTCTCACCACCTTGCCGACCCAAGTCCGACCCTCAACCACCACCCAGCAAACCCAGTTACCAGACCTACTACGCCACCGACACCATACCCTACACTACAAACCTCCTCTATTTCCACCATACCGAGAACCTCCACAAATCCCTACCACAGTTCATCCACCGACCCAACCTACTCGACTTCAATCCCAAACACCACCACTGTTCCACACCATCCGACAATTACCCTCGACCAAAACCCTGTCCCGATGACACAAACTGCCCTACACCCGATTCTACCATCACCCAATCCAACCAACCAGTAAACCAACACCCTTACCCAGCCAGCACCCACACACCGGATGGGAACCCGTGCCCAACACGGGATTTTCAAACCCAATGTCCAATTTAACCTGTCCACCCAAACAATTTCACCTATTCCAAAAAGCACTAAATTAGCCAAATTGGACCCGAATTGGAATGCGGCCATGTGTGAGGAGTTTAATGCATTAACAAAACAACATACTTGGGACTTGGTTCCTCGACCAGAGGGGGTGAAATGTGATCCGTTGCATGTGGCTTTTTCGTCACAAGTTCAGGGATAGTGGTGACTTAGAAAGATACAAGGCAAGACTAGTGGCAAATGGTACTAACCAGCAGGGGGGCATTGATTGAGGCGAGACTTTCAGTACGGTTGTCAAACCGGCCACTATTCGCACAGTTCTAAGCATTGCTATGGGTAAGAATTGGCCGATTCATCAGCTAGATGTGAAGAATGCATTTCTTCATGGGGATTTACGAGAAATTGTACATGCATCAGCCGCCTGACTTTGTCCACCCAGCAACCCCACAGTATGTGTGCCGTCTCCGTAAGTCACTCTATGGCTTAAAACAGGCCCCGAGAGCATGGTATGATCGTTTTGCACAGTTCATTATACGTCTTGGGTTTACATGCAGTAGATGTGATATCTCTCTTTTTTACTTTACATTGAGGTCGTGATACTTCCTATTTACTGTTATAAATAGATGTGATATCTCTCTTTTTTACTTTACATTGAGGTCGTGATACTTCCTATTTACTGTTATAAATGGATGACATTGTTCTTACTGCCTCTACTGCTGTGTTGAAAGATGAGATTATTACATGGCTCAAGTCTAAATTTGTCATAACTGATTTGGAAAAGTTGAGCTATTTTTTGGGGATCTCAGTCACTAGATCCGCCGATTGTATGTTTATTTGCCAATGTAAGTATGCAGAGGAGATCGTGCACAAGGCTAAGATAGACAATTGCAAAATCATGGTCACTCCAGTTGATTCTGAATCCAAACTTAGTGCACTGGTCGGTACTCCAGTAACTAATCCTACTATGTATAGGAGTCTTGCAGGCGCACTTCAGTATCTCACCTTCACCAGGCCTGGCATTGCCTATGTTGTCCAACATGTATGCTTGTTTATGCATGCCCCCAGGGAACCTCATTTTACTGCCCTCAAACGTATCATTCGATATGTTAAGGGCACACTGGATTATGGACTACACTTATACCCCTCCGCACCGAACTCGCTATTATCCTACACATATGCAGATTGGGCAGGCTGTCCCGACACCCGCCGCCCTACATCCGACTACTGTGTGTTTTTGGGTGATAATATCATCTCTTGGTTTGCCAAACGGCAAACCACATTATCCCGTTCGAGTGCCGAAGCTGAGTATAGAGGAGTTGCTAATGTTGTTGTTGAGATCTGTTAGCTCCGAAACCTTCTCTTGGAGCTTCAGTGTCCTTTAAGTAAAGAGTCTCTGGTCTACTATGATAACATATCTGCCATATACCTGTCTCACAATCCGGTTCAGCATCAGCGAACCAAGCATGTTGAGATGGACATCCACTTTGTTCGTGAGAAGGTTGCTCTCAGGCATATTAAGGTATTACACGTGCCTTCCTCATATCAATACGCAGATATTTTCACGAAGGGCCTCCCAAGACAACTGTTCCTTGATTTCAGATTCAGTCTTAGCGTTAGGCCTCCTCCGGCTCCGACTGAGGGGGTGTGTAAACGTGTACAAGTATAACACTACAATCACTACTCATAATTAGAATATGATTCTAAACTAGGAATCCTCTTGTATTGGGAATATGATTCCTCTTGTATTATGATTGTATATTGTACACTATATATATTGATATTAATGAGAAAGACTCCACGAGGGAGATTAATATAATCTTACAGTTTCTTCAAAGTTCTATAGAGAGGACACAGATTAATATTAGGATACGTGTCGGACGAATGAGGGACGAGGTAATTTTGGCCTTATCAGTAACAAATTTAGGCCATTGTTACTGTTGCTAATGTCACGTTGCCATGCTTAAAAATGACGAGAGACAACAATCAGAATTCAGACACCCACATGACTCGTTCTCCACTTTAGATTCGAAATGTCAAACTCGTCGAATGCCCAAAACCTAATTGGTTCTGTTTTCAGTCACCAAGAGTTCTACATCATCCTTTTCACTTAGAGACGTTCTACGTCATCCTTTCAAGTGTCTCAATCCTTTTCACTCAGGGGTGTTTGGTAATTAATTAGAATTATGCAATTATTAATAATATAAAAATTAGTTAGGAGAGGATCTTTATATTGTTTTATGCAGGATTATTAATTTTTTCATCTCCTATCCTGCATAAAATAATACAAAAATTCTTATATGTATTATAGTTATGCATGTTCTTAAATTGCAAACCAAATATTATATTAGATGTGTTGAATTTTATACATAACAAAAGAATGTTACTAAACATGATATTACTTAAGCAATATATAATACATGAATAACTCAACGACCCCTTATTTTATTTTATTTTTCAAAATCCTTTCACATTTACCACAGAACGGTAGCATATAGTTACTGGTAAATATCAATGTTTAGGATTTTAATCAATCTTTTAACAGCAATTGCTTTCATGTGGCATCACACCTAATTTACAAGATAAGCCAACCTTACAACTTAAATTGACAAACCCAAACAAAATACTTGTAATACAGAATATTAAAAGGTGTACAAACAGAATGTGTAAAACAAATTTCCCTATTCCACACTCTATCGTTGTCAATTTACAGACACCTAACGTTTACCTTCACAAACCCAACCAGTACTCAAACTATCTTGTGCAACTTGATGGGGTGTACTGGAACAAACAGGTTAAAAACTTATCTGCTTCAACCAGACTGCTAATAACGACACTACATACAACAGCAAAGAATAACCTAAGAACAATCTCAAGATTAGACTCCATTGCAATACTCCAATTTCCTACTTGTGAATTCTTAACAAGCCCCAACTCCAAATAATCAAGGCAACATTTTAAGGTATTCAAGATGCCGGAGTGCTGGATCCACTAGCTCATAGCCAGCCAGTGAAACAGAAGCTGCAAGAAAGATTCAAAAGCATAAGGAAGTAGTAATTCCAATCTTTGAATCCACGCGCTGCTCTGCTTGGATCAAAATTTCCTCCCCTGGGCCATCAAAAAGCAATCCTATTAAGCATTAATCTCAGCATTACATTGATGCTCCCTGCTGCAGCTTCTTCTGCCCCAAAACATGTTCGAGCAGGTAGTTTTCTCCAATCTCACTTCCATTTTGTCGTGGTCCGTTGCTGTGGACTGTGACTGATTAGGAGTTTCTTCTTGAGTATCACTTTCTCTGGATTCCAAGGTTGGGGAAAATCTTTCATCACAAGTACACAAAGGGATTGCAACAGAGGGAAATGGGCTACAAGTCACAGGACAGGAAAAATCTGAAGACACTGAAGCAACACGATTCTTTCTAATTTCATGTGCGCTAGAGGGTGTTGATCGATCTTGATCACGAGGATGAAGCATGCATGGTGTGCATAAGCTAAGGGATAGATGTAACTTAATTTCCTTTGCAGGAGATCCAAGGAGTTTTACAAATGAGACAATGCCATGTCTGCAAAGTGGACATGGGATGGAGCCAGGCGGACCCAATAATTCAGATGGGATGTTGCTTGCTGAGCAAAGATAGAGTGCACATCTTACACACAATTGATGCCCACAACCTGAAAGTATTGAATACAAAATAAAATCTCAATATGTATTAAGCAAACTAAACTTTTTAAAATTCGTAAGGTGTTTATTGTAATTTTAACTGTTATTATTTCTTATGGTTCCACCAATGTATCCCAGAAACCTAAGTGCAAGAGAATCTTTTTTTAATTTATTGTTAAACTATTGATTCAGCAACAAGAAAGTGTTGGGAAGATCTCTAAGTGCAAGAGAATCTAATATCACCTTTAAAGAAAATTTCCAAAATCTCATTTCCTAATTGAGCACAAACACAACTGCAGTTGGTAAGTATATGACATTGCTCTCTGGGTAAAAGTTATTAGCTATACTAACACATAATCTTTAAATATGTGAATTTTCTTTCAAAAGCTTGAAGAATCTATGTCCGAATTCACAAGGAAAATTAGGTGCTTTGACCCTTTTATTCCGAACTCCTTCACATAAAATGGATGGAAGGAGTATGTAAAACAGATTTCAAAGTGAACCAATTAAAAACAAATGTAAAACAGATTTCAAAGAGAACCAAATAAAAACAACTGCAGTATTTAGACATTTTGAAAAAATAATTATAACAGTGGTGTAGACCAACTTACACACGCCTAAATTATTCCAACAAGTATCTTCATCCTTCCACCGACACATGTATTGAATAAATCTGTACACAAATGTTTAGGTAGATGGGAAGAAATCTGATCACATTTTTTCACCTCTAATGAGATGTAAACCCTGATCCCTTATGGATCTCACTCCAACTACATCAAGTGCTAGATCTTACCCTCGGATACAACTACAACATATAGATTTGAAAGGTCTTGAGCTTGCACAGGCTTAATCTTGAGTGTGTTCCTCACATAATAAATTAAGAAATGATTTCATACTCATGTAAAAATAAATGATGAGGTTGCTTAGTGCTTGATCATGTAGGAAACCATAAAACCTTCAATACAGGGGAATATTCCACCATCTGCCGGACTCATACAACAATTTAACTATGTTTTAAATTCTAAACTAACAGAGATTTGGCCGTATTAATTTTCAATATTTATCCACCTGTTTGATACAGGCCTATCTCATTCCAATACTAAATAATTATTCGTATTCCCTAGATCTCCCACTTATTCCTACACGACAAGAAAAACATCTCTAACTAGAATAAAAGGGTTCCTCACAAAGACCATATCTAATGCAAGTGTAACAGTAAACTAAGTCCTATTCCCTCCGTCCCAATTTATGTGACACAATTTCCTTTTTAGTCCGTCCCAAAATGAATGTCACCTTTCCTTATCTGGCAACTATTTAATGGCACTATCTCTGTTTTACCCTTGTTGGGTCCCAGTTACTTTTAAAGTTGTACTTATTGGGAAGAAAAGTCAACAATAGTAGGCATTAAAGCAAGGGAAATTTGGTGCCCGGTCAACAATATTTCTTAAACATCGTGCCCGGTCAAATGGTGCCCCATAAATTGGGACGGAGGGAGTAGTTGATATCACATATATGGATCATTTGCTCTCATTGTGTTTTGTTCTTAGATGTGTGTTGATTCAGAAGAATGCTAGGTCTTTGAGACAATTTTCCTTCACATGATTTTAGGTCTACCTCATCCTTTTTCACCACCTTTAATCATCATAGTGGCGCACCTATTGAGCTATATATAAGGAGATCAATGTAGTAGAATAAGGTAAAACATCTCAGGCGCTTCTCTAATTTTTTCCTCTATGTATGTTTCTAGCAATCTTTATCAGATGTAATCATTTCTAATCTTGTATCATCTATATACACGCATTTATACGACATCCATCTTGTGGATAGGCTGGACCTTAGAATCCCAAAGTTTTCTCCAATATAACTAGTTGCATAACTGATTGTTTTAATAACCATCTTATAGAAATCTCTCTAATTCATTCACCGAACAAAATCAAATTCAATAATGGTACGAACCTTCGGCAGCCACTGAACATGCCCTCTCCAGGCAAACAGCACAAGTATCAGAATCATCAGAGGAAGTTGCTGACGACTGCAACCCACATTCTCTGCAGAAAGTGCCCACAATGATCAGCACTTATGTGTGGTTGAACAGTACCAATTAGATTCAGATTAATTAAAAGAGCAGAATAACAGCTCCACACACACACACACCCCGAAGAAACCCACACCTAAAATGTTTCCAAGGAAATAGAGACTAAGAGAAGTATAAAGCAAGTGCTCATTCTATAACTTATTTAACAGCCACTACCACCAGTCAATTAAAAAATAAGCAATGTAGAGCTTCAAATTCAAAACATTCTATTAGTGCAAGGCGAGAACCAATTAGCTGTTCATCACACTAGTGTTTCGGCATGAATCATTATCATATCAGAAGGCAAGCGATGTCTTAATTTGATAGATCAAAGCTAGAACACAGGAAAAGGGAGGATAAGATGCAGTGTTGAGCCCTGAGATAACAATAAAGTTCTTCCATCTCATAATAGCAGCCTCATTGGTTATTTTCTTTTGCTAACTCTAAAAGGAATGGTGGGCAGTCAATGACTAAATTGAACTTTGGACTGCCTAAAGTTGATACCAACCATGGGAAAAGCAAAAGAGTGAGACAAAGTATAGTGAAACAAACAAAATAAAGCTTGAACAAATATGAGTTGGATCAATCATAATTTTACTAACTTATGCCTTCACAAGCTAAAAAGCTCTGTTACACGTTTATGCTGTGCACCAAACAGATAGAATTCACAGAAAAATACACATTGATTTCAAGAATTTTGAACAACCTGACAATGAGTAGACCGACCGTGAACCGCTTGTTACAAATCTACACAGATGCATGGAGTACCCTTTTGCAGTTATTAATGCACAATCCTTAGCAATAATTGTCATATTTTTATTTAGTAAAGACCTCACTTTGTTTTGTTTCCCTAGCATATGTTACATTTGTCGAACAGATTTGCACATTTACAGCAACTCATCTCTATTGATATTTGCATCTAATGGTCTAGGTATCATCAATGCCATCATTTATTTTGCTTCTCAAAAAGTAACGACCCAACTTGGCCACCATAAAAAACACTAGATGATCTAAAAATAAAATATCACATGACAAAATCCTCTCTATTAATTGAGACTTAATAAGTAAAAAGTTACTATGTTCGGACAATATGTGCCCAGCTTTAGGGTAGATATTGAACTTTTGATCTTTAACAAATTTGATGCACCAAAACAGATTTCAACCAAACAAAAAGCGCACTCCAAATTTGTTCAGATGACAAAGACCATTAGTTCAGAAATAAGCTTTTTCTTTAATGTGTCAAACTCCACTCCCCTAAATCGTTGTACCTACGAGCTGAATAGTGGTCATTTCCTACATTTGCTTACTTGGAGACTCGGACCAAAACCTTATGTTTGGAAGTCTAGGCTATCCCTCACTTATCAGCATCCAAAAATCAGATTATGCATGACCAAACAGGTAAGTTCCATTTACCTTGCGATGTTAAGCACGCTTAAGAGAGGCAATGATAAATAACTTGAGGATGTAAAGGGGGGAATTATTGAATCAGAATTTGCTGCAAGTAATGGTTCAAGCCAATGACGCCCCCACATCCTGGCAACATCGAGAGGAAGCCACCTAAAAGAATCCATATATGTGTTGAGTGACGTCTGGAAATTTACAGATGTGACGGTTAAACTGAGAATAAAGTTCTAAACAGATTACCCATTGCAGTTCAAAGTCAATCGACTGGCACCTCTTGCAATAAGGATCTGCAGCAACACAAAGTAAATGCTCATTTAGAAACCAGGTAGGATAAAAAATTGCATCTTTTTCTTCTGGGAATCAAAATTATTAGATAGAAGCGAGAAGACAAGTTAATCAATCACCTGACAGCATTTTAGATTTCCGCCACAGGCAGCATAGTGCAAAGGAGTGCTTCCAGCTCCTAGAGAATGATTTGTTTGGAAAAATGTCAACTAACAATCAGGTAATTTCCAACATCTAATAATGCCTCAACCGAGCATATACCTATCAGATCCATCGATGACCCATAGTGAAATGTCACAGCTGATACATTTGCATTAAGATCAAGCAGGAGCTGGACACAATCAAAATACCCATTCAATGCAGCCATATGAAGAGCAGTAATACCACCATCAGCAGCTTTATTTACAAATTTTGACAGTGCACTGCAATGAAATGAAGCAGATACAGCGATTAGCCAAGTAAATGAAGCTTACCAGAAACAACAGTCCAATTTTTCGAAGAAGAATTCAAACCTTCAAAGTGAAAGAACTTCATGTCAGAACTCATAAGTATCAGCTCATTTTCTTAACTAATTCTCTTATCAAAACCTAGATAGTCATCCCTTGTAGAAAACACGGAGCTAACAAATGAAGCACCAACGAGACCCCTTCTTTTACAAAGAGCATATGTTTTACCCTACCACCTCAGTCTTCTTTATTGTCTTATATGATTTGCATTTAGCCCTCAATCAATGACATAAAGGGACAACCAGCGATTTCATTGGCACCTATATATCTTTGTAACTAATTTGCCTGTCTGTCTGTGTATCTGTATAAATCAACATGAATCCAGATTGCAGAAAGAAGATGAATAGGCGCAAATAGATCACCAACCTTTGCTCATGCTTGCTTTTTGAATTTGAACTGTCACCCCTGTCAGCATTTGTTTGCGCATTTATAGAATCAAAAGGGGCACTAGGAACGAAATCAGTCACAACAAGTCTTATGCATCTAACATGTCCATTCACTGCTGCAAAATGGAGAGCTGTCCTTCCACTGAGATAGTCTGCCCTGGTAATCTGAAAGAAAGTTTCAAGATTCAAAAGGGGCAAATGAGGCAACCATTAAAAATATAGTAACTCTTAACGAACAGCAACGCACAAAGCTGTGCAAGCTCTACTAGCCAAATTAACAAGTAAAAAAACCCGTGAGGCGAAAAATCAAAAGAAATGATAAGGGAAGCTCACATTGCATCTAAAAAGAAGAAGGGTTTGAACAACTTCCCAGTGTCCATATCTACAAGCCTGCATCAGTGCCGTCTTCAAAAAACAACTCAACCATCAGATTCAACATAAATATCCATCAATTCATTTGCTAAATTGAAAGAAAACCCAAACTCAAAATGCCCCAAAAATGTACTCCCAACACTACAATCAACAAAAAATACAGCTCAACAGAGCTGATGAGAAATAAGCAAGAAAAAGGGTAAAAAATAATCACGTACCTGATATCCATCAATTCATTTGCTAATTGAAAGAAAACTCTAAACTTTTTTTCCAAAAGAAAACCCAAACTCAAAATGCACTCCAACACTAAAATTAACAAAAATCCAGCTCATACAACTGATCTCTCATTATCTAACTAGCCATATCTTACAACAACAACAACATATCCCGTGAAATTCCACAACGTGTGTCTGGAGAGGATAGAGTGTACTTAGGATTTTTTAGTTATTTTTATTTTGCGTAATTGAAGGGACATTTTACTTATTTGATTTTATGTTTTTTGAATTGGAAAATCTACATTGTTGCATAACTATTTAATTAAAAGTGGTTAATGTGTTTCCAAATTATTAATTCTTTATGAATATGACAACCAAGAAAAATTCACTGCAACAATATAGTCAATCTAATTAATCCTTTGATATTTCATTTAGCATGTCATTTTATTCTATCTTATTTTACCTTAGAGGTTGTTTCTGGCTCAAGAGAAAGCATAAAAAAAAGGTCAGATAAGAACCATAGATATCTTAATATCACTAAACAGTAGTAATAATAAAGAAAAAGGGTACAAAAATCATTTACCTGACCACAGTAATTTCTAGAATTAACATCAGCACCATTCTCAAGCAACAATGCAACAATCTGAAAATTGTTCCAACACAAATCAAGAACACATCATACAAGATTTTTAAAAAAAAAAAAAAAACAGGAAGGAAAAGGAAAAATTACTTCGTTATGACCCTTAGCGGCCGCAAAATGAAGAGGGGAATTAAGGCCACCAAAAGTAGAGTACTTGGAAAGGCAAGGATTGCAATCAAGCAACATCTTTGCTTCCACATAATCGCCGTCTCTCGCCGCCGATACCAACCGTTCGCCGGACGCCGAGCACCCAAATGAATTACCCATTTTTACTCTTTTAAGGAAAAATTCAAGCTTTGTGTGTCTCTGTATATAATATATATAAATGTTTTTCAGATATACATGTGAAGTCAAGATTTGCAGAAATGGCAGTATGTGTAGTACAAATTTTGACTGACTGTGTGTGTTTTATAGAAGATTTTATTAACTTTTTTTTTGTGAGGGGGCGCGGGGGTGTGGATTATTATTATTATTTTTTTTTTATTTTTTTTTTTTGATAATCCAGGTCTCGGGGTGGCCTTAGTACCCCATATCGCTAGTACTGCTGCACAAGTACTTGGTACTAGGCTCCCTGGAGGTGATGGGACCGGTCCTTCAAAGACCCCACCACCAGGTAAATCGCGGGATATGCACACATGGTCGGTGTCGCTTGCGTCCAACGGATCAATGCTACAAGGTTGACCCCCCCACAAGCCCCATCCCTAAAGCTTGGCGGAGACCGAACCCACCGCAACATGCCCGCGCGGCTTTTAGCGCCCGGGCTTTACCACGTATGTGCCCGGAGGACGATATCCTTAGGGGGAATCGAACTTGCGACCCTAAGGCCGCAAACTTGACTCCCAGCCAGCAAGCTGACCCCTTTGGATAAAACTTTGAGGGTAAACTTTTTATACTAGTCATCCCCACCGCATCACTGCGGCTCCACACACAAGAAACCCCCCATCCTGGCCCTACGGAGTGAGTACCGCTAGGCTTGCAGGCGAACAGTGGAGGGATTTTTTATGAGGCTTGGCACTAGTCTCGCTGGTCATGGGAATCGAACTCGAGACCCAAGGCAGCAATACCCTTAGTGTAATGACCACTTGGCCAAACACCTTGGGATAATGGGATTGTGGGGAAAATTATACTGTCGTTAAACAAAATTTGAAAAAGTGATTTGTAATGGGAAATGGATGAATCTCGAGTTTGAGTAATTTTTGCTCTATTGTTATTCTTTTGAATTTTAATCTGTATAAATTGGTAGTGTATAATATATATTTTTTTATTAAAATCATACATATATAGTTTCTTCCTTTTTTTATTTCATTTTTCATCCTATGTTCAATATTGACACTCCGATTAATCTAAATTCGTGTACGACTTAATAAGAGCAAATCGTTACAAACTTATTTTTTTCTCAAATTCAGAGCTCAACATTTGATTAAGGGTGTTGGTCAAATAAAGCTATTACTCATTTTGTTCATTTTTACTTGTCCATAATGGACTTTGCACACCCTTTGTAGAATTAATAAAATAAAATGCATAATTTATCATGATACCATTTGTTATGTCTAGAGATGGCAACGGATCGGATCTGGACCGGATTCTACTAGATCCAGATCCAGATCCGTTTTTCATACCTTGATCCAGATGCATCGGGTCCATAAAAATCAGATCCAAATTCGGATTCATAGGATCCACGGATCGGATCTGGATCCACATGTAAAAAAAATTGCCTTGCTAAGAATGTAACCTTGCTAAGAATTTTTTTTTGAACTGACAAACGATTTTTACTTAGCTAACAGTTAACTGTGTTTCAATTTTGAAATGTTCATATGAGATATTTTGTTCGTTGTCTCGTTTTGATTGTGAGTTATTAATTGAAAATGTTGGACAATGACAATAGTTGTGAAAAATGCTGACTAGTATTTTCACAATGCAGAACTTGCATGTGCTTGGAATCTTCACAAATGAAGTAAATATAATTTTAACTACTTGTCTATGGAGATGTTAGTCATTCACTAATATAACATTGATTTTATTATCGAAGTTACCTCTTTATTTTTTGGTTTTTGAGTTAACGCGGGGATAAATTAAACTTGTTTTGAGAATTAAACTTGCAAAGATATGCTTAGCAATTTTAAGAAAATACTTATAAAATTACATTCTAGGTTATGAATATATTTAATAAAAAATGGATCCACGGGTCGGATCTGGACCGGATACGGATCTCAAACACAAGATCCAGATCCAGATCCAATCCGTCATAAATGGATCCGGGTCCGATCCGGATCCGTTGGGTCCAAATTTTGAAGATCCATATCTTATAAAACGGATCTGGATCCACCGGGTCCAGGATCCACTGCCATCTCTAGTTATGTCAATGACACTAAAGGAATATTAAATGAATGGAATTGGGATATGTATATTATTGTTGTATAGTATAAGTAAATAATGCTAAAGCTAAAACAGAAAAAAAAAATTCTCTTAATATGCTAAAGTGAATAAGTAAAATGAAAATCTATTTTTAGTATATAAATGAAGGAAGTACAATATAAGTAAATATAAATTAATGTCCTAAAAAGGTTAAGTAAACTGTTTAAATTACACTGATATGTAAAAGTTTTTTTATAAATATTTTCATGTATAAAAATTAGATTCTTTTCTTTCTTTTGACTACGGATTATTACATTTCATTAGATAAAAATAAGGTAAAACACATCAACATTCAAAATATTAATATATGGCGATAATTGCAATTGTTATTTTTACACTCCACCTAGAAATTGATTTTTGTTTGAATGACTGTATTTCTTAAATTGCAGTGATTATTTTTCTAATAACATATCTATTTGATTTTGGATAAGAGGATGACGGTGGATTCTCGTTTTTTTTTTTGCAACTACGAAAACTACAACACAAGCCCTTTGGGGAAAAAAAAGATAAAATAAAAGATATTTTTGACTTTTTTTTCTGGCATGGGATAGTTGGGAAGAGAACGTTAGTGGAATTCCTTTTCTGGAGTAAATTACAAGTCAGGAATTTGGAAAAGAAAGTAAGAGCTGTCTAAAAAGATTGACGCCTCTCACTTTTTCAGAGTAAAAATTCATAATTTTGACGTAGGTTTGAATATAGAATTTTAACTTTTTTAAAATAAAATTTATATATTTGAAAATTACGTAAAAAAAATATTATAAATCACTGTAATTAATAATTTAAAATATTTAAAAGACATATAAAAAATTACGATAAAAAAATAACTCATTTGACTCTAAAAAATGACAAGTGTCAATATTTTTGAGACATAATATAAAATAAGGACCAAAGACGAAAAACAATAATTAAAAGTTTTGTTGGTTACTTGGAGAATAAAAGTGGGGTTGCACTTGTAGCCAATGTCAAGGCAATTTTTACCACCTTCTCTTTAATTTATTTTTATGTGTTTGTCTTGTCTTAGTCCTAGCAAGTGTAGTAGTATTTTATTTAGTTATAATGTATTTTCATTGGCAAATAGCCACTTTTTGAATGATTAATTAAGTTTTAATCAATTTTAAAAATTAATTGATGTTTAAAATACAATAACAACATATCTAATGAAATCTCACAATGTGGGGTCTGGGAATGATAAGTGTACGCAGACCTTACCTTCACCTTGGTAGGTAGAGCGGCTATTTTCGGGAGACCCTCGACTAGCATAATCACAAGCAAGCAAAGCAAAGTAAGAGAAACGGTCAGACTCAGACAAAAAATTCAAACTCGTACTTCCAAAAAATAAATAATAATAAAGGTGTTTGGTATAAAAGAAAAATATTTTCATGAAAAATAAAAAAAATTATTATTTATTTTCTGGTGTTCGATAAGTAAATAAAAATATTATATATAATACATGCAAACACGATAGGAGTTGGGTAGAACAGGGGTGTAAGGGTGGTGGAGGTGGTATGAGGTGTGTTGGAGGTTGGGATGGAGTGGAGTGTTACTTATGAAACTAGTTTTTCTTGTTTTTATTAGAGACGTTTTTTTTTAAATTCTTAACCAATTAAATATGAAAAAAATTAAATTTTATTGGATTACACTGCTTATGTTATTGTTGTTAAAATATTTTCTAAAAATTATTTCCTTCCATATTAAACACACCCTAAATTCATACTTATTGTGTAAAAAGATTTCACTAATAGAATAACTAACTTATAAAGTACTTTTAAGCTTTCTTGTTGTATTTTCGTATATCCATCTCTAAGAAATTTGAACCAACTATTTTTTTGACTAATATAATAACTAACATATAAACTACTTTTAAGCTTTCTTGATGTACTTTCATATATATATATATATACACACACCATTAGAGAGTTTGGTAAGTTGCAATCAAGTTTTAAACACGTTTAAGAAACAGATTTTTGTATGACTAATAATAATTAATAAGAAAAATTCTAGTCCACTGCCTAGTTTTACCCACCACTCTACTTTTCATGTTTGCTTTTAAACAAGAAAGAAAAGACATACTCTGGTAATTGGTTATTGAGAAGTGAAAACTGAAATATTCATATTTTCAGAATAGAACCAAAGTTGTGTTTTTCAAAAGATTTTTTTCTTAATTGATTTTGTGGAATACTTTGAGCTATGTGATAGAATATGCATTTACTTAGTAAATATAGTTGTATTGTAGCATAATACAAGGCTACTAATTAGGAAAATTAGGAAACTAATTTATACACAATATTTACTAAATAAATGCATCTAATTAGGAAACTAATTTATACACAATATTTACTAAATAAATGCATATTCTATCACACCCCCGCAGTCGAAGCGGGAGGTTGTCGTACGCTGAAACTGTCCCGAAAATCATCAAACAGTACACGCGGAAGCTCTTTTGTAAAGATGTCGGCAATCTGGTAACGGGATGGAACATGGAGCACGCGGACCTCACCACGTGCAACTTTCTCTCGTACGAAGTGAATATCCATCTCAATATGTTTAGTGCGTTGATGCCGGACTGGATTACCTGTGAGGTATATAGCACTAACATTATCACAATAGACTAATGTAGCTTTCTGGATTGGGCAATTTAGCTCTAGAAGAAGATTCCGTAGCCAACAAGATTCCGAAACAACATTAGCCACTCCTCGATACTCGGCTTCAGCACTTGATTTTGATAGTGTGGGTTGTCGTTTGGCAGACCAAGAAATCAAGTTATCGCCGAGAAAAACACAATATTCTGAGGTGGATCGACGGGTATCCGGGCATCCACCCCAATCTGCATCTGTATAAGACGTGAGGGATCCAATAGGAGACTTATACAGATGCAGGCCAAAAGTGATAGTACCTTGTATGTAGCGAATAATACGCTTGAGTGCATTCATGTGCTCAACCTTCGGATCATGCATGTATAGACATACATGTTGCACGGCATAGGAGATGTCCGGTCGAGTGAATGTGAGGTACTGTAGAGCACCTGCAAGCTTTGCGGTAGTGTGTTGGGTCCTCGTAGGACGCACCACTCGTGGCTCCGAGCTTGGCTTTTGTGTCCACCGGAGTATGACACGACTTACAATGGGTCATGCCCGCACGTTCAATAATTTCCTCTGCATATTTCCTTTGAGAAAGAAACATACCATTGTTATCACGTGAAACTGCAATGCCCAAGAAGTAGCTCAGATGACCCAAGTCTTTCATGGCAAATTCGGCACTGAGAAGAGACATAATGGACTTGCGGAGAGTATCTGAGGAAGCTGTGAGAATAATGTCATCAACATACAGAAGAATGTAAGCAATGTCAGTGCCACGACAATAAACAAATAGTGAATGATCAGATCGGCTGTGTGAAAAACCGATTGTGGCTACATAATCTGCAAACCGTTGGTACCATGCCCGAGGAGCTTGCTTCAACCCATTTAATGATTTCCTCAAAAGGCAGACATAATCGGGATGAATGGGATCCTTAAATCCCAAGGGCTGATGCATGTACACAGTTTCATTAAGATTACCATGAAGGAAAGCATTCTTGACGTCCAACTGATGAATGGGCCAAGATTTGGACAATGCAATGCTCAACACAATCCGAATAGAGGCCGGTTTCACAACCGGACTGAATGTCTCTTCACAATCTACGCCAACCTGTTGACCACTACCATCACCTACAAGACGGGCTTTGTGCCTCTAAAAAAAACCATCAGATTTCTTTTTATGACGAAAAATCCACATAGAACGAATTAAATTCACATTTGGAGGGCGTGGAACCAAGTCCCACGTCTTATTTTGAGCTAAAGCATCATATTCATCGGTCATAGCAACTTTCCAATTTTTGTCATTAAAAGCACTAATAGGATTCCTAGGAATGGGTGAGATGGAGGGGGTAGTAAAGGCGCTCAAGTTGAATTGTTGTTTAGGCTTGAAAATGCCGTGTTGGCTTCTAGTGGCCATACGGGCGGGCTGCTGTAGCGTGGGCCGAGGAGGGGTAGTAGATGCCGTTGGTGTGTTGGTGGATTGAGGACATTGAACTGGGCTCAACGGGATTGGGGTTGTAGGAGAATCTGGAGTTTGGGCATCCAGCTGGGCCGCGGGCTGCAAGGATGTAGCTGGGCTAGTTGTTGGGCTGGCTGGAGCTGCGTTGCCAACAGCAGGAATTGGGATTTGTGGCAAATTATAAAAAAATTGAGGTGATATTCCATTTTCAAGGAATTCATAAGAATTTTGAGATGGTTTGTGTAACTTTGAAAATGGAAATTGTGATTCATCAAAAATAACATGCCTCGAAACAATTATTTTATTGTTTGATAAATCAAAACATTTGTAACCCCTATGATTGGTAGGATATCCCAAGAATACGCAAGGCGTAGAATGAGTTTGTAGCTTGTTGATCGTTGTAGAGGGGAATAATGGATAGCATAGACAACCAAAGACTCTGAGATGGGAATAGGAAGGATCCCGGTGGAACAAGACTTGAGTAGGAGACTTGAGCCCTAAAAGTTTGGTAGGTAGAATGTTGAGGAGATATGTGGTCATTTGGAGAGAATGAAGCCAAAAAGAAGGTGGCATAGATGAGTGAACAAGTAATGTTCTCGCAATATTGTTGATTGACTTGATTTTTCTTTCTGCCTTACCATTTTGAGGGGAAGTATGGGGACAAGAAAAACGGAATTGCAAGCCATTATTATTGCAAAATGTTTGAAAGAGACCATTGTCAAACTCCCGGCCATTGTCACATTGAATGTTTTTGATATCTCGTTCGAATTGAGTTCGAATTAATGCCTTAAAAGATTGGAAAATAGAGTAAACTTGGGATTTTTTAGAAATCGGAAAAGTCCACTAGAAATTACTAAAATTATCCAGAAATAGGACATAATAACGGTGTCCGCTAGAACTCAAGATAGGTGATGTCCACAAATCATTGTGAATGATATCAAAAGGCATAGTAGTAACATTCAAAGAGTCATGAAAAGGTAACTTAATGTGCTTCCCCAAAGGACAAGAATTGCAAAAATTGCGAGCCTTATTACATTTGATAAAAGCATTACTACGAAGAGAATTAAGTATGACATTTCCCGGATGACCCAGTCGAGAGTGCCAAGTATTTGAGGAGGCAGCAGCAAGGAATGTGGAGTGATTTCGGATGGCTTGATTGTTGACAGTAAAAGGATAAACTTCCCCCGAGCTCTCACATCTCATTAGGAGTCTCCCCGTACAGAAATCCTTCACAGAAAATCCAAAAGGATCAAACTCAACTGAAACCATATTATCATCAGTGAATTTTCTAACGGAAATAAGATTTTTGATGAGTTTAGGAGCATGCAAGACATTGGATAGGGTTAAGGAGGGTTTGGACGTAGTGAGAGATTTATGACCATAACCATGAATTGGAATAGTGCTACCATTACCAACAACAATACCATTATTTGTGCTCAATTTAAAATAAGATGTGAGACTACCTGAGTTTGCAGTCATGTGAGAAATGGCTCCGATGTCCATATACCAATTTTCATCCGGTTGATGGGGGAGAGGGTGTGCATAGCAGCTTCTATATCCGTTGGAGCATACCCTGCTTGGGAAGGAGCTTGCACATTGGATGACTGCTGTGGTTGTGCACCGAGCACCCCTGCATAATTGTTCGGACGTTGTTGCTGTTGCCAAGGCATGGTGGAATAAGGACAGGGAGGTACAGCCCACTGGGGAGGTGTCCAAGCCCACTGTGGAGGTATGCTTGCACGGCGACGGCCCGATTGGTCGGGTGTTCTTGCTATGGGCTCCACGTCCACGTCCTGCCCCGCCATGACCGTTGTGGTTGCTGCCATAATTATTACCGCCATGGTTGCTGCCACCACCGTTGTTTCCGCCGCGATGTTGGTGGTTGTTATTTCCTTTGCCTCGGTAATTTTTCTTGCCGCGGTAATTTTTCTTGCCGCGGTTATTATTATTCCGCCCACCATTGTGGTTGTTATTGCCACCATGAGGCTGTGAAGAGGGAGGATGTGGTTCATCAACGACGGTCAGAAGGGCTGCACCACCATGCTCACGGGCGGCCCATTCTTTGTTGGTGGTGTCTTCAAGCTTTAGCCTAGAGCACATCTCAGCAAACCCTGGTAATGTTTTCTTCTGTTGCATATTGGTGACGAAGTTATGATATGCCTCTGGAAGACCCGCAAGGAGGCGTAGGACAAGGCGGTGTTCAGAGACGGGGGCACCGACATTAGCAAGCTGGGTGGCGAGAGATTGGAGGCGGTTCGAATAGGCTGTGATCGAAGGAAAATCCGCCATAATTGTCGTGGTGAATTGTGTTTCAAGGAATACAACACGTGTATTTTTGTTGTCATGGAACAAGTCCTCCACTCGTTTCCATGCCTTTGCAGCGATGTCATCTTGGACGAGAATGGTGTCCAAAATATCAGGGGATACGGTAGCATAAATCCATTGCAACACCACATTGTCAAGACGAATCCAGAGAGGGAGGTCAGCCTCCTTTGAGTCCTTATACGCCTTCGCGGCAGCAGCTTCAGTGGAAGGCAGGATATGTTCAAGAACAGAGTGTATGTTCACTTGAACTTTGAATAGAGTCGCCCAAGAATGATATTTCCCATTCTCCATGTCCAACGTTATGGGAATGAGGGATTTGACGTTGGTAACCGTGAGAGCGGAATGGAATTTGGAGGTGTCAGCCATGGTAGAAGATGGCAGACGGGGAGGAAGAAGGAGATTGGGGAAGAAGAAGGTGGGTGACGGCTAGGTTTAGGATTCTTAACCTAATTTGATACCATGTAAAATAAGTAATTCCCTGTCTTATTGAATTCTGTAAATGTCAATATATACAAACTAACAGTTGTATTGTAGCATAATACAAGGCTACTAATTAGGAAAATTAGGAAACTAATTTATACACAATATTTACTAAATAAATGCATCTAATTAGGAAACTAATTTATACACAATATTTACTAAATAAATGCATATTCTATCACTATGACATATGGAATTGGCTAGATATGCGTTATATGTAGGGATGGCAACGGATAGGATCTGGATCGGATCCTACTAGATTCAGATCAAGATCCGTTTTTCATACCTGAATCCAGATCCATCGGATCCATAAAAATCAGATCCAAATCCGGATCCACTGGGTCCACGGATCGGATCTGGATCCACAGATCGGATCTGGATCCATATGTAAAAAATTTTGCCTTGCTAAGAATTTTTTTTGAACTGACAAACGATTTTTACTTAGCTAACAGTTTACTGTGTTTCAATTTTGAAATGTTCATATGAGATATTTTGTTCGTTGTCTCGTTTTGATTGTGAGTTATTAATTGAAAATGTTGGACAATGACAATAGTTGTGGAAAATGCTAACTAGTATTTCCACAATGCAGAACTTGCATGCGCTTGGAATCTTCACAAATGAAGTGAATATAATTTTAACTACTTGTCTATGGAGATGTTAGTCATTCACTAATATAACATTGATTTTATTATCGAAGTTACCTCTTTATTTTTTGGTTTTTGAGTTAACGCGGGGATAAATTAAACTTGTTTTGAGAATTAAACTTGCAAGAATGTGCTTAGCAATTTTAAAAAAATACTTATAAAATTACATTATAAAGTTATGAATATATTTAATAAAAAATGGATCCACGGGTCGGATCTGGACCGGATACGGATCTCAAATACAAGATCCATATCCGGATCCGATCCGTCAAAAATGGATCCGGGTCCGATCCGGATCCGTCGGGTCCAAATTTTGAAGATCCATATCCTATAAAACGGATCTGGATCCACTGGATCTGGACCGAATCCAAGATTCACTGCCATCTCTAGTTATATGTTTGCATAGTATGCCAACAGTTTGGTCTTTGAAATATTTTAATCACATTTGAAATCAAATTGTTATAAATTAATTTGTGAAACTTATGAAGTACTCTTCCCGTCTCATTTTAACTATCACTTTAGCTCATTTGATGTCAATTAAGAAAATAATAAATACAAGAGATAGTTTACTAAAATTACCATTATTTAATAAAAGTATATAGATTATTTCCTCTTTAATACAATCATTCTTCTTTAATATTATTAAGGATATAGTTAGAAATAATAATCAATTTTTAGCTTGAATTCTTATAAGTGACAGTTATTTTAGCTAAAACGTAAGTTAAAATGGAAAGGGATGAGTACTAGTTAATATTCACATAATTGAATAACAATAGATTAGTCAAGTAGCTGATATCCATTTCTGATCACACAATTGACTAGACTTATATCAATTTTTTAACTAACTTTGTCAGTAAACTGAAAGTTTCCCTATGATAAAGGAATTCAACAAAAGAATTTAATCGAACCCGTCATGACATATAATTCCGCACTTGGGTTGGACTAGGACTGAGTTAATTTCTATACCTTTGACCAATTTATGTGACATCATTTTATTTTTAATTTGTCCCAAAAAAAAATGTCACATTTTTATATTAAAAATAATTTAATTTTATAATATATTTACAACAATACAAATATTTAAAAATTATTTTGGACAACAGATTTCAAAAGTCTTTCTTTTTTTCTTAAATTTCGTAACTATTTAAATGGTGTCACATAAATTGGATCCGAGCGAGTATTTAAGTATGGCGGATAGCAACTGATAGGAATGTGGAGAATTGTTTCTATCATTTGATTAGACTCTTTATTCACTTTAACGTTCCTTCAACAAGAAAAAGGAATTTATATATGTACATTCGAAGCAAAGACAAAATAAGAAGTTGGTATCAATTGTCTCCAAATCTTTGAATACAATATAGAAAATGTATCATAAAGGGATTTAACCAAACAAAGAGGCCCTACAATATGGTAACGACACCGTTTTGTTTCAATACTATAGGATTACAATAACATTCGGTCATATCACAAAAAATTCGTTGGTGATTGATATCATTAATGAAAGTCTTTCTCACAAAAAATATGGATTTAATTCTCATTGTACTCTTTTTTTTCTTCACCAATTCTCTGATCCTGCATTGTAATAGAAAAAACTTATAAAAAGTAAAATTTGACCATGGCTACGGCTAAAACATATAGCGCCAACTGAGAGTAAACTTTTCAAATGGTGATTCAACTTGATGAATTTATCTATTAAAATCATTTTTCTTGTAATATATCAAAAAAGTCAGTAAACTAGTCATTTATTCCTTTAAAAGTCACACTCACCGGAAACTTACATAAAACAAACCAAAAAACTCATTAATGTAATCTACCTGTACTGGTTTTACTTGTGTAAAAGGGTCGACAACACTATCTCCTTTTACATTGTTGTAACATCTCAATTAGGTACCTCCCATAATTGAGTAGGACAAGTTGGCCTTGTAGTATTCTGATTATCGCACTTTATTCAATCTGCTTGTATGAATTCTTTAAATTGTCATGAATAACGTGTTATAACGATATCTCTTCGATTTCATTCTCAAGAGAAATGCATCACTTTATTTGCATTTTGTTAAATGAGCCATTATCTCTAATAGCAATAAACTTCATCTTCAACAGAAAAAAAATAAAATTTCCGGTGATTTTATATAAGTTTTTGGCGAGTGTAACTTTTAAATAAACAAATGAATAATTCAGTCACTTTTTTGATATAAATTCATCAAGTTAAATGACTACTTGAAAATTTTACTGCGCCAATCGCCATCTGATGAAAGAAATTTACCAAATTCTTTCGAGGATAACCAGTAATAATGTATTAACGTACCATCATTAAACAGCATTAGCGTTGGACCTACCTGTAAAACTTCCTATGATTCCATTGGAACATAATGGAGAAACGAATTTGGTGCCTTTGCTAATTAATTAGTCATTTCATCCACTCAACAAAAATAGCTACCAGATAGTACTTTAGTCCTCGTTATTATTTTGTAGTTACACATTTCTTTTATACCAGCAAACGTAACACTCACCAAAACCATTTTATTCAATTCATGATATCACTGACTTAGAAACATGAAAATTGGTCTGCATGGCATATAAAATTAAGCAAAAATGACACTGATAATGACATTACGCTTATAGAAGTCAATAATCAATCATATTAATTAAGCAGTACTCGTGACATCTGCATTATTTGAGGGGTAGGTTTCAATTTGCAAAGCCGATCAGTGAGCATACATGTACTTGGGACTTGGGAGGATATCGAATTATCAATAATATAACTTTAAGGAACGATTAAAAATGCATCCTTAAGTATTTTTCCATTGCTTACTACAGCTATTAAAGAAAATTTAATCAAAGGAAGTGACGTACCACAGCTGACTTATTCTACGGGGAAGAAAAAAATTATTAGTTTGACTATGGTAGCAAGTTGGAGTAGCATGAACTGCTTTGAAGTAACGTCCTAACTTTTTTTTTTTTTTGGTAGGAAAGATTATGATTATATTAAATTAAACTAGTCAAAAAGTATAGGGTGAAGAAATATTCTGATGTTTCTTCCTTCTAGTGTAGAGCCATACATTGCAAGTTGATGCGCTACATAATGTTGCTCCATGTACACTTGTAAACATTTTGCAAGGTGTTCAGTACCAGATTAGTGGATGTAATTAGGTTGAAGCAGAAAAAAGAAGAGTATTACTGGAAGTTAAAGTTGAAATAGATTATTTGGAAGTTGAAGTTTTGTTCACTTGTAAAAAAAAAATTGTGTAAATGAGGATTTTCATTTTCTCCTAAAGTTTTGAAAGATACACAATCATTTCTAAAATCAAAAGTCTAGCCATAGCTCTATTGATAAACTTTACCCCAGATTGTCATGCTTCTTTTTTTCTTAACTGTTTAGGCACTAATCTTGTTCAACTAAGCCTTAACAATTCATGACAAATGACAATGAGAGTCTAGTAATGAGTTTCACAAAAACAAAGGCCAGAACCCAAGGGTTCTTCCATACTAGTAATGGTGATCTTTGATGCTAACATGTATACTGTTAAAGAGAAAAGGAGGGAGAGGACACTAGGAAGATTAATCTAATATGGCCTCTTCCCTTAGCTTCTCAAAGACTGCCTTCCCAGGGAGGAGAAAATATAGTAACAAAGAAAGAAAGATTGAGATTGAACCCAATGTGTATTCAAACATATAAGTTTAACAATCATGTCAAAAGAAGGCTCAGTGGGTCTAGACAAGTCAAAAATGACTTCTACACATGGCTTAAGTGGCTGAAAAAAATACATTTATTATGCTTCTAGTCACTTATTTGAATCAAAATCCCAAAGAATGCACAACTTGTGGTGATCTTAAAGTGTGTTGGGAGTAAAAACTAGGACACGGTTGAGATTTGTTTATCCTCACCCTAGCACTCAAACCAACTTGAGACCACAAACACTTAGTGGCATGTACAACTATAATCAAAGAATAAAAGGAAGAGATGGTACTTAAGATATTAATCTTGGAAAAATAGGAAGGGGAACACATTTTGGGTACATAGGTCTTGAAGAGGGACAGGTTGATTGCCTGATATTATCATTTCGTTTTCATTCTCTCATCCAGAACTCTATTAGTAGAGTTTATCGCTCTTAATGTCCTTTTGAACTAGACTACGAAAAGAACTATCAGCTGATCCCCAACAAACATTTAATGAAGTATACTTGCCATCACATTCACTAACACAAAATCAAAGAGAAAGGATTTATGCTAACATTCTTAACAAAAACTTTAAAAAAGAATCAAAAACACATAATAACACAAACATAAAGCTATAAATTACAGAATCTTCGTATAACTATCTTTACTAGAAACGAAAATAGGAAACAAATACAAGAACAGAAATGAAAGAAAGGAGATTACCTTTTTCGGGCAGCGACTGAAACGTGAAAAACTTGAGGATCACCACCACTACTCCTTTCTCCGGCATCTGACCAGCAAAAATTTTAGTGGAAAGAGCAAAAAAAAAAACTTAGAACTATCTCGACAATTCGAAGTCCTCAACTCACAACCAAGAATTTGCTTCAAGTTTTGAGGATCCAATAAGTCAGAGTATGTGGATAAAATCCGTTATGAGAAAAGTGAGGGGGGGGGGGTCCTTAAATAGAACCCCTAATCTTTGGAAAATTAGGGTCCACTGATGTGGTATTCAGTTGAACAGAAAGATTCAAGAAGCTTGATCAATTAACTAAAACTTGGAGGGTCAATCAAATAACATGAATGAATATTATATATATATCTTAATATATTATATGAATAATACATTTTTTTATATTTTTTCAAAAAAACATCTCAGTATAAGATCTTAAAACATAAGACTCATGCAGTAACGATCTGGTTCTTTCGCAACTTCCTTCACGGAGTGCATCATATTTATTAATCATCAAAAGACATTAATCTCAACAACATGACAAGTAAAACTCAATATATTAGAACCAATATGTACAAAGATCTATGGTGCATTTTCTACAATTTCTAGCATGTTAATAGGCCTAAATTATCAGTGGGGCATATCTGATATGACAAGTAATTCTGGACAATAAACAATCAGCATATAGCTACCCGATACCTGCATATATGCTCGTCACTTATATCATTAGTTTGGAAAAAAAAATGTTATTGAGGTTAAACTTTAAAGTAACAACTTACGTCGGTCCTAGTAAGTTTTTAAAATTACAAAACTGCTTTTTCACACTCAGATGCATTCAAACGGCTCACTTCTAGCCAAAAGAATACTTAACAGGGTCAGATAATTCTATTGAACTCTATCCTATAACTTAATATGTGATCTAGACAAAAGTCAACCCCGAACCCACATGATGTTGGAAATTTGCCTTTGGCGGGAGTTGCGACCGATCAACTTTAACGGCTTAAACACTAGTGTAACGTATGTTGGAGAATCCGGTTCTTCACACATGCATGATCTACTACGTACGTAGATAACCGTAGGGCCAAGAATCGTCAAATTTCATTGAGAAATGAAAGAGATATTGGTTCACGAAGTAAGGTGTTTGAAGCATGGAAAGTGTGGTATTGTGTGTAATTCTCCCTCATCGGTAGAGGAAGAAAGAATTGTTGTGTATATAAGATTCGAAATTGGTTTGGGGTTTGGGACCCCAAGGGGTATCCCATGTGTTTAAAGGAGGGAGGACCTAGATGTGCTTCGGTTCGAGGAAAGACCACACGCGCGCCGCCCGCCCGTCCGGTCCGGTTCCGGGCTCACGGGCTGTGGGCTGTGGGCTGTGGGTCTTCTGATATTATCTTTTTGGGCCAGAAGTACAGTTTGATCCCAGAAGTTTTCAGATATACAGTTTGGACCAGAATTCTTTCAGATGTACAGTTTGGTCCCTGAAGTTTTCAGAAAGTTGGAATTTCGACGGTCAAATCAGAAACGTCCAAGCTCTCAATTCAGCCATTTATTTTGGCTGAATTACTCCTCCTATAATGGCCAAATCCGTTGGTCTTTCACCATTTATGTTGGTGACTTTACTACCTCCATAATGGCCATTATTTGGCTATTATGGAGGCAGTTTTCAGCCCCCTCCATCACCTATATAAACACCCCCTTACACCATTGTTGAGCACCAAGAACACACATATATGATGCACGAAAATACACAACCAGAAAAAATCTTCTTCCTACAACTTCCAAGCATCATTTAGTTACTCAATATTCTTCACGGTAGCTCTTGAGTTTCCTTTGCTCAAGGGTTCCATTCTTTGTTTTATCTTGGGAGACAAATTGTCCGGGACGTATAAAGGATACATACGGGGCAATATTGTCTTAAGGACAGAGTGCTACACTCGACTCAGCAAAAACATTTTACATTTTTCCGTCTTCTACAAAACTGGAATTTCCAGTTTTTACTTGTGTAACAATTGTAATTTCAGATTCCATGTTGAATTATTGAAATCTTTATTTATCCTTTCGAATACTTGTAATAGTTAAATACTTTCCGTACTGCTTTATAAAGTACCATAGAGCAAAACTCCCAACACATGATCAAACCTCGAAACAAAATTCATATTCAGGGTACCCAAAAGCCGACGGTTTCATATGTATAATTAGATTTTCATTTTAAGTTCATTTACTAGCTCAAATCATCAGTATATCATTTCTAGGGCTTAGTCCAAAAATTCTCAAATTTCACTTTTAAATCCACGTTGAAGACTAAAATTGAATGGCTACTGAAAATATAATCATAAGCGAGTGCTTAGATTACTTAAGTTCTTGCTAAAAATCTTCTTACACTGAGCTCCTAATACTAAAAATAAAGGAATAAAATGAGAACCCCGAAAAATGTGCCTTTTATATACCATGAAATCATCGCAAATGCAACAACATCTCGTTAATAGAGCACCACAAATACGACCCTACCCTCAGCAATTACAAGTTCAGTGTTTGAAACAAGGATCGCTAATGCGAGCAGTACCTAGTAGAAGCGAAACTCCACCAGACCCCTCAAGTCCGCAATTGCGACATGGTGACAATAACTTTGGAGCACCAGTACTAGATTTGTATTGAGTCCAAAATTATGCTGAAACAATTTCTAGCTCCTTGAGTCCCAAACCATACTAACAAGTTTCAATGTCTCAGTCTTCATAAAAATGCTTGAGAAAATCTAACATCAGATTAGGCACTTATGGTCAATTAATTTTATATTTCCTGTAACATGTTTTATGAATCTAGCTATGACCGAGATAAAAACAAAATCATGACGATTCATTTGTTTTTTTTTTAATTTACAAGGCTAAATTTGTTTAACTCGACATTTATTAAGCTTGTAAACTCTTAATTCCCCTCGCCTGTTCTTCTTCATCTTCAATGTTTGTATCCAATCGTTCATTCTCAAACTATATCATGATTGTTCGTCAATACTTCATTTGCTTATAAGTTGTTCTAAATAACAATGGGAGGTCACTTGTCAAACTTCGATGTGGCCAACGTAAAGAATGGATTTTGGGTCTAACTCAACCCCAAAAACTAACTTGTAGGGTGAGGAATGTCCAAGTCCATATAAGGAGTCCATGTTCCCATTCCATTATCGACGTGGGACTCTTAACACTCTCCGCACACCCAGACCCGGTTAACTGGAGCGTGGATGACATAATTTGGGGACCCAACATCAGTGAACATAGAATTGGAATGAGTCTGACTCTGATACCATGTAAAGAGTGGATCTTAGGCCTAACTCAACCCCAAAAACTAGCTCGTAATTTTATTCTTATCTCGATCATAGCTAGACTCATAAAATACGTTACAGATAATATAAAATTAATTGATCATAAGTGCTTAATCTGATGTTAGATTCTCTACTTTAAGATTTTTCTCAAATATCTTTATGAAGACTGAATTTTTATTACATAATTGTTAAATATACACAATATACATGTGTATATTGTGTGTAATAAGTCTCGGATTTGGTCCCAAAAATAGCTCTCGGATTTGGTTGTTTATGTAAAGTAATTTATGGTCAATATTTAGTATCCTAGTTTAGGTAATGTTGTAATATAATTAGTAGTGTATTACCATAATTAGTGTATTACCATAAATGTATAGAATAAGGTTTTAGGAATAGAATAGGAATATGAATTTCTCATATTATGTAACTTGTATATATAGCCTTTCAAGTAATGAAAATAATCAAGGGGATTATTTCTTTCATGGTATCAAGAAACTAGGTCTTACAAAAAATTTCTCTCCCAAATATTGTACCATTCTCGGTCGAACCGCCCCCCCGGGTTTCTCTTCCGAAATTCGTCTTCCGCTCTCAAATCTCTCTTACTATTCCCAAATATCCCCTCCTTCTTTGTTTTTTCAATATGTCTAAGAACAATTATCATCCTGCCCTCATGGTTTCTAACGTCAAGAACAGTATCCCTATTGTGCTTGAGATGGAAAACGTCAAATATGCGACGTGGGCAGAATTGTTTAAAATTCACGCTATCTCCCATCAAGTTATTCATCACATCATTCCTCCCGCTACACCTCTTCCCGCGGAGGATCCTCAGTTATGGATTACTCTTGATGCTATCATTCTCCAGTGGATCTATTCCACTATTTCGGTTGACCTTTTAGAGACGATTATTGAGCTGAATACCACGGCTATGGCTACCTGGAATAGATTGCATGAAATATTCCAAGATAACCAACATTCACGTGTCGTCACACTCGAGCAGGAATTCTCTCTAGTTCGCATAGAAGAATTTCCAAACGTCTCTGCATATTGCAAGAAACTCAAGGAGTTGGCGGATCAACTCCGTAATGTTGGCGCACCTGTAACAAATAATCGTCTGGTTCTACAATTGGTTGCCGGCCTTTCGGAGGCCTATAATGGTGTTGGAACTCTCCTTCGTCAAAGCAACCCTCTTCCCGCCTTTTATCAAGCCCGCTCCATGCTTACTTTGAAAGAAGCCGATTTGGCTAAAAAGGCGGCGACCGGAGCAAGTCCCGTCGTCATGATGATGTCCTCCCCAAGTTTTTCGGGTTTTGTTGATAATTCGGGCCAAAACCATACTCATGGTGGCGGAAAAAATAATCGTAAGAATAATAACAAAAACCGCAGGGGTAAACGCGACGGTTCCAGTGGTCAGCAGTGGGCGGGCCCCGTCCGGTGAACGGTGGCCCACCACCCCTCTGGTCCCAGCAGTGGGGCCCATGGCAGTGGGGCTGGGGCAGTGGGCCGTGGGCTAGCAACCCCTATTTTCCAGTAAATCCCGATAGCCAATGGGTGGCCGGCCCTTTCGAGCCCAACTATCGCGCAGTGACGACGCCCACCGGCGCGGCCCAGCGGCGCCGGTTCCAAAGCAGCTACGGCCCAGTTCAGTCCCGTCCTGGAATACTTGGGCCCCGACCTCCGCAAGCCCACCACACAGCAGGCCCCACTCAGACCGATATCGAGACCGCGATGCACACATTGGGTTTGACTCAACCGGACCCAAATTGGTATATGGACACCGGTGCCACTACCCATATAACTTTCGACTCAGGTACTCTCTCATCTTATTCCAATTTGAGCAACCCTCGGGGTATAATTGTTGGTAATGGCAAATCTATTCTAATTTAGGGTTATGGTCAGAAAACGTTGTCTCCCCCCAATCCACCCCTTATCTTGAAAAATACTTTACATGCCCCCAAATTGATTAAAAACTTAGTGTCTGTCTGAAAGTTCACTACTGACAATTCCGTTTCTGTTGAATTTGATCAGTTTGGTTTTTCTGTGAAGGATTTCAAGACGGGGAGTCATCTCATGAGGTGTGATAGTAAGGGGGATCTGTATCCTATCATGCCCGGTTTCAGTCCATCGAGTCAAGCTTTGCCATCAGCCTATGCAGCCATTTCTCCTTCCTTGTGGCATGCTCGCCTTGGTCATCCGGGATCCTTTATTTTATCAACTTTAGATAAAAAATAGTTTTATTTCGTGTAAGGATACGAGTCGTACTCCAATTTGTCAATCTTGTTCGTTAGGAAAAATTGTTAAGTTGTCCTTTGTAGACTCAAATTCTCATACTTCCATGCCTTTTGATATTATTCATAGTGACCTATGGACGTCTCCTATTCTTAGTTCGTTGGGTCATCGATATTATGTTCTCTTTTTAGATGATTATTCTAAATTTTTGTGGACGTTTCCAATTGCGAATAAATCACAAGTGTTTTCAGTCTTCATAAAATTTAGAGCGTTCATTCGTACCCAATTCGAAAGAGAAATAAAAAATATTCAATGTGATAATGAGAAAAAGTATGACAATAGGGAGTTTCGGGAGTTCTGTGCTAATAATGGGATCAATTTTCATTTTTCGTGTCCTCATACATCTTCACAAAATGGGAAAGCCGAACGCAAAATTCGTTCCATAAATGACATTGTCCGAACTCTCTTAATTCATGCTTCCATACCCCCCATATTTTTGGCATCATGCTCTACAAATGACCACATATTTCCTTAACATAATCTCGTCCAAAGGTCTGACATATTTTCCCCCCTCCAAATCTTATATAATAAGAACCCGTCTTATTCTCATCTTCGGGTCTTTGGGTGCTTGTGTTATCCGTTATTCTCATCCACCATAATTAACAAACTTCAGGCTCGGTCTACTCCGTGTGTGTTTTTGGGTTATCCGTCTAATCATCGTGGTTATAAATGCTTTGATTTATCCTCCAAGAAAATCATAATTAATCGCCATGTCATTTTTTATGAAACCCAATTTCCTTTCACGAAAGTTCATACTCCCGAGCTTAGTTCGTATAAATTTTTGGATGACCAAATATCCCCGTATATTATTCGACATTTTTCGGACATCTCCCGCACCCAAAACTCTCCAGCGGGCCCACTGTCCGCTGGTCCCACTGGCACGTCTCGGTCAGCACTGCCCAGACCTCTCACTGGGCCAGTTTCAGTGATTGGGCCAGTCCAACCTACCACTGGAATTGGTCCAGTCCCACTTACCGTTCTCGGCCCAGCTTCTGCGTCCAGTTTTGAGCCAGCAGGCACACGGCCTGCTGGCTAGTCCATCCTGAGCCCAGCAAATTCCCAAAATTCACTCAATTCTTCCTCGAGTCATAGACCAGTCACTCGTATTCAGCGGGGTATTTTTACACCTAAAAGACATTTTAATTTATATTTTAATGTCTCTAAATCCCCCTTTCCCCGTAATTCTGTGTCTGCCTTAAACGACCCGAATTGGAAAATTGCTATGACTGATGAATATAATGCTCTTATTGATAATAAGACGTGGGAGTTAGTGCCCCGTCCATCTGGTATTAATGTTATCAGGTCTATGTGGATTTTTGCTCATAAGGAGAATTCTGATGGGTCCTTTGCTCGACATAAGGCGCGGCTTGTGGGTGATGGTAAGACTCAGAAGGTTGGGATAGATTGTGGGGAGACATTTAGTCCGGTGGTCAAGCCGGCTACCATTCGCACTGTGCTTAGCATGGCTCTTTCAAAGGCATGGCCTATTCATCAGTTGGATGTCAAGAATGCTTTTCTACATGGTGATCTCAAAGAAATAGTCTATATGCATCAGCCGTTGGGATTCAGGAATCCCAACCGTCTTCATCATGTCTGTTTATTGAAGAAGTCCTTATATGGGCTTAAGCAGTCTACACGGGCCTGGTATACGAGGTTTGCTGACTATGTTTCTACCATTGGGTTCACTTACAGTAGGTCGGATAATTCCTTGTTCATCTACTGCCGTGGTTCGTCCTTGGCCTACATTCTGTTGTATATGGATGATATCATTTTGACTGCCTCTTCCGATGCTTTACACCAATATATCATGACCATGCTCAGCTCTGAGTTTGCTATGAAAGACTTAGGGCCCTTGAGTTACTTTTTGGGGATTGCCGTCAAGCGTCATTCAGATGGTTTGTTTTTATCTCAAAGAAAGTATGCAGCTGAGATCATCGAGAGGGCTGGGATGTCATCCTGTAAGTCCACTTCCACTCCAGTTGATACTAAGCCCAAACTTGGTGCCACGGACCCGCTATCGCAGTCTTGCAGGGGCTCTTCAGTATCTTACCTTTACCAGACCGGATATTACGTATGATGTTCAGCAGATGTGTTTATTCATGCATGATCCCAGAGTTGAGCACATGAATGTAATCAAACGCATCATCCGGTATATTCAGGGTACACTGGACTATGGTTTGCATTTGTATCCTTCATCGACATCCACACTTGTCTCATACACTGATGCAGATTGGGGTGGTTGTCCAGATACCAGACGGTCTACGTCTGGCTACTGTATGTTCCTTGGCAACAACTTGGTCTCCTGGTCTGCGAAGCGTCAGGCGACTCTATCCCGCTCAAGTGCCGAGGCTGAATATCGAGGGGTAGCCAATGTGGTCTCAGAATCATGTTGGTTACGTAATTTGCTTTTAGAGCTTCATTGTCCGATTCAAAAGGCAACCTTGGTTTATTGCGATAATATTAGTGCCATCTACCTTTCAGGAAATCCGGTTCAGCACCAACGCACTAAACATATCGAAATGGACATTCACTTTGTTCGTGAAAAGGTGGCTCGGGGTCACGTTCGCGTATGCCATGTCCCGTCAAGATATCAGATTGCAGACATCTTTACAAAGGGTCTTCCCTCGATCCTTTTTGAAGATTTTAGAGACAGTCTCAGTGTTCGAAGACCGCCCGCTATGATTGCGGGGGTGTGTTAAATATACACAATATACATGTGTATATTGTGTTTAATAAGTCTCGGATTTGGTCCCAAAAATAGCTCTCGGATTTGGTTGTTTATGTAAAGTAATTTATGGTAAATATTTAGTATCCTAGTTTAGGTAATGTTGTAATATAATTAGTAGTGTATTACCATAATTAGTGTATTACCATAAATGTATAGAATAAGGTTTTAGAAATAGAATAGGAATATGATTCTCTCCTATTATGTAACTTGTATATATAACCTTTCAAGTAATGAAAATTATAGGGGATTATTTCTTTCAATAATATTACTGAAGTTATCTTTATTAACAACAACAAAATAGTAGTTTAAAATCGTTATAACGGTGAGAGTTGAATTTCTTTCTGCAACTCAAGATAAACTAAAATTTACATCTCATTATTAGTCCTTAAAATGTACAAGTATTGCAAGATTTTAACAAAAGTTAATAATTAAATCTCCAACTTGAATGGTGTAGTCATGAAAATTACAATTAGTTAATGTGTTTTGACGTTGTTTTGAGCATAAATTTGGAACGATACAAACATCTATTTTTAGTTCTAGATATCAGAATTCTAATCCAACACTTATGGGAGTTCGAAACTGATTTATATATTGATTTGGAATGTTCGGAGTAATTTCGATAAGTCTCGCTCGAATTTTTATCTCGAAATGTAAAATTAAATCTTTAACGAACAGAAATGGTATCACATTGAGCGAAAGAGCTTAGAATTATGGTTCAAAGGCTTCAATAGGTTCATATGATAATTTTGGACTTGTACTTGTATTTGAATTAGGACCCTATGGGCAAGGGTTCAATTCGGCACTATTGCATGCTGGAAAATTGAGGACTTTTAAGAGTTCAAAAGTCTGATCTGAACTTTGATTTTGAGTTGTAATGTCTCTGTACGTATTTTGAACCCTTGGAAAAGTCCATAAAGGGTACTTGGAAATGACCCGAGAAATTAGTGAGTTTCGAAGTGTTTGGAGCAAGTTTAGAGGAAATTCAAAGTGTTGAATCATGATTTTGGCCTGATTCCATAAGCAAACTGCTCTTAATCTATAAGAAATTTGGAGATGATGTTTAAATGAAAGTTGTATCCCTTTGTTTTTTTGTTTTAAGTGGTTTAAATTTAAACCATTAGTTATTTCGACGTTTCTATAGTGCTGAATCATGATTTTGGCCTGTTTTAAGTGGTTTAAAGATGAATGAGCATGCTTTCGAGAGAGCCAGACTGAGAACAGTGCGAATGGTAGCCGGTTTGACCACTAGACTAAATGTCTCACCACAATCCACGCCAACCTGTTGAGTTTTACCATCATCTACAAGGCGGGCCTTATGCCTCTCAAACGAACCGTCAGAATTTTCCTTATGAGTAAAAATCCACATAGAGCGAATAATATTGACACCAGTCGGACGGGGCACCAACTCCCACCTCTCATTTTCAATAAGAGCATTATATTCATCATCCATGGCCATTTTCCAATTCGGGTCATGAAGGGCGGACACTGGATTATGTGATAGGGGTGATTTAGTGACATTAGAATGTAAATTAAAATGTCGTTTAGATTTTAAAATACTCCTTTGGCTACGAGTAACGGGCCCTTGACTCAGAATAGAAACTGACTGGACCGGGGACGTTAGAGAACTACCTCGGGACTGGCCAATAGGCAGTGGGCCTGCTAGCCGTGATACTGGGTCAGGCGAGTAATTTACTGGGCCAGCAGGTAGTGCTGCTTGGAAAATTCGACTGGACTGGAGGTATTTGGGCCAATAGGCAGTGGGCCTGTTGGCTGAGTGATGGTCCCGGGAGAAGGAATTATTGGGCCAACAGGCAGTGGGCCTAATGGCCGAGAAATACTGGTTGATGGGCCTGGGTCACTGGATGGTGCGGTAGGGAGAATATTTGGGCCAGCAGGCAGTGGGCCTGCTTATGTGACTCACGGGTAGAGTGGGCCCACTGTTGTAGAATATACGGGGAGGGAGTATTGTCCAAAAAATTATAAGCATTCGACACAGATTTAGACACTTGAGCAAACGGAATTTGGATTCATCAAAAATAACATGGCGACTAATTATGATTTTATTAGAAGATAAATAAAAAACATTTGTAATCATACTTTGTTGTAGTTGTTCAAGCGAAACTACTATCTATGACTGAATGTGCTAAGTCTGTATAAATTAAATATGGTAACTATCTAGGTAAATTGACGTTGTATTTATGTGAAGGCGTTTGACTGGGTACGAAGTTTAAGAAATAAAGGTAGATTTTTGAAATTTATGATGAAAATAAGCTATAGATTTTTTTGTGTGGCTAAAAATTATCCATGGGTAAAATAAGTATTTTAAAATTAAATTATCAATAAATATTGAAAGGTCTCTAAAAAGGAAAGATTGTCATTAATTGAGACAGAGGGCACATGAGAGTAGACTTAACCTAATTGGGAAATTATATAAGGGGAAATATTCAATAGAGGATATAAGAAAGGTATTTTTAGACAATACCAGTTAAAAGGATCGGTAAAGATTTCGTAATTTGATTTCAGCATGTATACATTAAGAAATTATAGGGTTGGGCTCAGCTCTTTTGATGAAGGCTAAGATTCATTGTTTAATTAGTTCTCTTATCATGAGTAATCTATTATTTATGCATTAATTGAGTGATATTTTAACAAAAGAAAAACGTGACTTCTGATTGTTCTTGAGAGAAACAGAATGAGAGTGAAATTATAAGTTTGTATAAATATGGGATTTTGTTATTTTTATTTCATCTTCATCATTTAGAGAATTGAGAGCGTATTTGAAGGGTTTTGACCTTAATCTTCATCTACAAACTTGGGGTAAGTGATTATAACTTGAATCCATAATTATTTTTTGAATCTATAATTATTTCATGAATCAAACCTTGAATTTATCATTTGAACATGAAATCAAAGATGAAAATTGTAGATTTCGGATATAGATCTAGAATTACCTAAATTGAATTTTGAGTATCCAAATGGACTTTAAATGAAAGTCTAAGCATACATTGGACTCGTGTTATTGTGGACAACCCAAATACGTAATTTATTTTAAATTTTGAACTCGAGACTCTTTTGACTTTTGATTCGATTTTATTTCATATTTCAATATGGATATGTTGGACTTGTTTAACCTCGTAGAGTAATTTTTTTTACATATATTGAACTCGTTTAATGAACCCAGACGCGATAGAGCTTTTGGGAAGATTAAAGTTTCGCTAGGACTAAGATAAATTAAGGTTTTAACTTCTACAGGGTGAATTTTCCCAACTAAATGATAACAAAACAAACTAAGGATAAGGATTACGTATACGTGAAGTGATGAGTGCTTGTGCTGGTATCGAGTGACATGTTGGGGTTTACTTTGCCTATTTAGATGTATTTTGAATGATTTGACTTATTTGATTACTTGAGCATGCTAGTGAAGATGTAAGCATTAAATCCGTGCTATATCATATTTTGGGCTATGAGCATGTACAACACATATTTAGCTGAGGATTATTGCCTTATTTGCATGTTATTGTGACTGCTTATGTGATTTTATTCTGTTATAAATTTACACGTTGAGATTGTCAGTGTTGCTTACTTGTTATGATATACACATGAAGTTCGTCAATGATGGTTATTTGATATGCATAATGAGTTCATATGCACATGGAGTTCATCCGTGCAGCGTGTGAACAACGCGGTTGTCCTCCATGGTTCACTAGTCAAGCAACCCAGAACCGGAATAGTGTGTGTGCATGTTGTGTTGTGTTGAGTTGGGTATAGTCTGTGTAGTATCGTCGATCCATTAACTGCTATTTGCGCATATATAATATTTTATATGTTGTATTTGTTTTAAAATACTAAGCTGGATGTGCAGTGATAAATATCCTTATTTTGTTAGTTAATCCTTTATTTGTTGATATCCTCGATCTGTTGATGTCTCATAAACTAATCAGGTCGAAAGCAAATATTTCTGAAGGTCAATATTCGTCACCATCTTGTTGGGGTTGATCAATGATATTTTCTGAGTATGCGTTGATTTTGAGTATGTCTAAGGTATATTAGGCCATATCGCATAATTCGACGAATCGGCCAAGTAGCTTATGAGTTGGACTTGCCTTCGGAGTTAGAGTGTGTCCATCCGGTTTTCCATGTTTCTATGTTGAGAGCGTATGTTGGAAATCCTTCCCGAATTGTACCAATTGATGATGTAAAGGTTACGGAGAATTTATCATAAGAAGAGGTTCCTATTGCTATCTTAGATCGACAAGTCCGCAAGTTGAGGACTAAAGAAGTAGTCTCCGTGAAAGTTCTTTGGTGGAATAAGAATGTAGAAGAAATGACATGGGGGGCGGAAGAGGAGATGAAACACAGATATCCATACCTATTTTAGACCAACGCCGAGGTTCCGCGAGAAGCATAATGTGAGTTCTAATTTCTAAAATTATAATTAATGATTGCGGACCATGTGAGGTCTGATGTAATGATGTATGTTATATTATATGTCTCCGTGAAGAAGTAGTTGTATTTCCTGGTTACGTGACGGGGATTGGATATGTCACCCCAACATTCGAGGATGAATGTTTCTAAGGGGGAAAAGATGTAACACCCCGTACTTTCGGGCGATAGCTTGAGCATCTAGACGTATGCAAATAAAGAAGCTTAGGATATGAACGGATGTGGTCCCGAAATAATTTAGTACTTAATAAGTGTGGCAACGATGACTAGAAATTAATTATGTGTGCAACTGGCTAAATAGGGGATTAGTGTGAAAGACAAAAATTAATCAAGATTATTGAATAAATATTACATGGGAATAATCCACACGTGCCATTCATAGGTGGGCAGGAAGTGGAATATTATGCATGCAAGGATTGATGTGGCATCTTAAGTGATGACTATTGATAGAAGTCATCACATATTTTACACGTGTAAATGGGAATGAAGTGTCTTTAAGTCCATACTTTCATTTTCTTAGCCTTTTTACATATGAAATGAGATAATTCAATGTGATAACTTCACTAAGCAGCAAGAAACGTGATACTTACTTCTTGGGGCAGCAAATGAGTGCTAATACTAAGAACACAATATAAGATTTTTTTCCAAAAACAATATAGGGGTGTACCTACTGGTTAGTCTAGTTGTTTCCTTGGGCTTACATAGAGCATTGATTGGTGTTGATTATTGGATTTTTAGCTTCCTTTTAGGGGAAGTAAGGTGGAAACATGGTAGTCCATAACATCCTAAATTAACTTGTAAAGGTGGTCGGTTTCATCGTCGTCAGTGAAGGGTCGATAACCGAAGGTATGTTAAGGCAAATCCTTCTTTCTTTTGGCATGTTCTAAGTATGAAACGTAAACATAATATTGTCCCATAAATGATTCTACTCTTAGTGGTTAAGTATGTTCATGTTATTTATTCTCATCTTCAAAGTATGTCTAAATATGTTCCTAGACCCTTATTGAGGTATATGAAAAAGATGTTAGTATTCATAGTGTTAATCAGAGGTGAAGCGATATTACGTCACTTCGATAAACTCAGAATGTTTTATTATCGTTCATGCATTTTATTCATGTATTACCCTGGACCCTACATGTGTTATATACACTACTATATGGTATGCATTATATATATGTATGGAATGGGAAAAGGGATACATCATTATATACGCACACCAACTGATCAGCTGGTATATGATGATGATTATGCCCACAGAGGCCGAAATGATATGATGGGAGACGGTGTTATATACGCATATATATATGTATGACCGCATTGTTCCTGACATTTAGGCATATTATGGCCCTCAGGGGCATTCACTATTGGTTGGCTGTTTCTTGTCTCAGTTTACTTTTATGTCTCTGTTATGCAATTTTTCATGCCTGATATACTCGGTACATCAGTCGTACTAACGTTCCTTTTGTCAGGGGACACTACGTTTCATGCCCGCAGGCTCACGTAGACAAGGCGACGATCCGCATTAGTAGGTTGCTGACTCAACGGATATTGGAGCACTCCCTTTATTTCAGAGTGTCAATCTAATTTCGGTACGGTATTTTTGCATGTACATATGGGTATGGCGGGGCCCTGTCCCGATATTATGATATTGCGTACTCTTTAGAGGCTTGTAGACAGTGTTTTGTGTATAACAGTCAGGTATGACCTTGTCGGCCTTAGTATATATATGCATGGATTAAGTCCTTCTGGTTGTAAGATTTTACATGACTTCTCTCTAGTTTATGATTTTTATGTGTCAACAGGATACTGGGTGACGTCCCTTGTGGCTTGTGGTTAATTATGATTAGATGTTAACCGTATGCTTAGTGGTACCCGGCCGGTGAAGTCTGGGTGCCTATCATGGCTCTCCGGTTTGGATCGTGATAGTCCCGACTCAGCTGGCACACCAGATTCTTTAGCCTGGTATTGATTCCACCTAGTTGTGTGCTCGCCTTGTACATGTCTCAATAAACCTCTCGTCCCACCTTGACCTTTTCCGATTTTAAATTTATAAATATTTTTACAAATTTTACATCTAACTACTTGATTCTCTTGGTCCCTATAAAAAAAATTCCATGCAGCGGATTTTAATTTTCGTTGTGTGGGACCTCGACTCATACTAGGGGGAATAGGAGGCGTTCCAGTTTCAGTTTGAGGTTGAGACTCAGTCTGATGTTGAGGTTGAGGTGCACTAATGGGTGTGTCATCTACATTATCGTCAATATTAAAGTCTGGTTCAGATGCATAATATACCTCATCATCTAATGGTATATCATTAAAAAAAACAGTTTCATCTATATGAGTAAAATCAATCAAATCATCAGGACTAGAAATAGGATTACTAGAAGTACCCTTACCCTTGTTACCCATACTAGAAGAAGCACCATTACCCTTACTCGTAAGCATACGTCCAAAGCGTTTCATTATAATTTTGCAAATAAATAATTAAAGTAAATGAAATTAAGTGCGATAATTAAAATTAAGTAACAATAATAATTTAAAGAAGGAACGAATGTACCAAACGCCGACGTAACGTAGACATGTAATCGTGGTTGAAAATTAAATCTTTGCTCGATGGATGATCCTCAAGCTAATTGTCAACTTCACACCAATTTTTTTAACTTTGATATAAATGAGCAAAAAAAAAATTAGTAGGCAATGTAGAATTGTAGAGAGATTAATTGAGAGATTAAATAGATAGTAGAAAGATTTCTGAGAGAAATGAAGAGGAAAATGAGGTATTTATACTTGAGAAATAGGGTTAAAGTGTAAATATATTAGTTTAGGGGTTAAAAATAAATATTAAGGGGTAGGAGAGTTATGGGGTATGGGTCAAAAAATGGACGTTATAGCCGTTGCACAACGGCCAAAATCAAAATTTGGCCGTTGTTGCGACAGTTATTTTTACATAGGGGGAAGGGGACTGGCGGGGCGGGACAGGGTCGGGACGGGATCGGGATGGGCGGGACGATCCCAGGTCCCGTCCCGAGTTCGAACCCCAATAGCAATTTTTTTGGGAGATCGGGGCGAGTATCGGGATTGGGCCGACCCGGCCCACTGGACTGCCTTATTGTGGTGAGATTTGGTACTCTTTTTAATGGTCATAAATGAGACCATTTGGAAAAGAATGGGTTAAAATCCAACCAGCCTATTGTTCTACTTTGGGAAAGAAAGAAAGGGTTAAATTCCAGTTGGACTAAGAATCACGTTGGGTAAAGAGTAATTTCAATTTAAGATGTGAACATATAAAAAGGGTTAAAATAGGGGCATATGATGTGACTTATGAATTTGATACACATGTAATCAAAGTGATCCACCAGAAGGTGCATCTTTTATGGTACGGCTGAGATAAAACAACCCTTCAGGTGAACAAAAGAGCAATACATTAAACCATACAAAACAGTTTAGTGTGTTTGATTACACACCATATAACACCCAAAAAACAAATCTAGGGTTCAGACATGGACAAAAAACAAACCCTGTAGTGTATCAACTTTTTGAACAACAGATGAAACACATAGCTACCGAAGATCACACAATTATCTCAAGGGGCATCAGAGTCAATACCCGAACCACCAATCTCCTCGCTGCCTTGTCAAAACACTGAATAAATCATGCAAAATACTAGCCATCCTGAGAAACCACCTCGGTTCGTTCTTGACTCAAAACCCACCTCCTTTCTATCACCTTGTACATTTTTAGTATTAACATGCACCACATTTCGTTGCACGTTAATTCTCAGACATATATAGCTTTAAAGTTAAACCCATAAAAACCAAAGAGCAAAAACTTTGAATGCGACAAACCAATGGTTACCAACTTGGCTTGGGGACTAATTGCACTGGAATGCAGTTTTTATACCCTGCAGTGTACGGGAGATGAGGGCATTCACGGTGTTGACGGACTCCATAGTGAGCTTTGCAGCAGGCAAGTTATTCACCAATATTTGGAATCCCAAAGTCAACAGAGAACCATTACTTCTACCCCCATTGTCCTCTTTTTCGAGCATTCCATTGTTAGTAGCCCCGTTAGAATTCTCAAAACAATCTGGAACTATTGCAAATCCAGATGGAAGGAAAGCCACGCAGGAAGAATCTCCACCACTCATCACAACATTCATTTCTGTAGTATCAACTGCTGCATATGCTACAATCGAACCGGACACATCCGTGCACGAGTCTTGCAAGATCAACATACTATTTTGATTAGCATCGCCGGCAGCCACCTGCATGTCAAGCCAAAACTTATTCAGAATTCAATGGTTAATAGTAAGTGCACTAAGTTGTGTAGTTTTGTCCCAAATTTCCAAAAGTCACACCAGTTTCACTCACATTAGCACGAAAGAGAGAGATGCTATTGCCAAGATCCTGACCCTTGGCAATGTGGACTATTTGGTGCATGGGACCACCATGGGACAAGACATCCCATTGACTTCTTGTTTGTTCATTTCGCAGGAAGTCAAACAAACATTGATGTGTTACCGGCAGCCAGATAGTCCTGGTGGCACTCAACACCACACCAGGAGGCTCACCAGGGTCACCAATGCTCTTCCTCATCATCAACTTAGTCTCCTCTGCGGACCCTGTTTGGATTGGTTCCCACTTGTAAAAGGTTGCACAAACCCCACCACAAAAGTTGCGAGTCATGCGCCGAGCCAACATTGCAATACTTCTCCGACCACTGGGACTAACAACTGCCAATAATGGAACTTTATAAGAATCCATTGTAATTTCATAGTTCTCGAGTGTCAAATGAACAATATGATGTGGTACCTGCGTTATCGCCACTGGGCACAGCAGAAGACATGATGACAGCCAAGCACTCGCATTGCCTTTGCAGGGTGGCAATCCACCGTTGGGCACCAAAGCCCAGGCCAGACCTGATGAAAGGACGGTAGTAATTGTGGATGGTACTCTCATCATATTCCATGTGCTCAATCCAAGTAACCTGAAATTTTCCGTAAAGATTTTGCTAGCAGTTTTGTACACAGGAACTGAGTAGGTGAAGATAGCTTTAACATAACTGGTCTGTGTGGAGGCAACTTGGGAACTTAACCAGCAACTCAAGACAATTAAAGGATTATATGCTTCAAAAGACCACACATAGATCAGTATGTGCATCCAGTAGATTAGTTTACATGAAGTTGGAATTCCAGAATAAAAGAACTGTAAAGGGCTCCATGGAAAAGTAGAAGCTTTCGGATAGACCGCCTTTCATTTAATTACATAATAGCTGCATTACTAAATAGTCAGTAAATAGTTTCCCTCTGGATAAATTAGGTATGCTACATTTTTCGATTTTGCTTACCCTCTTTCATGATCTGCATCACAATTTCTTCAATTTCGAAAAAATGAATAATGCTATCACTATTTGAAGAATCATACTTCTTTTTTCTCTGTAGATTGACTTTCTTCAATGAGTTTTATACTTTTAACTAAAAAATTGCTACTACAGAAGTTATATCGTTTTAAAATAGTATGAGAGTTTTATTTCAAGTACAAAAGATCTATGTCCAAATTCATAGAAAAAATAGATGCACGTACACTTGGTATTTAATTTCTCCATTCTTGTTTGGGAGAAGGGAATAAATAAATGTCATAAAGGAGAAAACAAACATTTAAGCAACCTATTTGGATTCCAAAGCATACAGAATGAACAGACAGAATTCATTAGCGATGCAAACTATCACTTGTCATCGCAGCCGTAAACAGTACGGATTATTTTGTTTTATCACATACAAAACCAAATGAACATGCTGGAGAATAGTTCTCACCAAATCTAACTTCCAAAGAGTTGTGGAACATCTAGATATATTTTTCCTATTTTTCTCCTCATAGATAGACACGTTCAATATTTTGAAATGCTTTATTGACGCACACCCAAAGTGCACTTAACACCTTGAGGCTGCAGTAGAAGTTGCATGCTTTGCAAACCGCACAATCATACTTTTTGTCAAGAGTCAAAAAGTTTGCCAATAAATAAGATCTTATGATTTTGTAAGGAAATGATTGGAGTTCCTTGTTTTTAATCATTCAAGAAGATAGGATGCAAAAGAGAGCATAAATGAGCTCAAAATTTAAAAGGATTTTTTAATAACCGAGAAATCTCTAATGTCAAATAACATCACTGTTCTAATTTTTAGATTGGAAGAGTACAATACAAGTTCTATATTGAGGTCAAATAACACTAGTGGTAGCAAGTGAATACCGTGCAAGCATAGATTCACAAGCACGTGTAAGAGGGGGGGGCAGAAGCATCACACTATATTACTTATATAGTTAAGATGAAACTACCGAGGTTTTGCCTTCATACAGTGATAATGAATTTATAAGTTCAGGACGCAGAAAAAGGAATTGAGGCATCTTGCAATACTATAAGGTTGATATCCTCGATTAAACCATTTTCTAATCTGGCGGAAGCCTAGTCAAGCAACTATGAAAAAAACTAGCCTTGAATTTGATGATAACAAAAATAAACTACAGAAGCATCTACAAAATAAAATAACAATAGAAGGTTCAGATTCTTAGGCTACAACTGTCAAATTTTTTTACTGACAGCAATTCCAAAAAATGCCTAAGATAAGATATATTTTAGAAGCAAAGGTCAAGAGAACCAACACTTCGAAACCAAATAGTCTGAAGTGCATCAGAAAAAACAACGTAGACAAAATGACAAGATAAACCTTCATTAAGAAAAAATAAATACACAAACCAACAACAAGAAAATAAATCTACATTGAACACCTAGCTCGTTGAATTTCAGCAACTTATGGAGCACAATGTAGAATACTAAATGGAAAACATATATGGACTAATTACCTTGGAGTAACCATTGGGAAAGTCCTGCACAATACATCCAGAAGGGAGCCTCCTGCAGTTTCCAGTTTCACATGGTTGCGAACCTTCTTGGATTGCATCAATAGACACATCCACCACTGCCCAGACACCTTCGGCATGTTTCTTGCAAAAGCGTAGAAACTTTACTTGACGTACAGGAACTAAAGCAGATAGAACTTGGAACTCAGCTTGGATCTGCAAATCAATATTTTCAAAGCTCTATTGCAGGACAGACAAGAAAATAAACATAGGATGGGTGACTTCCACCAAAATAATGAAACGTACCAATTGCAAATTGCCATTCATGCTTCCACTTGAGCTGCTGGAGATCACATTAACTGTAGAGGTTCTGCCAACAATGCATGAGAATATGTCCACCCATCGACTCTGCATTAGTTGAACTTACATATTACATGGAAAGCAAGAAGAAAAGCCTACAATATGCTTTTTTCCTCTACTTGAAAATTAAAGTTATTTTAATCAAAAGAACACGCAGCCATTAATGCAACACCCGCTAAATAAAAAGGAAAAGTCGTATGTCAAGAAGCAAATAGGAGAAACATTTTCCACATTAGACAATCGGTCAAGGGAATCAAAATTTCAACTACAGGTTTCGGATGAGGGTGAGGGTGAGGGCACGGGGATAAGGACGAAGGAACCTACTGTGTCCATCAGAGTCTCCACCAAGGCCAGACTGTTGATCATCACTGTACCAGTTGCCTTTGTTGCTTCTGCTGTGAAGTTGGCAGGTTTCATGTCAATACATGGAGGAAAAGACCTAGCATACTCCTCAAGGTTCAATTCTTCTGCACTTCCGTCAATGTTTCTAAACCACAGTGGATCACCAATCTCGGCCAGCTTAAGCAGCTCATTCATGGCAGCAAAAGCAAGCTCCATTAACATGGACTTATCATAGGATACATCTGTACCAGTCATGCTCGGGGTGGGCCTAGAGGAAATCCCTGTTAGAGCATTTGAGATACCATTGCCAAAATCAAGCCCCATTGGCGATGCAGTGTCAACAGAGTTCATAGCACCAAAGCCGTTTCTTCCCACCGCAAGTTCCAAACCAGAATTAGGCATTCCAGGTGGCATTGCACCAGGGAAAGATGCCAAAGGCCTGCCCAAAAACTTGTTCGCCAGGACACAAATCCTATTGAACTCATCTCTCAGCCGAGCATTCTCAATCCTTAAATGATGCTCTTCAATGTGTATCTCACCAAGAATTGCCTGACCACCACAGTGGCTGCACATTGGGCTTCTCATGGATTCCTTCATTGCAATGTTCTCTATGCGAAGGTTATCATTTTCTTGCTTCAAGATTGCATTTTCATGGCGTTCCAATTGGGTCTGAAACAACATAGGTTTCACATTTACAGCAAGACCAATCTCAAACAAGGGTAGAATGAATTGAAGTGAATAATGTAAATGCAGCATTTACCTTCATTTGGGTTCTTCTATTTTGGAACCAAAACTTCACCTGCCTACTCTCCAAAGTCAATCTCTTACCAAGTTCTAGTCTTGCTTTTTCGTCGGGGTGTGGATTCTCTTTAAAAGAACTGTTACCACAATACATAAATTCAGAAATAAACCAAACAAACAATGAATACACAATATGAAGTGGTAGAATACATACGCTTCAAGTTCTTGAATTTGGTGTGGGGTGTGCCTATGGTATTTCTTTTTTTTCGATGATCTCCCAAGGGGAGTTTCCAGGTCATCGCCCGATCCACCACCATCCAAGTTGTCACTGCCAGACCTGCTCTCATATTCATCTTCTCTAGAGGACCTTCCCATTGCAACAGCATCAAAATTTTCCCCTATCATACCCATGTCACCCACACCTTCCATCTTCGGTTTCTGCAAATAAATCCACACATATCAATTCAATTGAAAACTCCAAGTAACAACAACACACAAAAACAAGAAACATTTTTAAGGGAGGCCTACAAGAGCAAGAGATAACGGGGAAGAGTTAAACATGGACTGGGGTAAAGGTGATGTGATAAGTTGTGACAGAGAAATGGTAGCAGTAGTGGGCATGGCGTTATATGGACTATCAGCCACCACTCTTGCAATCCCAGAACCACCATCGCCGCCGCCGTTTCCACCGCTACTACTACTGCCGCCAATGAAGCCTCCAAAACTCATCAAAATTTAACCAATAACCACAAAACTGAACCCCAAAAATAAAAATATAAGAAGTTTGGTATCTAAAGACTGTAACTTTACCGTTACACACACTACACCAATCTCTTCTAAATGGTAGTAAAAATCATATTTTTTTATCAAGGTCTCAACTTCCCATCGAACACTAGCTAGAAACTATTCCACAATATATTTACTCCAAGTTTGAACCGCCTTAAGCCCAATAAAAAATGATGAACATATAACTTCACCAACCCAAACCCACAAAATTTAAGAAGAACCAAACGGGGTTGGTACATGACAACCAAGAACTCTTATTACACTTCTCTCTCTTTCTTAGTGAGCAAATGTGAAAAAGATGGGTTGGCCGAAAATAAAAAGGAAGCCCTAGCATTTCATTCAATCAAAGATATGGGTATTTGACCGCCTTATAGCTGTCATTTTCAAACAGTGAAGCAGTAGTACCATAAAGAAAAAAAACGAAAGGTTTTTAAAATGGGGCTAAAATAAACCAGATAAGAGCCAAAAAGAAAAAATAATATTAAAAAAATGTGGACTTTTCAATACCGTACAAAATAAAACTGCAAGAAACCAACAAAAACTGAATCTCCAAAAACAACCTTTTATCATTGATCACAAACCAAAAAAAAGCTTTGTACGGATAAAAATCCAAGAAAAAAGTGCATAACCTTTTATAAAATTATTATTATCAGCTAAAAGTTAAAAAGACTTTAGAATACATTATTTTGTGTGTGTAAAGTAAAATACAAAAGCTTCAGATTCTGTGTGGACCTATTGAAAATCCACACGCACACTCTCTCTCCATAACTACAGATTGGGAAAGGTTAGACAGAAGGTTGATTAAATTAATGGGGTTTATTTATTTATAAATAAATGAATAAGAATTAAATTCAATGAAAAATGGTGCTTAGCAGATTAAGAGCTGACTTACAGAGACACCAAGTAGTATTGCACGCTAGTCAATGCAATTGTTTAATTTGTTCCACGTCTCGATTTCCTTCAAAAAACAAAAATATATTATATATATGAAACAAACTAGAAAAAAAAGCCTCTATTCAATGAGTTTTATTGCATTTGGTGAACAAGGCGGAAAGAGGAAATAAATAGTGTGTGGAGAAGTAGCAGTGGCTATGTACGGCTACATGTCTATAGACATTCTAGGGTGAAAAAGGGCCCACTTGGGGTGGGGTTGGGTTCACCTAATTTCCTAAACAGGTGTTCGAGATGTTTCCCCCTCCCCCCACCCCGCTGGATTTCTGACTGGTGAGTTGGCTCGATGTTCCGATTAATCTATAATCATGCTATAAAACTCCTCTATAACGACTTTTTTACAAGTCATTATGTTCGAGGCTCAAATTCACGACACTTAACGTTAATAAGCGTTTATCAATCACCATACTCTTTAGTGATTCAACTTTTGAAATAATTTGACAACTTATCTTCCTTTTCTGACGTTGTGGCTATGTTTAGTGTTTGAAATCTATATTCGCGCTATAAAAATAAATTATAACGTATTTTAGCGCTCTTTTTTTTAAAAAACCGTTATGCTCAAGCCTCAAATTCGAGACACTTAACGTAAACAAACGTTTATTATCCCACTATATTCTTTTACTGATTCAACTTTCGAACAATCAAACAACTTATCTTTTATACTTCTTCCTTTTTTGACTTTGTGACTATGTTCACTGTTTGAAGTCTACAATTCTATTAATTTGTATTCGCGCCATAAAAATTTACTATGACGAATATTAGCGTAATTTTTTTTTAAAATTGTTATGTTTAAGGTTCAAATTCGAGACGCTATTAAACATTTATCATTCCATCATATTCTTTAGTGATTCAACTTTCGGAACAATCCGGTAACTTGTCTTTTATACTTCTTCCTTTTCTGACTTTGTGACTATGTTCAATGTTTGAAATCTATAATTGATTAGTTTGTATTCATGCTATACACGTTCGCTATAACTTATTTTAGCACTCTTTTTTCAAAAAACATTACATTCAAATTTAAGACCGTTAACTTAGAGTTAATGAACTTTTATCATCCACTCCACGCTTTAGTAGTTCAACTTTCAAAACCATCAGACAACTTATCTTATCTACTTCGTCAATTTTACTTATTTTATCACCATTGAAAGATGTGGTGGAATAATAACGTTTCTTAAATTCTGAATTTAATTAAGCATGTGATTTTTAAATTAGTAATTACACCATTATAATGCGGAAGCCATAAATCTAAATGAATTACTAAGCATAAAACAACTTATCATCAATTCATCATAACACGCGATAATAAATTAACTTATGTCTACTAAAAGTAATGAATGAACTAATTGCATAAATAAATTACGGCGGAAAAACATTATTACAGCAAGCATCAAGTTTACATCGCATAGGAATAATGTACCGTTGATTTTGTTATTCAAAAAAGGTATAATAGAGCCATTTCAGAATTGAATTGAAACGGTCTCTGTGGGATCGCATTGCAATATATTTGAGAATCTTGATTCCTAAAACGTCAATTATGAAAACATGTTTGAAATAATAGGTAAGTTATAATTGCTCTCAGATTTTTTTGAGTTATGCTATTTTTCGTGAAATATTAAACGAATAAAAATTTAGTACAAAAAGATATAGATAACATTTTCATTTCCTTAGTGACTAAATAGGTAAAATATTGCACATTTGTACCGGATACATGAATTTCTACCAGCAAAGACTTGGTGCACTAAACTTCCACTATGCGCGTTTAGATAGATAATACTAATTTATTTTCTTTTACTTGTAATGTCTGCTACATGTTCTATTTTTTCCTAGAGACAAAGCCATACTGGGACATTAGTGAAATATTGAATGAACAAAGTACGGGGTGCGGTGTATTAATTAGTACTACGTATCTGAGCTAATGATTAAATTAGCTGAACGTATTAAGGTCATTCCAAATCAAGAACTCCATAAATTTCAAATAATTTGAAGCTAATGATCAAATTAGCTGAACTTATTAGGGACATTCCAAATCAAGAACTTCGTAAATTTTAAATAATTTGAAGCTAATGATCAAATTAGCTGAACTTATTAGAGACATTCCAGATAAAAAACTTCGTAAATTTCAAACAATATGAAGCTAATGATCAAATTTGTTGAATTGATTAAAAACATTCTGAATCAAGGACTTGATAATTTTAAATAATTTGAAGTTATTGATCAAAATTTTGTGAAAATTCAAACATGCCCATTCTAATTGAAGATCTAATACAAACTTGCTAATACTCATCTTTTAGACATGAGTCTCAAAATTAGCATAAATTAAAATAACCCACCCAACTTGTAAAAAGTTTGATGCGTTGGGTGAGTTATATTTATTAAAAAATGGGACCATTGAGCTAGAATTGGCGAGAAGAGTGCAACCCAACAAGTTAATTTGTAAAAGCTATGTGAAGTTTTAAATTAAATGCCCAATATATGTTTCTCAATTCTCTAACTAAAATACAAAAAAATTAAAAGAGATCAAACAATGCACAGCTTTACTTTTATCAAAATATTTATTGACCAATAATAAATTAAATTCGTTTGAAAGATAAGGTTTAAGCCCCTTGCTTGTACTATTTTCATTGAGGTTTACTTTTATTTATTAATAAAAAACTAATCCTAAGCACCCGCTTAGAGGATTCGATTAAAAAAAATAGTTGGATTATGACATGTTAATTCTACATATATTTTAGCAAACTCATATTCACTTAAAAACTTTAGGCAGATTATATCATCTCTTGTATTACTAATTAACCCTTCCCGTTATTCTGACAGACTGACACCACTTTCTTAGAATTGAACTCTTACTATAAATAAGTGAATATATTTAAGATTAGAAATATGTGAATACAGAGAAGTAAATGATAATATAAACATAAATAAATAAACGAGTGAACTTTAGTTTGCTTTCACCTAACAAGAAAATTGTTGGTACTCTATTGTACTTTATAAAGCAGTACGGGAAGTAAATAACTATTATAAGTATTCGAAAGGATAAACAAATATTCAATATTCAGAATTTGAATCTTGTTGAACAAATAGGCCAATCTTCAAAACTGCCGCAAGCTTGTTGTGTCTTGAATCTTGATAACCTGAAATAAAAAAACAACTAAATCTGGATGGTTACAACGTTGTGTGTTGAGTCGAGCGATTGCCCTCTGTACTTAAGACAAGATTGCCCCATATATATGCTTTTACGTTAGCGGGCAATAGTCTCCCAAGATAAAACAACACTTTAATCTCAACGCTACAAAGCCAATAGGTTGAGCCTGACGAAGAAAACAAATATGAATCGACTTGCTGAAGATATAGAATAGGAAGGAAGAGTTTCTCTTTATTCTTCTCTTTTGTCTCTGTGTATATAGTGTGTCTCTGTAGTGTATATCTTGTGTATATGTGTGTATTTCAACACTGTTTTTGCTATTTTTCGTGACTGTTTTTCATTGTCTTTCGTGCTGTTTTTCCAGTCACGTATCTTTTGTTTTTCAGTCTCTGAATTGAGCTAAAGGAGGCTCAATATATAGCATGGAGGAGGGGTTGTACAACTGCCCAAAACATGGTTGTTAATGGCCATTAGGAGGGCATTAAACAATCAAGTAATGGTTGTTTATGGCCATTGAAGGAGGCTACTTAAATGGACATGAATGAGGGTGAAAATGGAGGAGTTAATCAGCCAAGTAATGGATGGTTAATGCTCCATAAAACAGTCCAACGGTAGGCAGAAAGTTTTCTGTCTTCCGTCACCCCAAAAATAACTTTTCAGAAACTCTGGGGACCAAACTAAAAATATTGAAACTTCAGGGACCAAACTGTACATATGAAACTTCAGGGATTAAACTATACATCTGGCAAAGTTCTCTGGTCCAAAAAGATAATATCAGAAAGTCTTCACAGCCCACAGCCCGAGACCGGAGGGCCGCGGCGGCGCGCGTGTGGGCTTAGCCTTGAACCCAAGCACATCTAGGTCCTCCCTCCTTCAAACACATGGGATACCCCTTGGCGTCCCAAACCCTTTACCACATTAGAGACTTATATAGAGAGCAACTCTTCCTATTCCCACCGATGTGGTAGATTTGTCCCACACCACATTTTCATGCCTCAAACACCTTACTTCGTGAATCAATATCTCTTTCATTTCTCAACGAAATTTGACGATTCTTGGCCCTACGGTCATCTACTCACTTCGTAGATCATGCATGTGCGAAGAGACAAAGTCTCCAACATGCAGAACACTAGTGTTTAATTCATCAAAGATGGGTGGACGCATCTCCCCGCCGAAGACAAATTTCCAACAAAAATTGATTACGTAGAAAATGAAAAACAGTTGATATTTGTAGTACCGGTAAGAATATATTGAAAGTAGTCCCCCGGTCATAGCTGGATGGCAAAGGAGAGGACTTAAAATCCAGCTGGAGGCCTGCAGCGTGGGTTCGAACTCTGGTGGGAGCAATTTGTTCTCTTCTGGGGTAGGACCTTGTAGGTGATATCAGTTGCTCTGTTCTCAAACCCTGGTCATTCAGGCACATCCTGAGATTTACTGGTAGTAGTGCTGAGGGACCGAGACTACTATCTTCAGAAACATAATGACATAAATCGAAAAGTTGAATATCAAAAAATATATATATCAAAAGTAAATACTAATAGACCATACATGTGGCAGTGGTAGAGAGGACTACAGTCAATCATATCAACGCCAGTCAGAATAAGAATTTGTTGGATCATTCGAGAATCAATTTCCGCATCCATCTTACTCACATTGGATAAAAGGAGCTTGGGAGGATTCATCCGGAAAGATTCAGAGTGCACAGATAAAAGATAACTTAAATAATGGTCAGATTTCGAGATATCAGAAATTTCATTTAGTCCTATTTATTGCGCACGATTTTTGCTATGTAATGGTTTAAACTGATAAGAGTCGCGGAAATAGTTATTACAAGCTATCCTATAAATTCTCACACTTCTCCACTATTACAACCGTCTAATTTTTATTTGATCACACACGACTTTACTCTTATTTTCTGTAAACTTTGTTGTTTATCATTGATCTTCAGAATATTCACCACTCAGCCAGAAATTAATAAGAATCTCTTTATCTCTTGTTTTCTTAATTATTTTAATTCGATTATACTTAATGTTCTTATGACGTCACTTTTATTATATTAACTTTGTCAAAGAATAAACACGCATTAGATTAGTTACGTTGCTTGTGATCTCATTCTAAATAATTTGACCGACACACTTACTAAACGAATTTTTGAAAGAAATAATCCATTCATTATTTTCCTTGATGAAGAAGTATTTATATACAATTCACAATCTCTAATTATGAAAAATCATATTCCTACTATAACAATAAATCCTAATTATACTTGTACAAGAATCCTACAACTATGATAAATTTGTACAGTAAAGTTGGGTGCAATTTGGTTTCGGTTTCCCGTGGTATACACACGGGTATATTTATGTAACACCCCGCAGTCATAGCGGGCGGTTGTCATACGCTGAGACTGTCCCTAAAATCTTCAAATAAAACCAAGGGAAGACTATTAGTAAATATGTCTGCAATATGGTACCGCGAAGGGACATGTAGGACGCGTACTTGTTCACGAGCTACCTTTTCTCGAACAAAGTGTATGTCCATCTCGATATGTGTTTGTGCGCTGATGTTGGACGGGATTTCCAGAAAGATAAACTGCACTCACATTATCACAGTATACCAAGGTAGCATTCTAAATAGGAAAATATAACTCTAGTAGAAGATTACGTAGCCAACATGACTCAGATACCACATTGGTTACCCCTCGATACTCGGCCTCTACATTGGATCGTGATAAAGTAGCCCGACGTTTTGCCAACCAAGAGACCAAGTTATCGCCAAGGAAACAATAACCAGATATCGAACGTCTGGTATCTGGACAACCACCCTCATCAGCATCTGTATATGATACAATAGTAGAGACCGAGGACGGATATAAATGCAATCCAAAATCAAGTGTGCCTTGTATGTATCGGATAATACGTTTGAGCGCATGCATGTACTCAACCCGTGGATCATGCATAAATAAACACACCTGATGTACTGCATACGTAATATATGATCTCGTGAAAGTCAGTTACTGAAGAGCCCCTTCAAGACTACGATGTTGGGTGGGTCCTCGTATGGTGTGCTAGACGTAGCACTCAGCTTGGGTTTGGTATCAACCAGAGTAGAAGTAGACTTACACGAAGACATGTCAGCTCTATCAATAATCTCTGCCGCATACTTTTTTTGTGATAAAAATAAACCACATGCATGACGAGTGACTACAATGCCCAAAAAAATTAGCTCAAGAGCCCCAAGTCCTTCATAGCAAATTCTGAAGTGAGAAGAGACATGATAGACTTGCATAGATTATCAGACGAGGCAGTCAATATTATATCATCAACGTATAACAATATGTGTGCCAGAGAAGTACCACGATGATAGATGAACAGAAAATGATCAGATCTGCTGTGAGAAAACCCACTACTAGACACATAATCTGCAAACCTTTTATACCAAGCCCGTGGGGCCTGCTTAAGCCCATACAAGGACTTTTTTTAGCAAACAGACATGATAAGGATAATTGGGGTCCCTAAAACCCAAGAGCTGATGCATGTAAACTGTCTCCTTAAGATCACCGTGTAAGAAAACATTTTTTACATCCAACTGATGAATGTGTCATGCTTTTGAGAGAGCTAGACTGAGCATAATGTGAATGGTTGCCGGTTTGACCATCGGACTAAATGTCTCTCCACAATCCACGCCAACCTATTGCGTTTTATTATCACCTACAAGACGGGTCTTATGCCTCTCAAAAGAATCGTCAAAATTTTCATTATGAGTAAAAATCCACATGGATCAAATAATATTAACACCAGGTGGACGGCACCAACTCCGACGTCTTATTTTCAATAAGAGCATTATATTCGTCATCCATGGCCAATTTCCAATTTAGGTCATGAAGGGCAGACATCGGGTTACGGTGTAGGGGAAATTTAGTGATATTAGAATTAAGATTAAAATGCCGTTTCGGTTTAAAAATCCCCCCATTGACTACGAGTAACGGGCCCTTGCCTCGAGGTAGAAGTGGTCGGGATTGGGGAAATTATTTGGTTGGCAGCGGACTGACCAACATACAGTGGGCCTGCTGGCCCAACAAAGAGACGAGAAATTGGAACATCATCAGAACTGGCAGTGGGCCGAGAAACTGGGTCAGTATCGATATCAGTACTGGGCTGAGATATCTGTCCACTGCTGAGACCATGTGGGCCATAAAATGTTGGACCAGGACAGTGTGGGCCTGCTGGCGGATTTGGTTCACAGGACATTTCAGATAAATGGTGGATAATATACGGTGAGATTCCATCATCCAAAAAGTTATACGGACTAGACACGGGACTACTCAATTTAGCTAACGAAAATTGGGACTCGGAAAAAATAACATGGCGACTAATTACGATTTTGTTAAAAGATAAATCATAATATTTGTAACGACGATGATTAGATGGATAACTCAAAAATGCACACGCGGCAGAGCGGGCTTGAAGTTTATTAATTGTAGTAGACGGAAAAAGTGGATAGCATAAACACCCAAACACCCTAAGATGAGAATACGAATGATCTTTATTGTAAAGAATTTTAAGTGAGGATTGATATGCTAAGCCTTTAAGAGGGATGATGTTTAGTAGATATGTAGCCATTTGCAATGCATGATGCCAAAAAAAAGGTGGTAATGATGCATGGGCAAGCAAGGTGCGGACAATATTATTTATGAAACGAATTTTTCTCTCGGTCTTCCCATTTTGTGAGGACGTATGTGGACAAGAAAACTGAAAATATATGCCATTAGTGTCACAAAACTCTCGAAACGACCCATTATCATATTCTCTGCCATTATCACATTGAATATTTTTAATTTTCCGTTCGAATTGGGTACAGATAAATGCTCTAAATTTTAAGAATGTAGAAAAGACTTCAGACTTTTAAAGGTCCACAAAAAATTAGAATAATCACCCAAAAATAAGACATAATAACGATGACCCAAAGAACTTAAAACGGGAGATGTCCATAAATCACTATGAATAATGTCAAAATGCATCAAAGTACGAGAAGTAGAGGCTACAAACGGTAATCTAACATGTTTCCCTAATGGACAAGAAGGACAAAGTGGAGTACTACGCGTACCCTTACAAGCAATAAAATTATTTTTATGCAGAGAAGACATAATAGATGACCCCGGATGACCCAAGCGTGTATGTCACAAGGAAGGAGCAAGAGCGGCAAAGGTAGAAAGTGTGGCTTGACTCGTGGAAATGGTGGTGATTGGATAAAGCTCTCCCCTACTATTGCATCTCATTAGATGTATCTCCGTCTTGAAATCCTTCATAGAAAATCCAAACGGATCAAAATTAACAGAAACCCAATTATTAGTTGTGAATTTTCGGACATACACCAAATTTTTAATTAAGTTAGGAGCATGAAGAACATTTTTCAAGACGAGAGGTGGATGTGGGGGAGACAAATTCGTATGACCATAACCGCGAATTGGAATTGAGTTGCCATTACCAACAATAATGCCACAATTATTGCTCAAATTGAAATAACACAAGAGAGTACCTTGTGCGGACGTCATATGAGAAGTGACTCTGGTGTCCATGTATCAATTTGCGTCCGGGGGATGTAATCCAAATGTATGCATTACGGCCTCAATATCCGTAGGTGTCGAGACCGGAGTTGGGGCCGTAGCAATGAAGGCCTGGTGAGGCCCAAGCAGGCCTGCTTGTTGCCCTGGCCTAGCACTGGATCGTGATGCATTATTCTAGATCGGGAAATTAGGCCTGGAAGCTGACTAGAATTGGGCCCAGTTTCTAGAATATGGCGTCGGTGGAAAATAAGGGTTGTTGGGCAAATGGCCACTGACCCAGCCCCACGACCATGAGGCCCAAGGCTGCGGCTAGTTGGCCTGCGGTCCACTATTCCGAGCACCACTGCTGCCTCCGCCACTATTCCGGCCACCACCGCCGTCGCCGTTACCACTGCGACTGCCTCTATGATTCTTGCCATTATTTCTCTGATTTGACCCATTTTCCATCACCGTTGGTACGGTTTTGTCTTGAATTTTTGGAGAATGAGTGAGGGTCATCTGACGTGGCCATCATCATGATGGAATTTGCTATGGTAGCCGCTTTCTTAGCCAAATCGGCGTCTTCCAACATGAGCATGGAACGAGCCTAATAAAATGATGGGAGAGGATTACTTTGACGAAGCAGTGTCCCAACTCCATGCCTGCAACCATCTGAAGAAAAAGACGATCATTAGAAATGGGTGCACCAACATTTCGGAGTTGATCCGTCAATTCCTTCAGTCTTTTACAATAGCCTTAGACGTTCAGAAAATCTTCCATGTTGACATGGAAAAATTCCTGCTCAAGAGTGACAGCAGGAGATTTTTTGTTATCTTGGAATATATCACGCACCCTATTCCAAGTTTCCATCGCCGTAGCGTCGGGTTCAATAATCATCTGCAAGAGGTCTGTAGAGATAGTGGAATAAATCCACTGGAGAACGGTAGCATCAATGGTTGTCCATAACGTAGGATCATCATCGGGGGTAGGCACATTCTCCTTGCTAGTTACCGTGGGGATGATGTGATGAAGGACTTGATGCGAGCGTGCGTGAACCTTGAATATTTTCGCCCACATCGTGTATTGGACGTTTTCCATCTCAAGAACAATAGGGATGTGGTTCTTGATGTTGGAGACTGTAAGGGCAGGATGAAACATGTTCTTTGACGTAGACATAATGAAATAACAATAGGTGAATTAGAGATTTGGAAGAAAATTTGAGAAGAGATGAAGAAATTGCACGGAAACCGAGACTAAGAAAGGGCAGTAGAATTGTCTTTGTGAGAAGGTATTTTAGCACTAGAATTCTGATACCATGAAAGAAATAATTTCTTGATTATTCTCATTGATGAAGAGTTATTTATATACAATTTACAATCCATAATTATGAAAAATCTTATTCCTACTATAACAATAAATCCTAATTATACTTGTACAAGAATCCTACAACTATGGTAAATTTGTACAACAAAGTTGGGTACAATTTGGTTTCGGTTTCCCGTGGTATACACACAGGTATATTTCTATCAATTTTAGCCTAAAATAGTGTATCGGTTAATTAATTAACTATATAAATATAAATCCATAAGATTTATTAGATTTTGGGGTTTGTACATAAAGTATGATGAGAGAAAGCGTGTGCAATGATGGATGGACCATGCACTAATGTACCAAACTAGAGGGATGATTCATAAATTTCACGCTGATTCACCATCCTATAAAACCTTAGGAATTTAATAACCCTGCAAATTTGCGGGTATTTGCTCCCTCTACGTCATTCCATTCTCCGTTCCCTATAATATATGATTCGAAAATGGAATAAAGTTCACAAAAATACAGGTCATATGGTATATAGTAGTAGTTAATTACTCGCCTTTAATGGATTTGGGGGAAATATATATATATATGGAAGCTTGTTGAGTTGGTGGCGATAGGGTGATCTGTTAATGGAGATTAGTTTCATACTATAAGGTCAAGCATGAATTAAACGGGGTTATGTTTATGCGTGGTCACGAATTTTGTCCAGTAATTATAGCAATAAAATTATAAAATTATTTTTATCATATTAAAATAATTAAACTTTATCACTATAACAATAAAGTTGTAGAACTTTTGTCACTATAACAATAAGGTCACCTTTGATAAAATTTGTATGTTTTGTTAGTACGTAAAGTTTAGTAACATTATTGTTGTAGTGGGCAGAGCTCAGTTATTTTATTGTGACTAAAAATGGCTTTGTCAATTTACTAATAAAGTGGGTTAAGTTTAGTGACTTTATTATTATACTTGGTAAAGTTTAATTATTTTAACATGACACAAATAATTTTTTGAGTTACTGTAATAACGAATAAAGTTTAGTTGACCATACGTGTACGGTGTAACTAATCCGAGTTAAACGTTGAAACAGGAAGGAGCATGAAAAATGACAGTTCAAAAATCAAATCTAAATTATTATATGATGTGTTCACACTTTCTTAAGGTGAAAGACTGCATTTTGTGTGTGTCCTATTATGTTCAGAACAATATAATTCAATTTCAACTTAACAAAAGATCAATCAAGTCAACTTTAATTAATTAGAGAATTTTGAAGTTGGAACATTTATTTGAAACACAAATTGACTTAACAAGTGATCAAAGAGAACTACCTTTTACCTTCTCATAATGTATTTCAACCTTTGTACCTTTTTGATATATCTAGTTATAATTATAGCAGTTAATTTTGTCGAACATTATTAGAATAAGATGAAGTACTAACACATTTATTAATGGATGTTAATTGATTTAGACTCATCCCCACCCCTATTACGATCCTCGTTTTGACGAGTAATCTAGTGTCCGCATTTGCATAATAATGGAAGGAGTATCAACTTTGCGTTAATTATTCTTTTTGGACATAACAGTTGCATCATTGTCTAGAAGCGTATTGAATTAAAGTTGAATGAGTTAAAATGGATTAAGTCAATAAATTAGTTAACAATCCAACTGGTCCAAAGATTTCTTGAGTAAAAATGAGTTAAGTTAAGATGACCTAAGTAACTATTTATGATTCAATCCGTCCAATTAATTCAACTTTTGCGAAAAAATATTCTTAAACTATTAGAAATATATTATTTTTCCCCTCCAACAATAACAACAACAACAACATATAGGTCTTTAAATGGGTTTGGGGAGAGTCAGGTGTACGCAGACCATATCCCTCATTCCCCTTTGAACTATTTGAAATAGATCAATTTCACCAAAATGCCGTTTAACTAGCTAAATAACTCAAAAATACAGGGGAAAAGGGGTCAATTTTATCCTTGAATTATTTAAAACGGGGCAATTTTATTCTCCATTTAAAATTCGGGACAACTGCTCTTTACTTTGACCATTTCAAATTATATTTTTTATACATGGCCAAATTTTATATTTTATATAAAGTTTAATTACCCCATTAATTTTTTAACTAAATGTTTACTCTACTATTTTCTTTCAAAACTATTATACTAGCCCACAACTGAAACTTGATGACTTAATTTTAAGTTAAAATAAGTAATATAGCGTAACAATGTATAATTAAATTTGTTTCCTTATTATATCATTATTAGAATAAGTAAAATAAATCCATTATTATTAATGTAGAAAAATAAAATTTTAAATAGTTATAGAAGAAAATGTTCATTATATCATCTTCAGAAATAAGAACTCATACCTAAGAAAAAATTGTATATATCATCATTTTTTTATTTGTTAAAATAGGAAGTGTTTATACTACTTATTTTCTTATGTTGTTATTATATGTTACACACGTTAAAAAAACTCCCCTTTAAAAATAAGGGCAAAGCTGCCCCATTTCAAATAGTTCTAGAGCAAAACTGCTCATTTTTCTTTGTTTTGGAGCAACCGTTAGTGGGAAGAATATTTTTGAGCTATTTGACTAGTTGGAGGATATTTTTGAGCCAAAACATAACGGAGAAGCAAAATTAATTTATTTCAAATAGGTTAGGGGTGTCTTTGACCCTTTTCCTAATTTTAATACTCCTCATTTAACGAATTACTTGTGAAAAAAGTACAAAAATTTAGAATCGTATTTTAGATATAAATTTTGTTTTCATTTGCAAAAGAAAAAAAATATAAAAGATATTTTCTATTAATGAAGTGTAGGTCTGTATTTATAGGTGAAAAATTAGGTCAAACGTGTAGGTCTGTATTTATAGGTAAAAAATTAGGTCAAACCTGATTAGGGTTTTGACCTTGGGCTTGGCCCAAAAAATTTCAACACATTCTTTATTAAATTCAAAATCCAATTTTGACTTAATTAAAACAATCATCATTCATTTAAATATCTCGATTCTAAATCGAATATTTAATACTCTCTCAATACATCCTTAGATCGAAAGGACAATCGACATAGTGTGACCCTACAAGCCTTCTCATATCGACACTGTTGGGTCCGGGGCTACGGATAAGCAAGAATATGTAAGAATAAAACAGTAACAACTAAAGCAATTAAAACAGTTTCTGGATGTTGTCTTCAATGTTGTGTCAACATCTGAGGCAACATTGTGATAAAACAGTTATAAACCTTTATAGAGTAAATGCAGCGGAAAAGTAAAGAGACACAAAGTTTATATTTCAAGGGTATATATTAATATATCCCTTGATGGTCAATGACCAAACAATTGTATAAATTATATACAATTACAAATGAATTTCTTTTTATAAGATTGAACAATAAATGCGAAAAAGAAATTACAAATAAAAATGAAGTCGCAGATGACTTCAGCCTAAAGTTAAAAGATCTAAAAAGATAAATACAACATCTTCATTACTATTGCTTGAAATATAAGCTTGATCTAGAATCTAAGCAGCAGTAGTAATGTGGGACTAGATGTTGTTATACAACTTTAGGCTAAGTGTGTTGATCTAGTTTCTAAGGTGAATATCCGAGAGTTCTCTTGGTAATTTTTCTCGTTCAATTCTGGATATCGATACTCTGAAGTTCCCTTCTATTTATAGTGTGGAACTTTCCTTAAAATCCTCACTGGTTGGTTGCGGAGGCTGAGTAAAAGAAGGCTTCAGCTTGGACCAGTTCTTGTTCCTTCAAAAGCTCAACGTTCTGGACTTGGTCTTCACGCTGCTTCCTCTCCAAGCTTTGATTGTTTCTTTTACCACGTTTTAAACACAACATCATTGTTAGTTTGCCTAGGTCATTTTTTTACTCACAGTAACACAACCTCTTTTTGGCCGGAAGAATAGGCAAAATCGTTACAGGGATGTTGTCAGGAATGTTGTCACAACATCGCAGGCAACATTCTTATTTTCATAAGATGTTGTCCTGAGCATTTACAGATGTTGTCACAACATCCATCCAACATCAACATACACTAATCAAATCAAGGTCTACGCGAAACTCATAGACGGTGTCGCAAGACGAACTCAATATGTGAAGTACGTTTACATGAATTCAGTAAACTTAACCTCTATGTGGTAAGAAAAAATCCTTTCATTCACGATACACTCGATTACGCTTAGGATTTTCCAAGTGTCTATCCAAATGACTTGATCATTATATCTCATCTATATTGGTTGACAACAAGACCATATTCTAGATATGTCTATTGCGTTGGCCAACGACTTAGTCAATCCAATATCAACGAGAAACTGCGTGTTCTCTCGAATATACATTCGAGGAATGAATCCTAATCTTGGCTCAACTACCACATTTAATCCACATCGTAATGTACCCAATACAAGACGTATCTCAACCTATAAGGCATTTGAGCTTAGGACATGATCAAAGAATATTACTACGTAGACAAGGTGTGTATTGACCTCAAGTCTAAGGACTTTTATCTTCCACACGTTGATCATACTTTAGACATGTATAACAAACAATATATCAGCAGGGTATATCAATACTTCCAAAGTATCCATGTGTCCATCACGAGTAGCCATTACTCGTAGCAGGTGAGACATGTCGCGCCCGTTTTTAACCCGCGAGCTTCGCGACGCGATGGCGTCGATTCCCTCTGGATTGGTTAAAAATGCTTGCTTGAGGAGTCGCCACCTAATTATTCTAAGGTGAATTAGGGCACCTGAATGTTAACTAAATGCTGCAAAATAACTCCAATTTTGTGGTATGCGAAACTAATGAGATTTTAGGTAAGAGTTCTTTATTATCCTAAAGGGAAGGGGTTAGACATCCTTTAAGATCCGCTAACTTGCGATTATCCGATCAAACTCATGTTAATTATTATGCTAAAAAATGCATGTTTTACAAGTATAAAAATAATGTTGCAAGTAGTTAATAAAATGATACATTTTGTACAAGTATGCATTTATATGACATTAAATACATGTAAAGTTGAAAAAAAAAGAGTATGCATTTGTATGAAAATTGATAAATTGGCCAGATGTTGTTCCTGCTATCAGAGTTTTTTTTGCGGGGTCGCGTATAGCGGGAGCTTATTGCACCGGGTTAATCACCTAAATGTTTTATTTACATTTGTACAGTAATGGTTCCTAAAGTTTCCTTCCCGTAACAGTTTATTGATATAACATCAATTAGCCTATACAATGTGATTAGCAAAATCTTTGTTAAATTCTCAACTCAAGACTGACCAAAGTTCTTCCTAACTTGATTAGTGGGAATCAAAGTGACTTTATTAAAGGAAAATTTATACAAAAAATATTCTACTTGTACAGAAAATTATTAGGGACATTGCAAAATCAAATGATAGAGGAAATGTGATTTTGATGTTAGATATGACCAAGACATTGATAAAGTATAAGTGTCTTAATTGGTCATGTCTTTGCATCCTTACGAGGAAGATGGGCTTCAATAGAGGCATGGTATATTGACATGTATCCAGTAATTTATATTCTCTTCTAGTTAAGGTACTAGATAACCTGTTTCAAGTTTGAAAAGAAATAAAGAAGTGACTGAATTTTGTACCAATAAAATAATTATTGTCACAAAATGTAGTTAAAGAAAAAAATTAAATTCAACACAAATTTATATTTAATCAAAATAATCCAACAAAATAAATGAATTCACTTACAAAAAGGTAACGTTTTGGTTTCAGACATATTAAGAGATAATTTTTTTTTTAAAAAACACACTTAATGGACTGAAAGGTTAATCATTCAAATTTATACGGGTTAAGTTCACAATTGACCTCCTTAAGGGGCGGTTTTGAATTTTTGGCCCCGCTTATTTTTTTTTTTTTAAAAATAGCATCAGATTTAGAAAAGTCGCTAGGCAAAGCTTTTATTGCCAATGAGCATAAGTTTTGGGCATAAATTAGTTTAATGAACCTGCTCAATTGTCCACAAATCATGTCTTATAGGCCGGAGTTAGAAGTAATGCCCAATGGACAACATAGGGAAGCTTTTGTTGCCCATAAGGCAAAGCTTCTAGCTCTTGCCTATACGACAGAAGTTCATGATGTTTCAAGACAGTGAACTGCTCAATTAATCATAATTTTTGTCTTATAGATAAAAATTAGAACTTATGCCTGATGAACAACAAAAGTTTTCCCAACGAATTTTTTCAAGTTAAGATCATTTTTTAAAAGATTTTGTTTAGCGGAAATAAAAATTCAAAACTAACATTTTTTTGGACACCACACGTCATTTTCATGATTTAGGCTCTCACTAAATGCAAGCAAATGAGGCCTATATCTCTCTTTCCCTTCTTTTTTTTCTAAGTGGTGAATACCTCTCAAAAATCTAATGAGGTATCTCATATGGAAGAATTCACTGGCTTTCATATGAGTAACAGGGGACTTATAATTAATCGCCTAACCTTTGTTGAGAAGAAAAGATATCACTAAGCCAATTAAATAAAATGCAAGGAAGTATAGGTGGCATTTGCAATGAGAAGATGGAGTTTTTTTCGTAGAGAAAATAGACATCAAAGTAAACTACTAGCATTTTTGGCTTTTTGGTATACTTTATCAAATGTATATGTTCTATTGAAACACATTTACATTCCCTCAACACTCTCCATTTACAAAGCATTGTTGAGAATTTTTTATAACTAATTTTACACTTTGTGAGTTTAATAGATAAAATATTTTTACATTAGTAAATTTCACTGGGTATATTATTGTTGTATTAGCAAAAGAGCCAACCAATATAAGAGTATGATTAGGAATATAATAAAAAAAGAAGGCGGTGAAAATCTATATGGTGGCTATGCGTTGGTAGTTAGTATGAAAGCCACGTATAATTACAAGTCATATATATATATATATATAACAATAACATATCTAGTGAAATCTCACACCGTGAGGTCTAGGAGGATAGAGTGTACACATAACTTACCTCCATCTTGGTAGGTAGAGCGGCTATTTTTAAGAGTACCTCCATCTTAGTAGGTAGAGCGGCTATTTTTAAGAGACATCGACTCAAGACAAATCATAATCACAACTAAGACAATCAACTTGGATTCTTTTTTTCATAGTAGATATGAGTAGTAGTAATATGCCTCTTTTAGGTATCTATAAGCTTTCTTTTTGTCTCCATCTCACTTGATATCGCAAAGATTTTTCTCTATATTTATGGTTTCTCTTTTTAGTTGCCTCTCACCTTATCTGAGATAGATTTTCTTTGCCGGTAAAAGTGACTGGACTTTCTTCGCCTGAGCTCGATCATGATCTAAGCTTCTAATTTCTTTTTAAAAAATTTGGAATCGACAATTTGTGATGATAAGTGCGGAGTGGTGTTGTTGAATTCATATGGAATCTGAAATGTTATTGATTTCTAAAGTTAATTTCGCGCATAAAACACAGTTTGATTATTTGGAAAGTGAAAAGATGAGCTAAACCTTTATTGAAAGCCATAAAAAAAAACTTAGAATTCGGGTTAGAAATTTCGGTACTGCGTAATTGTGAATTGTCTCAATTGGGTGTTATTGAATTATACTGGATACATCTTAAGGAGTTTGAATCTTAATTTTTGGACGAGTTGGTATTTGAGTTGAAATGTGATTTTACGGTTCAAAGGAAGAAGACGAAGTTTCTACCATACATACTATGCATATCTTTCGTGTATATCCGTGTTTGTTCATGTATACATGTGTGTGATAGACATGTATCACAAGACATTTTTCAACCCGATTTCAGTTACGAATTTTGATTCCAAACTAGTTCAAATTACCTTCAATATTCCTCAGATGTTGTACTTGTATATAACTCGTCCATTTATATTCAACGAATTTCAACCACCCCCACTAGATTTTTTTTCCCATAGGTATTTTGAATGGTTTATATCTTTGGTAATATTTGTTGGCCAAATATGATATATGGTACTCTATCGATAGGTGATAAACATTATACGTATTATTTTTGATACATTTCTGTAAATGTTCTAAAATGTGTATTTTTAACTATTCAGAAACTTGACCAAACGAACTATAAGCGTGAATTTGTTTTCACTTTTCAATTGTAAATTGTTATTAACCGGTACTATTAAAACACAAGTCAATTAGAGTATTTTGTAAAAACAAAACACTTTGTAAGTTTCTACATTCATTAGTTATGGATTTTGGGTATATAGGACACATGCTCAATCTCTAAACTTTGTACATAGTAATCTCTGAAAAAGCTATCGACCATTGGCGTTAAAGGAGAAAATAATCTTTTTGTGTGAGGGAAAAAAGGGAATAAAACTCCTTTTCGAAAGATAAATCTTTCTTACCCGGATGAAAATGTATTTTATACTTTTTCGTATAACTCTATTATTAATAAAACTACATAACGTTTTCCCTCTTTTAATATTTCTAAGAAACAATTTCAGAGACATCTCTTCAGGTTTAGTTTTATAATACTCATTTTCTTTGTAGCTTTGGATATTACATTTACCTACCATATTTTAATTTTTTTGTAACCAAATTTAATTAAATGGTAACCTCTCAACGATATTTCAAAAATACTTTTCTGTAGAATTAATATAATTATTTAATACTCCTACAAGACGGATAACTCGAGCAATACGTCATTCAAGTTTCTAATACTATGCTTGATTTTTTAAAGCTTTAATTTGGATTCACAAGACAATCCGCCTATGAAATTATTAAATTATATTTCATAATCTCAAGAAACGGTAAGAAATGATAAGATAAATCGATGGGTATGTGTCTGTTCGGAATAGAGGCATGATACATGTGTTCAGAAAATGTACTTCATATCTCTAAATATTTAAATAAATATAACAATTACATCTTCCATCTAATATGAAATAATATATTTTTAGTTTGATAAAGTTTTTGGACTTAAGAATAAAAAATAAAAAATGTTTAAATATAAAAATTATATGGTCGGAACATATGTACCAGAAAACATTTTATTTTTTTCAGATTAACTGTATTTACTTATAATAAATTACTAATATTTGTTTTGGATTTAAAATATTAATTGAAAAAATAAATCTAAAATTTAATATGTTTAAGTCGTAAGAGTAGCAAGTTGTTTAGTTTTCAAGAAAATAAATAAATGCATCATGAAAGATGGTGCAAAGTGGAGCAATATAGGTGAAATATTTCTAAGTCTAAAGTTATATACTTTTGAAGTTTTGTGTTCGAAAATTTAGTATTCAATATAGTGCCATGAAAGGTGGTTCAAATTCCAGTGGCAGATGTATAACTAGTTAGATATTTAATTGGAACATTTAATAGTTTCAAGTGCCATTATTTTGCTATGATTAAACTCTAAAAGGAAAAAATGACGGCCAATATAACTTGATTTGAGTTTGTTCCGTGACCAATAACATACATTTTGTTACTCTGTTTCCTGAATTTCTTCACCAATTGTCCCTCTCAAGTTTGATAATTAAGTACCTTTTTCCTTAAGGATAACTACATTTGTTTAGTATACAAAATAATTATCTATTCGTAAAATTGCAAACCTTATAACCAACGAATAATAGCAATTTGCAAAGTAGTCAAAAGACAAAACCCATATCTTACCGGTTTCATAAAATCATGACTAATAAATTCTACCCGCAAGGGTAGCCAAGTTGGTGTAGCAGTAGAGCGCGGGACCGCAAGGTCACGAGTTCGATTCCCTGCATAAACCTTCTTGGTTGAGCCTGTCACACATGGCTTGCCAAGTGTGGTTAATCGGGCGACGTGGTTTGCGTGCTATTGCGTCAGTCCGGGGTTTATCCTGTGCGCACTCGAGAGAGTAGCGGCTGCGGGTTGCTTCGTCAAAAAAAAAAAAGGAAAAATAACTAATAAATTCTCATGGTCAACCCATTATTATTTGCTTAATAACACAATTAACAAAACCACAAAACTGAAAACACACTTAGTGACTAATTAAAGGCAAGTCATAATCCCATTAACCCGCGATCATCAGCAGAAACAAACAAAAAAAACAACTCCCTTGTTTCTCTCTCTACACAACCCACGTTCCTTCCCCCCATTAAACCCCGTTACTTACTCCATCATAATTATAACTATTAAGTGTTGTTGTCTCTTTATTGAGTTAATAAAGAGAGATATGCGAGGAGATATAGAAAGTAGGGGAGAAAAAGACAGGGGAAACAATTATGGTGCTGTTGAAGAAGACAGAGATACGCCGTGGATTTCTTGGTTGATCCCTTTGTTTGTGGTGGCTAACGTTGCTATGTTCATTGTTGTTATGTATTTCAACAATTGTCCCAAGCATGATTCGGGTTGTGTCGCTAGGTTTCTTGGAAGGTTTTCTTTTCAGCCATGGAGGGAAAATCCTCTGTTTGGGCCTTCTTCTTCAACGTAAGGACAACTTTTTTTTATACCCCATGTTGCAATTTCTCAATATTTATGTGTTCTTGAGATAATTGAGGCCTTTTATTTTTTATTTTTTGTGGTTAAAGGTTGAGCCTTTAAGGTTTATTGAAGGAAAATTTTAACTTGTTTACTATAGGAGATACACTTAGTTATAATTCCTAGCTGTGTTTTGTCTGCTTATAGGATTTTCTTTTCAGTTACTGTTTCTTCATGTTGGTTACTATTGTAGTAAAGCGGTACGGAAAGTAAATAACTATTACAAGTGTTCGAAAGGATAAACAAATAGCTAATCTTCAAAACTGCCCAAAGTTGTTGAGTCTTGAATCTTGAGATCTCTAATCAGTATGGTTGGGTTACCACCGCAATGGTTCGTATTGTTTGGGTTTTAAGCTCATTCCCCTAGACAGGCAGAACACTTGATCTCCGGGTAGTCCCATAGTTAGTAAACAAGGAAGTGACACCCGTGATGATCAACTGCCATACGGTCTTATGTCTCCGACAGATATGTTCAGACGCCGTCATCCGTGTCCTTCCTGAAGCCGACCGGCTAGCCACAGTGTATAACTGCTGAAGGCACGGGTTTCTCCCAATAAGGGACGTCCTCTAAGGAGCCATGAAGTTACTCAACTTCTTTCATGCTTTGTATAAAGCGATAAACTCCGATCCTATCATGAATCGGTCGATGCAAGTTTGCTTAGAGGATTTTTCAAGACCCACCATACACATTTACTTGTGGCTTTGGTGTTCTTCAGATTTGATGTCCAGTTTGCATCACCGTGTTCTCCCAGAACCGCTGGACATCCATAATACTATAATCCGTAGATAAGCGAATAATTCAGATATCGTCATATCCGACTTAACGCATTCTATCGATTATTTTCAGAATCACGAGTGATCCTTAGTTCAGCTGATCTTGTTTGTAGGCCGATACCAGGTCGGTTGTAGTGTGTACAATACATTGAACTACACGTGACTTGTGCATATCGCTCCTTGTCTATGGGTGCACCATGATTCCAATCAGTTCTATCATTCATATCCATTAGTGGCTTCAACGAGACTATCAACTATCTCACAACTGAGTTTGGAGTTAGACCAGTCTGTTAGATGTCTTAGAAATCCAATTCCTAAGATGTCATCTGTGATATCCATATCTTTTGTTTCGATATAATTTCCACTCTCAGACTGTTGGTTTTTCAACTGTTGGCTTTCTAACTTCAGAGTCAATGTTTCTGTGGTCAGATTCATTGTTATTGTTTTATCTGAAACTTTCAGGACCAAAATGAAAGTTCAGGAAGAAGCCCAACAGTCCAGCAAACCAACTCTGATCCGTTTCTTCCAACTCTCCGGTTGGGAAGGCTGTTTCAACATCCATGCCACGCAAGACTGCAATGGCCCTGGATGTTAAGCTACTCACAGGGGAGCACATTTTACAACCCAAAGGTTCTTTTTTCGGAGGAAGATCAACCATTACACAAGTATGATTTTATATGATGGAATCTATTTCTCTCTTTGTAGCTTCTTTCCAAAGCAGCGCTTCTGGAGATGACAATTATTTGTCAATTGTCCATGGTTCATTCTCAACCATACAAGCTAGAAGGACTGGAACAAGTCTTTGTCCCCTTCTTTGCTCCGTCTCGGTTCAACATCTAGAATCCCTGAGATCTGGAATATTAAGTTTCGGATAATCAGTAACTTTCGAGTCCTGTAGATACGGAACGTCTAGTTCCGGACAGTCAGGCCCTCGCGGATTCTTGTTAACCTTGAGCAATTACTTCTTTTTCCTTTTCAAGGAAAGTTATCTTCAAAGAATTCATCATTCTTTGACACCAAGAGGCGATAAGCACTACTGTTATTTGCAGATCCAGTGGATATGCAATCTACAGTCTTAGGTACAACTTGACCTGTTTCGGTATTTCAACTTTTACCAAGCCACCCCATATCACAACATTTGTATGTGAGATCCTTTCCATGTTTCACACGGAGAGTTATCCTTATCCTTATGCGTATTTCTGTTGAGAATCGCATTAGCGGTAAGGATCGCCTTGCCCCACATAATTTGGGCGTACGGCTTTGCGCTTGGCTAACACCATTGGACTGAGGTGAGTAATGAACAATCGTTTAATGAACGATGCTTCACATTCTCCCCCTCTATCACTACGAATTTCTCAATCCGTAGGCTTAGTTGATTTTCAACTCTTGCTTTGTAGCGCTTATCCGCTTCAACAACTTCATCTTTGCTTTTCAACAAACAAATGATACAATACGTTGTACCATCATCAATGAAGGTCACAAAGTACTTGTCTCCCCCCTTTATTTTGTATAAACTTCAAATCACCCAAGTAGGTGTGACTAAGTTCTAGAGGAGTGGTGCTTCTTTCGCTATTCCTTTGACGGAATTTGAAAAGGTGATTTTGCCTCTTCGCCTACCTCACATTTATTTTGAGGGTTTATGTCGACAGAAGGCAACAATCTCAACTTTGTTAGCTTTTGAATGATTTCTATTTAACGTGTCTTAATCTATGATGGCATAGATGCACGGATTACAAATATATCATTCATTTGGCTACAGACATACTGTACCATTCTTAGTTATTACAGACCTGTTGGACTAGTCTCAAACCAGCTTGACCAACAACGTTCCTTTAACCACACTAGGTGTCCATTACTTTTCCTATGAAATGAATTCTGGCCCCACTCCAGTCGCCCGTAGGCTTTGTATGACTGAGTGTCCAATATCATCATATCAAAGGAATTTTGGCCCACTCCAGTCGCCCGGAGGCTTTGTATGGCTGAGTGTCCAATATCATCCTATGAAGGATCTTCTGCCAAATAGTGTGACAGGCTCAACGTCTTTAACTTTTAGACTTCTTCCGTTATGATTGGTGCCCAGACAATTTTTGGCGCTTACTTAAGAGTGATAACAGTTTTCGCACAGTTAGTGGATCTTTCTCCCTCGTATGTGCGAACATACTTTACACACTTTTAATAATTACACTTAAAAGAACGGATCTTTTTAAGTTGTTTACAAAATCCAATATTTAAATGGGAAAGAAGAAGAGATTAAACTTCTGATTTTAAAGCGTAAGGAATATAAATTATTTTGTGAAAATATTTTCATATTCCTCCTTACTTTAAGCCCTTTTTAATCAGACATCATTTAATCTTATTCTTGACAAGGAAGAAAAACTACTTATCCGAATTTCGGATTCTGGCACACTTCAGTCACTTCATCGGACTGAGTGTCCATTTCCTCCTTACCATAATTCGGATCCTTTGTCTGGGACAGATATAGGCCTTCTGCTACAAGATAGAACCACATCTTCAACCTTCTTCTCTTGTCCCGGTTGACATCCTCAGCCTCTCGTGAGCGCTTGTTCCCACCACTCTCGGGAGCGGTGACACCATGAACATGTTGACCTTCAACTGCATCATCATCACTCTCGTCTACCAGAAAATCATAACCATATCCAGATTTGGTCACACAACTTTCGACCGACATCTTTCGAACACTAATACAATCTTGTCTTAAACTGTTTGTTACTATTGTAGTAAAGCAGGACGGAAAGTAAATAACTATTACAAGTGTTCGAAAGGATAAACAAATAGCCAATCTTCAAAACTGCCGCAAAGTTGTTGAGTCTTGAATCTTGATGACTTGAAATCAAGAAATACTAAATCTGTATGATTACAACTGTGTGCTGAGTCGAATGATTGTACTCTGTCCTTAAGACAAGATTGCCCCGTATATATGCTTTTACGTTAGCGGGCAATTGTCTCCCAAGATAAAACAACACTTTAATCTCAACACTACAAAGCAAATAGGTTGAGTCTGATGAAGAAAACAATTATGAATCGACTTGCTGAAGAAATGGAAAAGGAAGGAAGAGTTTCTGTTTTCGTCCGACGTTTTGGACTGACTTTCTCTTCTGTTTTGTCTCTGTGTATATAGTGTGTCTCTGTTGTGTATATCTTGTGTATATGTGTGTTTGCTCACTGTTTTTCGTCACTGTTTTGTGTTATTTTTCTGTCTGTATGTGCAACACAATTGAGCAAAAAGGCATCAATATATAGCATGGAGGAGGGACTCCTCAACTGCCACAAACATGGCTGTTAATAGTCATTAGGAGAGTTGTTAATGGCTATTAGGGAGGTTGATAATGGTAGGTTTAATGCCATTAGTGAGGTTGTTCATGGTCATTGAAGGAGGGTTGTTTATGGAGGAGTTAACAGCTAAGTAATGGCTGGTTAATGCTCCAAAAAATAGCCCAAACGGTAGGCAGAAAGTTTTTGCCTTCCGTCATTTCCAAAATCAACTTTCCAGAAACTCTAGGGACCAAAAAGATAATATCAGAAAGTTCCCATAGCCCACAGCCCAAACCGGACGAGCGGGCGGCGGCGGCGCGCGTGTGGGTTTAGCCTTGAACCCAAGCACATCTAGGTCCTCCCTCCTTTAAACACATGGGATACCCCTTGGGGTCCCAAACCCTTAACCACTTTAGAGACTTATAAAGAGAGCAATTCTTCCTTTCCCACCGATGTGGTAGATTTGTCCCACACCATATGCCTCAAACACCTTACTTCGTGGACCAATATCTCTTTCATTTCTCAACGAAATTTGACGATTATTGGCCCTACGGTCATCTACTCACTTAGTAGATTATGCATGTGAGAAGAGACAAAGCCTCCAACATGCGGAACACTAGTGTTTAATTCATTAAATATTGGTGGACGCACCTCCCCGCCAAAGGCAAATTTCCAACACTTCATTCTTGTGTGCGATTTTTATTAAGGTGATTCAACATCTATTATGTATAGGTTGACTTTGTATATGGTGTAATTTTTCAACGAAGAACTTCCAGTACCCTAGCTCCATCCATACTTGTTTTTTCGACCCTAGAAGTTTCACGATTGCCAAAAGGGTTGGCCAAGTTAAACAATGGAGAGCACGGTAAAAGAAATATAAGCTTCAATTTGGACTGTTTCTTGGGTCTTTGTGTTCTTGTTCAAGCTTCCCAGTACCTGGTTGAAGTACCTGCTGTGCAGGACTTTTCTGGCATTGAAGTAGTCATGTGAAATTTGTTTTCCTTTGCTGTTTAACGTGACTAGTGAGCAGATTCCCTATGTTTAACATTGGGCAGGTCACATGCACCAGTTTCCTCTATATGGCCCATATGAATGAATGCCATCTTCATGTACTGGGGAATTTGTATCTTCTTTTCAACTTTTGTTTGTTTGATTGCTGTGATTAGTAGTTATATCCACTTGTTGTGAAATTGAGCCCAAAGATTTCACCAATATAGAAGTCAGCTATATATTTATCCTGAACTAGTCAGCAATAAACACAGGATTGATATTCATCATCATAGTTTAACCGTTATGCTGACTGTCAACGTATCCCTGTGGTAATAAAGTTCTTGGTAGAAATTTAATTAAAAAAAAAACCTATCCCTATGGTTTGCGTTTGCACATAGCAGATTCAGAGATTTCACTGACATTTTGCAAACTGCAGTTCCTTCTGAATATCCTCACCAGTGAAACTATAAGCGGCACTGAGCATAGACACTTCTAGTCTTATACAATTCTTGAAGAGATTTATTGTGGTGTCCTTGCTCCAATTTGTGTGCGTCTTGGTGGGATTACTTGAAAGTCCCCTTTCTCTTAGTTGAATGCTTGTCCTACTCTTGTATATGGGCCTGTTATTTGTATGCCTCAATTTGGTGCATCAGCATGCATATTCAATCGGGCAAACTTTGAAAAGGCATCAATGTCTAGCTATTTAAGGCTCAAGTACTTTCCACACCTATGTTAGTTTTGGTTTCTTGAGTTGGTGCATTTGGAAGTGATTCTTTTTCCTCGTGGTAAATTATGGATTTTGTTATTGCTAAAGGTTAGAGAGGCTGGGTGGTCTTGAGTGGAACAAAGTGGTCCATCAACATCAAGGATGGAGGCTTATCACGTGTATCTGGTTACATGCTGGTATTATTCATCTGATAGCAAATATGTTGAGTCTTGTAATTATCGGCATACGCCTTGAACAGCAATGTGGCTTTGGTATGTTATATGTTATGCTCTTCTCAGTTTTGGATTTTCCCTTTTATTTTTTGGACTGGATTGTTTCACTTGCAAGTTCTTGAAATGCAATTGTGTACTCAGTTAGCATTGGAATTATATACTTACTTTCTGGCGTTGGTGGGAGCATACTTTCTTCCTTGTTTATCCAGAGGAGCATCTCCGTTGGTGCTTCAGGGGCACTCTTTGGCCTACTTGGAGCTATGCTTTCAGAGCTTATCACGAACTGGTCAATTTACACCAACAAGGTGGGTAATGCCCTTCAATGATTTCCAAAACAATTGTTTCAGTGTCCAATTTCTTCAAACCAATCTTCCATTTTCAATTGAAAGAAAGGTTCAGATAGTCTCGCTATTAGAAACTATAGGGTGGAGTCAGAACATTGCACTATGTCTACTTATCGTCCTTGATATTTCCCATAGGTTTGTGCACTCTTGACGCTTTTGGTGATAGTTGCCATCAACCTAGCAGTTGGAATCTTGCCTCATGTGGATAATTTTGCTCACATTGGTGGATTCTTGACTGGATTTCTCCTTGGCTTTGTTCTGCTTCCACGCCCTCAACTAGGGTGGATGGAACGTCGGAATCGTCCAGCTGGTGTTCGTGTGAATTCCAAATACAAGGGTTACCAATACGTACTGGGGCTGCTTTCTCTGATTCTGCTGGTAGCAGGGTTAGTCTAAGACTCTCCTTTGTCATTTTTCCTTTTTCATTGGAAAGAAAATAGCAATGCCCCCTAACCAGGTTATCTATTTGTGCTTAAATTGCAGGTTTACTGTCGAACTGGTGATGCTGTTCCGAGGGGTTAATGGATATGATCACTGTCATTGGTGTCACTACCTCAGTTGTGTTCCCACCTCTAGATGGAAGTGTGACGGAAACTAGAGATACTGCAATCCGGTTTGAAGAATTTTCCACTTTGGCCTGTAAAGCAGTCGTTAAATCATTTGTTTCTTTTAGGATGTTTTCTTTTCTTTAGTCTTTACCACTAGATATGTAGATTTAGTTCGTGTCTATAGAACTGTGTCATTTACAGTTCCCCCCATGAAACAGACAATTTTCATTAGATAGTTAGTTCTTGTTGATAATTTTGCCTTGGATATATCAGAGTGCTTTTGAGCATATTTGCCTTCTTTTTGTTTTTATTTCTATATTTTTATTGTTGAGATGAAACAAAGAAAATGAGTAGAACAAAGACAAAAGAATAATAAAATACTAAGGCCCAGGACTAAATGTTAACTTACATATGGAACCCAAGAGAGTCCAATGTCGGATGCATGGTAGACCTGACAACTTTTGTCATGCAATCTGGATGAAATGGCAACAATCACCCTAATATTTATTTTGGACACCAGTTGAAGAGATCTTATCATACCAGTTGCAAAAATTTCTGAAGATGAAATCTGTATTTTGGATGGTGATGGTTTTGGGGGTCGCCTTAATAATTCATGAAGCTGGAGCTGATGAAGAATGTAGCATAGTGACAGCACTGGTATCAGCATGCTCCAGTTTTGTGAACTATGGCATGCCAGACCCAATTCCAGGTGAACCATGCTGCGTTGCTATGATGAGCCTAAGCAACGTAGCTAGCTCCACTGGCGTCGAGACTCGCCAGGCTGTTTGCAGATGCATGATGGATCTTATTACTACTTACAACCCAAATTCCACTGCCATTGCCACTCTGCCTGGTTTTTGTGGTGTTTCCCTTGGTTTCACCATTGACCCTAACACTGAGTGTGAATAGTAAGACTACCATAAGTTTCTTATCACCTAATAAATTTGTAGTTTCTTTTTTTCTTTTTTTTGGTTTAACCATCCGATATCCTAATCTGGATTCACGCCCCTTAGGACCACTAAGGGGGAAAGCTTGAAACCGAGACATCTGGTTAAGGGTCGACAGAATCCAACCATTCACTAGACCCCTTGCTGGTTAATATTACATAGTTTCATTACAACGTCTGATCAATCTTTTTCTTTCCTTTTTGCAGTGTCTCATAACACATTGGTCTCTGGAAAGTGATGCTGAAGAACGAACACTTGCCTTCACTCTAATCAAGATTCAAGAAGAGGAACTTTACTAGTAGTAACAGTTTGTACTTTGTTACCTAAGATGGTTGTCCAAAGGGAAACTAAACAAAGATTAGTCTTCACTTCCTTTGATGACTAGTATGATGTGAATAATATACTTAGATTGCTCCATATGTCATCACAGCAGGCTATGCAATGCATAATAAAGAGAAATTCCACAAAAATAATTAAATCAAAGAAAAAAGATTTAACCTTTAATGAAACTGAAGAACAAATAGAGGGAAAATGACAAAAGTTAGTACTACCACTTGCCTTAGAACATATTAAATTTGTGATTTGTCTGGTCTCTTAATAACTACAGAGAAAGTACAAAGGTAGCAACCACTAGTTTAACTTTTTCCCTACCCCCTTGCTTTCAATTTTGTTATTTAGCACATTAGAGTCTTAGGTAAATCCACAGGAAACATAAGAGAAAAGTAAAAAGTGCAGATGCATGTATATCTTGGGATCACCTTCATATGTGGGGGCTGTTTGGTTCAAACTTCAAAAGGAGGTGCCATCCAAAGCATGGGACAAATAGTATTTTCGGCATTTTCTTCTTCTATTGAGGCTTTGAGCAGTCTCATGGGACCCAAAGTGTTTGGGAAACATATGATTGCTACTTTTCTTTTGTCATTTCAGTTTTGGATTTTCAATTTTACTAATGATTGAGCAACCATTTGGGGTCTAATAGTCACCTAAAAGGCAGCTTAAAGTAATTGAAGAACCGTTGTAGCCTAGACATAAAAGGTAATCTCTCCGTGAATGCATGTTCATGCGAGCGAAACTGACTGCAAATAAATATTGAATCATTTGCCACATTCTTTTTTCTGTATTACACAAGTTGTAGGAGACAAAAGAGTGAATGGTAACTATGAACCTTAAAAAAATAGGACTCAAGAAAAATCTCTCGTCAATTTCTATATATGATCATCAATTGCCAGCCATTATATGGTCTGAATATTTGTTAGTAAGAGTTAACAATAAAACATAAGATGAACAAATCACAAATGGATATCAGCTCAAAAGTGATATGTTCCACTAAAATGTGCATATGAGTTGAGAAGGAAACAAATCATGGGGGGTGAAGGAAAAAGTGTCTCACCAACTTCAATATTCTCTTGGTTCCTTCATAATCATTTCTCCTTTAAGGGTACTTAAATCTAGATGTCTAATAGTCTTTCTTGTTGGAGTGTTAGTAGTAATCACAGGTTCATTGTACATGAACTACCTTTTTTGGTTAGCTGCTGTAATTATTGGCATCCTCTGGATGCAATTTAATGATTTTTTCTCAGTTTGCTTTATCAAAACAAAAAAAAACAGAAGTTCTTAATGTCACACTAATAGTGTACATCAGACATTTTACAAGTCATCCTCAACTCTCAAGTGATGGTGAAAAATGGTAATAGTACATTTTATCAAACATTGTCACAAGCAATAATTAATAACTTAACATTGTTACAAGCAAATTTTCATAACTAAACAGAAGACAGATCCAAGACGACCATCAAACAAGATAACTGCTACCTATTATTTTCACTCTTCAAACACAAGTCTTGTCATTTGCTTGGCGAGTACTTACCCTTTGGTCAGATTGAGACCAAGGTTGATTTTTACCACTAGAATTTGTACAGCATGACTAAATTGCTTCGCAATTGTCAAAGGAAGCATCTCTCTATTGTCTCGGGCCAAAGGGAGTGCCAGAAGGAACAGCACGGTCTGAGTGACCTGATCCTGGTTTTGCTTTGTTCGTAAAGTTACCGAGCCATCTCCAACTTTTCTCTGAATTTGTATCTGCATCCACAAGTCCATCAACATACTTTCTCGAACCAATTTTCTCAAACTGCACTCTTTGCCTGGGTGCGCTATGGGACCTAAGTTTCGCAATGTATGATTCCGTATTAGACATATAGTTGGGGTGACCTGGGTAGTCCGCAAACAAGCTTCGTGAGCACTCGCTCCTCGAAGGAGAGGGGCCTCTTCTACTGCTACTCCCTGGTCTAGACAATGTGGAGTGCACGCCAGGGCTGTCTTCAACAGTCCAAGTAGCTGGCTGATCAGTATCTTGACAAAATGTCAGTGACCTTAAAGATGACACTTCCCCTGAAGATATACTAGGATTTGGTTTCAGATGGTTTGCCAAATGTTTCGATATAGAGTTGACAGTTCTTGTTCCCTGAGCATTGTCGTTCCAAGATGAAAAATAATGTGAATTGTGAGAGTTTTTCTCACTTGGTTTGGGGTTTAGACGAGGTTTCCATGTGTCTATCTCAAGTATCTTGTCAGTGCTCTCATCATGATCTCCTCCACCTTTTTGCAGGGAAACATCTCCGTAGCCATTTTTTGCACATTCCTCCATCCAATGATGTATCCATTGTGAAGCCAAATGTGATCTATCCTGACCAAAGCTCTCATGCGGTTTCAATTTGGAACCAGATTTCTGCATTTGATATGGAAAAAGTTCAAGATGCATTAATGCATGCATAATTGAAATTAGCAGACATCTAACTGAAATGAGTTTTAATGTTGTGTTTAGTTAAGTTATAAGAAAAGACATTCACTTCTCTGGTTGTTAAAATTGCACACTTAGAATGTATTGATAAGCATAATTTAAGGTCCCTTTTAATTCTAAAACAACAACATACCCAGTGAAATCCCACAACGTAGGGTCTAGGGAGGGTAGAGTGTACGCAGACCTTACCTCTACCTTGGTAGGTAGAGTGACTGTTTCCGAAAGACCCTCGGCTCAAGACAAAGCATAAGCACAAGCAAAGCAAGAGACACAAAGCAATAGAAAGGTCAGACACGGACACTAAATTTAAAGCAGTATGAAAATGAAGGTAACAAAAGCGAATAAGCCATGATAGCGCGTTCTGAAAAAGGAAGCAGTAACTAACGCAGGTTTGGGAAGAGAAAGTAAGTGGTACCTTCAGGTTTGGCCCATGATATTTACAATTGAATGAATACTGTTGTGGATCATTTTTTCTAGGAGTTGCAATGCCCTGCAAATGATTTGTGGTAAAGTGAAAATGGTTACCATACAATCCAATCAATGTACAAGTTCAAAATTCATCAGTGTCAATAGTTGCTCTGACTATGTTAATTGAGGCAATGTATTAATCTAAGAACATTCCTGCATGCAATCATGCACACTTCAAGATCTTACCAGTTGAAGGAGATTAACGATATTAATTTGTCAACAAAAGAACCTAACTTTTACTGAGATCATGAGGTCAAGACTGCAGTATGTTTAGATAAAGCTCTCCATGGCTCATTTCTAAAATATAATACTTACAGGATGCTCAAATCGTGAAGCTTTGATGCTGGAATGAGAAGGATCTGAAGTTACATTCCGGTTGGCAGAAGCTCGAGCCTGGATTTGAGCCATGGCTTGCATACGTCGGAGCATATCTGCACTTTGCTTCCTCACTATACGACCTCTGACTAGTGCTTGCAGCTTCACTAATCCCTTCAGTGCCCTCAAAGCCCTTTTAGCCTACAACATGCCCAACAGAACATTAAATGCTAATTCATCTTAGCCATCACAGCAATCAGTAGCATCCAGTGCCTAGTTCATGAATCTAAATTCTGTATTACCCAAGAGATATTGCAGTTTTATTTGATCCCATATCTCAAGTGGGTTGCCTGAGTCTAAAATTGATATGATACTTGAGCACTAGATAAAGCAATATTTTTTTATAGTTGAATACAAAGCACTACGTCGATAAATTACGAGGAGCAAACAAAGAAACAGGAGGAGGGTGCTCAATCTTTTTCTTGAACCATGTCAGTTATATTAATTTCATCTAGTAGGTATCATCCAGTGAGAACAGGCACCCTTAAAAATGAAATTATCATATGACAGGGAAAAGTAGGCCCGTAGGCGGCTTAATTTTGAACCTTTAAGTATTCAATTAGCACCAGTGGCGGTTCTATACTGTTGGCAGCAGCTGAAGGTGGACTCATTGTCCTCCTCTTAGACTCAACATATACAATTGTATTATTTTTGGAAAGCATACATTTATATTAAACCTGCATGTATAGTCACAAAGTATTGTAGTGCTGTGGTACACTGCACCCCCATTAATCTAAAATTGTCGATTTGTCTCTAATTAGCTCCAGGCATTAAGAATTTGAGAAATTTTTCCAGAAACAAGATTAAACACTCGTCATTATATTCATCGCCATTGATGATTATAATATTTCCATGGCACAAAAGATATTATTGTAGTAGAAAAAGACACTGATGGAAGAAGACAAGTCACTTCAGCTAGTCCACTGCCTAAGTTTAGCAAGACATTAGAAGAACCAACTCGCTAGTGAAAAACAAGTAGCGGCAGATTCAGAATTTTTAATTAGGGAGTTCGAAAAAAACAACAAAAGTTAAACATAAAAATTAATGTTGTCCTAGAGAAATGAACCTTGGATGTTGGAAACAATTTTGTCACTCTAGACCACTTGAGCTAACCTTTTACATTAGATCAAGCTATTCAAAAGTTAATATATATACATAAACATAGATAACCTACCCTATATATACAATGTAATTTTTTGCCACCCTCCCCACCCCCTAAATCCACCCTTGCTTGAAAGATGAATCTGAAAAGTGAAAACTAATAAATGGTTAAAAAAAAGGTCCTATATTAGTACTACTATACATGAGACGATTGTAGTCAACGATGGTATCATTTTTAAACCTTGAAATAAAGGCATTTCTGTGTAGATACTGCCAAAAAAATCAATCTTTTTTATAATTTTCTGAACACCCAAAAACATTTAAATGCAAAAAAAAAAGAATAAATTCTTGATGCTATAGGTGAACCATTGATTAATGGAAGATTCAAAAAAGTGACAGTGACCTGACAGACACGGAGTAGTAGATAGTTTTGAAACTCATGGTATCATTTCGTTACGATTGTGAAGTCACTGTGCAACTTGTCATTTGTCTCCGTTCATTCTTCGTCCCCAACCATCAATCTTGATAACAACTAATTTTCCAAAATTCCTATTAAAAATTACTTACTCTCAGTTCAAATTTAAATGTATTAGTTTGATTGAGCACGAAGTTTAAAGAATAGTATTTTAAAATTTTATAGTTCTAAATTAAAGAGGTGTAATATAAATATTTGAATCTTGTGATTTTGAATTTGGCTCAACTTATTGCGAACTCTTTTTGACATAGATCATAAAACTAAAGCAAGATACATAAATTAGGACGGAGGAAATAATTTGAAAAAAAGGAGTAAAACACTAACCAGGTAAGCTCGAAATTCAGACTGAATTTTAACGGCAGCCCATTCACGGCGACGCTCAATGCTACTACTACCATAGCCCTTGCCGGACCTACTACCAATTGTCAGCCTAACAACCTCCGCCGCCGCCTGAGCCGCCGCCAACGCTGCCTCCGCAACAGCCGCAGTGGCTGCCGCCACCGCTATCGCATGCTTGTTGGCGTCAATTGCTTCCGCATAAGGGCTCGCCGGTGTGTCTTCCTTCCCATAAACAACCTCAGCTCCGGCACCTCGAACAGTGCTTCTCCCACTTCCATTCGAAGATTTCCCGAGACCCCACTTCTTGTTCTTTCCCTCTTTCGCCGCCTGCGATGATTCCGGCGGCGATTTCTTTGAACCCAAAAGTGAACGTAACCATCTACTGGCTTTACCCATGTATCATCAGTTCATTTTTGCCGAATGAGAAACACAATTGAGTGGTAATAGTAATGAATTGACGTGAGGTTAGAGAAGTATGGGCCGGTATATGAGGTGGTTGGAAATTGGGACCCTATAAATGTAAAGACGACGACTTTTGACAGGTAAGAATTGGGTCCTTGTGCTTCTCCAATGGCGCCCATTCTTCCGTCCTCACATTACAATATCTCACCTCTTTATACTTCATTTATTCCAATTTATAATTGTTTGGATTTTAAAAGTGAAATAAGAAATTTGTGTTTTTAAAAATATTTTAAATTATTAATTATTATAATTTATAATATTTTTATATAGTTATTAAATATGTAAATTATATTTTAAAAAATTTAAAATTTATATATAAATAAAATAATTTAACTCTTAAAATGTTAACTATATTATATAAATTGACATAGGTTATCTGATTCCTTTGCTTTTTGTTATTTGATTTTTAAATTCCACGTGTATGGCATAGGTTATCTTTTGTTTAAATGTATGGAGGTATATTATTAAAATCTAATTAAATTGACAAAATATTGAGGAATAAACTTATGGTGAATAAGAAAAAAAAGTCACAAATAGAGAGCATGACCATAGTCAATGGAAAAAAAGTGATATAAATATAAAATAAAGAAAGATAACATAAATTGATTAGACAAAATAAAACACCATGGGGAAGACAAAATATTTACGTGTGCAACTGAATTTCGGGGACATGAAAACTTTTACAATTTGTCTTGAATAAACAACAATTATTTCGTGTTTGGTTGGATTTTATTTTTCGGTATGAGCAAATATCTTTTCTTTGTTGGTAAAAGAGTATTTATTTGTGTATGGATGAGCTAAGTAGTCATTACATAGTTCATAATACTAAGGTTGCCAACTGTTCTCTTAAATTTCAAATTAGTTATGGTAGGTTATATGAGGAGTCCACATCAATTGCGCTCACTCAGTTTTGCGCTAATTTCATTTCAATACCAAAATGAAAAATTGCTATTCAGGCTACATCATTATATATATCCAATAAACATGTAGGTCCATGGTATGTAGTGTGCCCTATAGGTAGGTAGTGGAGAAAACTACCACCACGATCACATATGCTTGGGCCTCGGCCTACCCAGGCATTCTCGACAGTGACCCCACACTGACTCCAACGGATATCGAGGCCGCAATGCATACGTTTGGATTAAATCCTCCAGACCCAAATTGGTACATGGATACTGGCGCCACTTCTCACATGATGTCAGACCAAGGTACTCTCTCGTCTTATTCCAGTTTGAGCAAAAATCGTGGCATAATTGTTCGTAATTCCTACTCAATTCCAATTTGTGGTTACGGTCATACTACTTTGTCTTCTCCCCCATCCACCTCTTGTCTTGAAAAATGTCCTTCATGCCCCTAACTTAATTAAAAATTTGGTATGTCCGTAAATTCACCACTGATAATTGAATTTCTGTTTTGATCCTTTTGGATTTTCTGTGAAGGATTTCAAGACGGGGATACCTCTCATGAGATGTAATAGTAGGGGAGATCTTTATCCTATCACGCCTGCTGCCAGTCTCTCGAGTCAAGCCTTGCCATCTACTTTTGTTGCTATAGCTCCTTCCTTGTGGCATGCACGTTTGGGTCACCCTGGGTCGTCTATTATTTCTTCTTTACATAAAAACAATTTTTTTTCTTGTTAGAAAACATGTTAGATTACCATTTGTAGCCTCTACTTCTCGCACATTGATGCCTTTTGATATTATTCATAGCGATATATGGACTTCTCCCGTTCTCAGTTCTGTGGGCCATTGTTATTATGTTCTATTTTTGGATGATTGTTCTAATTTTTTTTGGACCTTTCCGTTAGCGAAAAAATCTCAAGTTTTTTCCACCTTCTTAAAATTTAGAGCATTCATTCGTACCAAATTCGAACGGGAAATAAAAAATATTCAATGAGATAATGACAAAGAATATGATAATGGGTTGTTTCGGGATTTTTGTAATGCTAATGGCATAGTTTATCGTTTCTCTTGTCCTCATACGTCCTCACAAAATGGGAAAGCCGAACGAAAGATTCGTACCATTAATAATATTATCTTAACTTTATTGGTCCATGCTTCCGTACTCCCTTTCTTTTGGCATCATGCTATACAAATGGCTACTTATCTTCTTAACATACTTCCTACCAAAGGATTGACATATTCCTCACCTCTTAAAGTCCTCTATAATAAGAATCCGTCATATTCACATCTTAGAGTCTTTGGATGCTTTTGTTATCCCCTCTTTCCGTCAACTACAATTAACAAACTTCAAGCTCGTTCTACCCCTTGTTTGTTTTTGGGTTATCCATCTAATCATCGTGGTTACAAATGTTTTGATTTATCGTCTAATAAAATCATAATTAGTCGCCATGTGATTTTTGATGAAATCCAATTTTCGTTTGCTAAGGTAAGTAGTCTCGGACCTCGTTCGTATAATTTTTTAGATAACGAGATCTCCCCATATATTATCCACCATCTATCGGACATGTCCCGCACCCAAAATCCGCCAGCGGGCTCACTGCCCGCTGGACCTCCAGTCTCGTCGCATTCTCCCGTCACGGGTCCAGCAACTGGGCCGCCTATCCAGCCCAGTTATGCCCCAGCTACTATTTCCGACATCATTCTCAATTCCGGTATTGGGCCAGCAGGCCCACTGCATGCCGGCTCGTCCGTCACCAATCAGAATGTTTCCCAAAATCCACCCAATTCTCTCCTGAGTCACAGACCGGTCACTCGTTATCAACATGGTATTTTTAAATCAAAGAGACATTTTTATCTACATTCTAATGTTCTTAAATCCTCCTACCCCGTAACCCAGTGTATGCGTCAAATGACCCGAATTGAAAATTGGCCATGAACGACTAATATGATGCTCTTATTGAAAATAAGACGTGGGACTTGGTGCCCCGTCCTTCTAGTGTTAATATTATTCGGTCTACACTTGTCTCGTATACAGATGCTGATTGGGGTGGCTGTCCAGATACCAAACGCTTCATGTCTGGCTATTGTATGTTTCTTGGTAATAACTTGGTCTCATGGTCTGCGAAGTGACAATCTACATTATCACGCTCTAGTGTTGAGGCCGAGTATCGAGGAGTAGCCAATGTGGTCTCTGAAATCTGTTGGTTACGTAATATTCTCTTAGAACTTCATTCTCCCATTAAGAAAGTTACCTTGGTTTATTGTGATAATATTAGGGCAGTCTATCTTTCTGGTAATCTGGTTCAATATCAGCACACTAAACACATCGAGATGGATATCCACTTTGTTCGCGAAAAGGTAGCTCGTGGACAAGTACGCGTCTGTCATGTCCCTTCCAGGTACCAAATTGCAGACATCTTTACTAAGGGTCTTCCCTCGGTTCTGTTTGAAGATTTTAGTGACAGTCTCAGCGTCCGAAGACCGCCCGCTATGACTGCGAGGGTGTGATAAATAGAACTTATATACACGGTATATAAGGAAACCGAGACCGTATATATCACGGGAATATGGACAGTATATTGTTGTAGTTACTTCACATTGTACACTTACTATAATTATAGAATTCTTGTACAAATAGAATATGATTTTGAGAGTAGAATAGGAATATGATTTTCCATATTATAGAAATTGTAAATTGTATATATACTCATTCATTAATAAAAATAATCAAGGGATTATTTCTTTCAATATTGATATATCAAAAATCATCAATGCAGTCTTGTTTTCCATCTATAACTTCTGGAGAGTTGTGTTTATATTTCCCCAAAGTGTGTTGAAAGAGTTGGGCAAGAAATGTGGAGATATTTATTTATGGAGTAGTTCTAACAAAAGGAGGAACCTGACTCTGATTTCATGGAAGTAGATATGTGTCCTAAAGAAGTATGGTGGCCTCAATATCAAATGTTGTAGAAAGTGGAATATGTTTGAAATCGTACGGAAAATACTTAGATCATCAACACTCGTAGAAATTCGTCAAAGCTTGAGGTGTGTCAAAGACACTGTTCTTAATTATATTTCACCCGGTATAGGTGTATCCCCCAAGATTCAACGAACTTTTCTAGTATAAAATTAGGAGCCAAAATCTAACAAAGATTTTCACGATGGATAACCCAGCATAATATAATATCGATTATAGAAGGAGGAAATTCACTTAATCTCTTCATCTCTTCATCTCTTCATCTCTTCACAAGCAAAATAGTTGAGACTATATATATTGGTAGAAGAACCAACCAAATGGTAAAATACAGCCATTTTAATAACGTTGAAAATTTCCCATTCTTAAAGGCATAATAAAGACCATTCAAGACATAGTAAAGGCCATACAAAACAATTTAAATCATCAGTTATATTTTGCAAGAATTTGAATCCAAAGACCAAGTCAAATGGTCGGTTAAAAAACGTTGGAAAATTAGTACAAATTAATTAGCATATTAAAGAGTCATTTAATTAATACTTAAGATAGTGAATCTAGATATTAATAAAAGTATTTCTTTTTGAGATATTCAAATTATTTTTATTGTTAAGAGTCCACCTCGGATATGGAATGGAACATGAACTCCTTATATGTATTTGGATAATACTCACCCTACAAGTTATCTTTTGGGTTGAGTTAGGCTCATGATCCATTCTTTACATGATATCAGAGCCAGACCAATTCCAATTCTTTGTTCACCGATGTTGGACCCCCAAGTTATATTATTCACGCTCCAGTTAACAAGGTCTGGACGGGCGAGGAGTGTTAAGAGTCTCACATCGGATATGGAATGGGAACATGGACTACTTATATGGACTTGGACAATCCTCACCCTACAAGCTAGTTTTTGGGGTTGAGTTAAGCCCAAGATCAATTCTTTAGGAGAGTTCTACATCGGATATTGAATGAGAACATGGACTCCTTATATAGACAATGATCTTTTATAACAGAATATAGCATCAGTGAGCAAACTACTATGGCAGCTGGTTGAGAAGAAAGATGTATTATGAGTCAAATGGGTGAGTGAGATCTATTATATATGAGAGCTACTGGAAATATTTGGGAGCATGCACCACCTCAAAATTATATTGGGTACTGAAAAAAAACTTTAACTCTCTAAAGGTGTTGATACTAAACTGGTATCACAACCCAAAATACAGTTTGACTCTTAAGGGAAACAGAGAGTGATAGCATGGTTAGCATATCAAGATAGATTATTAATTAAAGAGAGACTGCAAAGATTACATATCTAAATTGATGATGATAAGTGTTGTCTATGTGATGTGATTGGGATAAACTGGAAGCACATAATCACTTGTTTGCTGATTTTTTCAGGATATATTCTGAAGTTAGAAGTTCTTTGTAAACTTAGAGACAGCTGGACTACACATACCAAAGGCAGATGCAAAGCATACTCTGAATGTGGATCAAGAGAAGGCATTGGAGACAGTTGAAAAGGGGAGATAGCAGTTGCTATATGGGGTGTCATAATCTACTATACTTAACAAGCAAGGAACTAGAGATTATACAGAATGTACAAATACAAATACAGGTTTTATCTTAGCACAGATACAAAATGAAACTATGTAGAAGATAGATTGGGTAAAACAATCAATGATTAGGATATATGAACTTTGTAACTAGAGTTAGTTTTTTTGTTGTTTTCTATTTTGAGGTCTACACGTTGGAGTACCCTTCGTTGAAGGCGATTGTGTCCCTATATGCTCATTGGTTTTGTAATACTCTTTTTGTTAGTTATAGTAATAACTAATATTTCACAGTTTATTATCAAAAAAATTAAAAATAAGTTTTTATCAAGTTTATATTGTACAACCAAATAAGTTTATATTATATCACGTATATTTTATTTTTAACTTAATGAACCAAACACTTACCCATAGAACTATTTATTAAATATTTTTTTTATTATTAATCCAATATTGTAATTATCACATTATAAATCTATTACTTGTTTGCAAATTAAAAGATCATATGAGCAATATAATCTATGCATTGCTTTTGTATAGTACACGTGCTTTTGGACTCAATATGACGTAGCTAGAAAGACAAATTCATGTGGGTTTAGGTCCAAAGCATTTAGGCTTGCTTCAACTTAAGGCAGCCCGATTTTTTTCTAAAAAGAAAAAAAGTGTGATAAACGTTATAATATTAGGGGATTTGGACATGCCACAGGATGTTTAGGTTCCACAACCCGGGGCTTTGAAAAATGCCAAAAGAATCGGAGTCTCTAATACACAAGTTGAGACTCCACAGCTTGAGGATTTAGAATGGGGACAAGGACACACATGACCATCCGGATGAAACTATTGACACCTGGTGGTCTAAGAATTTTAAAAGTCAGTTTTAGTCTTTTTCAGAATAATTCCATTTTCTAGCCATTTCTCAACTAATTCCATCGTATGTATATAAAATGTATCATTGTTGTATATGTATCACTACAGTATATATATAGAAAATGTATTATACATATAGAAATTATATCATTGTTATATAGAATATGTATAACTATTGTATATGTATAGAAAAATGTATCACACATATAGAAACTGTATCATTATCGTATAGAATATGTATCCCTACAGTATGTGTATAGAAAATATATCATTGTATAATTTATGTAAAATAAATGTATAATAATTATAGAATCAATGTATAATCAATCTATAACGTATACCCACTACTGATCACATATTATACAATTATAGGGCGGGGGTGAGGGTGGAGGTTGTTTGATTCTGTTTTTTCACCTCGCACAAATTAATTCATATTTTTTAAAAGAGTTCAGATATATAAAATTTATGCTAAAGAACTATGAATTATAAACTAGATTAAAGTCAACGGGCGTAAATAGTTCAAGCAAGTTGTGTGTATCGCCCAAACATAACCGAGCCAATTGACTAGCATTTCAACACAAACCAGAAGGCAAAGATAAACGTGTTACTCTAAAAGTCTACTAAGTGTACATGTAGCTGATAAATTGGAAGAAGAAAAACTCTAATATTTGTCAGACGAAATAAGATGCAACAAATAAAAATGTGAAATCATTAGAGGAAGGTCGTTTTAGAAAGTTCAGTTTGTTGTAGCTAAACAACTAAAACTTCGTTCAATTTCAGCTTTGTATCTCATATAAAGGATAGCAAAACGATACAGTGAGACAAGATTTCTTCTATTATTACCCAGTGCATATCGCGGCGGCGGCAGTTACTGGCTAGGGAAAAAAGTGGGAGAGAGTGTAGAGTGAATTTTAGGTTTTGGGTAGATATGGAAAAAGGACATAACTAGCCGGGGGAAAGGTGGAAGATCAGAGAGTGTAGAGAAGAAGATAAAGTGAAAAAGTGTTTAGTCCTTGAAAAATCTGATGCCCTATTATTTGTGATAAATGAGCCTAATGGTTATTTCGGGGCATTTGCTTAAAATAGGGCCTTTTGGATTCCCCCCCCCCCCCCTGTCCTAGTGGCTACACTATGTCCTTTTTCCTTTCTTTATTTTGGGCCTAAGGACTATTTCGGGTCATTTACTTAAAATTGGGCCTTTTTAGACTTTTTTTTGCTCATGGTCACACTATGTCCCGGAGATTTTGATGGGCCAAAAAAATGAGGCTCCACAAGGAAAAGAAGTTATTGTGGCTTCACAATCATCAGCTTTATAAATCGGTATCCTAATTTCAATCCTGAAATGGTAGGTATATTTACTTGCAGTCAATTAATTGTGTATTAGATATTTTTTATTTATATTTATTGCTTTGTATTATTTTATAATTTATGAATATTTTATTTGTAGGATTATTACACCACAATGTTTGATTTATGGAGTATAATATTGAGAACTAATGGGAAATATGTTATGTTGAACATTTGGAGGAGACAAAGTCTAGATATGGTGGCTACAGATTAGAGTCTACTCTCTGTTAATTTCATTCTACTTTATTTCTCATGGACTAATCAATTTAGCTTTGACCCTCAAATGAACTCCCCTTTTTTTAGTTTACTTCAAACAATTGTGACATATAGGTTATTTCAAAAAATAATTTAGAAGAAATGATAATAATACTGATTAATGATGTCATATTTTTACTTAATGAAGGGTAGAAGTGAGAGTGATAATGAAAAATACGGGCATAATAAATGTATCTCAGTTTGCACTATACATTAGCCTAATAAGATAGATTGAGTGACTTAGTAAGATTTTAGATTTAGTATTATATAGATGGATTTATATCTATTCGATTATGATAAATATAAGGTATAAAATGTTTGAAATTTCTAAAAAATTTAATTCAGAATCCAATCCATAATCTGAAAATCCAGACCCAAAATCCAAGAAAAAAATGAATTTCAAATTTCTTTAATTAGACTAAAATTATCTGGCTCAATGAGCTTTTTAACTGATAACTCCATAATGGAATTCAAGCTCTTTACTTCACCATGCTGCCTTTTACAAGAATTTGAGCTCTATTCAAAGTCGTTAATTTCCTAAACCATTTGAATGTGTTGGAGGTTGAATTGCTCGATAAACAAAGCGATGATCTGGTTTCCTAAACCATCATCAAAGCATTTTTTTCTGAGATTTATTGACCATGGATATTTTTTACTTTTTCCTGGAGTTGAATAGTCTATGAATTTTGGAACTTGAAAAACATCAAAAAGTTGTTTTCACTCTTAATCACTCATAAAATTTTAAAAATAACTTTAATTTGTATTTATAGCCAAACACAACTTCAATTTTCAAATATCATTTTTTTCACTTTGAAAATAAAAATTATTTATCTCAAATATTCACAATTTTCATGACCAAACGGTCTCTAGTGGGCATAGCTGGATGACAAAGGAGTGAAACTTAAAATTCAGTTGGAGGCCTTCGAACCTTAGTAGGAGCAATTTGCTCTCTTCTGGGGTAGGATCTTGTATGTGATATCAGTTGCTCTGTTTTCAAACCCTAGTCATTCAGGCACATCCCGCGATTTACCGATAGTAGTGCTAAGGGACCGAGACTACAATCTCCAGAAATAATATGGCGTAAGCCGGAAAGCTGAATATAAAAAAAACAATAGTGTACAATTTAAAGTAGAACGGCTCCACTTGTTCGATGGAAGCCATGCACATCGTTGCACTTGTTAGGTCGGCCCACTTGTTAATTATAATCGGGCAATTCCTAGGAATGCTCTTATTTTGGGGTGGTTCTTAATTTTTGCTCATTAAATTAAAAATAAAATTTGCTAAACATCCCTAGGTTTTGGTTTCGAATCTTAGCTCAGTCAAAAATTTTAAAAAAATCGCAAGACAGAGTTTCTCTTATGCTTGAAGGCAAACTCAGTCTTGCGAATTTTATTTAATTTTTGACTGAGCGAGATTCAAACCCGGAAACTTTGGGATATTTTTAGCCACTTTTTTAAGCGATGGGCAAAAAGACCAACAATTTGAGGGGCGAAAAATTAAAGACCAGGGTCTTTGGAGGGCAATCCGCACAAAAAAATGATTAAGATCTCCATGGTTTTGGTTTCTCAAACACTTATTTAACCTCTTTTTCTGAGAATTGGGCTACAATTTAGCTCAAATCAGTCCAACTTGTAGTGGGCTGACTTAGGCTGTATCCGAACGAACCCACCCAAACTTAGACGGTTTATGCGAGTCATATTAATATGGATTAATTTTTCTACCCATATGCAAAACCTAATCAGATTGCTGCAGATCTTAAAATGCTTAGGGAATGAATATTTTCATAATTAACTAATTAAAGCAAGATCTTAATTCTGGTGAAGGTGTTTGATCTTTTATTCTGACTAATTAGAAAAGCAGCTTATACGGATCTGTATATTAATCTAGATGAAGCAAGTAGCGTCAAACATGCTTGCGTTATTAAGAGTGGAATAGCTTAGCTTAACTGTATAATTTAAATGTTGTAATACATCTATGGCGAGCTGAGTCAACAATTCAGTTCCCAAGACACGATGCTTCCCAAAATCTTGGGTAGTAGTTTAAAACTTTAATACAAATTAAAACAGTTAATTTCTGAACTTCCCCATGTAATGAAACCTTCGTTTAGCACTAGGCACGGGAGTGAAGCTTAATATTAAATTCATTCGTGCAGTATTAATGAATTATAGATTTCTACGTCAAGGATAAAAAGAAGAAGAAAAAACTGAAAATCCTAGTTTGAAATGGCTAATCCAACGTCTTAAATTAAGAAATTAAATTTGGTAAAGTTGATTAAAACATAAAGATTGAATGAAGGGACGCTATCCTTGATTAAACAAGATTATAATGATGTATAATAATAATGCTGAGTAGCGTATATTAATAATGTTGATATTAGTAATATTGGGATTAGTTATGTTATGATTATTTCTTATCCACTGTTTGGTTTGGTATGTTAAAAATAACTTGCATTGCATAATTTCTAAAAAAAAATTGATAGTTTACAACAATACCTTCATACTATACTAAGTGAGGGGCTTCATGGGCAATCGTGCATTTAATCATGATTATGCATGTATTAAAGACTCTTGTATTGTTAATAACATGGTTTACCATATAGAATTAGTTATACATAAGATAGTATCACATAGGGTGTATACTAATACTTGTATTAGCTATATATAGATTAAAAAAGATATCAAATAAGGTACTATTAGTAATATATTAAAATTAATGCATGTATTATTTTCTCTAATGCATTCTACCGAACGCCCCTAAGTATATCTTTATCCATTTGCTTCCTTTTGCTAGTGTTCTTCTTATTCGCTTTGAATTCATTATCTGTAGATGCACTAATAATCTTTTATGGTGATATATACAGGATAACGGTACTTTAATAGTATGCCCTTATTTAATTTAGTAAAAAAGAGGAGGTTAGTGGTCACCCAACTTAAATAATTCGAACATGATTCATGAAATTAGCCAAAACTACTCTAAACTTAACTTCACTGCATTCATATCATTTTGTTTAATATCATTTCCACAGAGATTGACTTAGATTGAAATAGATAAAGAATCATATGAGCTTAATATATCGCAGTTATAAGTAAGAGAAACAAATGAAAAAAGTTGAACAAAACAGAGAATGGGAATATAAAAGCAAAAAAAAAAAAAACTAGTGGATTTTAAGAAACTTTAGATTCTAGGGTAGATGGAGCGGTCCAATATGACTTTACTGCAAACAGAAGCTTTTCCCTCTCCAATGGCCCATCTTCATGATCCACAATTTGGCTATCCCAGTTCAGCCCATCTGTTATTCTCTTTACTTTGATCAATGTATCTACATCATCTCTGATTATTACACTTCCTTCTGGCCTTAGTATTCTGTCCATTTCAAGTAATATATCCTCCATTTCACATCTGTAAATGACACACACTCATAATTCATCATCACTTTGTGGTAAATTAAAAATATATATAGATCAGTTAAAAAGCCACAGAAAAATTACCTGTCTTTATAGAGAGTAAATACAGAATCAGCATGAATAACATCATATGTTCTTGGGTAAGTTGACATGGCCTCACACCTGCAACAAAGCCCATGGTAAGTAAAATTGCATAAAGCATAGTGAAATGGACCGACATGGACAGTGAAAATTCATCTATAAAGACGACCCCACTTGCTTGGAATTGAGGCTTAGTGGTAGTTTTTGTATTGTGAAATTACCAGCTATGATATGTTCCGATTAATCCTCGTTCATAAATGACACCAAGCGTGTTGATTTTTGCCTCAACAGGAACTATGTTCATGACCCAAACAGGATCATCAGTCAAATTGGCAGCAAAACCACCCAAGTAGGCATTCATATCCAATAGATTCCGGTATCTCCCCGGTTGGCCAAGTTGATTATTCACAGTCTTGTAGTACGAAACTCTTCTTTTCCATAGTTGTGAATCCTTCTCAAAAGTTTCTACCGTGACACCATTTACAGTTCCTCTGCTAATCCTCGGTGGTATCGCGTATAATCTTTTAGGCCATTTTTCCAACTGTCCACCGGCTACCTTTTCTTCACTTGAAACTTCAGGCAGGGAAGTTAAACAAGTTTCAATCTCTGTGTACCTGAATACATCAATAAGACAACTCCTGATTATAATTATAGCCTGTAAGATAATAGAACTATGACGACTATGATTGGGAAAGGGACAAACCATGCTCTATCAGGATCTTGTGCAGGGCACAGAGGTGGATTTTTGGACGCCTTTCGCAATTCTTTGCAGTGTAAATGATTGTATGGTTTCTGCCATATTGAAATGTCATTCTTCTCAACAATCTTTCTCCAGCAAAGACTCTTTGCCACTTGCTCAATTTTAGTTTGTTCAGCATTTAGGTCTTCCTTGGTTCTATCCCAGCCTTTCCAGTATTTCCTCCAGTGGATTGGTGGACCAGACAGGATCCAGTATCCACCGGGCCTCAGGACTCTGTCAACTTCCATTAAGTACGTACCATCTGATCCACCAAAACAGAAATTAGTTCAATATAATCGCGATGCCATTAAAATTTACAAGAACATTAAATTTACGGAATTACGTACCATACTCGCCCCAAGGAATGAGGCAACGAGAGCAATGTGCCATGTCAAAAGCTCTAGAAGGATAAGGAAGTCTCTTGGAGGCAATAACTCCAATCAAAGCAGGAACTCCACGCTCAAGAGCAAATTGAACCTGCCCTTCGTGTGTATCTCTAGGTGCAAATGACATAGCTAAGATATTCATTGACAAAAGATAAGCTCCCCAACTAGCTACCTGTGTAAATTTTAGCGGCTTCTTAAGTAATTTATGGTTTATACTTTATATAAGATTAACCCTGAATTAATATTGTACTAACTTTGCTAATACTAAAGGCTTGATTAGTGGTAATATATATAAGACCATACAAGACCCAAATAGAGGAACATAAGTATTTAACATGATTCACAAGTTCGAGCCATATTGAAATATTGAAAGCAATCACTAATATTTATATTAGGTTAGACTGTCAAATATCACGCCTTTGAAGTGTGACTCTTTCCCAACGCGAAATATTTTGTGAACATAACTGGTCACTTATATATCTAACATGGTTCATGCAATACTGCCAAATTTCTGGTGGATAGTATAAAAATTCACTGTAGAATTAGGAAGAGACGCCATGCATGCAATGCCAGGTGTACAGGAGAAATTATGCATGGGGAATTTAGTTCAGGAAAAAAGGCGCTTTGGTTTGTTGCCAAAAAAGCTGTCTGGGTCCGGCTTTTGAGCATATCCACTCGCCATGCCATGCCAATCCAACCAAGAAATGAAAATCACTTTCCTCATTTTCTCTCTTTTGATTTCTGAGTTAAATGTGTACATATCAATTTAACCAAAAAAAAAAAGTTCTTTGTAGACTTCCAGTCGACCGGTACTGACTTCGAAGGAGAAAAATAAAAACTTCCCCTGACTTCTAAAATGTTGATTAGTTTTTATTATCAAAAAAATAAAGAAATGAAAACTAATCCAAGATAGAATCTAGATTCATTGAGCGAAAATAACGGAGAAGAATACACCCTTAAAAGGAAAAAGAGTAAAGAAACCGAAAGAAAAATAAACTTCTCCCTCCGTCCCAAAAAGATTGTTTAATTTGATTTGATATAGAGTTTGAAATGTGTGGTCCAAAATAGGGTGTAAATTATTTTAAAAAGTAAAATTATTTTTAAATATAGAAAAGATAAACTAATAAAGAAAGTGATGATTTTTTTTTTGGGATGGAGGGAGCTAGTGTTTTGCGTGAAGCAGTCAACTTATGCCCTGTTTTGGAAGAACTAAATGGACTGATAACGGGAAATTAAACAATTAGCAGCAGTCATAAACCATATTAAATGAAGATAAAGAAAGTAAAATTACCCCACAGCCAGTATCAATGGCAGTCCTAATAGAACCATCTTTCAAATTAATCAACTCGCCAATATCGTCAATGTAAGCATCAGCGCCATTAGGAAACATAGTACCACCACCAGGAAATCTAAACCGATCACCTTCGTATCTAATCCAGTTCTGTACGGCTTTCTCCACCGTCAATTCTTTGTGTGGTACATTAGCGTACCACACCAGATCCCTACTCAGTGGCCATTTAAACGGGTTCTTGTAACCATACGGCGCAGGTATACGGCATTTCAAGAATTCATTCTGTTCCGGACAATGTCTTTCTCTGTATATCAATCTGTCTCTGTTGAACTTTAATGACCTTTGGTGGTTTTCACATGGAGTGTACTCGCTGTACTTAACGTCACATGGTGGGTAGATTTTAACGGTGTCGTCTGGGGCCACTGCTCCGCCGTCCCCGGCGGCGTGGTGAGTGGTGAAATCTAACTGGGATGATGAAATAGGGGAAGTAGTAGTTGTAGTATTTTGAGAAGTGAAGCAATTAGTGGTAGATGAGGTAATTTTCGAGGGGGTGAAGATGGTGGTGTGTTGCAAGTAACCAGCGTAGTAACAAGCACAACAGAGGAAACTGATGGCAGCCAAAAGATAATAAAGATTGATTTTTTTCCAAGAAGAGAAAGGGTGTGTGGCTGATGAAGGTTTGGAGGTTGGAGTATAGTATGGGGTTTGGTTAGAACCCGCCATGGTAAGGCAGAGCAAATAAATGGTCCTTTGATTTGGAGGGGTAAGATAAATTTGTGATGGCTTGGTACGTTTATAGGAGTTAGTGAGAAGAGAAGGACGTTGGAAGCGGAGTGGAGTGGTTTTTTTTTTTTTTTGGGGGGGGGGGGGGGGGGGTTTGGGGGTAGGGGGATTAGATAGAGACTTGGGAAGTGTTCATAGAATTCCAAGTTGGACATGTGAAGCGGAGTTTACTCCTGCTAAACTGTATGTGTAATATATGTATGTAAATGAGTTACGAGTACATGTTTTTTGTTAAATTTTAGAGGATTTAAATTGCATGTGACAATGTAATCAATTTTACAACGACCTTACTTGAACAAGATCTGTTCCATAGGCTCGTATCAGTGTATCTTGAGTTCTAAGGAGATACGGAAAAAAAAAATTCTACACAATTTGTGTATTTAGGTCGTATTAGGCCATTTACATTAATTCCTAAATCTTTTAAAATAAGCACTTTTTGAAAGAAAAAATATATACTTTTGGCCTCCAAAAACTTGGACAAATATGTTATATGTTACCTAGGCTTACGATAATCATTTTCTTGTCACAATAACTCACCTTAACCGGATAATATAAAATAATTGTACAAATTATTTTTGTGTAAAAGTTAAATTCTTTTGAGAAATATCCTAAACGGAAGGGCATGGAGGAGTATTAAATATTCCGTAATACTCTTTTCGTCTCATTTTAACTATCACTCTAACTTTAAAAAATTATCTCAAAATATTGGCAAATTTATAAGTTAATCGAGAGTTGTCGTTGATTTACTGGGAGATATTATGAACACACTGACGGATGCTCTCAGTTTGTTTTCGGATATCTAATTTTGAGTAGTTACTAACCGCCTCCGTCGATTTTTCACGGCAGGTAGTGCTCATTTTATAGCTGCACCACCTTTCAGATAAAATAAATACAATAAACGTTGTCAATCAACAAGTATATAGCAACACTCTAATCTAATTTGATATGAAGTAATCTAATCGTAATAGATAATTCAGAGTGGGGACTTCCTTCACACAATGAATGGCTAACCCTCTAATTCAGAGTCGGAACTTCCTAGCTTTCTTATAGCTAAGGAGCATTTTTCTCTTTAGCGATGTTACACGGTGCGAATTCAACTCCCTAGATGAGAATGAGAAACAAAAAAATTCCATCTGTTTTGATTTGTCTTTACGACTTTAGTTTCAATATCCCAAATATAGTCTACCACCCACCGAAATCCTATCTTTATACCAAACAATCTGTAAAGGATAATGTAGGTATCAAAGGCTACGGAAAGTAAAAACAAGAGATGAAATAAATTGAATGTCGATTCTGTTTTCGAATGTAACGATAATGTCGTCTGACACAAGTGACAACACTTCGATAAAACAGAAAACTTTTAAGAGTAAAATGCACCGAAAAAGGAAAAGAATACAAAGATTTATATTTTCATAAGTTATATGTTGATATAACTTGTGATGGTCAATGACCAGAAGTATTGTATATATTTTATATACAAAATTACAAATTCATTTCTTTACAGATTTACAATATAAAACGAAAAGAAATTAAACGTTGAAGTCGCAAATGACTTCTGCCTGAAAAATCTAACTAAGTAGACATAGACAACCTCTCATTACAATCGCTCCATACAAAACTAATCTAGAATCTAAACAACAATTGTAATGTTGGACAGAATGTTGTCGACACACTCAGACAACACTTGTGATCCAGATTTCTGAGATGAAATTCCGAGAGCTCTCTTGGTATTTTTGCAATCTGATTCTGGATATTGATTCACTGTAGCAGCCTCTCTATTTATAGTAGAGAGTCTTCCTTGAAAAGCTCATCGATTGGTTGTGGAGGTTGAGAGAAAGGTGGACAACTGGTGTGTTTGTTTGAGAAGATCATGGAGTCGAAATCTCAACAACTTTTGACTTGTTCTTCACTTGACTTCTTCCCCAAGTTTTGACTCTTTCTTCCACGTTTTACACAGCTCCAATTCATACGCCTAAGTCATTTTTACCTCTTAGTAAAAATATTACTACTTAACGTGAAGTAAGGCAAAACTGTTACAAACAAAATGTTGGTCTCAATGTTGTAACATTTGTCCCAATATTTTCTACATTCAAATTAGTACTTCCGAAGATATGTTGGGTCAAATATCACAACACCAAACTCAATATTAACAATCTCCCCTTTTTTGCTTTTCTTCACAAAACACATTACAAACTATTCAAACGACTTAGTGCATAGATGTTGTCCAACACCTGTGATTACGGACATGCTCCCCCTTAACCTGTGATGGCATACAAACAAAACATGTGTATACCAATTTATAGGATTAGAAAAAAATAGGCATATATATGCACACATCATCTAGTATATACAAAACAGAAATAGAAATAAACCATTGTCAACAAATATCCACATCAATCCATCAAAACATTTAACAACCATTTATAGCTAAGTTTTAGCAACATCCTTCAGCTTCCTCGTTGCTCATCACACAAGATAAGAGTAGCCTTCCACACTTTCTACTTCGCATAACGGCTTGACTTCATTTTTCACTTTCACTCTCGACCTCGGCTCTCACCTCGGCCTCTTCAGCAATATTTTCCTCCCAACAGCATCAACAACTTCTTTAGCAGCAGCAGCAGCTTCACTATCTTGTGCAGCTTCAGTTTCTTCCCCTACTCCCCATGCACAGAAGCATCTCCCCCTTTTATGAAGAAAGCAAAAGTAGAAAATGATCTCTGGCTTAAACCAAGGCATCTCTGGCAGCATCAACCTCTGCAATTTGTTGGTTCATTTTTGCAATTTGATACACAAGCCAATTCGTAGATAGTGTAGACTGTCTCGGACCAGTGTTATCCAGAATGTTGGTGGCACTTTTGGCAACATTTTCACTTCCATTTTCCTTATTCCAGGGTAAGTCGATGACTCTTTCCTTGCTCTTTAAAATTGCTTTGTTTACAGTGTAAAACTCAAGAGCCTTCCCTAAAGTGTCTTCTCTCTTGGGCTCAAAGCCTTGGGTAGTTAATACTTTGTAAATCATAGAAGGAAAATGAAGGATTAAAGTTGAATCTTTTTCAGCCAAATTGGCAACTTGATAAAAGATTATTTTCCCTAAATCAACTTTGAATCCTTTCCCAATTTTAAACAGCATGGAGGCTTGTTCAGATGTCACAACTGACTCATTCAAGGAATGAAGCCAATTATGAATAACAATTTTGTGGAGGGTGGAAAATATAGATGTTAGTTTGGAGGCTGGACATCTAGGAGTCCATTTCTTCATTACACCTCCAGTAAGGTATTCAATCATTGTATCCCTAGATTCTGTCACTCATTCTGCATCTCTCATTCTCTCTTCAATATCAAGTCCCATACATTGATTTATAATTGAGGGTGTAAATTGATACATCTTGTTATAGAGATATACCTTTCCAAATTTCTTTGAGGAAGTATCCTCTATAGCAGAGTTTAAGTTAGAATAAAACAACCTTATTATCTCATAAACATATGGTTCTTTTTCAGTAACAGAACCAAGAAGCTGTCTGTCCTTTAAGAATTCTACCAAGCCATATTCAACATATGAATCAATATCTAACACTCTCTCAGGCCTAATTACTTTATTCTTATAAAAGTTCCACTTATCATGTTTAGCTTTAGAATAGAATTTATCAGAGAAAGCAGATACCTTTGTGTCTGAATCGGACACGACTTCACTCTCTGATTCTGTACTACTAGAGGATGAAGGTATTTGTGTCTCTTCTGATGTTGGCTGAAATGTTGCCTGAGATGTTGTGGCATCTGGGGCAACATTTGGAGCCATTCTTTGACTGGTTTGAAATTTATTCCTCCGAAAATTAAATAGAATATCTCTTTTCTAAAATGGTAAATCCCGTTACAACTAGGAACAAAACACCGGAGTGGGAAACCCTAGATGATTCTAGGAAAGTCCAGTCCAACCACCCTCCTCTACAAGGTATTAAGCTAAACATTCATGTCTGCCTTGTAGACACGATTCCTCTTAAGAATCCAACAGATGATGAAAAACAAATACAAAGAATATCCTCGCACAAAATAATTTCACCAATATCAGTTTGAATACCCTAGGAAAACAACTCCATAGAGTGGGAAAACACATAAAACCCACCCTTTAGTCACCATAGATTCCCCAGGAACGACTAAGGATACAAAATTGGGACATCCAGCAAAATAAGTCTGAATTTATTCATGCTATACAAGACCAATTGAGCAAAATTGGAACATCCAACAGTTCTAATACAGAAACCATTGTTCCAGATACCCCCCCCCCCCCCCCAATCATCCAATAAATTAACAACTTTAACATATGATTCCGATAATAGTGATACTTTAGAATAATTCCAAAACAAGACACCACTTGTTAACAGAATGGATTGGAAATAACCCATACGACAAGTACAACAATAGCAATTGCAGATTATCCCAGCTCCAGACCTAGGAATAGTAAAACCCCTAGCTCAATCCCGGTTCAATGCCTCTTCCATTTATGATTGGAACATAGATGGGATGACTGAATACAATATCCTTAGCTTTCTCCAACAAATGACCATGGCAGCTAATGCCTACAAAACCCAAAATGGTACGCAAGACAAGACCATCGTAGGATTCTCTGGTCAATTGAAAGGTTGGTGGGATAATATCTCACTGATCAACAAAAAGAAGACATCATCAATTCCATCAAACCTGATGAAGAAGGAATTCCAATCCTTGATGAACAGAGTGAACCCCTACAAGATGCAGTATCAACCTTGATACTCACAATCTCTTTAAATTTCATAGGAGATTCTTCGCATCTAAAAGATAAAAATGACGAGTTACTTTCAAACCTCAAGTGCAAAAACTAAGTGATTTCCAGTGGTACAAGAATACTTTCTTAACCAGGGTTATGCTTAGAAAAGATTCCAATCAGCCATTTTGGAAAGAGAAATTTCTGGCCGGACTACCTACCCTTTTAGGAGAAAAGATTAGGAACAAAATTAAAGAGAATTGTGAAAAACAAATTATACCTTACAGTGAGTTTACATATGGACAACTAGCCAGTATAACTCAACAGGAAGGTCTAAAAATCTGTCAAGACCTGAAATTACAAAAACATCTCAAATTGGAGCTAAAGAGAACTAGGTGCGAACTTGGTGCTTTTTGCAAACAGTTTGATACGAATTTCACAAAACCCTCTTCTAGTTGTACATGAAACTGTAGCAAGACTCATAAATCCCCTAAGAGTACTTCAAGAGGTTACAAAAAGAGAGATTTCAGCAAGACTAACGAAGAGTATTACAAAAATACTCGTTATTCCAAAAATAGTCTGAATCCCAAAAAAGTTGATTCCAAATACAAAGACATTACGTGTTACAAATGTCACAAAAAAGTTCATACTTCGAGATTCTGTAAAATGAATAAAAAATTACAAGAATTGAAACTAGAAGACGAGCTAACCCAAAAAATCTTCAATCTTCTCATTGATTCCTCCGATTCAAATGCCGAATCAGAACCTGACTATTTTTCTATGTCTTCTAAAGACAACAAAGCCCTCCAAATAGATGAATTGCTCACGACCAGTTCATCTGAAAAATCTTATAAGGGTAAGGGAAAACATGTTTGTGCTTTAATCAAAGACCAAGAATTCATGTTAGATATGGTTAAACACATAGATATCGAACACCAAAAGGATTATTTGAATAAACTCCTCAAATCCTTTACAAACGAGAAAAAAGATACCAAAAATACGATTTTGCCAAATACTTCCAAAAATACCTACGACTTAACCAAAATCCTGAAGAAGGGTAAAAAGATGAAAGATTCCAGAGAAACGTCAATTCTAGAACTTCAAAAGGAGATAAAACAAATAAAACTAGAGATCAAGGTTCTAAAATAAAAATAAGAACAAGATTCTCTATTAATAAAAATAATCCTTTCAAAAGAAACCTAGGAGAGTTCTGAGTCCAGTTTTGAGTCCGACAATTCTGACTTTGAAAATCCAGAAAGACCTTCTTCTAACCAACATCTTGAAGAGATCCCAAAAGAATTCCTTACTGTCTTAAGACAGATCACGTCAAAAAAATACCTTGTCAAAATAATCCTTAAATTTCCAGGCAATTTTAGAATCACTACTATTGCTCTTTTTGACTCAGGAGCAGATTTGCATTGCATAAAAATAGGTCTAATACCTGATAAATTCCATGAAAATACCCAGGAAATATTAGCAGCGGCTAATAACACAAAGTTAGAAATCAATTCCCAAACCAATGCGTCTATTATTAACGATGGAGTTTCTATAGCAACATCGTTTGTTTTAGTAAAAGACCTACACAACTACGTTATCTTAGGGACCCCGTTTATAAATCTTATCACCCCTTATAAGGTAGAAAATGATTTCATCCCTTTTGATTCCAATAATAAGAATTTGAAATTCTCTTTTTTGACAAAACCAAAAGAAAGAGACCTCAATCTGATAAAGACTTATTCTTGTCATCTAGGAGAATTAAGGAATAGTTTTTTAGATCAGAATTCTGAGTCCCCTAAAAACCATGATACTCGTTACATCAAATTAATTGATGCCTTTGCATACACAAATTTTTTAAAGTATGATTTACAATGTCAAAAATATTTCCAAAATATTGCATTAAAAAATATTTTTTGCAAATTGATTCCTGACATTTTTTACTTTAAAGAAAAACTTTTAACAAGTAACTTTTTCAAAAACAGGAGAGAACTCACAGATTCCTGATACTGGTTGCAGAACAGATATGTCCTATCACTGTCCCTTACCCCACTGTTTTGGTTACAAGGACAAGATATCGAGAAAGGATATGCGAGAATCCGGACAATACTGTCACCATGTGATGTGTGGAACCTTGCTCCAAAAGAGAAGAGATGAAATCCCTCCACCAATAAATACATCAGTTGTTGCACCACAACAACATACAAATTCCATGGCCCTCAAAAAACCCGCAAACTCCACCACTTCCAAACCAATAAAGGAAGAAAAACAAAAATTCCCTGCATAACATCCTACCGAAAAACCCCTGACATGGTATGACGCAATGATGAAAGAAGAAAACAAAAATGATGCAGCATCTATGCAAAAAACACCAGCAACTCCCGCACAGGAAATAACTGCTGAGAATCTTCTGCAACTCCTTATGAAATCCCTGGAACTACAGCAGGCATTGATACAACTTTAAAATCCAAAACTAGAAGTTGCTCAAAGCTCAGGAGAGGAAAAAACCTCTCAAAATTTTTACAAAAATCGAGAAGGAGATTCTTTAAAAACCCTTTCTCAAAAACAATTTTCAAAAACTCAACTTAAGAATTAAGAATCTTCAAAAACCCTTTCTCAAAAATTATTTTCAAAAACCCATTTGTGGTATCACAAGTCCCAAAAAAACCTGCCCCTGAATTCTTCATAAAATCATTTTTTTCAAAATATTGTAACCATTGAAAAAGGATTTTTTTTACCTAGACCCTTTTTTAGCATTACAAATTTATTTTGGCCAATGATGGTTTTACAAATCATGGGATATTTTAAAAACCTCATATTTCTACCAGGCTAACCTTGAAATATCAGGATCTGCAACAATTAAAAATAATTATTATAAAAATAACCCAGATCCCTCTTATTCTATTTGCAAAATGCTTAACGTAATTGCTCCAAACGATTGAGGGAATGATTTGTTTCAACTCCTAAATTTCCCAGATACCCATAAAAATGAACCATTTTTTGATATTCCATTTAATTACCGGGATTACCAACACGCTTGGTTCAATTCCTTTTTTATTCAAAATACCAACCAACACCACACTTGGCATTTCCATTTTGATACCTCATGTAATCCATCACAATTTCCTACATGGTGAAACTCATGGTGGGAACAATTTGGATCCACCCTTGAAATACAAAAACCACAAGTCACTAAATCTTTTATCCTCTTTAAATCCCAATATAAACCTTCTGAGGAAGAAAAACGATTTGTGCCACTGCACCTTTTTCACATAAAATTCCACTTACCAGTATTCACATGGTTTGTATATTATTCAGAAAATAAAATTCCAACGATCCAAAGGAGGTTTAAAGTCAGATGGTGGAACAACTTTAAAATATCAGTAGGTCTCACACCACAAAAAGTCCAGGAATAGTTAAATGCCCGAAAATCCATTCAGGTACATGCGCCTAACACCACCGGCACCACTACAAACACCGGAGCACACCAAGTTCCTTTCACAGAAATCCCAGATGGCCTCAATGCTTGCGGCGACCAAAAATCCAGAAGAAATGCAAGCCATAATTCTGAAGTTTGCACCGTCTTCATCAAAACAAGGCTCTTCATCAGAAGAAGAAGAACCAGAAATTGATATTGAAGACAGTCCAGTTTTTGGCAACAGTAGATTCTGAAAAAAATTGCCAAAAGAATTCAAAATACCCGGAGTAGAGTTTAGATAAAATTCTGACAAAAGAAAGTGCCCGAAAAAGTTACTTTCAAAAAGAAAACAGTACAGCAATAATTCAAGAAAATGCCGAAGTCAATGATGTCATGGATACCATCATTCTCCACTCAGATGAATAGTTATTCTCCACTCGGATGAATAGTTAGATTCCTTTTAATTACCAAAATGCCATGTAAAACTCCTATAAAAGGAGACTCAATCTCCCTTAGTTAGGGAAGTTTTTTCTTTCACATTTCTCTTTCATACATTTCAAGTTTTAGAGAGAAGTGAGAGCTCCAAAGAAAATCCCCTTTAGTTAGATCAAAATACCCCTCATATGATTCAGTTCATATGATCCATATCATATGACTCATATCATATGATCCAAAATTCACAAAATACCTTAGAAATTCCCAAGGTGTATCTCCTTGATATAAATCTTTGTAAATTCTAAATAAATATGATTATGGATGGTATTACCTCCTAATCTTTTAAATACTTCATGCTTTTAAATTCTTTAAATTCCTGCATTAAATACTTGGCTGGTTCTACCACCTATTTGATTTAAATTCCTGCAGAACCTTAAGATTATGGTTTCCTTAACCGGAACCTTAATTGTAAGTTAATCTTACTTTACTTTCTGCATATTTCAATTATCTTTTCATTCTTCAATCCCTTATATCTCAATTCCTTCCCTGTCTGTTATCCCTTTTAGATCATCGGCCTAAGTTTGGTATATATATATATATATTAACTTAAGACCCCTCATTAAAGTTTAGCCTTAGACCCCGATGTGATTGCGCAGCCTGTTGTTACAGAACAGGGCAATATATAGCGAACTAAACAGCAAGCATCAATCAAGAGCTTCTCACCCCCCCCCCCTAATCTTTCTATTTTGGATAATATTTTTATTTTAATGAGGTAAGTGTTGATGTATGTGGAATTATATTAATCTTCCTTGGGGAGCCTTTCTCATTAATACAAAATATATATAGGTGTACAATGTGGAATCCTTATACAACAAGGGATCCTAATTCTACCATAATTACATAACACTAAATATGGTAAATATAAACATGGTACACTTGCTAATACACAACCTCAGTCGGAGCGAGAGGAGGCTGGACGCTAAGACTGGATCTGAAGTCTAGGAAGAGTTGTTTAGGAAGGCCCTTTGTGAATATATCCGCATACTGATATGAAGAAGGTACATGCAATACCTTGACATGACCGAGAGCAACCTTCTCATGAACAAAGTGGATGTCCATCTCAATGTGCTTGGTTCGCTTATGTTGAACCGGAGTATACGGTAGATATATAGCGGATATGTTATCACAACAGACTAAAAACGGCTTACAGAGAGGATACTGAAGATCCAAAAGAAGGTTTTAGAGCCAACAGATCTCAGCAACAATATTAGCAACACCTCTGTATTCTGCTTCTGCACTCGAATGGGATAATGTGGCTTGTCTCTTGGTTGACCAAGAAATAAGGTTATCCCCTATGAACACATTATGGCCTGAGGTGGATCGTCGCGTGTCCGGACAGCCTGCCCAATCAGCATCCGTATATGATAACAATATGGTCGGTGCTGAGGGGTAGAGATGCAATCCATAATCAATTGTGCCCTTAACATATCGAACGATACGTTTGAGGGCAGTAAAATGAGGCTCCCTAGGACATGCATGAATAAGCATACCTGCTGAACGGCATAAGCAATATTAGGTCTGGTGAAAGTAAGGTATTGTAGTGCTCCAGCAAGACTCCTGTATAGAGTGGGATCTGACACTGGACTACCATCCAAAGCACTGAGCTTTGATTTAGAGTCAACTGGAGTAGACATGATCTTGCAATTCGCCATTTTATCCATGTACACAATCTCCTCTGCATACTTACACTGACAAAGAAACATAGTATCTGCAGATCTAGTCATTGAAATCCCCAAAAAATAACTCAACTTCCCCAAGTCAGTCATAGCAAATTCAGTTTTAAGCAGTGCATTTATCTTATTTTTAACACATCGGAAGAAGCAGTAAAAATAATATCATCCACATATAACAATAAATAAGCAGTGATACTGCCTTTATGGAAAGTAAACAAAGAATTATCACACTTGCTGCATGTAAACCCAATTTCCATATGTACTGTGCAAAGCGATCATACCACGCTCGAGGGGCCTGTTTCAGACCATAAAGTGACTTACGGAGATGGCATACACATTGAGGGCGACTGCATGGATAAAATCGTGCGGTTGGTGCATGTAGACAGTTTCTTTTAAATCCCCATATAAAAAGGCATTTTTTACATCAAGCTGATGAATCGACCAATGCTTACCCATAGCGATGCTCAGGACTGTACGAATAGTGGCTGGTTTAACAACCGGACTGAATGTCTCACCATAATCAATGTCCACCTGCTGATTATTACAATTTGCCACAAGCCTTGCCTTATATCTTTCTAGGTCACCACTGTCTCTATACTTGTGACAAAAAAGCCATATGCATCGGATCACATTCACCCCCTCCGATCGAGGAACCAAATCCCAAGTATGATGTTTCGTTAATGCATTAAACTCCTCACATATGGTCGCATTCCAATTCAGGTCTAATTTGGCTAATGTTAGGTTTTTGGGAATTGGGGAAATAGTTTGGGTAGATAGGCTAAATTGGACTTAGGGTTTAAAAATCTCGTGCTGGGCACGGGTTTCCATACATTGCGGGGGTGTTGGCTGGGTAAGGGATTTTAGTGTCGGGTCGATGGTGGTTGGTTGGGTCGAAATCGGGTTCGATTCAGGTCTTGGGTCCAGTGCAGGGTATCGGTTAAGGGAGGTTGGTTGGGTAATCGGAACAGTGTCTGACGGTGTATAAGGAGTTGATCTGGCATGTTCGAGGTTGTTGTCGGTTTTTGGGTTTGATGTGGTGGTTGTTTTCGGTGTACCGGTACTGGTGGTGGCTGGTAATATCGGTAAAGGTAGGGTTCCGGTAACATGGTCGGCTTGTTAGGTGCCGGTGATTGGAGTGACGACGGCTTGGAGGTGAGACTGTGGAGGCGACACAGGGAATGGGATGTTTACCGATGGAGGTACAGTGATGGGTGGCCGATTGCCGATTGGAGAGGAAGGCGGCGGTGACGGGGTCATTGACTTAGTGGGGTAGGCCGGTACAGTGTCGGGGTTCTGCCGGCTAAAAGGGATAGCAGCGGTAGCTGGTGACAGCACGTGGTGTAGGTTGTCGATGGTGGGGTGGCAACCAATGGTGATAATGATGGTCCCGGTGATCCGTCGGTGGCGGCAGCGGTGAGATGTAGTGACTGGGTACTGATTGTTGCTGGAACAGTGGTAGTATGTCGGAGAGCGTGGTGGACAAGCGGCGATGTGTCTGAATTATCAAGAAATTTGTAATCCGTGACTCAGAATTTTTGAATGTAGTCAAACGGGAAAACATACTCGACAAAAGTGACATGGCATGAGATTATGATTTTATCGGTGGATAGTTCATAGCACAGGTATCCCCTATGATTCTATGGAAAGCCTAGGAAGGCGCACTGAGTAGATCTGAGTGCCAATTTATGGGGGCCGTGGATGTCAGATTAGGGTAACACAGACAACCAAAAATTCTAAGATGGTCATAGGTAGGGATCCGACGGTAGAAAATTTCGGTAGGTGTCCTATTTTGAAACGCACGGGTGGGTAGAATGTTGAGAATGTGTTCTACCATTTTTAGTGCATATACTCAAAAAGTAGGGGGAGAGATGCATGAAAAATGAGGGTATGAATCATATTATAAATGGTTCAGAGAATTCTTTCGGCTTTTCCATTTTGAGGGGAGGTGTGAGGGCACGAGAAACGAAAGATCATGCCATTAGCCGCACAAAATTTATGAAATAGGGAATTATTAAACTCTCGAATATTATCACATTGAAACGATTTTATGTCTTTTTCAAATTGTGTTTTAACAGTGTACGAAACTCAACAAATTTGGAGAACACTTGAGATTTGAGTTTGAGTGGATAAACCCAAAGAAAATGAGAGAAATCATCCAAAAATATTAGATAGTATTTGTGGCCTAAGTTGCTAGTTATGGGAGATGTCCATAAATCAGTGTGAATAATATCAAAGGGGGAGAAAGTAGTACTCATAGAAGTCGTAAATGATAGTCTAGCGTGTTTTCCTAACTGACACGAGGAGCAACTATGAGAAAGGTTCCCGTTGTTACATTGGATTAAATTTTGGTTTCTAAAAGAACAAAAAACGTGAGAGCCCGGATGACCAAGTCTACTATGCCACGTAGAGGGAGATATGGTTGTTAAAATGGCGGGAGAAGTGACACTAGCAACGGATGTGGGTAGGAAATGATATAAGTCCCCCTCACTATTGCATCTCGTAAGGAGTTTCCCGGTACGGAGGTCCGTTACAGAAAATCCAAACGGGTCAAAATTAATGGAGACAGAATTATCGATGGCAAATTTTCTAACGAAAATTAGATTTTTGATGATGTTTGGGGCATATAAAACGTTTTTAAGAGAGAAGTGGGGATGCAGTGGTGGGGTAAGGGTGTGGCCAAATCCTTGAATTGAAATGCGGTGACCATTACCGATCATAATAGATTGTGTAGTTTGTAACTGACGTAATTGAAGAAGATTACCCAAATTATTGGTGAGATGAGATGTGACACCCGTATCCATGTACCACGAATTATCAGGCTGTTGATGGGTCAAGTAAGCCATTTATTATTGACTCGGGTCGAAACATAAATTATTAGAGAAGTGTTGCTTCGGTCCTTGGTAAGTGAACCGAGAAAGCAGAAGGTGTTGCTTTGTTCTTCGGGAAAGCAGAGAAAAGAGAAAAAAGAAAGGTGTTGCTGTGTTGCTCTGAAACGCAGAGAAAGGAGAGAGAGCATGTGGTGCCTGTGTTGCTCTGACACGCAAAGAAAAGAGAAGTGAGCACAGATCTGTGTCTCGGGCAGGCCGCCGGAAAAAGAAGGAAAATTTTAGGTTTTGGGGTTTAGGCTATTGATACCATGTAGAATTGTATTAATCTCCCTTGGGGAGCCTTTCTCATTAATACTATATATATATATATAATGTGGAATCCTTATACAACAAGGGATCTTAATTCTATTATAATTACATAACATTAAATATGGTAAATATAAATACGGTACACTTGTTAATAATATATCCTGCAACTTGTTAGATATATTGGGTCAAAAGGTATTTTCATGTTCTCTCCCCAGACTGAGATATATCCCATTTTCGCTCTAGGAAAAAAATTGAATGACCAAAATTTTGCAGCGTGAAGTACAATTAAATACATCTTTTAGGGGATTCATACAGTCAAATAGTTTTAGATGCATTGACCACGCTTAGAAATATACATAATGTCATCACGAAACCAAATAAACTTTCTTCCTTCATAAATGTTTGCATGTTTGAACAATTTTTTAACATTAAGAAGCTTCTCAACTTGCAAAATTGTAATTAATTAGTCGGAGGTACGCCCCTATCAAGTTGTTCATAGTTTAGTTTTTTTCTGTCAGACGTTGAGTGCAAATTACACAAAAAATATGTACTTACGGCGAAAGATTAAAATTAAGAAGAACTGTTGACTAATTATCGAACCTTGGTATGAAGATTCATGTTGCCTTTCTGGCATTAAAATAGGCCTGTCATTGAGATTAATTAAGGAATCAACATTTGTTTATTCTAACTACACAAGTGCATATAAATTTAATATTGTATTGAACGTAACATATGGTATCGATCGAAGCATGAGTGAACGACTTTGACTTATGAGTATTTAAAAGAGGAATACTATTTTATTACTAATTTCCTTTTTTGACATTATATATTAGAAAAATAAGGTTCTTCGTTATTCATGTCAGACCTTATCTCATTGGTTGGGCTGGTTGAAAGGCTGATCTTGAGTTCATTCCACTATGCTCTATCAGGTTTGGAAAATAAAATCCTCATAGTTAATTGTTAAACTAAAATAATTAAACCTCCAATTTGACTTGCTAGTAGTAGTATATTGTTTGCCAAAATCATCTTTTTCCTCAAATGCTTAGTCCACTTGATTTGTTTGTGATCTAGCAAAAGTTAATTGGACGTTACAGCTCGCCTTCCACTCTTAAGTTAGTAAATTTTACTGGTATACAGTACTTTCTTCGTCTCAAATTATCTTTAGTAATTTTAAAAATAGTTATCTCAAAACACTTATAATTTTAGAAGTTAAAGATAAATTTATTATTCTTTTTCCATTTTACCCTTAATAGTAATTATTCTTGAAGATTAGAAACACCTCAATTATGGGGAAATGACACATGAATAATGTAGAATTGTATTAATCTTATTTGGGGAGCCTTTCTCATTAATATAATAAATATATGTATATATTCTAATACAAAAGGGATCTTATAATTACCATAATTATACAACACTATTAATTACAAATATATAGTGAATATTCTACTAGTATTCACTAATACACTCCCTCAGTCGGAGCGGGAGGAGGTCGGATGCTTAGACTGGATTTGAAGTCGAGAAATAGCTGTCCAGGTAGTCCTTTAGTGAATATATCTGCATACTGATATGAAGAGGACACATGCAATACCTTGACATGTCCGATAGCAACCTTTTCACGAACAAAATGTATATCTATCTCAATATGCTTGGTTCGCTGATGCTGAACCGGATTATGAGATAAATATATGACGGATATGTTATCACAATAGACCAAAGACGCCTTACGCAAGGGACATTGAAGCTCCAAAAGAATATTTCGGAGCCAACAGATCTCAGTAACAACATTAGCAATGCCTCTGTACTCTGCTTCTGCACTCGAATGAGATAATGTGGCTTGTCTCTTGGCAGATCAAGAAATAAGATTATCCCCTAAGAACACAGTAGCCAGAGGTGGAGCGTCGCATGTCCGGACAGACTGTCCAGTCAGCATTTGTATTTGATAACAACATGGTCGGTGTTGAGGGTATAGGTGTAATCTATATACAAGTGTGCCCTTAATATATCGAATGATACGTTTAAAAGAAGTAAAATGAGGCTCTCTGGGTGAATGCATAAATAAGCATACCTGCTGAACAACATAAGCAATATCAAGCCTGGTGAAAGTAAGATACTGAAGTGCACCTGCTAGACTCATATAAATAGTGGGATCTGCCACTGGATCACCCTTAACTGCACTAAGTTTCAATTTAGATTCAATCGGAGTGGACATGACTTTGCAAGTAGCCATCTTAGCCCTGTACACAATCTCATCTGCATACTTACACTGGCAAAGAAACATAGTGTCTGCAGACCTAGTCACGGAGATCCCCAAAAAATAACTCAACTTCTCTAAGTCAGTCATAGCAAATTCAGTTTTGAGCAGTGCAATGCTCTCATTTTTCAACACATCAGAAGAGGCAGTAAGAACAATGTCATCCATATATAACAATAAATAAGCAATGTTACTACCTCTATGAAAAATAAATAAAGAATTATCACATTTGTTGCATGAGAACACAATCTGCATAATGTATTGTGCAAAACGATCATAGCACGCTCTAGGGGCCTGTTTCAAACCACAGAGTGACTTACAGAGGCGACAGGCATACTGAGGGGCTGTCAGATGGAAAAAACTAGGCGGCTGGTGCATGTAAACAGTTTTTTTCAAATCCCCATATAGAAATGCATTCTTTTCATCAAGCTGATGAATCGGCCAGTACTTACCCATAGCAATACTCAGAATTGTGCGAATAGTGGCCGGTTTAACAACCAAATTAGATGTCTCACCATAATCAATTCCCTCATACTGATTTGTGCCATTAACCACAAGTCTCGCCTTATACCTCTCTATCTCACCATTGTCTCTATATCTGTGATGAAAAAGCCACATGCATCGGATCACATTTACCCCCTCCGGTCTAGGAACTAAATCCCAAGTGTGCTGTTTAGTTAAAGCATTAAATTCCTCACACATGGCCACATTCTAATTGGGGTCTTGTTTGGCTAATTTTGGGTTTTTGGGAATTGGGGAAATTGTTTGTGTAAACAGGTTAAAATGGACTTTGGGTTTGAAAATCCCGTGTTAGGCACGAGTTTCTATGTGGTGCGTGGGGGCGGGAGTAGGGTGGGTGTGTTATTGTGGTATTGGGTTCTGGTTACATGTGGTGGCGGTGTTGGGTTTCTGTCTGGGTAGGGTGTCGGGTAACGGTGTTTGGGTACTGATTACTTGGTGTGTCGGCGGGCATGGTGGGGTCATCGATCTGAGTGGACCGACGTCGATCGGTGGTTCTGGTGACAAGACTGGTGATGGGATAATTATCAGATGTGGGTGTGGGGTCTGTGATTTTTTTATATAGATCGGGGTGTGGGTACGGTGCTAGGTGGGGTAGGCTGGTACAGTGTCGGGGTCAGGTTGGCTGAGAGGACTGTCGGTAGTAGTTGGTGACAACACTAGGTACAGTGGCGAGAGACGCCGGTGGGTGGAATTATGGATACCGATGTTGGACAGAGAGACATTTATTAAACCTGAAGGTGGTGGGGACAGAGTGCTGACTGCTGCCGGAACAGTGGTAGCATGTCGGAGAGCTTGGTGGACAAACGTTAATGTGTCCGAATCATAAAGAAATTTGTTATCAGTGACTCAAAATTTTTAAATGTTGTCAAACGGGAAAACATACTCGACAAAAGTGACGTGGCGTGAGATTATGATTTTGTCGGTGGAAAGTTCATAGCACAGGTACCCCCTATGGTTCTATGGGAAGCCTAGAAAGGCGCACAGAGTAGATCTAATTCGTGGATGTCAGATTAGGGTAACACAGACAACTGAAAATTCTAATATGGTCATAGGTAGGGATCCGACGGTAGAGAATTTCGGTGGGTGTCCTATTTTGAATCGCACGGGTAGGCAAATATTGAGAATGTGTTCTACCGTTTTTAGTGCATATACCCAAAAAGTAGGGAGGAGAGACGCATGAAAAATGAGGGTACAAATCATATTATTAATGGTTCGAAGAATTCTTTCGACTTTTCCATTTTGAGAGGAGGTATGAGGGCACGGGAAATGAAAGATCATGCCATTAGCCACACAAAATTTATGAAATAGGGAATTATTGAACTCACGACCATTATCACATTGAAACGGTTTTATGTCTTTTTCAAATTGTGTTTTAACCAGTGTATGAAACTCAACAAATTTGGAGAATACTTGAGATTTGAGTTTGAGTGGATAGACCCAAAGAAAGTGAGAGAATCATCCAAAAATATCAAATAATATTTGTGACCTAAGTTGCTAGTTATAGGAGAAGTCCATAAATCAGCGTGAATAATATCAAATAGAGAGAAAGTAGTACTCATAGAGGCCGTAAATGGTAGTCTAGCGTGTTTTCCTAACTGACAAGAGGAGCAACTATGAAAGAGATTCACTTTGTTACATTGGATTAAATTTCGATTGCTAAGAGAGAAAAAATGTGAGAACCCGGATGACCAAGTCTACTATGTTGCGTTGAGGGAGATATAATTGTTAAAACGGTGGGAGGAGTGACACTAGCAGCGGACGTGGATATGAAAGGATATAGGTCTCCCTCACTATTGCATCTCGTAAGGAGTTTCCCAGTACGGAGGTCTGTTACAGAAAATCCAAACGGGTCAAAATTAATTTAGACGGAATTATCGGTGGTAAATTTTCTAACAAAGATTAGGTTTTTGATGATGTTAGGAGCATATAAGACGTTATTCAGGGGAAAATGGGGATGCGGTGGTAGGGTTAATGTGTGGCCAAACCTTTGAATTGGAATGTGATGACCATTTTCGACCATAATAGATTATGGAGTATTTAAATTCCGCAGTTGTGGAAGATTATCAGAATTATTGGTGAGGTGAGACGCGGCGCCCATATCCATATACCACGCGTTATCGAGCTACCGAATAGTCAAAGTGCCGAAAGTCTGGCCCAAAATAGAGTGGGGATGGCCAGTACAGGACTGATGGGCTCCAGGTATTTGGGCCTGATTTAGGTGGCCCGTCGGCTGTGTTGGAGCGGCCTGGTTGGGGAGCAGCAATTGGGCCGCGGATGAAGTGCTTGAAATTGTATCATGAAAGACCGCTTCAGTCATTTTCTTACTCAAATGGTATCATGAAAGACTGCTTCAGTCATTTTCTTAGTCCTCCATGATACCATCCTGATATATAAATATACAGAGATGGTATATCATGGATGATCATATTCGTTTATTAAAAAAAGATACATTTTTCTCGAAAAGAACTCTATGACACCAGTTTCTTATATACATATAATGTGATAGTATCATGGAGGGCTGCTTCATTCCTTCAACGAGACACTCCTCAGGACCATGATACTATCGTGGTATATAAATATACTGAGATGGTATCATTGAAGACTACTCCAGTCCTTCTCTTAGTCCTTCATGATACAATCCGGGTATATTAATATACTGCGATTATATCACAAAGGAAGGGGTTTGGGCGAGGGAGTACGGCGGGTAATTAGTTTAAAAGGGGCATGGGGCGGATAATTAGTTTATTTTTTAGAGGTATTTCAGTTAGTTTCCCATAAATTTATACGTTCTATCAGAGTATCAAATGAAGCACAAAATTAATTGTGGAAATCCCACCTTATCCCATCAAACTTTGGATTATTTTATCCACCTTCATATGGGATAAATTAATCCCAGAATTATAATCCGGGAATAATTTAGTCCGCATAACAAAATTAGCCAATTGTGATACTGCCTAAGTGGCATTTATATTTTCTCAAATCAATACCCCTCCCATAGAGAACTTTCTTCATTTTGACGTACAATTTTGTTTGTGTTAATAAATACATTTTAAGGTATAATATCTATCTTGACCTACTCCATTTCCTTGGATAGCAGAGGTAGATCCACGATTTGATGGATTTGCTCGTAAATTTACACTAGCTCGTAAATTTACATTCATGATTACGTGTGAGTTTGCTTGAATTATATGTGTAAAATGTTTTTATTATCGGGCTAAATCGATCCAGAGACACTTTTAATATGCTATGATACGGTCAATTTTAGGCCAAACGAGCACAATTTTCCTCAAAAGGTCCCTCACCATTAAGAGTGTCAAACACGCAACGATAGATACATAGTATCTCGTGGCATGGTACACAAAGGCATCCAATGAATCTAATTGAACCTTTGAATTGTATACTCATAACTTTTTTTTCTCAGTATACCCTAAATTCAAGCACGTTTCAAGAAACTAGCTAGCTAATTGAAGAAATTGACTTCATTTGAATAGACTCCAAGCTCTGTGGACATACACTTCTTAAGTTTTTTGTCTCTTGGCTTCCCTATAAAATCCCAATCATTGTCATCCCATGTTCAAAGGAATCAAACAAAATGGCCGAGAAACATATTGGGGAGGATTTGATTGACGATGATGACTACTTTATTGTTTTCTAGTCTAAATATATATTGCTCTTATATGGTTAATTATACCACAACAGAATTTATGTTCTCTTCTTCCATCTATATATACATATTGAACACACCTTAATTAGCCTAATTGCAGCAAGCTCAAAATTTTCCTCCTATTCTTCTATGGTTTAATTTTTTCTGATTAATGAAGTTGTTAAATAATATGTAATATTAATTTCGTATGAGAATATAGCAATGCTGTTTCAAATGTCAATTAACTTTGTGTGGGTAAAGTAGTTGTCAACGCCAAATAAGTATGACTACGGAAAGAAATAATCTTTTGATTATTTTCATTAATAATGAGAGGTATATATACAATTTCTAAATATGAACAATATAGGAAAATAATTCTACCTTTCCTATTCTAATTCTACATAATCTGCAAACCTTTTATACCAAGCTCGTGGGGCCTGCTTAAGCCCATACAAGGACTTCTTCAGCAAACAGACATGATGAGGATAATTGGGGTCTCTAAAACCCAAGGGTTGATGCATGTATACTGTCTCCTTAAGATCACCGTGTAAGAAAACATTTTTCACATCCAGCTGGTGAATGAGCCATGCTTTCGAGAGAGCTAGACTAAGCACACTGCGAATGGTAGTCGGTTTGACCACCGGACTAAATGTCTCTCCACAATCCACACCAGCATGTTGTGTTTTACCGTCACCTTCAAGACGGGCCTTATGTCTCTCAAAAGAACCGTCAGAATTTTCTTTATGAGTAAAAATCTACATAGACCGAATAATATTAACACCAGGTGGACGGGGCACCAACTCCCATGTCTTTTTTTCAATAAGAGCATTATATTTGTCATCCATGGCCAATTTCCAATTCGGGTCATGAAGGGTAGACACAGGCTTACGTGGTAGGGGAGATTTTGTGACATTAGAATTAAGATTAAAATGTTTTTTTGGTTTAAAAATACCACGTTGGCTACGAGTAACTGGCCCTTGACTCGATGTGGAATTGGAAGGGATTGGGGGATTTACCGGGGTGGCAGTGGAGTGGCCAGCATGCAGTGGGCCTGCTGGCCCAATAACTGACCGAAAAACTAAAGATGGAATAGTTCTGGAAGTGGGTCGTGATCCTAGATCATCACAGAAAGAAGGACTGGGCTGAGATCCGGGACCAAGGTCGAGATGAGTTGGGCCAGCAGGCAGTGGACCAGCTGGCCGAGTTGACGCTGGAACGGGATTTTGTGGGCCAGCAGGCAGTGGGCCTGCTGGCGAATTTGGGCCACGGGACATCTCGGATAAATGGTGGAGAATATACGGTGAGATCCCATCATCCAAAAAATTATATGAACTAGACACCGAACTACGCAATTTATCAAACGGAAATTGGGTTTCATAAAAAATAATATGGCGACTAATTATGATTTTGTTAGAGGATAAATCAAAACATTTGTAACCACGATGATTAGATGGATGATCCAAAAACACACAAGCGATTGAACGAGCTTGAAGTTTGTTAATTGTAGTAGATGGGAAAAGTGAATAGCATAAACACTCAAATACCCTAAGATGAGAATACGAAGGATCTTTATTGTAAAGAATTTTAAGTGGGGATTGATATGCTAAGTCTTGGTTAGGGAGAATGTTAAGTAGATATGTTGCCATTTGTAAAGCATGATGCCAAAAAAAGAGGCAATGAAGCATGGGCTAGCAAGGTTCGGACAATATTATTAATGGTATGAATTTTTCTTTCGGCCTTCCCATTTTGAGAGGACATGTGTGGACAAGAAAACCGAAAAGATATGACATGAGTGGCACAAAAATCCCGAAACGGCCCATTATCATATTCCCTGCCATTATTACATTAAATGTTTTAAATTTTCCGTTCGAATTGAGTACGGATGAATGCTAAAGTTTAAGAAAGTGGAAAAAACTTGAGACTTTTGGATAAAGGAAAAGTCCACAAAAAGTTAGAATAATGATTCAAGAATAAGACATAATAGTGATGACCTAAAGAACTTAAAATGGGAGATGTCCACAAATCACTATGAATAATGTCAAACGACATAAATGTATGAGAAGTAGAGGCTATAAATGGTAATCGAACATGTTTTCCTAATGGACAAGAAGGACAAAGTGGAGTACTATGTGTACCCTTACAATCAATAAAATTATTTTTATGCAGAGAAGAAATAATATATGACCCAAACGTGCATGCCATAAGGAAGGAGCAAGAGCGGCAAACGTGGAAGGTGTGACTTGACGTGTGGAAATGGTTGTGGTGGTGAGTGGATAAAGTTCTTTCTACTATTGCATCTCATTATAGGTATCCCTGTCTTGAAATCCTTCACAGAGAATCCAAATGGGTCAAAATTAACAGACACCTAATTATCAATGGTGAATTTTAGGACATACACCAAATTTTTAATTAAGTGAGGGGCTTGAAGAACATTTTTTAAAATAAGGGGTGGATGTGTGGGATACAAATTTGTGTGACCATAACCACGAATTGGAATGAAATGACCATTACCAACAGTTATACCACGATTGTTTCTCAAATTGAATAAGACGAAAGAGTACTTGGTGCGGATGTCATATGAGAAGTGGCACCGGTGTCCATAAACCAATTTGCGTCTGGGGGATTTAATCCGAGTGTATGCATTGTGGGCTCAATATCCATAGGTGTTGGGACCGAAGTTGGGCCCGCTATAGTGAAGGCCTGCGGAGGCCGAGGCCCTAGCAGTCCAGCCTGCTGCCATGGCCCAACATGCCGAGAATTGGAACTGGAATGTTGAAGTGGGAAACTGAACCTGAAAGCATTTTAGAATTGGGCCCAGTTCTCGGGAATTGGTGATTGTGGGTAAGGTACTTGGGCCACTGGCCCAGCCCTACGCTAGTAAGCCCACAGCTGCTGCCAGTTGGTCTGTGGCCCACTGTTCTGACCATCATTATTTTCGCCGCCTTGTTCCAATTTCACAGTACCGCGCTTGATCGCCGTCGCGGTTTTTGCCATTATTTTTATGATTTTGACCCTTTTTTCTGCCACCATTATTACGGTTTTGGCCAGAATAGTCGGAGAATTAGTGAGGATTATCTGGCGTGGCCATCATCATGACAGAATGTGCACTGGTAGCCGCTTTTTTTGCCAAGCCGGTTTCTTCTAAAGTGAGCATGGAATAGACTTGGTAAAAAGGCGGAAGAGGATTACTTTGACGAAGCAGCGTCCCAACACCATTGTAGGCCTCAGATAAGCCTGCAACCATCTGAAGAACAAAACAATCATTGGTGATGGGCGTACCAACGTTTCTTAGTTGATCCGCCAATTCCTTCAGTCTTTTACAATAGTCTGAGACGTTCGGAAAATCTTCCATGTTGATATGGAAAAATTCCTGCTCAAGAGTGACAGCACGATAATTTTTGTTATCTTGGAAAATATCACGCACCCTATTCCAAGTTTCCATCATCGTGGTGTCGGGTTCAATAATCGTCTATAAGAGGTCTGTAGAGATAGTGGAATAAATCCACTGGAAAACGGTAGCATCAAGGGTTATCCATAACGTAGGATTATCCTCGGGGGTAGGCACCTTCTTCACGCCAGGTACTGAGGGAATTATGTGATGGAGGACTTGATGCGAGCGTGTGTGAACTTTGAATAATTTCGCCCACGTCGCTTATTGGACGTTTTCCAGTTCAAGAACAATAGGGATGTGGTTCTTGATGTTGGAAACTGTAAGGGCAGGATGAAACATGTTCTTTGATGTAGACATAACGGAAGAACAATAGGTGAATGAGGAATTTGGAAGAAATTTTGGGAATAGAAGAGGAGAAAAAATAGGCACGGAATCCGAGAGGAGGCACGGAATCCGAGAGGAGGCACGGAAACCGAGAAAAGAAGGGGCAGCGGAAGTGTTGGAGAGAATGTATAGTCCAAGACCTCTGATACCATGAAAGAAATAATCCCTTGATTATTTTCATTGATAATGAGAGGTATATATACAAATATACAATTCCTAAATATGGACAATATAGAAAAATAATTCTACCTTTCCTATTCTAATTCTAATACATTTTCCTAGTACAAGACTAATACCATAATTACAATTATACATGAATTACAATTTGTTGAGTCAAAATCGGACCATGATACACATTCTAATTCGAATACATTTTCCTAGTACAAGACTAAGACCATAATTACAATTATACATGAATTACAATTTATTGAGTCCAAATCGAACCATGATACACCCGGTCCTTTACCTACATGTTTAAGAAGGTGACCCCAAATTTTTGACCAAAATTCCAAATTGTTCAGTTAGAATCTCAGCATACAATGAGCAGCAAGAGGAAAGATTCCACACCTTGCAGCCAATTTTATCAAGATTAATCTAGTGGTGATAAATTGGAAGTCATTATTCTTTCCATATACTTATGGTCTTAATCCTCTTTCTCCAATTGTAATGTTTTGCTTATGTTATCCATCCCGCATTCGGAGAGGTCTTTATAAAGCTTCTATTATAGGTTGTGTCTCATTAAAAAAAGTAAAGGCCCCTTCTTGGTAAATTAGATTAGGATGAATGTGTTACATTCAGTACGTTGGAAATTTACTAATGTAGAATTAAGTTTATCCCGTTATATATTACTCGAACAATTGGGCCCCGCACGTCGGAAATATCGTTTCCACACGTACAATCTTAGTGCCAAATAACGTAAATTTCGTTAATGAAAGAGATATTGGTACGTAAGTTAAATGTTTGAGACATAGAATGATGGATGGTTATTTGCTAAATGACAAGTGTTCCACGTTGGTAAACGAAAGAAAGATTGTGCGAAGTGTAAGATGGTACGGGTCGGAAAAGGGTCGCAGAGCCGAGAAGGGCCGCGGCGCCTCCCAGATTGGGCCGCTGCGCCGGAGCGCCCCCCTAGCAGCGCCGCGGTGCGTGAATGGCAGTAAGTTCGTCGGCTCTATGGTTGAATTAGCGCCGCGGCACTAACGTGTCAAAGCCACGGCGCTTCATGGGCAGTGACTGCTCGACGGAATCTCAAAAGTCTTGGCTGTTGGGGGGCTTCAATGGCATTGAAACCACCCAATAATGGCCATTACTTGGACCATTATGTTGTTGCATTACTTGGAGTTAAATGTCATCCATTACATGGCAATTGATTGCCATTGTGGGGCACTTGAAGATGCCATCTTACACACCTATAAATTGAAGCCTTGGCTCAATTCTATAGATGAACATGAGATGAACATATATGAACATATGAACAGAAAAACAAGTTCACAACACCACAAAGAAATCAGAATTTCCCAGACCCCACATTGTGGGATTTCACTGGGTATGTTGTTGTTGTAAGTCATTCATTTAGGAGTAGCATGCAACTCTGTGTTCCTTTACTGACTCAATTCGTGTGTAGTGATTGGAAAAGGCTTTTGTAAGCATCTCTGTTTAAGGAGATTTCCTGAAATATCAAGTGCTGCAAATATGATCGAAGTTGAAAACACGATTTTACCAGTAGTAACTGACCCCGAAAAGTCTATGGAGTGGTTATATCTGGAGAGGCAGCACATGCATTTTTGGCACAAGGCCTTTCCAACTGTATGATGGAAGACTGCTTAATAGATGCGATCCATGCATCAAGCACCGACAACTATCCTGAAGAAAGCATTCTGAATACATTAAAACCGGGTGATCGTATTGGACGCAGGGCTTCATACTGGTCAAGCGGAGGAGAAAATGATCCTACAGTTCCCGAGACACTAACATATAAATTAATCTCAAAGCTGTGCCTGATTTGAGAAATTCATGTACAACCATTTCAAGGTTGCACCTCAAGCTTTTATCTTCTACGATGTTTTGGATTTATTACTTGTTTTTTGCTTCATTAACCAGAAACATTGTGATTTTTAACAGCGTATTTCCAGTTTGGCTTTCCCATTTATTCAGCAAAAGCTATGAGATTCCGGGTGGGGCATCCTAGTGTTAAAATAGATGTAGAAAGTGACAACGGACATGAATCTGCGGCTGCTAAAGGATCTTATTGTGACAAGATCGTATGGACATATACCTCACCAGAATTTCCCATGGCTCAGGTAAGAAAAAGTAACTGTATTTCAGTTTCCTTTATACTGATTAATTCTTACCCCTGAAATGGTCAACGGATACTCTAGGCTGACATCTTTTTAGGGATAATAACTAGTTCCCAAGTCATAGTACTGCACGATTTTCCCTAACTAAGACTACTCCTGGTCTTGTGTCGGAGCATTTATTTGTCGGAAGTATATCACTCATTTAACACAGCTAGTAGCTTATTCATGAACTAATCCTTTTTTTTTTTGCTGACTAAAGCAACCAATTTAAAATCAACTTCAGCTGCAGCTGAGTTTTGGTTAAGATTTCTACTTTTGTGTGTCTTGACTTTGTAATAGCTAAGTTTGGCTTCTTATGGAGTACAGGATAACACCTTGCAGAAGTTTAAGCTGCCAGAACCTGTTCTTTGCATTGGCGGAATCTTACAAGTCGAGCTCTTATTATATATGGTCAGTTCCCCCTCTTTTGATTTGTCGGCCTCAAAGCTCTAAAATGACTTTTATTTCCTGCTATTGCTGCAGTGATAGTCTACACACTACCATATGGTGGTTGTATATATAAATGAGCACATTGGTTTTAAAATGAAGTGTAATCTCAGGACTTGGGGGGTTTTCTAAGACAGCTTTATTGATTTGCCTTTTTATAGTGTGTCGCACGTTCAAGTTATTGGAAGACCGCTCTTGCCTGCATTTGATGTTGAGATACTCGATGATGCTGGGAAGTGCAGCCTGAAGTATTGCCCAGAAGAAAGGTTAAGCCAGTTACGTAACAAATTTTCTGAAGGAGAGTCAAGTAGTCCTCGGTTTCATAGGTTCAGGGCAAGCTTAAGGGGATGGGAGCAAATGATTCTGAATACACTACTTGGAGCCGGAGCTGACGTGGTTGATGATGATTCAGATGAGGAGTACGGCGTCTAGTTTTGGTCCCTTTCAAGGCCCTAACAGTTGCTTCTGTGAGTAAACCATACTTTTATCTGCTACTGACTATCTAAGGGGCAAGTTAAATACAATGTCAAGATTTTCTTCCGGCCTTCGGGGCATCACTTCTGTAGTTACCTTTATAAACAGATGCCATGTCTGGAGGCATAACATTCAACTTCTGGAAAGTGGTTCCTCATAAACATGTTCAATTATCTTTAGCAAACCGTATTTAGTTGTTTTCGATTCCATTCTGCCATTCCAAATGGGATCACTGATCTCGCTGATACAAACGCTAAACTACCGTCATCTTTTTTGCTAGTTAAAAGTTGTATGTATTATGCACGTGAGTTTTTGGGTTAGTTAACTTTCTTGCTGACAACCATAGCGGTGCTTGGCGTCGTGTAGATGAGAGATTCTTGTAATATACTCTCCATAATGACTCAAGTCACATATTGCCAATTGAAAATCCAATGGAGAAGGCCGGTAAAAGAGGATAGAGTGATTAACTGTTCCTCTTATTGAAGAGTCCCAGCAACAGCGAGTGTGTAAAAGTTGCAACAGTTGGGTTTTAGAAGCTACAGAAAGATGTATTTTTTCTGCTACTTTCCTTTTGAGCCGAGGGTCTATCGGAAACAGCCTCTCTACCCCATAAAGATCAAGGTAAGGTCTGTGTACATCATGCCCTCCTCAGACCCCACCTTGTGGGGTTACACTAGTATATTGTTGTTGTTGTAGAAAGATGTAACTATTGGTTACTCGTCCTGATAGAGTAGTGTTGACTCTAAACTCTTCTTTAACCTGAAACCTCAGAAAAAATACGAAGAGAACCTATATGGTGGTACTAGAAAGAAATTATACTAAGTGCATGGAGAAGTGAGACAAGTAAGAACGTAAATAAAAGGCAAGTGGCTTTCCTGGATAAAAAGAAAACCAGCAGTATATCCACGCTTGCAATTTAACTAACTGGGAAATGGGCAGCCTTTCTTCACTTCTTCAGTCTGTTGATAAGTGGCCTAGGAAAAGCATTAGGGGTCGTTGCTGGTTAAGAAGTAAGCTATTCACGTAGTAAAATCAGCATAACTAATATTGGTAGCATTTTAGTTGTTATGTATAAAAATTCAGCACATCAAGTATGGTGATTGGTTACCAGTTCACAGTCCTGAATAACTAATACGTGTATAAATGCGGGAAACTATGTATTATTTATAAGGGAGTCTGTATTATTTTATGCAGGGTAGAAGATGAAATAACTAACATGGGAATAACTAAACTCTGTATAACTAATCCCTGTATTATTAATATCTGCATAACGTTAACCAGCAACCGAACGACCCCTTGGTGGAATGTCTTACCTGGTTGGCACAAGAAAACCTTCGGTTAAGGGTAATCAGCATTTGCAGCAGACATTCACTTTGTGAAAACCATAATGAAGATGCCAAGCCATCACTTTCTCCATTGCTCTCACTTAACAGATATGGAGTTTTATTCTTTTAACATTTTGGAAGTAACCTGGACAATGCCAAGGAAAACTAAGGATTTGCTACAATGTTGTGGCACTTCTTCTTTTTCACATGAAGCATTTGGACAACAGGACAATACCCTGTAGTAAAAAAAATTATACATCAGTAAGTTTTCTTCTAGTTTTGATCCTGAAAGTGATAGAGTTGATCTCTATCTGTCTTCACTCAGGCTTTCAATTTTCTTGGTAAAACATTAGCAACAACAACAACAACATACCCAATGAAATCCCACAACGTGGGTGGTAAAAAACATTAGCATCAATGAAAAATATAGAGGTTTTTGTATGTAGGCCCCAATTGGCATGCAAGTCAACAGGTCCATATCTGTAGCAGTAACTAAAAGTGTAATTGCCGTGGATCTTTGATCGACCACTTGTAATGTTGTGGCATTTGAGAGGATTGGAGAAGGCAAAGCTGAAGTTATCGAACACTTTCCCGGCTAATAGTCTGGAAAAGGTAATCTGTAATGTTTATCATTACTCTATTTTTGGTGCACAAGGCTATAGCAAGTGACATAGATGCCAGTTGAAAAAGCGCCTACTACCACTTTTTGGTAGGTGAAAATCCAAATTGTGTGTTCACTTTTTTATCATTTGTGAAGTAGCTTACCCCCATACATAGTGGTTGGTGAAATTCCAAAACATGGTTGATTTCTTTAATTCACTTTTATCATTTTTGAAGTAGCTCTCCCCGTACATATTTCACACCATTCTTTGGATGCTGGTTTTAATACATTGCTTTTAACAATTAAAAAATACCCAAGGACGAAAAGATTAAAACACGAGGAATTGCATCCAGTTACATTAATGGTTAATGGAAAATCCAGAACATCGCTATATCAGCTTATCTTGTTTCCATTTTGGAGGACAACCCCAAGTAGAAAGGATGTCAAAAAGCACAACAACAAGAGAAAACGTAAGATACCACTACTGATTGGCATTGGTTATTATTTCTTACGTCACAATATATATATTATCTCTGATTTTAAAATAAATCAGACATTTATATGACTACAAATAATTTCATCAAGTATAAATGAAAATTTTTAATTAAAATTGGTTCTAATATGTATGACATTTTGACTGTTTAAAAGAAGCATATCATGCATTCGTGATGTAGGGTGGAAGGCTTCCGGAGATATTGAGGAACCGAAATCCTTCAAGTTACATGCGCTCCAACAATTTGCCTGATATGAAGCATGTATATATCCCTACAAATTTCACTAGTCCTTTGCATCCCTTACCAGAGTACCACTGAAACAGGTATCACCCACATCAACAGACGAAAGAGCGAACAATGAACTGAATGGAAGATCAGTAAGCAGTTAATAAAGTTGTTTGTCCAGTCCATTTCAATAGATTACACTTGTGGATGACTATCAAGGTGTAAACACCAGGTGTGTGAAAAGCAAGGAAAGTAGAGCTAAATACCTAAAGAGTTCAAGTGCTTGACACCACAACAGCCTCAAACTAGAAAATAGGGGAGAATCAGAAGAAGAAAGAAAACAAAAATCTAACACAATCAACCTGTACAAAGATATATAGCAGCAGTATTCTTATCTCTCATCAGAACTTCCAAAGGAGCAGTTTGCAGAACATGTTAGTCAAGCCTTCCATCCATAACTCAAATTGTTGTCAAGATCACTGCTAAAAAAACCGTTTTCAGTGAATTCATGTGACATATCAGGGACGATCTCATCTGAGACATGCATACTCGGGGGCAAATCTGGAGCTTTTTGACTGAAACCATTGTTGCTAGCCGATGCAGAAGGTTCACAGTTGGATGCCGATTTAAAACTGTTGCTTCTACTCGGTGTCGGTCCTACGCTGCTTCCTGGCCCATGTGAAGCTGTTGCAACAGCCATAGAACCATTGTTTCCAAATGCAACCCTCGAAGCACTACCACCTCCACCATTATTAGCGTTCATGTCCTGGAGGAGCTGCTGGATCATTTGCTGCTGCAGGGCCTGGCTTCCCTGCGAGGGTTGAGATTGATTTTGCTGGAGTAAGCCGCTACTCAGTAATCGCTGCTGTTGTTGCTGCAGATTGGTACTCGACAACCCACTGACAGGTAAGTTCTGCATTGTCCCTGGCAGTAAACCATTTGGCCCTTGCAACAGTGAAGATTGAGAGTGGTTTGAATTATTGAAAGAAGAAGAAGTGGCATCTTGCTGGGTTGTGTTTGAGTTCATTGAATTTTGCCTCATAAGCGAATCTTGGAAGTTTGACAGCGCAAGAGCAGCTTGTGCAGAGCCACTTAAAGCTCCCCGACCACCCATGTGCTGGTTATCGCTCATTTGGCTATTAAGCCCAGGGTGCAGTGACATAAGCTTATTCAACGCACTTCGATCAGTTGGCAGACCCTGAATACTACCCTCCCGCTGCTCCGTTTCCTGGATATTTTGCGTCTGACATTTGGCTGCATTACCATGTCGTGGAAAACTCTTTAAGCCCTCTGCAAAACAAGCAGAGCAGTAACCCTCTATTTAGCATTCTCGCAACATGCCAAAAACACGCTAAAAGTAAAGAACTATCATGGTACAGATAATAATGGAGAAGGATGGATATTTTAGATTTAGCTCCAATCGAACATTTAATAAAACAAATATATTTACCGATGGGACCAGCTTTCTGCTCCCTGCAGAAATCCATCAAGTCCTTCATGCTATTCACGACCTCAGCTATCTGAACATCATATGCCAAAGAATTCAAGTATCAAACATTAGAAAGCCAGATAAGCAAGCCAACGCTTCAATTATACATGGACTGAGGAAAATTCTCATCTCGTGTTTTCTTCCCCAAAATGTCTATCTTCTCATCCCAGATCAGATCCATTCAAGCATACCTGTAAGCATCTGACATATCTTTTGGAAAATCCCAAATCATTAAGTGACTGCAACTCCAAACTCTTGGCAAGTTGACGTCCAGTTGTGACAACCCTAACGCACAACAGCATCAACAATGTGACATGAGACTATAGTTCAAACCAATTGTAAGATATAAGAAACAATACATCTCCCAAAATTAATGAGAAGTCTAATCTCTAAGATTAGAAATGCTTTTACTACTCTGAACTCCTGGCATAAAAAAAGAGAGACATAACAGAAGCTTGTAGTTCAAAATAAATCCTCGTCAGGTGTTCTCTATAACTTGAAAACCAACCGAACTTCTCTTTTAGGGGCAAATCTCAATTGTTAGCAGTAATAGAAAGAGCTACTACACGAGTACACTGGAAAAATATTCTAAAAGTGGGTCTATCATTTAGGATGAGGTACACCTAAGTAAGATACCCAATACACAGTAACAGACACCACTCTCAGTAGAAATTGGAATCCTATACCCAAATTAGGAGACAGATCATAGACGGGAACTAGAGATCAAGCTAAAACAAAATGAATTACATACTGAGAAAGTAACATGATATCAGACAAGTAGCCTTTTTTGTGGGTTTTTTTTTTGTGTGTGTGTGGGTGGGTGGGTGGGGGGGGGGGGGGGGAGTACAGACGAGTAGCCTTTCACTCACATGTTGCTGTTTGCTTGTAAATCCTGCTGAGAAATCCCATCAGGTCCAGTTTCTGTTAATGTACTTTGGCATTTTTGAGCAACCTGCAGCAATTGACTTACCTACAAAGAACAATGCTATGAGGACAAGTTGTAAATACTGAAATTGCTCTTCATTCAACATCAGGTGAGTCATCAAGACTAAGTTCTTTTTGGAATCATCAAAATGTTTAAAGTTAAGGTGGCACAACTGGTAGATTGGGTCAATTGGGATCATCTCATTCTATTCCAAAGTGAAAATGTCACTTCCCACAGCAAAGAGTGTGGCCACCGGCTTGCCCCAGTTAAATCATATCACCAGGTTACAGAACAAAACAGTTGAACACACACATATCCTATACATTAGTTGCAGGAGCCTTCTATCCAAGAAACAACCGGAGATGGACACATAAACAAAATTTGGAAATCCTCTAAATACTTATTAATCCAAAAAGCCAGTATCATATATACACGTTCGACATGAGAAAACAAACACCTGCCAATAGGATATACTGGGCAAAGGAAAAAAACTGAACGATGACTATCTTAATGAGTGGACAGTATTAAACGTTAAAACCCAAGAATGCAACTACATATTAAGGATGATCAAAAAGCGTTTAACGAGAACCAAAAAGAACTTTGAAGAGCTAGAGCCAGTGAAATTTTAATTCAATTCAATACCTGGGGTGCAACTAATCTACGAGGAAGAAGCTCTTCATGGCGCCGAGCACAAAATTCCCACGACAATATCTGAGGAAAAGCAGAAAAAGCAAAGCTATAAACGACTTAAAACAAACTAGACCCTCACAGCTGATCATTTTTTACGGTACCTTCAAATCAGAGGTAAAAATGATACGGAGTTGACCCTCCCGAACCACGCGAAGTTGCTCATATACACTTTCCTGAACTGCTTTTGCATATTCCAGCATCATTAATCCTGAGGGGAATCTGCATTCGCGCGGAAAATCCAAAAACAAGAGTTCATCGATGACACCACTGCTAAATTTGATTTCATTCAGCCTAGGAAGAACTTCGAACGTTGCCTCTGTTAAAAACCACCAACAAGAAGCAAGTCAGATGTCAGGTCTTATGCAATCATCTCTCATAATCTTCTCACGCAGTCATGTGCATTGTCCAAGAGTTTTTTGGGTGTATTGTTCTTCTAATGCATCAACTAGCTTCTTCAATTTCCTGCAGAGCCTGACTACTAAAGCTCCGCATGCGAAAACTTCTACAATGACTATGAAATACCTAAATAACATATTTCAGAAATGCCACTCTCTTAAAGTTCTAACTCCTGTAGCTAAGTAATCTATGTTGTTCTCGCGAACTTTAAAAAGTTCATACTTCCAATTGCCAAGCATGTTTACAGGCAGCGGCCAAAGCAAAAAGAACAGAGAGCAAGAGGAAAAAAATGTCTGCAGGGACTTCGCCAAGCAACTAAAGCGATTGAGGAAGCTGATAAAGAAAAATAAAACACACAGAATAAAACACACAGGTGACGCAAGAAAGGATAACTATAAACACAAATAACAATTAAACGAAGAAAGGCATGAAAAAAATGCAATTAAGAGAAATATGTTAAGTAAAAACCATGTCAATTAAGTTGTTAAATCAGATTTAGTCACTGATTTCATTGTACTAAATATCTAATTTTCTTTTCCTGATCAGTAACATATTCCCCTGTAATGTTTCAATCAATTATACATCACTTCTCCATCCATGTGTTATGTTTATTGTTTAGTTCCGCCTCTTCGACACATAGCCCCATGGTCGCTGAGTCGCATGCCTTGTGTGACTGCAAATTATCGGTTTGCGCAAATTCTGACAACTAAAGGTACAAAGGAAGAACATGACCAGCAATTCATATGTCACAGGACAATCCCATGGGTCCAAGAATCAATGTATATATAAGATCTCGTACATTCGATATTCACAATTCTAAAGCAACACAATACGAGCACCCTCCACCAGCAATTCGAGCAGTTACACTAAATCATCAAGCCATTACTGTATGAGCATCTTAAGTCTTTAAATATAGGTTTACACTTCCTCCCTCTCCCTCTTTCTTTTTTTTTTGGGGGGGGGGGGGGGGGGGGGGGGCGTTTGAATCTCAACAGACATGGACACTTAAGTTCCAGGTTAGGAATTTATTAGAATTCTAATTTGGACATGCACTTGTATATATTCTACTAGCAACATTCAGGTTTGTGCATGGCCATGCATGCATTTTTTAATGTCATGTTTACACAGTTCCATCTACTGCAGTTTCCAAGTGCTAATTCCTCCACGAATTCTACCCTTCTTGGAAGGGATAAATTGAAGCTTGACTCAATGTGTTCTTTCATAAAAGTTCCTTTGATCACAAGAAAGACCACATCAACTTCTATTATGGCCCCAATGAGGTGAAACTAGACAATATAGCATAATTATGTTGATAAAGTGTCGGATACAAGCTGAAATTTAACCTTCCACGCGGACCAAGTTATATTGACCAATCTTACCCATACCTCCTCCAGCCCTAAGAAAATTTTCTTAAATTCAAAGTAAAGGCAATTGCATCTCCATATTAAATAGTAATTAACTCTATGTATCAAGACTTGCTTATAAGCTGATCGAACACAAGTTATAGAATTGATAGTATCTAGAACATGGCATAACTAGTGATGTGTCAGATTCAAATCAATGAATACTAATTGACAACTGCTTCCACTTACCAAATCCTTTGCCTGATTTTGAGCCACAAATATCACAATGCCATGCATCCTGGTGCCAAAAAAGGAACAGAGTTAAAATGATTAGAATATGTTGCTTATGGAATAAGTTTCAAGGAGAAATGAATTAAAGTAAGGGAAGACCAGACAGCCATATTATATCAAGCAAGTACGACAATATCACAAGAACGAAATCATAACCAAAGGTGGTGATAGAATTCTAACTTCAGGCCCGAGAAACAAAAAACTAATTCAGATAGAAAATCCATGATAATAGAATTACCATGGTTGACTGTGGAAACACGCCAAGCGAATGATGCCCAACATTCTCGTATAATGACAAGCACCATCTCTTCTTTGCCCGTGGAGAATAATACTCGGCCACAAACTTTCGCCAATAGGCAATGGAGTTATCCTAATAGACATGATAAATCAAACAGAAATGAGACACATAAACTTGTTCTGTATGGGGCATTATTCACAACGAGAAACAATGTCACTCACAGGAGGTCGTTGCCGCTGATGATACAAGTATTGCATTAACCGTCTAGAACACAAGACACCATCAGAGGGGCGCTTCATGCCTGATACGGGCTGCACGCTTTGTTGTTGAATTTGTTGCCTTAGCTGCAGCTGCTGCTGTTGCTGCAGTAACTGGGCTCTCTGCATCGGTGGCAGATACTGCAACAATTGATGCTGCTGTTGCCTCAACCTCTGCTGCTGAACCAAGGCTTGTAACTGAGGACTGGGGTTCTGCATGTGCATAGGATCTTGTCTTTGCAACAACTGTTGCAGAACTTGCTGCCGCAAAATATCTTCCTGCTTGATGTCTAGCCGTGGTTTCTTTTGCATATGCGACAAAGCAACAGGATCCTGGATGAATGATCCTGGAACCCTAAGGCCTTGACCATTGGCCAGCTGAACCTGCCCCACTCTAGATGTGGGCAAAGAGGTGGCACTAGAAGCGCCATGACGCTGCTGATTATGTTGAGGTTGTTGGGAGTTTGGATCGTGATTAGAGCTTTGCTGAGCCACTGAGGATCCATCCATGACTGATGAACCAGAAACACTTATGTTATTAGAAGAAAATGACAAAGGTGATGCAGGTAACCGCATGTAGGACTCCGTATTAATGCTGGCACTTCTCTGAAGATTGGGACCCCCTGAAAGTCCTGAATTGGCATCCGTAACCAATGAACTTGCCCCAACGCTAGGACCTGAGCTTGCTACACTATTCAAAACTGTATTAGTGACATCCCCAGAAAGAGGACCCAAGCTTGACCGTGCATTTCCAGGTAGGGAATTTGATGAATTCCCAAAAGATGAAGTCAAGTGAGAATTTCCCGCAACTTGAGACTGCCCATCTCCTTGGAAAAAGATACCAGAACTTGAAGAAGAATGTGCCATCCCTCCAGCCACCCGAGAAGGCCCCATTGGAGGCACAATCCCCTGGTGGCTGGAATCCAAGTACCTCTCCAGTGCTTACCCCTTTTTTTATTTCAGGCTCTAAAGCACAGAACTAAGTTAAACCCTTCTTATATAACCTTCAAAATCTCATCAAAACGATCTAGAAACATCAAATTATACGATTATATTACTATCTTCTCCAACCAAAAGAAGCACCAGGTCTTTTTGTCCTGTGTGGTGACAAGAATTTTACATACTTATCATTAAAAAAGGTATCAACAATAATACATATGAAGAACCCAAAAAAATTTATATAATAAGACGCTGAATAAAAATAAAAACTTTTTGATTAAAAATAAAAATTGTGCTTGTGATGTATGTATGGACTACATTCTTTTTAACCGAGGGTCTATCGAAAACAGCCTCTCTGCCCCACAAAGGTAGTAGTAAGTTCTGCGTACATCTTACCTTCTCCAAAACCCACTGTATGGGATTACACTGGGTATGTTGTTGTTGTATGCCAGTAATGTATGTAACTCAAATTTTAATAGACTACTCAGTCACAGAAAAGGTACAATAGATAAATCCTAGCAGCTACAATAGGTAAAACCCTAATCTTACAAATAGCTACAAAGAAAAAGAAAAAACTATATTTTTTTCTGGCTTAAACACAGATACACTTTAATTGGGAACTCCAGCGGTAAATAGAACTAAATGAGCAATCTAACACACTCAAAATTAGGGATAATAGTGAAAATTACTCGAATCTAGTACAAATTCAAGACAAAAACCATCACTATAACATTAATTAATCTTCAGATTAGCAGCATCAGCTTTAACGCAACTGGAAATTAATATCAAAAGATCAAGTAACAAACAACACAGAATTCGATTCAACTAAATACTTATTAACAGCTCAATTAAATTATGCTAGTAACAATTACAACCAAAATAAAAAGATTCAAAGCTAAAAATAATTAAAAAACTACAATGTAAAAGAAGAAGTACATACCTTGATAGAGAGAAAGGGGAGAGATTTTAGGGACTAATTATTCGGAGCAAACTTCGATCCGGATTTTTATACCTAGCGGGAAACTGACCGGCTTGACCTGTAGATAACCCTACAAAACCGGTTGTTGCCGGTTGATTAAGGACACGTTGCAATTGTAATAAGATCATGTAGGCGGTAGCGATACGAGGTCGTTGTGTTGACGGGACACGTGGAATTCTTTTGTTGGTTGATCTTTGAAAACGGAGAACTTAACAGGGTAGGTCTCGTAAAAGGAAGTGATTCGCTACGGTCATACCCAGCTGGAGGTGGAATCATGCCACCGTCATCGTTTCTTTATTTGATATTAACCGTTGATCGTAATAATATTTTTAACACTTATAAATATTAAAATTTAGTAAATTATGCAATTTGTGTGACCAGATGTCCATATAGTATGCATGGGATTAACCGCTTCAATGGGGAACAAGACCTGAATTGGGATGATATTCATAGATCGCTTACTCTTTGTGTACGTTATGAAGTCTTCACTCCATGTTGAAAGCTCTTGATTGTATCTTACGTGAAACTTGTTCGAAGTTAATGATTTTCATTCATTTCTTTAATTATTCTATCAAACAAAATTCACGTATAAATAGTGATGGATATTCTTTTGTAACGAGTTCATTTAAATTTAATATTTTTTACGTGGAGCATAAGAACATATATTGAAACATTCACTAACTTTTCAATCTTTTTTCTAATTCAAATATATAAAAAAAAAAAATAGTCCGGTACACACTAAGCTAATGTGCGGTATCTTCAAATATATAATTTTAAAAATAATAAAATTTTGTGCTACAAAACTTAAAAGTCAAATGCATCAAATTGAAAATTTAGATATCAGCTATGTACACACAACTGATCAAATATTCCTTGCAATTTTAACTTTAAAGCAAACATTGTCCAATTGCCTATTGCATTGAGAAACAAAAAGAGACCAAGGACGGTAAGAATTCAACATGCATATACATTATGTAAAAGACTTCGATCAACATCAATAGATGATAATTCTTAGTTATTTGTGCATAAATTAAAGGCCGAGTTTGAACTTTATTAATTCCATCCCAATGTCTTAATCTTCTAGTTTCTTATCAAAATGTTATACTTATTCATATAAACAAAAATATATCAATACATTATCGAGCGCTACTACAAAAAATATTAAAATTTCATGAGTATATATAGATTTTCAATGAAAAAAAAAAAGCATCCTAACTTTATCATGAATCTAAATAAAGAGTATCAAATTGATTCACCAACAATAATAATAAGATATCCAGTATAATTCCACGAGTGGATCTAAAGTTAAATGTACGCATATTTTACTTCTACCTCATGAAGATTGAGACGTTGTTTCCGATAGAACATCAGCTCAAATAAAACATATCAAAATAATTTTTTTAAAAATACAGTAATAAAGTAAACATAACAAATAAGGAAAGAATTAAATAGCATTAAGGAAAAGGGGACAATAGCAACGTCAAAAATAATATGTCAAACAAATTACAAGAGACTGAACCACTATTACAGTTTATTAGGACCTGTTAAGAGTTTCACATCGGATATTCTTTGTTCACCTATGTTGGGCTGCCCAAATTATATTATACACGCTCCAGTTAACAATGTCTGGGCGTGCGGGGGAGTGTTAAGAGTTTCACATCGGATATGGAATGGGAACATGAATTCCTTATATGGACTTGGATAATCATCACCGTACAAGCTAGCTTTTGGGGTTGAGTTATGCCCAAGATCCATTCTTTACATGGTATTAGAGCCAGACACATTTCAATTCTTTGTTCACCGATGTTGGGCCTCCAAATTATATTATCCACGCTCCAGTTAACAAGGTCTGGACGTGCGGGAGAGTGTTAAGAGTTCCACATTGGATATTCTTTGATCACCGATGTTGGACCCCCAAATTATATTATTCACGCTCCAGTTAACAAGGTCTGTGCGTGCGGGGGAGTGTTAAGAGTTCCACATCGAATATGAAATGGGAACATGGACTCCTTATATGGACTTGGACAATCCTCACCCTACAAGCTAGCTTTTGGGTTGAGTTAGGCCCAAGATCCATTCTTTACGGGACCAACAAAAATCTTTCACATAATTATCAATTCAATTTTCAATATCCCCTTTCTCTTTCCTTCCCATCCTCCTTCCACCCATTGTAATATAGTAAGAAAGACTTTACTTTTCAGGTTTCATTGAAAACTTGAAGCTCTATCATGAACCCCCATCTCTTGTCTTACCCTATTTTGTTTATAATTGTAATGGGACTAATTTATTTCTCTAAGCAAATAAATATTGTAATATCTAGTTTTTATTAATAATATTATCCATGTTACAAAGAAAAAGACTATATTCAAGATTTTTGTTAAAAAAAAAACATTTATTACGTATGGGTAGAGGTAGAGGAAATAGGGGAGGGTTTATAAGGTGGAGAATCGAACCCTCACCAATGTGAAAGTTCAAGTAGTCGAGCCCAAATGAATTAAGTATTTTTAATATACAAGCACAATTCAAATTAATTTTTGTTTTAGTTGATTGTCTGACAAACAACAACAACAACAACAATATACCAGTGTAATCCACAAGTGGGGTCTGGGGAGGGTAAGATGTACACAGACCTTACATCTACCTTTGCGTGGTAGAGATGTTGTTTTCGATAGACCCTCTGCTAAAAAGAAACGTAATCAATGCAAGGTTGCATGAAAAATAAGACGACAAAATAAGAAATACAAACTAAATGGTACAACATAGTAATACCCACATAAAGATAATGATCAACGCGATACCAAAATACTACAACTAAGAGAAGGAGAAGCCTCTCACTTCTATAAATATCTACAACTCTTCTATCCTAATCCTCGACAGCCAAATACTCCTATCTAAGGTCATGTCCTCAATCAACTGGAGTAGAGCCATATCATGTCTAATCACCTCCCCCGGTTCTTCTCCGGCCTACCTCTACCTCTTATAACTCCTAAGATCGTCAATCTCTCACACCTCCTAACTGGCGCATCTCCACACCTCCTCTTCACATGCCCAAATCATCTCAGTCTCGCTTCCCTCACCTTGTCCTCCACGGAGGCCACTCCGATCTTGTCTCGTATATCTTCATTCCTAATTATATCTCTCCTAGTATGACCACACATCCATTTGAGCATTTGCATCTCCGTTACTTTCATCTTCTGAAAGTGGACGTTCTTGACTGGCCAGGACTCTGCCACATACAACAGTGCTGGTATAACCACAATGGGAAGGATGAATCGCTCACGAAAAGGAATCTACTGATTCTCTCCCAATTTGTTGGACCGTAGGTGCTACTTCATGGGCGAGGTCTGCCCGAAGATTCTTCCCCTTTGAGAGGGATTCTCGTGCCAACCATAGGAAGAAGAACTCGGTTACTCATCTTAGATAGGATTGGATTAATAGCTTTGTGCTGATCTACGAACGAGCCTTCTATTGGATGGAATTTCAATGAATTAGATCTATATGAATCCCAAAGTCCTTGCTTTTGAGTTCAAAATGAATCATTTGAGCTCCGATTTCTAGTGATTCTATTTTCTTTTTGTAGTTGGGTCGTGAAATTTCTTTAAGTTGATTGTCTTACGAGTCTGCTTAAATTTGTTATTTTTTCTAAAATTGTATTTAAGATGGCATGTTGTTTATTCATTTGAGTGAGATGCAAGCTTAAATTGACTAGTTTGATTTGCTTTCCAACAATGTTACTACCAAATTAAATGGGTGATGTGACAGTAAAAATCATTGAAGTATAAACGAATTGGAAATATTCTTATGATATCTTCTACCCTAAAAATAAAAATATCTCTTAATAGATAAATCGCGGTAAACACGTGTGTTTTATCCACATAGTAAGTTAAATAATTAGAAAAATATATTTATTTAAGAATTTGAAACATCCTCTTAGATCCTTCTTGATATCTTTTAGGAGTACTATTTTTATTTCAATTTTTTATTTCTTTTTACTCTTCCTGGATTTTAAAAGATATAAGCGGAAGGAGAACGAGAAATATAAAGTGGAAAAAAAGAAGATAGTGGGTGGAGAATCTTTGACCAGTTTACATTCTAAAGTTGATAAATTAAAGTAGGACTATTTCTATGTTTTGATTTTCTGGTCGAACCCATTGATAGAATTCAATGAATAAAATATTGTAAAATAACATGTTTAGTACGTAGGCAGTGGAATGCGTTGTTGCTATGATTTATTCTCTTCTTCTTTTTTTCCAGTTTCATTAGTATGACTATATTCAAAGGAATGGAAAGATAGAGGCTAGTACAATGCGCTAACCCATATGAATTGTTTACAAATAAGATACTTTTTATTTTATTTTTACCAGAGATTTACACCAAATCAATATATACATGTCATGTGTTTAAATATAAATTTAACCATAATTAACTAACCTATGTTTTTACTTCATTAAATCACTTAACTACAATAAATTATATGAATTTGGTGTAAACATCCGGTGAAAATAAGTTTTTACCCTCTAGTACCATGTTCACCTAGTTCTTCACCGCTTAGTGACAGGTTGGATAAAGACTAATTCAAAATTTGGACTCTATGAGTTCAACTTTTAAGGTTATTAGCATTAATTCATTATATTTTTAAGGTATAGGTGTTATATAATAGGGTAATGGAATTAAGAATAGGTTAGACACACCGAAAAACAATGTTATCTTTTAAAGGTATTAATTCCTATCTCTCATGTGTAAAAGGTTCACTGAGGAATTAACCTTTCAGGATACAAAATCTATATTCTCAGAAATTCGAAAGATACACTCTAACGATTTCAGAAGCAGAAATCGCACATAAAAAAATATAGACTTTAAAGAAAGAATAAATCTCAGAGAAGAGGGAATTCCAAAAGCAAAAATTATTTTCTGTTTTCTGTATTGTATTATGTATGTTTCGTTTCTGCAAATCACTGAGTATTTATGGATACTCAATTGTTGCACCAAAACGTTTCAACATTTTCATGAAGGAATATTTCCGTTGACGAAACATAAAATCTGATTCGTCCCCTTTCCCCCTTTAAATATTTAATATAAAATATTTATTTCTTTATTTCTTTCTTTTATAGTTTTGAAAATATTGAAGCTACTATTGGTTTTCCTCCATAATGAACGGAAGCCCAATAGCTTGACCAACATGTCAAACCCATTAACTCCTCTTATATACACAAGGAAGTTCAAACTTCTTCTCAAACACCAATGTGGGACAAATGACTTTTTACTTAACTTTAAAATACCAATGTGAGACAATTGACTATGTGGGACATATGACAATGTGGGATAAGTGACTCAATTATGATGAAAATACACATATCCAATGTAGGATATATAACAATCTCCCACTTATTTACATGCATAATGAAAATAATAAAAATATATATAACGTGTGTTACACAACGAATAGCCATGAAGTGGACTAGGCCTTTAACTTATGGTTGAATATGAAACACTAAAGAATCATATTCTCGTTGCGTATGATTTCTTGCTTCTTTTTAATCTTGGCAGCATCGTTTAATATGGGTCTTATGCTGAATCATGGATTCACAAGTACTCTATTACCGAATGATTCCCAAGAAGCGGCCTCTCCCTTCTATACTTGTATATGTAGACTCATCAAGAATGTCCACAACGCATTTCACATAGCTATAAGTCTATTAAGGACTTAGAGTCCAACATTTACCTGTTGTGGTAAACAAAAGTACATAGGTCAGATATAGAGATTTTGAAATAGTATCACCCACACTATTTCCAAATTATGCACCTTGAGAGATGTATCCAAGTTTCCATCTCGCCAATGTCTAATATTGAATTTCCTTTTTAACTCTCATAATAAGATACCAAATATATAATTTGTACCTTAGAATATAGTTGGTTTCAATCAAGACATCGTTTATATTGGTAATAGCCCCATATCTCGCATGACCTTTTTTATCTTATCTACCGATAACAGTTTTGTTAACGGATCTGCTAGCATTTGCTTTGTTGGAAGATATTCAAGTGTGATCTTCGCCTTCTTAATCATACTTCAAAATGATTATATCTCATAGAGATATGTTTACTATGAATTCTCTCATTCTTTGCATTGTAAATCGCAGCTTGATTGTCACAATACAAAGTTATAGGACCCTTCTTTGGTTCTATAAAAGGAATAGATTTTAGGAATCTTCTAAACTACAGAAGCTCTTTGCCAGCCATTGACATGGCTATGTATTCAGATTCCATTGAAGATAAAGCAACACAATTTTGCTTTTTCGAAGCCCAAGACACTATGGCACCTCCAACAGTGAATAATCATCCACTAGTTGACTTAGAATCACTTGCATCTGATGCCCAATTTGCATCACTAAAACACTCAAGTGTAGATGCATTGCATTTGTAATTCAGACCATAATTCCTTGCTGACTTCAAGTACCTTAGTACTCGTTTTAGTTCCTTCCAATGATCTTCTCCTGGATTGCTAGTAAATCTACTCAATATGCCAATAGAACACGCAAGATCAGGTCTTGTGTGATTCACCACATACATAATACTACCGATTATTTTGGCATATATTCTTCTTGATTTATAGTTTCTCCTTTATTTGGAACTGATTTTACAATTGGATTAATAGAACTTGTACTATCATTGCAACCAAAGTAATTAAACTTCTTTAACACTTTCTCAATGTAATGAGATTGTGTTAGAATGTAAGTTCCTTAAGTTCCTCCTCTCTTGAGCACTTTGACTCCCAATATGACATCAACATGACCTAAATCCTTTATGTCAAAAGCTTGCTTTAAAAACTCTTTGGTCTCATTCACACATTTTATGTCAGAATCAAAGATAAGCAAGTCATCAACATATAAATTCACCACTACTTTATACTCAAGAGTAACCTTAGTAAAAACACAACTTTCTACTTTGCTACTCTTAAATCCTAACCTTTTAATTTCTTGATTAAACTTTTGTACCATTGTCATGGTGCTTGTTTAAGCCCATATAGAGACTTTTTTAATTTACATATTTTATGTTCTTCACCCTTAACAACATAACCTTCAGGTTGATGCAAATAAATTTCCTCATCCAAGTCTCCGTTTAAGAACGCAGTTTTAACATCCATTTGATGAACCTCTAATCCATACATAGATGCAATGACAAACATGGTTCTGATTGATGTGAATTTAGAAACGGGAGAGACTGTCTCAAAGTAATCAGTCTCTTCTTTTTTACTATAACCTTTGGCTACCAATCTAGCATTGTACTTATCAATAGTACCATCAGTTTTGAGTTTCTTTTTCAGAACCCACTTGCAACCAATAGGCTTAGTCATATGAGGTAAATCAACAAGGGTCCAGGTTTGGTTTTCAAGTATAGACTTGATTTTATCATCCATGACTCTTTTCCACATATTAGAATCTGATTGTGACATAGCTTCTTGAAAAGTTTTTGTATCCTCTTCTAACATGTAAGTCAACATATCAGGACCAAAATTATTTTCAATTATATATGTCTCTTACTTCTCCTTAATTCGATTATTTCATCATTCTCCTTTTCTTCTAAATTCTCATAATTCACAATTTCACTTCTGGTTGTATGCTCATTAATATCAAGTTCACCAAATAAATTATTATTTATTTCTATTTTATCAGCATCACGAATATTCAAGTGTTCATAAAATATAGCATGCGCAGCCTCAATTACACTATTATCATGAAGCCTAAGATATCTATATGCTTTACTCATAGTAGAATAACCAATAAAAATAGATTTAACTACTCTATTACCAAGTTTTGGCCTTTTCAAAGTTGCATCCAAAACATATGCAATACAACCCCATACCCTTAGATGTTTAATACTAGGCTTACGCCCAATAAACAACTCAAATGGAGTTTTCATATGTTTCTTGTTTACAATCCTGTTAGTAATGTAACATGAACTCAATAGTGCCTCTCCCCAATAACTCATTGGTAATTTTAAATGTATTAGCATGGCACTAATCATTTTCATTAAGGATCTATTTTTTCTTTCGGCCACACCATTTTGTGGTGGAGTATTAGGTGCTGAAAATTCTCTAACAATTCCATTTTGTAAACAAAATGATATAAACTCATTAGATAGATATTCACCACCCCTGTCCGATCTTAAACATTTGATCCTTAAATTGGTTTTATTTTCAACTTCCTCCTTGAAGATTTTAAACTTATTAAAAGCTTCATCTTTGGTTTTAAGCAAATACACATAGGTGAATTTTGAATAATCATCACTAAAAGTTATGAAATATCTTTTCCCACCTTTAGTATTATGCTCTTTATTATCACAAATATTTGTATGAATAAGTTCAAGCAAACCATTTGTTCTAACACCACTTTTGAAAGAAGATTTAGTCAATTTGGATTTAGAGCAACATTCACAAGTTTTTGTGGTAAAAGTTTTTGAAGACTTAGGAATAAAATCATTTGAAATCACGCGTTTCATAGGATTTATACCAATATGTCCTAGTCTATAGTGCCAATTATCATGATTATCAACATTAAGTAAAACTTCAGAAAAGTAAGCAGAAGATGCATTCTTATTATAGTCAACATTCAACAAGTACATTTTGTCTTTCATGTAGCCTTTTCATACAAACTTCCCATTCTTAGTGATAGTCACTTTTTGGGAACCAAAGGCTAATTTGAAACCATTTTCGTCCAATTTATGGACCGATACAAGATTCTTCCTCATAGAGGGGATATGATACACATTTCTCAGTGTTAAAGTATTTTCAGAAGTGAGGGGAAGAACAACAGTGCCTACGCTAAGAACTTCACTTGATGACGCATTTCCCATGTAGACGGTCTTGGCCTCTTTCACCATTTCATATGTCTTGAACAAACTCTTGTTTGGGGTAACATGACAGGTAGCACCCGAGTCCACCCACCAATCAGTAGTGCCATTGTTGACAAGGCATACTTCAGACATGACAACAACAAAATCTTTATCATCAATCACATTGGTTTGTTCCTTTTTCTTGTTTTTCCCCTTACGGTGACGGCATTCCCTAGCATAGTGACCAGGTTTGCCATAAATATAACAACTGCCTTTCTTTTTGTTGTTTCTATTATCCTCATTCCCATTTTTCTTAAAGAATTTCCTTTTCTTGGACGTTCCTTGGTTTTCCTTAGAAGTTACATGAAGGTTTTTCTCATAAACATGATTGACACCATCATTCTTCGAAGAAACCGAACCATCTCTTCTAAGGCTTTCAATCTCAATTTGAATGCCCTGAAGAAGTTCATCCAAAGAAATAGGCCTCTTCTTGTGTTTTAATTTCTTTTGGTAATCTTTCCATGAAGGTGGAAGTTTACCAATAATAGTTGAAACTTGAAAAGTTTCAGAAATGGGTTCACCAACATCATCACATTTTGTTGCTATATCATTTAACTCGTTAACCCGATCAATGACCGGTCGAGAATCCACCATCTTGTATTCAACATACTTGTTAACCAAAAAAAACTTATTACCAACATCTTCATTTACATACCTTCATTTTATAGCATTCCAGAGTTCTGCAGGAGTTTAGCAGCATTTTGTGGATGTGAAATACGTTGAACAATGTGTTGTTCGGCGACTGCAGAATGGTGTAGCGGCAAACGAAATTATCATTTTTTTCATTTGTTCGCCTTCTCTGTTGCCTCAGTCTTTTGTGCCTCGGTTGCATCCGGATCATTAACTTTCTCCGGACAGCCTTGAAACAAAACATAGAATACCTTTGCAATTGTTAAAAGGTACTCCATCTTTAGACTCCAACGCTTGTAGTTGAGTCCGTTCAACCTTTCCAGTTTGTCTCCATCGTTCAGTTGCGCCTTAACCAATACTGACTCCATTGCAGAAATTTAATACCTTTAAAAATTGTTATATAATAGGGTAATGGAATTAAGAATAGGTTAGACACACCGAAAAATGATGTTATCTTTAAAGGTATTAATTCCTCTCTCTCAGGTGTAAAAGGTTCACTGAGGAATTAACCTTCCAGGATACAAAACCTATATTCTCATAAATTTAAAAGTTACACTCTAACGAATTTCAGAAGCAGAACCAGGATACAAATTTCTTTCTTATATATATATAAGAGAAAGTTTTGAACTATTAAAGCTACTATTGTTTTTTCTCCATAATGAATGAAAACCCAAGAGCTTGACCAATATGTCAAACCCATTAACTTCTTTTATAGCCACAAGGAAGTTCAAACTTCCTCTCAAACACCAATGTGGGACAAATGACTATTTACTTAACTTAAAAATACCAATGTGGGACAATTGACTATGTGGGACAAATGACAATGTGAGACAAGTGACTCAATTATGATGGAAATACTCATATCCAATGTGGGATATATAATAATAGGTTCATATATATAATTTGTTATAATTTTATCGAGTTTTTACACATAAATGTATATTTTATATTAAAAGTATTGGGTTCATATAAACCCAATACCGCATGGGTGGATCCGCCCTCAGTGATGGAGGCTATATATATATATGAAAAAGTTTGTCTATGAGTATATACATATAAAATTAAATTAATTCTCGCAATACTTTTGGTGAATCTTTAAGTCCATTTATTCGAGACTCTTACCTGTATAATAGCCTATTTGAGATGCTGAAGAAGCACCATTCAGACAGATCCTACATAATCAAATGAGACTAAGTGCTTTTTATCAGAATCTGTCATCTGTTATTTTAGGAGGAGCTTGTGGCAATCTTTGACAAACAAGTTAAGAAGTTGAGGTCCAAGGATACAGCTTCAGTAAAAGTGTAATGGAAACATCATCCGGTCGAGGAGGCTACTTGGGAGATCGAGGCTGATATGCGGAGCAGATACCTCCATTTGTTCGTCTATTCATGTATCTTTTTTCTCTTTCATTCGAGGATGAACATTTGTTTGATTGGTATATGATGTAACGACACATTCAGTCATTTTGAGATTTTTACATCTTTTTCCCAAAATATCATTTTCATGGTTTCATTTTGGTGTTTATGACTTGCGGGATTCGCAAGGCAATTGAGTGGTTTTTGGATTGGTTTTAATGAATTTGAAGGTTCCTAAGTTAAATGATTGAAGATGTTTGACCAAAGTCAACATCGGGGTAAATGCATCTTTTTTGAAGTTCCGTCAGTTCTATTAGGTTTAAAATGTCAATTATAACTTAATCAAGTCGTTGGTTTGGGTTCTGTGGCATTCAGGTGTGTTTTAGGTCATTGGTTGAGATTATGAAAATTTAAGGAATTGGAGTTGACCTTGATCAACATCTGATCAAAACTATTTTTTTTAGAATTTCGAATGCGCGAGCAAGTTCAGAACGTATTTTTTGATAGAAATGCATATTTGGTTTGTGTCCGATAAGTCTCGGATGAATTTCGAGCGTCGGATCGGAAGATGAAAAGAATCAAAAAAATCTAGTTTTAGCTATCCGGTTTCCTTCTTCGCAATCGCGAGGGCCATGTCGCGATCACGCTGAGTAGTTCATGGGCTGGATCCTGGTTACACTTCGCGACCGCGACAGGTGGAACCTCCCTATCGCGAAGGCTTATTTAGTTTCTGGGCAGAATTAAATCCCCAACTTCGAACTCATACTTCAATTTCACATATCTCAAGTTCTAGAGCTCAGTTTTTTATGGATCCAAGTGGAATGTGCTCTTCTAAGCTTGGGGGTAAGATCCTAATCCCTATTCTATTATTTTTCTTTGATTAAACTCGTTATTTAGCTTCATTTCATTATTGGGTTGGTAGAAATTAGGGGTATCTAGTCCTAAGGTGAAGTTGGGGAAAATGGGAAATTGAATGCCAAGATCAAGGCTTTTTGATTGAGTTTTCTGGATTTGAGATTTTTAGGCTTAGTCTAAAATATTTTCGAAAGAAATTTTTGATTCTGTCGACATGGGTCTGGGCCACTTTTGGGGCAATTTTGATCCGGATTTTTATATAGTCAATATGGGTGTCTGCGAATTCGGTGATTAATGTAGATTTTAAATTTGATAGACTTTGAACATTTGGAGGCACTCCAGAAGGGGAAAGCTCCGATTTGAAGGTTCGTGGTTGCTGCTCGACCTTGAGGTAGGTTATGGCTTACACTTTTAGACTCATATTGGAGATGCATATATAATATATAAATATTGATGGGGGAAGCATATTGAGCTTTTAGGCATTGGATGTGGTGATAAATCTACTGATTTGGTATGGTTGTTGCTTATGTGAGCTGTGTTAGCCATGTTTGAGTTATATTTGTGATTATGGACTTATTTGACCTTCATTATTCTACATCTCGTCTAATTCATGGAAGAGGAATCATTCTTGAAATTAAGTTGATATTATGTAATGACATGACACTCGCTTACCATTTTTATACTCTCTTGGTATTATTGGCATATGATATCGTGCATGCTATATTCATTCATACATGCATACATATTGAAGTGAGTCACTGATTGAAATACGAGATGGTCCTATGAGTCCGAAAAAGGTTAGAGTGATGCTTTTGCTGCCCGAGGAAAATGATTCCTAGTGATATGATATAGTAAAATCTGATAAGATATGATATGATTCTCACACTCCGAGGGGAAATAGTTCCGGATGATGGTGAGTGATATACGGACCTCGCGAGTCCTCATGGATCATGACTATATGGCAAAACCCTTAGTATGTGTGTACCGAATTTATATACAATTGCATTGCTTTCATTCATTCACTCCTTTAACTATTCCTATAGACTACATCTTTATCGATGGTATTACATGAACTATGACTTTCCTTCTTCATAATGTAAAGGGAATAAATGTTTCTACTGGGATATGTGTGGTGTGTCAGTCTTTATATTGTCTCTTCGTTGTCGGCCTATTATACTTACGGAATAATAGTAATTTATACTCATACTACACTTGTTGCACTCTGTGCAAATATAAATTCTTGCTTCAGTTCGGGACCTCGTGGCTGATATCGAGGCATAGCATCCGAGACATTCAAGGTGAGTTATATAGTCGATCCATGGTCCCTAGACGCCTCTTCTTATTCTGCTTCTATTTGATTTTCATAGAATGTGTTATTTCATCATATCAAACTTGTATTAAACTTATTTTAGTGTTCTTGTACGATCGAGACCAGATTTTGAAATTGTAAAGACTAAGTTATCTTTCAAAACTTTTATACATTTATGATGTGATTGTTGGATAATGATTCCTATGTATATAACTCTTCCACTTTACTTTGCAATGATTTGACAACTTAGGGATGGTTCGCCTACGGGTGGGACAGTATAGGTGTCATTATGACCGCGATTTGGGTCGTGATAGTTTGTGACAATGATTTAAGAGTTAGATTGGGTATAAAATCTTTTAAAACATTTCATTGCTTAGTAGAAAAAGCAAATTGCATATATATATATATATATATATATATACACGTTGTATCACTCCAAAGAATGATATAGTTTTTGTATAAGAATTAGCCATGTCACAAATTATTAAATTTAAATTAAGCCAAACCCATCAACAACCACTTGTGGTCGTCAAGATTTTTTACTTGAACTCCTCAATTAAACTGTTTCATTTAAACACCTGAGGTAGGGCCCGACTATGAAAGTTATAATTTAAGGAGGTAACGTCAACTAGGCATAGCTTAATGCCAAGAAGCAGTCATGTGGAACATGAACTGCGTTGAGTTCTCTATAATATTAGAAATATTAAATAACTATATCTTTTAAAAATTAGACAGATAAATAGAAAGAAATTACATTATCTTTTTTTTTTTTGTATTTTCATTGAGAGTTGAATCCGAATTTTCGGTAAAATTTTATCCACTTTATTAGGAGTAACAATTAAATCAAACATATATATTCCGTCTTTCTATGAAGAAAAAAGTTCAAGAACGGAAAAAATGCATTATTCTAGTGTAAGAGAAAACACAATATATAAAAAATAAGTGTGATAATCTTTTTTTCAAGGTGAGTCAACTTCAGCAACAAAAAAAAAAAGATTATTAAGAAATACATCAAATTTTTGAAGCCCAGTATAATTGAACTAATTTACTAACAACGAACATGTTTTTGTCATATTTCTAATAGTTTAGGTCTATTCTTGAACCCAAAACCAAATAAAAGACATTTTAGTCTATTTTTAATAGTTTAGGTATATGTTTGACTCCTTTCCATAAATTTTAAGATGAAAAGCCTAATCCAAGAAAAAAACTCACAAGAGTTAATCGTGAGAAATTCATACATACAGGATTTAACGAATGAAATGTATTGACTCAAATTTTTGAACATTTAGGCCACAAATTCCACCTCACATAACCTAGAGTTAATTATGTCCGCGTGACTCACAAAATAAAATACTCTACTCCCTCTCTTTGATCTCAAATTATTTATCGTGGTTATTAAAAATAGATGTCTCAAATTATTGTCGCTTTAAAAGTTCAAGACATAATTATTTATTTTTTCTTCATTTTATCTTTTGTTATTAATGGAGATGACACATAAATAAAATAAAGAAAAAATGATCAAATACACCCTCTATTTTATTAGCCAACTTTATCATCCGTCAGTAATTGTGAACAAATATACTCCTGCCGGCTATAAAGTTTACCTCCACACTCCTATTTGGACGAAAAACTCCAAATCAATTGAATTACCCAATTTTAGAAAATTTAGACCAATCCCCGATCCATCCTGACCCAGCCCCAATTTCATCTTCTTCTCCAAAAGAATGCTCAATTTCTTTTTATCCAATCTCCTTCAATTCTCAATCAAATTAGCTCAAATTTGAGATGTAACTTCCTCAAAATTATGTGAAAAAATTTCAACCACCAATTTCTTCAAACAAACATTGAATCAATAAAATTCATTTTAAAAATATTGAAGCTTGAAACTGATGCGGATCTTCATTCAGATGTATGAACTTTTTCAAGCTTTCGTTATTCTTAGCCTTAGATTCCATTTGGTCATAAGTTTTTATTGTTTGCTTATAGAAAGTGTTTGAAATTGACAGCAATCGCCAATCGTATAGCTTGCCGCCGTAACTTTGCAACTAAACTATTAACTTCTACACCTTTTTTTATTCATTTCCCTCCTTATAAACAACAAAAACAAAAATCTCAACCCGCAAGGGTAGCCAAGTTGGTGTAGCAGTAGAGTGCGGGACCGCAAGGTCACGAGTTCGATTCCCTGCATAAATCTTCTTTGTTGAGCCTGTCACACATGGCTTGCCAAGTGTGGTTAATCGGCTGACGTGGTTTGCAGGCTATTGCGTCAGTCCGGGGTTTACTCTGTGCGCACTCGAGAGATTAGCGGCTGCGGGTAACAAAAATCTCCAATATTTCTTTCAAGTTCTTCAACATTACTGATTAACAAATTTTCTGTGTAATTTTATTGATGAACAATGCTTTGCTTTATACAAGTATTTTCTACAAAAAATAAAGAATAAATCTCTTAGTTGTACACTTATGCCTGTCCTAATAGATGTAAAAAACAAAATTAACAAACCATATTCCTTCTATGTAAATCACGTGCCTTCCATATGTTGTCTTCATCCGACGGTTCTCATCAAATCCATCAAGAGATTGTTTGATGGCTCCGATAACTGCCACATGTCCTGAATCTTGATAAGATGATGAAGTTGGATTCTTAGGATTGAACGAACTCACTTGCTTTTGTCTGAAAACCCTAGAACCTTCTTTATTTTTTTCCTTCTTTCTTGTTCTGATCGACATAGCCATTGAAGAAGAATGTATACTAGGCTTCTCATCCTTCTTATCTTTAACATGCTCAAAGTTTGAAACTTAAGCTTTATTTTCATGCATGACAATTGGGTTATTGCCACAATTCAAGAATCCAGATGGATTTAAGATTTTTTTTTTAATTTTCTGTATACCCACTTGGAAATTAAGTGAAAATTATATTGGGGCATGAGTAATTGATTAGAAAAATTGAATCTTTAGATGACTTACTGTTAGTCTCATGTTAGTATGAGACTGGTGCAAATTAAGACTTAGATGTTAAGAGTTTAAAGTTTGAAGATTGAAAATGAGTTTTGTTGATTCAATGTTTATTTGAAGAAATTGATGATTGAGATTTGTTAGCTGAATTTAGAGGAAGTTGCATAAAAAATTTGAGTTTATTTGATTGAGAATTGAAAGAGATTTGATCAATTTTTTGAGTATTCTAGAAGAAGAAGATGAAACTGGGGCTTGATCGGGGCGGGTCAGGGATTGCGTAATTCTTTTTAAAATTGATTAATTTAATTTGATTTGATTTTTTCATCCAAATAGGAGTACTAATGAGTAGATAAGGGTATATTTATTCACAATTACTAACGAAATGATAAAATTAACTAATAAAATAAATAGAAGGATATATTTGACGCTTTTTTATAAAATAAATATTCAATGAAGAGAAATTATAATTTAGATATAAATAAAAGAAATCAAATATGCCCTCTTAATTAATATTGTTTAAGGGTTGCCCAAATAATTTGAGATTGAGGGAATATAATGTACGTCGTACTCCCTTCGTGCTAGAGATGGCAGTGGATTCGGTCCGAATCCGGTGGATTCAGATTCGTTTTATAGGATATGGATCTTTAAAATTTGGACCCGATGGATTCGGATCGGATCCGGATCCGTTTCTGACGGATCGAATATGGATTTGGATCTTGTATTTGAGATCCGTATCCGGTTCAGATCCAATCCGTGGATACATTTTTTTATTAAATATATTAATAACCTAGAATGTAATTTTATAAGTATTTTTTTAAAAATTGCTAAGCACATTCTTGCAAGTTTAATTCTCAAAACAAGTTTAATTTATCCCCGCGTTAACTCAAAAACCAAAAAATAAAGAGGTAACTTCGATAATAAAATCAATGTTATATTAGTGAATGACTAACATCTCCATAGACAAGTAGTTAAAATTATATTCACTTCATTTGTGAAGAGTACAAGCACATGCAAGTTCTGCATTGTGAAAATACTAGTCAGCATTTTCCACAACTATTGTCATTGTCCAACATTTTCAATTAATAGCTCACAATCAAAACGAAACAACGAACAAAATATCTCATATGAACATTTCAAAATTGAAACACAGTAAATTGTTAGCTAAGTAAAAATCGTTTGTAAGTTAAAAAAAATTCTTATCAATGTTACATTTTTAGTAAGACAATTTTTTTTACATGTGGATTCAGATCCGATTCGTGGACCCTGCGGATCCGATGGATCCGGATTTGAATATGATTTTTATGGAGCCGGGATCCAGATCTGGATTCAAATATGAAAAATGGATCTGGATCTGAATCTAATAGGATACGGTCTAGATCCGATCAGTTGTCATCCCTACTCCGTGTATTCTTTTATGAGTTTTATACTTTTATCCAGTAAAAAAAGAAAGGGAAAAGAAAAAGGAAAACTCTCAGTTTTTTTTAAAGTTCAATAGAACACGATCGTTACTGGTGCGTGGTGCAACAACATTCCGGCGACTCTTGCCGACGGCGAGGCTTTCAACAGACTGATTGTATAGAAATCTGCACGGAAACAAGCCAAAATGAGCTACACCTATCCATCGTTAAACACATTAACGCCGTCAGTGTTTCCCGTAAAAAGATACTGCAAATCCATACATCCGTCAGAATTCCGGTGCCGGAAAACCAGAAAATCATCGCTAACGACAGTGTATAGTCGTCTCGATAAGTCTACTGAAAGAACCAATGCTCAACAGCAACAGCTTAATCTTTCCGTTCTTCGTTTCACTCTCGGTAGATCCAAAATTCCTCTACTTCTCTCTTGATTTCAATCAGAATATTACGCATGTAGTATTATGTACACATATTTTTATTTGAAAATTTTGTGCGCGTGTTGGCTATTCCTCCAAAGGAATACCTGGATTGGACGAATCCTATTTGCCTAGGTACATTGGCTACGCATTTGGTTCGCTTTTGGTATTGAATCACTTTCTCGGTTCAGATTCATCCGCCATCACTGCAGCACAGCTCGTGAGTTAACAATTGTATTCAACTCTATACATATTTTTTGTCTGCGAATGTGATTCTAATTCAACGTTTTTTTGCCTTCTACAGAGAACGGAGGTTTTAGGTGTTTTTCTCGCTGCGTTCTCTGTTATAGTTCCCTTCCTCGGGAAGTTTCTCAAGGTAATTTCTCTCTTTATATGCCTTTTAAATATTTTCAGTCGTTAATTATTGTGATTTATAGTAATTTTTTTACGCAGTATCCAAATATATAAATTTTAGTTTAAAAAACTTAAAACTTCTATGTCCGAATTCACGGTCAAAGTTTAGAAGTTTGAATCTCGAAATTTCAATTTGGTTTCTCGGATACTTTTAACGTCTGGCCCCTCAATGCCGTTCTTGATCGGTTAGTAAAAGTGTTTTTTTAGCTTTGATCAGCAAAAAAATAAGGCAAGCATCAACCATTTTTTTTTTTTTAAAAAAGAATCAGCTCTAAAATCCAATTAAGTCTGAAACTGCACCAGGTCACTCATGTTGCATCCATTGTTCTATCTTTAGCATCAGAGAGGCCAGCATCATTCACTTGTTATATTCATATTTTTTGTAGATATTTCGTATTTGAGAGCTTGAGGTCTATAATATCCTCCCTAAAATGGTATTGAAAAATAAACGGTAAGAGATGTTAATGAATAAATTGGCTTTATCTTCAGGGTGCTGTGATAGTAGAAGAAAGGAATCTTCCTGAAGATGCTGAGCAAGCCTTTGTCATATCAGAGAAAATATCAGATACTCTGAAGGAGGATTTGGCATGGGGAACCTATGTTCTGTTGCGCAACACGAGCACCATATCAGTGGTATATATCTATAGACAAGATTGTGTCAACATGGAGTAGTCAGAGCATCTTACAAGAAAATAGTACAACCACCATTTTAAGTTTCAAAACTTATGACCCTGAAGATCATGTTGATTTTGTAGCTTTTCTCACTTCAAGATAAAATTTGTGCTCGTGGCTACTGGAGAACACCAAAAGATGTATTGAAAGCTCAGTTAAGTGATTGGTTTGAGAAACAGATCCAGCAAAGTGGTGTTCGTGATTTGAAGGAGACACTTTATTTTCCACAGGTCTCAGGTATCATTTATTTCATGTCATTTCTATGAGAGATTTCCAGTCAAATATTAAATTACCCTTTCTGCAGTGTCAATGAAAGTGAAAACTACACTTTGTTGTATTACAACTTAGTTATGATATTGTGGTTCTTCACATTTTTGTGATATTTAGACTCTGAACTGTGGGAGATGCTTCCAAAAGGAACCCGTTCTCTCCTTGTGCAACCCGTAATACAAGCTGACACCTCAGGCTCCAGCCAGAACTGGAAGAATGATGGTTTTGTGCTTGTGGCGTCCAGCAACAGTTATGCATACAACAATAAAGATAGAGCTTGGGTTGGAGCAGTCGCAAAGAAGTTTGAAGGTAAGCGTATCAATGCAGATCTATAGAGCCTCTAATATTTCCGTATAATATACTAGAAAAAAGTGTTCAAAATTTGCTCATTGAGCTAATTTAACGACATCCATAAAGCTTCAAAGCTGTGCTAAGGTACAAGCTTGGTTGCAATAAACTGTGTACTAGTTGACATCTCGTGGTGCTACTCGCTTCCCTAAGCAAACATTTAAGTTAACCTTATGCTGCTAGAGGTCATACGTCTTACCATGTACTTACTCAGGAAAGTGTTTGATGTTTACTTTTGAAAGAATTTCACCTATGATGTAGCATTGCATGGTTGACACACTTATGTGAACAATAGTGAAGAAGAGTTAAGTTTTTAGTAGGTGGTTCTAAATAAGTTTGTGGTAGAGATGATCCATAACATTTTATTTTGAATATATTTAATAATTCAACTTTCTGCTGGTAAAATTTACTAATAGCTAGTAGCTTCCAAGGTTATGGCCTAGTGGTCAATGAAGTGCGTTGGTTATCATGAGGTATCAGGTTTCTTCCCTTCTATTCAAGCCTTGGTGGATAGAGTTAACCAGTACATGTGTTGGTGGGAGGTACACATTGCAATTAGTCGAGATGGGTGCAAGCTGGCCCCAACACCTCGATTATCAAAAACAAAAAAATTAATAGCTACCCTTTCTGATTGAAGCTTTACTCTATGTGCTAGACCATCCTTTCCTTATTCCACAACGCAAAGAATAGGGAAGAAAAGACGTGAAGCTTAATTGCTGACTATACCTGGCAACAAGGGTAGCACCTAGTATCCGGAACTTATGATCAGATAAGCAGCATTCAAGACTTTGTGGTAATTGTAGATCAATTCAGATCTTTCACTGCCAGCACGCAATAAGCATATAATATTTTTGTATGGTGTAGTAGATCATTTTTTGGTTCAACCCACCTGAGTATATCCTTGTTCATTTGTGTCCATAAATCAGGCTACATTCTGCTAGCTGATTGGGCAGGTAACATCATATAAAGTAGGAATGTAATAATATGGTCAAGACGTGCATGGCACCTCACATCCCCTGTAATAAACGTCATTGGGATCATGTCCGCAAGTTCCACACAAGGACATTAGTACAATGTTGTCGAAGTGTTACGACCTGCAGGGACAATTGGTTCTTTTTTTATATCAAGATGCTGAATCTTTCACATCTGAATTATCTGATCAGAGGGTGGACTAAGGAGGTTAGTTTGGTTGTAATTTGAATACTGTTTGAAATGTTCTGGGGATAAAACTGTTTCTAGGACAAAGAATCATTGTCTAAACCGCATTGAATGTATGCTCAGTCCAAAGGTTGCTGAATAAGAACAGTGGCACTTATAAGAAAAACTAGAGATAAGAGGACCCTATGGAGAATGTGGTTAGAAATTTATCATAGAGTATAACGCCAATAATCAAATTGATTATCTTCATGCATAAGGATAAAGGGCAGCCCGGTGCACTAAGCTACCGCTATGCGCGGGGTACACGGAAGGGCCGAACCACAAGAATCTATTGTACGCAACCTTATCCTGCATTTATGCAAGAGGCTGTTTCCACGACTCGAACCCGTGACATGTATAAGGATTCTACTTAGGAAAGAAAGTCCTATTTATAGATAGTGGTGGGTCATGATGTGTGGTAGATCGATCAACGGGGGGTAATGCATGTTGCAATGACTTCGGTTTGATAAGTTCTGTAGGTGACAACACTTCTTTAATAAGTGCTTCACTATAGAGTTCTGATGAGATCCAGTGCATTAGTGCTGGTATGACTGCATTTTTGTAGGTGATAATAGTTATTGGCCATCATTAGGTTCAAGCAATATTGTGTAGTAGCTCCTGACACCTTGAGCGAACACCATGATCTATGATGAATAATTAAAATTCTTCTCTTGGTGTAAATTGTTCACTTCAGCTCACCCTAAAATAATATATGTACATCTCACCATTAAAGGTGTTCTTAAGTGTATGATAAAAACACCAAAATTAGATAACATTTTCTTGGAGAATATAACATGCTTTAATTACCAAAAACAGGTTTGTGAGAATTAATTAGGGTTTTAATTCCATGTCCCAGCCTTTTAATCGAAAAGCTGGCAAAACTTTTTTAAGGTGCTCAGCAATGGCTTCCTTTAATCTCTAGGACAACCCTCCTCCCCTCACACACACACACACACACACACACACACACACACACACACACACACACACACACACACACACTTGGTTACAACTTCATTAATGCTTTTATTTGCTTCACACATTGTATTGGGGCAGAGTGGATGAAATGGAGGCTCGCATTTGGAGTCTTGTGCGATAAAAAGGTGCCACCAAAACTTAAAGTCAAGTTCTATAGGGTGGTGGTTAGATCGACTATGTTGTATGGGGCGGAGTGTTAGCCGGTCAAGACTTCGCACACCAAAAAAGATGAAACTTGCGGAGATGAGGATGCTAAGATGGATGTGTGGGCATACAAGGAGTGATAGAATTAGAAATGATGATATCCGGGACAAAGTGGGAGTGGCCTCGGTGGAGGATAAGATACGGGAAGCGAGGTTGAGATGATTCGGGCACGTGCAGAGGAGAGACACAAATGACCCAGTGCGGAGGTGTGAGAGGTTGGCAATGGACGGGTAGAGGTAGGCCGAAGAAGTATTGGGGAGAGGTGATTAGACGGGATATGACGCATGTGCAACTCACTAAGGACATCACCTTAGATAGGGGGTTATGGAGGACAAGGATTAGGGTAGTAGGTAGTCCAGCGTAGTCCTACCCATGCTCACAAACTTGTAGTTGTAGTGTTATTATTATAGGTCCGCTTAGCCTATCATACTAGTAGGCACAATAGTGTTTTATAGTCTCATGTCGTTTGGTTTATGCTGCTATGTGTATTTTGTTTATCTTATTTACCTGCATTAGTTATTGCTTATTTTTCAGAATTCACTATCTTGGCTTAGTCGCTTTGTTTGTCTTACTTTGCTTGTGCTTGTGCTTTGTCTTGACTCGAGGGTCTCTCGGAAACAGCCGCTCTACCTACCAAGGTAGAGGTAAGGTCTGCGTACCCCAGACCCCACGTGAGATTTCACCGGGTATGTTGTTGTTGTTGACCCCTCTCTCTCTTAATGTGCCTCAAATTACAGTATTCTCATTTCTGTATGAGCATGTCATGATATAGCATATGATCCATCATTAGAATAGTTTGCGAATCAGGGAAATTTCCACCTGTTCTATGAAGTTTAGAGATTAAAAATATCCCTCTGTTGTTTAGGGCTTTTTTTTGATTAATTTCTCCTATACAGAAGCCCTAAGTGCATATGATATATTTCTTTCTTTTAGTAAAGACCTTTAGAAGTGAACTATCTTAGTTATTTGCTTTAAGGTTAGTCGATTGTCCATATGTAAATTTAGCTTGAATGGAGTCTCTTACTTTTTCAAGTATCTGGCAATTTACTACTATCTCTTCACCATGTCATTTGTTTCAATTTACGGTACAACATTCAGTGGCAATTGTCTTCATTCCTTTATAGACAAAATTTGAAACCTCTTGTTTTCTATTATCTCTTTAATTGAGGATGTTCTCTCAATTGTGCAATTAGAACTCCAACAACCTTTTCAGTCTTCGAAATGCTATGGCTGGAATTTGGTTTTTTAATGTAAGACTATACAACAAATGATGAATCTTTATATAGAAGGGGAGCAAAAATCTAAAGAGAAAGGGGAAAAAAGTAAACCAAGGATAATTTACTACTATCTCTTCACCATGGAATTAACATCATAATGCAACTTGAGCTTCCTTCATTGAAACCTCAAGTAAAACAAGTTCTATTTTCTACCTATCCAGGGGGGAGGAGAGGAAAAAGAATGACGGACTGTCTCAAATTTACATAGGAAGTTTAAGTGATCCCTCAGAAGAAAAAAAAAAAAAGAGTAGGTAATACAGTAAGTTTGAAAATTTTAAATGGTACAATTTCTATATTCTCATTTTTAGGCAACACGGAAAAACATATATTCCCAGATGTTATTAAAAATTTGCATATTGTCATCAGGCGTCTCCTGTAACATCCTTTTGATAACACTACTTTGGGAATTTCTCTCTTGACTGAGTCTGACTTTCATATATCTCCATTCATGTACTCTTTACAATATATCGTAGTGTTTCCTACAGGTCCCTTTAGCCTGTTAGTGTGTGCTTCTTATAGAAACTTCTCCAAGCCATAGACCAGGTTCTGCCAAGGAAAACAGAGAGTGTTGTGTAGTCTGTATTGTCGATGCAGAAATATGTTAATAAGTGTTTAGTTAATTGGTACCTTTAGGCGAACAACTTTTCTAATGGCCAATATTAAGCCTGGCATGAGACATTGCACATCTGTGATATCATGCTTTAGTGTGTAAACCTGATGAACAACAGTCATAAATGAGATACACATAATGCAAGGGGGATCCATGGCCCTTGTCGTCTACCATAGTGAACGGAGAGTACAGTTCAGAAGAACACCTCTCCTGGTCTCGAAAAGTAAACTGATGTACTAGATGGGAGCCCTGGTAGAACCAAGGTGTGAACACGTACTCCGTCTTCCCCAAGAACTTGACCCCTTGCCTTGCAGAACAGAAGATAAAAGCAACAGATTGTCAGAATGCACTCGAAGTCAAGAAATTACCTAGTCCATAGATCCAATTGCTCGAAGGTTTTGCTGGGTTATAAATGTTCTCATGTTATTCAATTTGGCTTATTTTGAACGGGATAACAGTTCGTAAATCTGTCTTTTCGTTCAGCTACAAGCTTGTTCTATGAATACAATGTAGCAGTGGTGTTAATAAGAATTTGTTGCTTCATACCGGAATATCTGTGGAAATGTCATCTCTATTATACAGCTGACCCAAATTTGAAAGGTTGTTAGCAATTTGAACTGCATCCTGGGTTGGAAAATCCTGCAACCAGCAATAATTTCATTACTTTTGACCACTGATTTGGTAATTCAATAGCATTTAATGCACGACGGGTTTCTTTAATCTATAACTACTATGATTAAAATGCTCCGCAGACTAATATATACAATCACTGACATAATGGACGAGAATATTTACACTCATGATCAGTGAAGCACTCCGGAATGCATCAATTGAATCTCTAGTCACTTTTGGTAAAGAAGGCAAAATAAATTAGCTTTAACTAATGTAGAGAGTCAAATGCTAATGTCCTTGAGAATAAATAGGCCCCGTAATTGAAAAATAGGTATTATGATGGAATTTCAAATTCCACATGTGAAACAACATGACATTTTCAATTATAGGAACTGCAGAGTAATTATTTGCCAATTTTACCAATTGAACAAGAATAAGAAAGAAGATTTGATGTCAATGACGACCGGGTCACTGTTAGTATTTGCTGTGTGATTGAGGTTTTTAAGATGACAACAAATTGTGCAGAAGTAGTTACCTAATTGAGCGACAAAGGCTGTATCCAGCTATGTTATGGACCCATGCACTAAGCTTTACTAATATCATTATTATTATATTCGAAAGGAAGGATTTAAGGCATTGCAACATATTAGATGGTGTTAGGTCTTTCCCTTGGGCCCCTTCTAGTGTTGAATATAATGGAATTTCCCTATAAATTGATTAGTTATGTGTTGTACTGAATTTATTTTCTTGTCCCTACGGAAAGATATCTTGTTGACTCATTCACGTAGATAAAAGTATAATATGACCGATTTTTAAAGATTTTATTCCTTTTTATAGTTACCTATGTGTAATGTAATAGTGAACAGACAAATAATTATACACATTTGTTTTTATTGAGAGGCAAGTAATTTACGTGCAAAAGTGAAAAACACAAGAACACGTGAAAAACACAAAAGAGGTGTGTAACGGGGTTGTACTTACCAGTGGATTAGCTCTAGACTCAACAATTTCTACATTGTTGAAGTGAAAAGAAGCTGAAATTGCTGCTTGCTGGAGAAGTATGGATCCAATTGAAAGAGTTGGTGCAACCAAACAACCCTAACATCAATGCCAAATCATGTGCCGCAAAAATGCCTTTTCAGTACAGCCAGAATTGTTTGTTCAAATGTTTCTCATGTAAAATGATGGGCAAATGAAGTTGGCTTAATAAATTAACAGCCCTTAAAACTTTTCCAACAAATTTCATTTAGACACTCGAACAATGACTTCTTCCAGTTGTTCAACACACGATAAAGTGTTCATATTAGACATTTTCGGTTCAAATTTTGAAACTTTTTTGGCGAGAGTTCTCAAATGTCCATTACGTTAAGTTAACCACTTAAAATATGTCACCTCAGGTTATTATACGAATTAATCTCAATAAGCCGTAGAACCTTAGACATGTTTCAATTGAGGATGATGTGTATAATGAAAGGAGATGATATATTTTAAGTGGTTACTTATCTTCGTAATGGGCATTTAAGATCACACATAAAAAAAAATTAAAATTTGAACATAAAGTGTCTAATAGGAACACTTTATCATGTGTTCAGGTGCTCAACTAGAACAAACCATAATTTAAGTGTCTGAATGAAATTTGGTGACAAATTTGAGGGGTTATTGATGTATTAAGCCAATGAATTTTTTCAATTGTAATCTACTAAAAAGTAGCATATTTAGGTCATTGTTTGAAAATGTGATCATAATGATGAAAACTGTGTACGTATGTAAATCTCTCACCCTGCACCCTCACCGTGGTGGCCTTCTCGCATAACATAGACAAAGCCATGACAGTTTCTTGCTTAATTCTGGGCACATAAACTATACTATTCATCCCAAATGCTGTTGCCTGCAAAACAAAACAGAATGATTAATTTCACAATATAAATTTCCAATAGTGTTAAAAGTCTCACATCGGATATGGAATGAGAACATGACTCCTTATATGGACTTGAACAATCCTCACCCTACAAGCTAGCTTTTAAGGTTGAGTTAGGCCCAAGATTCATTCTTTACATGGTATCAGAGCCAGACTCATTCCAATTCTTTATTCACCGATGTTGGGCCCCCAAATTATATTATCCACGCTCTAGTTAACAAGGTCTGGGTGTGCGGGGGTGTTAAGAGTCCCACATCAGATATGAAATGGGAACATGGACTCTTTATATGGACTTGAACAATATTCACCCTACAAGCTAGCTTTTAGGGTTGAGTTAGGCCCAAGATCCATTCTTTACCAATATGACCACTTTCTTAAATTGTCTTTGATCAAATAAGTGATATTAGTAATAAGATTTGGACCTGTTTGACATTGTCATAAACCGTGGAAGGGTCAGTGAAATCAATGACTACCCCAGTTGCCTTTGACTGCCATAATTGGAAATTCACAAAGTCAGAAACCATAATTTCCACCAGAATTAAAGCAATTAGGTCAATTCAAGACCATATTTTTATTACCTGAGATATGGAACCCAAGACCATAGTAAGGTCGTTAATTATCGGTATTTCTAGCGGCTCTTCCATGTCACAAACCTGAAATAGCTAGCAAGAAAATGAATTCCACACACACAAAAAATGTTTATAGAAAATTAATAAGTGAATAGTGGAATTGGCAAAAACACTAGGTGAAATCTTTTCATCTGTCCTAGCCTTGGTGGACAGAGTTACTTGGTACTGGTGAAGGTGACATGTATCTCGTGGAATTAGTCGAGGTGCACGTAAGCTGACTCCGACACCACGTTTATAAAAGAAAATAGTAAATGGTGGAATAGAGGAATGGACCTGTCCAATATCTTGACCAACAAAATTAGAATCAACAGCACCAGCCAATTCCATTCCTCTAGCTTTAGTGACAGCAATTACGGCTGCTCTGCCAATTTCCTTTGCAGCTCCATTTATAATAACCTTCACATTATTGTTTTGAGATGATGAGCAACTGATGAATGGCTTTGTCTTTATCATTTTTTTATAGGAGTAATTAACAAAATATGTGGGTTGAAATTGGCAGCTCAAGGCCGCCATGGATGTATATTAGTTACAGACTTTTTTTGGTCTCTTAGCTCACTCTGTGTCTTAGTCCCTATCGGTCTCAAATTTGGTATAAAAGATAAGGCTTTTTTCTGCCTTTCATAATGTCCTTGCTGTGACGTGCACATGTTGGTGCATGTTTTGGATTTTGTTTCTATATACACTAAATTTACACTTAAACCTTTGCATCTATCAACATTTTGCTTTATCACAATTATATCAAAGTGTTCAAATTTTGTGGATTTAATTCCAATTGCATATGAGAAAAGATACATATGAGAGGTAACATTTAGTGGAATACGAAATTGATCTACAGTTACTTCTCGATTACTTACACAGGTTGGAATGAATTTTGAGTCAAAGAGGTGCCTCTCCAAACTTAGTTTAGCTTTATTTTTCTATTGTAAAGTTTTAGATATTTAGACTTGGCTCATGTTCAATCTTTTTGCTTTTTGTTATTTTTTAAAAGACTAAAATATCTGCTTTTAAAAGCATATTTTTATTGTTCATTGTGATGACCCATCACATCATCATGCCACATACATGATACTTAGCACATATTTTATCCATGTGAATGCTTACATAGGAAAGATGCTAGCATATGTGGGAAGATTCTAGAGCCATGGAGAGCTTCCTTAGGAAGATTTTACCGGAAGACCTTATGGATTCCCATGGAAGGTCCTTAGAACTTTCTAGCATAGTAGATGATTCTAGAGAAGGAGATTTTTTGTAAATATGTTGGGACTTATACAATAATTATTATTTGTATACTAATCCCTAGGTGAGTAGAATAGATAGATGGACATTCATTTGTAAAACCATCAAGCAAATAATTCAAGTTTTCTACAATACAAAAGCTTCATTTTAGCAAATTTATCTTGTTTTCCTAATCTATCATTTCCTTAGCGAACTTGAGAGTAGTAATTTAGGCTGACTTGGCATAGCAAGATCGTGAGCAAGTTGTGCAAGAACGTGAGCAAGTTGTGCAAGAACGTGAACAAGTTATCAAGTGCCGCACCTGCGCTTAGTTGAAGACTAAGGATGTGACAACGTGGTATCAGAGCAAAGGTTGATATAAGAAAATGCCAAACGACGGAGAAATCAATACAGTTAACACCCAAGGCAATGTCACTCAGGATGCTGCTGGCAAGAAGGCCATACCAAAAAAAGAAATGCCACCAGCAAGAGCCAGGATGTGCCATCAGAGGTTGTGCCAAACAAAAGGCTTACACCCTAAGAACATTCTACCACTGATACAAGAGAGGATGACATGGAGGTCCTGTCCAGGGATGTCTCACTTGGTAAAGAGTGGATTATGAAGGTTAACGTGGGAATGGACGCCATCGACATCTTTGGCCAACGTCTGGGATGGTGGAGGACACCCTTACAGTTCTTGAGGGGCACATATTTGAAGAGATTGAGAGCATCCGGAATGACTTAAAGGGTCACAAGCAGGCGAAGTTTGAGTTAAGAAAAACTGTTACTGCCCTGGAGTGCAGGCTCGTGGAAGCGTTAAGCACTATCGATGCTATGAAGGCAAAAATTGAGGCACTCGAAAAGCAGGTTGACGTTGGCGTGACTGAGACAATAAGCAATATTGTTGTAACGAGGGAGGCTAAGATCGAGGCTCCAAAGCCACTAATGTTCAAAAGGATTCGTGATGCACAAGAAGTGGAGAACTTTATTTGTCACTTGGAGAAATATTTCATGCATGAAAAATTTAGGGACGATGAGGCCAAGATTAACACTGATGTGTTGTACTTATCAGAGACTGCCATGCTATGGTGGAGAAGGAAGGTCGCTAATGGTGAGAGAGGTTTATGTACAATCAACATGTGTGATCAGTTCAAGGACGAGTTTATGTGACAGTTCTTCCCAAATAATGTCTTGTATGAAGCAAGGCGCAAACTTAGGGAGTTGAAGCAGATATAGAGCATACGTGACTATGTCAAGAAGTTCACCACCCTTACGATTTAAATTCCCAACCTAACTAGTGATGACTTGTTGTTCCACTTCATGGACGGGTTGCAGAATTGGACTAAGTAGGAGTTGCAACGCCGGCAAGTCACAGACATAGATCAAGCCAAATTAGAGGTAGAGTCTTTGATAGATTTCAGGCAAGACAAGCCCGACAAAGGCAAAAGTAATGAGTTAAGGGGTAGCAATGCCAAAAGTGGGGGATACCGTGACAAAGGAAAAGTGATGCACCAACAATATCCTAAGACTCAAGATGCTAACAAGTTCGATGGTAAGAAGTCAAATGGTCGTCAGGGCTACGCTGAAAAGAAGCTGCAAGCCAAGAAGAAGGGATGCTACATATGCGGAGGGCCGCATGACTTTAGGAACTGTTCCGACTTAAAAAGCCTCAGTGCTATGGTTCATAACCACAAGGAGCAAATGCAAGGACTGAGTTCAGGAACTGCATAGTTGGGGACGATCAAACTCTGTGGCGCTGTCACAAAGCAACCTAGCCAGCCTGACGAAAATAAAAACTAGTATGTGGATCTCACTATCAACAACAAGCTCGCTTGCACATTGGTGGACACTGAAGTAACTCACAATTTGTGATAAAGGCTGCTGCTAGGAGACTAGTGTTGAAGCTCACTCCAATTAGCGCTCGCGTCAAGATCGTGAATGTTGAGCTAGAAAATGCGCGTAGTGTAGCCAATCACGTTGGTGTAAAACTAGGCGATTGGAAAGGTACGAAAAACTTTACCGCCGCTACTATGGATATCTTTGATATTGTTCTATGGCAAGAATTCTTCAGGCATTGCCACGCGATGATCGACCCCTACCTCCAATGTCTTATAGTCTTGAAGCGAGAAGGAGCTTGCATGGTGCCTACAGTGACTATGCCGCATGGACAGGGCTAAGCACAACTCTCGGCTATGCAGCTTATCAAAGGGCTCAAGAAGGGAAAATTGACGTTCATTGCAACCATTACAAGTTTGGAGAGAGCCCAGGATTCCCAAGAGACGCTGCTGCCTTGCATAAAGAAACTACTTGGGGAGAACAAAGATGTTATGCCCGATGAGCTACCTAAGCACTTGCCTCGTAGACATGAGGTAGATCACAAGATTGAGTAGGATCCAGGGGCTAAGCCACTAGCATTCGCCCCTTATCGCATAGCACCGCCTAAGTTGGAAGAGCTTAGGAAGCAACTGAAGGAGCTACTTGATGCCGGTCATATTCGCCCATCGAAGGCACCCTTTGGTGCACCGGTGTTGTTCCAAAAGAAGAAGGATGGATCTTTACGCTTATGCATAGACTACCAAACACTTAAAAAGATCACAGTGAAGAACAAGTACCCAATCCCGCTCATTGATGACTTATTTAATAGACTTGGGCAAGCCAAGTACTTTACCAAGGTGGACCTTCGCAAGAGTTACTACCAAGTTCGCATTGCAGAAGGGGATGAACCGAAGACAATATGTGTTATAAGGTACAGAGCCTTTGAGTGGTTGGTGATTCCATTCGGCTTAACCAACACACCCTTAATATTTTGCACTCTCATGAATGAGATTTTTCATCCCTACCTTGATCAGTTCATGGTGGTTTACTTGGATGACATAATCATCTACATCAACACATTAGAGGAGCACATTAAGCACTTAAGAAAGGTTTTCCAAGTCTTGCGGGAGAATGAGCTATACATTAAGAGGGAGAAGTGCGAGTTCACACAATCAAATGTGCACTTCTTGGGACATGTTATTAGCAATGGAGAGCTACGCATGGACATGGCTAATGTCGGGCTATCCGAGAGTGGGAGATGCCTATAAAGGTAATTGAGTTGAGATCCTTCCTTGGCCTTGTTAACTACTATTGACGATTCATTAGTGTATATTCAAGCAAAGCAACACCATTGATCAAGTTGCTAAAGAATAACAAGTTGTGGATTTGGACGGAGCACTGCCAAATGACGTTTGAAGACTTTAAGGCAGTCGTGATAGAAGAGCCAGTTCTGGCATTACCCAACTTTACCAAGACATTTGAGATGCATACAGATGCCTATGACTTTTACAATGGGGTATCCTAATGCAAGATAAGCATCCAATAGCATTCTAGAGTCCTAAAGTTGAACGAGATAGAGCGACGTTATACTGTGTAGGAGAAGGAGATGACTACTATTATGCATTGCCTTCGCACATGGTGACATTACTTGCTCGGGTCAAGGTTCATGGTCAATACTGAAAATGTGGCCACTAGTTACTTCTATACACAAAAGAAGCTCCCATCAAAGCAGGTTAGATGGCAAGATTTCCTGGTCGAGTTCGATTATATACTGGAGTATAAGTCGGGTAAGGGTAATGTCATGGCTAATGCATTGAGTTGAAAGGCTTAGCTTGCCGCTATCACTTCAACACGTTGGAATATTTGGGAGGCTATAAAAGAGGGCATGCAACATGACCCAACAACCAAGTAATTCGTGGAGTTAGCCACCCAAGGAAAGACGAGACGTTTTTGGGTGAAAGATGGTCTATTGCTCACCGCCGGTCAGAGGGTCTACGTGCCAAAGTTTGGAGATATTAGGCGCGTATTATGAATGAGAGCCATGACACCTATGGGCCGATCATCCAGTCCAACGCCATACTAGGGCCTTGGTTAAGTCAATGTCAGTCTACTATTATCCACGTATGTGAGAGGACATAAATTGTTATGTGCAGACTTGTCTTGTGTGCCAACATGACAATGTTGAACAAAGACAGCCTGGAGGACCTTTGGAGCCACTACTAGTTGTGTAGCATCCATGGGAGAGCATGACCATATACTTTATCACTTGTCTACCGAAGTCTAACAGTTATGTCACTATTATGGTATGCCACTTTCATGCTCACCTCACTAAGTTGTATAGCCAAGGAAGCCGCCAAGCTATTCTTTAAGAATATGGTGAAGTATTGAGGCTTACCAAGGTATATCATCAGTGACTGACACCCCTGTTTCACTGGAAATTTTGGAGGGAGTTTTTCCACATCATTGGCACGGAGCTACATTTTCCCACTAGTTTCCACTCACAGACGGATCGGATGGAGAAACGGAATGGGTCAAAGCCTTATTGGAGTGTTATTTGAGGCATTATGTGAGTGCATATTAGAAGGATTGAGCAAGCCTCTTAGACATAGCCCAATTCTCATATAACCTACAACGGAGTGAGTCCACATGGCGGACACCATCTGAGCTAGTCATAGGCCAACATCTACAAACTCCACATTCACTACCAGCAACGTTCGAGGGGAGGAGTTTGGGGGCTTACCATATGACCAAGGGGTTCGAGGAACAACTTGACACTGCTAAGTCCTACTTGGACAAGGCAACAAAGAAGATGAAAAAGTTTACCGACCGTAAGCGTCATCCCACAGATTATAAGGTTGGAAGCATAATTTTGGTGAAGATTAATTTGAGGCAATTTAAGGCGCTACGGGACGTACACTAGAACTTGGTACAGAAGTACGAGGGGCCATTTAGGATTGTTGCCATGGTGGGCAAGATCTCATATAAGTTAAAGTTACCACCTCATTTTAAGATTCATCCCGTCTTTCATGCTAGCGTGCTTAAGTCATACCATGAATAAAAGGATAATCCTAGTAGAGGCCAGTCAAGTCGCGCCTAGTACTATCACAACCTTGCATGATCGGGAGATTGAGACTATCATTGATTACCAGGCCAGGCGAAGACAATGGTAGCAAGCTACCGCCATATTTCTCGTCCATTGGATGGGGAAATCACTGGAGGAGGTCACATGAGAGCGATATGAAGACTTGTGGCAATTCAAAGACAAGATCCGAGATTTTATGCAATAACAATGCGCCGCGATAGTCGCAACATTAGGTGGGGGGAGAGTGTGATGACCCACGACATCATCATACCACATATGTGCCACTTGACACATATTTTATCTATGTGGATGCTTACATAGGAAAAATGTTAGCATATGTGGGATGATTTTAGATCCATGGAGAGCTTCCTTAGGAAGACCTTAGAATCGTATGAATTTGCATGAAAGGTCCTTAGAACTTTCTAGCCTAGTAGATGATTCTAGAGAAGGGGCTTCTTTGTAAATATGTAGGGACTTATACAATAATTATTATTTGCATACGAGTCCCTAGGTGAGTAGTATAAATAGAGGGGCATTCATTTGTAAAACCATCAAGCAGATAATTCAAGTTCTCAACAATACAAAAGCTTTCTTTTATCAAATTTCTCGTCTTCCTAATCTACCATTTCCTTAGCGATCTTGAGAGTAGTAATTTAGGCTGACTTAGCATAGAAAGATCGTGAGAAAATTGTGCAAGAACGTGAGCAAGTTGTCAAGTGCCGCAAGTGTGCTTAGTTGAAGACTAAGGACGTGACAAGCATTATTTTTAAATATGAACACTGGATAATCAAGATTATTTATTTTCTCAATATCTTTATATGTATAATTTATCAAATAATAAATCTAAATTTTAAATAAAATAAATATCAATTATTCTATCAATATAAAAATATTTTAAAAATCCTAATTTATATCGTAGTTAGAAGTCATTTGCTTGATGAAGTATACTATGATTCTAATGATGATGATAACTGGTGGTCGATAGTGATGGTTGTGACTTGTGAGGTGGTAGTGGTTTTTGGAGGAGGTTGACAATGGTGGTCATGCAATGATGGATGGAGGGGGTTGTGCACCGACTAGAAGTGATGGTTGATAGAGATTGGGGTTGTAAATGGTGGTGGGGCAGCGATACTGTGATAGTAACTGGTGATGGAGGCGGTTGGTGGTAGAGGTGCAAGGTTGATAGTGGTATCCGGTGGCAAGGGTTGTTTGTATGATGGTAGTTACGATGGAGGTAATTGGTGATGATGATTGTGTGGTAGAGACTAGTGGTACAATGGTGATGGTGTGGTAACAGTGAATTTTTTTCTTTAGTTATGATAATAGTGGATAAAGTAGTGATAAATTTTACATTCATGAACTGTTTAAATGAATAACATCTTAATAATTTTAAGACTCGTATAAAATCGAATGAATCAAAACCTATATTGAGTAATGAGTAAATATATAATTTTAAAAAAAAAGAATAAATACACTTTATAAATTGAAATGTGAATAATTTAAATTTTGACGCGTTCTAAGTGAAACTAAATGGGCCCTATCGTTTAAAAATCAAGTTAGAAAAGAACTACCAAAATTTGAGTCTAAGTGTCAAATAGCTTGAGTCCCTTACAAGTCCTATATCAGAAAGTACACATGTACTTACATACACGTATAATACATATGTAAAAATGAGTTAATTTGTTAACACGTTCTTGAAGTCCTCAATGAGCACGAGATTCAGAGCATTGTTTCAATTAGAAGTGAAAGAAATTTAAAATTTAGATACGGAGACGATCGAACTTGAGAGACATGTGGGAATGTGCGTGCAAATATATCCCTCAACTTTTTTATTTAGAACAGATATATCATTCGTTAAAAAAGTAGTGGATATACATCTTTACAGTTACAAAATGGTGCAAATATATCCCTACCGTTATACAAATGGTGCAAATCCTAGCCAAGCCAGAAAAATAGATTAGATATAAATTAGATAAAATGAGTTGAAAATTATACCCTTTTCGTTGATGAAAATTTTCTAAAAAATCGTTTAGCTTATTTTTTAATTAAAAAAGTGTCTCGTCGCTTTAAAAGAAAGTCTACCCATTTTTTTAGTAGACATATTTTTTCTAAAAATACATAGTAATTTTTTTTTCTGATGGATCGGGTCTGATTCGTTTTAAAAAATTTCCGTGTCTTTAAAAAAAATAAGTCTACCCATTTTTTGAACGAATCAGATCCGACCCACCATGAACAAAATTATCGTGTGGCTTTAGAAAAATATGTCTACTCAAAAAATGAATAGATTTTTTTTAAAGTCCCGTGGCACTTTTTAAATTCAAAAATAAGATAAATGATTTTTTTTTAAAATCTGTCATAAAAAATGATATATTTGCACCATTTTGTAATGACAGGGGTATATATCCATCTCTTTTTAAATGGATGATATATCTGCTCTAAATCGCAAAGTTAAGAAATATATTTACACATTTTCATATATATATATATATAGACTTCCAAATAGCATGCGCACTTAGCTCCAACTTAAGTAATTTATAAAGCCAATAATAATATATTGGTGCAGTGATTATTGCTCCATGCAACCTAACTAAATGTACTTGTCTTGAGTTTAATCGGCAACTTTTTTAGTTGGTTTATTTATTGCTAAAATAATTTGCAATTGAGTATGAAAATGCAAGTGGTAGCCTGTCAATGCTGCCGTTGAACTAAATGTATGAACTGAAAAGCTTATAAAATGTAAACTAGAATTTGGATTTAAGTATTTAAATATACTGATAATTTTTTTACATTATTGTTAATGAAATTTAATTGTTTACCGCATGTTATTTGTCATTTTTATGTTATCAGTGGAGTAATATTTATTACAGAAACTTATCTGTAATTGCTTTTTAAGTGACTTGATCACTGTATAAGTATTCTTTTACGCCATTATGGATAGAATTTGAACTCTTAAAGTTTTAATAATTCATCTTGAACGTGAATATATCAACCAAGGTGTAATATTATAGCTGATGATTAGGAGTAACAGATTAAAGTTGCAAACTTTCACAGAGGGCTAAAGAAAACTACGTATGACGTTCTATCACATATAATATAATATTTTAAAATTTAGAATTTAACGTCTTATTTTAACTATCGTTTTAGCTTTAAAAAATTATCATTTTAGGCGTTCAAGACTAAAATTGACACTGATTTCCAACAATACTTAGCATAAAGAAGTACTCCTCGATTCTCAAAAACATTTAAAATAAATAGAGGTAACTTAATTAGTAAATTATACTTTAGATTATTATTTTTCTAATAAGCACGAAAAGAGCTAAAACAACAATCATAATGATACAAAGGAAGTTGGTTTGGTGGGTTGCTTCCACACAGGAGGTCTGGGATCGAATTTCCCCACAATGACTTCTCAATGTAGCTCGTAGCACGGGGTTTATCTAGTGCGTTTTACATCTCCGGTGTGGTTTACGAGCGATTGCACAGGAGCGGGTTTACCCAGTGCTCACCACAGAGTGCTCACCCGAAGGGCAGAGGTTGTGGTAGAGGCTATGGTAGAGGCTGCGGGTTTCCCCCGAAGTTTTAAAAAAAAGATACGAAGGAAGTAATAAATAATGCCACAAAGGAAAAATTTTAGAATGTCATATAGTTTTATCACTTGAATTGTGCTGGGTTATAAATAAAAGAAAAAAAATCAAACTTAATAGGAGGTAGAGGTAATCTCTTAAAACAAGAAAAACTGTTAGTATTAGAAAAATAATTTGAGAAAGATGTCTGGAAATTTTTTTGATTGAGAAGATGGCAAATTTTAAGAGTTTGTTTGAATTCCAGTGTTGTTTTATCACTACCTGCCAAGTATAGAAAAGTTTGTTAGGTTGCAATTAGTAAAGTGATGAAACACAATTGAAGAGAAGTAAGAAAAGGAAATTAAAGATAATAAACTAATTAAACACGCCAGCTGATGGAAATTAAAGAAAGCTTGAAGAGAACCACATTGTATGATACACATAGGGGTGAGCACGGGTACAGGGTACCCAGATACCCGACCGGAACCGACACTAACGGGTAGGTTCCGGGTAGATATATTATAATAACGGGTAGGGTCCGGGTAGTAAAATTAGGAACCGATCAATGTCGGGTCCGGTTCCGGAAAATAGAGACAGGGTACCCGGACCCGGAACCGATACCCGGAACCTATAAAATATTAAATATTTTTACTTTTTTTAGAAACATTTGGACCACTTTTAACTTTCTCCAAAATTGTTTGTTGCACGCCTACACATTGATTTTCCCCATCCCAATACGTAATTATTTTAGTTTTTTCACCCCTTTATTCTAGAATGCTCTTTGTGCCATAAGAGAAAACACCAAAAACTCTCTCAATAACAATGGCGTTTTAGCTACACCACCGAGCTTCATCGTCGTCGTTGTTGAAGCTTTCTCTCAGGTACTTTCATCGTTGTCGTCATTGAAGCTTCACCTTTGCCTCTTTCTCTCCCTTGGTTGTGTTCACGTCATTCCTAAAATGCATATTGTTCATATCTAACTCTTTAATTTCTTTTTAATATCATATGCTTCGTTCTATTTCAAAGCGATACTCATCTTCAATTTGTATTACTTTTTTATTTGAAATGTAAATCTATTTTTAAAATTTGTGTATATTTTTGTAGTTGTGAAGATGAAATTTAGGATTTACTAGCATAATAAAGCTTTTCTTTTGTATCGAAGAGCTTATGAACACGAAAATAAGTTTAATTCAGATATTTTCAAATTTATTTTGAAATCAACACGTTCAATTAATTGTCAAATTTGGCTTGCAATTTTAGGTTTTGGTTACAGAATTAGCTTTTCTACAATGAATAAGTTTTCTAAAACTTCTTATAAGGATACTAAAAACTCTGATTGCAGGCTAAAAAACTACTTGATGAAATTATTTTAGAACTCTTTTTTATTCTCATAGGCTTAAAAATTGTTGCTTAATTTGTGTTTTTTATTTACTGAGGTGCGGGAACCTACCGGACCTGCGGGTCCGGGTAGGTTCCGGTAATGATTGCTACGGGTAGGTTCCGGGTAGTAAATTTAGGAACCGATCTTTTATCGGGTAGGGTCCGGGTAGTTAAAAAATGTTAGGTTACCCGGACCCGCTCACCCCTAGATACACATTTAAGATCTAGTAGCATAGTTGGTTGACTACTTGAACTTTTACTTTGTTGGTGAGAGTTCAAATCCCCGCGTTGTAATCCCTTCCCTTTCCCTTTCCCCTCCCCTACCCCTATGTAATAAAAAGAATTTTTAAAAATAAAAAATTTGTATGATACACATCATCTCGAGAGTTCTGATAGGATGAATATAATTTTTAAGGGCAAATGTACAAATACACCCCTCAATTTTGCGATTTAGAACAGATATACCCGTTATAAAAGTGGTGAATATATACCTCTGCCGTTACAAAATGGTGCAAATATACCTCTGCCGTTACACAAATGATGCAAATATACCCTTTTCACAGACGAAAATTTTCTAAAAAATCGTTTAACTTATTATTTAATTAAACAAAAGTGTCTCGTTGCTTTAAAAAAAGTCTACCTATTTTTTTAGTAGACATATTTTTCTAAAGCCGTGTAATTTTTTTTTGATGAATCGGGTCTGATTTATTTGAAAAATATCTATGTGGCTTTAAAAAAATAAGTCTACCCATATTTTTTAAACGAACCAGACCCGATCCATCATAAAAAAATTACCATGTGGCTTTAGAGAAATATGTCTACTAAAAAAAATGGGTAAACTTTTTTTAAAAGTCATGTGGCATTTTTTTAATTCAAAAATAAGATAAATGATTTTTAAAAAAAAATCCGTCAGCAAAAAGGGTATATTTGCATCATTTTGTAATGGTAGGGGTATATATCCACCACTTTTATAACAATGATATATCTGCTTTAAATCACAAAGTTAAGGGGTATATTTACGGTTTTTCCCTTTTTTCAATTTTAATTAGATATTTTGAATATAACAAAATTCTGATAAAAAAAATATTTTCCCTATAAAAGCTTAACGACGCGAATTTAAATAATTTGGCTCTAATACAAAATGTGAAACAAAGAATTGTAATAAGTTGAATAGGAAATTTTGTTTTAATTAGAGATATCAGATATGAAAAAATCATAAAGAGCGCTTTCTCTCAAAAAACTTCACTGCATGAATTCTAATTAGCAAACTCATAAAGCGAAAACTGAATATCAAATGTGAAACAAAAAACATTATAAATATATGGTGCACCAAATACCCCCAGAATAACTGATGGAATATCAAGATCTTTTGATGCTTTATTATGATTATAATTAGTCGACTTCCAGTTTCTCTGAAACTGTGATATATATATATATATATATATATATATATTTATGTTGGAAATTAGCCTTTGGCGGGAGTTGCGACCGACCAACTTTAATGGCTTAAACACTAGTGTTACGTATGTTGGAGAATCCGGTTCTTCACACATGCATGATCTACTAAGTACGTAGATAACCGTAGGGCCAAGAATCGTCAAATTTTATTGAGAAATGAAAGAGATATTGGTTCACGAAGTAAGGTGTTTGAAGCATGGAAAAGTGTGGTGTGTGATCAATTCTCCCTCATCGGTAGAGGAAGAAAGAATTATTGTGTATATAAGACTCGAAATTGGTTTGGGGTTTGGGACCCCAAGGGGTATCCCATGTGTTTAAAGGAGGGAGGACCTAGATGTGCTTCGGTTCAAGGAAAGACCACACGCGCACCGCCGCCGCCCGTCCGGTTCGGTTCCGGGTTCTCGGGTCACGGGCTTCGGGCTTTGCCAGAAGTACAGTTTGATCCCAGAAGTTTCAGATGTACAGTTTGGACCAGAATTCTTTCAGATGTACAGTTTGGTCCCTGAAGTTTCCAGGAGTCAGAATTTGGACGGTCAAAGCAGAAACGCCACAACACTCAATTCAGCCATTTATTTTGGCTGAATTACTCCTCCTATAATAGCCAATCCGTTGGTGTTCTTTACCATTTATTTTGGTGACATTACTACCTCCATAATGGCCAGTAATGGCACTTATAGAGGCAGTTTTGCTGCTCCTCCCTCACCTATATAAACACCCCTTACACCATTGTTGAGGCACACTTGATATACACGAAAATATACAACCAGAAAATCAGTTCTTCCTATAACTTCCAAGCATCATTTCATTATTCAATATTCTTCACGGTAGCTCTTGAGTTTCCTTTGCTCAATTGTTCCATTGATGTTTTATCTTGGGAGACGAATTGTCCGGGACGTATAAAAGATACATACGGGGCAATATTGTCTTAAGGACAGAGTGCCACACTCGACTCAGCAAAAATCAAAGCAGTGTCCGGTCTTCTTGTTCAACAAATATTGTAATTTCAGTTTTGTTGTTATATTGTAATTTTCAGTTTTCTAGTTGAATTGTTATTTCAATTCTTACATAAGCAGTTACTTGTCATTTCCGTTTCTTGCAAATCCTTGTAACCCAACAACTTAAGACAATATTTTTGCTTATGGTAATTGCAATAACATGGCTGAAAATATGACCGATGTTGCTGCTACTGCTGCTGCCTCTCGAGGCAACATTGCTGCCTTCCCCGCCACGCCGCCATCGGCCAAGGCAAGTAACTCCGTCGCCTTCATCGCTCCCGCTGCGGCTCTGCTCAAGCGTAACACCGCGCTTGCCTTCCCGATGTTGGAGCTCCACCCTCTTCTTCACACCACCATGATCGCCCGAAAAATTCATGGGATCGAATTCAAAAGATGGCGGCAAAAGATGCCGTTTTTTAACGATTATGGGCATGGCCCGGTTCTTTACGGAAGATCCTCCACAATTTGGAGATGAAATGGACTCTTCGCCTAATGAAACGGGTGAAAGGGGCCTTGGTATCCATGTCATTAATGGCATGAAGATGGTTCGTGACGCATGGAATCATAGCGATTTCATGTGCAAGAACTATATACCGAATCGCTTGAGACCCTCTCTACACGGTCTATTGCACCGTTGGCACCGCCAAAGAGAGCCGTGGGAAAAGCGCAAAAGAAGTACAACGCACAAGATGCGGGTACTAAGAAGTTCATCGTTGGGAAATTTCTAAAATTCCAAATGGTGGACGGTAGAAACGATGATGTCCCAAGTCCGGGAATTCCAAATGATTTTACATCACCTGGATTTGGAAGGATCGAAACCAAACGAGCGAGTTTTTGGTTGCATCGCCGATTGAAAAGTTACCTCCTTCATGAAATGAGTTTATGAGTTACTTGAAACTCAAGACAAAGGAGATGACCTTTGAAGAGCTTGTTATCAAAGCGCAAATCCGGGAAGATAATAAGAAGACCTTGCCAAAGGGTAGACAACATGCCGAGGCAAAGGCAAATCGGGCCGAGGCCAAAGGGAAAACAAGCAACAAGCGGAAGTTCCACAAAGACGGCAAAGCCCCCGCAGCGGAGACGTTCAGAGGTAACTGTCATCACTGTGGGAAACCTGGTCATAGGATCAAGGAATGCCGCAAGCTCAAGACTGAGCAACAACAGAAAGCCAAGTCGAAAGGCAAGGCTCAAGCTAACGTCGTCAAGGACACGCTCCTGGATGACATGATTGAGGATCTCTCGGCCATGGTGCTAGAAGCCAACTTGGTTGAGAATCCGATGCAGTGGTGGGTGGACACAGGTGCAATAAGACACATCTGTTCCAACAAAGATGCCTTCTCCACGTACACTCCGGTCTCCGACAAGAAGCTGTTCATGGGCAACAACGCTTCCTCGGACGTGCTAGGGGTTGGAAAGGTGGTCCGAAGATGACTTCCGGCAAGGAACTCACTCGAAGGAAGTGATGCACGTCCCAGATATTAGAAGAAATCTAGTTTCTGGACCTTTATTGGTTAATGCTGGTTTTAGGCTAGTGTTTGAATCAAATAAGTTTGTACTCACTAAAAATGGCACATTTGTGGGGAGGGGCTTCGTCTGTGAAGGCCTCTTCAAAGTGAATGCCATGTCTGTATTGCGTCAAGGAAATAAAGTTGAACCTTCTTCTTATTTGCTTGAGTCCTCTAATTTATGGCATCATAGATTAAGACACGTTAACTACAAGTCTATTCAAAGGCTGGTAAAGATGGAGTTGTTGCCGTTTATCGACGTAAACCCTCAACATAAGTGTGAGGTGTGCGTAGAGGCAAAACTCACCAAGCTTCCTTTTCGATACGTCGAAAGGAATACCGCTCTTCTAGAACTTATTCACACAGATATATGTGATTTGAAGTTTGCACAAACTAGAGGGGGGAACAAGTACTTTGTGACTTTCATTGACGATAGCACAAGGTATTGTTACCTTTACTTGTTAAGAAGTAAGGATGAAGCCTTTGAAGCGTTCCGACGTTACAAAGCAGAAGTTGAGAACCAACTGAGCCTACGGATTAAATCCATTCGTAGCGATAGAGGGGGAGAATATGTAGCACCTTTTGAGGAATACTGTGCCCAAGAAGGCATTATTCATCAAACGACGGCCCCATACTCACCTCAATCAAACGGTGTGGCGGAACGTAAGAACCGCACATTAAAGGAAATGATGAATGCCTTGCTTATCAATTCCGGACTTCCCCAAAACATGTGGGGAGAAGCTACCGCTAATACGATTCTTAACAGAGTCCCACATAAGGGTAAGGACAAAACTCCATATGAATCATGGAAAGGAAAGAAACCCACCTACAAGTATTTTAAGGTGTGGGGTTGTCTGGCAAAGGTTGAAGTACCTAAGCCAAAACAGGTCAAGATTGGGCCTAAGACTGTAGATTGCATATTCATCGGATATGTAAATAACAGTAGTGCTTATCGCTTCTTAGTGCATAAATCAGATATTCCAGATATCCACCAGGGTACAATAATGGAATCAAGGAATGCTCTATTCTTTGAAAGTACCTTTCCTAGAAAGGAGAAAGACATAACCTCTCGCAAACGAAGTTATGCACAAAGCTCTCAAGAATCGGGAGTCCTTGACTGCCCGGATCTAAATGGTTCAGATCTAGCGAATCTCGAGGTGGCTGAACATCCGGAATCTAGTGTTCCTGATTCTCAGATCTTAGAGACTCTAGAGATAGATCTAAGGCGAAGTAAAAGGGCCAGGAAGGATATATCCTTCGGTCCTGACTTTGTAGCTTATATGGTTAGTGATGAACCAAGGACAATTGCTCAGACGTTGTCAACTCCAGAAGCACCGCTCTGGAAAGAAGCTATTGAGAGTGAAATAAGCTCCATTCTGCATAACCATACTTGGGAGTTGGTTGATCTTCCTCCGGTAAATAAACCGTTGGGTTGTAAATGGATACTCAAACGGAAATACAAGGCAGATGGGTCTATAGACAAGTACAAGGCCAGGTTGGTAGTCAAGGGCTATCGACATACAGAAGGCTTTGACTACTTTGACACATACTCTCCGGTATCCCGGATGACATCCATATGGGTATTTATTGCGATCGAAGCTTTGCGTGACCTTGAGATACACCAGAAGCATGTTAAGACAACCTTCCTAAATGGTGATTTGGAAGAAGAAATTTATATGGACCAACCCGAGGGGTACGTGGTTCAAGGACAAGAGAAGAAAGTCTGTCGACTTATCAAATCTCTGTACGGGCTGAAACAAGCCCCGAAGCAATGGCACGAAAAATTTGATAGTACTCTACTATCGAAGGGGTTCGCCATTAATGAGTGTGATAAATGTGTTTACACGAAAGGTAACTCTGACTCATTTGTTATGATATGCCTGTATGTAGACGACATGTTGATCACAGGAAGCAGTCCTAGGGTAATCTTAGAGACTAAGAACATGTTGAAACAATGCTTCGACATGAAAGATATGGGTATCACAAATGTCATCCTAGGGATTAAAATCTCTAAGACGTCTGACGGACTGGTCTTATCTCAGTCTCACTACATCGAGGATGTTTTGAGAAAGTTCAAGATGTTAGACAGTTCTCCGATAGCGTCACCAATGGATACAAATCAAAAGCTTGATAAAAATCTTGGTGCACCTGTATACCGGGAGCGATATGCACAGTGATCGGTAGTTTGATGTATATCACAAAGCGCACCCGACCCGATATTGCTTATGCAATCAATAAGTTGGCTAGATTCACCCGTAATCCAAGTGATAATCACTGGAAGGCGTTGAATCGGGTATTACAATACCTGAAATACACGTTAAATTTTGGGTTGCACTATTCGAGATATCCAACTGTACTAGAAGGGTACGGTGATGCAAAGCTGGATATCGATATAGAGAACACCAAGTCCACCGGTGGGTATATATTTACAATTGGTGGTGGGGGCGTGTCTTGGAAATCCTCTAAGCAAACTTGCATCGCCCGATCCACGATGGAATCGGAGTTTATCGCTTTAGACAAAGCAGGAGAAGAAGCTGAGTGGCTTCATGACTTCTTAGAGGATGTTCCGTGTTGGAACAAACCCGTACCTTCGATAATGATCCATTGCGATAGTCAGTCGGCTCTAGGAAGGGCACGGAATACTATGTACAACGGCAAGTCTCGTCATATTCGATGGAGGCATAAGACCGTTAGGCAACTGATCACCACGGGTATAATATCCATTGATTACATCAAGTCAAAGGATAATATAGCAGACCCATTGACAAAGGGCCTACTCAAGGATCAGATGGCTTGCCTGTCTAGGGGAATGGGCTTAAAACCCAAAGTATAAGGACCAATACAGTGGTAACCCAACCTTACGAACTGGAGATCCCAGTAATTTGGTTCAATGGGAAAACGAAGTTGTAAAGGTTCAGTTGATCGCTTCAGTGGAAGTATGAGCACTTCGGATAGTGATTTCTAAAAAGAAACACCAAATCCAAAGCCGTTCCCGCGATAGACGTTAAGTGCTATCTGAAGTATGGGTAAAGGTTAAGTTTTCAAAACCTGTAATGATCCCCAACAGTTGAAGTTAGGTTCTTGGGAAACTTTTAAAGGTTCCTAACACTTGTGAAGTGGGGTATAGCAGGATACCTTGTAGGAGACCACCTATTTAAGTGCGAGGACGGGCCGCCTCAAAATGAACGCACTTAAGAATCCAAGACGTTGTCCATGGCCAAAACGGACAAAACATTACGAAGAAGAGAGTAAGGGAATTTGTTGTGTTGGTACCATTGTCTTGGCTTACACTAAACACTGACGGTTCAAGACATCACGTTCACCGCGCAGTAAGTAAGTCCGATGGTATTCAACTATGGAAGGTTCAAAGTGAAGCTACATCTCCTTATGCAACATCGGTCCGCTGAAATATTGCTGGAAATGAAAAGACACCATGTGAGTGCGCCAAAATCTCATTCAAGAGGGGATTGTTGGAAATTAGCCTTTGGCGGGAGTTGCGACCGACCAACTTTAATGGCTTAAATACTAGTGTTACGTATGTTGGAGAATCCGGTTCTTCACACATGCATGATCTACTAAGTACGTAGATAACCGTAGGGCCAAAAATCATCAAATTTCATTGAGAAATGAAAGAGATATTGGTTCACGAAGTAAGGTGTTTGAAGCATGGAAAAGTGTGGTGTGTGATCAATTCTCCCTCATCGGTAGAGGAAGAAAGAATTGTTGTGTATATAAGACTCGAAATTGGTTTGGGGTTTGGGACCCCAAGGGGTATCCCATGTGTTTAAAGGAGGGAGGACCTAGATGTGCTTCGGTTCGAGGAAAGACCACACGCGCGCCGCCGCCGCCCGCCCGTCCGGTTCCGGTTTCGAGTTCCGGGTTCTCGGGTCGTGGGTCGTGGGCTGTGGGCTGTGGGCCTTCTGATATTTTCTTTTTGGGCCAGAAAACTTTGCCAGAAGTACAGTTTGATCCCGAAGTTTCGGATGTACGGTTTGGACCAGAATTCTTTCAGATGTACAGTTTGATTCCTGAAGTTTCAAGATGTACAGTTTGGTCCCTGAAGTTTCCAGGAGTCAGAATTTGGACGGTCAAAGCAGTAACGCCACATCACTCAATTCAGCCATTTATTTTGGCTGAATTACTCCTCCTATAATGGCCAATCCGTTGGTGTTCTTCACCATTTATTTTGGTGACATTACTACCTCCATAATGGTCATTACTTGGCCGTAATGGCACTTATGGAGGCGATTTTTGCTGCTCCTCCCTCACCTATATAAACACCCCTTACACCATTGTTGAGGCACACTTGATATACACGAAAATATACAACCGAGAAAATCGGTTCTTCCTATAACTTCCAAGCATCATTTCATTATTCAATATTCTTCACGGTAGCTCTTGAGTTTTCTTTGCTCAATTGTTCCATTGCTGTTTTATCTTGGGAGACGAATTGTCCGGGATGTATAAAGGATACATACGGGGCAATATTGTCTTAAGGACTGAGTGCCACACTCGACTCAGCAAAAATCAAAGCAGTTTCCGGTCTTCTTGTTCAACAAATATTGTAATTTCAGTTTTGTTGTTATATTTTAATTTTCAATTTTCTAGTTGAATTGTTATTTCAATTCTTACATAAGCAGTTACTTGTAATTTCCGTTTCTTGTAAATCCTTGTAACCCAACAATTTATACTTGAAATGACAAAGGAGTATAAATGTCTAGCTGTAGTGCATAAGCGAGTTTGATGATTTGATCATAGGTTAGATTTTACATCCTCCGATCTGATTGACATTTGTTAGAAAATTGCAACCTCTAATTAGGTTACATGTCTACATGCAAGGATTTCAGATGATTTTGCACGTAATTAAGACAAATTGTTCTTTAAAAAAAAAGAAATTGACCAAGTGGATGCAACATCACTTAGGTAATCACCCTAACCTAATTAGTTAATCATGTGAACTTTATTTTGTTAGTGAAATTCGACTTTGTACCTTATAGTTCCTTTCCCCGACCCCCAGGTATAATTATATAGACTCGTAAAAAATTTGGGGTTGATTATATAAATTCTTACCGTCTATTTTTCTCAAATTAAAATTATAATTATCGTGATGATTTATTATGTATTGATTAGCTTTTAAGCGTGTTATCTACTTACCATAATCCTTATCCAAACTTAGAACTATATGTATAAGCTCACATGGACGGAATCCTATTATTAAGGACATCTAGTTTTTTTTTTTAATTACATAGGGAGTAGGGGAAGGGGAAATGGGGAGAGGATGATAACGTGAGGATTCGAACTCTCACCAACAAGATGAAAATTCAGATGGTCAACCAACTGAGCTACTAGATTCCACTAGAACAGACAGCTTCGTAGAACAATTTGGTGGAAATAAAATAAAAGAATATCGTACATTTATGTGTGTTGATCAGCTTCAGCATTGCCCATTCACGCAAGAGATGATTGTTAAATTAATTTCAAAGTACAAATAAGCACAACATTTTGGTTGCAATGTCGAGTCGATTATCATTATCAAGTCCTCTCATAAGAATGCATGAGAGTTTGGAGTCAACGTACGCAACTATGATTTTCCAAAATTAATCATAACTTTGTTTGAGATCTTAATTAAGAACCTGAAAAACTGTGACTGTCCCAATCTTTTGCATTTAATTTCCACTTGAAGATTATTATTATTATTATTATTATTATTATTATTATTATTATTAATAATAATATTATTATTGTACGCTTTGCACATGTACGCCATATATATAGTACAAAAATTTTAAAACCGTAAACATTATGAAATAATATTTTGAGCTACAAGTAAAAATTAAAGAAAAAAAGTGCAAGTTTAATTTATGAAGAATTGTTGATCTCATTTAGCCAACTAAACAAAGAAAGAAATATATTATCAAAAGTTGTGGTGGAACAATAAATACTTATTAATTAAAAATCTCGAATTCGAACTCTTAGTATGTAATCTCCTTTAGTAGAGAGCGTTTTATCTCAACGTGAGACTTTCCAATACGAATGCCCGATTAATCATGAGTGAAAAGATTAAATCTAGTCTCTCCTGCAGGTCGCATTTCATGTCAAGGTGCAAGTTTATTCCATCATGGAATAATACTTTATTACATGTAAAGAAGTCGTAGTGCTACTGATAAATTTAGAAACTTTCTATATCTCTGTATTTCTCTCTGTGAGTCCATTCCCATTACAACCCCGTTGATAACATAATTTTGGGTTGGAATTAAATTATATATGTTAAAATGTGAAAAGTTATTTTACTATCAGGGCAATTTTGCTGATTAGAGAATAGTATTATTAAATTATTGTTCAAGTTATCATATCAGACTTATAATAAAATATTACCTATTATTATAGTTTGAAGTACCAGATTGCATAAAAAATAGTATACTGTATAATTAAGCTGCTAATGCAAATATCTTAAGCTCTTTTAAATGTTTTGGTAGTACTAGTGACGTGCATGAAAACGTAATTTTGACAACAAAATAAGGTAAAAAGATGAATGAACAATAGTTAAATAAACGAGTTGGCAAGTACGTACTAATATTTACCACTACTAGGACGAAGTAAAAATGAATTAACATCCTATCGATACAACATACAAGGAAACGAATATTGGCAAGGTGTCACTTGTAGATGTAAAAGATGGTAAAATATCAACATCACATTCACAAGAGTTGGGTAATTAAATTCAAACTTTAATCCCACAGAATTTCGATGAAACCAGTGCGACTACCAAATAAAATAAAACCACTTTAATCAAATATAATATTACAAGTGTCGGTACATTGTCTCTTTTTTAAAATTCTAGACAAACTCATACGCTACTTCTTTTGTCTTAATTTGTTTGACAGCATTACCTTTTATGGAGTGATAATATTTTTTAGTTGCATTTTCTTCTATATGTTTTAAACTATAAGAAATATAAATTACATTATTTTTTACGCAATCTGTCATTTACTTTTGTAAGGATTATAGAACTACGCTGAATTCATACGGTTGTTCTTGTTTTAATTATTTGATATTTGAAATTAATTAGTGGCATGACTAATTCAAATTTGCTTATGATAAATCCACTGACGGAAGTAATTAAGAGCCTGTTTGGGACACGCTGTTGAAATCAGCTTATTTTGAGAAATATTTTTTATTAAAAGTATTTGTTCTCACCCCAAATTCTGTTCTCAGCCATTTTATCGGTTGACCGTATCGGGAGACAAATTGATTCCTTAACTTAAGAGATTTTGGCTGGAAACGGAACTCTGATTTCCAGCAATGGGTTCCCCAACTACCCCAGAAAGCGTTAGGACGGTGGTATGAGTAAACTAAGAGGTAAGAAACATGAATGCAGCTGAGTACAGTAAAATAAAGGATAAAGATAGATAAAGATTGAGTTGTTTGATTGATTGGTTGTGTTCGTATATACAAAGAATGCTCCTATTTATAGTACAAAAAGGGGGAAAACTCTACAACGTGATCCCGACCCCCCATGTTAGCCATCAAGTGACCTACTAAGTTCAATGGCCGACTATGGGGGAGGTGGTGCCGATTTTCTCGCCCTCTACCCCACTTGCTCGGATAATGGTCCTTTCTTTTAGTTGTTGTTGGTCGTTACTGCTTCTAGGGGTCTGGAAATCCTTTTGACTTGGTTATTGAGGCGTCTGCATCTGAGTGGGTCCCAGTCGTACCTCTAACTAACAATTCGGCTAAGATGTCTTAATAGTTGATGAAGTTCTTGTAGTCGAGGGCTAGGAGTAAATTCGGCTTTGGAACAGTTCGGTTGTCACTGAATTCGGCTAAACACTTAAATTACTTTTGAGCGTTAACAATTGCCCCCTACATTAACTCGAGTGTGACTATTGAGTTGATGTATCCGAAAGTAGCCGTCGTTTCAGTATGACAGTCGCGCATGTCACTTCAATCGTCTCATCTCCAGTGCATGCAATGATGATCACTTATTGAAATGTGTTTCCTCTTTAACCGAGGCGTCTTCATTACCACGAATTGGCTCTGATGATTTTCGATCATGCTTTTGAAAATAATAAATTAATATCAGTCGCGCCTCTGAAGGTTATTTAAGGAAAGGTATCCCCCATAAGTTTCTCACCTAATCTTTGGCCCTTTTCTTAGTCAGAAACCATGGCTTCATCTTTTTTTATCTCGAAGATCAGGAAAAATCATTCTAGCCGATAGTGACCTGACCCATGCCTTAGCCTTCGTTGATGAACAACTCGTTCTGACTCTGTACGGTGGACCGGAACATGGTGATTCTCTCTAGTTTCAGTACCTCAGCCCGATAAACCATGACTTTCTTTCTACTTGTGACTGGTTCACCGGTAGCCGTTGTTCGGCTAACCTTCGTACTTGGCCGACTAATATCGCTCATTATTTGGGTTGGTTGGACCGAGCGAAGTTGGTCCCAGAAGTCGAATGGAGGCGCATGGGTCCTTTTGATGCCGCCGCACTGTTGGAATTTGATCTCCGTTGTAACGCTGGGCTCGGGTATGTACGACGCCTCTATTTTTTGTGCTTGGTTTACTTGGATGTGGGAATCCATATCCCACTATTTAACTTCAGCATTGCGCTCAGCATTCTTGAGCAAATTTAGAATAAATCTCGCAGATGTGATGGGTCATTGTGTTTGACCCCTTGGGATGGTGTTTCTTCGCCTGAGCAGTGCGACCAACCTTACGACATAGGTGTGTGAAAGAAATGGCTTTCTCTGTATTTTATGACTAGGTAGTCGGTCTGTGGCTGTCATTTAGCTATACATCTCCCGTTGGAGGGAATTAGCTTATTTTGTGCGACCAGGCAGCCGACATGTGGCTGTTATTTATTCATGCATGCCCCAAATCGAAGGATAATATTTTTTTTAGATACTTATCATTTACATTCCTGTCAATTTCTTCATCATGCATGTTTATTAGTCGATATGCGTTGCCGGCGATCCCTTGGCTTACTACGAAAGGTCCTTCCCAATTTGGTGATCATTTTCCGAATTTACGATCTTTCATCCAAGTCAGCAAAATGGTTTTCCAAACTAAGTCTCCTTCGGCAAACCTCTTAGGCTTAACATGTTTGTTGTATGCTTTAGCCATTTTACGTTTACCGGCTTCGATTTTATTTAGGGCCATCGGTCGATCTTCATCTAGCTGGTATAACTCCATTAGCATGGCTTGTTGATACTCCTATAAACTTAGAGAGTTTTGTTTGGCCACCCGTAAGGATTTGACATTAATTTCTAACGGCAACACTGCATTTTGGCCATAGGTTATTCGATAACCTGTCATCCCGGTAGCTGTAGATTTAGAATTCCTGATCGCCCAAACGGCTTCATCCAGAGTGAGATGCCACACTCCTGGTTTATCCTCTATGTTCTTACTAATTGTGTTCACAATAAGTTTGTTGGCTGCCTTGGCTTGCCCATTCATCTGTGCGTAATAAGGCGAAGATGTGATCATCTTGATACCGAACTTCTCAGAAAAGGCTGCCACCTTAGAACCAGTGAACATCGTCCCTTGATCGGTGGTAATCATCTCAGGAATACCATATTTGTATATGATCTGGTGTTGGATAAACTAAATGACATATGTCTGATGGACCCTTTTCATCGGCTGAGCCTCCACCCATTTAGTAAAGTAATCGGTAGCCACGATAATGAAGCTGGTACCCGTTGGATTGGTCCATGTTTCTGACATTCTCTCCATCATTTTGCATACTGGAAGCAGTCAACTGTGATAGTAGGCCAATAATAAAGTAAGTACTGGACAATATCAATTTTGCACAAAACGTATATAACATGAGGCATTAGATAATATTCGTGTTTTGTGCAAGCATAGAACAAAGACAGACAAAGCTTCTCCAAATGAGTATATCTAGTTTCAGCATCGTTGAACATTCAGCTAAGATAATAAACCGCTCTTTCAGTTCCATCATCGACCTCCTGTGCTAGCAAACAACCGATAGATAATTATGCAGCCAAAATATACAATTTTAACGGCTTCCCTGGCATGGGAGGCACCAGTACGGGGGAAGTAGCTAAGGCCTTTTAATTTGATCAAATGCCTCTTGCTGTTCCGGACCCCATACTAGCTCTTCTGACTCTTTAAGTCTGAGCAAAGGTGAGAAAGTCCTTCATCTTGCCAGCCGAGTTAGATATGAACCTCCTTAAGAAATTGATTTTCCCAATAAGCTTTGTAACTCCTTCTTTATCTTGGGTGGTGTGGATCCCATTACTGCCTTGACTTTGTTACGATCTGTCTCGATGTCTTTCTTGTGTACCAAAAAGCCAAGAAAGTTGCCAGCTGATACTCTGAACATGCACTTGGCTAGATTCATTTTGAGATTATGAATCCTCATTCTTTTTAATGCTTGTTTAAGATCGGCTAAATGATCCTTGAAGTCCTTAGACTTCACCATTACATCATCGATGTAAACCTTTATAGTCTTGCCAATCAAGTCATGGAAGATGTTGTTCATTGCCCTTTGATAAGTGGTACCAGCGTTCTTCAGACCAAACGGCATAACTACCCACTCATAAATGCCCAACGCTCCTGGACATCTGAAGACGGGTTTGTGAATGTCATCCTCGGCTACCGATATCTGATTATAGCCAGAGTATCCAACCATAAGGTCAATACACCATTAACGGTTGCTGAGTCGACTAGCATGTCGGCTATCGGCATGACGTACTCATCTTTAGGAGTGGCTAGATTTAGGTTTCTGTAATAAATACATACTCAAACCTTGACATTCTTCTTCTTGACTGGTACGACGTTTGCCAACTATTCCACATACTTAGTCATTCTGATAAACCCGGCTTTCAGAAGACGTTCGATCTCGGCTTTGATTTGAGGCATCAGCTGAGGGTGATACTATCCGAGCTGCTATTTTTGGGGTTTGAAACTCTCCTTGATTGTCAATCTATGTTCTACCAAAGTCCCATCCTTTATCCAATTCGGCTGACCAGAAGCTCATATCTTCTATTTACTGGAGACAAATGGGGCTCGGCTGGGGATCATTTGACTGAATCATCTACACGATCTGTGGGATTGCCTCGGTTAGAAGTGCATTCAGGGCCAAGTTCTCTTGTCGGGGTTCCTCCGTCGAGTTATCGGTAGGCTGTTCATCCAGCTCTGGTTGACCCGATATCTCTCCTTCAGGTGATATTCCCCCTGAAATAACTAAGCCGAATGCCTGGTCGATAGACTCGGCTACAACAGACTCAGGAATGTCATGATTTTCGGCTACCTTGGTGTTTGAAATTAGATGCAATATCTGTTGCATCTTATGCAAGGCCTTGGTACGTTGCATCCTTCTTTTGTGAGTCATGGATGCGACTCTCGGTGGTGCCTCTTTCTTTTCGGAAGCCTGGTTGACAGACCACTTCCCCTCTTCTATGTTGGCGGCTGGTTTAATCATTCTCCGGGGTATCGTCTGGTCCTCATTTCTCGCAGTGATACGTAAGGATAAAACACTCTCGTTTACGTTAAACTCGACCACCCTCTGTTTGGTTTTAGGGAGTGGTTCTTCATCTATTCGAGGCATACTCGGCTGCCGATTGGTTGGCATACGTACTTGCCCCCCAGGCCTATGTCTGGCGCCTATAGGGACCCTCATGAACCTCATAGTTTGTTCCTGAAGTTCTCGTTCAACGTCCCTCGAGTATTTAGGGCGGCCATGAAAACTGCTCCTAGCTAGCTGCTTGTCATCGCAAATGTCATATAGATTGCCTAACCGGTTGAACACAGAGGTCATTGTAGCCTTCTCCCCTTTGATAGGTTTCTTTGGGACCCACACCCTTTTCATCGGTTGTCTCTTTTTGGTGTCCCTTGACTCATCGGGCTTAGCAAAAGATACCATAGATATTGGTACCACGAGAAAGGGGTCGGTATTAATGAACATTTCGTCCGTACTCTTGTCGGCTAGCTTGAACCTCCCATATTTGATGCCCTTTTAGATCGCCTTTCTGAAGATCACACAATTAGAAATAGAGTGACTGTATGAATTATGCCACTTGCAGTACTTCTTATCTTTGAGTTCCTCGGCATGCGGAATCCTATGACCATTAAGCAGCCAAATCTGCTTATCTTTGAGCAGATGATCAAAGATCTGATCTGCCTTTGTGATGTCAAACGAGTAACCAACCTTGTCATCGGATGAACTCGTCTCCTTGCCTTTTACGACTTTCAAGGTTGGGCAAGAGTAAACCTTACCCCTAACAATCTTGGCCACCATTGCGTCTGCCGAGCAGTCGGATGACTCTGAGTCAAACTCATCCGCTTCAATGATGGATACAAAGTAGGAGCCTCGATTTCGATTGAATCTTCTCTGCTCCTTCTCCTGGATGTACTGTTCTATTTGAATCGCCTAACTGGCTCAGGTCAGAGCAGGATTGTCCCACCAACTTCTTATTTAACTGAGGGTGCATGTTGTTGATTATCATGTGGGCACACTCAAACTCGGGGAAGTGTACGGTGCATTTTTCAACCTTCTTTCTGAATCTCTCGATAAAATTGGCAGCCGATTCATCATCCAGCTGCTTGAGATTCGTTAGATCAGTCACGGTAACCTGAGGTTGGGGCCAATAGAACCTATCATGGAAGTAACCCTCCATGTCAGCCCAGCTCTATACGGAATCAGGATCCAAAAAGGAGTACCACACAAAGGTTGTTCCCGTTAGAGAAAGAGGGAATAACTGCAACTGTGATACTCATTCTGTCCAGCCTCACCGCATTGGGCAGTAAATCTACCGATGTGCTCGATCGTGGATTTACCGTCGTCGCCAGAGAAGATGGCAAACTCTGGTGTTTTAAAGCCCATCGGCAAAGGTGCTATCCGATTTACCCAATCGAGGTAAGGCTTCTTATAAACAGGCCTGTCCAAAGGTTTCAGTTGGATGTCGCAGTACCTCCGCATGGTATTACCAATAATTTCTGGGTTTATCAGTTATGACGTACCCTGTCAATTTTCGACTAGATTCGGCTGGTAGGCGTTCTGCACTGGCAGTCTCTATTCTGCACTTTGTTAGAAAGGTTTTGAAGGTTGTAGGTGGTCTGCTGGCCATTACCAATAGGTGGGATAATGCCCCATTGCTGCTGTTGGGTATGGCCACCAAAGCCTGCAACCTGAGCTCCTGGAACGGCTAGCGGAGCCTGAGTATAAGGTGGAACAATATTCCATGGTTGCTCTCCTCGGACGTCGGTCATTATTAGAAAATTTATGCTTCATAGAAGGTATGGACTAGGTACTAGCAATGACTGTTGGATTGGTATTCCACTGTAAACAACATCACCATATAGTCGAGCTAAGTCATAGCCAGGGGCCATCGGCTGGCCAACATTGTTCGCCTGCATCGTAGGGCCGTTCGTAGAAACGTACGGCAATCCAAAGTGTCCTGGAGCCTGAACTTGTCTCCGAGCCATGTTGATCTGCCCATACTGCAGACTCGCTTGGTCAAGTGGCACATTTTGCCTCCCAAGGTTCGGCGGCGACTATGCAGTGTGCTGGTTGCTAGGCGATTGGGCTTGTGTTCTTAGGTGCGCTACCGGCTGCACCTGAGTAGGCACTAGCTGATGCACATGAGGATGAGGAACAACACCGGGAATCACGGTCTCATGCTGAACATCATCGCTCGTCAGAGGGTTGGCAGAGCTAGCTGAATATTCTCTTGGGTGCATTTTATTGGTTTCCATCTCCCTCGCTTGTTGAACCTAATTATGTACCATCGGCTTCACAATGTCAGCCAACTGTTTAGAAACCTGAAACATAATATCGTGGATGCCCAAGTCGATCTATTGTCTAATAAAAGACGTGGTCATTATGATTGGACCTTCAGATTGGCTAGATTCTTCCACAGTTTGGGTTGGTGGAGGAAGTGGAGGGGTATCAACCGATGTAGGCATATTCAAGGAGGATGTTGGTTCGTTGTTCCTTCTGAGAGGATTTTGTTTAGGATGTGGACTGGACTCGGGGTTCATTTTCTTACCGGACCTTAGGCGCATATGCCAAGGATGATCCTGACCTGGAGAATCAAACTTTGCTATTAATTCACCTATGGTCCTACTAGGCGTGCCAAATTTGTTCTCGCCCCGAATTCTGTTCTCTGCCGTTTTATCGGCTGACCGTATCGGGTGACAAATTGATTCCTTAACTTAAGCGATTTGGGCTGGAAACGGAACTCTGATTTCCAGCAATAGGTTCCCCAACTACTCCAGAAAGCGTTAGGACTGTGGTATGAGTAAACTAAGAGGTAAGAAACATGAATGCAGCTGAGTACAGTAAAATAAAAGATAAAGATAGATAAAATTGAGTTGTTTGATTGTTTGGTTGTGTTCGTATATACAAAGAATGATCTTATTTATAGTACAAAAAAAAAGAAAAAAATTGTACAACGTGATCCACCCCATGTCAGCCATCAAGTAACCCACTAAGTTCAATGACCGACTATGGGGGAGGTGGTGCCGATTTTCTCGCCCTTTACTCATCTTGCTCGGATAATGGCCCTTTCTTTTAGCTGTTGTTGGTAGTTACCTCTTCTAGGGTTCCGAAAACCCTTTTGACTTGGTCGTTGAGGCGTCTGCATCTGAGTGGGTCCAGTCGTACCTCTAACTAACAACTCGGCTAAGATGCCTTAGTAGCCGATGAAGTTCTTGTAGTCGAGGGCTAGGAGTAAATTCGGCTCTGGAACAGTTCGGCTAAACACTTAAATTACTTTTGAGTGTTAACAGTATTAAAAATATTTAAAAAAAAGTAACAATTTGTGTTTGGCTAAATCATTCTAGAAGTATTTTAGTTAGTAGTTTGTGTTAAACTAATATTTTCAAAAAATAGTTTTAGGTGTCAAAGTATGAAAACGAAAGTTACTACTAATTAATTTTCTAAGTATAAGTTTTTCATATGGGTAATCATTTCCTCAAAATATAAAAAATACATTCTTTTTGAAAAATCTATTTTTTCAACTTCTGCTTAAAGTTAAATTACTATTCAAATTCGTTTAATTTTTCACCAAAATTAACCAAATTCTTTCATTCCGAAAAATAAGTCCTCCCTTTATCTTATTTTAATCGTCGCTTTAATTAAAAAAAGTTTATCCCAAAATAATTTAACTTTAGGAATTTAAGACTAAATTGACAATTATTCTCAATTATAAAATTAAATAAGTACTCCCTCTGTCCCAACTTATGTGACTCATTTTCATTTATGGTCTGTCTAAAATAGAATGTCACGTTTTTATAAATTGAAATAACTTAATTTTAAAATTCTTCATTTATGCTTAATGAAATGATTTATTGTCACACAAATGTTTAAGTTTGTTCTAGATCACATATTTTAAAAGTCTTCTTTTTTTTATTAAATTTTATGTCAAATCAAACAATGTCACATATATTAGGACGGAGGGAGTAATTCTTTTTAATATTACTCAATTCTCAAAAAGACATCTGAATTTTCATAACTTAATAAACTATATATTATATTTATTATGTTTTATTAATGAGCGTGAAAAAATTAAAATAATAATTAAAATTAAGATGGAATGGATATTTCTTTTTTAAAAAAGCACTTGTAATTTTCAAAAGCTTAGTCAACAGACATACAATACAAGATTTCTCTACTTTAGGCTTTGTTACCGAGAACTTCAAGTTGAGGTAGATGATCCTTTAAAGATATACATATTTGATATTTCATACCAGTCTGTCCAAGTTTATTTAAAGATTGATCAATTTAGTAATTAAATAATTTTTTTTGATTAAATTTTAAAATTATATAAAAAATATTATAAGTTTTTATAATTAATAATTTATAATATATGAAAATAGTTTTAAAAAAATCTCAATCTAAAAAAGAGCTGTTTGACTTCCAAATTAGTTAATCTTCAAATAAATTGGGATGGAGGGAGTATAAAATAAGACATGTATGGACACTCCAACTAGAAAGAAACATCAGCAATCATATTGAGATGGAAGAAATATTAATTATGGAAATAAAATACTACTTACCCCATAATATTAGGGGTGACCAGTGGGCCGGGCTCGGGTCTGGCGGGCCGGGTCTGGCGGGGTCGGGGTCGGGGTCGGGGCGGGACGAGCCAGGGGGTCGGGTCGGGTCTGGACGGGACCTGCTCCAGCCCCGTCCCGATCCCGATCCCGTCGGTATCGGGGCGGGGCGGGGCGGGGCGGGCTCGGGCTCGGGCTCGGGGCGGGGTAAGGTCGGGTTTTCCTTTTTTTTTTTTAAAAAAAAAAAAAAACATATGTATAAAAAAAAACTCAATAAACAAAAAAAGATAGTGTAATAAAAACATCCCAAGGCTGTTTTTGTGCCTCTTATATTATTTAATAGACATATGATTTTTTTGTAATACAAATACAATTGTCTAAAATCTAAATTGCAACTTTGTGGTGTTGTCCAAAAGTTGCAAATTACATAATAAAATTGCAATTAAAAAAATTACATTTTCAAAAAAAACCCGTTCTAATTGCTTGATGATTTCATGTGGTTCTTCGGTTGGAATTGGTATTTGTTGGTCAAATTGATCCACGTCGCTTCCACTACCTTCGGTTAAGATTTCGTTGTAGTTTTCATCATCTTCTTCGTTGATCTCCGGTTGACCGCACCTTCTCCGCTCCGCTTGTATCCAATCTCCGAATAATACGCAATTTCCAAGCGTCTCCGCCAATGAGTGTCTGTGGTCTCCTATTTGATATCTGCTGAGAAAAAGCGCTTTCCGACGCGAGTTGATGACGCTTGAATGTTCAAAACATCTCGAGCCATCAATGAAAGTGTCGGAAAGGTCTTCTCATTCCCCTCCGTATTTCAAAGCAAGTCTTCTTGTCCATCTTCATTGATAACTTCTTGATACGGTACAGAACCCCGCAAAACAAAAATATCCAACTCGCTAATTTGGTTAGTAGTAGAGGTACGGCCGCACATTCTATTTACGAGGCTTTCAATACTAGCCGCGAAACAACATGTCTTTTGTGAGGTTGTGTTGAAGATGAAGAATATGGTATGGAAGCCGGTAAGTTACTAGCATTTTCTTGTTGATAAAATCTATATATATTTTTGCATTGGTGTTCTACGCTAGACACCGCTTCTTCTTTAGTTTGTTCAATAGGTGGTGGGTGATTTAGATTTTTGGGACTTGGAGGTGGTAGTACTTCTATACAATCGTAAATAGTTTCAATTAGTGATTTAGTACCGTCTATTTTAATAGTAGGATTTAATACAGAACCAATAATATAAATAGAGGGAATAGGAATAAAATATTTTTTAATTTTGACAAACATTTTTTTAATAGTTGCTTTATAAGCTGGTTTTTCTATATATTCACTAAGTAATAAAAATATTAGAGTTATATAAAATAACATAGTTGAAATAGTAGGATAATATATACCAAAAAATTCTTTTGTTGCTTGAAAAAATTTCTCTAAAAATACAATAAGTTCGGAAATTTTTACCCAATCACTATCTAAAATCATATCAGCTGGTTTTTTATTATGAGAGTTAAAAAATAAAGTTATAGGTAATTTATAGTCATAAGCAACAAGTAGTTGCTCGTATAAAGAATTCTACCTAGTGGATACTTCTTGTGGAATTCTTCTATAAGGTAATCCACAATCGTGACAAGTTTTTTTATATTCTTTTCTACGTTGTACTTTATTACTTTTAAAAATAAAGTTTATAGCAAATTGTATTTTACTAAGAATGTCTTCAAAAAGTGATAGACCATCCTTTACAATTAAGTTATATATATGGCACGCACATTTTATATGAAAATGGTCTGGAAAAGATGGAGTTAAACTATTTTTTAACACTGTAATTGCGTATTTGTTATTAGAAGCGTTATCTAATGTAATAGTCATAATTTTATCGGTAATTCCGTAATAATCGCACACTTGATAAATATTTTCTGCAATAAAAGTACCAGTGTGCCTATCATCTAGATATCTATACGCTAAAATACGTTTTTGCATTGACCATTTATAATCTATCCAATGACAAGTTACAGTTAAATAATCATGGCCGTTAGTACTACGACCTATATCAGACGTGATAGATACTTTGCCATTAAAATGATATAATGAAAAACGTAAATATTGTTGATATTCATGCGTGAATTTAAATACATCTCTCTTAACAGTTGATCTAGGAAAATCGTTAAAAGCAGGATTATATATATCTCTAATGTAATGAATAAAACCGGGAGATGAAGGAAATGAAAAAGGCAAACCCTCCACAAAGAACTAATTTTGATATTGCTTCCCTATCTCTATGTTTATTGTATTTAGAGCCTACAATTCCCCCGTCATAGGGTTAATTTGACCCCGTACTTGGTCGGGACAGTATCGTATGTTAACCTTGTCCCGATGGAGCGGCCGTTTGCGCACCCGGTTTTGAAGCCTGGTATTGGGCATACCTAGCTGGATGAGCACTTACTACGTGTCTAATTAAACCCTCCGTCCCACCGTGACCTTTTCCGAGTTTTAAATGTTAAAACATTTTTACAAATTTTACATATGGCTACTTGATTCTCTACGTCCCTATCAAAAAATGTCCATGCATCGATTTTAATGGTCGTTTTGTTGGACCTCGTCTCATACTAGGGGGAATATGAGGTATTTCAGTTGAAGGTGCACTAGTGGGTGTGTTGTCATCAACATTAGTGGGTATATCATCGTCTAAATTAAAGTCTTCTTGAGTTCCAGAAAATAGCTCCTGGTCTAAATCTAATGGTATTGTAGGAAAATGTTGAGTATCAACAAAATCATCCTGTGTAGGAATAAGATGACTAGAAGAAGTACCCTTGCCCTGGTTGCCCATACTAGAAGAAGCACTCTTACCCTTACCCTTAAACATACCTTTTAATTCTTCCATTTTAATTATGATAATAAATAATTTAAGACAATAAAATTAAGTGCGCTAAATAAAAATATAAAATAAACAGACAATAATAATTTAATGAAGGAACGAATGTACCAAACGCCGACGTAACGTCGACGTGTAATCGAGAGGTTGAAAATTGAAACTTTGCTCGATGGAAGATCCTCAAGCTAGTTGCCAACTTCACTCCCAATTCCCAAATGAATTAATAAAATTGAATATTTAGCAACCAATGTAGAGAGAGATATTGAGAAATTAGAGAGATTGTAGGAAGATTTGTGAGAAAGATGAAGAGAAAATGAATTATTTATAGTTGAAAAATTGGGTTAAAGTGTAAATATAATAACTTATGGGTTAAAAATAAATATTAAGGGGTAGGGGGGGTTGGGGGAGGGGGGGCCTAAAATGGCCGTTGGCCAACGGCCATAATCTAAAATGGTCGTTGGTGCAACGACCATTTTTGCAAAGGGGGGAAAAGGGCGGGGGCGGGGTTGGGACGGGCTCGGGTCTGGCGGGACGAGACATCGTCCCGTCCCGAGTTTGTGTCCCGCCCCCGTTAATTTTTTTTTTTTTTTTTTAGAGTGGGGTCGGGTCGGGTTGGGCCGTTCCGGCCCACTGGCCAGCCCTACTCCATATTCATAATAACGCTTTCAATAAATAAATTAGTCAACAGACAAAGCAACTAACGACCGCCCCTCTTCATTGACCTTTTATATATTCATACAAACAAGTGGGTTGTCGTACCGTCTCCGTTAGACCACGGTAATAACACTGTAAAATGGTCACCAAATCAGGACCACGTGGGAATCAAACCACGATCCAAAATTTGCCACGTGGAACTGTTAGCAAAAGCTACGTTCATCCAGCGGTCCAAAGTGTCGGTGGAGATTGGCATGGCTTCCAAGAGAGGAATTAAAGATACAGTCACAGTCGAATGCGGGTCGGGCTTTGATGGTCCAACAATATGACACGTGTACAGAAAGCACAGTGACGTAGGTGTTAATGTTCTTTATGATTGTCAGTGGTACGTTGACGTAGGACTTTAATTAGGAGTACAATCTTTTTCTCCAAATGTTTTTATCGTGAATTTAATACAACAACAATAACAATAATGTATAATTCCACGGCTGAAATCGAAATAGGGTAGAGTGTACACAAATATTATCTTTTCCTTAAGGGTTGGAGATACTATTTTCAATATATCATCAATTCAAGAAGAAGCATAATAAATCTAGGGATGAACGTATATCGGTTCGGTTCGATTTTGTATCCGAAAAATATGAACCGAATAAAATTGTTTTTTTTTTTTAAATCGAATACAACTTTAAAAAAAACCGATATGTTCGGTTTATATCGCCGAACGTATCGGATTATATCGGTTTTTTCTAGTGGACCGGGTCAGGTCAGATCGAGGAATTTTTTTATTTTTTAAAAAAATTAAATTTTCAAAACTGAAATTGACATTCACATTTGGGGAAAAACACAAATTGATTGGAAAAACGGACATCTGAGCGCAGAGTTATGACCATTTAAAGTTTCATCAATTTACAACTACATTCTCTCCCTACATTTTATGTCAATGCTTCTGTGATATGTTAATCAAGTTCATGACACATTCGACTTTCATAAAAGCTTTATAGATTGACTTCAATGGTTATGATTCAAGACATAGTAGTAGCCTAAAATAAAAAATAAGAATAATTATATATTTAATTCAGTTTTTTCGGTTCGGTTCGTATCCAAAATTTAAAAACCGAACCGAATCACTAAATCATGATTCACGTTTTTTTTTTAAAAAAAAGAGAGAAAAAACCTAACCGAATTTCGGTTTGGTTCGGTTTTTTCAGTTCTCCGGATTTTTTGCCCACCCCTAAATAAAACAGTACAAAAAATGAAATCTGAAAGTAAAACGTATGACAAAAATAAAGAAAGCATAACAAAATATGCTAAAAAAATTGACAATAGCTACAACAAAATAGTCAGCTAATCGAAGTACAAAATTAATAAATAGTAGCAGAAATTGAAGAACGTGAAACAAGAGTAATATTACTACTACTTGTATGAAAGAAGAAGTTAGACAACATAATTATCGACTAACCTTCTACCTTAATCCATATCCTCCATAATCTCTATCTACAAGTATTAATCTTGAATTTAATACATGTAGAATAAATAAATTTATTAATACCAATATAATTTAACCTATATAATGATTTTTATACATAATTTAGTTTCACCTATTATAAAAATAACTTTGTAATTATTTTTTCAAATAATCTAATTATGTAAATATTGTTCACGGTTGATATATAAAAGTTAAACCGATAGTACTAAGTACTACTCCCTCGTCCTAATTCACTATCTTTTTTGATCGGTCCTAAAAAGAATGCCATCTTTTTATATTTAGAAATAATTTATTTTTTATGAGATAATTTACAACCACATATTTGTACAAGACTTGTTTTGTACCACATATTTCAAAAGTATTTTTTTCTATCTTAAATTTCGTGTCAAATCAAATAATATCATATAAAATGAGACGAATGTAATATTTATTATCTTTCTGAATGACAATTGGGTCCTTGGAACAGTAACTTTTTGAGACTAGACATGAAAGGCTGCTGAATACAAGAGTTAAAAATTTCACTGTAAAAGACAAAAACATTACCCCATTTAGACTAGGGCTGTCCAATGGGGGCGGGTCCCGGCGGAATTTGGGGAAGGGTCGGGATCGGGTCTCCGGTGGAACTGGCGTGCCGGGCTTAGCGGATGTCCCGTCCCGTCCCATATCCCGCCGAAAACAGGGTCGGGGAAGGGAGGGGCGGGGTCGAGATTTTTTTTTATTGACACTGGATTTTAAAAAATAATATATATAAATACTTCAATAATTGAACAAAATAGTGTAATAAAAAGATCGCAAGATTATTTTTGTGCCTGTTATATTATTTAATAGAAATATAATTTTTTTGTAATACAATTTCAAAAGTTGCAAATCACATAGTAAAATTACAATTAAAAAAATTACATAGTTAACCATACTTTTTCGAATTTCCTCACAATGTCTTGAGGATCTTCGGTTGGAATTGGAATTTGTTGATCAAATTGTTCGACGTCGCTTCCTGTTTCCTCGGACAAGATTTTGTTGTAGTTGTAGTCTTCTTCTTCATTGATCTCCGGTTGACCACACCTTCTACGCTTCGCTCGAATCCAATCTCTGAAAAGAACTGCAATCTCCAATGTATCTCCCGCCAATGAATATCTGTGATCTCCTATTTGAAAATTTTCAGCAGAAAAAGCGCTTTCAGATGCTGTTGACGACGCTTGAATGTTCAACACATCTTGAGGCATCTTTGCTAGTGTCGGAAATGTCTTCTCATTCTGCCTCCAATATTTCAGCAAGTCTTCATGTCATTCATCATTGACAATTAAAATTATACGGTACAACACCTTGCAAAACATAAACATCAAATTCGCTAACTTGTGAAGAAGTTGAAAACATTTTATTTCTAATGCATTCAATACTAGCAGCAGAAATAACATGATTTTTATAACGACTATTTTTGCAAAAGGGATGAGGGGGGTGGCGGGGCGGGTCGGGATCAGGATGTGCGGGACGATCCCAGGCCTCGTCCCGAGTTCGAAGCCCGACAACGACAATTTTTTTAGGGGGATCAGGTAGCGGGCCGGGACGGGTTGGGATCTGGCCGACCCGGCCCATTGGACATCCCCAATTTAGACTAGTACTCTACTTTTTATTTGTAGGTAAATTGTTCTTTTGTTATTGTACTTGAAATATCTTTAAATTTGTACTGTATTTAAATAAAAAGACTGGGAGAAATTTGATTGAAGTAGGCGAAGTCTGCCTCACACATGGACAAAGTATATACTGTGCGCCAAAGCTGGATGCCATGTTGGTGATTTTTATGGTCAAATTCAAAGCTCTTTAAATAAATGCATTTATTTAAAATTTAGTAAAGGAATAAAAATGTAGACCAACTTAAATTATTAAATAACGGAGGAAATACCCAAGTGATAAATTTCTGTTTTGAAGAGTGAAAATTGGAAAGTGTATAAATACTTTAGCCAAATTGGTTCAATGAACAGTTCAGCTTGTCCGCATTTACCTTCGGTAAAATTGTAAAACTTACTAAAATACAACAACCGTGAAGTAAAAGAACAAAACTTGGAAACGTGCAACGTAATTTACTGTCGGAGGGAGACATAAGGCGACGCCTGAACTAAACCTCAAACACCTCTGTTAATGAAAGGGATTCTCCAACTGCTTTAAAATTGCATTTTCACAATTTTCCTTTTGGGTTTTTGTACGGTAAGGGTGCACTAAATTCTCGCTATCCACGATATCAAAGAAAACGCTCGGATCATAAATCTATTATATACCATATTACCATCCTTTCTTCAAGAGATTTGTGTTATACTACTAATATATATACTGAAACTTATATTTGAAATATACATATACTAATGTAAAATCTTAGATATATGCTTAATTTCTCCAAGCAGTTTCCATTTTATTCCAATAGACTTTAAGTACAAGGCTTTGGCGGCTTCCCCCGTCTTCCTTTATTCCAATTCCAATGTTCGTCGTGACTTACTCTAGAAATATACATATACAGTGATGCCCTACCAATAATTAAATAGACCACCAAAGTTCAATTCTTTGTTTTAATTATAATTTAAATGTGTAGCAGAGTTCTCAGCTCCTTTCTTCTGTTCGTTGTCCATTCATTTATTTATACATTTTTGTAGTATCGTATTTTTTCCATCTCTCTCTCTCTCTGTCTCCCATCTTCTTCCAGCCTTCTCCACAAAAAGAATAAAAATAAAAAAAGAAACCAACCAATCAGAAAGAGAGAAAAAAATAGTTTCTTCTTGTATCTCATTATTATCCTAGTTTCTGAAAATTGAAATCCATCCTTAGCAATTTTTTCGATCAGTTTCGCTATTTTTGGCAAATTTAGATCTACCATTTTTTTCTTACTAGTTCAATTTATCTTCGGCATTATCGCCGGCGCCGACAGATATTTTCCGGTTAGAATTTATTTTTTGTTTCAAGTCTTTCATCTTTCGGTAAATACACAAGTGATAGCTGGAAAGTTCTCTCTTGACGCGTGGCGTTGTCTATTGGACTCGTGTTAATGCTCAACTTCAGAACGCTATATTACAACTGTTTCTAACTGGCTTTTGGATATGTACTGTGAATCACTTACAGTTTGTGAAGTCAATGCTTTGATCTGATTCCTCAATAATTCAAATCAATTTCTTCATATTTTCTGTTACTTTTTCTCTAATTACCAAAAAAAAATATGATGCGAATGAAGAACAAAACCACCGCTGTGCCTCCGGTGACCGCCGCCGAAAACGAGTGGGAAGTCCGACCCGGTGGAATGCTGGTCCAGAAGCGTAACCCGGATTCGGAAAACCGTCCTCCTCCTCCACCTATTCGGGTTCGGGTCAAGTATGGTTCAATTTACCACGAAATCAACATCAGTCCTCAAGCAACCTTCGGTATGTGAAAAATAAATTAAAAAAACTCTTTTTTTCATACTCGTCCCAATTTATGCGGCACAATTGAAATTTCGAGAGTCAATCCAGTCTTTCTTCCACCGAGATTTTTCTATATTCTTTTAAATATTTTAAGTAAATCATATATTTTTTTACTAGTTTCTAAATATGTAACTTGGTTGTTAATCGTTGTCATCTATAGTAGTTTTTAAAATTTTAGTTTCCGAGTATATAAATTTTATTTTAAAAAATTTTAAGCTTCTGTGTCAGAATTCACTATCAAAATTTAGAAGTTTGAATCTCGAAATTTTAAGTGTACCACGCAAATTAGGACAAGAGTATTTTAATTTACTGATTTTTAGCATTATTTGTGAATTGGCGTTATGGAATTGAAGGGGAATTGAAGAAGATGTTAACGGGTCCAACGGGGATGCACCATCAAGATCAAAAGTTGTTGTACAAAGACAAAGAAAGGGATAACAATGCGTTCCTGGATATTGCTGGTGTTAAAGATAAGTCAAAAATAGTTCTAGTTGAAGATCCACTTAGCCAAGAGAAACGGTACCTTGAGATGAGAAAGAATGCCAAGATGGAGAAGGCTGCTAAAACTATATCAGACATCAGTTTTGAAGTCGATAGGCTTGCTGGACAGGTAACCAATTCCTTCTTCGATCCGGCCCCTTGTGTTACAATTAGTAATGTGCGTAGAAATCGGTTATTTTATGATTTTAGTTTCTATATTAACTATCATGTCACCTAAGAAATAACTGCACGTAATGTTTCGGTTCCATATTTTTTGTAGTGTTAAGATATTTGTGTTGGTTTAGTATGCTTATATTTATCTTTGAATTGCTTAGGTGTCTGCGTTTGAAACAATAATTTCCAAAGGTGCAAAAGTTGTAGAGAAGGATTTGGTTAATGTGATTGAGTTGTTGATGAATCAACTGCTTAAACTGGATGGTATTGTAGCTGAAGGTGATGTTAAATTGCAGAGAAAAATGCAGGTAATTAGCTTAAATTCTGGGCAGCTTTTCGATTCATTGCTTTAGGAATGGACTAAAACTTGTATCTGTTACACAGGTGAAAAGAGTGCAAAAATATGTTGAAACACTAGATATGTTGAAGATTAAAAATTCAGCGCCATCAAGCAAAGAGAATCACATTCCAAAACAGGAATCCTCCCCGTCTCCTCAACAGCATCGTCACCAGCACCAGCGTAGGTATTCAAATGAGCAAGCATCATCACCCGTTCAAAACCAAAACGGCAGCAGGCACTCGTTCGCCCATTCGCCTGTTCAAGCAAAACATCAGCAGTCACCGAGGCACTCGGCCTCAGGTTCTGTTGTCATAACTACACAGTGGGAAACATTTGATCCCGCGCCAGGGTCACTATTGGATCATTACCCAACCACGGCACCAAGCAATAATAATAATCATGCTTCTTCTGCTCAACCTCGATTCAATTGGGATTTGCTCTGAGAGTAAGTCAGTAGAAAAGTTATCTTTGCTTATTAGTTTGAGGGATTGTGTGGTGTGAAATTTCCAATTCTTTTTTGTATGTAGAGAGTCCTGTTAGATTCCCCTGTTTCCTATAATATTCCACTTGAGCAATAATTGGGAGTCACTGCATAAGGTTCCATCATGCCTATCACCAATTTCCAGATTGTAATGTTTGTCTTTGTTGATAGGCCATGATAATAGTCATTCATATGTAGAATATTGATACACTTTGAATATTAGCAAAAAAACATTCAATGAACAACAGTTGCAATCTGTGAATCTTCTAGTCACTTAGATTTTGAATTAAAAAACAAATGCTTGATGAGAAATAATGATTGATCTTTATTCCTTGCTTGCTGTGAAGGGTGCAAAGTGACAAAAGGGAACATGAACTAGTTGGATTTGTTGTAATCGATTAACTAACCCATCCAAATGATAGAAGGTAAGTGGAGGTGCTGAAAAAGGAAAATGATGACCTTCCACCATTCTCTCAAAAAATTAAGTGAATTTGGTTCCAATGGATCATGTTATCTATGTTTCACCTTTAGGTTTCATGATCCATTGTGCTTTTTCAACTAGCTTAGATTTAATAGCCCCCCCCCCCCAAAAAAAAGTAGTGCGAAGCATCCCACGTTTATATAGGATTTGGAGAAGGGCTGCACCGTGTGGTGTTGGTAGCTAAAGGCAGATTTAGAATTTTGAGTTTATGAATTTTAGAAAAGACAATTTACTGGATAAATTATTTATATATATTAAGTGAATTTATTATACGAATATAGGATTTTGGTAAAAGCTATTGAGTTTTGCCGAACCTGTAATTAATACTCTAGCTCCGCCCCTGTGGCAGCGTGCCATGACATAAGCATTGATTGATTGATTTTACCGCTCAAATTCGTGATTCGTAAGTCATACAAAGATAACTTTATCGTTGCTCCAAGACTTTTTTTTCTTTATTCAAAGGCGAGAAAGAATTAACTGCAGAGATAGGTAGGTCTAGAACAAGTCAGCTCTCATGCTAAACAAATTACCTTCCTCAAGAAACTACTCCCACTGCTTAATGTGAACAGTAACATGGAAAATGATACCACAAGGGTGTGATTTACATTGTTAATGAAGTGAGTAAATTTTTTGAAAGACTAAAGTTTAACAATTATTTGATGGAATAGGCGAAGTGTACACAAAATAACCAGACAACACTGCTATGGTTATTGGTTTATTTTGATTTCATTGTAATGACTAGAAAACAAGGTATTACTTTGCGTTCTCTTTCACACATGACATTTAGGTAATACAAATTATTCTTTATCTTCAACTAATTTTCCTGACAACTCATGATACATCAAGGAATCCTTATATGAGTAATCCAACCACTATGGTGTATAGAAGTTCCAAATATTAAGCACTTCACATGGCATGCTGGATGTACATTTAGGTGGAGCAAGCAAGGACCTGACATCAAATATCATTATCAACATAAAACTTGCAGACTAATACTTCTGTTCTTTATGGATTGACAAATTTGAAAAGCTCTGTCCAGTGACTAGTGCCTGTTTGGTCAGGGATAGTTCACTTTTTTTTTCAGAATTTTATTCCAGAAAATTATTTGGACATTCAATTTGAAATTGAATTTCGGAATTTTTCGAAATTTGAAAAACTCTAAAAAATTGTTTTCACTCTAAATTACTCACAAAAATTCAAAAATAAATCCAATTTGTATTCATGTCCAAACACAACTCCAATTTTCAAATACCATTTTCAACTTGAAAACAAATACAATACTGCAATTTTCTTTTACAGTTTTTACAATTCTTATGGCCAAAAGCCACTTAATTTAGGGGGTTAAATTCCCTTCAGCAATGCTAAAGTATCAATTGTTGGTACTCTATTGTAAAGCAGTACGAGAAGTAAATAATTACAAGTATTCGAAAGGATAAATAAATATTCAATATTCAGAAATTGAATCTTGTTGAACAAATAGGCCAATCTTCAAAACTGCCGCAAGCTTGTTGTGTCTTGAATCTTGATAACCTGAAATCAAGAAACAACTAAATCGGATGATTACAACGTTGTGTGTTGAGTCGAGTGATTGCCCTCTGTCCTTAAGACAAGATTGCCCCGTATATATGCTTTTACGTTAGCGGGCAATAGTCTCCCAAGATAAAACAACACTTTAATCTCAACGCTACAAAGCCAATAGGTTGAGCCTGACGAAGAAAACAAATATGAATCGACTTTCTGAAGATATGAAAAAGGAAGGAAGAGTTTCTATCTTCTCTTCTGTTTTGTCTCTGTGTATATAGTGTGTCTCTGTGGTGTATACCTTGTGTATATCGTCACTGTTTTGCAGTGATTTTCGTGACTATTTTGCTCACTGTTTTGTGCTCAGTTTTTGCTATTTTCTGTGTCTGTATATTCTGTTTTTCAGTCACGTATGTGTACTATATTGCTGTCACGAATTGAGCCAAAGGAGGCATCAATATATAGCATGGAGGAGGGCTGCCCAACAGCCACAAACAAGGCCGTTAATAGCCATTAGTGAGGGATGTTAATGGCCATTAGGAGGCAAATTAATGGCCATTAGGAGGTAGATTAATGGGTGGTTTAAGGGTTATTCATGGCCATTGAAGAAAGTTTCTGTCTTCCGTCGTTCCAAAATCAACTTTCCAGAAACTTTAGGGACCAAACTGTAAATATTAAGCAATTTGGGGTCCAAAAAGATAATATCAGAAAGTCCCCACAGCCCATGACCCGAGACCAGACTGGACGGGCGGCAGCGCGCATGTGGGCTTAACCTTGAACCCATGCACATCTAGGTCCTCCCTCCTTTAAACACATGTGATACCTCTTGGGGGTCTCAAACCCTTTACCACATTAGAGACTTATATAGAGAGCAATTCTTCCTATTCCCACCGATGTGGTAGATTTGTCCCACACCATATTTCCATGCCTCAAACACCTTACTTCGTGGACCAATATCTCTTTCATTTCTCAACGAAATTTGACGATTCTTGGCCCTACGGTCATCTACTCACTTAGTAGATTATGCATGTGTGAAGAGACAAAGCCTCCAACATGCGGAACACTAGTGTTTAATTCATCAAAGATGGGTGGACGCATCTCTCCGCCAAAGGCAAATTTCCAACATCAATTAGTACCACATACCTCCCCACAACTTGTAGAAGATATTGTGAACTTCTAAAACTTGTGGTTGAAAGAGATGCAATATCGTCTAGACTATCAACACTTGTCGAAAGTTCAACTGGGTGGGTTTACAAAATTTTGGTTGATGAAATTCTTTTGGATCTGTTTTCCTAAAAAAATGAGTTCTTTAATTTTTTTAAAAATGACTATCCGGGATGAAAGTATGAAAAATAAGTTTCATAAATGACATTTTACGTCATTGATTGTCAATTTCCCGCCACCCAAAACCTTTCCCCACATGTATAGTGTTAGGCTAAATAAAATATCAATACTCTTGGAATGATACCTTTTGCTTATATACTAAACAAAAAATAAATAAATAAGAAAATTACTTATTTTCATAATATTTTTTTTTGGTGGAAAACATTTTCTTCATAACAAAAATACCCTAAACTGAATGAATTTGTGTTTTATGTGATTCATTTCGCACTTGTGAGGTAGCCAGCTTTATGTTTATGTAATGAAATGAGTGTAACTAATTGGATCTTATAAGTTCCTGATTTTGTACTTGTCAAAATTTTATTTCCAAATTATTACTCCATTAATTGTTTAGATTCTGATGTCTTGTAGGTCACCCCAAGCAACATATATTTATGCAACGTTAAATTATGTACTCCAATTTTTAAGGAACAACGTGTTTGGTTACATCTTAATTTGCTGTTTCAGGTTCAAGAAAAGGCTGTCATAAAATTTGTTTAAATCTCCACGTAACTTGGAATAAGAAATCGAGCATATAATTTTAATGTGTTTAAGGATCTTTTTTTTTGTTCTAATTGTGGAGTTTTCCTCTCCGAAGATATATCTTTTGATAAATGTTGAATTTATTCTCCTGAAAACATGAGACATTATTTTTGATTGGTTTGCCAAAAAAAAAGTTTCTTGAAAGAAAAGAAATATTTCTTTGATGAAGCAAGTCCTTTTATAGTATTTGGTTATCTTGAATTAAGAAAAATGTTTCTCCTTAGGAGATATTTCGTACAAAAAGAGGAGTACAACTTTCTTTATTTTGGTGTGGAAATCTTTTTGCTTTGCAAATATCCCAGCTCTTATTCTTTAATATCACTTCAATCAACATGCATTTATTATTATCAACTTTTAATACTCAAAAGTATCACCAAAATACTACGCTGAATACTCCTTGTACGATCCCTACACTACAACAAATGTGATATTTAGCTATGAAATTATTAGCTACGACGCAAAATTCGTCACTAATTGTTCATTTTTCCTGACAAAAATTATATTTCATCCTTAAATACCTGAGGCACATAATTTTAGTGACAAAACACAAAAATTCGTAGCGAAGTTTTGTCCACTAAAGTTTTCCTCCAAAAAATAATTTGGCGCCATTTATTGAGCACTATAAGCCACGAATTTAAAATTATGAGTGACACATTATTTTGTCACTAATGAAGTATCCAATTTGTGACAAACTATTTTTTATCCTAAAATTAGATAAACTTCGGAGATGAAAAACCTTTGTAGCAAAAACTACGTTGATACATTAGCGACAAATTCATATTTGTAGTTAATCATTGTAAACTTTAGCCACAAAAAATTATATTTAATTGTGACTTTAATTTTTGTCCCTAAATAGTTCAAATAATTAGTGACAATTGTATTATGGTCTCTGTTCAACCTATAATTTAGTCACAAAAATATTATTTTCAAATGGCTACGACTTAAATTTCGTAGTGAATAGTGCAATTATTGGATACGAAAAAAATTCATAGTTATAAATTAAAAGATCATCAGACACATCTCAATCTAAACAAAATAAAACTTGAGTTTTGATCCGTCAATGAATATGCACCACACAAGCATAATTTTCTTTTGAAATACTAGACTATCTACTGACAAGCGACATAGACCATATTATACAATAAAAGAGATAAAATGCATAAATATCACTTTTTTTAAACTAAATATACCGCTAAGCAGCGAGCTTAGAGGTAAAATTTATTAATTACGAAAATAACGAGGTTCATTACAAAAAGAAAGTAACTATGCTTTGTAAAAAAATAAAATTCTATAATTAACTTAAAGTAGCTCCGCTCTAAATTAATTTTACAAGAATGTGCTCCTATCACATGAACCAATAAAATTAGCAAAATTACTAAATAAAAAATGCTTCCCGATGCCTTGACATACGTCTCCAAAGCTCTCACTAGACATCCATTTGCGTCAACTGGAGTAAGTAAACTCCCTCCAAGCAAGAATAGGCAGCATGTTTTCAACAGGAGTAAACTCCCTCGGGCAATGACATGTTGTTGTGTTGATACCAAAAGTAAATAGTGTTGGATATGTAAAGCAGTACGAGAAGTAAATAAATATTACAAGTGTTCGAAAGGATAAACAAACAAGCCAATGTTCAGAACTGCCGCAAGCTTGTTGAGTCTTGAATCTTGATAACCTGAAATCAATAAACACTAAATCTGGATTGTTACAACTGTGTGATGAGTTGAGAGATGACTCTCTGTCTTTAAGATAAGATTGCCCCGTATATATGCTTTTACTTTAACGGGCAATAGTCTCCCAAGATAAAACAACACCTAATATCAACACTACAAAGCAAATAGGTTGACGAAGAAAACAAACACGAAATAATTTGCTGAAGAAATGGAAAAGGAAGGAAGAGTTTCTGTTTTGACACTGTTTCTGCGGACAGAATCTGTGTTGTTTCTCTTCTGTTTTTGTCGCTATGTGTATATGTTGTGTCTCGTTTTTCTGTCTCACATTCTGTGTTGCACAATTGAGCCAAAAGGCTCCAATATATATAGCATAAGGGAAGGACTCCTCAACTGCCAAATAATGGCCATTGAAGGAGGGAGTAATTCAGCCATTACTAGCCAAGTAATGGATGTTTAAGGCCATTGAAGGAGGGTGTAATTCAGCCAAGTAATGACTGTTAATGGAGGGAGTTAATCAGCCAAGTAATGGCTGGTTAATGCACTATAACGCCCCTAAAAATCAACTCCAACGGTAGGCAGAAACTTTCTGCCTTCCGTTGTTCCCAAATTCAACATTTCAGAAATTCCAGGGACCAAACTGTAAATATTAAATAATTTGGGAGTCCAAAGAGATAATATCAGAATGGGATACCCCTTGGGGTCCCAAACCCTTAGCCAATTTAGAGACTTATAAAGAGAGCAATTCTTCATTTTCCCACCGATGTGGTAGATTTGTCCCACACCATATTTTCATGCCTCAAACACCTTACTTCGTGGACCAATATCTCTTTCATTTCTCAACGAAATTTGACGATTCTTGGCCCTACGGTCATCTACTCACTTAGTAAATTATGCATGTGTGGAGAGACAAAGCCTCCAACATGCGGAACCTTAGTGTTTAATTCATTAAATATGGGTGGACGCACCTCCCCACCAAAAGCAAATTTCCAACAAATAGTACCCTTTTCATCTCAGTGCAACAGGACATAATTGGTGGCAGCAGCTAGGATCAACATAAGCAGCTTCAAGGAAGGCAACTGCTCTTTAAGACTACTGTACAAATTTAAGTACTGGAAAAAAATCCTTCCAATCCAAAAAGTTGCATCATAATTTCTTCTTGTAGTTCTTTGTAATAAAAATGCACGTGCAAGTTGTAAAAATTGATGGCAGATCCCCAACTCAGAACTCAACTCAATGCAATTCGACAGCTCCTTGCAACCGCAGCAAAACGTGAGTAGCTTTAAATATGGTCATTAACACTTTAGTGCCAGGATCCTGCATCGTCATTGTACTTCACATTATATTTACTCTTCCCTTCTGCCCTCTCTTCTCTTCTCTTCTCTTCTCTTTTCATTCTCCTGCTTTGACATGAAATCCAAATTTAAGATCATGTTAGAGCATCCAGATATAGATGTGAGCTAGATCCAACTGAGTATCCACATTACTATTAGAAGATGAATTCAGTCAGGCTATCTTCCTCCACTTCCACCCACACCCTTTTTTTTTCTTCCACTATAATTCTTTGTGTGCCATGAACTCTTGACCCTTCCCCCCAAATAAGAAAAAGAAATTACATTTTTTTTTCAAAAGTAAAGGAGACAGTGCAAGAAGAATGGTTCCAAAAGCACCAAGAAAAGGTTAAAGGGCATACCTTTTTAAGAGCTTCAGCCAGCTTTTGCTGGTCCAGACCCAAATCATCAGGAACTTCAGTTCCCCAAGTAGCAAGCCTCCTCTCCTCAACCGGCGCAGGTGTATCTAGAATGATTGATCACATATTGATGAAAAGAAAATAAATAGCAAGAGTTTAAGACAGATGGCTACACCGCATACAAGTATACCTATAAATAAGCAGGCAAGAACAAAAAAACATTTTCAAGTATGGGGTTCATGCTAGGGTGGACGTATATCGGTTCGGTTCGGTTTTGTATAAAAAAAAGTATGAACCGAATAAAATTTGATTTTTAAAAATAAAAACCGAATCAAACTTTAAAAAAAAAATGATATATCGGTTTTTATCGACAGAACGTATCAGTTTGTATCGGTTTTTTCAATTCAAATATAAAGTCCAAAATATAAAGTCTGCATCACATATATTCTTAAAACATGTAAAAAACTCCAAATTAAAGTTTACATCCCCACAAAATAAAAGTCCAACACTGAAATCTGTGTGTGAAAAAAGAGGGAAAGAGAGAATTGTAAACTCAAAACTCTATTATAGTAAAAATCTGCAGCGGCAAAGTGGACGTAGCTCTAGGGTGAACCACTATAAATCTGTGTGTGTTATTTGTTCTTCGCTTATTTACTGTTTTTCTGATTAGGTAGGATTTGGGACGTAAATCCTAACATTAAGTATTAACGTAATAGTCGTCAATATGATTTCCAAGTAGATTCAAGTGCACAGCATGCTGCTTAGGTTGGATTCCTTGACTAGTGCTTAGTTATAAAAATTCAAGACAGGTACAGGAAACCAAATCTCATTGGGCCTTGGATGACTGTATATAGTGCCTCGTTTTCACTCTCTTCCTATCATTTACCTTTCTGTTTGTACATAGTTAAGCTTAAGGGATTTTATAAGTTCTACAAGCAACAGTAGCAATAAGACTGAGGGAAAAGAGAAGAGGAAATTACTTCAAGCTGAAATAGCTAATTGAGAATACTTTTTTCATCCCTGATTGAGACCTGTGATATTCTTGCTTTGTTCCTTCTATTCTATTACTACTATTCTTTCTAATGAAAGCAGCATAGTTGTTCAATATTTTTATATCCATTATGTTGCTCATATATTGATGATGTTGTTCTAAATTGATAAACCCTTTTGATGATGATCTTAATTTAGCTTTGGATCGTTCACTCTCAATCATTGAGCTTTGAATTTTTCCACTTCTACACTTTAAATCGAATCTTAGTTTTCTTTTTTCTCTTTTCCACAGGTATTAAGGGTGAGAATGGAATCAAGATTGAATGCAAACTAAGTATCACCACATTATTGGTATTTTGGAAGAAACCTGCACTATCTGTTTTAGTTTAGGAGTAACACGAAAGAAGCCACCACGTCGTGTACACTCACTCTGAAGAAATGTTCTTGGTGGAGGCAGGACTTGGGACCCCAGAATTTGTATGCAATATTTCAGTTGGAATGGTACTTTGGAAGAAACCTTTACTATCTGTCTTCGTTTAGGAGTAATATTTAGTTTATTTCAGTTGAATTTTCTTGTTATTAGACATATTTTACTTTTACTTAAGGAATTTGATATGAGATGTTATCTTATTATAATTTTAGTTGTTCTTAATTGTATGATCATGGGTGAATTTTATTATTATCCGGCATATTTTATTATTAAAATGTCATCAAGCGTTTGTAATTAGTGACAAAAAATTATTATTAAAGAATTGATTTTTAGCAACCACTAAATTAAATTTTTCTAGACAAATATTTTTGTCACGAAACAAATTACTTTGTCATAAGTTTACTATATTTAGTGACAAAAATATGTTTATCCTAGTATCCTCCTTTTTATTAGATACGAATTAATGCTTTAACTTATGACAATTGTAATTGTCACTAATCATGACTATTTATACTGACAATTCTATTTTGTCAGTAAAAGTAATACCTTTAGTGACAAGATGATAAATTTAACTACGAAATTGTAAATACTTTTTATAACAACAAATTTGTCACTAATTTATACATTTAGGGATGAAACAATTTTTTTGTATATAAAAGGCACTAAAGAGTGATGAAATTACATTTGTTCAATTACGAAATACATATAATTTTAGAGACGATTCATATCGTCACTAATTGAACTAAATAATTAGTGACAATGTAATTTTATCAGTGTTAATAACCTTTTTAGTGACAAACCTTTTTAGATATTGTCTTCAATTAGGCAAATATAATGTGTATGGTGGAGAAAATTAGCATGACCCCTACGCAAGGATGAGACACACAAATATAATGTGTATAGTGTTTGAGCCTATTAGTAGGTGTGTCTTGTATCTATCAAATTATCAAATCATTCATAAATCCCTTCTATTCTCTTATTTTTCTCACCCCACATTATAAATTTTAAGAAAGAGACTCTTATTTCATAGGTAGATGAGACAGTCTTATATCCAAGAATTAAGATCTTCCTACATTTTTTTTCCAATTTGTTAGCAAATATGATAGAATATAACATAAAAATCCATGCAACACAATCGAAACTCCATCATTTAATAAGTACAGTAAGGTGAAAGGATTAAACAAGTGCTTTATCATAGTTCGTAATACCTTGCAAATTTGACTATTGGGTAAATCTTCATAAGCACCCTTTTGTTGTCCATCAGATTTCAACCCAGGTGACTCTCTTGGAGTAGCTTGTTGGTCGACCTGAGGAGGAGATGGAGTTGCCTTCTTAATTGGTGAAATGTTGGTTGATCCCTTTCCAGACTTCAATGCAGCAAGAACATCTCGCTTTAACAAGGTACCACGAGGATGCTGGAATTGATGATGCATCTAAACCATGTTCCGCAATTAACACCTTAGCAGCTGGACCGATACTACTAAAACCTTTTGTCAGAGTTCTAAGTTCAGCCGTGCTATCATGATAGACCGACTTTTCTTCCTTGACCACATTTTTGATGGTGATGATGTTTTCACAGCTTCAATATCAATTTCGGCCTGACCCTTGAAAAAGAGATATTAATTTCAGGGATTGCTAAGTCATAATCCCTAGCAAAGTAACTTTACCAGATCAAATTAACAGGAAAAAAATAAATAGTTCAACCTAGGGCTGGGCATAAATATTGAAAACCGAAAAACTGGACCGAACCGAATTAATTAGGTATTCCGGTTTTTGGTATTTCGGTTCGGTTACAGTTCTTGTTTTCAAAAAATTCGGTGATGTCTTACATAAGGGACAATGAAGCTCTAGAAGGAGATTTCTAAGCCAATAAACTTGGGCAACAATGTTCGCAATGCCTCTATATTCTGAATCTGCACACGAACGGGAAAGTGTGGTGTGCCGTTTTGCAAACCATGAGATGAGGTTATCACAAAAAAAAACACAATAGCCGGAAGTAGATCGATTGTGTCTGGACAGCCACCCCAATCGGCGTCCGTATAAGATATCAGTGTGGTCTGTGCAGATAGATAAAGATGTAATCCGTAGTTAAGAGTACCCTTGATGTACCGAATGATACATTTAAGAGCGGTAAAGTGAGGCTCTCTGGGAGCATGCATGAACAAACACACCTGCTGAACGACATAGGCAATATCGAGCCTAGTGAAGGTAAGATACTGAAGTGTACCAACTAGACTCCTATAAAAAGAATGATTAAGCACTAGATCCCCCTCATCGACGCTAAGCTTCAACTTTGAGTCAACTGGAGTGAGCATGATCTTGCAGTTTTCCATTTTAGCCCTGTAAATAATCTCTTCGGCATACTTATGATGACACAAGAACATTGCATTCTTGGATCTAGTCACAGAAATCCCCAAGAAATAACTCAACTTACCCAAGTCTGTCATGGCAAATTTTGATTTGAGCATGGTGATAATCTCGTTTTTCAACACATATGAGGAGGCAGTCAAGACAATGTCATCCACATAGAGCATTAGGTATGCATTGTCATTACCTCGATGAAAAATAAAAAGTGAGTTATCAGATTTGCTGCACATGAACTCAATCTGCAAGATGTAAGTGTCAAAGCGGTCATACAAAGACCTGGGGACTTGTTTCAAGCCATAAAGTGACTTTCGAAAACATACTGAGGAGCCGAATGATGCACAAAGCTAGATGGTTGATGCATGTATACGGTTTCTTTCAAATCTCCATGTAAGAACACATTTTTCACATCAAGCTAATAAATCGACCAATTCTTTCCCATAGCAATGCTCAAAACAATGCAGATGGTGGCTAGTTTAACCACTAGGCTGAAGGTCTCACCACAATAAATTCCCTCTTGATGCCCCGTGCCATTTTCCACAAGTCTCGCCTTATAGCGTTCAAGCTCACTACTGTTCCTGAATTTGTGATGATATAGCCACATACAACGAATCACATTGACCCTATCTGGTTTTGGGACAAGATTCCAAGTTTGCTATGTAGTGAGCGCATCAAACTCCTTACGCATGACCACATTCCAATTAGGATCAAGCTTGGCTACTTTTGGATTTTTGGGTATAGGTGAGATGGCTTGAGTGGATAGGTTAAAGTGGACTTTTGGTTTAAAAATCTCGTGTTGGGCATAGGTTTCCATGTGGTGCGTTGGAATGAGGATTTTTTGGGTGTTTTATGGCGGGTGAGGACTCGGGCAGTGGAGCGGTGATGGGATGACGGGGCTCGGGCAGTGGGGTTGTGAGGAGGGGGTTGGTCGATGGGGGCTGGGGTCGGTGACGGTATCAGGTGGCAGTAGAGCAGTGAGGTTGTCACGGGACCAATGGGTTGGCCGAGGGAGATCACGGGTAGTAGTGAGGCAATGGGGTTGTCACGGGTGGCAGTGGGCAGTGGGTGCTGGGGGAGATGACGGGGGCAGTGGGTGCTGGGGGAGATGACGGGGGCAGTGGGTTTTGAGTCGAACTACGAGCTCCATGGATCATATTATTAAATAGGGGGAAGTGTCCGAATCATCAAGAAAGTCATAGTCAGTGACTTGAAATTTTTGGACGTTTACAAAAGGGAAGATGTGCTCCTCAAACGTAATATGGCGAGAGACAAAGACTTTATTTGTGGACAAATCATAGCATATGTACCCCCTATGGTTTGACAGAAAATCCAAGAAGATGCAAGGAGTAGTCCTACTTTCTAATTTGTGAGGAGCCGTGGAGGCGAGATTAGGGTAGCATAGACAGCCAAAGATTCGGAGGTGACCATAGGAAGGGACCCGACGGAATAGAATTTCGGTGGGAGTTTTATCTTTAAGGGTACGGGTAGATAATATATTAAGAAGGTATGCTACCATTTGTAACGCGTAGACCCAAAAGGGAGGGGGGAGAGAAGCATGAAATAGCAAGGTACAAATCATATTATTAATGGTGCGAAGGATTCTTTCGGCTTTACCATTTTGAGGTGAGGTATGAGGGCGAGAGAATCAGAACACCATGCCATTGTCCGTACAAAATTTATAAAAGAGTGAATTGTTAAACTCACGACCATTGTCACATTTAAATGATTTAATGTTCTTTTCAAATTGTGTTTTAACGTAGGATCGAAATTCAAGAAAGGTGGAGTAGACTTGAAACTTATATTTGAGCGGATAGACCCAAAGAAAATGAGAGAAGTCATCTAATAGTACCAAATAATATTTATGATCAAGTTTGCTAGTGTAAAGTCCTGAGAATAAAAAAACAACACAGACACACATGACACAACACCTCACTCACCTTAACTCCTTCATTGCCCATTTTACTCCCTCTCGTCCCATTTATCCATACATTTGCACTTGGTTACAAACACAACACACGACACAACACACACATACACTTTTATATACAACACAACAAAAGGGGACAGAACATAGAAAGAAACCAGAAAATACAGAGAACAAAAATTACCTTTAGCAATTGAGGAGTTCCGAAAAGGTGTAGTCAGAGTTTGAGATTTTCATTCGCGGTTACGAAGCAACAAATGTGAGTTCTCTCACTCATAATTTCTTAGTATAATCCTTTATTTTGAGTTACAATAGATGTTAGAATATAATATGGATGCTGAAAGAATGATCATGAAAAGAAAAAGAACAAGGAGGTAGTATAACTTGAGATGAATTATTGATATAATATTATCTTGTAACTAGTTTGGGTCATGTGATTACGGACTGTTTTGCTGAGTTATACTTTTTAGAATTGGACGAAATTTTACAGGGTTGTACATATTTCTTTCACGGTCATATTGAGTCCAAACGGACCCAAAACCGATATACGGTTTGAAAGTTATCGCCGTTTAAAGTTTCTGCCTCGGATCGATTGAAATCCGGAAGGGAAGAATGTATAACGAAAAACTGTACAAATTGGTAAAGAATATGAAAGTTTGTGCTGAATAAAAGTTCTATTTTTCTCTGTTATTGACAGTTTGAGACTTTACGAGAATTGATCCGACTTACGGATAAAAAGTTATGACTATTTTAAGATTGTGTTCTGTCTTTATAAAAATCTGGCGAGGCAGTTTTCGTATACATGTTTCTTTCGTGAAGTTATACTAGTTACACTAAGTATTTACAGAGGAAACTTGATATAGTGATAGGTCCCCGTGTTACCATCGATTCGGCGTAAGAAACAACTTATTTGGGGTTACGGGTTGAGAGTTACAACCCTTACAAGCGTGAAGGGCGAAAAGTTGAAAGAAAAAAAAAATTACTTGAATTTTTCTGAAAATATGACTAAGTATGGAAGTCTATAGTATCATTCAGGAAATATATAAATATATGATATAATATATTGGATCGGGTTGCACGCACCGCAACAATGATATAATATAATATAGTGGATCGAGTTGCACGTACCGCAACAAATATATAATATATTGGATCGGGTTGCACGCACCACAACAAATATATAATATAGTGGATCGGGTTGCACGTACCGCAACAAATATATAATATAATATATTGGATCGGGCTGCACGTACTGCTACAAATATATAACATATTTGATCGCGTTGCACGCACTGCAAAAAATATATAATATATTGGATCGGGTTGCATGCACCGCAACAAATATATAATATATTATATTAGATCAGGTTGCACGCACCGTAACAAGTACATAATATAAAATATTGGATCGAGTTGCACGCACCGCAACAATTATATAGTATAATATATGAGATCGGGTTGCGCGTTCCGCGACTTCTTTCGTGAATGTGTACTGGTTAAACTAAGCATTCCCTAGGACAAGTTGGGATGAGATTTCTTTTTGTGTGTGAACAATTATTATAGGTTTGTACATTGAAAGTGTTGTAATATGTTTCATAACGTGCTTATTATGTTTATAATATAATTGTACTTAGAGCATTGTGAGATTACTTTGAATTGTAAGGCGAGGTCCTCACTCAACCCGGATGGTAGGGCTGACTCTTTTATCTAACATGTTTCGGGTAAGCGTGATAAAGGGAAAACTCCGCAACAGGGCTAGCGATCGTCCCGTAGCCTCATTGGTCCACCAATCCATTGCTCCGGATTTGGTGCTAGTCTTTCTTGAATAATTAGGTTGAAGAATTAAATTTCATTATCTCGGAGAATGCCCCACATGAGAGTGTTTTCTTTTAAGATTCGGATGTTTTTATTCTGTATTCGAACTTCCATCTAGTCTAGAAAAATTTGTGGATGCACGAGTATGCGCTTGTGCTTTCACTAAAGAAGTACATGTTTCTATTATTTTTGCACCTAGATACATGTTTAATTTGGGAAGAAAAGAAGTTAATGGTTTGCCTGGGAAGGGATAGTTGCACAGGTGCCATCATGCCCTAAGGGAAGACTTGAGTAAAGTCGGGGCGTTACAGCTTGTAATGAGAGATGTCCATAAATCTGCATGAATGATATCAAATGGAGAGAAAGTAACACTCAAAGACGATTTAAAAGGAAGTCTAACATTTTTTTCTAGTGGACAAGAATAGCAGTTGTGGGTAAATTTCCCTTTAGTACATTGAATCAAATTGTGACTTCTAAGAAAGTTAAAAACTGGTGCTCCTGGGTGCCCAAGTCGATTGTGCCAGGTTGAAGGAGAGATTGGAGCTAGAGATGTATGTGGATTGACACTTGCAGTGGAATTGGATGAGAAAGGATGTAGGTCCCCCACACTATTGCATCTCGTAAGAGTTTTTCCCGTACGTAGGTCCATCACAGAAAAACCAAAAGGGTCAAACTCAATAGATATAGAATTGTCACTAGCATATTTTCTAACATAGATTAATTTTTTAATAATGTTAGGAGCATATAGGACGTTTTTTAGGGGAAAAGGAGGGTGAGGTGGTGGAGTTTGAGTGGTGTCATAGCCTTGAATTGGAATACGATTTTCATTTTCGACCAAAATAAATTGAAGATTGTTCAAATTAAACGGTTGAGGAAGATTACTGGAGTTACGAGTGAGGTGAGTTGTGGCACTCGTATCCATATATCAGGCATTGTTGGGTTGCTATAAATTCATGGTGTTGTAGGCCTGGCCCAGTTCAATAGGGGTAAGGAGGTCGTACGGTTGCTGTTGTTATTGGGCCGCCGAGAAGTGGGCCTGTTGTGGATGGGCCGTCAGACGTTGTCCTGGAGGAGGGCCCAGAACACTGGGTTGCTGCCACTGGGCAGTGCAAAGGCTGAGATATTCGGGTAGAAATATGGGGGCGAGGCCCATGTTCCGGAAATAGGCCAAGGCAGTGGGTTGGTCCACTGAGATGGGTATTGGGCCTGCTATGGTTGGCCACCGAAACTGTACCGTCCCCCGCATCATTTTCCCTTGCCACCACAGCCGTTATCGCGGCCTCTACCCTTGCCGCCACCGTGGTTGTTGGTTGTTCGTGTGCTGCAGCTGGTCGACGGGTGTGGTGGTGGTCACGTGTGCATCAACCACCAAAGCTTTTGATTAAGTTCGTCCTGCTTGGCACGCCTAGTTTCCTCCAAGAGAAATTGTGACAAGGCCTTGTTGAAACTAGGGAGGGGATCGGTTTGTTGAATCATTATCGCAAGTGTGTCGTACTCACTATTTGGCAAACCATTTATTAGTTGCAAAACCATCTTCGTTTCTGAAACTGTTGTGCCCACATTAGTTAATTGATCTGCAACTAATTTAAATTGTTTGCAGTAGTCGGACATATTCGCAAAGTTTTCAAGACGAGTGTTATTGAACTGTTCCTCCAAATAGACGGCACGAGTATGTTTGTTGTCTTGAAAGATTTCCTCTAGTCTTGTCCATAGTTCGTGAGCCGAAACACATGCCTTCATAATAATATGAAGTAGGTCCTTGGATACGGTACCATATATCCATTGTTTGACGATAGCATCAAGCTGTTTCCACATTGTGTTGTCAACGTCAGACGGACGGGGTATGGCGGTGTCGATGTGATCAAGAACGTTGTAGGCACAAGCATGAATTTGAAACAATTCTACCTGTGAAGAGTATTGTCCATCCTCTTGATCAAGAACCAAAGGGATAAAGTTCTTGATATTTGTGACTGCGAAGGCCATATGAAAGGGGTTGGTAGAGGAGGAGGGAGGAGGAGGATGTGTGATGTCTTGTGTGGAGGAGGAGGAATCATGAGAACCAATGTTGCCGCGCGGAAGTTTGGAAATAGAGAGGAGGGGCGGCGAAAATTCTTTAGGTTTTGGGGGGTTGCCGCCGGAAAGAGAGAGAGAGGGAGAGGGGGGTGACGACCGAAAAAAAAAAAAGAATTTTAGGGTGTTAGGGTTTTGGCTCATGATACCATGCAGAATAGTGTAATTCTCCTTGGTTGTAGGCTTCTCATTAATGAAATATTTATAGGTGTTTACAATTTACAAACCTAATTGAAGAACGATCTCTACTTTACATAATTACACTAGAATAATAATTACAGAATATATGGAGAATATTAATATATTCTCTTATCATTATATATAAACTTACATGCATAAACACGCTTTGAGTATATATATAATCTATATTCATGCCTTCTCTAGCTAGTAGACCTAGTTGAAAATAGATAGTGTAGGAGTTATATTTAAAGGGGACTGCACAAAAGAACACAAATGGTAGCTTTAAATAATTTGCAAAAACTCATGTTCACAAAATACAGCAATAAGCATGCTTACTTAAGGGATAACATTAAATATATACTAAGTAAAGGGGCCTGAATTGTTTTCTAATGTAAAGCTTCTCTCTAGATCATGAATATTTCCGCCTACAAAATATTCAAATGATTTCTAATCCTCAAAGTCTCTCTTTTTAAGTTAATAAAAACAAAGGCGGATTCAAAATTTTTAGTTTATGGGTCCTGGATAGATTATTTACACATTATACGAATTTTTTAACATAAATAACAGTTTGAGCCAGAGCTACTGAATTCTGCCGAACACATAACTATAATGGTGGCTCCACCCGTGAATAATTTATAACAACCTATCCTCAGTTGTGACAATGAATTAAGTCAATAATTGTTTTTTTTTTAATTTATGCGAGAATCACGAATCATAATTTGAGTAATTTAATTTTGCAGCTGATTGGTAGACTTGAAAAATACTTTAGGCCTTAATTTGAGTAAATTAATTTTGCAGCAGGATTTTCTCTATTATCCTGCACCTAAAGCATGTAATTCACCGGACACAGTTGTTATTTTGTTTATGTTTTTCCTTCTCCTTTTTAAGGGCAATCAATCACATAGGGAGTGATACTTTATGCCAAGTGCAGAAATCTAATTTAATGGGACTTGCGATTTACTTCTAAAGACATGAATTTTTTTTTGTCTCCCATGTTAAAGCTGACGTCTTAACCTGACTTCATGAGCTCAGTTGATTCTTGAAATAGTAGGCCTTTAAACATAAACCTTTCGGTTCAAAGCTCAAATTTGAACATTATGTCTAGATCTCAATAGGAATCAGATTTACTGTCTGTTAGGCACGACCTTCCCCCTATTTGAAGACTAATAAAAAGATGCCTATATAAAATAGGCCAACTAGTTCTATATTTGCTTATTGATTGAACGATTACTTGGAATACAGTACTGGAAACAGTTGTTATTTTTTGTTTCATTTTTCCTTCTCCTTTTCTAGGGATATCAATCACATAGAAAGTGAGACTTCATGTCAATTACCATACAAGTTTAGTTTAGTGGGACTGGCAATTTACTTCTAAAGAAATGAATTATTTTTTGTCTCCCCTATCAAAGTTGACGTCTTGATCTGACTTCATGAGCTCATTTGTCGAAAAATAAGTGTACCATAATGAAAATTACTTAGAGGTTGACACCCTCAGAGATGGGGGGCCATTTTAAACGTTTTAGTCATCTCACTCTTTAAGATCAATACTCTTGTGGTCCGGGCCTTTCCCAGACCCTACGCATAGCGAGAACTTAGTGCACTGGACTGCCCTTTTACTCTTAAGATCAAGTTTTCTTTGCTTGCTTAAAGGTTTAATAATGGAGTTATTGTCAAACCTTTGCTTCAGACATTCCAACAAACCACGCTCCAAATTCTCCCACTAGGCTGAGGTAGGGTAATTTATGATGATATCTAAATTTGGATAACTAATTAAGCCACAAATTTAACACTGTCCCTTAGTCCTCGCCAAAGAAGTCCCATACAGAGAATATTAAGGGACCACATTTGTTGGTCCATATATGAAAATATCCAGGAAGCCAGACTAGGAAGTTTGAAGCAATTATTATTATAGTAATAAAAGTGTCGTCTTCCAGAGAAAAAAATACAAACACCAGTGCATCTACTCTCCACCATTGTATCAACAAGGAAACTGAAGGGAAGCCTTCAAGCAACGGTAAAGTTGTCTCCATGTGACTTATGGATCACGAGTCCGAGCCGTGAAAGTACCACTAATGCTTGCACTAGGTAGGGTAGGTTATCTACATCACACCCTTGGAGTGCAACCATTCCCCAAACCCTGCTAAAACGGGATGCTTTGTACATCGAGTTGCCCTTTTTTTATCAAGGAAACTAATGTTCAACTGTTGATCAATAAACATTTCCATCATATTGAAAATTGAGGACACTAAGATGATCTCCATTAAAAAGAAATTTGCTCCCCAGAAAACAACTGTACAGCATTTGTGCTGAATTAAGGATACCAAAGATGACACTCTTCAGCAATTTCTGTTTTCTTTTTTATTGTTTTCAAATAAAGTAGGCTCCTCTACATGTGACTGATCACTCAAATGAAAGTTAGATGTCTACATAAAATACCAGCATGAAACAACTACCATTATGTGTCAATCTCAAACTTCCTGCTCTGATAAAACTCGCTATTTCGAACTCAAATTTGTCTGTACGATAAACTACGAATTCTCTAAAAATTAAACAATCATACTTAATAATAATAATGAATACAAGACAACTTTACTAATCATCACATTGAGGCAGGGGTAAACAAAAATTGTTGGTGAAACTAGCTAAGAATGATATGGCCCATGTCTTACCAGATCAGTATCAAATGGAAAACAGAGTATGAAGTAAACAACGAAAATACATGGTAGCAGTTCTAAATCACTTCCAAGGGCAAAATCAATTTCCGAAGGTATATTATAGTGGTTACTAGAACCACATGCTACTTTGATACTCCAGCAACTTCAAGGTGTAATTCTACGAGCACCACTGTCAACATAACCATCCTACAGACATTTACCTCCAAGGCTCAAAACAGCTTCAAGCAAATTAGGAGCGTGATCTTTCCCGAGCTGGAGGTGAACGACTGCATCACCAACACAATGATTGAAGTACAACACTTATTAGGATGACGTCGTAATTGAGGAACAGAGCACAGAGACGTCAAAAAGAAGAGACAAGAAAAATACACTAGTAAGGTGCAAACCTCCGGTATCGCTCTGAACTTGCCATGCCATCACGTACAGAACTTTCTACTGGTTCAGGTTTGGGACTTGGGCTGCTGCCACGATTTTTACCATCCGGGCTATATTTCTCTCTCCTCTCCCTTTGAGGACTAGGACTGCGTCTACTACCATAACCAGGACTTCTGCTTTCCAGCGGACTGCTCACAAGGCCGTTTCCTGGACCTGCTCTTTCCCTACAAGGGCTAGGGCTACGAACATCACTATGACCATGATTTCTCCCCTTTCCTGCAGCTGGACTACGGCCACGGCCATACTCAGAATTCCTTTCCCTATGCCTAGGACTTCGACTAGGGCCACGACCATAATCAGGACTCAGCCGATCTCTACCACGACCATAGTCAGGTCTTGGACTATCTCGACCACGACCATAGTCAGGACTTGGCCGATCTCGACCACGGCCATAGTCGGGACTCAGCCGATCTCGACCATAAGGACTACGAGATCGATCTCGGTCATAACCTCTCCTAGGTGATCTATCATGGGTTTTACCAGGACCATACCCGTTTTTCCTATCATCGTCATCTTTGATTGCATACTCCACTGTGATAACTCGATCCATCAGTTTACTGCATTTAAACAAGTAATAAGCAGTCAGTCAAACCAAGGCTCGGGTCATACTCAGGTCATATTATGGGGAAATTTGGAAACTACATGCCCAATTCCAATAAAAATTGATGAAAGCATATACCTCATATTGGTAGCGTCCAAGGCTCTAGTAGCATCCTCCTGTGTTTCAAATTGAATAAATGCAAAATTCCTTCGGATCCTTATATTGAGTATTTTTCCATATGGATCAAAATGCCTTTCCAGATCCCTTGTCCTAGTATTATATGGATCAAAATTTATGACAAACAAGGTCTTGGAAACTCTGAAGCTTGATGAAGATTTTCTAGAACCCTCAGGCTTCCTGCTCCGCTCTTCCTGTAGCACAGCAACAAAAATACAGCATAAACCAGTAAATCATCAAATATGTGCGTGTGTGAGAGAGCGGTTTGCAGGCACAAAAATGGATTACCTTTGACCACTCAACACGAAGCCTCCGTCCCTTTCTGCCGAATTCTATTCGGTCAAGCGCCTGAATAGCATCCTCAGCGTCTCTTTCATCATCCATATAAACAAAAGCAAAACCTGAAGTTTGATCCAATAAATAGACTGAAGATTAAATAAAAACTCAGTTGCTAATAATAAGAACCCTCCAATGAAAGGATTCCATTACTATTAAAAGAAAAGGAAAGATAACTTTATCTAGCAGATGTGCAAACCATCTAGCATTTCATCACATTACAATCACTGTCAAATCTAGAAACTTTGACCATTAAAATCAGCAACAGACCTTCAGTGGTGGACTAAAGATGCCAGGGAAAGGTGGATGTCACATGATGGGATAATGTAAAAGAGTGCCTTCTCCATTTTAAACTGCTGCCTCAGCTTCGAGGTAGGCATTTTGACAAGTCTGAAAATGAAGGCTGGGCAAAATTCACGAGGAATGGAGGGCAATAGTGACTGAGGATAATATGTGATTGTGATGCCATGATGGATCGGAGAGCTCTTCTTGAAACAAGAAGAGAAACTTGTCAGTCAGGAAACAAAATAGACACCGTCCATCAGCTATGGGTATATAGACATTGCAATGTTATCCTGCGCCAAAGAATCAGTTGAGTATGGGGGTCTACACTTAAAAATACACTTTTTTGGTAAACATATCCTAGTACCCCACCAAGACTTCTGTTGTTGAACCAAATGAGCTGACTGGATCTCCCATCTAACGTAGCCACAATGTAAAGATGGAATGCAGCATCCACAGCAGACCAATTTGTGGTCGTTGAGTATTTGAGCAGTGAAACCACAGAACGGGCCAAGGGGTGCTATAACCATGTTCATATTTCATCACTCAATCGTGTTGCCGCCATCAGCTTCATTGTTGCTCACTACAAGGAACTTTATCAAGGCACAGACTTCACATAATCTTGTCCAATCTTACTAGGTAGTCAATGGTGGCGAGCTCTGCCGTACTCTGATTGCAGACAACTTTGTTTAACCGTATGTATATAATAGATGTACCATTGGCAAAATAACATTTGGCCGGACCATTTGATGTCATAGTGCTTATTGCCCATAGTTAACAAGACGAGACAATTCCTCAAATGGTCATTGAACTTGTAGAAAAGTCTCACTAAAGTAACTTTTATTTTTTTTTGACAACAAGGTCATCAAACCATGCCCATGTTTCCGAAAATGTAAAAACAATCTATTTTTGGGCATAAGACCCCTTACCCATTTTTAAATTATAAAACCCATTTGAATATTTCTATTTTATTTTCAAAATGTGAAAAACTTTAATTCGAACAAAAATTTCAGAATATAACAAAATTGTTCTAAGTAGACAATAAAAGGATATAGTTGAATGGTAGTAGAACTGAGCATGATGCTTAACAATAGGTTTTTTAACTGGTTGTAAATAATTTTCACAGATATATAAAATTTTCAATTATCAAAAACAATATTTACTATTTTTATTTTCTTAGAGATGAACTAGTAATATTTTGATTTTATTTAAGTTTTATAAATAAGTGGATAACAATCAATATAAAACATTTTATATTTTTAGAAAGCATATATACATCTTGTTGTAGTTACCCAAATATTCTACCAATAATAAAGCAAGCTTATTCTATATATAAATATATATGAACCAAAAATAATATTCCGAGCTGGTAAGCAAGACAAAGCAAGTCAACATGGGAAAAAGCTCTCGATGGCCATAGACCTGAATGGTTGGAGTGTGCAGGATCTTACATGCATCATGCATCTATATAACACCTTAAGTGTTACAATTATGTATCAAGCACTTCCATTCAGTAATATGTTTAACTTCCGGCTTTGAGAAACAGAAAAATATCAAAATACTTCAGACAAAGTTGATATAACAAAGAAAACCTTACAGCATACTTAAAGCTTGAATGGTTATATTGTTTTATTGATTTGACTAAGAATTTCGGAGTATCGAAAAATAAATCGTGCCTAGGTAATGGATTTTTTAATTTATATATGGGTTAAGGGGTTTTATGAACGGGAGCCTTGGAGTAATGGGTAAAGTTGTTGCAAATCTGACCAGGAGGTCACGAGTTCAAGCCGTGAAAACAGACTCTTGCAGAAATGCAGGGTAAGGTTGCGTACAATAGACCCTTGTTGTCCGGCCCTTCCCCGGCCCCACGCATAGCGGGAGCTTAGTGCACCGGGCTGCTCTTTTTTTTTGGGTTAAGGGGTTTTATGTCTAAAAATGGATTGGTTTACTTTATTGGAAACAAGGACATAGTTTGATGACCTTATTGTCCAAAAAAATCCAAAAGTTACTTTAGTGAGATTTTTCTACAAGTTCAATGACCATTTAAGGAATTGACTCTTAACAAGACATAAGGAATAAAGATGATACAGAAGAATGAATCTGGTTATCTACAACTACCCTAGTAAGAAATCATACCAGGGCACCTACATCAGGAACAAACTCACTTGCGGTAAGATGTGCATGTACTAAGAATTATATTCTAAGATACACAGACCTCATTGGGGAGGCCTCACATACAAGTAGTTAACACTTAACAAGATAACAAATTAATCAATAGTATAATTTTATCAAGAAAATTATCAAGCATGGTACACCATAAATCCAGGGGTTAGTGTCCGTGACAAGTTATCTCCACAACTTAAACTCGTCCACGGGGTCCATATTCAAAAAAAAGAAAATAACACAATAAGGTTAGAAATAAGACAAGTGACATGGAGAGAAAATTGACAAGTGTTACAAGCTTACCAGACTTCATATCCACCCTATCAACCTTCCCGTATCTTTTGAAAAGCCTTTCCAGCTCAGACTGTCTGGTTTCAAACTCAAAGTTACCACAGAAAATTGGCCTCATCCTGCCTGAACAGAAGACGTCAAGACTGCTAAACCTGAGATGAGACAAGTAGATGTGTAAGGCTAACAGGTAATAGGACAGAACAGTTTCATCCCACTATATAACTGGGGTGATTTGTTTGCAGTAGAACAGTTGAGCCTTTAACATTTGTCCATGGATTGTGTTCAGATTTAGCTTACACCCATGCATTCGGGCAATCCTAAAATGAATATGCATCCTTTAGAAAGGAGATGTTTTCCATTCATTAAATTATCCATTAAATCACATTAACTAAACCTGAAACAGTAAATACATGAACTGTTATACAATAGATCCTTTTACAATGTAAAAAGTCACTGGCTTTAGACTGTTTACTGAGTTGGAATCAAACTCCTATCTCTTTGGAGGATCATTTGACCCTTTGCCTGTGTCACCAGGCGCCTTTTTTCACAGCTAAAGCACTGGCTTAGATTAAAGTCATCTTAAAATGATATCAATTCCAAGTCCAAAACCTATCACTCGTTTACAAGGCCAACAGGCACATAGTATACTCCTAAAGGTTCGAAACTTGTTATCACAAAAGTTTAATAAACATTAGCAAATTATCCTAAGCTTTCTCCTTGAATTTTCATTTTTTAATAATGATAGTAATTGGTCCACCTTGCACGCACCTCGACTATTCCCCTAGATACCTGCATCTTCCCACTAGTGCAACTACATTGTGACTTCGTGTAGATGAGAAGAAATCACTTACTTTTTTCCCGCTTGAATTTGCACTTTTATTCAAACTTTATTAACCGCTAGATCACACCCGTGTGTGTGCCTTAATGAGAAGATGGTACGAGAGTCACTTATTTTTATTTTATGACAAGGAAACCCACAGCCGCTACCCTTCGGGTGCGCACAGGGTAAACCCGCTCCAATGTCTCGAGTCACTTATTTTGTTTAGCTAAGATTTTTCTTACATCTTTTAAACATTTATGAAGATAGGTGAGTTCTAAACTTGTGCAACTTGAATGAGGAAGATCACATTAATTCAGTGGTTAGATAGTTAATTTTAAAAAATGCACATCACAAGCAGTATACTTAGAGCAAATTTTGCATCCAATACATAACATTTGCAAGCTCTTCTTAAAATTGACCTAACTTTCAGTACATTTTACTTCAGTGAAATTCAGGCACCAAAACCTAATAGGAACTAGACATATAATGTTTCACTAGCACCACAAAATAAATGTTCCAACAATTAACTCTTATGTTCGAAATTTTTCAACAAAATTAACAATTTCACTTCTCTGACAATAGATTGAAGAAAACATTAAATGGTGAATTAAAACATTCTCCCTCCGCCTCAATTTATGTGGCACTTTTCGCTTTTCGAGAGTCAATTTGACTAAATTTTGAAGCTAAATTGGATTAGATTAACTCAATATTTTATCATTAAAATTAATATATTTGAAATCTATACTATAAGTTGCAAGTTTTCTCATATTAATTTAGTAAAAAAATACAATCTTAAAATATTTGTCAAAGTTCATGCAGGTTGCTCGCGAAGAGAAAAGTACCAATGAAAATGGATCCTTGGTCTATGATACAAAAATGGGGGAAATCCAGATCAAACGCATAAATTGAGACAGACGGAGTATATTAGTACACGAATCAGAAGAATAAAAGCAAGAAATGTGCAACAAGTTTACCTCCTGTTGTACTAGGAAACCCTAACTGCAACAACAAGCGGTGACGCGGAGGCCGAGTGAAAATATCTTAGTATATAAGTAGACCGTATTCTTTGACGAAAATAACCTTCATCGGTTCTTTATTTTCTTTTCAATTTTTTAGTTTTTTTTTACATTCCCAGAATAACCATCTTTTATTGTTTACTTTGTTTTTTTTCTTTAGTTGTTATAATTCTTACATAGTTTGAGATATGTGTGGACAGTGGGCTGGGGCGGGGTGGGACCCAGTGGGACGGGACGCGGCGGGACGGGGGAAGGGTCGGAATTGGAGCTCCAGCGGAATTAGCGAGCCGTGATTAGCGGGACAGGCAGATGTCCCGTCCCACATCCCGCCGGAAATGGAGACCGGTGTTGGGGGACGGGACAGGGCGGGGTCGGGTCGGTAGGGGGATTTCGGTTTTTTTTAGACACTTAGTTTTAAAAAATAATATATATAAACACTTTAATAATTGAACAAGATAGTGTAATAAAAATATCTCAATGCAATTTTTGTGCCTCTTATATTATTTAATAGAAATATGATTTTTTTGTAATACAATTTTCAAAATTGCAACTTTGTTTCGTTGTTCAAAAGTTGCAAATCACATAGTAAAATTGTAATTAAAAAAATTACATAGTTAACCATATTTTTTCTAATTTCTTCACAATGTCTTGAGGATCTTCGGTTGAAATTGGAATTTGTTGGTTAAATTGTTCGACGTCGCTTCATGTTCCCTCGTACAAGATTTCGTTGTAGTTGTAGTCGTCTTCTTCGTTGATCTCTGTTTGACTGCATCTTCTACACTCCGCTTGAATCCAATCTCTGAATAGAACTGCAATCTCCAAGGTGTCTCTCCGCCAATGAGTGTCTGTGCTTTCCTATTTGAAATCTTCCAGTAGAAAAAGTGTTTTCAGACACTGTTGATGACGCTTGAATGTTCAACACATCTCGGGCCATCTTTGATAGTGTCGGAAATGTCTTCTCATTCTCCGTCCAATATTTCAGCAAGTCTTCACATCCATCTTCATTGACAATTGATTCGTACGGTACAACACCCTGCAAAAACATAAACATCAAATTCGCTTACTTGTGAAGAAGTTGAACCACTAAACATTTTATTTATAAGGACTTGAATACTAGCAGCAGAAACCACATGTTTTTTATAAGGTTGCAGCGAAGTAGAAGATGGTACAGAAGCCGGTTGATTATTTGCACTTTGTTGTTGGTAATACATATATACTTTTTTGCATTCAGTGTGTATGCTAGACATAACTTCTTCTTTATTCATTTGGACTTGGAGGTGGAAGTACTGCTATACAATCATAAATCGTTTCAACAAGTGTTTTACAACTGTCTACTTTAATAGTCGGATTTAATACACCGCCAATAATATAAATAGTGAGAATAGAAAAAAAGTATTTTAAAAATTTTATAAACATTTTTTCAATAGATGTCGTATAAGTTTGTTTTTCCATATATTCATTAAGTAACAAAAATATTAGAGCTATATAAAATAACATAGTTGAAATAATAGGATAATAAATACCAGAAAATTCTTTAGTAGCTTAAAAAAATTTCTCTAAAAATCCAATAAGTTCTAAAAAAAAATTCTCAATCATTATCTACAAGCATATCTCTTGAATTTTTATTATGGACGTTAAATAATAAAGATATAGGTCTTTTATAATCGTAAGTAACAAGTAGCTGTTTATATAGAGAATTCCACCTAGTCGCTACTTCTTCAGGATTTTTCTATAAGGTAATCCACAATCGTGACAAGTTTTTTTATACTCTTTGCGTCTTTGTATTTTATTACATTTAAAAATAAAGTTTATAGCAAATTATATTTTATCAAGAATGTTTTTAAAAAGTTTTAGGTCATCCTTTACAACTAAGTTATAAATATGACATGCACATCTTATATGAAAATGATCAGGAAAAGATGGAGTTAATTGAACTTTTAAAAGTCTTATAGCATAATCATTAGAAGTAGCATCATGTAATGTAATAGTCATAATTTTATCAATTATTCCATAATAATCACATATTTCATGAATATTTTGTGCAATAAAAGTATCAGTGTGCCTATCATCAATATATCTATATGCTAAAATACATTTTTGCATAGACCAAGTCGGATCTATCCAATAATATTACTTTTAGTACTACAGCCTATATCAGAAGTGAGAGCCACTTTGTCATTAAAATGATACAATGCATAACGTAAATATTGTTGATATTCATGTGCAAATTTAAAAATGTCTCGTCTAATAGTTGATCTAGAAAAATTGTTAAAAGCAGGATTATACATTTCTCGAACGTAATGAATAAAACCAGGAGATGAAGGAAATGCAAAAGGCAAACCCTCCACCGCAACTAATTTTGTTATATTTTCCCAATCTTTGTGCTTATCATATTTAGGACCTATAATTCCTCCCGTCGTCGAGTTAATTTGACCATGTACTTGGTCGGAGATACTATGTGAACCTTGTCCCGACTTAGAGGGCATTGGCACACCCGATGTTTCAGCCTAGTATTGATTCCATCTAGATGTGTGCTCGCTTTGTTGTAACACCCCGTACTTTCGGGTAATGGTTTGAGCGCGTAATCGTAGGAAAGTAGACCCGGGCCCCGGGAAGTTTATGTCATACATATGCTAATAAAGAGTTTAGCATATAAAATGATAAAACTCCGAAATAATTTTGGGCATAACAAACATGACGACGGGGATTAATAATAATAGTTATATATCCCCAAAGAGGTTATGGACTAGTGTCATATTATTAAATTATGACGTTGAGTATATGAAGGATTTTATAAGTCGTCAAGATTTAAGTGAATTGAGATCAAGAGTTAATTGTGGGTATAATGGATTAATTGTGAGATTAATTAAATTTTAATGGGTACAATATTTATTGGAACTTGTACGTGTAAGGCCTAAAACAGCCACCTAAGTGACTAGCCTAACTAAGCAGATCGGTGGCAGCTTCGGAGACTCACAAGTCTCCAACTATTCACCCATTCTCCATTGTTAAATGCCTTCATTTTTTTAAAGCTTATGTAGGAATTTTCTTTGAAGAATAATTGATACTCCTTTCCTACAAATAAACTATCCCTTTTCCTTTACCTTAGAAAGGGAAATCGTACAAGTGCAGTAGCATTTCCTTAACATCTCAATTGATAAGCTCTCTGGAAATTCTCGGTCAAATTAAGAGATTTTCAGTAAGCTTTTGCTCGCCCAAAAGGGGGGAAATTCATGGCATTTTTGGTCTTAGCTACTGTGAAATCAAATCCTTGAATAAGCTTGAACACTCAGGAATCAAGCAAAAACCTTGAGTTTGGAGGAAGTTCTAGCTCCAGTCGATTTTTGGGTTCTGTTTCTGCTTGTCGGAATCCGGTTTGGGTGAAAGGTTGTCCGACGATGATCGTCGATGCGCCTAAAAGAGGTAATGCTTCTTGTTCCTAAGTTTATACAAGTTATAGAGCATGATTCTTGCCACTAGTTTCTAAAGAGATTATCGAAAATGTTAAGTTATGTTGGGTATTGTTAGGGCTGCCTATATGGAGTGGGAGGTTGCATATAAAATTGTTGAACTGTTATGGATATTGTAGCAGTTAGGGAGGAGGGTTAGGAAGGCTGGTTATGTTGCTGCATGTATAGGTTTCCATATAGAAGAGACAGATTCCACGCGTGTAAGATGTTCGATAAAATGCCTCAATGAATCTATTACTAGTATATTGGTCTGATTGTGATTTAAATCATCTGTATGATGTAGACAATCATTCATATAGCTTACAAGGACCCGCGGAACTTAGATAACTTCGATAACCAGGTATGCAAGACTTTTTTTTTGGCATATTCTGTGTACAAAACATAACCGGAATATTGTTCCATAAATTACTCTACTCTTAGTAGTTAAGAATGATCATGTTATTGATTCTTATATTAAAAGGCCTGTTTAAATATGTTCCTAAATCCTTATTGAGGCATACGGAAAATATGTTAATATTCACAGTGTTAGCCGAAGGGGTAAGGATATTGTGGCATCCGATAAATTCGAAATGTTTTATTGTCATTCATGCATCACAATCATGTACATACCTTGACCTAAAAGGAGTTATATACTCTACTATATGTATGCATTATATCTATGTATAGGGAATGGGAAAAGGAAAAGGTGTTATATACGCACACCACTTGCAGCTGGTACAGACTATCACGAAAGAGCCCGAAGATGCCATTATTGGTGCCTTTGTGTGGCCAATACAATATAACCTGATGCCCACATAGGCGGTTATGGACAGGAAGATGCCCTTGTGTGGCCAACATTTATATGTATACCGCATTTTCATTGTGCATAACATTTAGGAATATGTATTAGGGCCCTCAAAGGCACTTACTACTGGTCGGCTGTTTCTGTTTCGTTTTATGGTTATGTATCTTTGTTATGTTATTTCTTATGCCTGACATACTCAGTACATCAGTCGTACTGAAGTCCCTTTTATCAGGGGACACTGCGTTTTATTCCCGCAGGTTCGGTTAAAAAGGGTGACAATTCGCGCTAGTAGGTTGATGGTTCAGCTGGTATTGGAGCACTCTACTTGTTTCAGAGTTGTAGTCTGGTTGTGGTATGTCATTTTGCATATGCACTTGGGTATGGCAGGACCCTGTCCCGCCCTTGTGATGTTATGTATTCTTTAGAGGCTTGTAGACAGGTGTCCTGTGTATGGTTATCATGTATGGCCTTGTCGGTCTTGGTCTATATATATAAGTTGGGGCTTTCCGGTTAAAACTTTATATAGTCTTTTTTTTGGCTTAGTCCGTTTATAAATATGATTATGTGTGGATTATATGTATGGTTAGTGGTGCCCGGCAGGTAGGGTCCGGGTGCCGGTCGCGGCCCTCCGATTTGGGTCGTGACATTGATTCCACCTAGCTGTGTGCTCGCCTTGTACATGTCTCAATAAACCTCTCGTCCCACCTTGACCTTTTCTGGTTGTAAATTTATAAACATTTTGACAAATTTTACATCTAACTACTTGATTCTCTTTGTCCCTATCAAAATAATACCATGCAGGTGATTTTAATTTTCGTTGTGGGGCCTCGACTCATACTAGGGGGAATAAGAGACATTTGAGTTTCAGTTTGAGGCGGAGACCTAGTCTGAGCCTGAGGTGCACTAGTGAGTGTGTCATCTACATTATCGTCAAAATTAAAGTCTGATTCAGATGTAGAATATACCTCATCATCTAATAGTATATCATTAAAAAAGTAGTTTCATCTATATGAGTAAAATCAATCAAATCATCGGGACTAGGAATAGGATTACAAGAAGAAGTACCCTTACCCTTGTTACCCCTACTAGAAGAAACACCCTTACCCTTAATCATACGTCCAAGGCGTTCCATTATAATTATGCAAATAAATAATTAAAGTAAATGAAATTAAGTGTGATAATTAAAATTAAGTAATAATAATAATTTAAAGAAGGAACAAAGGTACCAAACGCCGACGTAACGTCGACGTGTAATCGAGGTTGAAAATTGAAACTTTGCTCGATTGATGATCCTCAAGCTAGTTGCCAACTTCACTCCCATTTTTTGAACTTTGATATAAATTAGCAAATAAAATATAAAATTTAATAGGCAATGTAGAGTTGTAGAGAGAGATATAGAGAGATGGTAGGAAGATTTGTGAGAAAAATGAAGTATTTATAGTTGAGAAATAGGATTAAAGTGTAAATATACTAACTTAGGGGTTAAAATAAATATGGGTAGGGGAGTTTATGGGGTGAGGGGCAATTTTAGCTGTTATACCCGTTGCACAACGGCTAAAATAAAAAATGGTCGTTGTGCAACGACTATTTTTGCAAAGGGGGGTCGGGACTGGGCGGGGTCGGGATTGGGGCGGTTCGGATCGAGATCAGGATGGGTGGGACGAGCCCTGGTCCCGTCCCGAGTTCGAACCCCGACACCAGTTTTTTTAAGAAAGATTGAGGCGGGGCGGGTATCGTGGCGGGGAGGGATCGGGCCGACCCGGCCCACTGGCCAGCCTTAGTTTGAGACATGAGGGAAAGGTCAAAGGAGAATATGGGGAAAGGTCAAGTTCACTAGAAAATTTTGCTGGTTGTTCTTTTTTTCGGTAGTAAATGATGATCTTTTATAAAAAAAAATTACAATTTATGAATCTTTTATATTACAATTTTTTTTTTGCAAATTAAATATCCTATAAAAAAACTTAGATCATAATTTAAAAAATTATAAGCTATTGTAAATGTCAGACCATAATCCGGAATAGTAATTTTATAAGGGTTAAAATTGCACAAACTTTTAAATTAAAGATAATAAAATCGACTATATACCAATTCCCATTATATTTGGAGTATTGACTATACCCTAACTGTGAGCTTCATGTTACTCTTTTCAAGTGACATGTTAGGTCCGGACATCCCTCCCATCAGACAGATCAATTGCACCATGAGCACCACATTACACGTATAGACGTGAACCCTCTATTAGGTTTCACATTTTCTCTTTTTATACTACCGCTGATCTTGACTTTACAAATTGTCAGCTTCTGTCTTTTCATATGGAGTCTGGCACTTTTCTTGTCTGTTTTCATTCAACTTATTCTTTCAATTGAAATTGAAATTTTCGCCTACCCTCCTATTTTATTTTGCAAAATTTGACTAGATGACAGTTTCTCCTTCTGAATCTGTAAAATCAAAAAATTGATAAAATCATATATCACAGATATTAGACTTTCTAATTTTTTTATGACTAGGGAACCCGCAACTGCTATCCTTCGGGTGCGCACAGGGTAAACTCCTCTTATGTAATAGCCAACAAATCACACATGTGAGATAGCTTGCACTAGGCAAGCCCCGTACGACGAGCTCGACCCAAAAGACAAATCCCCTACTGTCTTAGGCGGGGTTTCGAACATAAAACCTCCATTATGAAAGCTCAATGCTCAACCAACGAAGTCACCCTTGCGTGTATTAGACCTTATAATTCTTTAAGAGGTTTATCTAAAGATTCACAATATAACTCGCCGTTTCCTAATGTTCCTCATCAACAATTTGAGGTTGAAACATGGTTGGAGTTGAATCTAAAGGATCTATTGTTGGATAAACACCTTTAACAAATCTATGTAAATAGAGAAGGAGGTCAGAACTTTTGATTTTTTGATGTTGTCAAAAAGTTGAACAATGATTTTTAGTGTTGTCAGGAATAAAACTATACTTGTGAAAATCAACAGAAGTTCACTATTGAGATGCCACATCCCTGACTACTTTTTCTTTATCTTGGCTCACAATTAAAACATCTTCGTAAATGACTAAAGAAGAAGAAAACACAATGAGAAAATGATAATCCATTTTATAGAGATGGATTTTAAATTTGAACTTTATAAGTTCGATTTCAAGAGTCTATAACAACTCACTGATTTATCGAATTCGCAATCTTTTTTTTACTGATTTAATCAATTTTCAAAACATATAGAAGAGTATGAGCTAAAATACCAAACTCATAGCTAATATACTAGAACTGTCTTTGAATTCTCATTTGTCCAACAACAACAATAATAATATATTCAATGTAATTTCACTAGTAAATTTTGTACCCATTTGTCCAATGCTACCCAAATCATGGCATGTTGGTTACTGGACTATATTCAAGGACGTGAATACTCTGTCAAGCACAAAACAAATACCGTTAAGGTTTTGGCATACTCTTATAGTAGTAGTCGTAATATTATTCTCATAGTTTTTAGCCCTTCGATTTCTGTTATTATTTGTTAGTTTTTGTACTTTGATTTTCATCTTAATTTGTGGTAGTTACAACTCTTTTTTCGGACAATTTTATCATGTTTTTCAGTATTTTTCATGGCTTTTTCACTGGTTGGAGTTATTTGTCCTTGTGCTGAGGGTCTACCAGAAATAACATTTCTATCTCTTAAGGTAGGGGTAAGGTGTATGTACACTCTATCCTCCCCAAACACTACTTTGTAGAATTTCACCGAGTATGTTATTATTGTTGTTATTGTTGTTGTTTTGGCATACTCACTAAAAAATATTTCATGGAACTAATCAAAAAACTTATTTGCTTAAATTGTCTTTTCTATCTCCTCGAATTACCCTTTACCTTTACTTAAGACTTTTTAGATCATTTCTCGAAGTGAGAGCAAATTTGATAAATAAAAAAAAGTAATTCTTGTATTCTTGGCTTTCTAAAGCGACAAATCTTTTAGCCCAATTAGTTTGATTAAAAGACTTATATCTTGTTTGACTAAGCTGTCGAAATCAATTTATTTTGAAAAACACTTCTTAAAAAAAAACACAAGGTAGGGTTTGTCTGTACCTTCAGACATAAGGCAAATTATGTGTGTACGGTAGAGTTTGTCTTATGTCTGAATAAAAACTATGTCTTGTGAATTCAAATTATGTTTTGCAATTTTTTTAAATTTTTTATTAAGCTGAGCTGGGGTTCGAACTCAGAACCCATGAATTTTTAGGCAAAGGGAAAAAATTAAAGATTTTCAATTTGATTGGTAAAATTAAAGATCATCCCGAAATAAAGACATTTCTGTGAAGAACATTCACACAAATACCCCTATTGGGGGGGGGGGGGGGGGGGGTCTTTAATTTTTGGCCTTCAAATTTGTGTTCTTTAATTTTTTCCCTTCATTATTTTTTGGCGCGACATAATTAGAATTTCGCAAGGCATAATTAGTGATTAACTTCAACATATGTATCATAACATCCACACAAACTATGTCGGGTAAGGCATAATTTCCAACACTCAACATAATATGAAAAAATGCATAATTTCAGATTTCGACGGCATAATTACCGTTTAACTTCAACATATGTATCATAACATCCACACAAACTATGCCGAATAAGGCATAATTTCTAACACTCAACATAATCTAAAAAGTTGCTATAAAATTATTCCGCATAACTTAATTCATACATAATTTATGCCGCGTAAGGCAAAATTTCAGTTTTCAAAGAGAAAAAATATTATAAAGACTATGCCTTGCGAAATAGATCTGGATATTTTTCATAAAATAAACAGCAGGGCCAAAAATTAAAGACCAAGGACAAAAAATAAAGACCACTTATATGAAGGACAAAAATTAAAGACCACTGCGTTTGAAGGGAAATCCGCGCAAAAAAGAATGCCCCTTTCATTTCTTGCAATTGGGCTTGGGCTTTTTATAATTTAGTGAGTTAATCACATCCTATCTATAATGTTGTTGACTAACCTGAAGACTAGTAACTTTTTGGCGGTTAGGAGAAGCACAAATTAAAGGTCTCATTAACTTTAATGAAAATACAACGGGATGAGCATCTTCATATTAAATAGGCGATCAAGGTCTGGGAAGGGAAAATGAAGTAATTAGAACTTATACATATTGGTTTGGGATATTGATACCTCCTATATAAATTTCTAGCGCATTTGTTTGTATATTTTTAGCAAATTATTAGGTTAGCAATTAAAATCCAAAAAACTTGGCATTGTATAGTCATTTTTAATTAATCGACGATTTAATAGAAAGACTGTGGGTCTGATCCTTCCCCGGACCCCGCGCATAGCGAGAGCTTAGTGCATCGGGCTGCTTTTTTTTTTTTTTAATAGAAATGCTAATATCTCTTCCTTATTTCACACTTCATAATGTATACCATTCAGAAAATTCCAACTAAGCACCTTAGTGTTGTAGATTTGAGTAAATGTCGACAAAGGGTTGCAATTTATCTATTCAAGAACTCATTCAACTTTTGTTTTGTATATACCAAATTTTAAACGTGGGTTGTTTTACGCCATTTAACTTGTCAATTGGTGCCAAGTTCCCTTTTAGGTATAATAAATCAATTGTAAATACTTATCCACACCTCACCAAATTAAATAATTTTATCTTAGCAATTACAAATTAGAGTGAAAATACATATCTCTTAACTATATGATTAAATAAACAAAGCCGAATACCAGGGCATTGATGTATGAATGGAGTATAGAGCTAACATCTTGAGAATTGACAAAAAGAAAATATCCTCTACAAAACATCATGTTTCAGATTCATCAAGTATTGTTATGATCGCCAAACACTTATTAGAATCAAGTATTTTGTGGAAGAGTAATCTTCCTTATCACTAATCCAACCAGCATCAATGAATTTTTCTAATTTTTATATCGTAGCTCATTGTCTTCTAAAGTATATGAATACTCTTACGCACATTTTCTTGAAAAGATATTATATTACAGTGTAAGAGCTTGAAATGGTAACTTTAAAACTATTCCATTCTTCATAACTCTTCGATGACTTATCTGCTGCCTTGCTTGAAAAATAGCTTCACAAAAATGGAGAACCAGAAAAGTTTCCAATATTCTTTCTGGATGGCTAGAGTGTTCCTGGATCGTAAGAAGTCTGGAAGTTGGTCTTGCAGTTTAATCTATGAACTTCAATCCACTGGTTATTTGTTCATATAATAGCCACAGGACGACACCAATTATAGTGTCTCTAAGCAAGTTTCCAAAGAGAGTAGTAACCCATCCAGAGAGCCCCCCTGAAGGACTCTTCCCAGCTAGATCTCGAAAACGCAAGGTTCCTTGATCAGACACCAAGGAGTATATTACTCCATTCATGTGGCCCTTCCCAATGATTCCTACCACTTGCTTACTGTTGTTCACAGCTTTGCTCCTCTTCAGAGACCAAGCAAGAAACTAAAGGAACAATCACATGGAAAAAACAGAAAAAGACTGTCACTAGCTAAAGGGTAAAAAAAGGACTGATCTAAATGGTTTTAAAATCAATAAGAAGTTGCGGAACTATATTTTACTGCAAAAATAATGTTATATATCCCAATTAAATTTATATCCTCTCCAACAAACACGAAGATGGATAAATCAATGAAATGGCAGTTCTCTTTTCAATTTGATCCTGAAAACTCAGTGTCCATTTTTGCCACGATATCCATCAGTGGAAGTCATTTTCCTTATGAAACGTTTGATTTAGGTTACCAGAGACTTTTCATGAGGGAAGAGCAACTGACCGTGTCACGTTCATGTAGGAGTGGCTGCAGAAGTGATGGATATGTAAAGCTTAACTTCTCATACAGCTGAAAGTTACTATCATCAGAACTTGATTCCTGCCACAACATAAAAAAGAATGAAAATAGAATCAAGAAGAGATAAGGTAGAGGGTGCCATATTGGATTGAATGGCATTGCATGTATAATTAGCAGCATTAATTAGTTTCCCCCTAAAGATAGCAGACAACAGGAAAGCTCTTAAAAAAGAGTAATAGACAAAAAGAAGGTTAAAAATAACACTCTTTCCTTTAGCGTGGTAGTGACTGGGAGAGGGAGGGTTGTTCCTTCAGGCAACTGAACAACACATGCACCAACTAATCGATTTTGTAATTGCTAGTTAAGATGATACCAACGACAATCTATGTATGGTAATCTACTTAGGTTGCATCAGCCTATTAATTTGCTAACTGAGGGCCTATTCAAGTAAGAGGTAAGGCTTGAGAACGTGACGAGAAACAATAAAGATTAGTATCCAGAGAGATCTCATAGATATGATGGGAAAACCTTCAATGCCGTCTTTGATAGGTCAGCAGATGAGGTTATTCCGCTAAAGACAGAGGCTATCAGGCTCATCTTCTCCTTCCACTCTAGCGAAGTCCATGCTCGTTCAAGCTGAACAACACAAGTGAATAACAATCAACTTTCTAGCATTACATGTAAGACCAAATAGCATCCCATACGCACACTTAGAGAAAGAGTAAGTATCAAATAGTATGCAGTACCCTCCATCTAATATATAAAGGAGAAGTCATTAGAATCGTTCTTTCCAGAAACCGAAAAGTAACTTTACCACTTCATTAAATCCAAAAGTATCCTAGGAAAAGGAAATTTGCATTGGACTAAGTGTAAGTGCGCCATACAGTTATTTCTATTGGCCGATCCCCCAATACTATTTGAGCACCAATATCCTCAGCAGCCTTTCGGGCAGCACGGAACTGCAAATACAAACAGAAAACTTTACTATGTCTTTGGAAATATCCAAATTTTAAATGAGGAACATCTTCCACAGTCAACAGAACTACCTCATCTCCAAAAGGGCGATTAACACTTGAAGACATTTTCGAAGAGAAAAGTGCCAGTAAGACCCGTAACGCTAGAGCAGTTTGACCTCCTATCACATCAAATAGCTAGCTTAATAAATCATACTCTGGAGGCATAGAAAGCTAAAGGTTAGTAATTACCCAAGTTTATGCTACGACCGACAGCACCAAAAAAACCTGTCCCGCTCAAAGAAAACATATTTGATTTTAAGGACGGATTGAGATCACTATTGTCAGAAATATACATGATGCCAGCCCTGAACTCTGCAACAAGTAAAGTTAAGCAAAAATGGAGACTGAACAAGTTTATAATCACCCCTTTATAAATCAATTGGCAACTAGAAGGGGCAAGAATGGGATAGTCGTAGCTCATGGAAACAATACAGTGACCCTATAAAGCAGTGGCAGATCAAGAGATTTCATTAAGGGATTCAACTTTTATTTTAAAAAAACTAATCAAGCTTATGTTTCGAGTCAAGGGGATTCAACTTTCATAAATTATTGACTATATCAAGCTTATGTTTCAAGTCAAGGGGTTTCATTAAGGGGTATCATATAATATGTAAGATTGTTTAGTGGATGGTATTTTGGAAATTTCAGGTTTGTATTATGTTCGCCCTAGTTTTCGCTCTTTATAGACTAGGGCGCCGTTTTCTTTCTTTGAGGACGAGCAAGAGAGAAAGAGAGAATTGTAAACTCAAACTCCCTATTTGATTATAGTAAAATCTGCAACGGCAAAGTGGACGTAGCTCTCGGCTCTCGCATTGAGGGTAACCTGTTAAATATGGAATATGGAATATGGAAGATATTCTGTATATCACGGTTTGTGTATATGTTTATTTTCGTGTTATGTTCCATAGTTTAGTTAATATTGTATTGTAAATATTACTGTAAACGTGTAAATATAGGAAACAATATATTCCCTACCCATAATTAGAATATTTTCATATATTGTGTAAATATAATTATGGTAAGACTAGGATTCCTCTTTTGTATAGGCTTAGGATTCCTATTGTATAAGGGATGAATATTGTACTCTATATATACCTTGATATTAATGAAAGACTCCCCAAGGGAGATTAATATTATCTTACATGGTATCAAGAGCCAAATAAACAAAACCCTAAAAACCTTTCTCTTCCACAGCCGCCGGCTGCCTCTCCTACGCCGCGGCCCTCCCGAATTTTCTTCTTGCTTTTCGGGTTTTGTTCTTCCTTTCTTCTCTTCTCTAAATGGCTATCCCTGATTCTTCCACACTTTCTGACGCCTCTACCTCCACAAATCCCACCACAAAGTCATCACCCCCGTTTCATCCCGCCCTTACCGTTTCCAACATCAAGAACCATATTCCCATTATTCTTGATCAAGAAAACAACCAGTATTCTCCTTGAGTTGAACTTTTTCGCAATCATGCATGTCTCTATAACGTACTTGACCATATTGATGACACTATTCCGCGCCCTAACGAGGTTGATGATTCTATTTGGCATCGTCTCAACGCTGGCGTCAAACAATGGATATATGGTAGTATCTCTCAGGATTTGCTCCTTACTATCATGAAATCTGACTCCACAGCCCTTGACCTGTGGAATCGTTTGGAGGAAATTTTTCAGGACAACAAGCGCACTAGTGCCGTGTATTTGGAAGAACAGTTCAACAAAACACGTCTTGAAAACTTCTCCAATGTCTCTGAGTACTGCAAGCAGCTTAAACTTCTAGCGGATCAACTCTCCAACATCGGCACGCCTGTCACTGACGATAAAATGGTGCTACAAATGATTTATGGCCTTACTAAGGGCGAATATGATACTTTGGCCACCATAATTCAACAGGCAGATCCGCTACCGAGTTTTAACAAAGCTCGCTCACAATTGTTGCTCGAAGAAACCCGTCGTGCTAAGCAGGATGAGCACGCCCAGCAAGTGTTAGCTGTCGACATGCAACCCCAAGATCAGACGCCACCAGACAACTCCCAACAGCGGCAGGGCCGCAGCGGCAAGGGTGGAAAAGGCCGCGGCGGTAGAGGAGGTCGTGGTCGTGGCAAGGGTCGCGGTCAACAGAACCAATAGCAGCAACAGCAACAGAGATCGCAGAACAACTGGGCCGCGGCTCCTCAGCAGTTCGTCTACAGCGCCGCGCGCCCCAGTACAGAGCCGCGGCGCCCCAGTTCAGAGTCGCGGCGCCAAGTCCATTCCAGTACCAGCAGCCATACAATCCGTATTCTTACCCCGGTTTGTTAGGCCCCGCTCCAGCCTCACAGCATGCCTACTTCATGCAAGGTCAGGTCTCGCAGCCCTCTTACGGCATGACACCCACTAAGTTGGGTCAGGCGTTCATCACCCTCTCTATGCATCAGCCTGACAATACTTGGTACATGGACTTAGGCGCCACATCTCACGTCACCCAGTCTGCAGATACTATTCCTAAACTGTTTAGTTTAAAGCATCCTCAATATGTTGCAGTTGGTAGTGGACAACGCATTCCAGTTAAGGGTTATGGTACCTCATACACACAACCTCCTCATCCACCCTTCTCCCTCAAAAACACCCTATATGCCCCACACATGATTAAAAACCTCATATCTCCGTCCGCCAATTTACTCGTAATAATTTCGTCTCTCGTGGATTTTGACCCTTTTGGTTTTACTGTGAAGGATCTTCATACGGGGACACCTCTTACGAGATGCAATAGCACGGGGGATCTCTATCCATTCACTTCCACCTCCGCTGCCAGATCTTGCTCTCCCGTTACTCTAGCGGCTGTTTCTTCTTCAACTTGGCATAATAGGCTTGGTCATCCAAGAGTCCCAGTTTTTTATTTTCTTAGAGGCAACAATTTCATTTCTTGTAATGGGAAACTTGCCCAAAATTGTGTTTCTTGCTCTTTAGGCAAACATATTCGTCTTCCGTTCAAATCATCTACTAGTGTTACATTTGCTCATTTTGATATCATACATGCCGATTTATGGACATCTCATATCTCTAGTTCTCTCGGTCATAAATACTATCTTGTGTTGCTTGATGATTTTTTACACTACGTTTGGTTATACCCTCTTAAATTTAAATCGGAAGTGTTTGTCAAATTTCTTGAGTTTCGCAAGTTCATTCAAACACAATATGGAAAAGGCATAAAATCATTTCAGTGCGATAATGGTCGTGAATTCAATAACTCTACGTTTCACCGCTTTTATACCAATAATGGCATGATCTTTCGCTTCTCCTGCCCTCACACCTCACCACAAAACGGTAAAGCTGAAAGAATCATCCGCACCATTAACAATATGATTCGCACCCTATTGATTCATGCCTCCCTCCCTCCACCTTTCTGGGTCTATGCTGCTAAAATGTCAAAATACACTCTAAATATTCTCCCTACTAGCATTCTTCACAATATGACCCCTACCGAAATCCTCTACCATAGAATTCCCTCTTATGATCATCTACGAATTTTTGGTTGTCTCCTATCCCAACCTTAGCTCCACCGCCCCTCACAAGCTCGCTCCTAGGTCCACTCCATGTGTCTTTCTAGAATTCCCGCTGAATCATAGGGGCTATCTATGTTATGACTTGTCGACTCGTCAGATCCACATATCTCATCACGTCACATTCGACGAGACCACATTCCCATTTTCGAATCTTCCAAAATTCCAAAAATAGGACTACTCATTTCTTGACGAGTCTGCCATCTCTCCCCTCATAATCGAACAACTCACATCCTCTGTTCCGTCGTCAGAGCCGCGGCCTCGAGGGGAGGCACCGCGGCGCCTGATTTCCAGAGAGCAATCTTTTGAAACACCGTCGACAGCGCCGCGGCCCTGTGCTGAGGCGCCGAGGCGCCCAAACTTCAGAGAAGCCTGTCAACCTTCTAGTGCCGCGACTCTCGATCCAGGAGCCACGGCGCCTCCGACGGCTTCACCCCCACCTTCTCCTTATCTGACTTTACCCCCCGTCTCAAACACCACTCCGCCACCCACTATCCCTACCCATCCAATGGAAACTCGTTCAAAGCATGGAATCTTCAAACCCAAAGTCCATTTCAACTTGTCTGCCCAAACCATCTCTCCACTTCCAAAGAACCCAAAATTGGCCAAATAAGACCCTAATTGGAATGCGGCTATGTATGAGGAATTCAATGCTTTAACTAAACAACACACGTGGGATCTAGTACCTAGACCTGAGGGGGTGAATGTCATTCGTTGTATGTGGCTATTTCGTCATAAGTTCAGAGACAATGGGGATCTTGAGAGGTATAAGGCCCGTCTTGTGGCTAATGGCACAAATCAGCAGGAGGGCATTGATTATGGTGAGACCTTCAGCCCGGTTGTCAAACCGGCTACCATCCGCACAGTTTTGAGCATTGTCATGGGCAAACACTGGCCGATCCATCAACTTGATGTGAAGAATGCATTCTTACATGGGGATCTGAGAGAGACAGTCTACATGCATCAGCCACCAGGGTTCACCCATCCAGCAGTTCCTCACTATGTGTGTCGTCTCCGTAAGTCACTATATGGCCTCCCCCCGTGCGTGGTATGATTGTTTTGCCAGGTATATCTTGCAGATTGGGTTTATATGCAGCAAGAGTGATACATCACTTTTCATTTTTCATCGAGGTAGTAGCACTGCTTACCTATTACTTTACGTTGATGATATTGTTCTTACTGCCTCCTCCGACGGATTGAAAAATGAGATTATTGTCTTGCTCAAGTCCGAATTTGCAATGACTGATTTGGGGAAGCTGAGTTACTTTTTGGGGATATCAGTGACCAGGTCTGCCAATCATATGTTCTTGTGTCGCGTAAGTATGCGAAGAGATTGTGTACGGGGCTAAGATGGCGAACCGCAAAGAGGTGCCTACTCCGGTTGATTCTAAATCTAAGCTCGGTGCTATGGATGGTGCTCCGTTTCGATCTACACCAGTAAAGGAGCCTTGCGGGTGCACTTCCGCATCTCACATTCACCGGGCCGACATAGCTTATGATGTTCGGCGGTGTGCTTATTCATGCATGCCCCCGAGAGTCTCATTTCATCTTGCTCTTAAGCGTATCATTCGATACATTAAGGGCACTCTTGATTATGGTTTGCACCTATATCCCTCTCGCACCGCAGACGGAGTTGCTTTCATATACGGATGCGAGATTGGGCGGGGTGTCCGGACACGCGACGCTCCACCTCCGGCTTTTGTGTTTTCTTAGGGGATAATCGATTTCTTGGTCCGCCAAGCGACAGCTACCCTATCTCGCTCCGGTCGAGGTTGAGTACGAGAGGCGTTGCAAATGTAGTAGCCGAGATTTGTTGGCTCGTAAATTTCTTGTTAGAACTTCGGTGTCCTTTGCGTCGAGCATCTATTGTGTATTGTGATAACATCTCTGCCATCTATCTTTCTCATAATCCGGTTCAACATCAGCGAACCAAGCATATTGAGATAGACCTACACTTCGTTCGTGAGAAAGTTGCGTTAGGCCATGTCAGAGTGTTACATGTTCCATTATCCTATCAGTATGCAGACATATTTACCAAAGGACTTCCCAGACAGTTATTTCTTGACTTCGAGATCCAGTCTCAGCGTCCGGCCTCCTCCCGCTCCGACTGAGAGGGTGTGTAAACGTGTAAATATAGGAAATAATATATTCCCTACCCATAATTAGAATATTTCCATATTTGTGTAAATATAATTATGGTAAGACTAAGATTCCTCTTTTGTATAGGCTTAAGATTCCTATTGTTAAGGGATGAATATTGTACTCTATATATACCTTGATATTAATGAAAGACTCCCCAAGGGAGATTAATATCATCTTACAATTATGTTGTACACTTACCATAATTATAAGAGTCTTGTACTACTAGAATAGGATTTTAGGAGTAGAATATGAATAGAATTTTCATATTATGAAAATATGTAAATTGTATACATATACTCTTTCAATTAATGAAAATAATCAATGGATTATTTCTTTTAATCTTTGTGTTATTTATAACACTACTCTCCTAGAGCATAGTTGAAAGTAAACTCACAATTATACAAACTTAATGTCAAGCAACACTAAGATCAGTATAAAGCTATGAATTACGAATTTAAATTTTGTTGAGAGCTCACTACTTGCCTGCTTCTGCAAAGCTCCACAACTACATTCTCTGGCCTGACAGTACGGATGACCCTTTCAACATCCACTGCCGATTCCAAAGAAATATGGGATGTTCCAATCAGCCAAATTGATTCTGGTTCAACAAACTCGTTTCTCCATGGTGGAACAGGTCCAAATTGGTTCTTTTTGATCAGAAACAGAGTTCCATTATCAGCCAAATCAAGCAATTCTGGATAGGTTTCTTGAATTGCATCCCGAGAGGTGATGAAAAATTCAGTCTTGAAATTGAAGTTGGGTGGTGGTGGCTTAATGGAAACTCTGCATTGATGATGATATTTTGTTTTGGGAATGATGGAGTTAGTGTGAGGGGCGAAGATTGGGAAAGGAAAAGTAAGGGTTCTCATGCTCGGAGCAAAGAACGAAGAATAAGCTTTGGTGTTGAGAATGATGAATAAGGCATCATCGGACGTTTGGCTAAAATGGCTGCATTGTTGTGAACACTGGTGTGACAACGTTGCAACTTTTCATTTTGTGGTTATTCGTTTCAGCCATAGTATTGCAAATATCTTGGTCAAATTTGTCCATGAATTATTCTAAATGGAATAAATTACATTTCATTAATAGTTTGGATTAAATATGCCATTATTTTCCAAGTTTTCAAAAAAAAGGTGGAACTCCCACCCCAAGAGCCCCCACACCCCGGTCCGACAGGTCTGTGAAGGAGGTAAATCATGATGACTCAATTGATTTCAAAGGTTAGACGGAAGAACACGCCGCGCTGGGGCCTCCTTTATTTCAAGAAGTAACCCCACACTGCCGCTGACGGGATTCGATCCTTGGCCATTTTCCAAATATCCCCCTTGATAACCAATTGAGTTGCCCAAGCGGACTAAATATGCCATTATTATTATTATTAGTTAGGGTCAAAGGTTTTTCTAAACTATGCGAATGGAACAAATCTATTCTTATTTTAAAAACGATTAGAGCTTAGCACCCGGTAGTGCTATATGTCACGTAATTAAAAATTATTTTTTTTTAACGAAGGGAAATTTGAACATTTCTTATAATTCAGTGACAAACTTAAAAATCAGGTCATCGTACCACAGTCCATGAGTATAAGTAGGCTTTTGACCATAAAATTTAAATATTTTTTACTTTATTTAAATTTAAAAGTTGAAGATGAAATTATGTTGATTATACTTTTTGCAAAGGAGAGAACATATCAATTTATTTATACTTTGTGAAAGGTGAAGTTGGAATAGATTTTGTGCACTTTTCCAAATGAGTTGAATACGGAAATTATATTACCAAACACTGTCTTGAGAAAAAGTATAAAAATATAAATTCCTTTTCAAAAAATAATTCTCTACGCCATTTTTTCTTTTCAAAGTTTTTCTAGAGGCTTTGAACTGACAAAAAAGAAAAGATTTTAGTTTCTGAAAAAAGAAATCAAAATATTTACGGGAGATTAAAAAAAGCAATTCAAAGTATGTATTAGTTGCATTTCGTATGGTTTATATCAGCCTATTTTTAGCAAAGCAAATTTGTTGGGGTGGCTTGCTTGAGGCAGATTAAAAAAAAAAAGCGGTTGATTACTCGAATTGATTCTCGTGCTCTTTCATTTGTCCTTCCCCCCTATTTTTGCCCTATCACTAGTGGTTACTCCTGATCCGAAGCACCCCTTTTCCATTCATAGAGAGATCCAATCGTCAAAATCAATAAAAAGTGCTCTAATTGATTGTACCTCACAGGAATTATCAGATAGGCTCTAATGTAGAATGATATTCTTAGATTTTTTATTATTATCTTTTACTTTTTACTTTTTCACGTTTTTATTAGTTTTTTAGTTGTGTTCCATATGATTTGTGTCACCCCTCATTTTGAAAATATATTTATGTCCTAGAGACAATCTGTATTAGGACAAATGTACTTTATACACATTCATATTATTATTAATGGAGATTAATATTTTGTCATTTGCAATTATTGAATTATTATTTGATTGTTTGTAATTATTCATTAATGTGCATCCCTTGAGCTTACGTTGTCATTAATAGAGTGAGATATTCATGATAGAGCGTAACTCTTAAAATAGCCTCGACTAATTATCATCGAGAATGGGATATCGATGATATGTGATAAGTCGACATGTGGTCTGCATCACATCCTTAGAGGATGTAGTATGTCTCACCTGCTACGAGTAATGGCTACTTGTGATGGACACATGGATACTTTGGAAGTATTGGTATACCCTGCTGATATACTGTTTGTTATACTTGTCTAAAGTATGATCAGCGTGTGGGAGATAGAAGTCCTTAGACTTGAGGTCAATACGCGTCTTGTCTACAAAGTAATGTACTTTGATCCCGTCCTAAGCTCAAATGCCTTATAGGTTGAGATACGACTTGTATTGGGTACATTACGATGTGGATTGAAGGTGGTAGTTGAACCAAGATTATGATTCATTCCTCGAATGTATATTCGAGAGAACACTCGGATTCTCAGTGATATTAGGTTGACTAAGTCGTTGGCCAACGCAATAGACATATTTAGACTATGGTCCAGTCGTCAACTAATATAGATGACATACAATGATTAAGCCATTTGGATAGACATTTGACAAATCCTAAGCTTGATCGGCTGTGTCGTGAATGAAAGGATTTTATCTTACCACATAAAGGTTAAGTTTACTGGATTCGCGTAAACGTACTTCACATATTGAGTTCGTCTCCCGGCGCCGTCCATGAGTTCTGTGTAGACCTTAATTTGATTAATGTCAATATGAGAAGGCATGTAGGGTCACACTATGTCGATTGTCCGTTTCGATCTAAGGATGTATTGAGAGAGTAATTAAATGTTCGATTTGGAATCGAGATATTTAAATGAATAATGATTATTTTAATTAAGTCAAAATTGGATTTTGGATTTAATTAAGAATGCACGAAAAATAAATCGAGACAGTGCAGGAGCACGTCGAGAGCCGCGGCACCCATACCCTAGGGCCGCGACGCCTCTGCCTTGAATTTTGGGTCAGGCCCAAAGTCAAACTCTAATCCGGTTTTGACATATTTTTCAACTATAAATAGAGGCATTCACCACATCATTTATACACCAATTTCAGAATATCATTCTAAGCCTTAGAGACTTAGAATCAAATACTCTCTCGAACCTCTGCCGGATTTCCTAGCTTTTTGAAAGAGAAATACATTGAAGCTTGGAGCTTGCAATCAGAAGGGCAATTGCGTGTGCACCTCACAGTTGATAAAGATTCCAGATAATTCTAACATGTAAGTATATGTTTTATGTTACAAGTTTAATTATTGTATAACCATACCAGAAATGTTGTTGTGGTAAGTAAGAAACAAAACTTTTAAACTTCCTATATGCCTTACTTATGTGTTTTGAACCCAACAAAACCCTACACATTTAACTTTGCCTAATATCACAATTCACAAAACATAACCAAATAATTTTATAAATAAAAAGATTACTTAATTCTACTTAAGTATTATAGAAATAATATTTTTGTCTAGTAATTTTTGACAGAAAAGTTGAGTAATTATTCGATTATAAAAATTGTCTATTAACTCTCTATAATACTTACGTCAAGTTGAGTAATTTTTTATTATAAAAAGTATATAATGACTTTGATGTAATAACATAGATTATAAGTGGCTATCCATGACATTTATAAAAAACATATCTCAATGTTATTTTCTAGCTTCGGTTACTTAATAGAGAAGTCAATTCTTCACAACTTATATATTGTGTTTACAGGCGGGAGTACGATTTTGAATTTATGGATTTTTAATTTTAGAAAAGAAAAAGTTATTAAAGGTATAAATATACCTCCCAATTTTGCGATTTAGAGCAGATATACTCTCGTTATAAAAAAGGTGGATTTATATCCATGATGTTACAAAATAGTGCAAATATATACCCTTTTTGCTGACAAAAGTTTTTTTAAAATTATTTATCTTATTTCGGAAGTTTAAAAATACCACGAGGCTTTAAAAAAAATTCTACACATTTTTTTGAGTAGACATATTTCTCTAAGCCACGTGGTAATTTTTTTCCTAGTGGGTCGGGTTTGGTTCGTTTAAAAAAATTTATAGACTTATTTTTCGTAAAGTCACAGAGATATTTTTCTAAACAAATCAGACCTGATCCACCAAGAAAAAAATTACCATGTGACTTTAGAAAAATATGCCTACTAAGACCAAAACGGGTAGACTTTTTTTTAAAGCGATGAGATATTTTTTTTATTTAAAAAATAAACTAAATGATATTTTAGAAAATTTCCGTCAGTGAAAAGGTTATATTTGCACCATTTATGTAACGGCATGTGTATATTTGCACCATTTTGTAACGGCAGGGGTATACACCACTTTTATAACGAGGGATATATGTGCTCGAAATCGTAAAGTTAAGGAATATATATTACACCTTTGCCCTATTATTTATACATATTAAGCGAAATTTTTAAACACAAATACAAAATATGCGCTAAAACTAAGGGAGGCCAGTGGGCCGGGTCGGCCCGATCCCCCTAAAAAAATGACGGTGTCGGGACTCGAAACCGGGACGGGACCTGGGCCCGTCCCGCCCCGCCCCTATCCTGGTCCCCCTCCCCCTTTGCAAAACTAGTCATTGCAACAACGACCAAATTTAGATTTTGGCCGTTGTGCAACGGTCCAAACGGCCATTCCCCCCCCCCCCCCCCCCCCGCACCTCATAAACCCCCTACCCTCTTAATATTTTTTTTAACCCCTTAGTTAGTATATTTACATTTTAACTCAATTTTCCAACTATAAATACCTCATTTCTCTTCATTTTATCTCACAAATTTTCCTACAATCTCTCAATCTATCTCTCTACAAGTCTACAATTACATTGCCTACTAAATATTTTATTTTATTTGCTCATTTGTATAATTGTATCAAAGTTCACAAATTGGGACTGAAGTTGGCAAGTAGCTTGAGGATCATCCATCGAGCAAAGTTTCAATTTTCAACTTCGATTACATGTCGACGTTACGTCGGCGTTTGGTACATTCATTCCTTCTTTAAATTATTATTGTTACTTTATTTTAATTATTACACTTAATTTTATTATCTTTAATTATTTATTTGCATAATTAAAATGGAAGGATTAAGACGTACGGTTATGATTAAGGGTAAGTGTGCTTCTTCTAGTATGGATAACAAGGGCATGTGTACTTTTTCTAGTCATCCTATTTCTAGACATGATGATTTGATTGATTACACTCGTATAGATGAAACTAATTTTTTAATGATATACCATTAGATGATGAGATATATTCTGCAACTGAACCATACTTTAATTTAAAAGATAATCTAGATGACACACCCACTAATCAAGATGACACACCCACTAGTGCACCTCAAACTGGAACTGGAACTCCTCTTGTTCCCCCTAGTATGAGACGAGGCCCACATAACGAAAATTAAAATCAGTTGCATGCGATTTTTTTGATGGGGACCAAGAGATTCAAGTAGTTAGATGTAAATTTTGTAAAAATGTTTATAAATTATAATGGGAAAAGGTCAGGGTGGGACAAAAGGTTTATTGAGACATGTACAAGGCTTTCACAAAGCTAGGTGGGATGAATACGAGGCTACAAAGTCGGGTGCGCCAATGCGCTCTCCGTCAGGACAAGGTTCACATAGTGTCCCGAATCAAGTACATGGTCAAATTAACCCGACGACGGGGCGATAAACACATAGAAAGGGAAGCAATAGCAAATTAGTTGCGGTGGAGGATTTGCCCTTTTCATTTTCTTCCTCTCCTGGTTTTATTCATTATATTAGAGAAATGTATAATCCTGCTTTTAACGGTTTTCCTAGATCAATTGTTAGGAAAAATCTTAATTTTTAGATAAAGTACAATTTGCTATAAACTTTATTTATAAAAGTAATAGAATACAAAGAAAAAAAGAATATAAAAAAACTTGTCACAATTGTGGATTACCTTTTAGAAAATTTCTGAAGAAATATCGACTAGGTGGAATTTTCTATATGAACAACTACTTGTTGCTTACGATTATAGAAGACCTATAACTTTATTTTTAACGCGCATAATATAAATCCAACTGATATGCTTATACATAATGATTGGGAAAAAAAATTCAAAACTTATTGGATTTTTAGAGAAATTTTTTCCAGCAACTAAAGAATTTTCTGATATATATTATCCTACTATTTCAACTATGTTATTTTATATAGCTCTAATATTTTTATTACTTAGTGAATATATGAAAAAATCATCTTATAAGGCACCTATTAAAAAAATATTTGTCAAATTAAAAAAATATTTTTTTCCTATTCCCTATATTTATATTATTGGGTTTTATTGAATCTGACTATTAAAATAGACGGTTGTAAAGAACTTATTGAAACTATTTATCATTGTATAGCAGTACTTCCACCTCCCACTCCAAAAAAACCAAATGAACAACCACCTAAGGAACCAACTAAAGAAGAAGTTTTGTTTAGCATATACAATGAATGCAAAAAAGTATATATGCATTACCAACAAGAAAGTTCTAGCAACCAACCGACTTCTATACCATCTTCTTCTTCTTCAATACAACCTATAAAAGACATGTTGTTTCTGCGGCTAGTATTGAAAGCCTTAGAAATAAAATGTTTTGTGATACCACTGCTAATCAAGTTAGCGAGTTTGATGTTTTTATTTTGCAGGGTGTTGTACTATACCAAACAGTTCTCAATGAAGCAAGACGTGAAGACTTTCTTAAATACTGAAGGGAAAATGAGAAAATATTTCCGATACTAGCAAAGATGGCCAGAGATGTGTTGAACATTCAAGCGTCACCAACAGCGTCTGAAGCGCTTTTTTTGCCGAAAGATTTCAAATAGGAGAGCACATACACTCATTAGCGGGAGACAGCTTGAAAATTGCAGTTTTATTCAGAGATTGGATACGAACGGAACGTAGAAGGTGCGGTCAACCAGAGATCAACAAAGAAGATAATTTAAACTACAACGAAAATTTTGTCCAAGGGAACTGGAAGCGACGTCGACCAATTTGACCAACAAATTTCAATTCCAACCGAAGAACCACAAGACATTGTGAAGAAATTAGAAAAGGTGTTTATAACTATGTAAATTTTTTTAATTGCAATTTTACTATGTGATTTACAACTTTTGAACAACACCACAAAGTTGCAATTTTGAAATTGTATTACAAAAAAATTATATTTCTATTAAATAATATAAGAGGTACAAAACCAGCCTTGAGATGTTTTTATTACACTATCTTGTTTTATTATTTAAGTGTTTATATTCACAGTTTTTTTGAAATTAAGTATCTAAAAAAAAAAGGAAAACCCAGACCCGCCCCGACCCCACCCCCGTCCCGCCCCGACCCCGCCCCATCCTGCCCCTCCAATACCCGTCCTCCTTTCCGGTGGGATGAGGGACGGGACGGGACGGGACATCGGCCTGTCCCGCCAGTCCCGGCCAACCGGTCCCGACCCAATCCCCAGTCTCACCGGGTCCCGTCCTGCCGGGACCCGGCCCGCCCCGACCCTGGCCCACTGTAAAACTATTGAATTCGCCGAATCCGTATGCAGAAGCTAGCTCTTCCGCTGATTGTGTTCAGTTCAATAATATCACAAGACCAAGATGGAAAATATATGATTTTATAAAAACAAAAAAAATTGAAAATTTAACTCTGTAACTAAAATAGTCATTGAATAGTTAGTTTCACACAGAGAACCAACCAACAAGGTAGTGGCAGGATATTCTTAATTACAGTCTTTTTTTTAAAAAAAAATCAGTGTCTGATTTAAACTTTAGAAAAAATCATGTTAGAGAGGACTTCTTCTTTATTGAACTTTATGTGACGCGAATTTAAATTAATCGGCACCTCAATGTAAATACTAGATGCCGAATTTGAAACCAAGAAAAGGATAGTTCCGCACAAAAAAAGTAGTCTGAAAAGTACGAATACTCGATCCATTTATTTTATTTTACCTTTTGTATATATTAATAATAGGGGTGAAAACAGAATATTAAAATAGTCGTTAGTAAAAATTACTTAGTTTGATATGGAAAATTAAAATAATTTAATATTGAATTGTTAAATGAAAAGAGTGTAATTTACTGTAACCTAACACAGTAAAAATTGCTCCATCCAAAAAGAATAAAGAAGTGCCAATATGAGTCAAGTACTGTTAAATTTTCTGTCTGTATTCATATGTTTATTTCTTTATCAAGTTAAAAATTTACATATTAAAAAATTACATACAAATTTCTTATAAGACATAAATTTATATATATATAAAAGAAGGAATTTCTTGATTCAATAAAAATCATGATGCCATATTAAGCAATGCCTTAAATCCTTTTTTCTGAATACAATAATAAAAGATAATGAATCAAAATTTCCCTAAACCATCACGTTTTTATTAGTTTTATACCTAATCTATATGTCTGTTACGCACCTCCTTGAGCTATAACGTTCAGGTGTTAAATTCCCCCTCCTCCACGTCCAATCAAACTATCACGTTTTTATTAGTTTCATATTAAAATTATGCTTAATTTACGTTAGCTCCCTGAACTATAACTTTCGGGTGATAAAACCTCTCTGGCTTGACAGATAGAAAGTGTGTGTAACCACCTCCTCAAAGGTGCGTGAGGGGCAAAAAAACATACATATGGCTTTTATTATTGGGATAAATACTATTAACCATGAAATATATACTATTAATCATTTGTTTAGATTTAATATTTATTATAGAATAATTATTTATTCAATTTGTATGTCTTTAAATAGATCGTATACTCATTTATGTGTCAGTTTAATTATATAGTATAAAGTTTTAGCTTATACACATAAAATTAAATCATCTATTCTTATAAGTATAAAGTTTTTGTTATGGAAACTGGATAGGATCAGCATGATTTTAGCACAAGATTAAACATAATTCATCTTAATTATGGGAATGATGTTGTTCCAACTTCTTGTGCTAGTACATTCTGTATGTATCGAACAAGACCGAACAAAGATAGATGTTTAAGACTGACAGGTAAAAATATATTCTCTAAACGGTTAAATGTACTTATATTCTCAATCTTGATATAACTATTAGTTGTATATGTTAATTGACATTATGATTTATCAAAAGGTGAGATCATGAGATGGATCAATATGTTTGGTAGATTGGATGATGATAATAATATATATTGGTGAAACAATAAGATAATTGATGAAATCCACGTCTTGGTATAGAGATTGATAATACGCCTTTTTTAGAAGCTTATAAGTTTTCATTGTGTCAAATCTTGCAAGTCGATTCCCAATATCCTTCTTCATACTGCTCCGTGACAGCTATGGGAGCCACATAGGGTGAGTAGAGGATAGCCTATATGTTCTGAACCCCTGGCTGGAACGGGTTATCATCCGCTGGGACGATTTCTATCTTGTCCCCTTCCCAAAAGACGAGCTTTTGATGCATGGTAGAAGGAAGGCATCGGCTGGTGTGAATCCAGTCCCTGCCCAGCAGAATAGTGTAGGACGGCTTGCCATCTATTACAAAGAAGGCAGACCTGACCGTCTTAGGACCTACAATGATTTCTGCTACTAGAATCCCCAATGCTTCAGAAGCCTCTCCCATAAAGCTAGCCATTTTCATGTTAGTTGGGATGAGATCTTCTCTGGTTTTGTTGAGGCTTTTCAAAGTAAGCAGCGACATCACATTCAGCACAACCCCATTGTCGACGAACACTCGGCTAATGGTTTTGTCGTTGATGTAAGCCTTCACATAAAGAGGCTTAAGGTATTTAACCATATTTTCTGTAGGTGCATCAAATACGGTGCTCAAAGTGTCCCTAGCCGTGGTATCATCTATTGTTGCTCATTCTACGTCTTCAATGCAAACATTACCTTCTTGGTTATCGAGTGCAAAGCGGCTGGCCTAAAATTCATATGGGATTAAGCTGACCATTTCAATGTATGCCCGCATCTCGTCAACCAGGTCTTGGCTAAATAATTCGAGGGCGGAGTCTCATCCTTCATTCAATTCGGCTGACCAGGAGCTCATATCTTCCATTTCTTGGAGACAAATGGGGATCGGTTGAAGATCTTTTGACTGAATCATCTGCACGATCTGTGGGTTTGCCTCAGTTGGAGGTCCATGTGGGGCCACGTTCTCTTGCCGGGGTTCTTCTATCGGGTTGTCGGTAGGTTGTTCATCCAACTCTGATTGACCCGACATCTCTCCTTCAGGTGACATTGCCCCTGAAGCAACTGAACCGAATGCCTACTCGATATCCTAGCTACGGCAGACTCATGAATCTCTTAATTTTAGGCTTGGCATCTTACGCAAGGTGTTGGAAATTAGATGCAATGTCTGTTGCATCTTACGCAAGGCCTTGGCACGTTGTATCCTTCTTTTCTGAGTTCTGGATGCAACTCTCGGTGGTGCCTATTTCTTTTCGGGAGCTTAATTAATAGACCACTTCCCCTTTTCTGTGTTAGCGGCTGGTTTAATCATTCTCTGGGGTCTCGTCTGGTCCTTATTTCTCGCCATGATACGCAAGGATTAAACACCCTCATTGATGTTAAACTCGACCACCCTCTGTTTGGTTTTAGGGAGTGGTTCCTCATCTATTCGAGGCATGCTCGGCTGTCGATTGGTTGACATCCGTACTTGCCCCCCAGGCCTATGCCTGGTGTCAATAGGGACCCTTCTGAACCTCATGGTTTGTTCCTGAAGTTCTCGTTCAATGTCCCTCCAGTATTTAGGGTGACCATGGAAATTGCTTCTAGCTGGCTGCCTGTCATCACGAATGTCATGTAGGCTGCCTAACCGGTTGAACACAGAGGTCCTTGTGGCCTTCTCCCCTTAGGTAGGTTTTTTTGGGACCCACACCCTTTTCATTGGTTGTTTCCCTTTGGTGTTCCTTGACTCATCGGGCTTAGCAAAAGATATCATAGATATTGGTACCGCGGGAAAGGGGTCGGTATCAATGGACATTTCAGCCATACTCGTGTCGGCTAGCTTGAACCTTCCCTCCTTGATGCCCTTTTGGATCGCCTTTCTAAAGATCACATAATTAGAAGTAGAGTGACTGTATGAATTATGCCACTTACAATACTTCTTATCTTTTATTTCCTCGGCAGGCGGAATCCGATGACCATCAAGCAGCCGAATCTGCTTATCTTTGAGTAGATGATCAAAGATCTGATCCGCCTTCGTGATGTCAAACGAGTAATTGATCCTGTCATCGAATGGACTTGGCTCCTTACCTTTTACGACTTTCAAGGTTGGACAAGAGTAAACCTTACCCCTAACAATCTCGGCCACTATTGCGTCTGCCGTGCAATCGGCTGACTCTGAGTCGGACTCATCCACTTCAATGATGCATACCAAGTGGGAGCCTCTATTTCGGCTGGCTCTTCTTCGCTCCTTTTCCTGGACATACTGCTCTATTTGGCTAGCCTTTTCGGCTAACTGGCTTAGGTCAGAGCAAGATTGTCCTACCAGCTTCTCCTTTAACTGAGGGTGCATGTTGTTGATTATCATGTGGGCACACTCAGACTCGGGGAAGTGTACGGTGCATTTTCCAACTTTCTTTCTGAATCTCTCGATAAAATTGGCAGCCGATTCATCGACCTGCTGCTTGAGATTCATTAGATAAGTCATGGTAACCTGAGGTTGGGGCCAATAAAACCTATCATAAAAGCAACCCTCCATGTCGGCCCAGCTCTGTACGAAATCAGGAGCCAAAGAGGAGTACCATGCGAAGGTTGTTCCTATTAGAGAGAGAGGGAATATCTGTAACTTGTGATACTCATTCTGACTAGCCTCGCCGCATTGGGCAGTAAATCTACCGATGTGCTCGATAGTGGATTTGTTGTCCTCGCCAGAGAAGATGGCAAACTCCGGTGTTTTGAAACCCCTCGGCAAAGGTGCTATCCGATTTATCCAATCGGGGTAGGACTTCTTATAAACAGTTTTGTCCAAAGGTTTCAGTTAGATGCCGAAGTACCTCCGCATAGTATTAGCAATAATCTATGGATTTATCAGTTGTAATCTCCCCTGCCGATTCTCTACTGGATTCGGCTGGTAGGCGTTCTGCACTGGCGGCCTCCATTCTGCACTTTGTTGGACAGGGTTGTGAAGGTTGTAGGTGGTTTGCTGGTCATTTCTAATAGGTGGGGTAATGCCCCATGGCTGTTGTTGGGTATGGCCACCAAAGCCTGCAACCTGAGCTCCTGGAGCGGCTAGAAATAGCCTAAGGATAGGGTGGAACTGTGTTCCATGGCTGCTCTCATCGGACGTCAGTCGTTCTTAGAAAGTTTACGCTTCATGAAAGGTATGGATTGGGTACCGGCAATGACTGCTGGAATGGTATTCCGCTATAAACAGCGTCACCAGATAACCGAGCTAAGTCATTGTCAGGGGCCATCGGCTGCCAATTCGGCTGGCCAACGTTGTTCGCCTGCATTGTAGGGCCGTTTATAGAAACGTACGACATAACGGGCGGCAATTCAAAGTATCCTGGAGCCTGAATTGGTCTCCAAGACATGTTGATCTGCCCATACTGCAGACTCGCTTGGTCAAGTGGCACATTTTCCCCCCAAGGTTCAACGGCGACCATGCAGTGTGCTGGTTGCCAGGCGATAGGGCTTGTGTTCCTAGGTGCACTATCGGCTGTGCCTGAGTGGGCACTGGCTGATGCACATGCGGCTGAGGAACAACACCGGGAGTCACTGTCTCATGCTGAACATCACCACTCGCCAGAGGGATGGCAGAACTAGCCGAACATTCTCCTGGGTGCATTCGGTTGGTTTCCATCTCCCTCGCTTGCTGAACCTCATTATGTACCATTGGCTTCACAATGTTAGTCAACTGTTTAAAAACTTGGTACATAATATCGTGGATGCCCAAGTCAATCTGTTGTCTAATAAAAGACGTGGTCATTATGGTTGGACCTTCAGATTGGCTAGATTCTACCACGACTTGGGTTGATGGAGGAAGTGGAGGGGTATCCACCGATGTAGGAATACCCGCGGAGGATGCTGGTTCGTTGTTCCTTCTGGGAGGATTTTGTTTAGGATGTGGACTGGACTTGAGGTTCATTTTCTTACTGGACCTTAGGCGCATACGCCAAGAATTATCCTGACATGGAGAATCAAACTTTACTATTAATTCACCTATGGTCCCACTAGACGTGCCAAATTTGTTCTCGCCCCGAATTCTGCCTTCTGCAGTTTTATCGGCTGATGAAATAGGGAGATAAATTGATTCCTTAACTTAAGCGATTTGGGCTGAAAACGGAACTCTAATTTCCAGCAATAGGTTCCCCAACTACTCCAAAAAGCGTTAGGATGGTGGTATGAGTAAACTAAGAAGTAAGAAACATGAATACAGTCGAGTAAAGTAAAAGTAAAAGATAAAGTAAGGGATAAAAGATAAAGATAGATAAAATTTGAGTTGTTTGATTGATTCCGTGTGTATATATAAAAAATGTGTTCTATTTATAGTACAAAAAGAGGAAACAATTGTACAAACGTGCCCCCACCCCCATGTCAGCCATCATGTAACCCACCAAGTTTAATGGCTGACTAGGGGGGAGGTGGTGCCGATTTTCTCGCCCTCTACTCCTCTTTCTCGGATAATGGCCCATTTCTTTTAGCTGTCGTTGGCCGTTATCGCTTATGGGGGTTTGAAAACCCTTTTGATTCGATCGTTGAGGCGTCTGCGTCTGAGTGGGTCCCAGTCGTACCTCTAACTGACAACTCGGCTGATATGCCTTGGTAGTCGATGAAGTTCTTGTAGTCGAGGGTTAGGAATAAATTCGGCTCCAAAATAGTTCGGTTGTCACTGAATTCGACTAAACACTTAGCTATTTTTGATTGTTAACACTTCTCGAATTAAATTTCAGCAAGTTTATGCATTCTAGTATAACGTATGTATTGTCTATTATTCATGTAAGCAGTATGTTTTTAAAATGCTTCTGTTGTGCATATTTTTTAACATTTACAACGACTAGTTAAGCTATGGACTAAGCAAAATAGAGGAAGGAGAAAAAAATAGAACTTGTGAATGTATAAATTTGTTCTTCAACCCCTCAAAGTTAAGGATTTTTTTGGTCACAATACTTGATTCACACATTTCAACTCCAAGACACAATAAAATTAAAGATTATAGACTGAAATCACTGTGAACCAAACCAAATTCAATTTTTCTGATTCAATTTTTCTATAGCCAGAAAGCTCTTGGCAAAATAGGACAAAAGTGGCATCGCCTGTTTTTCTCTTTACCTTTCTTATCTCTCTTTTAACTTTTAACTTTTAACTTTTAACTTTTAACTTTTGCTTTTCTTTGATTTTACTTATTCGGTTAGAATTTATGTTATAATTAAAATTATTTTTTTGGGTGCATGAAGACACTTACATACTCCCTCCATTTCAATATAAACGAATTTTTGGAACTTTTTTTATGATTGAGAATGAATGAATTTTTCAAAGTACAAAAATGTACTAATTAACATTTTCGAAAATTATCCTTCTTTTTAATGGGTCTTCAAAAAATCTCAACATTGACAAAAAGTTTAGGAAAAAATAAAAGGATATTATTGATAAATTACCCTTTTATGAATAATATCTTTAATTAACTTTCTTAAGAGGTGGACATGAAAATTATAGTCAGATGCATTAACGTAAATTATGTATAAATTAAATATAAAACTAATAGAAACGTAGTTTAGGGATTTTAATTCATTATTTCAATAAGTTATTAATGTGAACTAGCTTAGAACTTTTTAGAACAAATAGAGAAGTCTTATAATTGGAATCCAATCATCTAAAACCATCTTTAAGAAGGCAATGATCCGGACAACTCCTTGGAGAGGGACATTCTCACTTTCTAGGAGGGAAACATTAATAAGATCCTGCACCTAAGAATTATGGCACGTGGCCCACACGTTTCCGTGGAAAAAACAGGGTGAAACGAAAGCTTTCGTTTCTTGGGAAAGGCACTTGGAGATTTTATTAACGGTCAAAACCGTGTGTTCGTGCTGGTGCAAAAATCGATCTAACTAATAAATTCAACTAATAAAAACGTTATTGGTTGATCGATATCGGATTATTGAGTTAACAGTTTGTAAATAGTTTTGAATTTTTTTATCAGGTTATCGAATGGTTTTCAGTTTTAAGAATTTAATTAATGGTTAAACCGATAATCCAATAAGCTTATATTAAAATTATTTTTTTTATCTCTAATTATATAATTGTGATTTTAAATTTTTGTTTATAAATAGAAATCATATTTTTAAATTCTTACAAAAGACAAGCAGACACGCTTATTACCTTATTCTCTTATTTCTCAAACGAAATTAGGGCTTGTTGCCTCTGCGACAATAGAATGGATTTGCTTAAGTATACAATGCTTTAATTTGTGTATTTTATTTTAATTTCATTTTGTTGAGTTGACATTAGAGTGAATCTGCCGACAATATATACATGAACAAAAGAAAATAAGAGAAAGCAAAAAGAAATTAGCAGAGCATTTTCTTATTGATTAAACCAAAAATCAAATCGGTCGAGGATATTTATAAATCGAAAACTGATAAATCAAATCAATAATATACAAAACTGAACCTACTGTTAAGCACCACCAGTTCGTACTTCGTACAAGTGAGGGACCGTTTGATTTGGAGGAATTCAAAAAACAATTTGATTGTAAATTTCCGCTCAAAATAATATTTCATCTATTTTAATTTATGTTATACATTTTGCTTTTTAGTATATATAATAGAAATTATATTTTATATTTTAAAAAATATAACTTTTAACATTTCATTTTACTTATAAGATCATTTATAGTAGCACAAATTATGAGTCCTTGTTTAAGGTCAACAATTTTAAAAAAAAGTTATTTTTTCTCAAATTATGTACCCATTCAAATAGTGGCTAATAAATTAGGCGGGTGGAAATACAATATTAAGTTCGAGAGATTAAAAAAGTAACGCAAATTAATTCAGTGCTGGGTTGACAAAGCTAGGAATTTTTTTGGCACAACTACAGTAAAATATCTATAAATGAATATTTTTGGGGCCTGAAAAATTATTATCTTATACGGGGTTATTAATTTATAAATAAATTAATATTTATTAATTTATAGAATAAATTTTATTTTGTACATTATATTTCTCAAATTAAACAATTTTTTTTTCCGGTAACTAAGAAAAGAAAATAAATAAAAAATTAATTAATGATGGTGCATTGTATCTAAGTTTATTAATCTTGTCAAAAAGAAGTTTATTAATCTTGGGTTGACGTGACTCAAAATAGAATGCATGTACATTAGAATATGAAGTGTTGTGAATTGTTTCAAGTACACAATATAGAAATGCCATGAATGTAGTGCAGATTCTGAATTATCCTAGTGAAAATGAAGCTTTAATGGAATCGCCTACGGACTAAGAAATTATTCAAGGAGTAATGAGTATGGAAGATGATGACAATCAAGATCCAGATGATAGTAACGCTATACCACATGTTTCTCCAAAATAAGCTTTTCTTGCCATAGAAACTTTGAAAAATTACTTGCTTCAAAATGAGAAGAATGTGCCGAATATAGTTTATGCCCTCCAAAAAGTTAAAGATGAAATTGAGTTTAGTTTTGCATTAAAAGAAGAACCAATTGACTATAGATACATATTTTAGGAAAGTATAAAATTTGAAATAAAAATTGTTTAGGAAGTGCTTTATTTTATGAATTATATATGTAATTTTCATATGTACTTAATGAATTATTATTTTATATTTTCAGTGGGCCTCAAGGAATTCTTTTAAAATTATTATTTTATGCATTTATCGAGGTTATTATTTTATCCCATTGGCCCAAGTCGGGACCGGAGAAAATTATTACTTAATCAAGGTTATTAATTTATCGAATATTCATTTATCGAGGTTTTACGATATATATTGAACCACGAAACTCTTGTAGAAGTTGAAAGATAAATTGTTAGGCCGAATACCTAAAGATACCTCTAAATTTGTTGCACATCTATTAGTAGTCTTAATTACCTCTCTAAACTTGATTATTTGATAGTGTTCAGGGGCTCTTATTGAAGCAGATATTCTCTATATAATAATTCTTGTATTACTATTATGTTTTGCATTAATTCATATATTATTATATTTTGTATAATATTTTATATGTTACTCCATTATTTACCACATAAATAATTTATGTATCATAACGCCTGTACGTGGGTAGCACGTGAACCAAATGACTGTTGGGATTGAAATAATCAAAGTGTCATGCGGAAGTTTATAATTACAAACTTTGAATGACGATAAATCAGATGACAAAGAAAATATACAAAAAAAAACATAATATTCTAATATTGTTTGATCAATCGATCTACATATGGAAAAACTAATTTAAAAGTGTAAAACTATTGGGAGAATAATCTCTCTTTAAACAAGACTCTTTAAACGACTACATTGTGGATGTTATTGTGTTGTGCCTGAGAATAAAAGATCTTCTATTTATAGAAGTCCAAAAATTATTCTACCAGAAAAAGATAAATATGGTAGAGTCCTTTTCTACAAAGAAAAATTTTCCACCAACAAATCATATTTGAAGTAAAACACAATTATGGTAGAATCCAAATAAAGTAGGAAATTGAGGGCAAATCCTAACAAATCTCTCCTTGGCCTGAATTTTCTGGCAAAATAATCTTGATTTTTCATCTTCGCATAATCTTCATCACTGCTACTTGCCATGGTTAAAAATAAGGTTTAAAATATTATAGGTTACGTTAAAAACGGTTTAACAAATATTTTGCTTTATTTTTAAAGATGTAGCAGAAGAAATATTGAAAACATGATTGAAAATTCATCTCCACATGTAGTACTTCAGAGTTCGGACATAATCTTCATTATCGTGAAATTGGTTTGCAACTTGATTTGAATCGGCCTTAAACCCGTCTTTTCAACCTTGTTGAACCATCGATTGAACCATTGACTCTGATACAACTTGTTGGGATTGAAATAATCAAGGCATCATGCAGAAGCTTATAATTGCAAATCTTGAATGACGTAAATCAGATGACAAAGAAAATATACTAAAAGGCATAATATTCTAATATTGTTTCATCAATCGATCTACCTATGAAAAAACTAATTCAAAAGCATAAAATTATTGGGAGAATAATCTCCCTCTAAACAAGACTCTTTAAATGACTATATTGTGGATGTTCCTGTGTTGTGTCTGAGAATAAAAGATCTTCTATTTATAGAAGTTTAAACTTTAAGAAATCACATTTGAAGTAAAATATAATTATAGTAAAATTTAAATAAAATAAAAAATTCAAAGCAAATCCTAACCATGAATCGGGAGGGAATGATCAGTCACTTAGCTTAGTAGACATGCCTTTGAAAAGTCATATTTTGACTTATCTTTCCACAGAATTACATTTGGACGCTCTTAGTAAGCTGACAACCTATTCGTCATTTAATACTAGTTCCATTATCCTTCTCGAAGTATTTGATTAATTATCTTTCTACTGTCTATCTTTATCTTGAAATATGTTATGGAAATATCGAAATAACAACATTTCAAATTAACAATGTATCGTATTGAAGTACTAGCTAGTTTCTTTAGAAATGTGTTATGGCAATATCAAAATAATAACATATCACATTGAAGTACTAGTTTATACATGACTACATCAAATTGAACACACAATTTGGAAGGAAAAAAAATCAAGAATTGAGCTAAGAAGTAATTTTTTCTTTTGTATTTCTAAAGGCCACATATATAGATTAGTATTTCATTTATGCAAGTAACTGTTGGAAATTTGCCTTTGGCGGGAGTTGCGACCGACCAACTTTAACAGCTTAAACACTAGTGTTACATATGTTGGAGAATCCGGTTCTTCACACATGCATGATCTACTAAGTACGTAGATAACCGTAGGGCCAAGAATCGTCAAATTTCATTGAGAAATGAAAGAGATATTGGTTCACGAAGTGAGGTGTTTGAAGCATGGAAAAGTGTGGTATTGTGTGTAATTCTCCCTCATCGGTAGAGGAAGAAAGAATTGTTGTGTATATAAGACTCGAAATTGGTTTGGGGTTTGGGACCCCAAGGGGTATCCCATGTGTTTAAAGGAGGGAGGACCTAGATGTGCTTCGGTTCGAGGAAAGACCACACGCGCGCCGCCGCCGCCCGCCCGTCCGGTCACGGGCCACGGGCCACGGGTCTTCTGATATTATATTTTTGGGCCAGAGAACTTTGCCAGAAGTACAGTTTGATCCAAGAAGTTCCCAGATGTACAGTTCGGACCAGAATTCTTTCAGATGTACAGTTTGGTCCATGAAGTTTCAAGATGTACAGTTTGGTCCCTGAAGTAATTTGGTTCAATGGGAAAACTAAGCTGTAAAGGTTCAGTTGATCGCTTCAGTGGAAGCATGAGCACTGTTGACACCCAATTTTGTCCCATCTTTTATGATTTTATTCGTAATTTTTAATATTTTGGACACTTTTAAAACATTTTTTTAAATATAGGCATATATGTGTATATATCTTATTATTATCATTATTCACATTTTTACTATCATTTGCATCTTTATCATAATCATAGTTTTATCCATAATATTCTATGTTATTTTATTTTTCGCAAGAATTGCATCGCATTTCCATTTTTTTATTAAGCATTAAGCATTTCACAAATATTATATTATTTTATTGTCACATCGTTACGTTATTTTAAATAATTCACATCTTTTACAAAAAATATATATATATATATATATTAAACCCCTTTTATATTTTATCCATAACCCATTTTCATTTTTCCAACCCAATACAATTTCTACCCAACCTAAACTAAAACCCATTTTTTCGTCCAAGCCCAATCCCCAAATTAAATTCCCATCAGCCCAATACTCACTAACCCATTCGGCCCAACTCCCAAAACCCCTTCTCTCATTTTAACCCAACCAAAACCGAAGCCCAACTCCCCTTTTCTTATTGGCCCAACGCCCAAAGCCAAACTCCCCAATTAAATACCCATTTCCCTTAAACCAATTCCCATTCCCTTATAACCCCAACCCAACAATTCGGTGGCCCAACACCGGCGAACCGGCCAGCCCAATAACCCAAACCCTTTTATTTCCCCAAACCAAACATAACCCCAAAAATAAAAAAAATAAAACCCTAACCCCTAACCCTTCAAATCGCCGCACACCCCGCACCCCCCATCCGACCGGTCACCTCGCCCACTGCCACCACCCACTCCCTGCCACCAACCTTGACACCACCACACCCCTCCCGTCACTTCGCCCACGCCCATACCCCTAAAATCCGCTTCCAAAATTCAGAAATCTTTACCTTTAATTCGAATTTCAAACTCGTTCTTGGGGGGAAAATCCACCTATAAATACCCCATGTTGTTCTTCATTTTGAGAAGAGATTTTTGGTGGATAAAAACAGATTTTCGAAGGATTTTTCGGAAGACTATTCCATATATACATAAAATATTTGTTGTGTTCTAGATTTTAAATCATTTGCTGTCTTTGTTGTTCAAGATACAAGTCCGAAATAGGCCCAAGATTCGAAAGAAAGGAGGTGAGTTTCGTTCTTGAACTTGGGTTTTAAATGCCTCTATTCGGTTTCGAAAAACCGAGTCCGAAAATCTGTTTTGCATTTCTTGTTGTTCTTCACCGATTTGAATTTCGGGTCGGCCCGACCCGATCCGGGTCGACCGGTTCGGGTAATTTTTTCGAGAATTCTTGCATTTTCATGTTTCGTATGTTCGTTATCGAATTTGGTGGATATTTGATTTCGGGTTGAGTTTCCGATTCGGGTCGGGTCAACGACCGGTCGGGTCGACCGGTTTGGGTAACATTTTCGAAATTCTTGCATTTCATATTCATGTATGTTGGTTATCCGGAATTGATTGAATTATTTGATGTTGGTTTGAATCTCTAATTCGGGTCAGATTCTCGATCCGGGTCGTGTCGACCGGTTTGAATTTTCAAATTTCTTGCATTGTTGTTGTTGTTATTGGTTATCGAAATTGATGAAATCGTTGATTCCGGGTTGAACACATGATTCGGGTCGGTCGACCGGTTTGAATTCCCAAATTTCTTGCATTTCATGTCTTGTATATTGGTTATCCGAAAAATGAAAAAAAATCGATTCGGGTTGGCATCCGATTTGGGTCGAGTCAACGACCGGATCGGGTCGACCGGTTTTGGCGTATTTCAGATTATGGCATTTTTTCATATCTTGTATATTGGTTATCTAAAAAATCTGAATTTCGATTTCATTCCGGTCTGTTTTTCCGTAATTAACTCACTTTGTTCACTTTTTCGGTCTGTTTTTTTCAGAATTAACTCATTATTTCATCTGCCTTTATTTATTTCTTTCGTTTCTCTCGTTTTTCGTTCATTGGGTTAAACATCCGGGTAACGGATATCTTACTATTCTTAATGCTTTCTTGTTTTATTAATACCGCATTTAGGCCGACGAAATTGAATTCGAGGTCGCGCTTTTCTTTCGTTTAAATTATCTATTTTTCAACCTCGTTTTAAGTATCAGGGCAACGGATATTTTCTTGTTTTTTCTTGTTTTAAACTAAAAACCGCATCATTTTCGGAAACTATTTTTTTACGCCTCTGTTTTCTGTCGCTGCGCAAGCATTTCTTGTTTCATTTTAATTTTGCTTTGATTTGAACACGATATTACACGGCCAATGAAAAATATCCGTCGATTTCGAGGCCTCCACAGTTGAAAAGACGGAAATATAACTTTCGGGCAATGATGAAGACTTAAACCTTTTATTTCATCCGAGATCAACATGTTTAGTAGGCGAGGTGAATTATATATTCGCGACCACGATGTGATTATAGTGATCTTTTCTATTTCACCCGAGAGACCAACACGTTTAGTAGGCGAGACAATCAAAATAAACCACATTAGTCATATGTTTGCAGCCACGACGTGATTGGAATGTTCTTTTCAAAATTTAAGTCTGAGCCCTCCGTGATCAAAACATTCACTTTGTTTTGAATACGGATATGAAGTTATTTGTATTTAACTGTTTCTAACCGTTTGTTCTTGATGAACTTGCGGGGATTAAAGTAAATAAAGGCGATTATTCCTCGGTGTTTATTTATTTTATTTCTTTCTTTAATTCAGCTTTTATCCCGCTTTGTATTGTAATATTATTTATCGCACTTATGTAACTATTGAAATGCTTAGAATAGGCAAACTTAGGATTAATTCATAGGGTAGTTTAAGATTTGAAGGCCGTCGCTAGCTTATTTATTTGTAGGCTCGGTTAAATTCAAACTTAGAAATCCTTCGCTAGTTTATTTATTTTAGGCTCGTCACGCATATTCAAGATTTTCAAAACAACTTTTGTCATCTTTTATTTGCTTTATTAAATCATACCGAATAAGTTTATCTTTTGTCAATTTACAATTCATTGATTCCCCAAATTTTACTTCTTTGGCATCATAAATAAATTGTTTTACTATCAATTGTCAAAATACATATTTTTCCAACTCTATATGTATTTCTCTTTAAATATCATACAAATGTATATTTTGAAAAAATCTCTACATTTATCTATCTTTTAAAATGCATTTCTTTTCATTAATTATTTGCAAACATCTTTTAACTTCATGCTTCAAACATGCATTTTTCTAGTAATAATTAACCTGAGTTTGACCGGATAACCGCAAGTTAGCGGATCTTAAAGGATGCCTAACCCCTTCCCTTTAGGATAATAAAGAACCCTTACCTAGAATCTCGCTAGTTTCGCAGACCTTAAAATTGGAGTTACATTGCAGCATTTAGTTTAAATATTTAGGTGTCCTAATTCACCATAAAAAATAATTAGGTGGCGACTCCTCAATTCTTTACCCAGGAATCACCTGAACACGTCTGTGCTCCGCTTTGACCCGAGCCAGGTCAAAATAGGGCGCGACAAGCACTTCGGATAGTGATTTCTAAAAAGAAACACCAAATCCAAAGCCGTTCCCGCGATAGACGTTAAGTGCTATCTGCAGTGTGGGTAAATGTTAAGTTTTCAAAACCTGTAATGCTCCTCAATAGTTGAGGTTAGGTCTTTGGGAAACTTTTAATGGTTCCTAACACTTGTGAAGTGGGGTATAGCAGGATACCTTGTAGAAGACCACCTATTTAAGTGCGAGGACGGGCCGCCTCAAAATGAACGCACTTAAGAATCCAAGACCTTGTCCATGGCCAAAACAGACAAAACATTACGAAGAAGAGAGTAAGGGAATTTGTTGTGTTGGTACCATTGACTTGAATTACACTAAACACTGACGGTTCAAGACATCACGTTCACCGCGCAGTAAGTAAGTCCGATGGTATTTAACTATGGAAGGTTCAAAGCTGAAGCTACCTCTCCTTATGCAACATCGGTCCGCTGAAATATTGCTGGAAATGAAAAGACACCATGTGAGTGCGCCAAAATCTCTTTCAAGAGGGGATTGTTGGAAATTTGCCTTTGGCGGGAGTTGCGACCGACCAAATTTAACAGCTTAAACACTAGTGTTACGTATGTTGGAGAATCCGGTTCTTCACACATGCATGATCTACTAAGTACGTAGATAACCGTAGGGCCAAGAATCGTTAAATTTCATTGAGAAATGAAAGAGATATTGGTTCACGAAGTGAGGTGTTTGAAGCATGGAAAAGTGTGGTATTGTGTGTAATTCTCCCTCATCGGTAGAGGAAGAAAGAATTGTTGTGTATATAAGACTCGAAATTGGTTTGGGGTTTGGGACCCCAAGGGGTATCCCATGTGTTTAAAGGAGGGAGGACCTAGATGTGCTTCGGTTCGAGGAGAGACCACACGCGCGCCGCCGCCGCCCGCACGTCCCGTCTAGTCCGGTTCCCGATTCTGGTTCCGAGTTCCGGGTTCCGGGTTCTCGGGTTCTCGGGTCGCGGGTCGCGGGCTGTGGGTTGTGGGTTGTGATTTTTAGGGTTGGTCACAAACAAAGAGGGAAAATAAAGGAGGCAAGTGAGAGAAATTGAGAGTTCACTTTTGCTGAAAAATTTGTGAGACCAGCTTCGCATTGTTGACGATACCCGTTGATCTAACCGTTGGATTTGGTTGACATTTTAACTGAGTGTTCTCCACACATTGTTCTTCGATATGAACGTTGAATATCGATTTCGGAGGTCTGTAAAAGCAGTTTTCAAGCAGTGAACAGTAACTCAATTTTGTGGTGATTTTCTATTTTCTCAATTGTTTTGTTGTTGCTATTGTTGCTCCTATTTTGGCATTCATATTGTATACATTTTGGAGAAATTTGTAACCATCATTTGATATAGTAGAGCTTTGGACCCATAGTTGTTTTCTCTTCACACGGAAGAGGTTTTTCCATTTAAATTGGGCCAGAGAACTTTGTCAGAAGTACAGTTTGATCCCAGAAGTTCCCAGATGTACAGTTCGGACCAGAATTCTTTCAGATGTACAGTTTGGTCCCTGAAGTTTCAAGATGTACAGTTTGGTCCCTGAAGTTTCCAGAACGTCAGAATTTGGACAGTCAAAGCAGAAACGCCAAGCACTCAATTCAGCCATTTATTTTGGCTGAATTACTCCTCCTATAATGGCCAAATCCGTTGGTCTTTCACCATTTATGTTGGTGGCTTTACTACCTCCACAACCAAAACAGTTTTCTTCTTACAACTTCCAAGCATCATTTCGTTACTCAATATTCTTCACGGTAGCATTTGAGTTTCCTTTGCTCAAGTGTTCCATTGCTGTTTTATCTTGGGAGACAAACTGTCCAGGACGTATAAAGGATACATACGGGGCAATATTGTCTTAAGGACAGAGTGCCACACTCGACTCAGCAAAAACAGTTTCCATTTTTCCGTCTTCAACAAAATTGTAATTTCAGTTTTGTGGTTCTATTGTAATTTTCAGATTTCTAGTTGAATTATTGAATCTTTGTTTATCCTTTCGAATACTTGTAATAGTTATATACTTCCCGTACTTCTTTATAAAGTACCATAGTGCAAAAATACCCAACAGTAACAAAGTTCAGTATCTGTTTATATTAGTTTGGTCATAACTATTTGCATATACTAAATTTCAATATTTGAAATTGAAATGGGTATTGAAGGTATATTTCAAGTGAAATATTGATTTGCACACACATATCCTTAATTTATTTCACAAGCTTCAGTATACAGAGTTTACACTATCAGGCAAATCAAAAAATATTTACATGTGAGTCTTTAAAATATAGACTTGTAATTCTGCAAATAAACAAGTTACATACTATAACATCTAAATGACCTAATGATATAAAAATTTCTTGTACACGATGTATATATTTAAACCTTTTTTAAAAAAAAAATCATAACCAAACATAACTTCAATTTATTTCACAAACTTCTTTTCACAACCACAACTATATATCTTTTTTCTATCTCAACTCAAAGTACCTATCCATAAACGCCAATTTAAGGAAACAAACTCTCGCATTAAAAAATGAAATCAAATAAATGAACGCACAAGGAAAAAAAGATAAAAAATCATAAGTAATTATAGTTTAGAGCGTAATTACAAAACACATCTACAATTTAATTTATGTATTTACGAAATGTAACTACAATTGATACACTTGTTGTATCAGGTGAATATCAGTTGTTTCAGGTGGGTATTAATTGTACTAGCGCATGTTATATCAGTCGAAATCACGCGAAAAAGTTGTATCAATGCTTATAGCTAAGTTTTCGTAATACTATAGCTAAGTTTTTGTAAAACTATAGCTATATTTTATAAATACAGTCTAAATGTTTGCACATTGCGTAAATTTTCATTAAAAAGGGAAGTAGCCTAATTAGAAAGGACAAAAGAAAAATTATCTAATATGTACTCTGTTGGTAGGGTGGTAAAATCAGCCATGAAAACATGACCTGTCCAAGTTTGGGCTGATCATTCACCTGTCTATTTATTAGTTCGGTCATTTCAACCCGTGAGAAATGATCTTGTCAATTTTTTTGCAAAAAGGTAATTTTATTTAATATTTGATCATATACACTAAAAGAAAACAAGGAATTAGCAATAGACAAAATTATGTAGCTAAACAATAAAAATTTCATGCTAATCTCATTTAGCTACAGATTAGCGATAGATTATAAGAAAATTAAATTAGCTAGGAGCTATTTAGTGATGGATTAGCTGAGAATTACTGACAAATTCTGTAGCTAATTCCATGTTTTCTAGTAGTGATACATAGTCATAAAAAAGGGCAGTCCGTTGCACTAAGCTCCCGCTATGCGCGACATTCCGGGGAAGGGGTCGGACCACAAAGATCTATTGTACGCAGCCTTACCTTGCATTTCTGCAAGTGATTGTTTCCACGGGTTGAACTCGTGACCTCCTGGTCACATGACAACAACTATAGTGATATATAATCATATTAAAGAAATTTTGTTAGCACGTTATAAAAAAACAAACAAACAAATTAAAACTTAGTAAAAATTAGACAAATTAGATTATGATTTGTTTTAGCCCAATCTATTTCAGCCCAAAAAACTTTTGTACGGATTAATAATCCGTTCATTTATTAATTCAACATATTTTAACCCTTTCAACTTCAGCTTATTCCGCCGATTTGACACCCTATATGTTACAATGCTCTAAATGATCAAGTAGACACAAAAATGATAGTACTATAAAAGAAGTTTCTAACTACTGTATTCACTAAGATATGTCTCAGAAATACGTACATTAGCTTTTCGAAAATCGAAATGTAGCCTAACAAGTAAGAAGATTTGTCGCATTCAGTATCCTTTTGACTAGAGATGGCAATGGATCCTGGACCCGGTCCGGATCCGTTGTATCCAGATCCGTTTTATAGGATATGGATCTTCAAAATTTGAACCCGACGGATCTGGATCGGACCCGGATCCGTTTCTGACGGATCTGGATCTTGTATTTGAGATCCGTATCTGGTCCAGATCCGACCCGTGGATCCATTTTTCATTAAATATATTCATAACCTAGAATGTAATTTTATAAATATTTTCTTAAAATTGCTAAGACATCCTTGCAAGTTTAATTCTCAAAACAAGTTTAATTTATCCCCGCGTTAACTCAAAAATAAAAAAATAAAGAGGTAACTTCGATAATAAAATCAATGTTATATTAGTGAATGACTAACATCTCCATAGACAAGTAGTTAAAATTATATTCACTTCATTTATGAAGATTCCAAGCACATGCAAGTTCTGCATTGTGGAAATACTAGACAGCATTTTCCACAACTATTGTCATTGTCCAACATTTTTAATTAATAGCTCACAATCAAAACGAGACAACGAACAAAATATCTCATATGAACATTTCAAAATTGAAAAACAGTAAACTGTTAGCTAAGTAAAAATCGTTTGTCAGTTCAAAAAAAAAATCTTAGCAAGGTTACATTTTTAGCAAGGTAAATTTTTTTACATGTGGATCCAGATCCGATCCGTGGACCCGGCGGATCCGATGGATCCGAATTTGAATATGATTTTTATGGACCCGCTGGATCTGGATCCGGATCTGGATTCAGGTATGAAAAACGGATCTGGATCTGAATCTAGTAGGATCCGGTCCAGATCCGATCAGTTGCCATCCCTACTTTTGACTTGACAACCCAAATTAATTCCTACGTTATTTTTATTCAATTTCAAATGTCAATATTGGTCAATAGTAGGTAGTCTAAGTAGTTCCAGTAATACTCTAGACAAGACATATTCCAAAATGGAAGGAACGAAGAAAGAAAGAGAGGCAGAAAGTAGAAACATTCACAGGTTGCCACATCAGCAGAAACCCACACGAGTTAGACGCATATAAGATCTGTAAACTTACTACTTTTCTGACACTAGTGCAGCTGTCGGATAAAACAGCTGCCCCCATAGCTTCTTTTAAACCCATCAATAATAATAAATTCCAGCCTGTCTCCTTTTCACCCTCTAACTCCGTGTTCTTTTGCGTCATCAAATTAACTTTTTAGCTTCAATATTTCACTCATATTCTATTCTATTAATAGTAGCTCTCATAATCCTGCCTCCACTATATATAGAAATCCCACTTTTCACATTCATCATAAAACAAAAACCTCAAACTGAAACAATATCCAACACCACTAGAGTACTTTTTACTCTCTCAATCAGTGATAAAAATGGATATCTTTGGAAGCTATTATTCGAACACACTTACTGAATCATCAAAATTTTCTGATCATAGCAGCTCCCCTAATAGAGCTAATCTATCTGATGAGGAAGTTATGTTAGCTACAAATAATCCAGAAAAGCCAGCGGGGAGAAAGAAGTTTCGGGAATCTAGACATCCAGTATACAGGGGAGTGAGGAAGAGGAATTCCGGCAAGTGGATTTGTGAAGTTAGAGAACCTAATAAGAAATCAAGGATTTGGCTTGGCACTTTTCCAACGGCGGAAATGGCGGCTAGAGCTCATGACGTGGCAGCTATTGCATTGAGGGGTCGTTCTGCTTACTTGAACTTTGCTGACTCTCCTTGGAAGTTGCGTATCCCGAATTCCTCAGACGCCAAGGATATTCAAAAGGCAGCCACTGAAGCCGCCGAGGCATTCCGACCACCAGAGCCGGAAGGAGGTGTTTCAGGAGAATCTGGCAGTACTCCTAAAACGCCAGAGAGTATTTTCTTTATGGATGAGGAAGCACTATTCTGCATGCCGGGATTACTTACGAATATGGCGGAAGGACTAATGATACCTCCACCTCAATGTTCAGAAACAGGAGATCACTTGGAAACTGATGCTGAGATGCCTTTATGGAGCTATTCTATCTAAATGATTCTGTTGCTTTCTTTAATTTGACAGTACTCTATGATCTTCCCTATAAGTATATCAAGATGCAATCAAAATGCTCAGAGCGAAGTTCCTTAAATTAGGATATATTGGTAGTTTCGTACTTAATATTTGGATATGGTACGAATGTACAAGTAATGTAATTTTGTAACGATGTAGATATTTGTATTTCTATGTTGTGGTTCAGGCTAAATGAAAATCATTGGCCTAGACCGTGCGCATAAGACTATTATAGCGTCACCAATTTATGACGCTGGTCTTTAGTTCTTTTGGTTTAGGCAAGTGAAAAGTAGATTAAAGCCATTGTATTGTTGGGAAGAAACGACCAATAACTAAATTGCACGACAACGTAAATGCGAAAAAATACTCAAGTCAAAAAACTTCTCACTCTATTTGAACAAGAGAATCAAACTAATTTCAAGCACAAATGGATATATGAGCAGCAACTATACCAACAATAAAATAGTAAAGAAAGTAAAATAAATCAAATGCAAGAGACACCCAAATTTACTTGGAAAACCCCCTTCAATGTGAAGAGGAAACAATCACGGTACCTCCGCACACAAAAGCTCCACTAAAATCAACGAGAGTTACAACAATGTTCTCCAAATGTTTACAACATCAATACCAAGTACGGAGCAATAATACTTAAAAGATAGCACCAAAATTAGTGAAGAAAGGAGAGAAATCACCCCCAAAATGAGCTACTGTCCATGCCTCTAAAACCAAAGCTACATACCTCCGAAACCGACCTCCACCGTTAAAAACAAAAAACCAGATGTTGAGAACCTCTAGTTCAAATTTGAGAACGATCCAACGATTACCGAAACGGAAAACGCTGATTGAAACGGACTGCCTGAGCAGAAAATTTCTGGAGCAAAAGAACAACTTTCTCTCTCATTTTTTATCTCTATGTGGCTGTTGTAAAATAACTCTTGTGTTCATGAAATAAGACCTAAGTTGATCTTATAAATAGTGGGCTTTAGGGTAAAAGTGGGCTTGGTCCAAAAGATATTTTATTTATCCACATATGACGGGAAAAAACCCAAAAACCCAATAATTCTCCCATTTTCGACTATGTGTAGGAGACCGCCATCCCGCCGATCATGAAACACTCTTCAAACTTCCCTCTTAGCAAAACTTTAGTCATCATATCTGAACCATTATCATCAATGTGAATCTTCTCAAGTTCAAGCAACTTAGAATCCAACACATCTCGAATCCAATGGTTTCTCACATCAATGTGTTTCGACCAACCATGAAATGTAGAGTTCTTACCAAGATGAATGGCGCTTTGACTATCGCAATAAAGCACATATCTCTCTTGAGCAAAGCCAAGTTCCCCCAAGAATCTCTTCAACTAGAGTAACTTTTTACAAGCTTCAACGACAACAATAAGCTCAACTTCTGTAGTAGATAGAACAATACATTTTTGAAACCTAGATTGCCAAGACACTGCTCCCCTGCATAAGCAATCAAGTATCCTGAAGTAGACTTGCGAGTATCAACATCACCGACCATATTTGAATTAGTGTAACCACAAAGAATAGGCTTTCCTGTCCCAAAATACTCAAACTAGAAGTGCCACAAAGATATCTCATAATCACTTCACAACATTCCAATACTCTCTTCCTGGATTGGAAAGAAAACGTCTAACAATACCAACAACATGAGCAATATCTAGTCTAGTACAAATCATCGCATACATCAAACTGCCAACAATTGAAGCATAACGAACTTTATTCATATCTTCCTTCTCATCATTATTGGAAAGACACTGCTTCATGCTCAATTTGAAGTGCATAGCTAAAGGTATACGGACAACCTTAGCTTTATCCATGTTAAACCTGCTAAGTACTTTCTGAATGTATTTCTCTTGTGATAATCATAACTTCTTGGCCTTTCTGTCATGGACAATCTGCATGCCAAGACTTGCGGGTCCAAGTCTTTCATAGCAAAAAACTTATTCAACTCCTGCTTCAACTTCTGAATTCTGCAAGCATTATGACCAACGATAAGCATGTCATCAACATAAAGCGATAAAATGATAAAGTCACCATCAGAGAATTTTTGCACAAAAACACAATTTTATGAAAAGTCTTCTTGAAGTCCTATTTACTCATAAAAGAACAAGACTTCTTGTACCACTGCATGTGGGCTTATTTCAAACCATACAAGCTCTTCTTCAATTTGTAAACATAATTCTCTTGTCCTTTGACTTCAAAACCTTATGGCTGCTCCATATAAATTTCTTTATCTAAGTAACCATGGAGAAAAATAGTTTTAACATTCATTTGCTCAACTTCTAAATCTAGATTTGTAGCTAAGCCCAGAACAACCGGAATGGATGACATCTTCAAAACTGGAGAAAAGATTTCATCAAAATCAACTATTCTTCTGATTAAAGCCTTTTACAACCACTCTAGTTTTGCACCGTGGAACTGGGTTACCATCTTCATGTTTCACCCTGAAAACCCACTTGTTTTTCAAAGCTCTTCTGTCTTTAGGAAGCTTAACCAGATCAAATGATTGATTATAATGCAAGTATTTAATCTCATCTTGCATAACATCAAATCACTTTTTTTTCTTCACTATCCATGGCTTCATAAAAATTTGCCGGTTCTCCCCGATCAGTCAAGAGTACATACTCATTAGATGAATAACGAGATGTAGGTCTTTTCTCTCTAGTAGATCTTCCGAGAGAACTTTCTTAAGCATCAATAGCAATTGTTTGCTTTCCAACCACATCATCTCGCACTAGAGCATCAACAACACCATGCTGGTCATTCTGAACATGATCACCATCTTCATTATCAGCTTGATCTTCATTATTATGAAGATTTTCTTCAGGTGCAATAATCACATGAACTGGACGAATATCAACTAAGCTCTCACTTATTTGAGAATCAACCTTCTCAGCTTTGTTAAAATCTTCAATTGTTTGGTCTTTAAAGAACACAACATCATGACTTCTAACACTTGTTTTCTCGATTGTATCATAAAAACAATAGCCGAATTCGTCTTGATCATAATCAATGAAGATACACTGCCTAGTTTTAGCTTCCAGGTTTGACCTTTCATCCTTAGGAACACGCACAAGTGTCTTACACCCGAAAACTCTAAAATGAGCATAAGAGACATCCTTACCAAACCAAACTCTGTCAGGGACATCACCATCCAAAACAACCGTAGGAGATAAATTGATAGCAGTAGTATTAAGTGCTTCAGTCCAAAATGAATTTGGCAACTTAGCATCTGAAAGCAAACATCTAACCCTCTCAACTAGAGTTATGTTCATCTTCTCTACTAAACCATTTAACTGAGGAGTTTTCTGATATCGAATACCCTGCTCTCTACAATAATTATCAAAATGACCAATATATTTACCACCATTGTCTGAGCGGATGCATTTTAGTTTCTTCCATATCTGTCTCTCAACCAAGACCTGAAAAGTCTTGAACACATCAAGTACTTGATCCTTGGACTTCAAAGGAAATACCCAGAGTTTGTGAGAATGATCATCAATAAAAGTCAAAAAGTAAAGTGCACCACCAATAGACATTACTTTAAAAGTACCACACAAATCAGAATGTACTAACTCCAGCAAATTAAGCTTTCTTAAAGGTGAATGACTCTGAAAAGACACTCTTTACTGTTTCCCGGCTAAGCAATGTACACATCTCTTTAACTTTGCTTATTTCACACCAGAGAGCAAATTGTTCATAGCCAAACTATCAATCCTCTTCTCTCTCATATGACTCAACCTTTTATGGCATAAATCTGATGAAGTATCATTCTCCACTAAATTTACCGAGTCACCTCGAGCCACAACCATTGAACCTCTAAGAAGCTTCCACTGGCCACCACCAACGAGTTGATCATAACCCTCATCATCAAGCTTTTCCATAGAAATTAAATTCATACGAACATCTGGAGCATGTTTGACATTATTAAGAACCAACCTTGAACCATTCTTACTTTTCAAGAAAAATGTGCCAATGCCAAATACCTCAACCTCACTATCATTGTCCATTCGTAACATTCCAAAATTACATGGAGTATAAGAAGAAAATAATTCCTTCTTTGGCGTGACATGAGAAGTGGTACCTGAATCCACAAACCAAGAAGACTTATCACAAACAAGATTGATATCATTTTTTCCACAAGCAACAAGAAGATCATTTTCAGCAACAATAGCAACACAATTTTCATTATCGCCATCTTTCTTTTGCTTTTTCTGGTCTCTCTTAAACCTGTAGCAATGTTTCTTGATGTGCCCTTGCAAGTGACAATAATTACATGTAACATTCTTGTACCTGGAGGATCTTGACTTGCTTTTTACTTTTGCCTCTGTCATTCTGACATCTGAAGTTACTTCTCCCTTGTCTGCAATAATCAAAACATCGAAGTGTGAAGCTGAAGAAGACGAAGCTTGAGATCTGCTTCTCATCTCTTCATTCAAAACACTTCTCTTAGCATATTTCATAGTTACACCATCACTGGGATCAGAATTAGTCAAAGAAACTCAAGAGTTTTCCAAGAGTCTGGTAGAGTATTAAGAAGCTAAAGCCCCTGTATTTCTTCATCAAACTTGATACTCATTCGAGGCAGCTGGTCAAGGACACTCTGAAAATCATTTATATGATCATAAATAAGACTGCCTCTTTGTATTTGATATTCATCAATTGTTTTAGTAGGAATAACTTATTATTGCCAGTCTTCGAAGCATAAAGTGTCTCGAGCTTTTCCCACAGGCCTTTAGCATGTGTCTCATTCACAATATAATTTCAAACATTATCTTCAACCCATTGTTTAATATAGCCACAAACCTGTAAGTGCTCAAATTCCAAGTCCTCATCTTCATACACTCAGATTTCTTAGAAAGCAAACACAAGTAAATGCATTTTCTTGAAAAATAGAAGATCTTTCATCATACTTTTCCAAATATGGTAATTACTGCCATTTAAACAAACCATTTTGCTCATATTTGCCTCCATCATTCAAATAGACGATCAACACAACCAAATATAACCAAAGGCTCTGATACCACTTTGTTGGGAAGAAACGAGCAATAACCAAATTGTACGACAAGGTAAACGCGGAAGAATACCCATGTCAAAAAACTTCCAACACTATTTGAACAAGAGGAGCAAACTAATTTCAAGTACAAATGGATATATGGGAAGCAACTATACCAACAATAAAATAGTAAAGCAAGTAAAATAAACCAAATGTAAGAGACACCCAGATTTATGTGGGAAACCCCCTTCAATGTGAAGAGGAAACAACCACGGGACCTCCGCCCACAAAAGCTCCACTAAAATCAACAAAGGTTAAAACAATATTCTCCAAATGGATGCAACATCAACACCAAGTATGGAGCAACAATACATAAGAGATAGCACCAAAATTAGTGAAGAAAAGAGAGAAATCATCCCAAAATGAGCTGTTGTTCGTGCCTCCAAAACCAAAGCTACAGACTTCCGAAACCGATCTCCACCATTGAAATCAAAGAACCAGATGTTGAGAACCTCCAGTTCAAATTTGAGCACAATCCAACGGTTAGCAAAACGGAATACGCTAATTGAAACGGACCACCCGAGCAGAAAATTTCTGGAGCAAAAGAACAACTTTCTCACTTTTTCTCTCTATGTGACTGCTTTAAAATAACTCTTGTGTTCATGAAATAAGACCTAAGTTGATCTTATAAGTAGTGAGCTTTAAGGCAAAAGTGCGCTTGGTCCAAAAGATTTTTATTTATCCACATAGGAAGAGAAAATGCAACTATACCAACAAATAAAATAGCAAGACAAGTAAAGTAAAACAAATGCAAAATACACCAAATTTATATGGAAAAACCTCTTCCGTGTGAAGAGAAAACAACTATGGGTCCAAAGCTCTACTATATCAAATGATGGTTACAAATTTCTCCAAAATGTATACAATATGAATGCCAAAATAGGAGCAACAATAGCAACAACAAAACAATTGAGAAAATAGAAAATCACCACAAAACTGAGTTACTGTTCACTGCTTGAAAACTGCTTTTACAGACCTCCGAAATCGATATTCACCGTTCATATCGAAGAACAATGTGTGGAGAACACTCAGTTAAAATGTCAACCAAATCCAACGGTTAGATCAACGGGTATCGTTAACAATGCGAAGCTGGTCGCACAGATTTTTCAGCAAAAGTGAACTCTCAATTTCTCTCACTTGCCTCCTTTATTTTCCCTCTTTGTTTGTGACCAACCCTAAAAATCAAACCGCTTAAGTCTATATATATGTGGGCCAAAATGATATGTGAGTTAGGACCAAAGAGTGATTTATTTATCCCCATAGGAAGGGAAAAAGTCAAAAGACCCAACATGTATTTGAATGAAATAAGTGCGCAAGTTTTTGTAACCTATGTTCATCTGTCCTAGCCTTCTCTTTCAACTATCGTTCTAGAAGAATCTGAATCTCTATCTTCCAAATGATCTTTGTTAGCCCTGATTTGTCCCTCTATGAGTTTTGATAATGACTGCTACTTGTGTAGGTACCATAAAAGGAAAGAAGATCGTCTATTCCGCATTGACGAACTAGGAAGATTCTATTCAACATAATCTTCATTCACCTAGTCAGAAATAGAAAACCTAGAAATCAACTCCCCAAGTCCACAAGTCAATTAAGGCGCCGACAAGTTCAAAGATATAAAAGGAAAAAAGACCCTAAGGAAGATTCCATACAATACCATCAACTAAGGAAAGCTCAAGACACGGAAGGAAACAAAACACCTAGAAGGATTCTACACAGTACTACGATCAAGGGAGGAAAATAAGAAGCTGAAGATCTGAAGACACAAGACAACTTAAAGATTAATCGTATAATCTATCAAAGGAAAAAGAGCATCAAGAAAGATACAAGACCAATCAACGGATCACATTAAAATTCCTGATTGATTACAAATTCCTTTGGGTTACCTTAGAGCAAGCTAATCAGAATCAATCAAATGGAAAGATTGATTCCTTGCCTTTCCTCAAGACTTGAAGCAATCAACTATAAGAAGCATACTCTACGCAACAGAAAGACTTACATCTTCACTTGAGCAAAATTCTTATTCACTCAAAATCTTGTAAAAGCACTATATACTTTTAGTTTACTAGTGTAAGAAAAAAAAAGAATACATAGCTAGCTATACAGGTAGATGTTGTCAACCAACAAAGTACCAAAAGAAGTTCTTGGTTCAATCTGAACCATATTTGTACAACAATCATTCAAGAGATCTAAGGAAACCCTTGTTACCCAAGATAACTGTATTAGGCACCACACCAGTGATCCGAATTAGCATAAAATTCTCTATGTCATTTCATTACCTCTTTACTTTATTTGCTTAAACTGTGAACTAATCTTGATCTTAAAACTTGCAGGGAAGTCGACTAGTCATTCAATACAATCGACTAACTAACTAACACAATAAAATATCAATTCACCCTTTTTTGGTTTTCAATTGGTATCAGAATCATGTTTCACATCAAGTCGCCTAACAACATATGAGAAAAGATCAAATGACTGGAAAGGTAATTCAAACTAATGCCAGAGCTATAAGTTTGCTTTATTGTGTAGTATCAGAGAAGAATACGGGAAGATATCAACCTGTGAAACTGCAAAGGAGATGTGGGAAGGGCTGGAAGTCACATATGAAGGAACGTCCAAAGTTAGGTAAACTAAGATCGCTGCTCTTACACATGAATATGAACTGTTCATGATGGCGGAAGATGAAAATATAGAATCGATATTCACCCGATTCAGCAAGATAGTGAGCGAAATCAAACCTCTAGGCATAATCTACACAAATGGTCAGCAGGTCAGGAAACTCATCCAGAGTCTAAATAAGGTGTGGGAGACAAAAGCTATTGTCTGAGAAAGTCAAGATCTGGACAATCTCATTTATGATGAACTTCAAGAAAGTTTGATGGCTTTCGAAAAGACTTATCTGAACAGATATCAAAAGGAAGAAAAGAAAAAGGCAGTCGCTTTCAAATCAACTATTCATGACAGTGGGGAGGAGGATGAAGAAAGCAATGAGGCACTAGCTATGATTAATAGAGAAGTCAAAAGAACATTGAGAAATAGAAGACAGAAGCCTCGATAAGGTTACAGAAACACCAATGATTAGAGGAATGATGACAAATTCTATTAATGTGGCAAACCAGGACACATCAAGGTGGATTGTCCTAAATTGAAAAGAAGAAACCACCGAAAGCCAAATACTGCCAGATCATATGAAGCCTAGAGTGATGAGGATGAGTCAGACTCAGAACCAGCCGACATGGCAAACATGTGTTTCATGGCCATGGGGGAAACGAGCCAGATATGATTCTATGATTCCAGTAAATGTAATGATATTCAATCATCTCTTAATTTGGTCATTGACGATCTTCAAAATATTATTGGAGAATATAATAAATTAGCAAGAGAAAATAAAGACTGATAGATTCTTCTTGAAACAAGTCATATTGAAGTCAACTTACTCCAAGAAGAATTAAATGAAGTCAAGATCCAATTAAATGACATAAAAAAACTTCTAGTCACAGTTCAGTTAGATCCAATAGATATAATCTAAACAATCATAATTCAGAAAGGTCTGTCAGAGGTCAGTCGACTTCAGATAAAAACTCTTCTGAATTCTTCTCTACTAATAACAATTTTTCTCTAAGTCATATTATTTGTTATTCCTGTAGTAAAATTGGTCATAAAGCCTTTAACTGTAAGTATAAAAGAAATAATTTAGGAAAATAAATTTGGAGGCCAAAAGCCTCTACTGGTCCAAACGAAACTCACCATCAAGGACCCAAGAACACTTGTGTACCTAAAATAAATTAATTTACCTGTTTTGTAGAAACATTCAAAGAAAACTTTCAAAAAGGATATGTGGGTTCTCGATAGCGGATGTTCCAGACACATGACTGGAAAAAAGGATAACTTCAAAAATATCAAAAATATAGATGGAGGACAAATCAAATTTGGAGATAATGCAAAATGAGATATCGTTGGAATTGGAACCATCACACTCAGTCCAACATGTGATCTAATTGAAATACATCTAGTAAATGGACTCAAGCACATCTCTTAAGCATCAATCAACTATGCGATGTGGGATTTAAAGTATCATTTGATGACGTAAAATGCAAGCTCAAGCATAAAGTAAGAAATCTGCTCATCTTTGGAGAAAGGGTGGAGAACATCTATGTACTCAGTAATGTTGACTTGCCTACTCTTACCTGCATTGCATCTATATCTAGTGATCTATGGTTTTGCATAGAAAACTAGGTCATTCTAGCATGCATATTCTTGAAAAACTTTCTAAATTAGACCTAGTCTTAGGCTTGCCTAAATTAATTTTTTCAAAAGACCATATATGTGATGCATGTTAATTAGGTAAACAAACCCGCTCTTCCTTCAAACCAAAGGACATTGTTACTACTTCTAAGCCTCTTCAACTATTGCATATAGATCTATTTGGTCCAACTAGAACTGTTAGCATAGATGAAAAGAAGTATGCCTTTGTTATTATAGATGATTACTGTCGTTTTACTTGAGTCATGTTTTTAAGACATAAAAGTGAAGCTTTCACCCAGTTTGAGATTTTTTTAGAAAAGTCCAAAGAGAAAAAAGTTACTTCATCTCAACTATTCACAATGATCATGAAAAGGAATTTGAGAATAAAGTCTTTGAATAATTTTGTGCTCAGCAAGGATACACTCAAACATTCTCGTCCCCTCATTCTTCATAATAACACGGTGTCGCAGAAAGAAAGAATCGATCTCTTCAAGACACTGCACGGACAATGTTATTGGAATAAGAAATACCTGACAAATTTTGGGCTGAAGCAGTAAGTACTGCCTGTCATATTTTAAATCGATGTCTAATCAGCCCAATCCTGAAAAAGATGCCCTATGAGATCTAGAAAGGCAAACGTCCAAACATCGGATACTTTCACTCATTCAAGTGCAAGTGTTTTGTTCAAAACAACGGTAAAGACAACCTAAGTAAGTTTGACGCTCCCAGTGATGAATGTATTTTCGTAAGATATGCCCCTGTGAGCAGGTCCTATAGGGTCTATAATAAAAGAACCATGACTATAGAAGAATCAATTCATATTATTTTTATTGATACTAACCCCAGTGTCCAAGACACAAAAGCTTTAGATGTTGATGCAGGAGAAGAAACAATTGTAACAGAGTCGACTAACGAGACATGAGTTTTCTCAGTCTTGAAAAACACCAAGTTGACTACGGAGATTACAACTACAGAAGACCAAAGTGAACTACATCAATCAACTCCTGAACATGAATAGAATGAGAAAGTCTCCAAACAAACAAATGTTCCTAGGGAATGGAGAAACGAAACTAGCTTTCCAAATGATTTCATCATTGTTAATGCAGAAGCTAAGATTCAAACCAGAGCCTCTCTCAGACAACAATCCTCATTTGCCTTAATATTAGAACTTAAACCAAAGAAAGTGGATGAAACATTAGGAGATGAGTCATGGTTAAATGCAATGCAAGAAAAGATTGATCAATTTGAAAGAAATCAAGTATGGAAACTGGTTCCAAGACCTAAAAATGTTTCTGTGATAGGAACAAAGTGGGTATTTAGAAATAAATTAAATGAGTCTGGGAAAGTAATCAGAAGTAAACCCAGACTAGTTGCACAAGGGTACTCACAACAATAAGGTATTGATTACGATGAAACATTTTCTCCCGTAGCAATGTTAGAATCTATTCGTATCTTACTTGCTTATGCATCCTATAAATGTTTTAAACTATTTTAAATAGATGTCAAACGTGCTTTTTAAATGGATTTATCAAAGAAGAAATTTTTGTAAAGCAACCACCTGGTTTCGAAAATTCCTCTTGTCCAGACCATGTTTTCGAATTATCTAAAGCCTTATATGGATTAAAACAAGCCCCGAAAGCTTGGTACGAGAGGTTAAGCTCATTTTTGTTAGAAAATAATTTCAAACGTGGAAAAATTGACACCACCATATTTATTCAAAAATCTTCATCAAACTGTATTTTAATTGCTCAATTTTATGTTGATGATATTATTTTGGAAGCTCTGGCCCCATTTTATGTAAGAACTTTGCTGATCTCATGAAAGGAGAATTTGAAATGTGTATGATGGGAGAGCTAACATTTTTCTTAGGACTGCAAATAAGGCAGTCGACTAATGGAACCTTCATAAGTCAATCCAAATACACCAAGGAGTTGATTAAGAAATTTGGCATGGAGAAAGCCAAAGTATTTGGCACACCTATGAGTCCCTCATCTTGTCTTGAGACAGATGCCACAGGAAATGATGTAGATGAAAATACCTATCGAGCTATGATAGGATTGCTACTCTACCTTAATGTAAGTCAACCAGACATTATGTTCAGCGTGTGTAAATGTGCTAGGTTCCAGTCAGGTCCAAAAGAGTCTCATCTTTCCGCAATAAGCGAATTATTCGCTATTTTATTGGAACACATGAGTTTGGCCTATGGCATCCTCATTCTAATAATTTTGACTTATTAGGATATTCAGACGCTGACTTTGCAGGTGACAAAATAGATAGATAAAACACTAGTGAAACGTATCAGATTCTGGGAGAATCTCTCATTTCCTGGCATAACAAGAAGCAAACCTCAATTGCCTTATCAACCATTGAAGCTGAATATTTGACATTAGAAAGCTGCGGAACACAACTACTTTGGATGATGAATCAATTAATTGATTATGAATTATTATTTGATTTTGTGCATATCTTTTGTGATAATACTAGAGCAATTAGTTAATCCAAATGTATTGTGCATCATTCTAGGATAAAACATATAGACATCAAGCATCATTTTATTTGTGATCATGTTGAAAATGGTGATTTCACATTAGAATTTGTAGACTCTGAAAATCAACTGGTTGATATTTTTACAAAAGTATTACTTAAGGAAAGATTTTGCTTGCTCAGAAACAGTTTAGGAATTACTGTTTTTCAAAATTAATTTTATGTTACTTATTTTATTATTTTAGTTAAATGTATCATTTTAATTGTAGTGTGTATGCTTCCCGCCTCCAGAACTCCCTCATCATAGCACATATTCTCCATAAAGCTACACTCGTCATTTCAACTACACCCGTCGTTTCACTTCCACTCCTCCCAATACAACCCTATGACTTCTCACTTCCTATATAAAAGCCTCCCCTTTCTTTCAAACCACTCAACTCCCTATCTCACTCACATAAATTCTCTCTCAAAAAACCATATCACTTCTACTCCTTCACAATGGTTAGGGTTAAAGGTAAAACATTAGGAGTCAGACGTACTAGTCGTTGATTACAAAACCTTATTGACTTTGAAGAACCTGTAAACCTGTCTGATTCCTCTGATGACGAGATCATTGAAAACTTTTCTGAAAAGAAGTGAAGCACTCCTCCTCTCACAAAAGAAAACTCTCTTAAAAAGCCCAAAACAAATTTCTGTGATGATTTCAGACCCGAGTACCTGTAATTATTTTGGGGGTCTAATGAAAAGGCCAAGTACAAGTTGTTCAGAAAACGCCGAATTGCATCTGGCAGGGTCATAAGCCTTGAGCAACTCAAAGATCATCACTGTAATGTAAATGCTTTTCTCAAAAATAAAAAAAATGCCCTCTCTTTTTGAACTGTGTGAACCAGAAGTTTTTGAAGAACCCGTTAGGATGTTTTATGCTAATCTTAGAGTGTCAAATGATAGTGGAGAGTTGAAAACTCTTGTTATGGGTACTCGTATTGTGGTTAATTATTTTTTGTTTGAAAAAGTTGTTGGAGTCAAGTTTTATGGAAAAATCAAATTTTATGCACATTGTGTGGCCGAAAAATTTTGAAGTATCTTTTGAAGAGGCAATGGATTTTGTCTCTAAACCTCACTATCATTTGTCTAATTTTGGACCCTCTAACATCAATTTTATAAATTATGCGTTGGCTCATATGGCTACTACCACTCTATTGCCATATGTCGGTTCTCTGAGCTCTATTACAAATAGAGATGTGTATGTGCTATATTGTCTTTTGAAAAAGCACCGAATCAATTGGGATGAATGGTTTAAGGAATATATGCTTGAGAATTCTTTAGACACATCTCTCTCAGCAAGCTTCCCATACGGAATAATCATCTCCCGAATTCTGAAAGACATGTATCTTGATCTAATTGATTTTTGTGTTGGTGAGGTCATTGTAACTTATGATCATAGGTCTTTTGCTAGTATGAACTTTGTGTTCATAAATGGAGAGTGAACCAAGAAGGATGCTGCCAAAAACAAACCTGAGCCAAAGAAAGTTGGAACCAAGGGTGTGTCAGAACGGGTTGTTGATCGAGATGCTCACAAGGAGATTGCTGAGTTAAAATTGAGTCTTGCTGCAGTGGAAGGTGGCCTGCAGAAGATTCAAGAGATTCTAGACAAGGTGCTGAGCTCTTCTAAAGATGTGGGGACTGACGTTGGAAAGTTATGGGTTTGCATAGAGGGATTGCATACTGAAAGGGTAATGACTGTTAACAAGCTGATTGCGAGAGTAAACTCCCCGGGCAAGGTGATCACATATTCCAATACTGACCTTGCAGTGGCCGTCTAAAACTCCTACACCACTCTCTCTCTCACAATGTCGAAACCTCCTACAACACCTTCTCTGACAGGATCATCAACACCTTTAAATACTACTGGAAGCAGGCTAGCTAATCTGTGCTGTTTGAACAATATTGTCTTTATTTTGCTAAAACTATGAGGACGGTTTGTGTCCTCCAGACGTGTTTTATCTGCCTACTAGGTTGATATTATCAGCTTTTATCAGCTTTTCTATGTTGTCCTATTTGTTTTTTCTATGTTGTCCTATTTGTTTTTTCTATGTTGTCTTGTTTTCCTTTATGATGATGCCAAATGGGGAGAAAGAGAGCACTCCAACTCAGGGGGAGCATCTAAGTTTTTTTCAAGGAAGTAAAATGTCACTTTCCTTTTTAGTTGTCATCATAAAAAGGGGGAGATTGTTAGCCCTGATTTGTCCCTCTATGAGTTTTGATAATGACTTCTACTTGTGTAGGTACCATAAAAGGAAAGAAGATCATTTATTCAACATTGACAAACTAGGAAGATTATATTCAATAGAATCTTCATTCACCAAGTCAGAAATGGAAAACCTAGAAATCAACTCCATTAAGGCGATGACAAGTTCAAAGATACAGAAGGAAACAAGACCCCAAGGAAGATTCCATACAGTACCATCAACTAAGGAAAGCTCAAGACACGAAAGGAAATAAAACACCTAGAAGGATTTTACACAGTACCAATGATCAAGGAAGGAAAATAAGAAGCTGAAGATCTGAATACACAAGACACCTAAAGATTGACCGTATAATCTATTAAAGGAAAAAGAGCATCAAGGAAGATACAAGACCAATCAACGGATCATATTAAAATCTCTGATTGATTACAAACTCCCTTGGGTTACCTTAGAGCGAGCCAATCAGAATCAATCAAATGGAAAGATTGATTCCTTGCCTTTCCTCAAGACCTGAAGCAGCCAACTATAAGAAGCAGACTCTACGCAACATAGAGACTTACATCTTCACTTGAGCAAAATTCTTATTCACTCTAAATCTTGTAAAAGCACTATATACTTTCAGTTTACTAGTGTGAGGGAAAAAAAAGAGAATAGGTAGCTAGCTATACAGGTAGAGGTTGTCAACCAACAAAGTACCAAAAGAAGTTCTTGGTTCAATCTATGCCATATATGTACAACAATCATTCAAGAGATCTAAGAAAATCTTTGTAACCCCTTGGATTGGATTAGGTACTACACCGGTAATTCGAACCATTATAAAATTATCTGTGTCATTTCATTACTACTTTACTTTATTTGCTTAAACTTTGAACTAATCTTGATCTTAAGACTTGCAGTGAAGTCGACTAGTCATTCAATACAATTGACTAACTAACTAACGCAAGAAAATTTCAATTCACCCCCTCCCCTTCCTCTTTTTCAATCTGGACTATTACAGCTTCTCTTTTATTTTGAAGAAAATTATTATGACAAGCAGCGTTCGATGATGTACATATATGTGTGCTGTCCTAAGCTAGAAGATGGAACATGTATATATAAGGTCTTATATTTTACCTTAATGTTAATGGAGAAGTTAAATTAATTAACATATGAGATGGAACGCAGACATTACTTTAACAAATAAGAAAACACAAAATAGAGAAATTAATTTGGAGAAAGGTTATTACTAGTACTTAATTCCTATTTCTCTATTTTAACTGTTGCATATGATAATAGAGGATTAAAGGAATACACGATAATAGTTATTCAAAAGTTTAATTTGTTTGGTATAGAAAAAATAAATTAAAATTTTAAAAATTGTTAAATGTGTCAAAGTTCTTGATATCTACACATAATACTCTCCCCGTCCCAATTTAAGTATTTTACTTTGATTGGACTCGAAATTTAAAAAATATAAGGCAGACTTTTCAATCTTGTAGTTTTAAATTAAAGATGTGTGTAATGTACTAAAATGTCCTTTGATTTTCTGGTTTTAAACTTGTCATGTATGATGTTTGAATGGTCAACTTACTAAATATAGAAAGAGACATTTCTTGTGGGACATATTAAAAAGGAAAGTAAAACACTTAAATTGAGACGGAATGAGTAATCCTCAAGTTCCAAGAAGAGTGAGCTAGGAGTACAAGGTTGAGCTGTCAAATCTTCATTTTAATCTGGATATTGATTACCTTATTTCATAAAAAAAATATAAATATTTGATGGGATTCGATTCAATATTTTATTTTAATAATGAACAGATAAAAAGGATTGCTAATGTATCACAATTTCATCACACATCAAAGGCTATATATATATATATATATATATATATATATAGCTAGAAAAATTAAAAAGATTCATTCCCTTGCTAAGAGTGAAATGGTGGAATAAAGTTTATTCCCATGGAGACTTTGTAACTATTTCAAAAGAGATTTTAAGGAACTTCATCCTAATCAATTCAATTAAGGAAGTAAATTAAAAAATTACAAAAAGGAAAGGGAATCGAATTGGGACGATAAGGTCGATTGGGTCAAAATACACCAATTGGTGGATTGTCATTCTTGTACTGTTTGAATAAAGTGCATAGCGCTTTTTCCACTTTATCGCTTTTATTTGTAGTTATTCAAAGATTAATAATGTTTTGAGCATCTCCATATGGCACCAGTCATCTATCTCACCTGATAAGAAGATCTACTTTGATATCTCACCCTAATCTCTACGCTTGATTGGAAATGTCTTGAAAGACGGTTTCAAATCTTACATATAAATAAATAATAGATCAAAAATTTCTAAAAAATAAATAAATTAAGAACGTATGAAAATTGTAATAAAAGAAAGAACTTCTTGACTTGGTACTTAAAGGTTATGATGGCATATCAAAAAAATAAAATAATGAAGGGTCCTTTTGTTTGCGAATAAGTTATAGGCACATTATATTAATAAATTAACGTGAAAATTATGACACAGAGTTTAAAAAATAATGAAATAAATTAGTGAATGTACTTTTCTAGTAGAAGTTTGTTCATTTGATTAAGAAAAAACTTATGATATAAAATATAAAATATGTATTTATTTTTATATTAAGATAAATTTGTTTTAAAATTTTATTTTACTTTTAATTTTATCTTAACATTCTTAAAGTACTTTGGGAGAAGAATTTTGACATCTTTATCATTTCGATCCTTTATTATGGAGATAGTCCATATCGAATAAAATCTAAGATTAATATCAAAATTATGATATAAATTATCTCCGAATTACTTATTTGAATAAAAAATTTCAATCAAATACTAGATAAAATAATTTCACGTTATCTTGAGATTATTATTTTTTATCCCTAATACGAATAAAGTAGAACTATAAAATAACTTATTAGTAGTCTTACAACTATAGAACTTTCTAGAATAACAAAAAATGTTCAACCAATCATCTAAGAATAATCCGGACAAATCCTTGGAGATATGGACATGTCTCACTTTCTAGCATAGTAGACTACTTGTAATGCAATATTCATAGTCCAAAGGGGGAACCACAATAAAATCCTGGAGCTGGAAATGTTGCACGTGATCCACGCGTTTAATTTCCACGGAATAAACCAGGAGAAAGTTTAATTAATTTTCTTGCAGTTGCAAATGACATTAACTGTCAAAACCGTGTGTTAGTACACTAGTAAGACCATCTCGATGGTTGAAAGGTCAATTTTAAACTTATCTTTCAACGGGATTACGTAGGGGCGGGGGCGGGGGCGGGGGCGGGGGCGGCAATATATTTTGTCCTATGACTCCAAAGGCAGCTCACCCTTCACCTTCCAATATCCTTTTCCAAGAAACTGATTTTCTATAGGCTATAGCTTCTCAACTGATGATTGACAAATATCAAATGTTAGAAAAGTACTTTTTCAGATGTTGAAGTTAATTTTATAAACAGATAATTATTATTTTTGATAGAAGTACTTAAATTAATAATAGCAGTTAGTGTATTTAATAAAAAAATATTAATAAGCACTTTTTTGTAAAATGGCTGAAATGTCCGTGAAATTATTTTAAAAAATATATATAAATTTAAAAATATTTTCATATAAAAGGGATGAATGATGGAAATATAATATATAGAGAGATAACTAAAAAAAGTATTAGAAATAGTACTTAGGAGATTACAAAAGATATTAGGGACAAAATCACAAAAGATTTGATAATTAATTTGCAATTTTTGATGAATATTGGTCAGAAACCGTTCTGATGAGCATGTTTGCTTCCATGCTTTTAGTATTACAATTAATATGTTTTCTACCTCAATTTACATGATGCATTTTCCTTTTAAATTTGTTTAAAAAAGAATAATACATTTAGTTATTTATAAATGACTAGAGCTTTTTAGACTATAGCTAGCTCTACGAATGGAGAACTCATGATAGAAAGTATTTTTCCTTAAAATAAACGGTATACAGGGAAATCTTGATTAGTTGGATCAATGAGTTTCAAAATCATGATTAAAATTTTTTAAAAAGTTCCTGCTGACCTTTGGCTTGACAGCTACCGGTACACTGAATCCCCAAAGAATCATTAGTTAATAATATTGTTGGATAAAAATAGATGCAACACGAATATGTTATATTTATGTTATCCATTTTGAAATGTCAAAGATTGGTCAAATGGTACTAGCTGATTAAAGTAGTCCAGATAAGATAAGATATACTATAAGTATTCCAAAAAGGAAGGAAGGTAGAAAGAGGAAAGGCTCACAAGTTGCCGCATCCCCACACGAGTTGGACGCACTTAAGACTTGTCAACTTTACTAATTTCATAAAACAGCTGGGCTTAGGTTTCTATATCCAGCCTGTCTCCTTATCACTCCTCTAACTCCGTGTTTTTTTTGCTTCACTTTCACTATCCTCCCTGCCACTATATATTTGTACTAAAAATCTCTAACTGACCAACAAACATCCAACACTACTACTAGACTAAGGAGTACTTTTTACTCAGTGATATATCAAGAATGGATATCTTTCGAAGCTATTATTCGGACCTACTTACTGAATCTTCATCATTTTCTGATCATGGCAGCTCCCCTAGTAGAGCTAATTTTTCTGATGAGGAAGTTATGTTAGCTTCAAATAACCCAAAAAAGCCAGCGGGGAGGAAGAAGTTTCGGGAAACTCGACATCCAGTATATAGGGGAGTGAGGAAGAGGAATTCAGGTAAGTGGGTTTGTGAAGTTAGAGAACCCAATAATAAATCAAGAATTTGGCTTGGCACTTTCCCAATTGCAGAAATGGCGGCTAGAGCTCATGACGTGGCAGCTTTAGCATTGAGGGGTCGTTCTGCTTGCTTGAACTTTGCTGACTCTGCTTGGAGGTTGCCTATCCCCGCTTCCTCCAATTCCAAGGATATTCAGAAGGCGGCCGCTGAGGCCGCCGAAGCTTTTCGGCCATCGGAGTCTGAAGGAGTTTCAGAAGAATCTGGCAGTGCTCCCGAAGTTTCAGGAGAATCTGGCAGTACTCTTGAAATGTCAGGAGAATCTGGCAGTACTCCTGAAACGTCAGGGAGTACATTCTTTATGAATGAGGAAATGCTAGAGAGTAGGTTTTTTATGGATGAGGAAGCGCTCTTCTACATGCCGGGATTAATTACGAATATGGCGGAAGGACTAATGCTACCTCCACCTCAATATGCAGAAGTTGGAGATCATGTGGAAGCTGATAGTTACATGCCTTTATGGAGTTATTCTATCTAAATAGTTTTGGTTATTACTTCTTTAGGACATTCTATCCTCCCTATAAGTACAATTTCTTAAATTAGGACTTAGGAGATTGTATTGGGTAGAAAATCACCTGGAAGCATCAAGCGTAATCAAGAAGTTTTGTGGCTCCGGAGGTTCTAACGGATCTTAACAGTTGTCTCCCACTCCCAACAACTCCCGCCACATCAGCCAACCTAGATCAGAGCGCCACGGCACGCGAGGATATAGTGACGTCAGAGTGCTTACGTCTCCATAACTCCCTAGGGTCATAATAGTCTAAGTTTTGTCTTATATATGCAAGGCTTAGAAGAGAAGAAAGACACAGTGCTCTCTCTAAGCATACACTTTGTAACTCATATCTCTCTCAAGATAGTATACGATTCTCAGCTTCGGCTCATAATCGATCCATAGTTATTTTCAGATCTGATTTACTACTATTACTTGCTTATTCTTACTATTATTTTTAGTATCGTTCGTCCGTAACCTAAATATCAATTCCGGACTCAGTCAAGAGCGTCTCTGTATCGGATATGACCTACTTGTCTTTAAACCTTTGAAATACAAATCTCTAACTGCGTTTTTGATAGAAATTATTTTTATCGGAAAATAGAGATTTTAATAGTTTTCGTACTCTATCAATATTTGGATGGTACGGATGTACACTAGTATTTTAGTTTATTTACGATGTAGATAGTACGTAGCGCCACCAAAATTATGACAACTTGTGAATTGGATGATTGGTTTTGGCAGTGAGAATAAACGATTAGCATTGCAAATTTCAAGCCGTCGTATTTGAATGAACGAAGAGCCAAGTGATCTCAGAATGTTCAATATTTTTTGCTTTTCTAAATTTAGAATTAGTAAACATTGACTAATATTCTAGAATGTATTTTTTTTCCATTCTGATGAAAGAATTACAATTTCTAACTTATTTTTTGTAATTTCTGAGCATCTAAATGTTAATTTATGAATCCAATCTAATTAAGTGATATGCCGAAGTTCTGTTACACAAAGTTTGTTATAGAAAATTGAGATGATGGTTTTTGGTGCGTAGGTTGAATGGGCACACAAATGTTGTTATGGAACGTCATTTGAAGGACCAATAATGGAAAGTTAAAAGAATTTTGGTATCCGAGTGGAATGAAGAAGTATAAAAATGAAAACGGTTGTAATATTGTAAAGAAGAAAAAATAAAAAAGGAAATGGAAGAGATGAAAGGACTATAAACAAGTTGGAACAAGCAAAAACATAATAAATAGAAAAATCAAACAACTTCAGAGGCAACAATTAAGACAAAATACATACAGTTCTGCAGAAGTATAAAGAGCGAGAAATTCGGTCATAAAATTCACTAATCAAAGTCAAAGACTTGTGTTATTAAATTTTCTAATCAAATCAAGAAAAAATAAAATAAAAATCAATACTTGTATGTTGTTGTTACTTCCTTCATGTCTTGTATTTCCCTTATATATTTTTTTCTCTTTTCACCACAAACTATTAAGAGTTTAATGTATTAAACCCTTTTTAAATGTTCATTATTCGAAACTTTCAAAGCTTAAAAAGCAGTAGTAGACTAGTTGTAGTGTAAAGAAAGAAAAATTCCGAGACTGTAAGCATTTGAACTTAACGGTTCGACTTTAAATAAATATTTTAAACAAATAAATATTTTAAACTTTATGCCGAACGCTAGAACCTGATGTACATCACTTTAAGATGGAAAGACATAAAGTGGAGATTGGTTAATACTATTGCATCTTACTTAATTTATTCAAACTCTTGCGTATATTAGTAGAGATGAAGATATATTAAATTGGTTATTGAAAAGGTAGTTTGATTGAAGGTTACATTAAACGAGTTCAAATTCTTGAAAAGTATAAAAGTAATAATTCCTTCATTCAAAAATAATGAAAGGGTGGCTAGCTAGTATGAGTCAACTGTCAAATTAAATCTTCAGTTTCAATTCAAAATTTCAGTATTAAGAAATTAAATGAAAATAATTAGAGAAGTCACAACCTTTTTATATGAACATATTTAAATTGTAATATAAGAAATAATTTCTTACTCAGCAAAAAAGTACTAATGTCATATATTAAGGGATAAACGTTTTCTAACAAAAAATTTTTATACTTAGAATTTGAACTTAAAATCTCTGATTAAGAATAAAAAGACATTATCCATCTTATCCCAATTCTTATGGGTAAACAAAGAAAATATAGTGTCAACAAATATGCAAGAACTTTCCAAAAACAAAACAAAAAAGTTACCCCTTTAAGGGGGACCCAAATGCACATAATTCTTACAACTCCGTGGAGAGGGACAGTCTCACATGCAAATTGCAATAGTACTAATCCTAGTTAGTCCAGTAGAAGAAAACACAATTAACATAAGATCCTTGGGACCTCCAAATGTCGCCACGTGGACCACACGTTTCCGTGGGAAAACCGTGGCGAAAACTTGCAAAGGGCAGGCAGTTGGAGATGTTACTAAACTATCTGTATTATCAGTTAGACATTAGTGACTTTCATATATTTGAAAGGTCAATTTTCTTAACTTATATTTATACCCTTCTATTTGGACGTCAGCAAAATGTCAGCAAAGGATTGGATCCCTCAACCTTGAGGCCTTTAAGCCACAACCTAACCAGTGCTCCACTCAATCTAGTTTGATCAACCAGTGCTTCACTCAATTTGGTTTGATCATGAGTTCATTCAGTTAATAATAGATATATCAGAAAAGCGCCAAAATGCCATTATACTATCCGAAAATATTTAAAAATATCATTCATCCACTTATTTTGCTAAAAATACACTTCTTCTACCTATTTTGGCTCACTTTTGCCTTAAAACTAACAAGACTGTCTTTATTCTATATTTTCTTTTGTAATTATTTATCACATGGCGCCTCTCTATTGGATAAAAGTAAAACCCCCCACCCACCAGATTTTTGCCCTTTAATCAAATCGCCCTGACCCACCATACCCGCCCATGGCCCAATTCCCGTTAAAAAACACATCAGCACTAAAAACGAGTGATACCTTTCCACGCAAACCTAATTTATCAACTGATAAATTTCCATGAAGGCAACACAATCTCCATGAAGTGTCTAAAATTACAATTTTTTTTGGTGTTGATGTGAAATGAATTGAAATGAGTTGAGAAATAATAATCCCACCCAGAAATAATATTCACATAAATCACAATAATAAGAGAGTAATAACCACATCAAATCCTTAACGACGATAAAATACAATAATCGAACGGAATAATGTAATATCACTGATTATAATTTAATAGTATCAAGATTAAAAAAAAAAAACTCTTTATTTTACGCAACTCACTATAAATATTACTCCACTTTATTTTCTCACAAACTATACAAAGTAATATGTGGATTACTCTCTCTATTGCTCTCTATGTTTTGGTGTGTCTAAAATGAGAGCTGAAGCTCCGTTTATATTAGGCAAGTTCACCGTCTCTTCAACCAATCAAAATGCTTGGCTTATGCAATTTGCAAATTGCCTTCTTGTTACGTTTACTTTATTCTTATTTAACTCTAAGTTATAATCTCTCTCCATTAGATATTTACTTTATTTATATTTCATCTTCATTGAAATAACTATTTTTGATAATTATGATAAATAATTTGAGACGGAGGGATTACAATATTACTAATACAAGATTTCTAAGAGAATCGGAGGGGAACCACAAGATTCCTATTTCCTGGATATGCTCCACGTGGTCCACTTGTTTCTTTCATTTCTTGCAAAGGGCAGGCAGCTGCAAATATGATATTAACTGTCAAAACCGTGTGTTAGTGCAAGTGAGTGAATGAAAGAGTGTAGTTCAGTAAGACAATTAATATTTATGGCTTCATTATATTACTAACTTTAATGCTTCAAAGATTACATTTGGACTCTCCTAGGATAACAACTGATTTGTCATTTAGTCCGACTAGCTACAACTCCACAAGGAACTCACCCTTCACCTTCATGAATGTCTATAGCTTTCAGATATCGTTATTAGCATTTGCTTTTGTCCCACATTGAAAAAACATATTTGTATCCCATGTAGTAGACCCTATATAAAGGGCTTTACTTGCTTTTCTTTTACTTGCACTTTTAGCTCTCAAGAATAATATTATTTTATTATCTTGTTATTGCTTTGTAAGAATTCATGTTATGAATAAAAGACTTTCATGAATTCTATCATGGTATCAGAGCCAAGAGCACAAGTTAATATTTTTAGCTCGATCGCGGATTCAACTTCGCGGTGAGTTAGTTGGGGGTTCGTATGCAGCACGCCCCTGGTATCAGTTAAAATTTTTTTTGGCTTGTTTTGGAAGCTCGTGCTCGTTTTGGCTGCTCGTGCTCGTTCTGATCTTGGCTTCCACATTTGGGTTTCGTCTTTTTGGCTTCCGCATCTGATTGGTGAGATCGCCCTTTTTTTATTTTGTTGCTTGGGATTCCGCTTGTTATTTGGGATTCTCGCTTGTTATTTGGGATTTTTCGTTTAAAATTCATAATGGTTGGAGGTGATGATTCTTTGCAAACTATTGGTGTTAGGTTAGATGGAAAAAATTATTCCTATTGGAGCTATGTCATGGTAAATTTTCTGAAGTGAAAAGGGCTTTGAGATTATATGTCTGGAAAAACCAAATGTCCTAAAATTGGAGATGAAAATTTTGATGAATTATTTAGGACTTGGGAGACCAATAATTCAAAGATTATTACTTGGATTAATAACTCGTTGAACAAAGAATTGGTGTTCAATTGGCTAAGTTCAAAACTCGCTAAAGAGATTTGGGATTATTTGTCAAGATTGTTTGTGCGAGAATAATTTTTTGTTAAATATCGATTACAATATGAAATTCGTGCACTAGTACAAAATGACTTGGGCATTCAAGATTATTTCGTGCAATGACCACTTTGTGGGATCGATTAGCTATGACAGAATCATCGAATTGCAAGCATGCGATGCTTATATAAAATGCAGAGATGAAGATCGTCTTATTCAGCTATTGATGGGTCTTCGGTCAGAATTTGAGAATTGCCGTTCAGGCTTATTGCACCGCAAACCCTTACCATCTGTTGAAGATGTGGTAAATGAACTTATGGCTGAAGAAACATGTTTGAAGACTCTAAAAGGGGTACATAAGGCTTCTACTTTTGTACTGGCAGCTCCTTTGTCTACACCGGTCCTTGCAGCTCCTACACACCAGTATAGAACATCTATCGTAGGTAATTGTAATTATTGTAAGAAATTGGGACACTGGAAGAATCAATGTCCTGAGCTACGGAAGACGTCAGGTTCTAAGCCTCCACATTCGGGACAAGGAAAGAAGCCTTCTCAACAGAAGCCATATTCTGGGGGTCAATTCCAGAACTTGTATCCACCGACTCAGGCTGCCTTTGTGCCATCTCTTGATCACCCAGCTTCAGGAGCCTCTGTGAGTCACGATCGATTCTCGTAGCGACCAATTTCGAAGTTCCTCGCCTTCCAACAGTTTCAACAGAATTCTCGGCCTTATGCTCTTTCTGTTCCTTCCGCTCATCACCATCTATTGGTTCGTGTATCATTTCGCCTTCTTGGATCTTGGACTCGGAGCCTGGAAATCATATGTCTCCTGATTCTTTCGTCTTTGTATCTATGTCTTCTGACTCCCCTTCCACTTCTGTTGTGACTGTTGATGGCACACCTATGCCATTGACAGGCATTGACACCATTCATACATCCACTATATCATTACTCGATGTTTATTGCATTCCAAAATTACATATAAATCTTGCTTCTGCTTTGGTCAAATATGTGACTCGGATGTTTTATTGGACTCTTCCCTAATTCTTGTTATGTGTAGGATCTAAAATCCAAGAGAGTGATTGGGACAGGGCGTAGAAAGGGGAGAGGTCTATATGTTTTGGATGAGCTGCATCTTCCTACTCATGCAGCAACTATGCCTGTTAATCTGTCTTCTTTTCATTTAACACATTCCTCTTCGAAGTTTTATTTGTGGCACTCTAGACTTGGTCATGTATCAGGTTCTCACCTGCGTTTTATGTGTAATACTGGTGTTCTTGGTGATTTACAATCCGATGATATTTCTGATTGTAGTGGATGTAAACTTGGAAAATTTTCTGCTTTGCCTTTTAATCTTAGTACTTCTACTTCTTCTGCACCATTTGATCTAGTTCATTAAGATGTTTGGGGGCCAACACCTATCCCTACTAAGGGTGGCTCCAGATATTATGTTTCCTTTATTGATGATTATACTCGTCATTGTTGGGTTTATTTGTTGAAAAGACGCTCTGATTTTGTTCATACTTATGTTGAGTTTCAAGCCTATGTGAAAACTCAACATTCTGCCATTATTAAATGTTTTCGGGCTGATTTAGGAGGTGAATATACTAGTGGGGATCTTTCTGGTATTTTCAAAGCTGATGGTACAATACATCAGTCTTCTTGTACTGATACACCACAACAAAATGGGGTAGCCGAGAGAAAATATAGGCATATTGTTGAGACAACTAGATCCATGCTTTTGTCCGCTAGTGTACCTAGTGAATTTTGGGGAGAAGCTGTCCTTACATCTGTTTATCTTATTAATAGGATCCCTACCTCTCATAATTCTGGTATTTCTCCGTATGCTAGACTATTTGGTCACACCCCACTATATTCCCATTTGAGAGTTTTTGGTTCTACATGTTTTGTTCTACGTCCACATGCAAGAGCGTACTAAGTTATCTTCTCGTGTCGCCATTTGTGTTTTTCTTGGATATGGGGTTGGGCAGAAAGGTTATCGTTGTCATGATCCAGTTTTTGGAAAATTGTATGTGTCTCGTAATGTTTCCTTTATTGAGCATGTTCCTTTCTTTTCCATCCCACCTACCTCACATGGTATGACAAAATCTGACCTTATTGATATTGATCCCTTTGATGCTGATTGTCCATATGATTCTACATCTATATCATCTGTTCCTTCTCAGTCTTCTGGCAGGTCCCATGATATTGATACTCAGCCCCCTCCTATGCCTATTTCAGAACCTCTTGTGGTTGCAGATCCAGATCCACCTCGCTATCCTAAACGCACTCTGCGATCTACTCAGGTATCCGATTTTGATTATTCTTGCTATGCTCCATCATTCGCTTCCTTTCTAGTTTCTATTAATTTCTCTCGTGAGCCTACATCCTACTCGAGGCGGCTCGTGATCCTCTTTGGCAAGAGGCTATGAATGAGGAACCGGTTGCTTTGAACAAAACTGGTACTTGGGATTTGGTTTCTCTACCGACTGGTAAGAAAACTATTGGTTCTCGATGGGTGTACAAGATTAAGACAAAGTCTGATGGTTCTATTGAGCGATATAAAGCTCGTTTGGTTGCAAAGGGTTTTGCTCAAGAATATGGTATGGATTATGAAGTGACTTTTGCACCCGTTGCAAAGATGACATCTGTCCGGGTTCTTATTGCAGTGGCCTCTGTTCGTCATTGGCATATTTCACAAATGGATGTTAAAAATACTTTTTTAAATGGGGATCTTCAAGAAGAAATCTACATGGTCCCTCCACCTGGTGTTTCACATAGTCCAGGACAAGTGTGCAGGCTAAAGAAAGCTCTGTATGGTCTCAAACAAGCTCCAAGAGCTTGGTTCGACAAGTTCCCCACTGTAGTATCATTTCTTGGGTTTATTTCCAGCTTTCATGATTCGGCGTTATTTGTTAAATCATCCCCTGCAGGTTGTATTTTGCTTTTGTTGTATGTTGATGACATGATCATTACAGGTGATGATATTGATGGTATTGCAAACCTAAAATCTACTTTATCTCGCCGTTTTGAGATGAAAGATTTAGGTCATCTACGTTACTTTTTAGGCATTGAGGTAGCTTATTCTGAGAAGGGATATCTTCTCTCTCAGTCTAAGTACACTGCAGATATTCTTGAGCGGGCCCGTCTCACAGATACTCGTATAGTTGACTCTCCTCTTGAGGTTAATGTTCGATATACACCTACTGACGGGGATCCTCTTCCTGATCCCACTTTATATCGTTCAGTTGTAGGGAGTCTGGTGTACCTCACCATTACTCGCCCTGACATTGCATATGCTGTTCACATTGTCAGTCAGTTTGTTTGCTCTCCTACATCTGTACATTGGGCTGCAGTTATGCGTATTCTTCGCTATCTTCGAGGAACGATTTATCAGAGTCTCTTGTTTCCATCGACCTCATCCTTGGAGCTTCGTGCATTTTCTGATGCAGATTGGTGGTGACCTAACTGATCGGAAATCAACTATTGGTTATTGTGTATTTTTAGGAGATTCACTCATCTCATGGAAAAGTAAGAAACAAGATGTGGTTTCTCGCTCTTCAACTGAGGCAGAGTATCGTGCTATGGCTTCTACTACGTGTGAGATTGTATAGCTACGTCGGTTATTGGTTGATATGGGTGTCTGTCTTTCTTCACCAACACCTATGTATTGTGATAATAAGAGTTCTATTCAGATTGCGCACAACACAGTCTTTCATGAACGTACCAAGCATATTGAGATTGATTGTCATATTATTCGATATCATCTTCAGAAGCGCACTCTATCCTTGCCATTTGTCTCATCTTCGATGAACTTGCAAGATTTCTTCACAAAGGCGCATACCTTAAAGCGTCACCGGTTCTTTCTTGGCAAACTCTCGATGCTTCTGTCTACACCATCGCGAGTTTGAGAGGAGATATTAGCATTTGCTTTTGTCCCACATTGGAAAAACATATTTGTATCCCATGTAATAGACCCTATATAAAGGGCTTTACTTGCTTTTCTTTTACTTGCACTTTTAGCTCTCAAGAATAATATTATTTTATTATCTTGTTATTGCTTTGTAAGAATTCATGTTATGAATAAAAGACTTTCATGAATTCTATCAATCGTTATATTCTTGACTTCTATTTATACTGCTTCCTCCTCTTTGTACCTTATTGACTTATTCTTTTTTATCACTAGAGTACATTTTGAATTTGCCATAAAGAAACTTAAAAGTCTTTTAGGTTAAAATATCTAGAACTTCTTTTAGAAATTATATATTCCCTCTGTTACAATTTATGTAAAATAGTCTGGATCAGGACGACACATAGTGTAAAAAAAAATGAAGACTTTTGAATTTGTGGGTGTGACTATTAAACTAATGAAACTTAGTGGATTTTTGGACATAAAAATTGTGAAATTTTAAAAAAATAGTACTACTATTTGTTTTCAAGTTGAAAATGGTACTTGAAAATTAAAGTTCTGTTTTCTCGGTCGGGGACGAAGGCGAGGGTTAGGGGTAAGTGGGGTAAGGGAGATGCTAGGCTTAGAATAGGGTCTTGGAACATTGGGACTTTAACGGGGAAGTCCATTCATATTCTTTGCCGTTATCACATTGACTATTTTTTATTTTTCGTTCGAATTGGGTACAGATAAATGCTCTAAATTTTAAGAATGTGGAAAAAATTTGAGATTTTTTTGCTAACGGAAAGGTTCATAAAAAAATAGAATAATCATACAAAATAGAACATAATAACAATGACCCAAAGAACATATAACATGAGATGTCCATAAATCGCTATGAATAATGTCAAAAGGCATCAAAGTACGATAAGCAGAGACTACAAATGGTAATCTAATATATTTTCCTAACGGACAGGAATGACAAATTGGAGTAATACGCGTAGCCTTACACGAAATAAAATTATTTTATGTAAGGAAGAAATAATTTACGACCCAGGATGACCCAAACGTGCATGCCACAAGGAAGGAGCTAGAGCTGCAAACATCGTCGACGACATGGCTTGACTCGAGGAAGTGGTGGTGGTTGAGATTGGATAAAGATCTCCCATACTATTGCATCTCATGAGAGGTATCCATATTTTGAAATCCTTCCCAGAAAACCCAAATGGATCAAAATTAACAGAAACACAATTATCAGTGGTCAATTTTCGGACAGACACCAAATTTATAATTAAGTTAGGGGCATGAAGGGTGTTTTTCAAGACAAGAGGAGGATGTGGGGGAGACAAAGTTGTATGACCGGAACCACTAATTGGAATTGAGTTGCCATTACCAACAATAATGCCACGATTTCTACTCAAGTTGAAATAAGACGTGAGAGTACCTTGGTCAGACGTCATGTGAGAAGTGGCGTCGGCGTCCATGTACCAATTCACATTTGGAAGATTTAATCCAAGTGTATGCATAGCGGCCTCAATATCGGTGGGTGTCGGGATCAGATTCGGGCCCACAACATTGAAGGTCTGCTGGGGCCAAAGCCCAAGCAGACCGGCCTGCTGACCCGACCTGGAACGCTGCTGGTTGTTGCTGGAAGAACCCAGGAAATTGGGCTGGACCGGGGCCTAAGTTCCCTAGAAATAACTGGGAGGGTAGTATGTGAGACTAGGCCACTGGCCGCTGGTCCAAGTCCACTACCAAGGGGCCCAGGGCTGAGACCAGGCGGGCTAGGGCCTAGAACCCCGAGGCCCACTGCATGTGTTGTTACTGTTCCGTCCGCCGCTGTTGTTGCCACCACGATTTTTCCCATTATTTTTACGATTTTGACATTTCTTGCCGCAACTGTGGTTACGATTTCGACACGAATTGTCAACAAAATCGTGAGAGTTATCAGACGTAGTTATCATCGCCACGAAACTTGAGCTGATAGCCGCCTTTTTTGCCAAGCCGGCTTCTTCTAACGTGAGCATCGAATGTGCTTGATAAAAAGGTAGAAGTGGATTACTTTGACGGAGTAAAGTCTCAACGTCTTTATAAGCCTCAGATAGGCCTACAACCATTTGTAGAACAAGATGATTATTGGTAACAGGCGCTCCAACGTTCCGGAGTTGGTCCGCCAATTCATTGAGTCGTTTACAATAAGCTGAAACATTCGAGAAATCTTCCATGTTGAGTTGTGAAATTTTTTGCTTAAGAGTGACAACTCGGGAATGTTTGTTATCCTAGAATATATCACGCAATCTATTTCAGGTAGCCATAGCCGTAGTGTCTGGTTCAATGATCGTCTGTAAAAGGTCGGTAGAAATAGTGGAGTAAATCCACTGAAGGACGATAGCATCAAGGGTTATACATAACTTAGGATTCTCCTCGGAGGTAGGTACATCTTGTATGCCAGGTGCCGGAGGAATTATGTGATGGAGGACTTGATGTGAAAGTGCGTGAATTTTGAACAATTCCGTCCACGTCGCATATTAGACGTTTTTCATTTCAAGAACAATATGGATGTGGTTCTTGATGTTGGAAATAACAAGGGCAGGATGAAACATGTTCTTCGTGGTAGACATAACGAAAGAACAATAATTTAGGAGGGATTAGTTTAGAGATGGAAATTCGGGAAAAGAAGAAGAAAATCAGCTCGGAACCAGGAGAATATGGTAGAATCCGAGAGCAATTTTGGGAGAGGAGCGGAAGTATTTGAGTCCTAGACTTCTTATACCATGTAAGAATATAATCCCTTGATTATTTTCATTAATGAATGATTATATATACAATTTACAATCTCTATAATTTGGAAAATCATATTCCTATTCTAATCCCAAAACCCTATTCTATTTGTACAAAAATTCTACAATTATGATAAGTGTAAATACAACAATACATTACCAAAACTAACTCTCAAACCGTGATATACACTGGTTATGTATACAGTATATATCATGGTCTAACTATACTTGTGTTTCCGTGATATACACGATATACACAAGACATTATATATACTATGTATATCGTGAATATCACGTAATACTTTATCAAATATAGTAAAATACACCCCTAATAAAAGTTTTCTTAACAGATGTGCCAAATTAACATGCGCTAAGTAAAATAAAACGGAGGGAGTAAATTCGCTAGGATATGATTTTTAGTCTTTAGATGTATTAGTTGAAATTCTTACGTAGACTAATAAGCAAGAAGATTAGTTGTAGTAAGTATCCAAGAAGATTAGTTGTTGTAATTAGTATCCATGCTGACCATTGACTTGACGGCTACCGGTACACTGGATTCTCAGAGATTCACTAGGTAATTAGATTGTTGGTGCTATAAACCATATTTCTCAGTTTATATGACATACTTTTCTTTTTAATTAATCTAATAAAAAATGATATGTTTTTTTATTTAATAATAATTTAATTTTAAATTTTATTTTTTACGTTTAACGAGATGATATATAATTACATAAATATATTTGACTTATTTTAAATTACAAGATTCAAAAGTTTTCATTTAATTCTTAAAGTACGTGCCGAATCAAACTACTCTGTATCGATAGTGTATAAAATATTTATATAAATAGATCATTTATTAATTAATTATAAATAAAATTCATGATAAATATTAGTAAATAATAATTTCGTAAAAAATAAGTAATTAAGTAATATAATATAGAAAAATTATGCTGTACTTCAAATACTCCTAAAATCCGATTGATTTAACAAATAACAATATTTGTTTTATCATTTTCAAATGTCAAAGATTGGTCAATTCTCAGTACTAGTAGTCCGTTAGTTCACGAGTTGCCACATCAGCAGAAACCCACACGAGTTAGACACACTTAAGACTTGGAATTTAAACCAATCCAGTTGTCCCATAAAACAGCTGGGCTTAGAATATAATGAACCCATTTTAAAATCCAGCGTGTATCCTTACCAGCCTCCAACTCCGTGTTTTTTTTTTTGTTGCGTCATCACACTTTTTAGCTTTAATAATGCTTCACTTTTCATAATCCCACTTCCTATATATAGAATAGAATCCACCTTTCACATTGTCAAAAAACAAAAAGCTCGTCCACCGGTCAAAACGAGAAAAATTTAAAATTCAGCTGAAGATCTGTAACGTGTGTTCGAACTCTGGTAGGAGTAATTTGCTCTCTTCTGTGGTAGGACTTTGTAGGTGATATTAGTTGCTCTGTTTTCAAACTCTGGTCATTCATGCACGTCTCGCGATTTACTGGTAGTAGTACTGAGGGACCGGACTACTATCTCCGAAAATAGTCTGGCGTAAATCGGAAAGCTGGATATAAATAAATAAAAACTTCTAACTGAACAAATATCCAAACTACACTAGACTACTTTTTTCACTCTCTCAACCAGTAGTGATCACCACGAATGGATATCCTTCAAAGCTATTATTCGGACCCACTTACTGAATATTCATCAATGATGTTAGCTTCAAATAACCTCAAAAAGCGAGCTGGGACGAAGAAGTTTTGGGAAACTTGACATCCAAGTATATAGGGGAGTCAGGAAGAGGAATTCAGGTAATTGGGTTTGTGAACTCAGAAAACCCAATAAGAAATCAAGGATTTAGCTGGACACATTCCCGACTGCAGCAATGCCGGCCAGAGCTCATGACGTGGCGGCTTTAGCAATAAGAGGTTGTTCTGTTTGCTTGAACTTCCCGACTCTGCTTGGAGGTTGCCTATCCCGGCTTCCTCCGACTCCAAGGATATTCAAAAGGCGGCCGCTGAGACCGCCGAAGCCTTCCGATCAACAAAGTCGGAACGAGTTTCAGGAGAATCTAGCAGTACTCCTGAAACGCCAGAGAGTACGTTCTTTATGAATGAGGAAGCGTCAGGGAGTAGGTTCTTTATAAATGAGGAAGCTCCCGAGAGTAGGTTCTTTATGGATGAGGAAGCGCTTTTCTACATGCCCGGATTAATTGCGAATATCGCGGAAGGACTAATGCTACCTCCACCTCAATGTTTAGAAATCGGAAATCATGTTGAAACTGATGCTTACATGCCTTTATGGAGTTATTCTATCTAAATATGTATAGTTTTATTTCTTCTTTTGGACAGTCTATGATTTTACTACCTATACCACAGGCTAGCCAATAATTTTCGTTCATGTTTTGGATCATAATTTTCTTATTTACTGAATAGATTACTTGTATATATTAAATGAAATTTTAACACAAATATAGAGTTTGAGCCAAAGTTATTGGATTTTTCCGAACCCATAACCACCATTGTAGCTCCCCTCTGCCTATACTTACTATCAATAAGCTCGATGTGCAGTTCCTTCAATTAGGATTTTGGATATTTTAGTAGTTTTGTACCGGTACTGAATATTTAGACAGTACGGACGTAGGGTAGTTTGTAATTTGGTAACGATGTAAAGAGAAACTCGGTGTTCTAAGCTCTCGCTATGCGCGGGATCCAGGGAAGAGCTGGACCACAAAGATCTACTGTACTAATTTCGTAACGATGTGTATAGTACTTGCTTATGTTGTAGTAGCATCAGAAGGTGGTTCTGGCTAAATGCAAATCAGGCCTAGACCATACGATACGACTATTATAGCTTTGTGAATTTTAAAGCCATTGTACTTGAATGAAAGAAGAACGCAAGTTAATTAATTTAGCAGCTAGAGTATTTCAGTCATAATGTTTTTTTTTCCTCACTTGTGAAATTACACTGGGTATGTTGTTGTATTTGATATCAAAGAATTACAACTTCTAACTTCCTTTTTCTTTGAGTAAGTAAAGTTAACGTTTTTAACCCAATCTGGGCAAAAGTTATGCAACATGTTGAAATTATATTACTCACATTTTGTTACAGAAAATTGAATCGACAGATTTCGGTGTGCAAGTTGATTGGGCACACAAAGGTTATGGAAAGTCGTCTAAATGATCGACAATGAAATAGTCTTCGTTGGGAGTCTTTGTTGGTTATTTCTTGCTATACTACCACATTGGTGGATCTAATATCGACAAGACTTTAATATTGGTAACTATGAACTGACGAGTATCGCTGATGGTATAATATTGCTATGATTCGGCATTGATGGTTTTGTTTGACTAAGACCACGTTGAAGTAATATTCTATCATTATTATCTTTTATATGGCTATAGTTCGTTTAGCTTGAGTGTTGTTTGATAAAATAAAATATCTTATAAACTCTTTGAGAATTCAAGATTAAGTTAATGATGTCCAAGCAACGGAATATTTGATTTTTTTTACTAATTGTAGTACACACTTCACAAGTTGCAACTATGCAACAGAAGGATGGGGGAAATTAAGCAATTCTACATAAAGCAGACTCTTCAGGCAGAGAAAACAAAGGAACATAATCAAGTAGCAGGGCAGGGTGGAAAAATCTTACTAGGAAATTTATTGGCAAAGTTACAAACGCTATACATACTGAAGAAGGTAGTATTGGTAAAACAAAATTTAGTCTCTTAACAGAACACAAAACTCTACCTGTTATGTAGGGGAGGAAATGCTAATTTTTTTCGAGGGGGAATAGTCGCTACAGAGGTGATGAGGGTGGTTCAACTTCTCTATATGTTCCAATATATAAGAGTGTGATTACTTGGAAGGTGAGAGCGATGAATAAAGTATATAAGCAAAAGAAGTTGAAGGAATATGATCCACAAACGAGAATAAAATGGGCTTGCTAGCAGTTTTAAAGCATAGATAACAGGAAAGAAAGATGGCTCAAATAATTCATAAGGTTTCACCTGGGTGGAACTAGCTAGCTAATGCTAGCAAACAAATAAAGGGAGGATTTGGATTTTACTGGACTCAAATGTTTTGGATTTCTCTATATTGGATACGAGTCCTCAATGTATTGGCATTATCAAGATTTATGCAACTAATCTAATTTGTCCGTCTCAATTTATGTGGCACAATTAAAATTTTGTAAGTCAACCAAGTATCTACTTAACCGGAATTTATTTATGTCTTTTGAATATTTTTAAATCGCTAATTATTATGAATTATATTACTTTTTACGTAGTTTTCAAATATATAAATTTTATATAAAAAAAAACTTAAAGCTTCTATGTCTAAATTCACAGTCAAAGTTAAGAAGTATAAATCTCAAAAATTCTAATAGTGCCACATAAATTAGGACATATAGTATCTTTTAACTTCTCAGTAGTGCATGATCTGCACATAGACATTACAAGATAGAAGAGGGTTATAGGAGAAACTCAGGGAGATAGAGGGTACATAAGAGGGACCATGGCTTATATTATGAGAAAATTTAACACCATCTTATTTGCTGATAGACAAAATGGTAGCCCTGTACACAAGAAAGAGAAGTGAGAGATTTTATAAAAGTGGATCGACTGAAATGCATATACCATCGGAAGATTTTAAACTACTAGATTGACTACATAATTTGTGGGAATTATGTATCCTTGCGTGTAATATAAAGTCAAAGCTTCCTTATGAGTCCATTTTCTCTCACTTCTCTTTTATCTAATTGCAAAATGTCTCTAATCGGTGGTGGAAAGTCTTTTCTAATTCTTTATAATGAGATGTCCTTTATTAGGCTAGTAAAAAGGCTAGAAAAAAATAATAGCCTCGTATACGTAAGGCCTAATCCAAATAAATCCTTACCATATTAATGTCCAAAATACTCAGATTGCCTCCTTTATTTCGTCCATTACTTAGTGTTAATCACGATCTTTATTTTTTGAACGTTAGGGGACCTTTCTGATCTCAGCCATTACTACAGGTAGAGGTTTCTCTTGTCAATATACCGAAAAATATCTCCCTGGCAACTAAGTTTGTGCAAACTCCAAACTTTCAAATACTAGTACAAGTGTTTGGGAGTGTTGTGCAATTTTGGGGAGTGACCGAGCTAAACGATTTGCACCGTAGTTGGTCCGAAATCACTTTCAAGGCACACAGCATTGTTTCAATAAGTTGTTTTCTTATTTTTATTGTTTCTTGATCAATATTGTTCTATTTTTACTAACAAAATTGACAAAGGCATAGTGAATGCTGACTGTATGTACATGTAACCAGCAGTGAATGTTTTAGCCTTCCTTCTCTTATCACTCTCCTTTAAAGGTGATTATTGAAGAGCAGAAGAGCCAGACCATTCAAGTTCTATAATTTCCTAGCAGAGCATCAAAGTTTCATACCTTTGTCAAGAATGTTGGATACACATGATTTAAATGTACATATGAAGAAGTTCTGTTTGGAACTTAAAAATGTCCGAGGGGGTGGACAGGACACTGGAAGAAATCAGGCTTAAATCCATGATGTTCAGGAAAAAATAGGCACTCAGATACTACAGGCTAAATTCATTGCAAAGGAAAAGGAATTGAGAGCACAGCTTGAGAAATTGAGATCAATTGAGCAAAGCTATAAGCAGAAGTCTGGAATTAAATGGCTATGGCTAGGAAATTCAAACTCCGTTTATTAATTTCTTTACGAATCTAAAGTATAGATATAGCCAGAATTCTTTCAAGACTCTAATATTAAGCCAAGGTGATTGTTACACACTGAAGCATCTATTGAGGACAAGGAATTGTTGCGCTCAAATGCTGAATCTTACCTGCCATTAAACTAGCACTCATATAAAAGACTTCAATAGAAACAACTGATTGACAATATTACAAGGAAAGAAGTTCAGCATGCACTAAGCACCATAGATAACATGAAGGCTCCATGGTGTGAAGGACTGAGTGTTTTATTTTTTAAGAAAGCTTGGACAATAGCAGGGGTGATGTTACAAATACTGTTCTACACTTTTTGAGTCAACTGTGTTGGAAATTTGCCTTTGGTGGGGAGGTTGCGTCCACTCATATTTAATGACTTAAACACTAGGCTTCCGCATGTTGGAGGCTTTGTCTCTTCACACGTGCATAATCTACTATGTGAGTAGATGACCGTAGGGCCAAGTATCGTCAAATTTCGTTAAGAAATGAAAGAGATATTGGTCCACAAAGTAAGGTGTTTGAGGCATGAAAATATGGTGTGAGACAAATCTACCACATCGGTGGGAAAATGAAAAATTGTTCTCTTTATAAGCCTTAAAAATGTATAAGGGTTTGGGACCCCAAGGGATAACCCATGTGTTTGAAGGAGGGAGGACCTAGGTGTGCTTGGGTTCAAGGCTAGCCCCACACACGTAAAAAGAGAAAAACAGTCCAAAAGAAAGAGCAGAAACAGTAACAAGAAGAAACTCTTCCTTTTCCTCTAAAATGTGTTTATTTTCTTCGTCATAATCAACCTATTTACTTTGTAGTGTTGATTAATTGTTGTTTTATTTTGGGAGACTATTGCCCGCTAACGTAAAAACATATATACGGGACAATCTTGTCTTAAAGACAGAGAGTCATCTCTCGACTCAACCACAGTTGTAATAATTCAGATTTAGTGTTTCTTGATTTCAGGTTATCAACATTCAAGACTCAACAAGCTTGCGGCAATTATAATATTGACTATTTGTTTATCCTTTCGAACACTTGTAATATTTATTTACTTTCCGTACTGCTTTGATTCCAATAAATTATATCCTGCAAACTGAGATATGTCCAAACTAATTAACTGCACCTCAATGACACTAATTCCCAAAGTAAAGTGTCCGTCAATTGTTAAGGAATATAGACATATATGTTGTTGCAGTATACCGTATAAAATCATATCTAAAATCTTAACCAGAAAGCTACAAGGAGTTAGGGATGATATGGTAGGTAACTGTCAATTTACCTTCGTCCTGGGAAGAGTCATCACTGATAATATTATCACGGGGCATGGAAACACGCCCCAACAAGTCAAGCAATAACTTCCGATCTCGTTTGCCCTTCCAGTGTTCAAAGAAGTTCTTTTGGATGGAAAGGTGCTTACTCTCAATCACGGCGGGCACTGCCTCGACGAGTGCAGTCAAGAAAGGTGTATGTTCGAATAGAAGTGCGGCCGGAAAATGAGATCGGAAGAGAAAAAGGAGTTTTCTATTGGGAGCTTTGGAAAAATAGGGGCTTGCAGTTCCACTCCTTATGGATGTGGCGTGTCTGTATGTGTTTGTGAAGGACAAAAAACTTTTTAAGCATATTTATAAAAACTTAAAAGACAAGTTCGAAAATAAGATGCACCATGAAATTCACTCGAAAAAGGATGTAAGGAAGAAAGAATAGAGACAGAAACTAGAAAGATTCACAAGTTATCACATCAGAAGAAAGGAAATCCGCACGAGCAATAGACACACTTTAAGATTTGGAATATACTTTTCTTAAGCCAATCCACTTGTCCCATAAAACAGCTGGGCTTATATATAAAAAAAAGCAGTCCGGTGTACTAAGCTCCCGCTATGCGCGGAATTCGGGGAAGATCAGACCATAAGAGTCTATTGTACGCAGTTTTAACTCACATTTTTATAAGAGACTGTTTCCACGGCTTGAACACATGACCTCCTTATCACGTGACAACAACTTTATGGTATAACAATTCAGCTTATATGAGACCCAAAAATCCAGCGTGTCCCATTTTCATCCTCAAACAAACGTGTTTTTTTGCGTCATAGAAAAAGACTTCGTAGCTTTCACTGCTTCCCTTCCACTATATATAGAGCCCACATATCACACTGACCATAAAGAAAAAATATCTACCTTAAGAAATATCTAAGAACACTTTTTTCACTCTCAACAGCAGTGACCAAGAATGGATATTTTTAGAAGCTATTATTCGGACCCACTTACTGACTCATCATCAACATCGTCTGATAATAGCAGCACCACTAATCTTACTGGATATTCATCAGTGATATTAGCTTCAAACAACCCCAAGAAGCCAGCTGGGAGGAAGAAATTTCGAGAAACTCGACATCCAATATACAGGGGAGTCAGGAAGAGGAACTCCGGCAAGTGGGTTTGTGAAGTCAGAGAACCGAATAAGAAATCAAGGATTTGGCTTGGCACTTACCCAACAGTAGAAATGGCAGCAAGAGCTCATGACGTGGCAGCTCTAGCATTAAGGGGTCATTCTGCTTGCTTGAACTTTGAAGACTCTGTTTGGAGGTTGCCTATCCCTGCTTCCTCCGACACTAAGGATATTCAGAAGGCGGCCTCAGAGGCTGCCGAAACTTTCCGACCACTAGAGTCGGAAAAAGTTTCAGGAGAATCTGGAAATACTCTTGAAACGCCAGAGAACATGTTCTTTATGAATGAGGAAGTGCCAGAGAGTAGGTTCTTTATGGATGAGGAAGCTCTCTTCTACATGCCAGGATTACTTGCGGACATGGCCGAAGGACTGATGCTACCTCCACCGCAATGTTTGGAAATCGGAGATCATGCGGAAGTTGATGCTAACATGAGTGACATGTCTTTATGGAGCTATTCTATATAAGTAACTCTGTTTTTTAGTACTTCTTTGACAGCTTATATGCAATGGAAATGCTCAATGTGAAGTTCCTTAAATAAGGATTTTGGAGTTATTCCTAGTTTCGTACTCAATATTTGGATTGTACGGATGTAAACAAATTGTCATTTTTGATACTATTAAACGAACTGAAATTTCTAACTGTTTTCTGGTAGCTTTTTAAGTATCTAAATTTTAATGTGCAAGCATGGTGAAGCTAAAACTATTGCGAAGTGCACCACAGAAGTCATGCATGCATTCTCATCATTCGGGTCCCAGCTCCTTTTAGACGTGTTTTTAACTAAAAGTATGCATTAGTAGGTTATTTCTGTAACTTTATGATTGTGGCTGACAATTTTTTGTAATAACTTATTCAACAGCATTCGGCAAAAGGACAAACACTTTTAACATCAAATAGTTTCTCCTAGTAGGACCTACAAATTCCACTTGTCTAACAAAGAGAGTGAGCCTCACAAAACTTTTATCGGATGTGTCTCACCCAAAATAGAAAATGTCGACACAAATTTGTCTGAAGTTTGCAGAGTGTAGTACTATCATATAAAACACGTCAAACTTCATATATAGCAGGCTGATTTAGTTCAAAATGTCTCCTCACGTACATCTCCCATTATTCTTTGAGCTTCATGTATTTGTCTTCTGGAACACTCCTTTTGCCCTTCCAGTGTTCAAAGAGGGTTCTTTCTAGATGGAAGGTGCTTACCCTCAATCAAAGTCACGGTGGGCACTGCTTCGACAAGTGCAGTCAAGAAAGGTGTATGTTTTTTCCGATGAAAGAAGTGGCCGGAAAACAGAAGAGAAAAAGGAATTTTCTATAGGGAGCTTTGGAGAAAGAGGGGCTTCCATACCTTTGGCATTGCGTTATACCTTAGTGTGATTGGTGCTGCAAATTTTATTAGCGGCCTCTTGATAACCATTGGGGATCATATTACAGGGCCGGACTTAGAGTATCGGGTTCGGGTTTTCAAGAATACAGTAGCTTTTGCACAGATTTCGTATTTATATTAAGATATCTATTAAATATTTGTTGGGAACCTGGTAACAAAGTTGCCTCTTGGTCCACCGACAAAAATGAAGCATGCTAAAGCTTTCTTTGTCCCGCTTGGTTTATGTTTTGTTGCAAGGAGCTATACCTACAAGAATGTGGATTGTTTAACCGTAAAGCGGTACAATTGAATTTGTATACGTGATCAAAGACACGTGGATCTCAAGTGACACATTTGATAGTAATTCTAGATAGAATATACTGTAATTAAGCAATAATAAGATAAAGAAAAGCAATGATTAGTCTGAACATTGTGACAGCTTCTGAGCAAAGTTACGACAATTTGTATGCAAGCCCAAAGATCGAGAGAATGTGAGTAAGTGTATTGTAATAACTAGAATATGATGCCTTACAATGAAACAATGTGTCATATTTATACATGAGCTACACGGATACACACCCTACGAAATGTGCTCTCATTAATGCAGGATAATGAATGTAGTAATAATTGGACAATTAGTGTCTCAATAAATGCCATCAATGTTGTTGGAAGACGTATGGCCGGTTTAGTAACGACCACCTGTTGCAATTCAAAACGGCTCCGTTGATCTTCTAGACTACCGGTAACTCTTATACACATGATGATCTCGGTCTTACTTGGATGCTACTGGTAATGCCTCATACTAACCTAGACTTGACTCAACACCAACTGTCACACGTCACATCTTAATTCGTATACTTGACCTATATGAATTTTGCCCTATACATGGAAACTAAGACAAATATGGCTGTAGCTGATGGGAAAACCGTGAAGCAATATATAATGGTTTATGTAAATATTCCTCAAGCTTTATTTTAGAATTTCACTGAAATAGTAATACTGTATATCAATGTATTCTGATAAGCTACAAGGAAATAAAATTCCTCCTAATTCCTTGTTCAATCCCAGTCCCTTTCAATTGCTTTCCTCTATAGAGAAAGGATGAGATAATCTCACTGAGATATTAACAAATAAGAATGCCAAGTATCAAACATAGCTAGTGACCTTCGCAGTTCGGAGTGTTAAAAAGTTATGACATTAAATTCCAACAGGGTGAGTTTGGCAAGGAGGGAAAATAATTCTCATGGAAAATGCTTGAACAATATTCCGCTAGGTTGGAAAGAGATTTTCTAGATCATTTCCAAATTCCAATTCTTAATTGACTCCAAAAAGGAACGAACTAAGAAAGAGAGACAGAAAACTAAGAACGATTCACAAGTAGCCACATCATATCAGCCGAAAGGAAGTTGGAGACTTGGACCAATCCACTTGTCCCATAAAACAGCTGGGATATTTTGAAGTTTGAACCACTAAAATATGCAGCCTGTCCTCTTTACTTACACCCTCAAACAAACGTGTTATTTTTTGCGTAATCAAATTTTTTAGCTTCACTCTTATCATAGCTACACATCCACATATCCACTATATAGAGCCCACGTATCACATTGACATTAAGAAAAATCCTCTGCCGGAAAAAATATCCAAGACTATTTTTTTGACTCTCTCGACCAGCAGTGACCAGGAATGGATATTTTTCCAAGTTATTATTCGGACCCACTTACTAACTCATTATCGACATCTGATTACAGCAGCAGCTCCCCTAATAGAGCTAATCTTAGTAGCCGTTTGAAAATGATTTAAACTCATGAGATGAAATCATGATGATTTAAAATTAAAGTTTTGTTTGGATATGTAATTGAATTTTTTAAATTGTATTTTTTTTTATAGACATAAAAATTTCACAAGTTGTGAAAATCATCAAAACTTTTTTAATTTTTATACAATCTTATCAAATGAGCAAATCATAGTTCATAACAAAATTAATACGTTATTAGAAGGTCTTTCTAAAAAATATAATGATTAAACTTTATTTCAATAAAATGGAAAATTGAACATGAGGTTGTAGTGAACTACTCTTTAATATAATCCTCTCACATAGTTGTTAAGAGTTAAATTTATTATAAATATACTACCGACTTGTAGATTTTTTTAATATTTGATATAAATGGTTGATAAACATGATTGATAAATATATCTATCAACTTATGAATTTATTTTTACAAAATATAAATTTATGGGTCAACTATTACATTTAAAAATTTTGGAATCCCAAATCATGCCTTTTTGGATGATTTGAGATTTCATTCATGAGATGAATTGCATGTCCAAACGCTAATTTCATCTCATGAGATGAAATTGCATGTCCAAACGCCTACTTACTAAAATATTCATTAGTGATATTAGCTTCAAACAACCCCGAAAGGCCGGTTGGGAGGAAGAAGTTTCAGGAAACTCGGCATATAGTATATAGGGGAGTCAGGGAGAGGAACTCCACCAAATGGGTTTGTGAAGTAAGAGAACCCAATAAGAAATCAAGGATTTAGCTTGACATCACTTATTGTATTGTGCAAAATTCGTAGACTACAATTAGGCGAATTAACCACGTGGCAGAAGTTATAGGTCGTACGTGAGTCATCTAGCGGGAGGCCCCGGAGATATTTGCAAGTCCCCATAAGAATAACACAATTTCTTGTCTTTGAAAGCTAAGTATTGAAAGAGCACCGAAAGGATGTTACGTTATGCTGGTTACTTGAAAGCCAACGATTGTCCGTTACGAAGTGACTTTGAGCCTTACTCAAGTCATTGGTGGTGCATTATTGTCCTCTTTATTATTCATTATTGCCTTGTCATTAATATTCAGAATTAATAGGGGCACAATTCATGAAATGTATGCCCCATGGTTAGAGTATAAATAGGGATTCATATTTCATAGTAAGATCATGTTCAAGTAAGGTCGTAGTAAGATCATCAAGAATTTCTTATAACTAACGGTGTATTGGTTCCATTACAAGCTATATCTTATCTGGGGCCGAACTTTAGCATTCTATCCATTTATCTCTCTGGAGGCTCAAGACTTTGAGGCTACTATTTCGATTATTACTTGCTTTTTTATTCTAACTAGTTTGCTTATTATTACTCATTAACTTGTTAATTTGGATCATATTGGTCCACATATCCTTGATCACGTATACAAATTCAACTGTATCGATTTACGGATAAACAGTTTGACACCCACCGTGGGACTGAACAATTATTATACCATCATGGCCCTTTCTATCATACTAACTCTTTTGGTTCATCTTGTAAGAATATTTTTTCCAGATATGGCAAACACTGGCGATAGTTCAACGCAAGATGTTGTCGAAAACACCAGCAACAATGAGAAACTAGGTCCTGATGGTCTTCCCCTTCGGAACCATACGACTGGTGACGAGATAGCTCAGCACACAGATGGGTTTGATGCCCAGGGCAATGATAGTTCAACGCATGCTGCTGTCGGAAACACCAGCAACAATGAGAAATTGGGTCTTGATGGTCTTCCTCTCTGTAACCTTGCGACTGGTGATGAGATAGCTCAGCACACATATGGGGTTGATGCCCAGGTCAATGGTTGAGATCCATAGGTGACGGAGGAAGACGTTCATAATGACAAAACCCCGAGGAAGCGATGCAGATCCTGAGTGCTCAGAAACGATCAATGATGGAAGAGATGGACTATTTCAGAATTCTCTCTGCCAACCCTAACGCTGGAATACAAGGTCCTGGAGGGACACCCCCTGACCAACAAATGGAGATGCTACTCCTATAGAGGAACCAACGGAGGTAGAACTGGGGAAGTAAGGACGCATATGGGAGCGAATCCGTACCAGAAAAACCTTTTTCGGTCAAGATCTTGCGGTTTATGAAAGATATCAATGACATGATGGATAAAAATTCAAAGAGCGCGGAAAAAACACTAAGAAATTTTATGACTGGATGGATGAGATTCTTGGGGATCCACCAATCACAAATGGTCCCGATGTGAAAAAATATATTTAGTTGGCCTACAAACCTGAAGTTGCGCCTAAATTGATCCAAAAAAAAAAGTTTAACATGTCAAACATTTCTAAATACGATGGGCAACAGATCCATAGGAACATATAACGGTGTACATCATAGCGGTCAAAGGGACTGACTTAAAAGCGAATGATACTGAGTCCTTCTTAATTAAGAAATTTGGCGAGACACTAACTAAAGGGGCATTAAAATGGTACTCTCTTTTGCCCGAGTATTTGATTAGCTCATATGCTATGCTTGCAGATATGTTTATTAAAGTCCATGCTAGAGCCCGGAAGGTGAAGACAAAAAGGCGGACATTTTCCGCATATAAACAAGGAGAAACAGAGTAATTGCTTTAAGAATTTGTCACTTGGTTTAATAATGAATATTGTTGGAACTAATTGTTCAGATGAGGGATTTAATTAATACTTAGATCTCATTTGTTTGCACTTAATAGAGGTCTGAATATGAATGGTTCAGATTTTAGGCCAATAAGTGCATTCCTTTAAGTTAAGATTGAAGCACTTATTTAGTCTGAATAGATCTTGAATAAATTTTTAATATCATTAAGAGACATTTTGTATGGATAATTAATAGTGAAAATTTCAAAAAAGTACACTTCGCTAACTTACAAATTAGAAATACATTACAAAACTTACATTGCAAAAATATAGCTCAAATTTTTTTATATAATATTATACACTTATATACAAAAGACATGTACATTATGTATACATGTGTATGAAAGTGTATAATATGTAGGTATATACATAAAAATTATAATTATATAATATTATATAAAAAAAATACGCACTTATACACATTTATACACAATTATACAATATTGTATAAGTGGATATAAATAAAGATCTAGACTGATTTTAAATAAGAATTGCATTTTTATATAAGATAAATACATTATGTATAAAGGTGTATAAAAATATATGATATTTTATAAGAGGTGTGTAAACACCCATATACATTATTATATAATATTATACTATACACTCTTCAAGCACACAACACTCCACCAAAATATCCCCCTCGTCTTTTTACCTCAGTCCTCACTTTTCTCCTTGTCATTTTCACAAACAATTGATGTGAACAAAGTCCAGCTAAAACCACAGAGCATGTTGACTGAATTGAGGGAGAGAGAGGGAGAAAGAGAGGGAGGAGGTGCGGTAAAAAGAGAGAGAGGGAGAAAGAGAGGGAGGAGGTGCGGTAAAAAGAGAGAGGGAGCAACAGAGAGGGAGAGCACGAGAGAGAGATGAAGAGGAGGAGGGAATGAATCATTTTTTGTAAGATTTGAAAAGGTGGTCAATATTGGTAGCATTATTACTCTAATTAACATACATCGCAATTAACTCTAAATTTTATCATCACTCTGTCCACAACCACCAGCTTCACCCTAACCCGCCACCCGCTACCCAATGCCCAACCACTCCCACCCCACCTCTCTTAACCCCCCCCCCCAATCCACCACTACTAACCACAACCACAATTACCACCCCACTCTCTCCACCTCCTTCCCAACTCCCACCCCTCCACCCCCACTACCCACCTCACCATCACTAACTACTTCTGTCATCACAACCAGCACCACCATCATTGTCAACCACCATCACCCTCTAAAACCCTACCCCACCTCTCACCACTACCCACCGTACACACCTACCCTTATCTACTCACCTACTACCCCTCACCCCACTGTCACCCACAACTCTCAACCCCACCATCACTAACCATCTATTCCATCACAACCACCCATCGCCAACTACCAACCGCCACTACCATTAATCATTTTTGTCATCACAACTATTACTGGCTACCACTACTTTCAGTCCCTATCACATCTATCAACTTTATCATTATAATTATACTAATAGCCACCGTCGTTATCATCGCTGGCGCCGCCACCACCATCAGCCACCAGTGGCGGAGCTACAGTATAATAAGAGTGGTCAGGTGAACACCTTTCGTCAAAAAATTATAATGTGTATATAAGTAAAATCCTATTCCGTATGTTTAAATTTTACCTTTCGAACAGTCTTGACACAATTGAGTTAGGCAGACCAGTGGTAATGGGTCTACGGCGAAAATATAAGGAGCACGACTGAATGCGCAAGTTCGATTGCACTACTAGAGGCAACTTTTTGGTTAATTTTTCCATTCTCAGTTGCATTAATTACACATTGGTTTTAAGGTTATATATGACCCAATTTATAAGCTCAACACGCAATTGAATACCCGAAACAGTGTATATTGAACACGCAATTGTTTAATTGAAAGTTATTTAATAAGAAAATTTGAAAAGCTCTCTAGAACTCTATCAAAACAAAGATAAAATGCTCTACAAAATAAATATCCTTGTGATTCTGCACTTCCGCTCTCCATTCTACGTGTCTCGCAATTATTGTTTTCATCATCGGAGACCGGTGAAAGCTTGAGCCTAAAAGTGATTTGTTAATAGGTTGAATTCTCTTCTCTATGTTCGTTCACTTTATGTTAAATTAAATACGAATAAATTTTTGTTCCTTTTAAATGTTGATTAAAGCTAAATATTGCATAACTTGATTTTAAATTTTCGGTGTAGCCATTTATAAAAAAAAATGATGAATATTGCATAGTTAAATTTTAAATTTTTTGGATTCATATTTTTTTAAAAACGAATATGGCGTAGTTTGATTTTAATTTTTTTGGTGTACCCGATCATAAAAAAATTCTACTCATGCAAAACTTGAACCCCCTTCACGAAATTTCTGGTTCTGCCACTGTCATCCACTACCATTATTGTGATCAATCCTTACTACCAACTACCTCTACCATTATAACTAGCACTACCTTCAACTACCATCGACACCATCGTCAACCACCACGTATTCTTCAGTCACCACCACCAACACTGTTATTTACTAACATCAACAAACTCCACCATCACAACAACCACCACGACTATGAAGCATCTCCACCTTCACTAACGATTAAATATTTTATTTGTTAATCAAATAATAATTTTACTTTATTAGATTTATAATTATTTCTTTAATATTTGATTACTTTTTTATTCGAATTGTATATTTGTTAAATCTAAATGAATATAGTATGCACATTCAGATGTTGAAAAATAAAAAATCTTATTTATTCACTATTAAAATCTAAAAATCTTAATGAAAATAAATGAGGCCTTAAGTACCATTCAAAGCAGTAGAAACAAAAAAAATTGTTTTGCATGTACTCAAACCTGCAACTACTAGGTGAAACTGAACCCCTCAACCACTGAGCTAAACAATTGGATTGCGTCAAGGGGTTCATTATATACTATTTATATTTAAAATGAAGATTTAACCTTGTGTATATAGTATAACTTTTTGAAAAAGGGGTTCGGATGAGCCCCTTCCGCCCCTCGTGACAACAAAGATATTTCCAACTAGATAAAAAACATGTATAGTTATTAGTAGTAGTACTTAGTATATATGTAGTCCTATATATGTCAGCATAGTCATCTAATAATTTGTTGACTTGGTTTAGTCAATTGAAAGGAAAAATTGGTTTGTTATTTTCAAGCCATTGTATTTGAGTGAAAGAATTTTAGGAGCTATTTCATCTGTCACAAAATGTTCAATATATTCGAGAATGTATTCTTCTGCCATTTTAATATTAAAATTTTAAAATTCCTACTTCTTTAATTTGTAGCTTTTTGAGTATCTAAATTTTAGTGTATGGGCCAAATTAGAGTAGTTACACACTCGTCGTGCCCACATATATACCAGGCAATCAAAAGACGTTTCTAAAGCAATTATGCAAAATTAGAAATCATCTATGTAGGAAGACAAGCAATCGGGGGGTTTAAGATCTTCACTTGCCTCAATCTAAGAAGGTGTGCAACTTTGCTACCATTTTTGTGAATCTATACAAAATATGCAATAACAGGATCAATTACCTAGTCGGATTTATCTATAAAATGTAAGTATCGGTCAAATTGTAAGACCATTAAGAAATATGAAGTCACTAAGTAGGCATAGATTTCAAATATTGTTTACTTTATTTGAAAATTTATGATGTTGGAGTTGGATATGAAATTGTGTTTGCTTTTATTTTTTGCAAAAAAAAAGAGCAATTTATTTCTAATACAATAGAACTTTGTGATTCGGCCCTTTTCCAGACTACGCGCATAGCGGGAGCTTAGTGCACCGGCCTGTCTTTTTTATTTTTATAAAGTTGGAAAATAGGTTTAGAGCACTACTCTTTCAAATATGAAATCTAACTTCATGTTGAATTTAAAACATTTCTAATCAAGCACTAATTTTGAAATAAAGTGAAAAAAGTATTTTGAAAAAATGAATAATTTCCATAGTTTTTTTTTTATATAAACTTTCTCAGGATCACTGAAATATTATATATCAAGAGGCAAAATACAAGAGAAGGACTTAGCTTTACCTCCGAATACAACACAAGGATAAAACTCATTTAAATAATTTTCATAGTCAAATGAGCCCTAATCAGCTCAATTTCATTGGAAAAGGACATGTCATGGGTGAGCGGGTCCATGTAATTATCCGGACCCTACCCAGTAAAAGATCGGTTCCTAAATTTACTATCCGGAACCTACCCGTAGCAATCATTACCCGAAGCAATCATTACCCGAACCCTACCCAGTAAAAGATCGGTTCCTAAATCTTCCGGAACATTCTAGCCACTAATTTGCTATCTAGAATTTCAAGTCGGATAATCCTCAAATTTGCTTAAAGTTATTAATGCATATGACCACTCAACCATGATTATTGAAATAACCAACTATTCAATATTAGCTTATGCACAATGAATTCTCACCAACATTTCATCAGGCCAAAATTCTATAGGCTTGCTAACTTGCTATTCTCCACTAATTTAGACAACACATGCTCAAGAATCAGTAGGACTTTTATAGGTTATGACGATAGGCTTAGGCACGTGTAGATAAAATGTCATTTAGGCTCAACATTACTATAAGCATATAAACCAACCAACCAAACTTGATATGCATATTAAAAACTCACAACAATCCCCAGTTTCTCTTATTTACCCAATTTTTCTTTTCTTTTCGAACTACACCCCCAAACTTGTTTTTCAATGTATGTACAAGGGAGTGTAAAAAAAAAATCAATTCTTTGTTCTTCTATTGATAGCACCCAATCTAAAATACCAATTACAAAGTGACAATCCCCCACTCATATACGTATATGCTCATGGAATTCAAGGGAAGGAACATATTTGTAAAGGGTTTCAAGTAGGCTCAGAATAGGAGTCAATCAACGAAGGGTTACTTAAGGCTCAAAGAGGGTAACTAGGGATTAATGTAATCAAGGGTGGCTTGAAAGGCTCAATCGTTTAAAAAATGGCCTAAATCATCTTCCTAAGCATGCATCATCTATGATTTCGTCTCAAATAGCAAGCAAGCAAGTTCTAGAACTTTCCACCATCTTTCCTCAAACCAAAATTCAATCATGCATAAACCAATATTTGAATACAAGAAATTCACCAATCATGATCAAGTTTTCATACTTATTAATAATTAAAAGAAACTCAAGACCTTTCCAACTTAAGCACACAGATTTATGCATTTCATGGCTATCAATTGCATCCAACTCTATCACATGTGTACACTCAATCTCATGGGCTATTATTATCAACTTGATTCATTGACACAAGACACTCAGACACTGACACTAAAACTAAGACACTAACAATAAACAAACAACTTAACACTATTAACACAAAACAGTAAGACTCCCCCCCAAACCTATTCAACACATTGTCCCCAATGTGATAAGTAAAGCAATAGTAAGAAGACTTACAAAAAACTGAAGCTAAGAGACTCAGAAAGATGGTGACGGTGGCTACTAGGGCGGGTAATGAGGAGGACAACTCACCTAATCATAAACAACACAACAAGAAACAACAGGATAATGAGATTGTTCAAAACAAGACAAAACAAAACAAAACAAAACAAAATACATAATTTAAAATGTTGGGTTGCCTCCCAATAGCGTTGTCGTTTAACGTCATTTAGCCGAACGCAGGTTTCCTTTTCATTTCAGGATCTCTTTTCTCATCACCTCCTTCATAGCTGTGATTCAACCTCATTTGCGCCTCAATTGAAGGTCTGCTCTCATTGTCTTCGTATTGTGTTAATGTTACTTCAAGAGCATCAGTACTCTTAAAGCTTTCCTCAGCAACCGTTTGGTCAATTACATCAATGGAAAAACAGTCGTCACCTGCTCTTGGGTAAGTTGTTGCCCTGGACTAGGAGTTTTAGTTCGCCCTTCTGAATATCTATAAGTGCTTGCCCTGTGGCTAAAAATGGTCTCCCAAGAATTATGGGCACATCAGCATCCTCCTCCATGTCAAGGACAATAAAATCAGCAGAAAAAATGAATTTTCCTACTTTAACTAACATATCCTCAATAATTCCCCGTGGATGCTTGATTGAGCGATCTGCTAACTGTAAGGTAACTGTGGTAGGCCTAGATTCACCCAAACCAAGTCTACAAAACACAAATAAAGGCATCAGGTTGATACTTGCCCCCAAATCACACAGAGCGTACTGGCACTCAAAATTCCCGATAGTGCAGGGAATAGTGAAGCTCCCTGGATCTCTCAACTTCTGGGGAATCTTCTTTTGCAAAATAGCGCTGCACTCTTCAGTTAATGCCACAGTCTCATAATCTCCTATTTTTATCTTTTTAGAGAGAATTTCTTTCATGAATTTGACATAACTGGGCATCTGCTCTAAGGCTTCAGCAAAGGGAATATTTATGTGCAGCTTCTTGAATATTTCCAAAAACTTCAAAAATTGTTTATCCAAAGAATTCTTTCTAAGCCTCTGCGGGTACGGAATTTTGATTTGAGGCTCATTACTCACTGCTGGTGGTGCCTTTTCCACCGTGGTGTGGTCTTCAGTAACCCCCTCCTTCTCTGAATTAGCTGTCTCACTCAGTTTATATGTCTTCTCTGCAGATGGTAGATGTGCAACTGGTTCAACTTGCTTACCGCTTCTCAAATTTATAGCATGACATTGCTCCTTCGGATTTACAACAGTATTGCTAGGGAGATTCCCCTACGATCTGTTGTTTAACATATTCGCTAGCTGACCCACTTGTGTTTCCAGGTTTCAGATAGAAGATCTCATCTCAATCATGAACTGAGTTTAGGAATTGGTGAGGGTCAACAAGGCTGCTTGCAATTCATTGGGTTCAGCTTGTTGAACTTGTGGTTTGGGCTGCTGGAATGACGAAGCTTGACTCATGGGCTGTTGTTGATTGTTTTGTTGATAATGCCCTTGAAATTGTGGCTGCTGGTTCTAATATAGCCCTTGAAATTGTGGCTGTTGGTTCTGGCTATTTCTCCACAAAAAATTAGGGTGATTCCTCCACCCAGGATTGTAAGTGTTGGAGAATGGGTTGTTGTAAGGCCTATGAAAATTCCCAACCGCTTGAACCTGAGCTTGGTCCATAGGTACATTGTTGGGATCCGTTGATGTGCAATGATCAAAAGGATGCGGTCCTCCACAAATTTCACACTTGCATCTGAACAATATTTGTTGTCATCATATTCTGCTGCAATTGTTTTGTCAAAGAAGCAACTTGAGCAGTTACTGCGGTGATGGCATCTAGCTCATGAACTCCAGTCACCTTTCTGTTGTTGGTCGGTCTTTCATCGGACCATTGATGATTATTTGTTGCCATATCTTCCAACAGCTCATATGCCTCATTAGCACTCTTGCTCATGAATGTCCCTCCAGCAGCAGCATCAATTATGGTACGGGTCGTACCACACAACCCATTGTAAAAATTATGGACTAATATCCACTGCTCAAGCCCATGATGAGGACATCTCCTTTGCAAATCCTTAAACCTCTCCCAAGCATCATACAAAGACTCCCCATCGAACTGATAAAAATTGTTCATTTCTCCCCTTAACTTCGTAGCCTTTGATGGAGGGAAGAATTTTTCAAGAAACTTCTGAGCCATGTCTTGCCACGTAATGATGGAGTTAGCTTGCAGAGAGTTCAACCAGTTTTTGGCTCGGTCCCTTAGTGAGAATGGGAAGAGCCTTAATCTAATGGCGTCATCAGTCACACCATTGTATTTGAATGTTGCACATAACTCCAAGAAATTGGCCAAGTGCATATGTGGATCTTCAGAGGGCAAACCCCCAAACTGAACTGTGTTCTGGACCATCTGCAGGATTGCTGGCTTGATCTCGAAATTATTTGCCTCCACAGCTGGTGGCCTTATATAAGTCTGCACTCCTGTTATGGTTGGAAGTATATAATCCCGTAAGCTTCTCACAACGGAATTCTGAGCTTGCTCCTGCACCATTTCTGGCACCCCCCTATTCAACCCATCATTATTATATTGATTAGCTATAGCGGTTGGATCAACAATTCTTTTATTCTTTCGGTTCTGCCTGCACGCTTTCTCAATCTCAGGATTTAGAAGAACAATGTTGTCTGCTCCACTTCTGCTTTGCATATGTCAAAGCTACCTGAAAAGTTATCATAAACACTGCACGCAGATCACAAAAATAAAAAAATAAAAAATGTTCAGGGAACAACCAAATTAGAAATAAGATTAATTAACTTGATATTGATATTACTTCCGTCCCCGGCAACGGCGCCAAAAACTTATTTGCGGTATTTCTAGATGCTACGCAAGTGTACGTATCGCAATTAGTAATAAAATTCGGTAAGACCGAGTATCGTCCACATAGACTGATTTATCAAGTATCAATTAACTAATCTTTAGTTTCTATTTGACTAACGAATATAAGTGATGATTTCTAACTAAAGAATTAACAAACTAACATGAATTTCTAGAATAAAATAGCAATGAAAACACATGAGGTTTAATTCGGTAATGAAGGAATTAGGGTTTTCAATCTCCTCAACTTTCCACTCTATCATTCATTAATGCAAGACTACCGATTCTTCTTCTTATTAAGATAGCAGGTTAACTGAGATGTTCTATATTCCGGTTAGGATATATAAAAATTCAACCTAAGTGAGAACTTTCTATATTTCTATGATAAGTTCGACCGCATAGGAGGATTAAGATTAATAACCTAAAACGCTACAGAGGCAGTCATGATACTTTCGTTCAAGATTAAACCTACGTCTAATAAACTATAGCATATTCAAATCTCCCTTTTCAGATCTCGATTTGAAATCATATAGATAATGAAAACTAATGGCCAATTAATTATCATTCAATAAACGCAAGTTGAATAAAATTTAATAGATGAATAAGAACATTAACAATGCATTAAATCATAATAGAATTTCAAGTGATTCAACGGAAAACCCTAATAAAGTAATTAGCTCCTAGACATGCTAAGAAAACCAATTGACTTAATATCCAACATGAACTGAATTAAAGTAAAGAAAAGAAAAGGAACTTGAACAATAGATGTCTCTAATGGCTTTTTGTTCTCTTGTCTCTTGCCTCCAAAGTGTTCTTTTTTTTTCAGAAAAACATTTCTCCCAATATATATAACGAAAAACCCCTAAAATGAATCTTTTTGCCCTTGTTAAATTTAGTGTTTTCGCTGCTCTGACGTCGTCGGCGCCGCGGCTCAGCTATTAAAGTGCCGCGACGCTAATTCGCTTTTGAAAATCGTATTCTCACTGCCTGAGGGGCGCCGCGACGCTAATGTTGGGGGCCACGGCCTTTCTAGTTGTTGAGTCGCGACTCTTTAGCCTTCTTCATCCTGACTTCGTTTAAATTGCTTTTCGAGCTTCCCAGGGCTTCTTTAACTCATTTCTTGTGACCAGATATGCATTTTTGTCCTTGATAACCGCCTATTTCCTTTGGATTCGCCTTATTCCTTTCTGAATCACTTAAAACCTGAAAACACAAAACACACGCATAATACTGCACAAAATAACTAAAAGACAAACAAAAGACTCCCTAAAACACATTCTAAAATAGTACTAAAATCTACCTAACAGTACTCGATAACAATCAGATAAAATGAACACTTTTACACTGTGTCGTTCCTAAAATTACTGGACCTGACTTATAGTTCAAAACAATAAGCACAACTGAACATGTTTTCTCATATCAATTATAATGATCCATCTTTGTTTTCTCATATCAATTATAAGCTTAACATAAGTATTTCAGGCTCTCCGCCAGATTCTAAAATATACAGCAAGTACTATCTGCTAATTAATTGATGAATCTAAAATAAACAGCAAGTACACGTTTATTTCCTCATATCAATTATAAAACATGAAATTGCAGAATCCATATTATTGAATAAATGAATGAAGTTGCGGGTCTCTGCTAAAGTTCAGTACATCGCTTCTGATTTTCTTCACAATAAATTTTGGAAATTCTCTTTCGAGATTAACAGAGAAGTGAAGTGCACAAAATTTCTCTTTCGGAATTAGCACAATATACACATCGAGATTGATACCCTAAAACAACATAAACCCTAAACTTTGTGCAACCATGCATTAGAATCCATGTGCAACTGATATTGATTTATCACAATCATTAGAATCCACATACAACTGATTTTGATTGAAAATTGCATTCAATAACAAAAAATAATATATGGAGAAAACTGAAATCCTATACACAAATCCCAAATAAACAGATAAAATCGAAATTAATTACACAAACCTCAGATAACCAGATAAAAAGCTTCGATTTTCATAAAATCGAGCTTGATTCAAAACCTTAAATAAAAATAAAATAAAAATCTTCAAATTGAGTCGAGCTTACAGTCAATTCGAGCTTCAATCTTTGATCTTCGATCTTCAATCTTCGACTTCAATCTTTGATCTTTAATTTTCGCCGAACTATGTGTGTGTGAGAGAGAGTTTAGGGCTTTCCAGAGAATGTTAGAATGAGCGTCGCCTTCTAGAGTATATTTATGGCTTCCTTTTATTAACTAAAAATAATGGAATTTAAAAAGTAAAAATATTTAATATTTCATAGGTTCCGGGTATCGATTCTGGGTATCGATTCTGGTTCCGGGTCCGGGTACCCTGTCTCTAATTGTCGAAACTGGAACCGGACCTGACATTGATCGGTTCCTAATTTTAGGACCCGGACCCTACCCGTTATTATAATATATCTACCCGAAACCTACCCGTTAGTGTCGGTTCCGGTCCGGTATCTGGGTACCCTATACCCGTGCTCACCCTTACTTTTTAGGTTAGTAGAATAATACTTATCCTAGATTTCTATTGTATTTACTAGTTCAGTAGAAGAGAATCGGAGAGGGAACCACAAGATTCCTATTTCCTGGACATGCTCCACGTGGTCCACTCGTTTAATTTCATTTATTTCTCGCAAAGGAAGGTAGTTACTAAAGGGTGTCAAACGCTACTTAAAGTAAAAACAAGAGATGGAATAAATTGAATGTCAATTCTATTTCCGAATATCAGCAGTTATGTCATCTGACACCAGTAACAACACTTTAGCATAACATAAACTTTAAAGAGTAAATGCAGCGGAATTTAAAGAACACATATGTTTAAAATTTTCAGAAGTTATATATATTATATAACTTATGATGGTCAATGACCAGATGTATTGTATATATATTATATACAAAATTACAAATTCCTTTCTTTACAGATTTACCATATAAGAAGAAAAGGAATTAAAAGTTGAAGTCGCATATGACTTCTGCCTGAAAAATCTAACTAAGTAGACATAGACAACTTCTCATTACAATCGCTCCATGCAAAATAAATCTAGAATCTAAACAGCGAATTGTAATGTTGGACGTTGTCGACACACTCAGGCAACACTTGTGATCCAGATTTCTAAGATGAAATCCCGAGAGCTCTCTTGGTATTTTTGCAATCTGATTCTTGATATCGATTCATTGTTGTGGCCTCTCTATTTATAGTAGAGAGTTCCCTTGAAAGTCTCATCGATTGGTTGTGGAAGTTAAGGGAAATGTCGGAAGCTTGTGGTAGATGATTAAGGAGTGAAAATCTCAACAACTTTGACTTGTTCCTTACTCGAGTTCTTCCCCAAGCTTTGAATCTTTCTCTCACGTTTTACACAGTTTCAATTCACCATGCCTAAGTCATTTTTACCTCACATTAAAATATTACTGCTTACCGTGAAGTAAGGCAAAACTCATTTTCGAAGATGTTGATCCAAATGTTATGACATTTGTTCCAACATTTTTATGCATTCAAATCAGTACTTCAGAAGATATGTTGGGTCAAATGTCACAACACCAAATCCAACATTAACAATCTCCCCTTTTTTTTTGCCTTTCTTCACAAAACACATTACTAAATGTTCAAACGACTTAGTGCTTTGTCACAGAAGTTGTACAACACCTGTAATTACTGACAAGCTCCCCCTTAACCTGTGATGGGACACAAGCAAAGCTTATGTATACCAGTGTATACCAAGTCATAGTATTAGAAAATGATATCTGCACATATATATATACACATCTCATCCAATACACACAACACAAAACAGAAAGAACCCATTGTTAGAATAAACCATTATCAGAAATTAACATCCACATCAACCATTACCAAAAAAATCATAATCCAAACATTCATAAACCAAACATTAAAAGAGCATGGTGCAGCACATCTGCCCGCTTCTCCCTGGCTCATTATGCATCGCAGCAGACTTCCAAATGATTTTCTATCGCATAATGACTTGACTTCACCCTCACCTTAGCCTTTTCAGAACACCTTCATTCCAATATCTTCTTCCTTTTGCACAGCAACAGCATTACCAGCATCACCATGTGCACCTTCATCCTCTTTCCCCTACTCCCCCTGCATAGCATATCCCCCTTTTTGTGAAGAAAGTAAGAGCAAGAAATGGTCTCGGGCCTGAACCAAGGCATCCCTGGCAGCATCAACCTCTGAAATTTGTTAGTTGATTTTGGCTATTTGATTCACTAGCCAGTTTGTTGACAGTGTTGACTGTCCTGAACCAGTGTTGCCCTGAATGTTGGTGACATTCCTAGCAACATTCTCACATTCTGCTTCCTTCTTCCAGGGCAAGTCATCACTCTTTCTTTGCTCTTTAAAATTACTTTGTTTACTGTGTACAGTTCAGGAGTTTTTCCTATTATATCCTCTCTCTTAGGTTCAAAGCCTTGGGTAGTCAAGATTTGGTAAATTAGAGAGGGAACTAGAGGGATTAAAGTTGATTCCTTTTCATCCAAGTTCCTAAATCAACTTTTAAACCTTTTTCAATTTTAAAAAATAGGGAAGCTTGTTCAGATGTCACAACTGACTCATTCAAAGAAGGAAGCCAATTGTGAATAGCAATTTTGTAGAGGGTGGAATAGAAGGCTGTTAGTTTTGAAGCTGAGCATCTAGGGATCCACTTTTTCATTATACCTCCAGTGAGGTATTCAATCATTTTATCCCTATTTTCTGTCATGTGTACTACATCTCTAACTCTCTCTGTAGCATCAAGTGTCATATATTGATTTATGACTAAGGGTGTAAACTGATAAATCTTGTTATAGAGATATACCTTCCCAAATTTTTTTGAGGAGACATCCTCTATTGTAGGATTCAGATTAGCATAGAACAACTTAATCACCTCATCAACATGAGGTTCTTTTTCTGTGACAGTTTTGAGAAGTTGTCTATCCTCAAGGAATTCTATTAAGCCATATTCAGCACATGAATTAATATCTAACACTTTCTCAAGTCTAATTACTTTATTCTTGTACCAGTCTCATTTATTATACTTAGCTTTAGAATAATTTTTTCTGAAAAAACAGATACCTCAGTGTCTGAATCAGACATGGCTGAACTCTCGAATTTTGTACTACTGGAGGATGTTGGTATTTGTGTCTCTTCTGATATTGGCTGGAATGTTGCCTGAGATGTTGTGGCATCAAATGCAACATTTGAAGCAGCACTCGATTTGGCACATCGGGACATTCCCTTTGGAAAGAATTGCTTCAGTGGAGCTTCATCAGGAATTTCCTCATTTTCTTGAGGCACATTTTGTGGTACAGAAGTTGTTGGTTCTTCTTCACTCTCTTCAATTGAGAGCACAAAGTCTGTGTCGTCACAGTTACTGCTCGAGCAAGAAGGAATTGATGTATCAAACCTGAGCCTTTTGTGGCTTGACTCTTCACGAACTGTTCTCTCAAACATTCTACTCGATCGACGAATATGGAAGGTGGAGGATCTTGGTCTTTTACCCAATGCTGCAATATCAGATATTTTATCAACATCTATAAGGTTGTTATTTTCTCCAGGGTAGCTAATGTCTAAAGGTTCATCTAAACCTTTAAATACTATAGCTTTGGACAAATCCTCTATGGGTGGTGAAGAAGGAAACTGGCAGGGTTGTTGCGGTTCAATATGCTCAGAAGATTCAGTGTTTATTGGAGGGTTTGTACTCATAAGGGTGTTGGTTGCAATGTTGGCTGACATTTGTGTTGACATTGGAGAGGTTTTCATTGGTGAATAGTGTGGAAAATGTTTTGGAAATTTAGGGTTTGAGATTGAGAATGGAGTTTGGAATGGTGATGATTCCATCGGGTAGGTAGGATTATACCCGATGTGTGATTTTCCTCCTTTTTTTAATTCTTTTTTCAGTTTTTCAAGGGAAAATTTGAAATGATAAAAAAAATGCAAATGAGAGGAATATTTATGGCAAACCTTTCTAAGCAACAAAAATCTCTTAGTTTTAGGTGTTTTATTTTTACACAATAACTTACACCTAAAGTATTGGGATGAACATCACGTAGAAATTCAATTTAACCTTATCATTTTAAAGTTTGAAATTTCTATTAAAATGGGGCATAAAAATAAGGAGAAAAATCTGATTTTTCTGAAATCAGTTAAGAACAATATCCCAACAAATATCACAATCTGAAAATGTCAACAACAATGTTGACAACATTTTGGATGACACAAGTATTTTGATGCCAAAAGAATTTTTTATTTTGGCAACAAATCAAGACACGTTTTATACGTAATTTATGAGTTTAACCATTAGACCAATGTAACATTTTTCCATCGTGTCCTTGGTCTAATCATATGACACTAATAAAAGAATTTTTCGTGTCAAAAATAAGAATGATTTTATGGAATTCTCAAATTCCTTTTGAAGCATTTAATACTCCTATAGAATGAGAACGGTGTCTTTTCAAGGGCTTTGCCCATTTTGCACAGTTGTCAAATATTTGTATAGGCTTTGCCTATTTTGATACTCTTTTTTATGATATACACATATTTATATATCATCGCAGAGAACAGTATCACGTTGGAATTACATTCTTATTGAAGGACCATGCCCATGTGACCAAAAGTTATGCACCATACATCAACAGTAATCAGTCAGTGATATTACATATGTAAATGTCACCCGAAATGTTAGATAACATTCCAGCCGACATTCACCAAAAATGCCTTCTTTTTAGAGATGACAAAGACCAAGAGATTTCTTTAAACTAGAAAATATCTCATGGTCCAAAGCTTTTGTAAAAATATCAGCTAGTTGATGAAGAGTGTCAACATGTTCAATTTGAACTAGCTATTTTTTTACTAAATCTCTTAAAAAGTGATGTCTAATATCAATATGTATTATACGTGAGTGCTGAACTGGATTTTTGGAAATATTTATAGCACTCAAATTATCACAATACAAAATCAAAGTGTTGCTAGTAAATCCATAATCGTCTAACATGTGTCTTAGCCATATTAATTGAGAGCAACAACTTCCAGCTGCTACATATTCAGATTCAGCAGTTGAAAGTGAGACATGGTTTTGTTTACGACTATACCATGAAACAAGATTATTGCCAAGATAAAAATATCCTCCACTTGTACTTTTTCTATCATCCACATCTCCAGCCCAATCTGAATCACTAAATCCTATTAAGTTAGGATTAGTGTCTTTGGAATACCAAATTCCCAACTCGCATGTGCCAGCAACATATTGAATAATACGTTTCACGACATTTAAGTGGATATTTTGGGACAGGCTTGAAAACGTGCACAAACACTAAACATAATATATGAGCAACTAGCAATAATATAAAGAAGGCTACCTATCATAGATCAATATAATGTTAGGTCTATATTTTCACCAACATTATCCTTACATACCTTCTGCGATGAACCCATTGGCGTTTTCATCTATTTAGCGTTATCCAAACCAAATCTCTTAACTAAATTCTTAGCATATTTACTTTGTGAGATGAAAATTCCATCTTCACTTTGCTTAATCTGCAAACCTAAGAAAAAAGTTAGTTCCCAAATCATGTTCATTTCAAATGTCAATGACATAGATTCAACAAATGACTTTAGATAAGACTGTGAGGTCGAACCAAATACTATGTCATCTACGTAGATTTGAGCAATAATAATATCTACACCGTGACGTTTAATGAATAAGGTACGATTAGCTTCACCACGGTTAAAACCAAATTCAATAAGGAAGTTAGTTAGAGGACCATACCATGTACGAGGGATGGTAGGGATCTTCAAATCCTTTTGGTTGTTCAACATAAACTTTCTTATCTAGGTAACCATTTAAGAATGCACCTTTTACATCCATTTGGTGTAAAGTAATTTTCAGACAACAAGCAATAGCAAGTAAAAGTCTAATTGACTCAATTCTAGCCACATGTGCAAAGGTTTCATCATAATTGATTTCTTCAACCTGAGTATAGCCTTGTACAACTAGACGAGCTTTGTTTCTAACAATTGTTCCCGATTCGTCTGATTTATTTTTAAAAATCCACTTAGTTCCAATTACATTTGGATTATTTGGACGTGGAACTAAGTCCCAGACTTCATTTCGAGAGAATTGTTCAAGCTCTTCTTGCATTGCTTGAATCCAAAAATTATCTTTGAGTGCTTCTAAAATATTTTTTGGTTCTAAAGTATATATAAAACAAGAAAGACTAACCTCTTGGTATATGGTAGACATACACACATACCTTACCATTTCTCTGTAGTTGAGTGGTTCTTTCCCTCTTGTTTTAATTCCTTCAAAAACTGCCCTTATCACCTAGCCCGTGGGATGATTTTTCCTAATCATTGATGAGGGGTCCCTTCGAACTTGATCTGATAATTTAGCATGTGACTCCTCATCCATGCCTCTGTGGTCTCTCTTCCAGGTTCAGATATTGCTTCGGGTGTGACAACATTTGGGGCAACATCTGATTCTTCACCAGTCTGCGCATTTTCCACTGAAATTATAGTGTTATTTTCAGATGTATTTCCTGTAAGACCAGAAAAATTATCAAAAATAACATTTACAGATTCTTATACAGTTCTAGTCCTCAGATTGTTTATTGACTTTATTCGATAAGCATGACTATTTTGGGAATAGCCAACAAAAATTCCTTTGTCACTCTTAGAGTCAAACTTTGCCAAATGATCTCTATCATTTAAAATATAACAAATACACCCAAAAACATGAAAGTAATGCAAGTTAGGTTTTTTTCCATTTATAAGCTCATATGGAGTCATGTTTGTTCCTGGCCTTAAGTAGACTCTATTAGAGATGTGACAAGCAGTATTTAAGGCTTTGGCCCAACAACGTTTTGATATTCTTTTAGAACTAAACATAACTCTAGCCATTTATTGCAGTGTTTTATTCTTCCTATCTGCTACCCTATTCTGTTGAGGAGTTTTGGGAATTCCCTTTTTCTCACAAAATTTTGTGAATGAGCTATTTTCAAATTCTTTTCTATGGTCGGATCTAATTCAAAAAATAGGAGAATAGAACAAATTCCTGATTCTAGAGTGCAAAATCTTAAACATGTCAAAAGTTTGTGATTTTTCTTTCAAAAAATATATCCATGAATATCTAGAAAAATCATCTACAATCACAAAGGAATACCTCATGCCTCTTAGACTGTTTACTCAATTGGACCCATTAAATCCATATGCAATAATTGAAAACAGTGAGACGTACCTGAATGTTGTCTGTCGTGTTAGACAATATTATGAGAGACACGGGTTTGCTTACCTTTCAGACAATTTTCACAGACAGTTTTACCTTTGATGTCATAGTGTTATGTCATCGATCTTAGCATTATTGCATGTTTCTTTTCTTACAACAAGATAGCAATTGTCACTTGTTCTTGTACCTATCATGACACATATATTTGCTTCATTCGTAACTTTACAAGCATTTTTATTAAATTTTACCTCAAAATCGTCATCACACAGTTGACTAATACTAATCAAATTAGTCATTAATCCATCAACGTGTAAGACATTTCTTAAGGTTGGAAATCCAGGAACATCCAAGATTCTTTTTCCAATTATTTTGCGTTTACTGCCATCTCCATAGGTCACGTTTTCTCCATTGAATGACTCATAGTTCTTTAGAAAGCCTTTTGTACTTGTCATGTGGCGAGAACATCCACTATCAAAGTACCAAGAACCTGAAATGTTAGTTCTTAATGTAGTTATACAGACATTACAAGTTAAATCCATTTTAGGAACCCAAACTCTCTTAAAACATTTTTTACCTTTTGACTCAGAAATGTTGCTTTGATTGTTATCCAAAATGTTGGACAACAATTTAGGCAATATTTTGCTCACAGAATTTTGAAGTTTGAAACAGTATGGTTTTAAGTATCCAGGGGAGTTACAGTGATGACACACAAACTTCATATTCTTTGACATATAGGAGAACCTATTATTCATCCTTTTTTCTTTTACAAAGCATATTTTCTCATTTTTATCAAAGAGATTAGAGCATATGGTTTTAAGAGTGTTTTCGTACCCAATACCCGCATGTGGAGGTTAACCAAAGTTGAGTATCTCATTCAATTTCGAAGTCCCTGTGTTGATCTTGCGGAAGGTTGCTTCGGCTAAATCCAATTTTAAACGAATCTTACCAAATTCAATATCCTTTTTGGTAAGTGTAACCTCAAATCGGGTTATCGTGCCTGTTAATTCTGAATTCTCATGAATTAAAGATTTTACCTTTTTGTGAAGTTGCTTGGATTCTATGACTAAGGGTTTACAAATACTTTGTAATTCATTAATCATATCATCTTTGCATTCAACTTGATCCATACAATCAGCCTCACTAACAGATATAGAACCACTAAAGCAGTTAACATAAGAATAATTAAAGAATTCATACCTTTTGGATGTTGCCGAGGATGTTGATGTCGTTGCTGATGTTGGAGCAAATGTCGTGACATTTGAGACAACATTATATACGACATCTTCATTATCCGATAGAGATTGTTCTTAAACAATGGCCAGCATTGCTTGTGTTTCAATTTCACGATCTCCTTCCTCTTCTTCTTCATCATTACTAAGAGAAACCTATAGGTTCTTACCAATTTTTCTAAGAGTGTTTGCACATTTGTTAGCATAATGACCCCAACCTGAGCATGCATGACATTGCATGGACTCAAGTTGTTTGGGATCAAATTTGGTACGATCTGAGTTGGTTCTTCTTAGTTGATTTCTTTTTTGTACATTTGGAAGGAATCTAGTGGGCTTTTGATTGAAGACTTGGTTTTGGTGCTCTTTAGATTTAGATTGATTTCTATTATTGTTGAACTTCCTCACCATCTAATTATATTTTTGAGTGAGTAAGGCAACATTTACACCTTCACCGATTTCTTCAAGATTCTCATCCTCTTCTTCGATTTGACTCTCCAAGGATTGAACTTGAAGTGCCACGTTTTTGCTTTTATACAATTCATTTTGATTCTCAATTTTCATCTCATAAGTTTTGAGTATGCGCATCAAGGTATGAAAGTCCATTGTGGCAAGATTGTGAGCTTATTCAATAGCACAAATCTTTAAGTTGAACTTTTCAGGAAGAGAACGGAGAGTCTTTTCAACAAGTTGAGTGTTGGTTAATGGTTCACCAAGCACTTGACATTCATTTGAGATGTCAATCAACTTTTCAAAATAAGATTTAATATCATCTACTTCTTAAATCCTTAAACGTTTATATTTAGTCATGAGCATGCGTAGATTTGTTCGACGAACACTTGAGCTCCCTTCACAATGAATTTGTAAAGTATCTCATGCGTCCTTGGTCATGGGACAGTTTTGAATGAGTTTGAACATGTAAAGATCAACCCATCCAAAAATTGCATTTAAGGCCTTTTCGTTAAAGCTAGTATTATTGGTTTCTTCTGTAGTCCATTCGGATTAAGGTTTAACAAGAATGTCACCTTCCTTATCCAGTGGCAACATTGGAACAACATACCCATTGGTTATAGATCTCCATGCCCTAATAGCAATTGATTTGATATGAGAACGTAGGCGAATCTTCCAATAGGCATAATTTGATCCACCTAATATAGGAAGTCTACCAATAGTTGGATTTGCCGGATCCATAGCTTATGGCAACATGACCAAACACTTATTGTGTTAAGTGTCGGCTCTGATACCATTTAAAGGGTGTCAAAAGCTACTTAAAGTAAAAATAAGAGATGGAATAAATTGAATATCAATTATGTTTCCAAATGTCATCAGTTATGTCGTCTGACACCAGTAACAACACTTTAGCAAAACAGAAACTTTAAAAAGTAAATACAGCGAAATTTAAAGAACACACAGGTTTAAAATTTTCATAAGTTATATAATATGGACAATGACCAGATGTATTGTATATATATTATATACAAAATTACAAATTCCTTTCTTTACAGATTTACAATATAAAATGAAAAGTTGAAGTCGCAGATGACTTCTGCCTAAAAAATCTAACTAAGTAGACATAGACAACCTCTCATTACAATCGCTCCATACAAAACAAATCTAGAATCTAAACATTGAATTGTAATGTTGAACAGAATGTTGTCGACACACTCAGGCAACACTTGATCCAGATTTCTGAGATGAAATCCCTAGAGCTCTCTTGGTATTTTTGCAATCTAATTCTGGATATCGATTCGTTGTTGTGGCCTCTCTATTTATAGTAGAGAGTTCCCTTGAAAGTCTCATCGATCGGTTGTGGAAATTTAGGAAAATGTGGGTAGCTTGTGGTAGATGATTAAGAAGTGAAAATCTCAACAACTTTGACTTGTTCCTTACTCGACTTCTTCCCCAAGCTTTGACTCTTTCTCCCACGTTTTATACAGCTTCAATTCACCTCTCCTAAGTCATTTTTACATCACAATAAAATATTACTGCTTACCGTGAAGGCAAAACTGTTTTTCGAAGATGTTGATCCAAATGTTATGACATTTGTCCCAACATTTTTATGCATTCTAATCAGTACTTCAGAAGATATGTTGGGTCAAATGTCGCAACATCAAACTCAACATTAACAGTTACAAATGATGTTAACTGTCAAAGATTGTGTGTTTAGTTGCAACTTGCAAGTAAGTGGGAAAATGTGCGAGTGTGGTGTAGTTTGGTAAGAAAAAAGGAGTCCGGCGCTGAAATGGCGAATTTTTTAAGGAAAATTTTCAAAAGGAGTTGTGAGCTCCACACCGGCATGATTCTGAAGTCAAAGCAACTTCACGTTTGCTTTTATTGTAACTCGTATAGGGCTACACGAGTTACAAAGGAAAATGTTTTCCATTGTAACTCAAATTGCATGCATATCTAGTCTACATATTAACATGTTGTAGATTAAATGGGCCAGTTCTGTAAGTATTTTCCTTAAGGTAATCGCATGAATTTAGTTCATTGTTTCTTCATTGTATGGTGCATTTTATTTCTTATTAATAATGTATATTTGTCTTCAAAAATCAATCTGTTTCAATAAAGCATTTCGCCACTGTGTGTACCTCGTATAGTGATACACGAGTTACACAAAGGAAAATATTTTAAAAAACATATTTTCTATTGTAACTCGTTACAATGGAATTTTTTTAAAACTGTTTCAGCAACTTGGGTAGATCTACACGAGTTGCAGAAGATTATTTTAAAAAGAATGTGTGTCTCATCTTAACGGACGGTAAAGTATCCGTTAAGGTGAGATGCAACTCGTCGAGAGCTATATGGTAAACTCGTTTTGATTTATTGTGTAGCTAACCATCTCTTTTGAAATTTTTGCTTCAAACATATGCCAAATATTTGAAAGGTCCATTGTTTCAACTTAGCTTTCAACATGATCATTACGTTTGGTCTCCTAGGATGCAACTGATTTATCATTTAACCCAACAATTATTCCCTTCGTTCCATTTTAATTGCTATATTAGCTTTCTATCTTGACGCCTATTAAGAAAAATAATAAACATAAAATATAGTATACTAAGTTATTTCAATTTATTAGATGTTTTTAAAGAATTGAGTAACATTAAAAAAAATTACGTACTTCTTTACTGTTAATGGTATAGTTGGAAATAATTATCAATTTTAGTCTTGAATTCCCAAAGTGATAATTATTTTTATAAAATTTTCTTGAATTAAAGCGACAATTAAAATGAAACGAAGGAGTAACCGTTGGTGGTATAAAAAAAACAGTTGATTTCAATGCACTAACAATGTAAAAAGTATACAATTTGATTACTTATTAAGTAATTATAGGTCTAATTTAATGATAAGCATTAATGTAGGTATAATAACTAACATCCGATATATTTGTTTTATCATTTTGAAATATCAAAGATGGTCAGCAGTTACCTAAGTAGTCAAGTAAGGAAGGAAGAGAGACATAACTAAAATGATTCACAAGCTGCCACATCAGCAGAAAGGAAACCCGCAGGAGTGATAGATACAGTTAGGGACAAGTATAAGATTGGGAATATACATTTCTTAAGCCAATCCATTTTCCCATAAAACAGGCTGTCCAATTTTCGGCCACAAACAAACGTGTTTTTTTGCGTCATAGAAAAAAAATTTAACTTCACTGCTTTCCTTCCACTATATATAGAGCCCACTTCTCTCATTAATTGACCATAAGAAAAAGAAAAAGAAAAAAAAAAGAAACTATTTACTCTCTCGACCACCACTGACGAAGAATGGATATTTTTCGAAGCTATTATCCGGACCCACTTACTGACTCATCATCAACATCTGATAACAGCAGCTCCACTAATCTTACTGAATATTCATCAGTGAAATTAGCTTCAGACAACCCCAAGAAACCAGCTGGGAGGAAGAAGTTTCAGGAAACTCGTCATCCAGTATATAGGGGAGTGAGGAAGAGGAATTCTGAAAAATGGGTTTGTGAAATCAGAGAACCCAACAAGAAATCAAGGATTTGGCTTGGCACTTACCCAACGGTAGAAATGGCAGCAAGAGCTCATGACGTGGCAGCTATAGCATTAAGGGGCCGTTCCACTTGTTTGAACTTTGCTGACTCCACTTGGAGGTTGCCTCTCCCTACTTCCTCCAACATCAAAGATATTCAAAAGGCAGCTGCAGAGGCCGCTGAAGCTTTTCGACCACAAGAGTCTGAAAGAGTTTCAGGAGAATCTGACAGTACTCCTGAAACGCTAGAGAGTAAGTTCTTTATGGATGAGGAAGCGCTCTTCAACATGCCGGGATTACTTGGGGACATGGCTGAAGGACTTATGCTACCTCCACCACAATGTATACAAGTCGAAGATTATGCAGAAGCTGATGCTGACATGAGTGACGTGTCTTTATGGAGCTATTCTATATAAATAACTCCGCTGGTTATTACTTCTTTGACAGTTTATATGCACTGGAAATGCTCAATGTGAAGTTCCTTAAATAAGGATTTAGGAGTTATTCCTAGTCTCGTACTCAATATTTGGATGGTACGGATGCAAGCAAGTTGTCATTTTGATATTTAAAGAACTGAAATTTCTAACTGTTTTTTTGGTATCTTTTTAAGTATCTAAGTTTTGTTGTGCAAGCATGGTTAAGTTAAAACTATTGTGGAGTGCACCACCGCAGCCATGCATGCATTCTCATCGTTGGAAGCAAGTTATTTCTGAAGACTTCCATTTGGGTCCCAGCTCCTTTTAGACGTGTTTTAACTTTTAACTAAAGTACGCTCTTTAGTGGGCCATTTCTATAACTTTATGATTGTGGCTGACAATTTTTTGTAATAACTTATTCAACACTATTCGTCAAAACGACAAGCACTTTTAAACATTAAGTAGTATCTCCTGGTAGGACCCACAAATTCCACTTGTCTCACAAAGAGAGTAGTATCTTCTGGTGGGACCCACAAATTCCACTTGTCTCACAAAGAGAGTAGTATCTCCTGGTGGGACCCACAAATTCCACTTGTCTAACAAAGATAGCAAGGCCGCACAAAACTTTTGTTGGATGTGTCGCATTCCCTAGTATGATATGAAACACATCAAACTTCATAGCAGATCAGTTTAGTTCAAAATGTCTCACATCTCTCAAACCTTCTTTGAGCTTCATATGTGGGACGTGTTTGTTTTCTGGAATTAGCTTTGGGATATCAGAAACGTTGAAATGTATTGAGAATGCATCCGACTTTAGCACATCGTTCACTAAATGGGAAGATAAACGTGCGGCAAATGGCATGATCTTTCGTTTCTCATGCCCCATACCTCCCCTCAAAATGGAAAAATCCGAAAGAATTCTCCGAACCATTAATAATATGATTCGTACTCTCCTTTTTCATGTGTCTCCCCCATACGTTTTGGGCATATGCACTAAAAATGGTAGAACACATTCTCAACATTTTATCTATCCGTGCGATTCAAAATAGAACACCCACCGAAATTCTCTACCGTCGGATCCCTACCTATGACCATCTTAGAATTTTGGTTGTCTGTGCTATCCTAATCTGATATCCACGCCGCCCACAAATTGCACCCAAATCTACTATATGCGCCTTCCTAGGTTTTCCGTCAAACCATAGGGGGTACTTGTGCTATGAGCTCTCCACCGACAAAATCATAATTTCTCGTCATGTCACCTTTGTTGAGTATGTTTTTCCATTTGACAACATTAAAAAATTCTGAGTCACTGATTACCAATTCCTCGAAGAATCGGACCCATCACCGCTTGTCCAACAAGCATTCCGCCAGGCTGCCTATGTTCCGGACGCACAAACTACCGCCACCGGAAGTCCGATCGTCAACTCCCCAACCCCTCCAGTCAGATCTGCCACCACCGAAAATCACACCTCTACACCTCCATCACCTTCCAGTCAATGCACTGTTATCTATCACGACCGTCGCCGACTGCCACCACCACCGACAGTCGGTCCGACGACTCGGTATCCCCATCAGAAAACATCCCCACCGCAGTGTTGCCACCCACCACTGTCACTACCGACATCGGCTCTCCGGTAGTGTCATCGCCTATCTCTCCGATTGCCTCTACCACTGGCAACCGGCTCATCCACACTGTCTCCCATCCAACACCGTCTATGTCTCGATCACGACAGTCGCCGACGGCCATCACCACTGGCAACCGACGATCCGTCTCTGTCAACACCATACCACAACCCCACCCCACCCCCACCCCCACCCCCCAGTTAGGCCCCAACCCACCTCCGACGTCATATCTAACGTTACCTAACAAACAGCACATCGATTTACCCACCGTGTTGACCAACCAGATCGATACCATCACAACACCGCCACTGCAACCCAGATCCAGCAACCACACACACGACACCCCACCCCGTCACCAAACCCAGTTCCCCCACACACCATATTCAGTCGGTCAACCCCTAGATCCCACATCCTCCATCTAATCCCGAAAATACCCCTGCCACCACCCACCGTATGGAAACCCGTGCCCAATACGGGATTTTCAAACCCAAAATCCAGCTTAACTTGTCAACCCAAACCATTTCACCAATTCCAAAAACAAAAACCAAAATTGGCCAAACTAGACCCAAATTGGAATGCCACCATGTGTGAGGAGTTTAATGCTTTAACGAAACAACACACTTGGGATTAGGTTCCTAAACCAGAGGGGGTGAATGTGATCCGATTCATGTGATTTTTTTGCCACAAATACAAAGACATTGGTGACCTAGAGAGGTACAAGGCAAGACTTGTGGCTAATGACACTAATCAGTAGGAGGGTATAGATTATGGTATATTCGGTCTGGTTGTCAAACCAGTCACCATTTGTGCAGTTCTAAGTATTGTTATGGGTAAGAAGTGGCTTATTCATTAGCTTGATGTGAAAAATATATTTCTTTATGGGGATTTGAAAGAAACGGTTTATATGTATCAACCGCTTGGTTTTGTCCATCCTGCAGCCCCCTCAGCATGTATGTCATATTCGTAAGTCACTCTATGGATTGAAACAGGCCCCTAGAGCGTGGTATGATCTCTTTACACAGTATATCATGCAGATTGGGTTTGTGTGCAGCAAATGTGATAATTCTCTATTTATTTTTCATAGAGGTAGTAGCATTGCGTATTTATTATTGGATGTTGATGATATTGTGCTCACTGCCTCCTCTGATTTGTTGAAAAATGAGATCATTACGCTACTCAAAATAGAATTTGCTATGACTGACTTGGGAAAGTTGAGCTATTTTTTAGGAATTTCTGTGACTAGATTTGCAGGTACTATGTTTCTTTGTCAGCGTAAGTATGCAGAGGAGATTGTATACAGGGCTAAAATGGTGAATCGCAAGATAATGGCTACTCCAGTTGACTCTAGATCAAAGCTTAGTGCTTTGGATGGTGATCTAGTGTCAGATCCCACTCTTTACAGGAGTCTTGCAGGTGCACTACAATACCTCACTTTCACCAGGCATGATATTGCTTATGTTGTTCAGCAGGTATGCTTATTTATGCATGCCCCCAGGAAGCCTCACTTTACTGCCCTCAAACGTATCATTCGATATGTTAAGGACATACTTGATTATGGTTTGCATCTATACCCCTCCGCACCGAACAAGTTGTTGTCATCTACGAATGCTGATTGGGCAGGTTGTCCGGAGATAATCTTATTTCTTGGTCCGCCAAGAGGCAACCCACATTATCATGTTCGAGTGCAGAAGCAGAATACAGAGGCGTTGCTAATATTGTTATTGAGATCTGTTGGCTCCGAAACCTTCTTTTGGTGCTTCAGTGTCCATTACGTAAGGCTTCTTTGATTTATTGTGATAATATATTTGCCATATATATGTCTCATAATCTGGTTCAACATCAGCGAACCAAGCACATTGAGATGGACATCCACTTTGTTCGTGAGAAGGTTGCTCTCGGTCATGTCAGTGTATTGCATGTGCCTTCTTCATATCAGTATGCAGATATATTCACCAAGGGCCTTCCTAGACAGTTATTCCTCGACTTCAGATCCAGTCTTAGCATCCGGCCTCCTCCCGCTCTGACTGAGGGGGTGTATTAGCACGTGTGTACCACTATTGTATTTACCATATTTAGGGTTATGTGATTATGGTAGAACTAGGATTCCTGTTGTATATGGATTCCACATTGTACATATATATATATATATTGTATTAATGAGAAAGGATCCCCAAGGGAGATTAATACAATCTAACAACAATGATCTGATAACATAAAAAGAAAATTTTTGGCATAAATGGCTTCAACTGCTTTAACCAGGTACTTGTATACATGATAAGATCGGAGTCTTTGTCCTTCTAGTCACGGGTGGAGCTAGATAGGCTTGAGGAGTTCAGCGGAAAATTATACTATATTTATAATATTAAAATTATACTTTATGTATATATAATAAATGTTGAACCGTGTATTTACTTCATCATATTTTTAAACCCTTTTACGGAAATATAGACTCTACTGCTTCTAGCGTTCAAAGAGGATTTTGTCTAGATGGAAAATCTTTTTCCAAGCTAGCTGAATATTGTTAAAGCATTTTCTATGAGAATTATTTTCCTCCATGCCAAAGTCACCCTGTTGGAATGTAATGGCATAACTTTTTTCCTCCAAAATGGGACGAAGAAAGACAGAAACTAGAACTATTCACAAGTTGCCACGTTAGCAAAAAGAAAACCCACACGAGTTATAAACACACTTAAGAGTTAAGACTTGGAATTTACTTTTCTGAAACCAATCCGCTTGTCCCTTAAAACAGCTGGGATATTTTGAACCATTTAAATATCCAGCCTGTCCTCTTTTCAACCTCAAACAAACGTGTCTTTTGCGTCGACAAACTTAAAAGCTTCACTGCTTCATTTATCATAGCTACACACCCACAGATATATATAGAGCCCACCTCTCACATTCACCATAAAGAAAAAACCTCTACCTGAAGAAATATCCAAGAACACTTTTTGCTCACTCAACCAGCAGTGACCAAGAATGGATATTTTTCGAAGCTATTATTAGGATTCACTTACTGACTCATCATCAACGTCGTCTGATAATAGCATCTCCACTAATCTTACTGAATATTCATCAGTGATATTAGCTTCAAACAACCCCAAGAAGCCAGCAGGAAGGAAGAAATTTCAGGAAACTCGACATCCAATATACAGGGGAGTCAGGAAGAGGAACTCCGGCAAGTGGGTTTGTCACCTACCCAACGGTAGAAATGGCGGCAAGATCTCATGATGTGGTGGCTATAGCATTAAGAGGTGGCTTTTATTGCTTGAACTTTGCTGAATCTGTTTGGAGGTTGCTTATCCTTGCTTCCTCAAACACCAAGGATATTCAGAAGGCGGCCTCTAAGGCTGCTGAAGCTTTTCGACCAGTAGAGTCGGAAAGAATTTCAAAAGAATCCGGGAGTACTCCTGAAACGCCAGAGAGTAATTTTTTTATGGATGAGGAAGCGCTCTTCTACATGCCGGGATTAATTGCGGACATGGTCGAAGGACTGATGCTACTTCCACCGCAATGTTTAGGAGTCGAAGATTATGCGGAATCTGATGCTGACATGTCTTTATGGAGTTATTCTATCTAAATAATTCTGGTTATTAGTTTTTTGACAGTTTATGTATATGCAGTCGGAATACTAGCTCAAAGTGAGGCTCCTTAAAAATTAGGAGACATTCCTAGTTTTGTACTCAAATATTTGGATGGTACGGATGTAGGCAAGTGTTGTAATTTACTATTTAGAGACAGTGTAGATATTTATAACCACAAAAAAAAAGTACTTAGTTATTAGTAGTAGTACTTAGTACGTACTCCTATATATGTCAGCATGGTCATCTAATAATTTGTTGGCAAGTGAAAAGAAAATTAGCTTTGTTATTTTCAAGCTAAACCATTGTATTTGAATGAAAAAAGTGCTCAAGAAGTTAACTTAGGAGCTATTTCATCTGTCACAAAATGTTCAGTATATTCTAGATTGTATTTACTTGCAATTTTAATCAAAATAATTGAAACTTCCAACTTCTTTTTTGTATCTCTTTGAATGTCTAAATTTTAAGCCAAAATTATGCAAGCATGGTCAAGTTAAAACTATTGAGTGCACTACGTACCGGAGCCATGCATTTTCATGAGATATTTCACTAAAGTACAACGCGTCTCCTAACATTATCGCTGGGGCCTGTGGGTTTTACAACCACTTCTGGGTCTGCTGATGGGGCTTTCGGAACCCATACTCAGTGACGTCGAAACCATAATTGGGCTTAGCCTATAATCTACATGGCGGATACCCACATGTACCACTGGAGCTGACAAAATGGTTTTAAAAAGAGAAGTAATCGTCCAATCCTATTCATTCATAATACATGAGTTGGATAACTGATTTTTTAAAAATAAATCAAATATGGATAGTATTTATATTACTCCTATCTACTAAAAATTAGATATCAAGATGTATAATATGGAAATGGATATCCATATTATCAATAATCATTTTTCTGCTTATTATTTTTCATAAGTCCTTGCTTTATGAGAGTTTAAGCTTATTTTTACTTGTATTTTCACTTGACTATTCCTGAAGCTATATTCATATTATCTGTCGGTTAATCTATTTTTTATTTATGTTATATATGAGCGCGTCGAATATTTTATGTATTTTTATTTAATCCATTTTCAACCTACTCATAACCGATCCGACCCGCTCGTTTATCACTCCTATGTATAACCAAGAAGTTGCTCGTGCTACCTGAGAATATAATCCTTTAAATAATTCTATTTTATTTAGAAAAAAGGACACAAATGATCATCTGGCCCAAACTATTGACAATTGATGGCCCAAGATGCTTAAAAGATATTTTTTAACCTTTTAAAATAATTTCATTTAGCCTTTTCTTTCAACTAATTGCAGCATATGTATAGAAATTGTATCACTGTTGTATAGAAAATCTATCATATGTATAGAAATTGTACCATTGCTGCATAGAATATGTATCTCTACAATATGTGTTTAGAAAATGTATCATTGTTGTATAATTTCTGTTAAATAAATGTACAATTAATGTATACTTACTATTATACACATATTATACATGTTTTGAGATATTTCTTGAAGGCTCAATCAATATATACTTACTAATTATACATGTAATGAAATATTTTTTGAAGGCTCAATATGATATTTTTTTCGTCGACCTTTTGTGGCGATTTTTTATTTTTTGTAGTGAATGGGCTGCTGGTTAGCGCCTCGGAATAGTTTGGGCCGAAAGGCCATATCGCAGTATTAAGCCCAAACATGGGTGGCTAGGTAGTGTCCTTTTCCCTTTTATTTATGGTACCTAAGCAAATAATTCTTTAAATATTCAGTGGTGATACGTGAAGAAACATTTCCCCATTCTTTGTGTTGTGTGTAGCTTTGAAATCATGACGAGCATGTATGATTTGTAATCGAGTAATCCAACCAGATAACTACGTTGAATATAACATGAAATCATACCTATTATTACTTGGCATGACTTGCGTCCCGCATACTTCTTTGTTTGTACCTTCGAAAGTAGGACGATCTGATATGATTTATGAGAAATTCAGGTCAAGAGGTCAACTAGGTTAAATATAAAGCAGGAAGCCAGATACCGATTTGGCATGACTTGTATGCCACGTACTTTTTTGTTTGTAGCTTTAAAATTATGATGACCCGTATGATTTATGATTAATTATCCAACAGGCCAATCACGTTGAATATAGTGGTCATATCAATTTGTCCTGAGTTGTTCGCCACAATTATGTAATGTATTTTTTTTCTTTGTTTGTAGCTTTGAAATCGTAACAATCCGATATTGTTTTGACTAATCTAACAAGTCAACTAGTTGAATATAGCATGAAGTCATTTTGATTTGTCATGACTTGGATGCTACTGGTTTTTTTTCCTCTTCTTTGTTTCATGTATCATTGAACTTATGACGATTATATATGATTTGTGAGTAACTCAACAAGATAACTAGGTTTAATATAGCATGGACGATATGATTTTGCATGATTTGTATGCCACAGTTATCGGCGTCCCTTTACCATCTCTATCGCTCTACATAAGGGAATTATAGTCTGAATTTTCTCATTTAACTTCAAAAAGCCATTTTCGCACAAATATAAAAATTATACAATTATCCCTTCGTGCAAACACCCATGTACAACAATGCAAGGCAACACCCCAAGAAGACATATTTTCACCTTTGCATGACTTACTTGCATGTGTGACTTGCTGCTGGAAATGACAAATATAACTACTACCAACACAAGAAAGTATAAGAACCAGGGTTTTAGGAATATAGATGGTAAATATTACGGAATCTGCTTTAGGCATTTGAAATACATGAATACCATCACTAAATCGTAATAGCATGGATCTGGAATGGCACCTTACAGGGACCTGACCTGAAATCATTTGACAATAATGTACAGCAAAGAATAGTACTAGTATTTCACAATATGGAAACATGATTCCCAGAACACCATGAAAAATATGGAAACACACCTTATTCGTAATTCAAATAGAGGAGCTTAAAATGAATTGATCTTGCGGCCTAGCTCGAGTATAGTTCAAGCCACAACATCACAAAAAGCAACAACAGAGAGTTTCAGATGCTATTACAAAACTACTGGAGATGAAAGTGACAATTTTAACGAGCCCCGCCTAGACCTACTGAAGCTGGAAATAGAGAAACTCGCATGACTGAGCATCTCCTAGAAATGCACATTGTGAGAAAAAAGGACAGCCTACTGACAACTAACAAAGACCTGAACAAACAATGATTTCATACACAATTAGCAATTAGAAGCACACGATTCTTACAATCTACTTTGCTTTCTTGATGAGAGTTGTTGTTCTGAATTCACTGTCATCCCGCACAAAGCTCCACCACAAGTAGGTCAGAGGAATGGTGGTGGCATGCCATAGAGCATGGGCATCCACAAATCCCATATAGGGAGGAAATTCATATATCTCAAGAAGTGACACAAGACCTCCACCAATCACCACAACCCATAATTTCCAGCGTGATGGATGGTGAGTAACCCCTGCCCAGACAGCCCATAAGGAAAGCTGCAGCATTCCCATAGCCAGACAGACTTTCATGTTTAATCCTGCAATGTGATCAAGCAACATCAGCTTTCCTACTCCACAACACATCGACACATTCATAAAGTCCAAAGAGCCACAACAATCATACATCATTGTTACTTCAAAAAAGTGACACAAGGCAAGTATCAACAATTAAAATTGGAAGTCAGAAGAAATTCAGCCGTCTGTAACATATTTCTTTTCTGCAGTTCATACACAAATTGCTCCAATAGTCCCTGCATTTTCTCATCATTGTTTTATTTTTGACGTATTACTTACTTTTCCATCACACTTTCTATTATTGGTGATGAATCCTGTAAAGGTAGAGGTAAGGTCTGCGTACATCCTACCCTCCCCAGACCACACTTGTGGGATTACACTGGGTATGTTGTTGTTGTTTGTACTTTCTATAGTCAATGAACTATTCACAAGCACCTTAAATTATAAGAACCTACAATTCTAGATTCTAAAGGTACAATACATAAACTCATAACTAGACCTCATAATGTTCCAAATATTTTTACAGATCTAAGGTCATAGAATGTAACAGTTTTATGGTAATTAGTGTATTCATTCAGTTTATTGTTACATATGGAGTAGTTAATATATGTGTTATTAGGATATTAATATCGCTTTGATCCCATAATTATATGAACAGAAAATAGAACCAAAATGTTTCAAATATGTGATGCTACTGATCATTGAGAAATAAACAAAGTTAAAAATTCAGATGAGAAAAAGATAAAGGAGATAAAATAGAACACGTTAAGGAAACTAATGGTGGTGATGTTACAAACTAATTTTGTATATACTGCAAACTTATTGGCTGTGTTATTATCAATTAGCAGGAGATTGTACAAGGCACACTTCATCATGATCATGCAATATCCTATATAAAGTAATGGTGGAAGTGGACATACCATAGTCAAGCTGGTAACAGTTCAGATACAAGATGTGGGTTGTCACAAATGCAACAATGGGAGCAGAAACCATTACTCTTGATGCCTCGTCTCTCACATTAAAGACTCGCAATACAGCCAGGATGAGAGAAAACCCCAACAATGCAACTGCAGATGAATAGTCTAGCTTTTCAGTCCAGTCTACGTCTCTACAAATAATTGCAAAACATCAGCACATGTAAATTCACAAATGAGAAACCGTAAGCTATTTGAGAAAATAAGAGAACAGATGATGTGTTGATAATTTGATAAATACAAGGTACACCTATTTACAAGTACCCCCAAGGCTTTGGTCTAGTGGTAAGAGTGCAGGGCGTCATGTGTCTGCGAACACGATAGCATACAAAGCCTGGTATTTAAGTGGAGAAGGATAGAGGGTGGATCCATTATCCACCACGTGCATCGCGCCACTGGCCCCCGGGGATTTCTCGGTTATCAAAAAAAGTACACCTATTTAGAAGTGTCAAATAACATATGGGCAGTATCCAACTTAAGAACTTAAAACTTCTTATATCCTAACAGCCCCATCAAATTTAATTGGGAAACCAACTTTACTTAGTTTGACAACACATAAGAGCAAATAATCTTTGGAATAGTAAAAAGTCACTTGAATGAATCGAAATCATTTGGGAAACAAAGGTCACTTAGATGGTGCCACGGAGAACCTGTGTGAAAGTCATTGGAGAAGTAGCCACTAGGATCTTATAGGAAAGTTCAGGTTGCTGGGATGTTGCTGGAAAGTCCAGAACAATGGTTAGAATCATAACTGGATGAGTTACCAAAACACTAGCCAAAAAGAAGGGGTGCCATTAAAATGCTCATTAGCAAGAGGTGTTATGCTGCCACAGCAGTCACCAGATACAGACAAAGTGCCTCTGTAACGGTCACGAAGAAGAAGCGTGGTACTGCTGAAACAGTCACCGGAAATAAGCATAGTGTCACTGGACAGTCGCAAAAAAGCGAAGTAAAGTTGCTAGAACAATTATCAGAAAGACATAAGAATTAAAAAACTTGACAAGAGAGCAAAAATTTTTGCTTTGCTCAGAAGGTGGAATGAGGCTGTCATGTAATAAGCAAAACCTACTTAAATCCCCACTTAAGATCGTAGAAACTTCGATACCACGTGAAAAAGAAAGGCAAGAGTTGTAATGTGACTTAATAATTTGATGGAGGTGTCAAACCTAATACACATGTTATATCTGTCTAATGTGAAAGAATATATAACTTTTAACATTTCCAACTCTGACATTCTAACAATAATGCTTAACATTTAAACAAGCTAGAAAGAAGAGAAATCATGTCAAATATATAAATGTCATCAAGGATATGTATGAAAGAGCTGTCACAAGTGTGAGAACAGTGGTAAGAGACACACATAAGTTCCCCATTACCATGGGTTTGCAACAGGGCTCTGCGCTAAGCCTGTACCTATTTATCTTGTTATGGATTAGCTAACAAAGAGTATACAGGATGAGGTACAGCAAACAGTGTTAATAGATGAAACTAGTGAGGATTCAATCAAAGCTCGAGCTATGGAGAAGCACTTTAGCAAGTAAGATATATAGGATAAGTAGGAGTAAGATACACTGCAAGTTTAACCAGCAAAGATAGGAGTGAAGTTGAAGTGAGATTTGATGGGATTGAGGTACCTAAATGTAGATAGTTTAGATATCTAGGCTCATTGTTCCGGGAGAATGGAATTACAGATGAAAATGTTACGCATTGGATTAAAGTGGGATGGTTGAAATTGAAAAGTGCCATATATGATAGGAAGATACCTACTAAAGTGAAAGGCAAGTTCTATAAAATGACGGTAAGGCCAAGAATGTTGTATGAGAGTGTTTGGAGGGCCTCCAAAGCCCAGCATATCTATAATATGAGTGCCGCAAATAGTCAAATGTTAAGATGATGTGCTGTAATACAAGATTGGATAAGAATAGAAGCGATCACATACGTCGGAAGGTGCAAGTAACAAAGAGGATAAAATGAGAAAATGTCGCTTGATGTGGTTCGTCTACATGTTACGTAGGCCTCCAAATGCACCGGTTCTTCAATGCGAAAACATGAAAATTAAAGGTGTTAAAAGAGGAAGAGGTAGACCTAAAATTACATGACAGAAGTTATCTCAAAAGATTAGAATATCTAGGAATATGTATAGGATTCATGCAAAAAATATAAAAAATGGAAGTTGGAAACCTGTATAGGTGATATAAAAATTATTAACTAGACGACTAATGCTTATCAAAAGACTTATTGTATTAGAGATATAACCACTAGAGTATATTAGAGAACTCCTAGTGTTAGATAATCCTTCCGTACAGAGTATTGAAATATTAAGAGCCCAAACGAAGCATTTATGATGACGAGGATTCATACAGTCGACCCCGACTAGCTTGGGATTGAGGCGTAATTGTTGTTCGTTTTAGAAGATTGAGGGTGTAATTGTTGTTGTTGTTGTATTTAACAGGCTAGAACATTATCACAACCAAACATTTGTAGAGGTGCAGGCCCAGAAGAAATGGTGAGACCACTACTTTTTTAGTAATTGTGCTGAAAAGTTAGACTAGCTTTTTATTACAGTAAACCATGCAATGAGATTGTTTTACTGTAGTAAGAAGCTAGTCTAACTTTTCATCACAATTACTAAAGAAGTAATGGGCTCAAACAACACCCAGAATTAAGCAGTCAGAGAACTGAACAATTGCAAGCAACTAGTTTTACCCTAACAATTCCACTCACAAGGAGAAGCTAGAAAACATAAATTGTCCTCACTTCTCAGACACCAAAATATAATTTGCAGCAGCGTGGTGCTCATATGATCTCTATGGCACAAACACCCAGAAATTTGAGAAAATGACATCTGAAAATTCTGATAAACATATGCATCCCAGGACATATATGACAAATTCAAAATGTTAACACAATTATCCATGACCATACCAGACAACGCTTGTTATCAATGAAAAGACCTCATACTTTGGCCAGTAATGATATATTGATGAGAAGTCAATTACCAAGAAGGAGAAACTTTATATCTTCAGAAGACAGTTTCAAGATACTTTGATTTACGAATGCTTTAAATGAAATGCAGCAATTTTAATCAGAGATCTCTTTTGAAAGAAAGAGAGAAGAGAAGTAAACAATATCTCACCTACTATGGAAAACAGCACTCCAGAACCAGGAGTTCATTGAAAAAATAGCATAAATATGCCACAAGCCGGTGTATTCATAATACGGTTTTCTGTCTGGACCAAAGGGCAGCTTGTAATTCACCAAAATGAAAAAGGATACCCATCCATGGAATTGTACAGCAAGGTTAAGAGCAGAAAGAGCTACAGAAACAGGTTCCTGGCCATGAAAGACTTAGTTTAGGATACTAACCAATACAGCTAAGAACTAGCTTGAGGAAATGCTAACTTAATAGTGTGAAAAACCTGGATTCCATTGACGCGCTGAAAAGGCCATTTTCCATGATATTTGACAGGCTTAAGACCAACTTTCTTCCGTTCGTCCTCTCTGGAAAGCATGCAGTGGTAACGACAATCACTAAGGCAGTCCCATTGTTTCCATCTCAGATAAAGTGGTTCCTGCAGATACCATGGGCCATCAATGGGACTCCCCACAGAAGTAAAATTACAACGTTGAGAGCATTTGTCCCCCACACATCCAGTCTTCTCACACTGATCAACACAAGCTCTGTAAAACCAGCAATTTCAAATATCAAAAGGAATGAAGTGAACATAACATCAAAAGAAGTGTTGTCGATTATTTACAACAGATACTTGAATTTATTTTGGGATTCAGCCCATATAACTTGCAAATTAGTGAAAGCCAGGTGCTGCCTAAGACACCAGAAGATAGTCTGGGACATAGATCAAAGCAGGCTAGAGGATTACAGTTTCTAAAAGAGTAATACACATGCAGTACTTTCATGTCCTTTAGAAAATTTATAGAACAAGATGATTCGGAAATTAGAGAAAATATGGTTACACGTATATATGGATCGAGAGCATATAGCCGTTAACAGTTCTTCATGGTGTTCCACGTCCAAGGAGAGACTACCAGATCCAACCTCACTTTCTGTCAAAGCGTATGTGGAGTTTCATTTCTTCACTAGTTTTGGGACCGCACATGAGCTTTGAGCAATTGGGGCTTCCTTTACTTTAATTTGGTAACAGCATAACAGACAGTAGCCTGGTTCATTGGGATTTTGATAGCATGTCACAATTGGTAAACTCAAACCAAAGAAGAACTTAGAAATAGAGAGCAATGATTTGCATCAAGTTATGTTTCGGCACAGAAGCAAGACCCCGCAGTTAACAGGATTATATAGGCCTTTGAAAGTTGAATGTTGTAATCTTTTAGTTGTACTCAATCCAACAAAAATTTAAATGTTTTGGACACAATATTTATTTCTAGTTTACTCTGGACTTTTGGACCATTCCCAATGCCACATAACACTCTTTTTCTCCATGAAGGGATGGAGGAGAAGGGAAGGGGCATTAATTGGGTATCCTCAGTGGAGCAGTCATTAGGAGTGAAGATCACCAACCATAGTTCCAGAGGACATAATAATGCCTCCAGTAATTAATAAATACATTCCTGGGCATCAATTCTCTGTATAATTTCTCTTTCTTTTCTTTTTCTTTTTTGCAAAATTCCAATTACATCATCTATCAAATAAGAACTTTGATAAAATGCAATTATAGGACTCTCTAAATTATTAAATCCAACCAAATAGATGAAAAAGAAATCCAGATCTTTACAAAAGCTGAACTAATCGAAATGAGGTGAATTTTGCAAATTTTTAGTTGTTTGGCTATCTAGTTTACTTCATAAATAATCAAGTTAACAAAGGTAAAGTGAACACTGAGGGTGAGCCTGTATAAGTTTGATAATGCCAACTAGCTAGTAACATACTACGAGAAAACTTAGGCCAAGATGCATTAGTTTTCAATAAACTCATGCATCATCTAAAAGGGAATAACATCTAGTGGCACATCTACAGATAATTCAGCGTTGAGAAAAACTTTATAATCTAAGGAACACCGACAAGACATATCCAACGGTAAAATTAGGATTCTAACACTCACTTGTATGATTTAGGATTCAGAAGTTCAAATATAGCAGATCTAAGGATATCAGAAAGTCCAATATGGTTGGAGAGGTTACCTCCAATCGCTGTTCATTAAAGATCAAGACCTCTTTTTAATTGTAGCAGGCTGTTTGATAACAATGCTTCTATCCAGAATTAAGTTTCCCCATGAACCAATGGAGGAGTATAATATACCGGTTTTTATCAAGAAAAGCTCTACTAGTTCCAAGTCGTTAGACTATAAATCCAAGTCTATTCACTTCTTTTTTCACAGTGGTGGTGTCTGGGTCACCATCCACACAGCTCAACTAGTATACCAAGTACCCACGTCCCCCCAACATCGGTATATACATGGGTGAATTTAAGCCTATAATACAGCCCACGTGAACCCATGGGCGCTCGGCAAAACTAGATATTTTATGTACATATTTCCTAGAATTCATCTAATATTATATGTTGGCACCCATGCTCCAAAAGGGCTGAATAGTGCACTTCATTGAATGTTGAGTTATTTACCTCAAAGAACAGAGATCGAAACCACTAAATACATCTTTTTTCTCCAATTTTTGTAGTGCACACATGTTCTAGAAATCCTAGAATCTCCCTTGGGTATAGATATCGGGTAACTCCATCCACCCCAGGCCACAACTTAGGCAGATATAGACAAATCTACATCCTTTCATTCCGAGGAGGAACATGAAACTTGCAATGAGTAATCAACAAGTCCAGTGGCGGATCCAGGAATTTGGTGAAGGGTGTGCAAATTTTCTTCTCACTAGTGTTAAGGGTGTGAAAATTTTCTTCTCATCTGGTGTTAAGGGTGTGCAAATTTTCTTCTCATTGGTGTTAAGGGTGTGCAAATTTTCTTCTCACTGGTGTTAAGGGTGTACAAAATTAAATTTATACTAATAATAGCTAATATTTAACCTATGAACACCACGTAATTTTTTGGCGAAAGGTGTGCATCTGACCACCCTTCACCTAAGGTGGCTCCGCCCCTGCCAACAACATGTAGTTTCACGCCACTAGATAGAGCTAAATTCTCTCATCTCTTACAAATTATACTTTCAACCTCAATAGACAACAGAAGATATCTCCTCATCTAGCATCTCTACGTCCAGACTCACACTAAATCAAGTAACTTAGGGCTATCACCTCTACTAGACAAATTCTCATCAGTTGATTCCAGAAATCAAAGTGAACAGAAATATCAGAAAATATACAAATAAACTCGCAAATTCAAACATTCGACTGCTTCCGTGAATTCTAACTGTAAATCGAGCAATGTCAACAGTCAAATCCCAAAAAAACACTTATAAGTTATCATTATTCACCGCAAAATTAGCTATAACTGAAAACGAACCAGATATAACTTGAATTAATGAATTCTAACTGTAAATCGAGCAATGTCAACCGCTAAATCCCAAAAACAACAGCAACACTTATAAGTTACATTATTCACCACAAATTAGCTAGAACTAAAAACGAACACGATATATCCTGAAATTTGGTCAAAATAGTAAATTAAGACTAAAGCTGAGTTTACCTGTAAATCGGATCGGCATCGCCGGCACTAGCATGAAGGAGTCCAAAAATAGAGGAAAGCGCAGCAAGGAACAGAAGCAAACGACATCGTGCCATCGAAGGAAGCGGGAGGAAAAGTCAAAAGGGAAAGAATTGCTACTGAGTTGACTGATTGACTTCCATTAATATCTCTGTGTTATATGGAGATTGATATAATGATGAAGGCATGAATTGATTTTGAGTATAAGCATGCGGAATCGACGAACGACGTGATTAACAACCAAGAGAGAGAAAGGGAGAAAGTTAGTTGAGGGGTTTTGGGCAGGGGTGTTCGGGTGGGTTTGGGTCGGTTTTGGGTTAAATTAAAATTAAATCAAACTTAGTCGATTTTTAAAATTATTAAAATCAAATTAAATTAAATGTAATAAATAACCAATGATTTGATTGTAGTTGATTTGGTTCGGTTTGGATTGATTTTTCGTTTTTAAGAAAACTATCGGTATTTCTCTCTTTACAATTAGGAGAAAATTTTGTATCCTTTTTCAACTTATAATTTGTTGTTACTATTTTATTGTGCTATAATTTTCTTGCATTATGGAGAAAATGTCTTGAGATTTATGATTTTAATTAAGTGAATAATTTTTTTAAGAAATACAACTAATAAATCTAGGTAAATCTCATAGTTATTTCTTTGAATAAATGAGTTTGAATTCATGGATTTCTTTTCAAAAATGTGCTTAAGGTATAAAGTTCATTAGCCTATTAGAGATTTTGCTTCAAAAGTATGTATAAAAATTAATATATTGCCTATATATAATTATAAAAATATGTATAAAATTTATCAGTTCGGTTCAATTTTTTCTTCGATTTGCTTTTAGTAAAACCAAAATCAAAACCAAACAAAATATTATCAATTTTTAATAATTTAAAACCAAACCCGAGTAAATATCAATTTATTTAATTAGTTTGATTTGATTTTCGATTTGGATCGATTTTTAATCAAATCGTCAACACCCCTAATTTTGGGAGATGAGTGAGGTGAGCTGAAAAATCTTGTGAATAGAGATGGTGTTTCACGATAAGACACGTGGAGTATCTTTATGTTATTTTGACGTATTTTCCCTCCATCTTTTAATAATTCTACAAACCCCCTCCCAGATTTGGCTATTAGGGGCAGGTATGATAGGTATATTTCGAAACAAAATTTTATTGCGCTTTTGTTATTATGATTGGTATGTTAGTTGATATGCATTTTAAATTTTTTTGGTATTCGATACGGTATTTGTTATTTATACAAAAATATCGAAATATTAAATAATGTACTGAAGTATATAATTACATATACACAGGGATGTCAACGGATCAGATCTGGACCGGATCCTCTTAGATCCAGATCCGTTTTTCATATTTGGATTCATATTCGAATCCAGATCCATCGGGTCCATAAAAATCATATCCAAATTCGGATCCACCGGGTCCACGGATCGGATTTGGATCCACATATAAAAAAAATTTACCTTGAATAATATTTCCATCTGTTAAAACTTTCTTTACTGAACCTTTTCTAGAAATGGATGGTCGTATAACATTAACACTTAACAGTAACCTGGATTTGAAAGGAAGGTCTTGGATTATTTCCATTTGGAAAAGTCTGATCATGTATGCGGTATGCCACCAGATTTTTGGCTAATTAATTTTTTTTTACTAAAGTCTATGAAAACAAGTACACATTAGCATAGGAATGATAATTTTGTGAACTTCACGGCTACATCAGGATCAGTGGTTATTTGTCCAATAAATAGATCTGCTTATTTTCAGCTTTTAGACTTTTTTTTAGTAAATTAACTTTAAAAAGTCAACCAACTCTTCATTATCTCATTAACCGTGTAGATCTTTTTATATTAAGTAATTTGATTTGTTAACATGAAAAGTTGTAAGGCAAGTTGAAGACAATAAATGAAAATAAAGCATACAGGTTTGAAGCTTAAAGTCAGCACCAATAGAAACCTCAAGTTGGGGAAACTGAGGGTCAATTTGGGATACTGCACTTAACCCATGTTGACCCAATCTTTGGACTGGTTGATTTCGCTTAAACCGTATGATGACACTTCATTTGACATATTATGCACCCGACACTGTGACCTTTTTAACAATTGTCTTCTCTTGGTAGATTGGTGGTTACAAGTATGTGGAAAATAAATTGTGACAGGCTTCACAATTGATTTGCGCCAAAGATGATTTGCGTATTCTGTATCTTATTAAATTTGATGTCGTTAATGATGAACATATTAAATACACATAATTATGTACATTGAAGGCTAATAAAGGCTGGAGGAAACTTGGGATCTTGTGTAACGTTTATGTACATTGAATGACACTTGACCGGTGAGTAACGACTGTCTGTTGCAATTCAAACAACTCCCCCGACTCTCTGCACTATCGGTACCAGCTATGCATATAACGCCCTCGGTACCGCTTGCATCTAATCGGTAGCGCCTCAGGCTGATGAACTTGACTCAACACTATATTCCACGTGTCATACTATAATTCGTACAGTTGTACTATAAGAATTTTGCCATATACAGACATAAAATAGTATTAGTACAAAACTAAATATTTAGTTATTGAAACTTTGACTACTCTATTTTGATTGAGCTATCTTTTTTGTGTAATTGATTAATGCTAATTGCTTGTATTTTTTTTTAATATTTCTACATCTATAAGGTGTAAGTATCATATAATTGAGAGTTTCTTGAAAGTCAAAGTCACAATTCTCTATTATATTGATTATATGTAAGTCGGAGTGGAACAACCTAGGGTTATCAATTTACTGTTCCGTAAAATACCGAAATTGAACTTGAAACTACCAAACATACCGAATTAATTTGGTATGATAGTAGTATAGTATCTTTAAAAACAGAAAATCGAAAATATCAAAACGAAATTTTCAATATGGTATCATCGTATCATGCCCACCCTTAATCAGCCCTCAGGTGAGCTAAGGGTTGCAGTTTCGCTTTCATTCCAAATTTACTTATACTCTTGCTTAACCTAAAATTTGAATCAAAGATTAACAATTGAATGTACTATAAGCCACATGCAAGTGAATTAACTCAAAGACAGTTAGCTTTTCGATGGTACAAATAAGATTATGATAACGCTAAACTGAAAACAAACTGCGTGTGGATAATGTATTATGATAACAACCAAACTAAGAGAGGAGAATTCGTATTGCTAGTAATGATTGTGGTCACCGAAATGTATAAGCGACTAGAGCAATGAAATTCAAATGGGATACAGGTAGGGGAATTGGGGAGTATCTATAGCACAACCCTATAGTAACTGCTCCCTAATATCTCGCCATCCATTATGCTCATTATCAATATTTCGTATGGCAAGCAGGTGTATTTATTGAAAGAAATAATTCTCTTGATTATTTTCATTAATTGAAAGGTATATATACAAGTTACATATTTCCATAATAGAAGAATCATATTCCTATTCTACTCCTATAACCTTATTCTACCATAATTCTAACGATACAATTATGATAAGTGTACAAGACTAATTAAGGTAACATTTACACTATAATATTACAACAATATACATACCAAATATACACCAACCCGTGATGGGCCAACCCGAGATGGGCTTGCTGCCTTTCTGTGTTGTGTTGTTTACCGAGAGCACCCGTGATATACACTTATGTATATCAAGTGTGTATCACGGGTATATACTTTTGTTTAACATTTATAACTGCTATGATATTTTAAAATTTGTTGGATCGAAAAGACTTATCTTATCCAGTTACTGGGGACTGACCGAATCGCTTGCTACGGGATGAAGCTAACTAGCTTTAGTTTGCTGAATTTGGAATGGACCTCTTGGGTTGTTCTTCATTCTGACTTAGGTAGACTTAGTTGATTTGGTGTTGACTGTAGGATGTTCGCTACGTGTAAACGTTTATATCTGCCAAGTGTCATATCTATATACCAATACAACTTCTGAGAAATACTATTTCCTCTTTGATTCTCCGTTGCTTATGAAAAATTACGTGTCTCATTAGGTGAACAGATATTAGAAACATTGAAGAGGCAAAAAGGTCAATATCAGCAGAATTTCAATGTCCTCCTTGTAAGAAAATAAGACATATTATTAGATTTACACGTTTCGCCACAAGGATTCCATATCTGAGAATATAGAAGAAAGCAAAAGACATACTATCTCGGTCATCTCTTATATTCATCTCGAGGCACATGATCAGAATTTTACTTATACCATTATAAATTGTGTTTGTGCATTAAATGAAAAGAAAAACAAATATAAATAAGGAGAAGTTTCCGTTTAATTAATTGCTGTAATTTTCTCAATAAATATGGGAGAAGTTTCTGTTTAATTAATTATATTGTAAGTAGTTTTCTCAATAAATGTGGGAATACATACCCTAACACCAAATGTCCAAATTTAAGGCTTGGGTAAAGGCCTAAAGGGTATTACTTTGTTACCCAAAACCAGTGTCCCGAACTTAAACGACCCACAAAGTAAGGAAGTGAACCAAAATAACTCATAAAAATGACAAAACTAACTTTTGCGCAGGTAATCATAATCCTAGGCAACCCACGTTTTTTAAATGGTCATTTTTAGTTCAATTACGTAATAAATTATTGCATTTTACAATCAATTATTCATCTACCCATTTGTACTTGATTTGACATGACACTATGACAATTATTGCAAGTACTCATCCGTTTTTCTATTTAACATAAATTTGGATGATGTAAAAACTCATTCATTTTCAAATTCTAAGTCATCAAAATTTCAAGTTTTTGAAAAAATTATCCAACTCCAAAGTTCATAGAAAAATGGTGTCTCCTCCTTCAACTGTTAAGGTTTCTTTATTTTGGGAAGGAGAAATTCTTCATGATAATAATATTGTTCGTTATAGTATTCCACAAAAAGACCATGTTAAGTTTTCAATTAACTTGGATTACTCAACATCACTCAATGCCATACACAAAGGAATGAAAGTTAGTAAGCGTGAGTTTGCATTATCTGTAATAGGCAGATATCCAATATTCATTGCACGATTTAGTGCTTTATGGCGAGTGGAATATCACTCATGATGAGTCTTTGAGTGAATATTTGAGGGCGCCGGAAGAATATAGGGGCTTAATCACCCTGAATGTTCTTGAAATGTATGTTGAAACAATACCTATCAGTCGTAGTGAAGTCTTGGCCATGACTCGTCAGGAAGTCCCAGAAATGCCGACAGCGCCTCGTCCTCAAATCTCTCAAGTCCAGCCTATTCATGGTAACACTAATCCGGACATGAGTTCTTATGGAGATATTTTGAGTGAACAAATGTCGCTGGAAACTTTAACCCAGCAATTAATCAAAATTACGGAGAAAATTGGTAAATATCCATTTTTTCATTATTATTTTGTGTAGTAGCACATGTTTATTATAAGTATGGTAATAGTTATATTTTTTGTATCTTTTTAGGAGTTATACACCTTATATTAGTAATATTGGACAATCCTCTCAGTTTGGTGCAGTTGATTATTATCAGTGGGTATACCTTTTAATAATTAAATAATATGAGTATTTTGATGTTTAGTAATTACAATACTTGAACTGCCTTTGTAGTGAAAATTATTCACAAAACGCGCCAGTGGTACCAAATGTTGATTCCAGTGTAGTTGATCTTTTTTCAAACCCAGATAATATTGATTATTATCGGCAGGTTCATCATCTTGATATTAAATAATCCATATTTATTATGATATTTATATAAAAATATGTTATCTATTTTTCGTGTAGGAAAAGGCTTTTACTAGATGGTGATGATTAGTCAGATCATATAAAAATATCATCAAGTGTTAGCAATGATATACTGAATGCAGAGTATTCGATGATGATGACGTAAATATATCAGATAGTGAAGTTGATATTCATCCTCATAGACAGAAACAACAGTTAGTAGAAATGATGCAAAGTCGGCCACACCAGCAAGAACCACAGGCCGAAAGCCCAATTCTCCAGCACGAATTGATGGCAGAAAGCCCAATTCTCCAGCACGAACTGATGGCGAAAGCCCAATCCAATGGCATTCTGACGTGATTTCATATCTTGATAATCTTTAAGGCCGTCTTGATGCCTTTTGTCTACACTAGAGAAGATAATCATATTCGCCAAGCAACGTGGAAAGAACCGGACGATCTTGTAAATGGTACTATTCACCTTGCAAAAGACATGATTTTCTCTTCCAAAAAGTCAATGCAAAGGGCCATCAAAATTTATAGCATCAAAGAAATGAGGGAGTTTAGAGCTGATGATTCAACCCGAAAGTTGTGGAGATTTGTTTGCAGACGTGAGTATCAAGGTTGTTAATGAATGCTTCGGGGTATTGAGACTCAAGATAGTATGTGGACTATCACAAAATTTCGCTCACGTCACACTTGTGACATGGATGATAATCGAGAAATCCATTTTAATTTAGATACAAATATAATTGCTCAAGTGTTACTTGCTGACATTGCTGAAACTGTTACTTGCTGACATTGCAGAAACCCAAAGGTACCATATTCGACCAAGTTCATTATAATTTTGACATCAATTAAATTATCATTGCTAAATGTTGGTTTAAACTTGACCAGGTTCCCTATCAAAGAATGCATTAGAACAGTTGTGAGAGTATATCATAAAATGATAAGCAGGAGAAAGGGATATCTCGGGCATAGGCACGCTTTTGAGATGATTTATGGTACATGGGGGACTCTTTCCAGCAGTTGCCAAGGTATGTAGCAGCTCTACAACACTTCAATCATGGTACTATTGCAGAGTGAAAGCTCAACACCCAACCTAGTGTGGCCGATAATATTTTTAATTTTGTGTTTTAGATATTCAAATCATGCATTGATGGTTTTGCTTATTGCAGGCCAGTAATATTCATAGATGGCACGCATGTGTAGGAGATATACGACATTAAGCTATTGATTGCAGTAAGAATGGATGTCAATGGATTGATATTCCATCTTGCTTTCGCCATTGCTGCTAACGAGAGCAACGAGACATGAGGGATGTTTTTGACATATTTGAGGTGATACATTATTAATGATCGTATGGGCATATGTGTGCTATATGATCAAAATTACGGCATATTGAACAATATATTTCGTTTGGAGGGGTGGCAGCTTTCATTTGCTTACCATCGCTATTGTTTAAGACATATAAAGACAAATTTCTTTTGAGGATGGAGATGATCAAGACAACGAATTCAGAAGTATATGATTGGTTGAAGACAATTGATGTTGACAAATGAACATTACATGTGAAAGAAGGCAGAAGATGAGGGATGCCCATGACGTGTACGTGTCGGAGTCCGGCCCCGTAGAACGAACACAAAAAAGTGGATTCTTAATTCATGAGTTGTAGGGATGGCGTATTTAGTGGAGAATCGACTTCCATGGTCCCGGAGATAGAGATATTATCCCTGGTCTACCTTGCGTCTCCCTAGAGTGTGTAGAAGGGGTGAAGAAGAAGGAACAAACATCTCAGAGTCATTCAAGGTTTGCTAAAATCTGCACGGGGGCTGCCCGTAACTGTAATGGTGAGAATGACTTACAAGCAAGTTGTGGAGCGATTTGTGGCTAGAACAAAACATGCCAAAGCCATATTAGTAGATGGTGAGAAATGGATGCCAAATCCTATAAAAATATTCGAGCATCATAGAAAACAATGTGAGCAACACAAGATGGAATAGTATAACCATGCTGAACGTGTGTTTGAAATCAAGACGGGTTATTACCAAGGTCGGGGAGGCAACATTCATACCGTTTATGAGATTACGAAAACATGCAGTTGTGGTAAGTGGCAATCATACTACATGTCGTGTTCTCATGCCATCAAGTATTTCGAGACAATAGGAAAAACGGTATCAAATTATGTGGCATCGGAATACAATGTGAAAAGTTATCTTAAAGCGTATGCCGATCATTTCTACCCACTTGGTGATCAGGCTTATTGGCCAAACGAGCTATTTTCTATGATTGCCAACAAGGATTTTATCCGTAAATTGTGTGTTAACCCACGAACTCGGATTTCCAATCAAATAGATGTTTCGGATAGGACATACTCTCGAAAGTGCTCAATGTGTAAGGAGTTTGGCTATGATAAGTGTTTGTGTCACCTACAGGACTGTGATGGTGCAAGTACCTCTAGTGGTGGAAGAATCTCTCATGGTTGAAGAACCTCATGATTATATGAATGTATTTTAATTCTTCTTGATGTATTCAAATTGTCTGAAATTATGAATCTTAAGTACTTTTCTTCTTGTACAGAATGATATATATTTTTTAATGAAGCATCTAGAATTAAGCATTTTATCATCAAGAAAATTCTATTGAAAAAATTCATAACATACAAAAATAAGAAAAGTAATTTAATCTTCGTCGCTTTCTGGAACAACCTCATCGTCGTCGTCATTTTCATCATCCTCCTTACTTGCATTCTCTTCTTCATCTTCTTCCCTTTCATTTCTTTCTCTATCGTCCTCGTTGTAGTCTAGATCCCAACTATCATCCTTAGGAGCACTCGCTTGGTTGACACAATAATATGGCACTCCACAATCTAATGTTGGTGGTAAATATTTTGGAAGACCTATCCATTCTTGAATTATTGGATAAACTGGATAAGAAGAATATTGATGAAGATTTTTATTTTCTAACATATTCAATATCGAGTAGTACAAATGTAGATTGGTCGGTATTCCTTCCAAATGATCCGAATAACATTGGTGATGATAGCTCAAATCATAGCAGTTATTTTGGTGATTCGAGTTATCTTGATAACAATGAATTAAAGATAGACGATTTAAAACCCCACCTTCTTATAGAGCGTAATGATGATTTTTGCAATGTGAAATATTCAGATTCACGAGAATATTATTGCGGGTTACGTCGAGAATGGGCATATTAGCATGCCGAATCAAAACGTCTTGTTCGTGACTTGGAAAATCCCAACCCTCAAATCCCAACAAGGTTCTCAATGACCATGCCTCGAACTGAACAACATTCTTGCGAGGTTGTCATACGGAGGATTAGAAAAGAAAACAACATAATGCTAGCAAGACGTTGTAGATTTTACATGATAAAGTTGGCCGAATAACAAGCATCATCAACAGGTAGAGAACTAACATCTACAAAAAGAATATATGTCTTAAGAAACCCAAAATATTGTTCTGATGACGATATTGAGGACTTCTATTCTGATGATGATTAGGGGTTATTTTGGCTCACTTGCTTAGTTTTTGGGTCATTAAGCTCCGGACTCATGATTTTATTTGTATTTTTAATTTATGATGAAGTCATCAATTTGAAGAAATTTAATTTTGCTTTGATTGTTATAGTCTATTATTAATTTATATAATCGTCTTAGAGTTAATAATACATAAAAAGTTCAATAATTCACATTTTTAATGAAAACACAAATAAATTAGTACATAAAAGGTGTCGATTACATAATACATTTAAAACATAGAAAATACATAATACATGAAAACGTGCAACTAGTAAAAATAAAATATATAAAAATAATAAACTTAACCGAAAATACATAAAAATAATAAACAATAACAATATAACACAAATCATCTTCCAAAATTTGAATTTATCTTTCAAAACATTTTTCTCGTGTTGAGTGTTTCTAAGGTTATCCTTGAAAAAACTTTGTTTTTCTTCGGATTCTTTTAGCAAGACCTTCAAAAGGTCAATTTTTTCTTGAGCTTTCATAAGTTTAAACTGTAAGTCAAACTTCACGGTATCTCTAGTGATACGTGAAGTCGCGGTATCTCTATCAACATGAGGCTTTTTAAACTTCGTTGCCACCGTTTTATCCACGTGAATGTCATTTTCCCATCGAAAATATTTGCAACCATTCATATCCTATAAACATTACAAAAAAATCAGTTTTTGAAAGTAAAATATGTAAATAATATGAAAAAACTCTAAACTCTAAAAACTTGTAAAAACACTTACATCGGGCACTTTACAACGCCAAAAACGACAACCCGGATTATCTTGGGTCCTTGATGTTCTGAGCTTACAATAATAAGCGCAACCACAAATATCGAGTTTTATAGCAAAGTTTGACGTTTCGGAGCTTTGAGACATGTTTTTTTGGGGACTAAAGTATGGTAAAAGAGTGAAAATGAAAAAGGTGAAGAGTGACTTGAAAATGGCTAAGTCTGTTAGGGTTTATAATAACTCCTATTGCGCAGTAAATTCCTGCGCAAAAAAATTTAACTGCACCGTTATAATTTAAAAAGGTACTTATGTCACTTTTTTATTTTTAAGGATATTTTGGTTGAAACCCCCACTTTTTAGTCATTTAAGTTTCGGACTCCCCAAAACCATGATTAACTTGAAAAAAACAAGATGACAAATTGGAATTTGAGTACTCCGAATGAAGGGACGCATCAGTTACCGTATGAAGACTTAAAGTTCAAAGCCAAAGCACCATTGGAACTGGTCCATTCTGACGTATTCGGGCGAGTCAATCAATCATAAATCAGTGGCATGCAATACATGGTCACATTCATTGGCGACTTCTCACGGTACGTATAGGTTTTCTTTCTAAAAGAAAAATCTGAAACTTTTTCAAAATTTAAAGAGTTCAAGGAAACAGCGGAAGGAGAACTCGGCAAGAAAATCCAATGTCTCCTAACAGACAACGGAGGTGAATATACATCAGATGAGTTCTCCCAGTACCTACAAGAATGTCGCATACACCATCAATTCACATGTGCAAATACACCACAACAGAATGGAGTAGCTGAGAGAAAGAATCAGCACCTTGCAGAGATATGTCGAAGCATGCTACATTCGAAGAATATTCCAGGAAGATTTTGGGCAGAAGGTATGAAAACATCAGCTCATGTCATCAATAGACTTCCTTAAGCGAAGTTAGGGTTCGTTTCACCCTTTGAAAAATAGTGGGGTAGTAAACCTGCAGTAAGTCATTTTCGAGTATTTGGTTGTGTGTGCTACGTGTTTGTGCCAAGTCACCTACGTAGCAAATTTGATAAAAAGGCAATATGGTGTATCTTTGTGGGATATGACAGCCAAAGGAAAGGTGGAAATGATGCGACCCAACAACTGGAAAGTGTTATACATCAAGAAATGTGGTATTCGATGAGGCAGCATCATGGTGGTCACCTCAAAAGGAAGAGTTACCAGATTCCAAGGAAATAGAAGACAATTTGCAAAAGAAGATGGGGAGCAAATTGTTGAAGTACATCCAAGTCCAGAAAAGGAACATAAAGATCAAAGTGAGGAAGAAAATACCGAGGACGAGGCAACACAGAATTCGTGGCAAACAGGCATGCATCAAAGAGTAGAAGACTGTCAACCAGAAGGATAAAGCCCACAGCCTCGGAAATCGACAAGAGTTCGAAAGCCAAATCCCAAGTACGTCAATGTTGTTGTAGCTGAAGAAGAAAAATTTAGAGAACCAGAGACATATGAAGAGGCATCCCAGAACATCAAGTGGTTTGAAGGTATGAAAGAGGAGATAAGTGCTCTAGAGAAGAACCAAACATGGGAGCTATTACCAAAGTCAAAGGAAGTAAAACCCATTTCCTGTAAATGGGTTTACAAGATAAAAACTCGTCCTGATGGATCAATTGAAAGATACAAGGCTCGGTTAGTAGCTCGAGGATTCTCTCAACAGTATGGGCTAGATTATGATGAGACGTTTAGCCCAGTTGTTAAGATTACAACAGTAAGAATCCTGCTAGCACTTGCAGCAAGTAAAGATTGGAAATTGTGGCAAATGGACGTGAAAAACGTCTTTCTACATGGAGAGTTGGATCGAGAAATATACATGATCCAACCAAGAGGATTTGAGGATAAAGAGCATCATGATTATGTTTGCAAACTTAAGAAGGCACTCTATGGATTGAAGCAGGCTCCGAGAGCATGGAGCTTGGTATGGCAAGATTGCTGAGTTCTTAGTAGAGAGCAGGTATGACATGGCACATGCAGATTCAAGCTTATTCATCAAAGTGAAGGAAGCAAGGATCGCAGTTGTTCTAGTATATGTCGACGACCTCATTATCACCGGCGATGATGAAGCAGAAATATGTCAAACAAAGGAGAATCTGTCAGTTCGCTTTCAAATGAAGGAGCTTGGAGAATTAAAATACTTCCTTGGATTAGAAGTGGATCGAAACTGAGGAAGGTATATTTCTCTGCCAACAAAAGTATGCAAAAGACTTGCTACAAAAGTTTGGAATGCTCGCGTGCAAGCCCATCTCAACACCTATGGAAGCTAATGCCAAGTTATGCGCTCATAAAGGAAAGGACTTGCAAGACGAAGCAGTGTATCAACAACTGGTAGGTAGTCTAATTTACCTTACATTGACTCGACCAGATATCTCATATGCAGTAGGGGTAGTAAGCCGATATATGCAACAACCAAAGAAGCCTTATTTGGAAGTAGTGCGACGAATGTTGAGGTACATCAAAGATACTATTAACTATGATCTCTTTTATAAGAAAGGCAATGAGGTAAAGATATTTGGATATTGTGATGATGATTATGCTGGAGATCATGATACTCGTCAATCAGCAACTGGATATGTATTCATACTTGGATCTGGAGTAGTATCTTAGTGTAGCAAAAGGCAACCAACAATGTCCTTGTCAACCACAGAAGTAGAGTATAGAGCAGCGGTAATGGCAACTCAAGAGAGTACGTGGTTAATGCAATTGATGAAGGACTTACACCAACTTACAGATTATACGGTGCCACTCTATTGTGATAACCAGTCTACTATTCAATTAGCAGAAAATCCAGTGTTTCATGCTCGAACAAAACATGTGGAGGTGCATTACCATTTTCTTAGAGAGAAAGTACTATAAGAAGAGTTAGAGATGCACCAAGTGAAGAGTGAAGATCAGATAGCAGACTTGTTTACAAAAGCACTTAACACTTCAAGATTTCAGAAACTCAGAGAACAACTCAGTATGAAGAGTCGGTGTTGAGGGGGAGTGTTAAAATCACCATCGCCTCTCTCATTAGTAGAACATTCTAGATTAAGTTATATAATTATCTAGAAATGTGGAAAAGATTCAAGAAATACATAGGAAAATAATTGCTAGAAAATTCTAGAGTCAATGTCCTAGTTGTTTACCATGTTGGGCCAAGCTCATTATGATGTTTTAGCTAGAATCTTCTAGCAATGTCAAGTTGGTTGATGAACCAACATTGATCATGTATATATAGGGACCTTGGGTCCTTAAGTATGTAAGTCATAAGTGTGCATCCAAAAAATGTCAAAGTGAGTCTAAAGTGTGTGTAAGCTAAAGTGTGAGTGTCAAGTATTGGTAAAACTAAAAGAGAAAGAACTTGGTGTATATTGTGGTCAAGTTATAGTGTTCAAGTCTTGGTGTAATTACTTTCACAATAATAAAGTAATTACGTTTTTCACGTGTTGTGGTGTCTAACAATATTTAGCATAAATGCCGATGATTGTATAGGCGACTTAGCAAACATTTTGGGGTGCCAGGTAGAAAATTTTCCTACAGTTTACCTTGGTTTTCCACTGCAGTGAGAAGGAATGACCAGAAATTTGGCAACGAGTTTTGGATAGATGTGCCAACAAATTGGCTCCCTGGAAGAAGCAATACCTTCCTATCTAACATCATTATTTGCTATGCCTGATGCAATCGAAAGAAAGACGAACTCTATGAGAAATAAGTTCTTATGGAAAGGAAATAGTAGCAACAAAAAATTTCACTTAGTCAGATGGCAAGTGGTCACTAGAGGAAAGGAAGGGGGTGGATTGGGAATTAGAAACTTGAGATTGCATAATAAAAGCATGTTGTTTAAGTGGCTTTGGAGATTTAGCAGGGATGAAGGAGCAGTCTGGATTAAAATATCTGAAGCAATATATGGTAGCAGACAAGGCTGGAATCCCCCCCCCCCCCGCCCCCTCAAATGTTTTATACACTAGACGGGGAGCATGGAAATGGAACTGTAAAATATGGGCAAGAGTTTCAACAATTCACCAGATTGGAGGTGGGGAATGGAGCAAAAATTTGAAATTTGATTTTAGACTGACTTATGGACTGGCGATGAGTACTTGAAACAAAAAATTCCTCTTCTTTTCAGTTGTTGCAATAACAAAGATGGAGTTGTGGCTGATTTTTTCCAACACCGGGTGGCAGATGAATTTTAGAAGGAATCTGATGACTGAGAAATTGAAGATTTTTGTCAATTACTCACTTCACCTGGATTATACCCACATTGATTAGATAAGGGGGATTCACTAGTATGGACAGCTAGTAAAGGTAGAATGTTCTTGATAAAAAGAAAGTAAAGAAAATGTTTTCAGTAAAAAAGTGTTATAGCCTTCTGATGAAGCAAGTAGGATATTGGGATACTAGTTGGCCATGGAAAGGGATCTGGAGAACTAAAGCTCTATTAAGGTAGCTTGTTTTGGTTGGATTGTAGCTTGGGGAGCTTGCCTTACTCAGGATAATCTTCAGAGAAGGGTTTTGCACTAAGTAATAGATGTTACTTATTTAAAGAAGAGCTGAAGACTGAATTACCTTCTTATGCATTGCAGAATAGCTAGACAAAATTGGAAATTCTTATTTAGTATTTGTGGGGATCTCTTGGATCATGCCTTAGAGTGTGAAGAAATTATTGGAGAGCTGGCAGCACCAGAGAACACATAAAGCTTTGAAGCAAATCTGGAGAACTATACCTTTGTGCATATTCTGGACTATTTGGCTAGAAAGAAATATAGCTTGTTTTGATGGGAAAAAAGATCATACTTCTAGAGTTAAAAACAAATGTTTACATAATTTGTTTTTGTTGGTGTAAAAGTAGTTTCATTGATAATATAGATCAATATATGGAGTTCTGGAGTTTTTAGGGAGATGTTGTAATTGACTGGTGGATATTCCCTGCAGTCTTTTGTAACTTTTGATACCTTCTTGATACTTAGTCAATAAACATTTACCTTATAAAATAAACAATATATGTATTACAATATCCACCAAATATAAAAAAATAGATTTCAAACCCTGTAAATCAAATGGGTTGTGGTAGAATTCCGAACTCGAACACATAAAGTCCAAATTCTCTATCCGCCTTTGATAGCGATACCATATATGTTTGATGAGTATGGCCTTGCTTTCTGTGTTTTCTGCAGTCCACTAGTGCTTTAGACACAGTAAGTGAGCGTCTTGTCCAAGAAACCCTGGACCATCTGATGAAGGGACAAACAACTTTGGTAATTGCTCACAGATTGAGCACAGTTCAGAATGCAGATCAAATTGCTCTTTGTTCTGATGGGAAGATTGCGGAGTTGGGAACACACTTAGAGTTGTTGGAAAGGAAGGGTCAATATGCTTCTCTGGTTGACACTCAGAGGCTCGCAATTGAATAATGTATAGCACTTTGTTTTTGCTAGTTTATCAGAAAGATTTCAGAGGAGAACATGTGAGTTATGGCTTTAATAGTTTGGTCAACTATGTTCAACCGCGCGTTAACATTCTGATCCTGACTTTTCCCCGCAGCAGCATGATATTGTGCAGTGAAGGGGCAATTATTAGGGATCGAATGTTGAAAGGCTGGAGGACGGATGGATATAACAGGAAGAAACAGATGGACAAGTCCTTCCCTTTTCTTTTGGAACACAGCAAAGCATACAAAGTTTACATACTATAAACAAAGATGTAAAAATTGGTACAATTGCAGTATAATGTAAATCCTGTACCAGTAGACATTCACGCCCAGGTTCCCATGAATTCTACATTTTCTGTATTACAAAATTCAATATTGATTGTTCTATTACTTCAAATGAGATGTAACTACAAGTTACAGTCTCTTGGCCTTTCTTTCTATATTAATGTTTGGGAGCTATACAATGTCATCTGACATAAACTGTCAGTTAGCAAAGTGTCTAGGTACTGGTAAATAAGAGTGTGGCATCCATATTTGCAAGTCATTCTGTTGGAAGGCTAAGGAATGTATTCATAAACAAGTCGTCAATAGGTTCAACTGTTGCCACCCCAACAAGTTTGCACTTTCTTCATTCAGCCTCTCCCCTCTTCCTTCTCTAATTCTTCCCTTCGATTCCTCTGACGTTAATAACGTATCCACAAGCAGTGGTGGCGCTCTGTAGATGGTGCCAACTGAAAACTAGAACTTGGCCTTGAACTCCAGATTAACCTATAAAAGGTACAAGCTTGAAAATTAGTTTCTCTTTTTCTCATCTTCTTGATGAATTCATATGTTTCAGTTGAGGACAATTAAGTAATGATTAAGCAATGTACCTTGCCATTTTCTTGGTTGACATATCCTCTAAGGAGCTCGGGTTCAACAGAAATTTTCAGAAAAGGAGGCAATGGCAATCCCAAGAACTTAGCAGTTGCAGATGTTAATGGAGGAATGTACAACTTTTCCAAGTCAAAATTGACAGAAATTTCATCGCTCGACTCGATTCTTTTGCCAGTTCCAGTACCTGTACCCCCTTTGGCATTATACACGAAATCTGGATATCTGGACATAGCAAGTTTGCAAGCATCAAAAGTGTAAGATTGGAATGATTTCCCTTGGGGATTCCTTTCATTAATCACAATATATATAGTTGTACAGAGGTTGATTCCTACTACAATAAGAATACTAAGTTACCTTAAATATACACCTATCATAATTACAAAATATACTGTGAATATTCGGAGAATATTCGCTAATACTCCCCCACAGTCGGAGCGGGAGGAGGCCGAACGCTAAGGCTGGATCGGAAGTCGGTGAAGAGTTGTCTCGGTAGTCCCTTTGTGAAAATATTTGCATACTGATAGGAGGAAGACACGTATAATATTTTGACCTGACCAAGGGCGACCTTCTCACGCACACAGTGAATATCTATCTCGATATGCTTGGTCCGCTGATGTTGGACCGGATTGTGATACATATAGATGGCAGATATATTGTCACAGTAGACTATAGATGCCTTTCGCAGTGGGCACTGGAGCTTCAAAAGAAGATTTCGGAGCCAACAGATCTCAGCAACGACATTAGCAACTCCGTGATACTCTGTTTCAGCACTTGAACGGGATAGCGTGGCCTGCCGCTTGGCGAACCATGAGATAAGATTATCCTCAAGAAATACACAGTAGCCCGAGGTGGAGCGACGTGTGTCCGGGCAGCCTGCCCAATCTGCATCCGTGTAGGAGAGTAACTTGGTTGGTGCAGAAGGGTAGAGATGCAGTCCAAAATCAAGTGTGCCCTTAATGTATCTGATAATACCCTTAAGGGAAGCAAAATGGGACTCTCGAGGGACTCTCAATTCTCAATTTTCTTATCATTTGTAGTTTCACTATCTAGAATACATTAAATAATTTGAAAGTTCATTATCATTTGATGATTTGCTGCTTGATTGCTATAATGCATTTTATAGTTTTTGTCTTGTAATTTGTGTATACTTTAATGCATGAAAGTAGTGTATATATGAACAAATGAAAATAAGAGAAAGCAAGAAAAAAATTAGCTACATTTTCTTATTGGTTAAACCAAAAACCAAATTGTTAAGGATCCAAACCGATAATGAATACCTTATCAATGTGATTATTGATTTAGCGTATTTACAAACCGAAAATCAATAATACACACAATTGAAACGAACTGACGGGTAAGCACCCCTACCTCCAAGTAATAAAGTCGGTCAATAGGGACATGGAATTTTACATTTCAGGATATTATTAACTTACTATAAACTTCGGGGAGATTGTATCATATCCTCGAAGCCTCATTGGCCTAACATGATTCCCTGATTTGAGAAGCTAGCAAGTTTGTTAGTATCGTCCCTAGCATCCAATTGCTATAGTCAGTTCCTCTTCAAAAATGATTTACAAGAGTAGTTCAAAAGTTCAACAGGAAAATAAGGAACTACTCCTCATACAAATAAGCTAATCTCGTCATTCTTTTTTTTTTATTCTTTACTTTGCTGTAATTTTATCATTATTCTAGAAGTATTATCAAAGATGTTCAAACGTGAGATCATTTTGACTTTATGCGTCTTTAGGTTTTCAACTCTTGGTCGTGGTTAACAAATGAAGGTTAAGTGTTAGGATAAGAACCTCTCAAGACGAATTGAGGTTTTGTGTGCACAACATAAATGATAGTGCCCTTCATACAGTATATATGTTCTTTTTTTCTGATTATGTACAGTATGTATGGAATTATAAAAGCTTGGTTTGGACCTGCCACTTGAAACAACTCAACAAGAAAGAGGAAATACAAGGACATTGCCAAAAGAATCATAGAGTCGTGGAAAGCATAAACAAGACAAATTATGAGTGCATTTTGTCGCTTATTAACAAAAAAATCCTTAGTTGGATGGTCCCTCCACCACCCATATCCACATTTCCCATTATTATTGTCAATGTCCATGGCCATGTGGGGTGGGAACAAGACCACTCCCCAAGTCCCAATCTAAAAAGATAAACCCCATATGCTGTAGTTTAATTAATAGTTTGGAGCATGTCAACGCGGAAATACCCCATCATTTTGTCTACCACATGGTTGCACAATGGATAACTTATAGTACTATATTACTTGAGAGGCAAAAAAAACCACACCCAAACAACTCAAAAGTCAGCTCTTTTGGCAATCACAAGAAAGGACTAATTGTATTCTTGAAGTCAATGAGAGTACAAAACAAGCAGCATTAAAACTTCAAAAATAGAGTTTATGTTTTATGCACTAACAATGTAAAAGAATTTTTACACTATTAGGTCAAGTTGACCTACAACAACATGTAGCTCATCGTATTGATAATAGTAACCTAGAAAAAAGAGTAATAACCTACATTTGAGAAAACAAGTTCATGCATCTTAGTCAAAATGTATGTCAAACACCCGCAATCGGACTAAGGCAAATGAGATGCTACACGGACGCCGGATGGGCATGCAAACTCGTCGAATATCAAGAATTATAAACATTCTACACGTGGAAAAGCCTCATAAGCAATAAACTCACTACCCTTCACATTAACGATGGACAAAAGCTTTGTAACTCAAGAAAACATCATACGACATTACCAAAATCAAACTTGTGAGTTGCAAATAAGCTTGAGGGTTTAGTCCAGAAGCTCATGAATCTAACATGTTACATGATTGGTTAATGACACTTTTTCTCAGCATAAGCTACTGGCAGGTTAAGCCGTAAAGTTATCCTACACTTTCAACAGACAAGAGAAGACCTAAGTGATGTGGCAGTAGGAAGACACGTGCACGATGCCCAACGGATAACCGAATCAGTAATATCAATCTGCTCAGATTCACCAAGACCAATTGTATGGTTCCTCCAGCTCTGGATGCCTAGGGTTCTAGATCCATTTGATCCACTCGTTCTAGCTTCTGCTGTCTTATCTGTTACCACTTGCTCAAAGCCTACAGGCGAGTCTGACAACATAAACACCTTTTCCACAATGGCATCTGTGACACGAGTAAAATAGGTATTAAATACTCGGACTCAAAGGGCCATATAATTTTGGATATAGAAGATTACTTTTTACGATGAAACTATAACAGAAAACTGTGAAGTTACCTTTATGAAGTAAATCTACATCAGATGCTCTAACAGATAAATCAACTTCATAACTCCCTTGATCAACAACTAAACTCAAGCCGAAGAATGTAAAACTCGGCAGTGTTAGAACAGGAGAAGCAAAGTCATGGCCATTTGATCCACCAGTACTACTGAAAGAGAATACGGCAGATTCATAGGAAGTAGTTGATTGTTCTGTTAGTAAAGTAGAAAATGATGACCGGCACGTGAATTTCGGCGATTGGACATCAATTAAAACGGCAGAACCTGTGCCAAAACTGATATCCTGATTCCGGGCCATAAGCGAAGAGCAGCAGGAGCCTTCATCTGAATGCACTTCAAGGCATGGCTCATTGAAATGTGGTGAGCTATTCCGTACCCAAGCATGATCTGTTAAGCGTGAAATCATAAAGTATGAGGTAAGACAAAGAAGTAAGCTTCCCAACTGATACATCCTCAACTGCTTCACTATTTAGATTGTTAGAATAGGAGTAGGAATAGGATTTGTATATAGTATCCTACATGGAAAAGGATTGAGATGTAATATCTATAAATAGGGCTCAATGTAATAATGTAGATACAACAATTCAATAATATATTTTCTCCCATAATTTCTCACATGGTATCAGGGTGAGAAATCCAGTAAAGAAAATTCAGTCAAATTAGTCGTGCGTCAAATTCCGGCGACTTTCTAAGGCTGCCTGCGTCCATCTCAGTTTATGTGGGAGTAGTGCAAAATCCAACACACCACATCGTAGATCAGGTTCATGCGAGAAAAACCCCAGTCAACCGCTCCGAAAAACAGATCCCCACGCGTTGTCACGCGCTTCCCGGAGGTCCTACGCCGACAGCGAGTCATCCCCACGCGCCGGCGCATACGGAGTTTTCCGGGCAGTTCTTTTTTATTTTAGAGTCGTCAGGTGATTCCGAGCACAACCGTACAATTTTCTTAAAGTTCCGATCATTTTTCACTTTTCCAGCTGGTTTTCCGGCAACTGCTCCAACTTCCGGGTACTGTTTCGGCGTCTTCAACCCTGTTTCATCACCCCAGGAGTCCCCCTTAAAGCCGAAGCTTCGTGCTTTTCTTTTGCTCAAATTTTCTTAAAGTTTTTTAAACCATGTCCCTCGGATTTGATGTCTTTAATCCCAAAAACACGGAAATTGGAACTTCAAGCTCTATGAATACTTCCGAACCATTAATGGTAAGTTCAAACTATTTAGCTTGGGCTACCTCGATTGAGTTGTGGTGCAAGGGTCAAGGTGTTCAAAGATCACTTAACGCAAAAGACTATTGTGATTAATGAAAAAGCATAGGCTAGTGAGACAGAAAAGACCAAAGCACAGTGGGAGAAGGTTGACGCTCAATTATGTAGTCTCATGTGGCGATCTATTGATCTCAAGTTGATGCCCTTATTTCGTTGCCTCCAGACATGTTATTCAGTTTGGAAAAAGGCTCGCGCTTTATACAATAATGACATCTCAATTTTATGATGTGATACCCCGAATGACCAACTTAAAGAAACATGAATCAGATATGTCTACTTACTTGGGACAGGTACATGCAGTCACGGAGGAATTTGAGCAGTTGATGCCAATCACTACAAACGTTGAAAAACAACAAGAGCAAAGACATTGTTTCTAGTTCTTACACTTACTGGACTTCCTACTGACCTTGATTCGGTGTGTGATCAGATTTTGGCTAGTCCTACAGTTCCTACAATTAATGAACTATTTTCTCGTTTGCTTCGTCTTGCTATGCCTCCTAATCACACAGTGGTTCCATCACCAGCCGTTGACTTCTCTGTTCTCGCATCTCAAACCATAGAGAATCGAACATCTCAATCTATCGATAATCGACAAGGAGGTCGTTTTGAAAAAATTTCAAACTAAGTGTAGTTATTGTCATAAGTTTGGACACACTAGCGAGGTATGTCGTGCTCTACATGGTCCACTATCCAATGATGTTCAGTGTAGTCATTGTCATAAGTTTGGACAAACTCGTGAAGTATTTTGTGTTCTGCATGGTCAACCACCTAACAATGCTCATGTTGCTCAGACTGACACTACAGGAAATCCGAGGCTTTTATCTGAAAGAGAATCCAATGAGTACCTTCAGTATCGAGCAAGTAAGTAGACGTCTCCACAAGTAGCCACAGATTCTCAGTGTTGTTGGTAATTCCTTCGCTTGTGTTTCACAGACTAGTATTCGTCCATCGTGGGTAATTGACTCAGGCGCTTCTGATCATATTTCTGGTAATAAATCACTTTTGTCAAATATTATTTATTCAGTCTCCGGTTACTTTAGCCAATGGAATCCAAACAAAACCAAAAGGAGTTGGACAAGCGAATCCCCTATCTTCTGTCACTCTAAACTCTGTTCTTTATGTCCCTGGTTGTCCTTTTAATCTGGCATTTGTTAAGTCATTTGACACGTGCCTAAAATTGTGGCATAATATTTCTTGATGATTTTTTTGTTATGCAGGACCGCAGTAAGGGACAGGTGATTAGTGCAGGATATGAATCACAAGGTCTCTACTATCTTACCCTCTCCTAATTCCTCCACATTATGTTCCGTTACAGATCCTCCAGACTTAATCCATAAACAATTGGGACATCCGAGTCTGTTCAAGCTACAAAAGATAGTGCCTAGTTTGTCTAGTCTGTCCAAATTAGATTGTGAGTCGTGTCAACTTAGGAAACACACTAGCACTACTTTTCCACATAGTGCTGAGAGTCGTACAAAGTCTATTTTTTCAATAGTTCATTCTGATATTTGGGGCCCTAATAGACTCGGTTCACCTTTAGGATTTCGTTATTTTGTTAGTTTTATTGACGATTTTTCTAGATGTATTTGGCTATTCTTAATGAAAGATCGTTCTGAGTTATTCTCTATATTCAAGAGTTTTTGTGCTGAAATACAAATCAATTTGGTGTTTCTATTCGTACTTTTCGTAGTGATAATGCTTTAGAATACAAATCCTCCCAGTTTCAGCAATTTATGACTCACCAATGAATTATTCATCAAATATCTTGTCCGTACACCCCTTAGCAAAACGGAAGTATAGGCATCTCATTAAGACTGCTCGAACTCTTCTCATTGTATCCCATGTTCCGCTGCACTTTTTGGGGCGATGCAGTCCTCACAGCTTGTCATTTAATTAATTAAATGCCCTCATCATCTATTCAGAATCAGATTCCATAGTATATCCTCAGTCATCTTTATACTCTTCCTCTTTGTGTTTTTGGGAGCACATGTTTTGTGCATAACCTAACTCGGGGATAAATAAATTAGCACCTCGCTCTCTTAAATGTGTCTTTCTTGGTTATTCTCGAGTTCAAAAGGGGTATCGTTGCTTCTCACCTGATCTCCATCGATATCTTATGTATGTCGATGTCATATTTTTTTAGTCTCAACCTTACTTTAGGTCTCCTTCTGATCATCCTAATATCTCTGAGGTTTTACCTATACCTCAGGTTTTACCTACACCGACTTTTGAGGAATCTACAGTTACTTCTACATCTCCAGTCACAATGCCACCACTTCTGACTTATCATCGTCGATCGCGTCCAGCATCAGACCCCATATCAGGCCCAGATGATTCATGTCATGCGTCAGACCCTGCACCTACTGCGGACTTGTCTCCTCCTGATTAGCCAATTACACTTCGGAAAAGTAAAAGGTCCAGTCGTAATACTAACCCACATTATACTCTTTTAAGTTATCATCGTCTATCATCATCCCATTATGCCTTTGTATCATCATTGTCCTCTGTTCTCATTCCTAAGTCTTGTTCTCATTCCTAAGTCTACAGGTGAAGCCTTTTTCTCATCCTGGGTGGCGACGGGCTATGATTGACGAGATGACTGTTTTACACACGAGTGGTACTTGAGAGCTTGTTCCTCTCCCTTCAGGTAAATCTAATGTTGGTTGTCGTTGGTTTATACAGTCAAAGTTGGTCCGGACGGCCAAGTTGATCGGCTTAAGACTCGCCTTGTTGCGAAGGAATATACACAGATATTTGGGCTTGATTACAGTTATACTTTCTCTCCCGTGGCTAAAATAGCATATGTTCGTCTTTTTCTATCCATGGTTGTTGTCCGGCATTGGCCTCTTTATCATTTGGACATTAAGAATGTTTTTCTCCATGGTGATCTTGAGGAGGAGGTTTATATAGAGCAATCACCCGATTTTATTGCTCATGGAGTCTAATCTAGTGTGTCGATTGCGTCGGTCACTTTATGGTCTGAAACTGTCTCCTCGAGCCTGATTTAGTAAATTCAGCACAGTAATTCAGGAGTTTGGTATGACCCGCAGTGAAGCAGATCATTCTGTGTTTTATCGACATTCTGCTTCAGATATGAGTATTTATTTGGTGCTTTATGTTGACAATATCGTTATAACTGGCAATGATCAAGATGGTATCACTAATTTAAAGCAACATCTCTTTCAACATTTTCAGACCAAGAATCTCGACAGAATAAAGTATTTTCTAGGTATTGAGGTTGTCCAATCCACGTTAGGTATTGTTATTACATTCTTGAGGAGACAGAAATGATGGGTTGTAAACCCATTGACACTCTTATGGATCCGAATGTTAAACTCTTGTCAAGACAGGGGGAGCTACTCAGTGATCCTGGAGGATATAGGCAGTTGGTTGGTAAGTTAAATTATCTCACAGTAACTAGACCTGACATTTCGTTTCATGTGAGTGTTGTAAGTCAGTTTATGGATTCTCCTTGTGATAGTCATTGGGATGCAGTTATCCGCATTCTGCGATATATTAAGTCATCTCAGGTAAAGGACTGCTTTTCAAAGATCGAGGCCATGAGCAGATTGTTGGATATAAGGATCACCCTCTGATAGACGTTCTACATCCGGATATTGTGTGTTAATAGGAGGTAATTTGGTGTCTTGGAAGAGTAAGAAAGAGTGTAGTTGCTCAATCTAGTGTTGCATCAGAGTATCGAGCAATGGTTGTAGCAACTTGTGAGCTATTTTGGATTAAGCGGTTGCTAAAAAAACTAACATTTGGAGAAATCAGTCAAATGGAACTTGTGTGTGATAACAAAGCGGCCCGTCATATCGCATCAAATCTGGTATTTCATGAGAGGACTAAGCACATTGAGATTGACTATCACTTTGTCAGGGAAAAGATACTCTCCAGAGATATTGTAACTAAATTTGTAAAGTCGAATGATCAGCTTGCTGATATTTTCACCAAGTCACTCAGTCGTCCGCGTATTACATACATCTGTAACAAGCTCGGTACATATGACTTGTATGCACCAGCTTGAGGGGAGTGTTAGAATAGGAGTAGGAATAGGATTTATATATAGTATCCTACATGGAAAAGGATTGAGATGTAATATCTATAAATAGGGTTCAATGTAATAATGTAGATACAACAATTCAATAATATATTTTCTCCCATAATTTCTCACAGAATAAAGGCAAAACCTATCTCAATCAGAGAAAATCAGTTTAGGAATTGGATCTTTCAAACTAAGATTCCAGCTTATGTAAGAAAAAATTCAAACCATCCACTGAGGAATTTCGAAGATTTATCATCTTGAGAGGCGGGCTGATAGCACACACAAGGTGGTATCAAATATGATATACCATGCCTTAGAGGTCACGGATATGGTACAGCTGCACTCTCTCTCTCTCTTTTTACCCCCAATTTCATACCCACAGGACTAAAATGATTTTGAGAAGAATATAAGAATAAGTTCTTCAGAAATATATGGATCTGATGCACTAACATTTCTCATTTCTAAAGAATTCTAGATACTCTGGTATACACAGTTTACTATCCACTTTTACTCTTAGTAGGTTCATTCTATATTCACAAGCTGATGTGCTTGATCTTTCTATCCTTTCAAATGAATTACTAGATGTCAAACACAAATAAATTTGCATTCTAACGTCATTCATCAGTTCTATTTTCTTTAACAAGATTATTCATCAGTTCTATCTAGGTAACAAGTATAATGAGTTTGATATTATATCTTGCATTGATAACCTACCTAGAATTTGCTGGGTTGTAAGCCTCTGAGAAGGATCTGTACATAGCATTCCTTCAATCAACTCTTTAGCTGAAGATGATATTGTATCCCACCGATCAGAAGGAAACCGCAAATCAGCTGCTCTGACAGCATCAAAGATCTTTGACTTTGTTTTCCCCCAAAATGGTGGTATTCCACTTAGAAGAATGTAAAGGATAACACCAGCGCTCCAAATATCAGCTGCTTGATTATAACCTCCTGCCAAGACCTCAGGAGCTATATAAAATGGGCTGCCAACAGTACCATGCAAACTTTGACCTGGAACAAGAAAGTTGATAATGCATAAGGAGCCATTTGGTTTTCTCCGGAATAATGTTTCACTTTATTTCAAACTCAGTGTTTGCTTATAAGATTTCCGAATCGAACTTGGAGTTGGATTCCAAATTTGGAGAAGTGCTCCAAACCTGTTTTCGCTCCAAACCTGTTTTCCAACTCCATATTCATAAATTCCAAATAAGGTGCTCTCTTCTCTCCTTTGCAGAAAGTATAACCAAACACAACTCCATCTTCAACTCCAACTTCATAAATTCCAAATGAAGTGAAAAATATTGGGAAATTATGGCTAAACACCTACTAAATATTTTCAAGGATAGGTATAATAGTGTTGCATATTAGGTTTTCTAGAGGAAAAGAGAAATTACCCGGCTTGATGTAGGTTGCAAGACCAAAATCGGCTAATTTTATCGGAGAAGAAGAACCTTTTGTAGCCAAGAGAATGTTCTCTGGCTTAAGATCTCTGTGTACAATGCCTTTATGATGACAGTACATCACCACTTCCATTAGGTCATGAAAGAGAACCCTAGCCTCGGCCTCGGAAAATCTACCATGCCTCTCCAGCTGGTGGAAAAGTTCTCCCCCAGCACAAAGCTCCATAACTAGATGTACATAATCTTCTTCCTCATAAACAGCCTTAAGATCTACGACATTTGGGTGGCCTGACAGCCTGGTCATTATTTCAATTTCAAGCTTGACACTTCGCACATCCTCCTGAGTCACCAATCTATTTTTAGCAATTGATTTGCAAGCCAACACCTCTCCGGTGAACTTGTCGGAGCACGTCCTGATTATCCCAAACTGCCCCCACCCCAACTGTTCTCCAAGAACGTAACGATCGTGCAGATTAGCAGTATGATTCGCATCCAAAATGGTCTCACTCAAGTTTGCAACTTTATAGCAACTACATGAATTAAGTGATGATTCAGTGTTGCTGTTGCTGCTCTTGGCAACAGCCATACGAGAATTGAACCCGATAAAACCAGAGGCTAGATACCAATAAAGATCTCAGCTTTCGTTTCTCCAATCTTGAAAATACTGATACCCTTTACAACAAGTAGGAAAGCAAAATTGTTCCAAGTCAAAGTAATTGATTTTAGTTCACATAAGAATGGACCATATCAATTTGGTCAACATACTAAAAGAAGCTTCCAACAACCAGATGGTGATGTCTGAGTCTACATAAGGCTTTCAACTATAACCTTATCACAGTAGAAAATCAAGCTCTAAGCTGAAAACTCTTTCCATCCTTGCAAAATCAGCTGGATCTGACAAGTCAAACAACGTGCACAAATTCAATTTCAATTTCACACACTAATAACTTCCAGAAAAAACACAGTACAACAACAACAACAACATACACTGTGTAATCCCACAAGTGGGGTATGGGAGGGTAGGTTGTACGCAGACCTTACCCCTACCTTGGAAGGTAGAGAGGTTGTTTCCGATAGACCCTTGGTTAGGAATAAAGCAATACCAATAAAGCAATAGATCAATAACATCCAGAAAAACCAGTAGCATATCTTTGGACAGATCCTACAGGCTACAACTATCAATAAGTTAAAACAAAATGAAAACAACAAATAGAAAGAAAAGGATAACAACAACAACATACCTAGTATAATCCCACAAGTGGAGTAAAAGAAAAAAATAAAAATTCAAAAAAAAACATACTCTATGTCTACACATTTTCACAACTAAAGCCAACCACCCAATTAAATCACAGTACAGTTCACCCTGATCAACTCCATAAAACAAACTAACAAACATCCAGTAGCAGAAAACACATAAATAAATTCAAACAAACCTCAAAAAAAAAAAAAGGCCCAGATCCATATTTTTCTTGATACACATAAAAAGACTAAAACTTTATACAAATCAAAGCTAAAATATACATATACGATACCAAAATGACGAACCAGAAAGTGGGTCGGAGTTAGTTTTGTCGACAACCCACAGGAAAGACAACCTGTGGAGTGGTCGCCTTCAAAGTGGTAAGCTTAAACCCAACCCCTACACACACAAATTGTATAATTTGTATAATTTGTGTACGCGGAGTCTTTTGCGTTGTGCTGTGTTTTAATATTTTTATTTGCTTTGGTGTATGTTGTATGGTTGGGTCCTTTGCTTTTGAATTTTAAAGGTTGGATTGGATTTAATTATCATTGTTTTTTATACCCATTTGCCCTACCATTCTGAGTTGCTGTACATGTACATAATAACGTAGATAGATGCCTTCTTTCTATTTTATAAGTGACATCATTCATCAGCTCTGAGTGTCCTAATTTTAGGTAGCCATAAATATTGTAGGTTGAGTTTAAAGAAAATGAAAGATTTTTAAAAATTTATAATTTTAAATATATTTGTATAGCATGATTTGAGTAGTTATCCCTTCGTTCTAATTTATATGATGTAGTTTAACTTGACACGGATTTTAAAAATGTTCTAATTTATATGATGTAGTTTGACACTTTGACTTGACACGAATTTTAAGAAATAAAGGAAGACTTTTGAATCTTGTTGTCTAAAATAAGTCAAAGATATTTGTGTGGTTATAGATTATATTGTGAAACATAAAAGGTAAAGCTTAAAGTTAAATTGTTACCAAATAAAAAAATGTGTCATTATTTTTTGGACTGACTAAAAAGAAAAGTATCTCATATAAATTGGAATAGAGGGAGTATAATTTTTTTTGAAATTTATAATTTTAAATATGTCATAATATTTACATGATAGCATTAAGAGAAGCGTTTTTAGCACACTCCAAATAATCGTGTACTTGGAAGCCCCGAGACTTCCCTATAGATTTGTACTACAAGTAAAGAATACACTTACAAAGGATCTACTTAACTAGCAAATGAGCATTTCTCTTTTTTTGGGCTATTTTTTTCAGTCCAATAGAGGTCTTTTCAGTGAAAGGAGGTCGTGTATCACAATTTGAGTCAAAAAGAAGAACGGGGAATTGAAGACTTAGAACATACGAGGTCGGTGCTAAGAGATTGACTTATGATTATAAAAACTTTCCGTTAAGGGTACAATATGAAGTTTAAAGTTAATTATTCTAACTCAACCCGATAATTCTTATTAATTTTTTAGTATCTAATAAAATTATTTTTTTCTTTATTATTGCGATATATGTATATACTTTTGAGTCGGGGTCAACGGAAAATATCTTCTCTACCCCACAAAGCTAAAGTAAGGTCTACGTATATTATATCCTCTTCAAATCCACTTGTGAGATTACACTAATTATATTGTTATTATTGTTGTAGAAAGATATCGTTTGGACTAAAAAAAATATCACACAGATTAACATAGAAGTAATAATCATTTTGCTGAGAAAAAAATAGTAATGAACTGAAAGAGGGAATAGTGAGGTGGTTTATTGGTTTGGATTAAACTTAGTATTATAAGAAAGTAAAGAGTGAACCTGTATTCAATTTCAAACGAATTTTTCTAGATATCCTTTTGTTTTCTTTGGCTAAAAAGAAAAAGAACGAAGGGTGCAACTTAACTTGTCAACTCGACCAATAACAAAATCTAGAGAACGTTCCTTTTTTAGGAGTACTTTGATAAAATTATTTCATTATATACATTGATAACTATTAAAATTGAAATAATGATTTTTTTGGTACAAAATCATTTAACTACTTTTTTTCTTCGTGAAATTCTTGTTCAAATTTAATTTAACAACTTCAAATACTTTCGATTTTTAATTTCAACCACATACTCTTCTTTCTTGTTTCAATATTCTAAGAAGGTTGTACTCCTTTTAGAATGTTTGTCCTGTTTTTCTTCTATTACCATACTAAAATGTGTCAATTTTCTTTTTCTTCTTTTAAGTTGTACCAAGATTTTGTCAATTCTCTTTAATGGTAAAGTTGAAGTACATTTTAGTAACTCAAGGGCCATGTGTCTTACTTACTACATTTAATACAACTATACTTTTATTCTATTTTCTTATAAACCAAATGTTTTCCTACAAACATTAAACAACGCACGCTATTAACTATTTTCCTAATACAGATAAATCTCTCTATAACAACATTGTTGGGTCCAAAATTGTTTGGTTATTATGGCGAATGACTGTTATACACCTATAACAATACTGAAATTTAAATAATAATTCGTTGTTACAGGCAAAAATGATGCATAAGTCAAATCCTAAATTTAATCACACTTTATATAACGAAGAAAAATCTTATGAGTATGCTTCAAGAAAAATTGATTATATCATCTAAATGCAATATAGAACTAGTTAAGTTCTAAGTCAATATACTCTTGTGTTTGATCAACAAAGAAAATGCATCAATAAGAATTAAGACATAGTTGTTGTATTAATTAAATTGCCAAGACAACAAATTTTTTCAAATAAATAAACTTAAGCGTATTGTTACTTAAATAATTTTAAAAATCCACCTCATTTACCTCGAACTTTAATTTCCCCAGCCCCAGGTGTATCATAGAGATGGTCTGTGAAGCTCTTTCAATTTGACTAGATAGGAATGATCTTAGAAAATTAATTAGATGTAAAGTAGTCACTGCAAAAAAAAAAATAGATTAACAATTTCTGGATGGTCACTGGAGTTCAAATTAAGGTACTTTTTTATTTTGAACATATTGTATAAATTTATCTGAAAATAGGTAATTATTTGGTTTAAAATTGCCTTATATCCCAGTTTTGGTGCACTAGGTTTTGTAAGAGGGAAGGATAGAGAAAGATGACAAAATATGTTAAAGAATTTAAACGTCCAATATAAAAATAGGGTAATGGAACTTTAAATGAAATTAATTCCTTACTTAACCCATTTGAGTTTCCTATTTTGATATTTAATACATACTATACTATATTTTCAATTCTAAAGTTTAAGTTAATGCTTCTTCAATTTTTAAAACTACCTAATACCTATCACAGTTCTTGTCACAATGTAATTGAATTCATAGCAATTTTAACACTCGAAGTAGGTAGCAATTCATTTTGATTCCTTGGCAAAAATTAGTGATGCATGTCTACTTCAACCCAATTACCAAATTGTATTAAATGTCATGATTCTCAAATAGCTTGGAAAATGAGTTTTATTAATTGGAACGATCTTGATAATATTACTGGCTTTTCCTTATGGTGGAATGATAAAATTAATATAACAAAACAATGTTCTAATACTGGCAGCGTATATAATTTGACGATAATAATTTTGTGGCATATATGAAAATTTAGGAATACTTGGTGTTTTAATTATGAATTAATTGATAGTGACAAAAGCTTTATTTGAGTTGAGTATAATGAATTTCTTGAAATAATGCATGTTGGTTCCTCAGATGGTAATTTACAAGAGAATAATGAATATCATCTAATAGTGTCGCGAAGATGGAATTTGTTTATTTGTTAATACAATGTTATAAGTTGAAGCGAAGAAGGCAAGCATTGAGGTGTTGTTATGGATAACGAGGGTGCGTTGTTTTATGCCCATGAATTTCTGATTCGGTTAATTGGGAAGGTTATAATTGCTGAAGCGTTTGCAATTAGAAAGAATGTGGAAAAAGCGATACAAAATAGATGGAGAAAATTTTATATCTCCTCTGATGCGAAGGGCATAGTAGATATATTGAAGACTAATGTGAAGATTGCTTGAAATGTGTATGTAACATGTGAAGATATTTGGAACATGTCTTCATGTCTAGATCATGTCGTGTTTGTACATATCCCTAGAAGGTCTAACTATGTTGCTCATAACTTAGCTAAATTTTTCTTTATTATATGATTTTAATTTCTTGGGAAAGAATATTTTCAAGTTGGATTGTAAATGATGTTGTGCGCTCCTTTGGACATAGTATGTCCTTAATGAATGTATAGTTGAAGGTTCTGGTGAAAAAAAATTAAAGATGAGGAAAATGACTTCTCTAATGAAAGTAAAAAAAACAAACTTCACAATTAGCATTCCATATTGATTGTGTCCTCCTCACCCTCCATCATACATCATCTTCACCCCACCTGTAATCCTCATCCGCATCATCCCACACCCCTATTCCCACCCCAACCTCTCGTAATATTTGTTTGGATTAAATATAAATTCTTAGACTTAAGTCACAACAATGTGAAATTGAATAAAAATGCCGTCCATTAGGCAGAAAAATCCCGCCCTTAATTGTCTGGTCCAAAAATGGACCCTATTATTTTTTTTGGTAAGTAAATATTTTATTTATCAAAGTAGGAATTACAAAGTAAATAAACAGTAAACTTGGACAAACGGCCCCAAATTTTGCCTCAAACTATTCTAGCTTCTATACCCTTTGTCAGAACATCAATACAAATCAGGGGTACATATTCAACTCTTCCAACCTCCTATTCATCCTTGAAAATAAAGTTCCTCGACCATGCACATCCTGAATGATTTGCTTGACAATTATTTCCGCATTCTTGTTTTTTTCTGAAACACTTAAGTTCCTTTCTTGCCATATATGGTATAGACTCCCAGCTAAAGTCATTTTATATACTTTTTGAAGGGTGTCAAAGGCTATGAAAACTAAAAACAAGAGATGAAATATATCGGATGCCAATTTTGTTTCCGAATGTCGGCAATTATGTCGTCCGACACCAGTAACAACACTTTGCAAAACAGAAACTTTAAAGAGTAAATGCAGCGAAATTTAAAGAACACAAATGTTTAAATTTTCATAAGTTATATATATTATATAACTTATGATGGTCAATGACCAGAAGCATTGTATATATATTATATACAAAATTACAAATTCCTTTCTTTACAGATTTACAATATAAAATGGAAACGAATTAAAAGTTGAAGTCGCAGATGACTTCTGCCTGAAAAATCTAACTAAGTAGACATAGACAACTTCTCATTACAATCGCTTCATACAAAACTAATCTAGAATCTAAACAACAATTGTAATGTTGGACAGAATGTTATCAACACACTCAGGCAACACTGGTGATCCAGATTTCTGAGATGAAATTCCGAGAGCTCTCTTGGTATTTTTGCTTTCTGATTCTGGATCTCGATTCACTGTAGTAGCCTCTCTATTTATAGTTGCGAGTCTTCTTTGAAAAGCTCATCGATCGGTTGTGGAGGTTGAGGGAAAGGTGGGCAGCTGGTAGAATTTGTTGGAGACGATCAATGAGCAAAAATCTCTAACAACTTTGACTTTTTCCTCACGAAAAGCAGCAGCCTTGACTCATTCTTCCCACGTGTTTACCAACTCCTTTTACCTTGTCAAGTCATATTTATTACATAGTAATCATTACGTGAAGTAAGACAAAATCAGGACTGAAAATGTTAGTCAGAATGTTGTGCAACATTTGTCCCAACATTCTTATACATTCAAAACAATACTTCAGGAGATATGTTGGGTCAAATGTCACAACATCAAATCCAACATTAACAATCTCCCCACTTTTGCCTTTCTTCACAAAACTCGTTAAAATGTAAAGTTGACTTATGGTGTTGTCACAAATGTTGTCCAACATCTGTGATTAACAATTTCAAGGTCATGCTCCCCCTTAACTTGTGATGGCATACAAGCAAACATGTGTATACCAATTCATATTATTAGAAAAAAATATGAGGACATATATACACACATCATCCAATATATACAAAACACGAATAGAAATAAACTATTGTCAACAAATATCCACATCAATCTATCAAAACATTGAACAAACATTAGGTTCAACAACATCATTCAGCTTCCTCATTGCTCATCATACAGCAGCAGCAGCTTCCAACAGCTTTCTACGCCTGCATCACTGCTTCAGCTTCCTCTGCAGATAGCAGTTTTAGCTTCCCCCCTGCATCAGCATCATCTCCCCCTTTTTGTGAAGAAAGTAGCATCATGAAATGGTCTCTAGCTTGTATCAAGGCATTCCTTGCAACATCAACTTCTGCAACTTGTTGGTTGATTTTTGCAATTTGATCCACAAGCCATTTTGTAGACAGTGTAGACTGTCCTGGATCAGTGTTGCCCAGAATGTTAGTGACATTTCTGGCAACATTTTCACTTTCAGCTTCCTTCTTCCAGGGCAAATCGATGACTCTGTCCTTGCCTTTCAAAATTGCTTTGTTTATAGTGTAAAACTCAGGAGCCTTCCCTAAAGTGTCTTCTCTCTTAGGTTCAAAGTCTTGGGTGGTTAATACTTTGTAGATCATAGAGGGAAAAATAAGGATTGAAGTTGATTCTTTCTCAGCCAAGTTGGAAATTTGATGAAATATCATTTTCCCAAATCAACTTTCAAACCTTTCCCAACTTTATACAATATGGTGGCTTGTTCAGATGTCACAATCGACTGATTCATTGAAAGAAGCCAATTGTGAATAATAATTTTATGGAGGGTGGAAAACAGGGCTGTTAGTTTGGAGGCTGGACATCTAGGGATCCATTTTTTCATTATACCTCCAGTGAGGTATTCAATTACTTCATCCATATTGTTTATCACCTGTTCAGCTTCTCTAATATTATCTCCAACATTTTGGCTAATACATTGATTGATGATAGTAGGTGATATACCTTGTTATAGACATATACCCTCCCAAATTTCTTTGAGGAGGTATCCTCTATAGCAGAGATTAAATTCGCATAAAACAACCTTATTATCTCATCAACATATGGTTCTTTTTCAGTGACAGAACCAAGAAGTTGTCTGTCCTTTAAGAATTCTACCAAATCATATTCAGTACAGGAAGCAATATCTAACACTCTCTCATGCCTAATTACTCTATTCTTGTAAAAAAATCTCACATATCATTGTTAGCTTTAGAATATAATTTATCTGAGAAAGCAGATACCTCAATGTTTGAATCAGACATGTCTGAACTGATGGATTTGGTACTGTTGGAGGATGTTGTGGCGTGTGTCTCTTCGGATTAGGGCTGACAATGGATCGGAGGTGGATCGGGTGGAGCTCAATTCGCCTCCACCCACCAACCATCCATCCACCACCCGACCCATCCATCACCCTATTTTTCTTCATCCACATCCGATCCACCCATCATCCACGGGTGGATCGGGTGCTTCGCGGATGAAAATTATAGCACAATCAGTTTGGTACTTTTGGTTTATTTTTTAGTTTTCATATTATCTTATTTTTCATACTATCTTGCTTTATCATTATAATTTGATCTTGATACCATTGTAATATTCCTCAACCTATTATATTGCTAACAGTTATAGTCATATATAGAGTGATGTTCAACATAGAAAATGTCAATTATATATAACGTAGTACAAAAATAACATTTTTGATACTAGGAATCATCGTTATTGTCATGTTGAAATTGAAAAAGAATTTCCTTTCACTTTAGAAAAATAAAGACAACTATTGGAAATAAAACCAAGTACTAGTAAGGACATGAGTCACGGGGTATATTATCATTGTGGTTAGAAATACCATGAGTGAATGAATTGTCTATAGAGGGCACACCCCCAGCGACAACTACATATCGGGAAAACATCCACAAGATCCACTGCAGAGGCTACTGCCTCTCCCGCAAAATGAATCAGTGAACTTCAGTTTTAATACCGTCATCCACATGTGAATTTGCAGAATTTCCCCTCCCGAAACTCTTTCTATAATGAATATTATTCAGGACATAAATCTAGGAAAAATATTTTAGAATAATTCTTTTTTTTTATTTTCCACCCGGTGCATAGTATTCATATTGAAGCCGGACTATATCCGAATTCGCGTCGGGTAATGCTCATTTCTCGGGGGAGCCATAGAAGTAAAACTATTTGTATGAAAACTTGTCTCCGTAGAGAATGAATTGTGTTGTTATTTACTGAACTACACAAAAAATAATTAATTTATAAATGGGTGAATGGATGGGTCGGGTGGTGGATCAGGTGTATGTCCACCAGAATCCGACCCGATCCGTCACCCGATTAAAATCCGTGTTTTGTCAGATTTTCATCCATATAATCGAGTCGGGTGGATCAGATATCCATTGGGTTAGGGTAAAATTGCCAGCCCTACTTCAGATGTTGGCTAAAATATTGCCTGAGATGTTGTAGCGTTTATGGCAACATTTAGAGCATCACTTGTCCTTATAGTCCTGGGAATTTCCTTTAGAAAAAATTGTTTCAAGGGGGTTCATCTGGAATTTCCCTTTCTTAAGGCACACTAGGTTGTTCAGAAGTAGATGGTTCTTCCTCAGTTGAGACAACATAGTCCGTATTTTTACTATCATTGCTCGAGTAAGCGGGTTTAGATGTTTCACATTTAGTCTTTTTTCTACTCGAACCTTCTTGGACTGTTTTCTCAAACACTCTACTTGATCGGCGAGTAGGAAAGGTAGATGACCTTGGCCTTTTACCCAGAGATGAGAAATTAAAAGTTTGATCGACATCTATAGTGTTATTATTATCTCCAGGATAGTTGATAACTAAAGGTTCATCAAAACCTTTAAACACTATTGCTTTAGAAAGATTATCAGGGAGATTTGAGGAAGAAGAATGGACTGGTTGCTGAGATGTATTTGATGGAGGGCTAATGCTCATGGGAGTGTTGGATGGAATGTTGGTTGACATTTATTCTGACATTGGAGAAGTTTCAATCGGTGAGAATTGAGGAGAGGGTTTTGAGGAATTAGGGTTTGTGAGAGTGATTGGAGTTTGATTTGGTGTTTCCATCGGGTAGGTAGGAAGGTATACACATGCGAGCTTTTTTTTTTTTTTTTGTAAAAAAAATAACAAATGAGAGGAATATTTATATATGACAAACCTTTTCCTAGCAACAAGAATTCCTTAGTTTTAGGTGTTTCAATTTTACACAATAACTTACACCTAAAATATTGAAAACAAAATAAACATCACGCTAGAAATAAAATTTAATCTTATCATTTTAAATTTTGAAATTCCTGTAAACAAGGCATATAATAGGGAGTAAGATCTGATATTTCAAAGATCAGATAAGAACAACATCCCAACACATATCAATTCTGAAAATATCAACAGCAGCGTTGGCAATATTTTGGACGACACAAGTATTTTGATCCCACAAGAACTCTTCATTTTGACAACAAATCAAAACACGCTTTATACGTATTTTATGTGTTTGACCACTGGATCAATGTAACATTTTCCATCGTGTCCTTGATCTAATCATATAACAAGAATTTTTCGTGTCAAAAATAAGAATACTTATTTTGTATTCCCAAAATTCTTTTGAAGCACTCGATACTCCTATAGAATAGGAACAATATCCTTTCACGGGCTTTGCCCAATTTTCACAGTTGTCAAATATTTGTTAAGGCTTTGCCTTATTTTGATACTCCCTTTTTATGATATACATGTATATATCATCGCAGAGAACGATATCACTTTGATAACGTATTCTTATTGAAGGATCATGCTTGTGTGACCAAAAGTTATGCACCATACAACAACAATAATCAGTTAGTGATATAACATAGGTAAATGTCACCCAAAATGTTAGACAATATTTCAGCCAACATTCACCAAAAATGCCTTTTTAGAGATTACAAAGACCAAGAGATTTATTTAAACTAGAAAATATCTCATGGTCCAAAGCTTTTGTAAAATATCAGCTAGTTGATGAAGAGTGTCAACATGTTCAATTTGAACTAGCTGTTTTTCAACTAAATCTCTTAAAAAGTTATGTCTAATATCAATATGTTTTGTACGTGAGTGCTGAACTGAATTTTTGGAAATATTTATAGCACTCAAATTATCACAGTACAAAATAAAAATGTTGCTAGTATATCCATAGTCATCTAACATGTGTCGTAGCCATATTAATTGAGAGCAACAACTTTCAGCTGCTACAAATTCATATTCAGCAGTTGAAAGTGAGACACAATTTTGTTTACGACTATACCATGAAACAAGGTTATTGCAAATATAAAAACATACTCCACTTGTACTTTTTATATCACATCTCCAGCCCAATCTGAGTCACTAAATCCTATTAAGTTAGGATTAGTGTCTTTAGAGTACCAAATTCCCAACTCACATGTGCCAACAACATATCGAATAATACGTTTCACGGCATTTAAGTGGGACATTTTGGGACAGACTTGAAAACGTGCACAAACACAAACACTAAACATAATATCTGAGTGACTAGCAGTAAGATAAAGAAGGCTACCTATCATAGATCGATATAATGTTGGGTCGGTATTTTCACCAACATTATCCTTACATACTTTCTGCGATGAACTCATTGGTGTTTTCATCTGTTTAGCATTCTCCAAACCAAATCTATTAACTAGATTTTTGGAATATTTACTCTGTGAGATGAAAATTCCATCTTCACTTTGCTTTATCTGCAAGCCTAAGAAAAAAGTTAATTCCCTAATCATGCTCATTTCAAATGTCGATGACATAGCTTCAACAAATGAATTTAGGTACGACTGTGAAGTCGATCCAAAGACTATGTCATCCACGTAGATTTGAGCAATTATAATAACTACACCGTGTCGTTTAATAAACAAAGTACGATCAGCTTCGCCAATGTTAAAACTAAATTCAAGAAGAAAGTTAGTTAAACGACCATACCATGCACGAGGGGCTTGTTTCAACCCATACAAAGCCTTTTTAAGCTTGTACACATAGTGTGGATGGTAAGGATCTACAAATTCTTTTGGTTGTTCAACATATACCTCCTTGTCTAGATAATCATTTAAGAAGGCACATTTTACATTCATTTGGTGTAAAGTAATTTTCAGACAACAAGCAATAGCAAATAAAAGTCTAATCGACTCGATTCTAGTTACATGTGCGAAGGCTTCATCAAAATCAGTTCCTTCAACCTGAGTATAATCTTGTGTAACTAGACATGTTTTGTTTCTAACAACTGTTCCCGATTCGTCTGATTTATTTTTAAAAATCCACTTGGTTCCAATTACATTTGTATTATTTTGACGTGGAACTAAGTCCCAAACTTCATTTCGAGAAAATTGTTCAAGCTCTTCTTGCATTGCTTGTATCCGGAAACTATCTTTAAGTGCTTCTACAACATTCTTTGGTTCTAATGTAGATATAAAATAAGAAAGACTAACCTCTTGGTATATGGTTGACATATACATATACCTTACCATTTCTCTATAGTTGAGTGGTTCTTTGCCTCTTGTTCTAATTCCTTCAAAAACTCCTCCTATCATTTGGCCCGTTGGATGATTCTTCCTAATCCTTGGTGAGGGGTCCCTACGAACTTGATCTAACAATTCAACACTTGACTCCTCATTTGTGGCCTCTGTGGTCTCTATTGTTGTTTCGGATGTTGCTTCAAGTGTGGCAACATTTGTGGCAACTTCCTATTCTTCTACACCCTGTAGACTTTCCACTGTATCTATAATGTTATTTTCAATAATTTTCCTGAAACATCAAAAAGATCATCAAAGATAACATTTAGACTCTTGTACGGTTCTGGATCTCATATTGTATACTCGATAAGCATGACTATTTTGTGAATATCCAACAAAAATTCCTTTATCACTCTTAGAGTCAAATTTTGCCAAATAATCCTTGTCATTTAAAATATAACAAATACACCCAAAAATATGAAAGTAACGCAAGTTTGGTTTCTTTCCATTTATAATCTCATAAGGTGTCATCTTTGTTCATGGCCTTAAATAGACTCTATTAGCGATATGATTAGCAGTATTCAAGGCTTCTGCCCATAAACGTTTTGAAAAATGTTTAGAACTAAGCATCACTCTAGCTATTTCTTGCAATGTCCTATTCTTCTGTTCTGTAACCCCATTCTGTTGAGGAGTTTTGGGGCAGAAAACTCATGGAAAATTCATTTTTTTCTCACAAAAGTTTGTGAATGAACTATTTTCAAATTATTTTTCATGGTCGGATCTAATCCAAAAAAATAGGAGAATAGAATAAATTTCTAATTCTAGAGTGCAAGATTTTAAACATGTCAAACATTTGTGATTTTTCTTTCAAAAAATATATCCAAGAATATCTAGAAAAATCATCTATTATCACAAAAGAATACCTCATGCCTCCTAGACTGTCTACTTCAATTGGACCCATTAAATCTATATGTAATAGTGAGACGTACCTAAATGTTGTCCGTCGTGTTGGACAACATTATGAGAGACACGGGTTTGCTTACCTTTCAAACAATATTCACAGACAGTTTTACCTTTTTGGCTAAGTTTGGGTATGCCTCTAACCGCTTTATATGAGACCATTTTTTCTAAATTGCGGTAATTTACATGCCCCAACTTTTGATGCCATAGTGTTGTGTCATCGACCTTAGTATTATTGCATGTTTCTTGTCTTACAACAAGATAGCAATTGTCACATGTTCTTATACCTGTCATGACACATATATTTGCTCCATTAGTAACTTCACATGCATTCTTATTAAATTTTACCTCAAAATTGTCATCACACAGTTGACTAATACTAATCAAATTAGTCATTAAGTCCTCAACGTGTAAGACATTTCTTAAGGCTGAAAATCCAGGAACATCCGAGATCCATTTTCCAATTATTTTATTTTTACTGCCACCTCCAAAAGTCATGTTTCCTCCATTGAATGACTCATAGTTCTTTAGAAAACCTTTTGTACCTGTCATGTGGCGAGAACATTCACTATCAAACTACCAAGAACCTGAAATGTTAGTTCTTAATGCAGTTATAGCAACATTACATGTTACACCCTTTTTAGGAACCCAAACTCTCTTAAAATATTTTTTTACCTTTTGGCTCATAAATATTGCTTCGATTGTTATCCGGAATGTTGGACAACATTTTGCTCGCATAATCTTGAAGTTTGAAACAATATGGTTTTAAGTATCCATGGGAGTTACAGTGATGATACACAAATTTCATATTCTTTGACATATATGAGAACCTATTATTCATCCCTTTTTTCTTTTACAAAGCATATTTTCTCATTTTTTATCAAAGAGATTAGATCATATGGTTTTAAGAGAGTTTTCGTACCCAATTCATGCATGTGAAGGTTTACAAAAGTTGAGTATCTCATTCAATTTCAAAGTCCCCGTGTTGAGCTTACGGAAAGTTGCTTCAGCTAAATCCAATTTTGCACGGATCTTACCAAATTCAATATCCTTTTTGGTAAGTGCAACCTCAAGTCGGGTTATCGTGCCTTTTAATACTATATTCTCATGAGTTAAAGATTTTATCTTTTATCAAGTTGTTTGGATTCTATGATTAAGGCTTTACAAATACTTTGTAATTCATTAATCATATCATCTTTGCATTCAGCTTGATCCATACAATCAACCTCACTAACAGAAATAGAATCACTAAAGCAATTAACATTAGAGTAGTTATTAAAGAATTCATACATTTCGGATGTCGCTGATGATGTTGATGTCGTTGCTGATGTTGGAGCAAATGTCGTGGCATCTAAGACAATATTGTATATGACATCTTCATTATCCGATAGAGACTGTTCGAAAATAGTAGCCAACATTGCTTGTGTTTCAATTTCATGATCTCCTTATTCTCATTCATCATCACTAAGGGAAACCCATAAGTTCTTACCAAATTTTCTAAGAGTGTTTGCATATTCGTTAGTATAGTGACCACAACCCGAGCATGTATGACACTGCACTGATTCAAGTTATTTGGGATCAAATTTGGTACGATCTGAGTTGGTTCTTCTTAGTTGATTTCCTTTTTGTACATTTAGAAGGAATCTAGTGGGCTTTTGATTGAAGACTTGATTATGGTGCTCTTTAGATTTAGATTGATTTCTCTCATTGTTGAGCTTCCTCACCATCGAATTGTATTTTCGAGTGAGTAAGGCAACATTTGCACAATCACCAATTTCTTCAAGATTCTCATCCTCTTCTTCGATTTGACTCTCCGAGGATTGAACTTGAAGTGCCACATTCTTGCTGTTATATAATTCCTTTTGATTCTCAATGTTCATCTCATAAGTTTTAAGAATGCTCATAAAGGTATGAAGGTCCATTGTGGCAAGATTGTGAGCTTCTTCAATAGTACAAATCTTTAAATTAAACTTTTCAGGAAGAGAACGGAGAGTCTTTTCAATAAGTTGAGTGTTGGTTAATGGTTCACCAAGCACTTGACATTCATTTAAGATGTCAATCAACTTTTCAAAATAAGATTTAATAGCATCCGCTTCTTCCATCCTTAAACATTCATATTTACTAATGAGCATGCGTAGCTTTGTTCGATGAACACTTGAGCTACATTCACAATGAGTTTGTAAAGTATCACATGCATCCTTAGCCGTTGAGACGTTTTGAATGAGTTTGAACATATACATATCAACCCATCCAAAAATTGTATTTAAGGCTTTTTCGTTAAAGCTACCATTATTGGTTTCTTCTGTAGTCTATTCGGATTCAGGTTTAACAAGAATGTCACCTTCCTCATCCGGTGGCAACATATGAACAACATACTCATTGGTTATAGATCTCTATGCCCTAACATCAATTGATTTGATATTAGAACGTAGGCGAATCTTCTAATAGGCATAATTTGATCCATCTAAAATAGAAAGCCTACCAATAGTTGGATTTGCCGGATCCATAGCTTGTGACAACAGGACCAAACACTTATTGTGTTAAGTGTCGGCTTTGATACCACTTAAAGGGTGTCAAAAACTACTTAAAGTAAAAACAAGAGATGGAATAAATTGAATGTCAATTCTGTTTTCGAATGTCATCAGTTATGTCGTCTGACACCAGTAACAACACTTTAGCAAAACAGAAACTTTAAAGAGTAAATGCAGCGAAATTTAAAGAACACGCAAGTTTAAAATTTTCATAAGTTATATATATATTATATAACTTATGATGGTCAATGACCAGATGCATTGTATATATATTATATACAAAATTACAAATTCCTTTCTTTACAGATTTACAATATAAAATGGAAACGAATTAAAAGTTGAAGTCGCAAATGACTTCTGCCTGAAAAATCTAACTAAGTAGACATAGACAACTTCTCATTAAAATCGTTCCATACAAAACTAATCTAGAATCTAAACAACAATTGTAATGTTGGACAGAATGTTGTCAACACTTAGGAAATACTGGTGATCCAGATTTCTAAGATGAAAATCCGAGAGCTCTTTTGATATTTTTGCTTTCTGATTTTGGATCTCGATTCACTGTATTAGCCTCTCTATTTATAGTAGAGAGTCTTCCTTTAAAAGATCATCGATCGGTTGTGGAGGTTGAGGGAAAGGTGGGCAGCTGGTAGGATTTATTGGAGACGATCAAGGAGCAAAAACCTCTAACAACTTTGACTTGTTCCTCACGAAAAGCAGCAGCCTTGACTCGTTCTTCCCACGTGTTTACCAACTCCTTTTTACCTTGTCAAGTCATATTTACTACATAGTAATCATTACGTGAAGTAAGGCAAAATCAGTACTGAAAATGTTGGTCCGAATGTTGTGCAATATTTGTCCCAACATTCTTATACATTCAAAACAATACTTCAGAAGATATGTTGGGTCAAATGTCACAACATCAAATCCAACATTAACATTGAGCATTGCTGCTCTTTCCTTTCCTGTGCTCCAGATCTCAATCTACTTCGCCCTGCCAATTCATACAAACTCTATCTTTCCCTTGTCAAATTATATCTTTAACCAAACATCAGAAGCATAAGAGCAGGCAAAGAATAGGTGATCAATATCTTTATCGACTTGGTTGCATAGTGGACAATTACAAAATCAACACAACCCCATTTAGCTAGTCGAGCTTTGATCAGTAGCCTCCTGTGCAGAGCTAGAAACAAAATAAACATTCAATTTGGAACCCCATTGTTTGACTAGACCAGCTTCCTTCCTTCAACTGTAGTAAAGTCACCTCTCATCATTTTATAAACATCCTTAATTGAGTAGGATTCCATGTTTAACACATCTTCTTCTTCTATGCCAGACTTTAGAAAGTATTTCTGAGCCTTTAGAATCTTTTGTACAATCCAAGATCTTTGCTTGGGTTGAGCTCCCCAAATGTTGCAATTCTTCCCATAGTAGGTATAAATCCAGATCACCCATATTTTTTTCTTGTTCTTACATAAATTCCAAAGTAACTTACAAAGAGCAGCCTCATTTCATGTATACACATCTAATATACTCAAGCCTCCAGCTGACTTGGGACAGTAAGTGTTTCTCAGGTAATTAAAGTTTTTTTGGACACTTTAACACTGCCAGTCTACAAAAACCTCTTGCATACAGAATCTATAACCTGAATAATCTTCTTTGGGATTGCAAAAATTTGAGACCAAAATATTTGTATAGCATTTTAATGAGCTGGGATCTACCAGCATAAGATAAGAACTGAGAAGTCCAATTAGTTATCCTGCCCAGTATATTTATGAGGGGTTTATATTGCACAATACAATATTGATTCTTTTGGTACTTAGAGAGACTTCTAAGTACGTAAAAGGCAGATCACGTTTGACAAAGTTAAGCTCTTGCAAATTCTGACTTTGAATTTTTATGCTGACCCCACCAAAATAAATGCTGCTTTTGTCCACATTAGCTATCAAACCTGATGCCATGTAAAACTCATGAAAACAAGCATATAAGTGCATAACATATATTTTATCACCCCTGCAGAATATTAGTAAGTCATCAGCAAAACTGAGTTGCACAATTTTCTGCTTCTTGCACTTTGGATGGTAATGAAATCTAAGTTGTTTATGTAGGGTCTTTAGTATTCTTGTGAGGTACTCCATAACAAGCACAAAGAGATGAGGTAATGGATCACCCTATCTTACACCCTTCTTAGCTTGGAATGGAGTAGAAGCCTTACCATTAATTGTAATTGACTAAATAACAGGTGTAACACACTGCATTACCCAATAAATAAATAGTTGGGGCATTTGCAACTCATTCAACACCTGCTCCAAAAAACTCTATTCCAATGAGTCATATGCTTTCTTCACGTCTGCCTTCATCATACACCTTGCTGATATTCCTTTTCTCCTATAACCCTTAAGCAATTCATGGCTAAGAATTATATTGTCATTGATAGCTCTCCCTGGCACAAAAGCCCCTGTGGTTACTAATAGAATATTTCTCGAATATTCTTTCATTAATGGTATATCTCTTATTTTATTTAGAATTGTATTCCTATTGTAATTAGGTCTTCTATTTTAGATAGAATTATATTTCCTATTGTTTGATTAGTTACCTAGTTTAAATATTCTTGTACTACTATATATATTGTACATTATTGATGAATACAATGAAGGAACATATTCTTTTATGGTATTAGTAGCCTAAAAATACTTCCACCGCCACCGACTATAGCTCTCGGCCTCCACCCCCGCGAAAGTGTTTTTTTGTCTAGCCATTCTTTCTCCCTTCTCCTCATAAATTTCATCTTCCATGGCTGACAAAACCAAATTCCATCCCGCACTTGCAGTAAAAAACATCAAAAACTTCATCCCTATCACCCTTGAGATGAAAAAGGGTCAATACTCCTCGTGGGCGGAGCTTTTTAAGATCCATTATCGTGTTTATGAAGTTATCGACCACATCATCCCTCCTACACCGAAGTCCACAGACCTACCATTGGCTTCAACTTCTGATGATGCACTTTGGTCTCGTTTGGACGCAGTCGTCCTCCAATGGATATACGACACAATCTCTAATGATCTGTTGCACACCATCATTGAGACCGATGCCACTGCCCGGCAAATGTGGAAACGTTTGGAAAGTATTTTCCACGACAACAAAACTCAACAAGTGTTATACCTTGAAAATCAGTTCAAGGACGTTGATCAAGACGATTTCCCAAACGTGTCTGCATATTGTCAAGAACTCAAGATGTTTGCAGACCAACTCTCCAACGTCGACGCACCAGTCAATAATCAGCGATTGGTTATGCAACTTATTGCAGGCTTGAACGAATCCTATGATGGCGTTGCCACCATCCTTCAGCAATGCACGCCATTACCTCCATTTTATGAGGCCCGTTCGAAGCTTATTCTTGAGAAAACCCAGAAAATCAAGCGCAGCACCACTCATGCCAGCATTGCCGACGCCGCCCTCACCACCACAATCAGGACCTCCTCCAACGGTAGGACCTCCAACTCCGGCAACTAGAACTGTCGGCTCGAGGACCCGCAATAGTCCACATCCACCCGTAACAACCGTCAGAGCAGGCAATCTTGTAAGGGCCGCGGCAGACGGAATTCTGGCAACAACGACGGCGGGAAGGGGTAGTCCCCGCCGGCAGGAAATAGCCAGCAACAATCGTGGTAGTGGCAGCAACCTCCCCCGTGGGCTGCATACCCGTCGTGCACGAAATTCATAAACCTAAACGGATGTTTAACTTATCTGTTTCAGTTGTCCCTTCCCCTGTCCCTCGAAATCTGAAAGATTCTTTGTCCGACCCTAATTGGAAAGCCGCAATGATTGATGAATATAATGCTCTTATTGATAATAAGATGTGAGACCTAGTACCTCGTCCATCTGATGCTAATATTATTCGTTATATGTGGCTTTTTAGACATAAAAAGAAATATGATGGTTCTTTTGAGAGGTACAAGGCTAGTCGTGTAGGTGATGGCATGTCTCAACATGTGTGAGTGGACTGTGATGAAACGTTCAGCTCGGTCGTAAAGCCCACAACCGTCCAGACTGTCCTTAGCATTGCTCTATCTAAGTCTTGGCCCATACATCAGCTTAATGTCAATAATGCCTTCTTACATGGAGATCTTCATGAAACGGTATATATACATCAGCCTATGGGTTTCAGGGATCTTATTCATCCGAATTATATGTGTCTGTTGCGGAAATTGCTCTATGGACTGAAACAGGCTCCTCGAGCATGGTACCAGCGATTCACCGATTATGTCTCCTCTATCATTTTTTCACACAATAGATCCGATCATTCTCTGTTTATCTACAACAAGGCTACATACATGGCTTACCTATTATTCTATGTTGATGACATCGTCATCACCACATAATCTGATGATCTCCGTTGGTCCATTATGTCTCTCATTTTCTCTGAGTTTGCTATGAAGGACCTGGGCCCACTGAGTTATTTCTTGGGCATCTCTGTCACTCGATATTCTGGCGGCCTATTTCCGCGTCAGTAGAAGTACGCCAAAGATATCCTTGATTGTGTAAGCATACCATCTTACAAACTATCCCACATGCTAGTAGACACCAATTCCAAGCTCAGCGCTATCCCGGCCCCCATATTCAGACCCAACTCACTATCATAGCTTGGAAAGGACCCTGCAGTACCTCACATTTACGAGACTTGGCATATCCTCCTATGCCATGCAAAAAATCTGCCTACACATGCATAATCCGACGAAAACATACATGCATAATCCAACGAAAACATACATGCATGCCCTCAAACGTATTTTATGATACGTCCAAGGTACATTTCACTTCGGATTACATTTATACAGGTCCTCGCTCACTAGTCTCATTGCTTATTCTAATGTTGACTGGGGTGGACGTCCTGACACTTGATGCTCCACGTCTGATTACTGCGTTTTCCTCGGATATAACTATTGTCTTAGTCTTCCAAAAGACAACCTACACTATCTCGATCCAATGTCGAAGCGGAGTACATAGGTAACGCCAACGTCGTCTCTGAGTCTTGTTGGATCCGTAACCAAACTTGAGCTTCACTGCCCGATTCAAAAGGCAACACTGGTCTACTGCGATAATATTAGTGTGATATATCTTTCTGTCAATCCCGTCCAACATTAGCGCACTAAACACATTGAGATGGACATTTATTTTGTTCGCGAAACTCGTGGTCAAGTACTTGTCCTTCATGTTCCATCCAGATATCAGATTGCCGACATCTTCACCAAAGGACTTCCGCACATACTATTTGATGATTTTTGAGTCAGTCTCGGTGTTTGTGAACCTCCCGCTTCGACTACGGGGGTGTAATAGAATATTTCCTGAATATTCTTTCATTAATTGTATATCTCTTATTTTAGGTAGAATTGTATTCCTATTGTAATTTGGTCTTCTATTTTAGGTAGAATTATATTTTCTATTGTAATTAGGTTGATTAGTTACATAGTTTAAATATTCTTGTACTACTATATATATTGTACATTATTGATGGATACAATAAAAGAACATAATCCTTTAGTTACTTAATTGATCAAAAATGCCTTTTTCTAATAAACATATTATTTCTTTTCTTTTTAAACACATTTGTTCCCTAATAAATTATTGTTTTAATTTTTTCCTGGTTTCTTTTCTTTTAAAATTCCTCTAACTAATAAAAGATGAAAAGTAATTTATTTTACCCTTAATCTCGTTTTATCAATTAAAATAGAATAACCTCGTGTACTTTTTTAAAAATATAAATTATATATATATAAGATCATAGTAACTCCATCATTAATTTTCATTTAGATAGCGGTCATTTTTACCCTAATAGAATAGGAATTATTTTTAGTTCTTAATCTTTTGCGAATTGAAGTAAGACAAGCATTTGCTAATAGAATTCTTGATTTTAAATGTTAAAATGAAACAAATGTCAATAATAACTCCATCGATGATATTTTAAAGCTATTTTATGATTTGAAGCAATGTAATAATTTTTTATATTTTATGGCATTGATTATTGTATCTTAACTTTAAAATCAAAATTTTTATTGACAAATGCTTATCCTAGTTTAATTTTAAAAAGATTAAGAAATAAAAAAAATTATCGTTATCTAAATGAAAATTAATGATGGGGTTACTATTTTCTTGGGTAATATGATGAGTTACTATGATCTTATATATATGACCCATATTATCAATTAAAACAATACATGAGATTATTCTATTTTAAATGATAAAATGAGATTAAGAAAAAAAAGATTATTTCTCACTTTTTTATTTGTTAAATAGATTTTAAAAGAAAGGAAAAAAGAAAAGGGTTATTTAAGAGTAGTCTGGTGTATTAAGCTCCCGCTATGCATGAGGTGTGCGGACCACAAAAGTTTATTGTACGCAACTTTATCCTATTTTCTGCAAGAGGTTGTTTCCACGACTTGAACCTGTGACCTTCTGGTTACATGACAATAACTTGACCAGTTACTCCAAGAAAAGGGTTATTTAGAAATAATATTTTTATTAGGAAAACGTGTTTAAAAATAAATGAAACAATATGTTTATTAGGGAAAACATTTTGACACAATTAAGTAGCAATAGAAATAATTTTTGGACCAAACTATTAACAACAAAGGTATTCTTGGACCAAACTATTAACGGATGGCATTTTTATTCAATTTCGTATAGGTAAGAGCATTTTGACCCTTTTTCGTAGATTTTATTTGCTCAAGGAAGACAATTAATCAATAATTTGATAAAACCTCAAGGTGAAATAAAAAATGCATAAAACATAAATAGGACCTCAAACTTGACTTCAGCTAGCAAGCATGCTCTTCAATTTCGAGTGTACACAAGTAGGCATCTTGTGGAAGAGATAGACAAGTGCACTAAAGTACCATTAGGTGTAGTACATGGTAGAATTATTATTGAGTTGGTTGAGTTAGTTATGCGTTTGTTATGGTTGAGTTAGTTTGTTGAGACTTAGTTGAGTATAATTAATAGATATTTTATATGGGTTGTAGTATGTATATATACAAGCATTGTAGAGCATTGAAAGGGACTTACATATACAAAAATATCTGATTTTTCTCAGCTCCAACTCGAGCACTACATCTCCTCTGTTTTCTCTATTCTTCATCAATGACAGTCTTGCCATTTGACTGATTTCTTCTTCTACAAACAGTACAACAATCTAACATGGTATCAGAGCAACCGACTGACAGATCAAGGGAAATTCAATCATATGCAGTGAAGAATTCGAGAGATCTGTGTCTGCGACTGAAGAAATCAAACATCAAAAATTGCAATTCAAACAAAAAACTGTTAATTGAGTTTACAATTGAAGTCTGAAAACCACAAATTCGACAACAATGGGAGCTAATGGAGAAGACATGGCAAGTGTAGCTGCAGCAACAACGATGAACATCGATCACAATCATCATTTGTATCTTTTTCCATCTGATGCACCAGGTTCGTTGTCTGTTGGAATAATGCTGACTGGAATGGACGATTACACTTTGTGGAGTAGGGCGATGAAATTAGCTCTATTAGGAAAGAATAAGATAGAATTTATCGATGGAACAGTGAAGAAAGAAACCTTTTATGATGATTTAGCTAAGCTTTGGGATAGATGTAATGCTATTATGGTGTCATGGTTAATGGAGAATGTGAGCAAGAACTTGCTTACTGGAATGTTGTTTAATACTAATTCATACATGATATGAGAAGATTTGAAGGATAGGTTCGATAAAATAAACAGCTCAAGGTCATTTCAGTTACATAAGGAGATAGTCACATTAAGACAAGGAACACTATCAGTGTTTAAGTACTATTCTAGACTTAAGGATCTTTGGGATGAATATGACTACATTATACCACCACCATTTTGTTGTCCTAAGTCAAAAGAATTTGTAGATCATTTACAATATCAGAGAATGATATAATTTCTAATGGGACTTAATGACAGTTATAGTCAAGCTAGAAGTCAAGTGATTATGATGCATCAGATACCAAACTTAAATCAGGTATATGCAATGAACAACCAAGAGGAAAGCCAAAGGATGATGCAGGATACAATGGAATCATTAGCCATGTTCACAGCCAGAAATGGAAGTGGAGGAACAAGGCAGAAGAAACCATACAATCCTAGTGCATTTTGTGACTTTTGCGATGGCAAAGGACATATTGCTTTAAACTGATGAAGTATGACTTCTGTCACAAAACTAGACATGTACAAGATGATTGTTACAAGCTTAATGGATATCCTCAAAACTTTAAAGGAAAGAAAAAGAAGGCAAATGTAGCGATAGAAGGAAATTTGCCTTTTGAAAATACTGGACAATTAGGTGAAGTACAACATCATTAACATGATACAAAACATATTCAGAATCGGAAGTTTGGAAAGAATACACAACAACAAGCATGGGACATTGTCATGTTCACATCTCTATAATCATCTTCAAGGATCACATTTTATGCCAAGATATATCCATACCAACATCATCAAGGCACATACATGACAACTGTTAAAATGGATCGTGGACACATGTGCAACTAATCACATGATTAGTAATAAGAAATACTTACAGAACGAAAATTTGATAGAAAGTGCAGGGAAAGTATTGTTGCCTACATGAGATTCAGCTAGAATCTCACATATTGGTGACTATCACTTAGGAGGAGGTGATGTTCTTAAGAATTTTTTATGTGTGTCAACATTCAAGTTTAATCTCATGTCCGTTTCAAATGTGACAAAAGAACTAAATTGCAGTGTTACATTTTTTCTAAAATGTTGTGTGTTTCATGATCTCTCATCTGGGAAGGTGATGGCGATTGATAATGAGGAAGAAGGGGTGTATATACTATATATGGACACACAAAATAAAGCATGAGAGGTGACTAAGTGTTTAGCAGCAACTCAGCATGTTGATGCAGTTATATGGCATCACAGGTTATGCCATGTATCTATGAATGTTCTAAAGAAAATTCCATGCTTTAAGAATGATACTTCTTTTGTTTTGATTAATTGTGAAGTGTGTCCTTTAGCTAGACAGATTAGAATATCCTTTCCTATCAGTACTAGCAGGAAGACATGACCATTTCAAATGTTGTATATGGATGTATGGGACCTTACAAAGTTGAAACATATAATGGAATGAGATATTTTTTTTACTATTGTGGATGACTACTCTAGATGGACTTGGATTTTTCTAATGAGACTGAAATCAGATGTGATCACATTGCTTAAAAATTTCTTTACTCAAGTTAATACTCAGTTTGATGTGAAAATTAAAAGGGTTAGATCAGACAATGTGACATAATTCTTTAATCACAACTGTAAGGAATTGTTTCAACTGCATGGTGTAGTACATGAGAGTTCATATCCACATACACCACAACAAAATGGTGTTGTATAAAGGAAATATAGACACATAGTGGAGATAGCTAGAGCCATAAAAATTCAGGCTAATTTACCAGATAAATTTTGGGATTTCTGTGTAGAAGGTGTTGTGTACATAATGAACAGAATATCTTATACTATTATAGAGAACAAGTCACCTTATGAAATGTTGTATAATAAAGTACCATCACTTTCTCATCTAAGAGTGATAAGTTGCTTGTGTTTTGCAACTACTTTAACCAAACATGATAAGTTTAGTCCTAGGGCGATGAGAACTGTTCTTATAGGATATGGTTCTGCACATAAGGGATATAAACTCTATGATATGGAAAATATAATTTTTTATGAGCACAAATATATTGTTCATGGAGACAATCATTCATTTCAAGAATGATACAGATGACATGTCTGGTTTTATGAGACCACATGAACATTTTTGTTTTGATGATCTAGTTCATCCACATAATATAGAAATTGCATGTAACCATCCAGTAGTTCAAGATGCCTGTACACATACATAAATTGAAAATGTTACTGCTGGAAGACAGTCCTGGACAACAAGCTGCAGAATTGCTGGATAGAACATCACCACCTGAACCTGATATTAAGAGGTCTACAAGGGTTAGTATGGCACAAAGATTATATTACTAAGCATGGTTCCACTAATTGCATGTATTCCATATCTGATGGAATAAACTACACAAGATTGTCATCCATATATCAAAGTTTTGTGGCTCATGTTTCTGTTGACACTGAACCATACAACTATTCAGAAGCTATAAAAGACAAGAGGTGGGTTGAAGTAATAAAAGCTGAGATCCAGGCACTGGAAGATAATAAAACATGGGAGCTAGTATATCTTTCAAAAGGGGAAAAGGCTATTGGATGTAGGTGGGTGTACAAAATCAAGTATAAAGCAATAGGAGAAGTAGAAAGATTCAAAGCTAGACTGGTAGCAAAAGGATACAACAAAAAATAAGGTCTTGATTACCAAAAGACTTTCTCACCCGTGGTCAAAATGACCACAGTGAGATCAATCATATCTATTGCAACTGTTGAACAATGGAAAATTCATCAAATGGATGTATACAATGCTTTCCTGCAAGAAGATCTTTATGAAGAAATGTATATGACACTACCAGATGATTTTAATAATATAGGGGGACAAAAATAAGTTTGTAGATTGTTGAAAAACATATATGGTTTAAAACAGGCTTCAAGGAAATGTAACATTAAACTCACTTCAGCATTGACTTCATCTGATTTTCTTCAAAGTCACAAAGATTATTCTCTATTTACAAAATAGAAAGGTGATAAAATAGTTGTGGTGCTGGTGTATGTAGATGGTTTGCTTATTACAGGTAATGATCCAACTCTTATTCAGTCTACCAAAGAAACACTTCAGCCAGCCTTCAAAATTAAAAATTTGGTGGAGCTTATATATTTTATTGGAATAAAGTTTGCAAAGAGATCTTAGGGTATTCTTATGCATCAAAGAAAATATGCTTTGGAACTCATATCTGATATGGGACAAACAGGTGCTAAGACTGCTTATTCACCCGTGGAAATGCACCAGAAGTTTACTACTGTGGAGTTTGATCAGTATGTTACTTCCCAGTTTACTTCAGACAATGTAACATCTACTTCCTCTTTTTGACAGGACTTGCCATTTCCAGATCCTGACATTTATAGGAGGCTGATTGGGAGATTACTACATCTCACAAACACTAGACCATATATAACATTTACTGTACAATGCTTGAGTCAGTTCATGCAGACTCTTAAAACCTCACACATGGAAGTTGGGCTCATACTAGTCAGATATATCAAACATGCATCAGGATCAAGTGTCCTTATGTCAAGTTCTGGCAACTCTCAGCTTAAGGTATTTTGTGATGCATATTGGGGGTCTTGTGTCAACAGTAGGAGATCTATTACAGGTTATCTAGTAATGTTTGGTTCTTCACATGTATCCTGGAAATCTAAGAAACATGTTACAGTTTCCAGAAGCTCAGAAGAGGCTGAATATAGAGCCCTGACAGCTTCAGTAGCAGAAGTAGTTTGGATCACTAGTTTGTACCAGGAGTTTGGTATTCAGGTTCAATTACAGTTTCTATATTCACTGATAGTAAATCAACACTTTAGATTGCTGGCAACCCAAATTTTCATGAACGTACTAAACACATTGACATAGATTGTCATTTTATAAGGGAAAGAATCCAAGAAGGTCTCATCTATACAACTTATCTGCCTTCCGCTGATCAACCTACAAATTTGCTTACCAAAGCTCTCAGCAGAATGCAACATACTCATCTGATGTCCAAGCTATGCATAAATAACATCTTCATATCTCCTAGCTTGAGGGAGGGTGTGCGTGTGTAAAAGATAGACAAGTGCACTAAGGTAACCATGAGGTGCAATACATGGTAGAATTATTATTGAGTTGGTTGAGTTAATTATGAGTTTGTTATGGTTGAGTTAGTTTGTTGAGACTTAGTTGAGTATAATTAATAGATATTTTAGATGGGTTGTAGTATGTATATATACAAGCATTGTAAGGGACTTGCATATACAAAAACATCTGATTTTTCTCAGCTCAAACTAGAGCACTACATCTCCTCTGTTTCTATGTTCTTCATCAATGTCAGTCTTGCCATTTGACTGATTTATTCTTCTATAAACAGTACAACAATCTAACACATCTCAAGTTGTATAAAATTAAACACGTAAACTCATGCGTTCTATATGGCATTTCGCGTGTGATACACCCAACCTCACGCGAGTTAGAGTTCACATCTGCGGTCCCCAAAAATTTAAAAAATGGAAAATGACTATTATACCCTTAATGAACCCTCAGTTATTTGTCCATTTTTCCTACACTTTTTATATTATTCTCCTACTTCATTTTTTCATCAACATTAAAGGATATTGATCAAATAAGTAACGATTCCTAAAACTCCAGATTTAATTCTCTCAAAGCAATATTAACAACCCCAACAAAACCCACTCGATTTCTTGTTTCGATTTTCAAATTTGAATAGATCCCAAAAGCTCCGACTACAACAACGAAGGTTTCGACTATTACCCATCGAAATCTCTCCTCAATCCAACAACTCCTCTTCATTCTTAGCTCAATATAATTCTAAAACACTTTTGAAATTAATAATAATTCCCAAAACTTCAAAATTTGCAATGCTCAATTCGGCTGAGAATTTGATCTCGATTGTGTGGACTGTTTGAGATTGAATTTGTTGTTCGAATCTGAATATATCGATTATTTGTGGGTTAGGATTGATTTTTGGTGTTGCAAATTTTGGAAACTCAATTAACGGGTGAACGAGCTTTTAACTGAAGGTTTATATATTTAATTTTTATCATTTAGTTTTACCTTAACTTTTTTTTGGAAAAATCTCAATTTTTATATTAATACACATGTAAAATAGTTGGCAGCCTATGAATGAGTCACTAATTCATATAGGAGCGAGTGTAATTCACACATGTGGCTTATCAAAAATTTGTGTCTACATGTGCAACTTTTTATAAATTGAGTCACATCAAGAATTGGAGGATACTTACCACTGAGGTGAGAGTCTATTTATAATATTATGCCAATTAAAAATGATGAATACATTATATTATTCTGTCTTATGGATTTTTTAAATTAATTATAAATTAATTAAAAAAGAATACCAAATCAGATATTAATAATATACAAAGCTAATACATCCCCAGCAAACAAATCCTCCTAGTTTTCACAAATAATAAGGGAAAAAAGCAAGAAAAAAGGTCGTACGTCATTATTTTTCATTACTGATCTTTTTCTTTAAATTAGTTAAGAAAGGAAATAATCCCGTTACTTACTTACCTGGTCGGCTGGTCGTAAAGTTTACGCTGTCGTGTAGCATACCTCCTTCCCCCTTTTTAACTTTCTGCAACTCCAAAATTAGGGTTTTCAATTCATCAAAACCCTAATAATATCCTCTTACATCTCTACATCCAATCATCAATTCATTCAATTAATTAAGCTTCTCAACCTATTTCATTCATGATCAAACCCTATTCGCTCGCTCAAAATCACCGGGTTTATCTCCCGATAATCCACTAATCACAGAGGTTAATTAGGCTCGAACATCCACATTCAAGATTATATACGGTAATGGAAATGGATGGAAGCAAACGCTTGTTCAATCGGTTAGGTCCTTCACAACAACAACAACAAGGGGACAACAATAATAAACAGCCAAAAGTTTGTTATCATTGGAGGGCTGGAAGATGTAACAGATTTCCATGTCCGTTTTTACATAGAGAATTGCCCGGACCGTCACATCAGCAACAGCAACAGCAGCAGCATCATGGGAATGGTAGGATGTCGTCGTCGTCGAAGCGGCCTCATGGGTTTTCGGATGATAATAATCGAGGTGGCTCAGGATTGCGTAGGAATCCGAATTTTAATAATACATGGGGGAGAACTGCTGGTGGTGGAGGCGCAGTAGCGAGGAAGATGGAGAAAGTTTGTAATTATTGGGTAAAAGGGAATTGTACATATGGTAACAGTTGTAGGTATTTGCATTCATGGACTACTGGGGACTGCTTCCAATTGTTGACGACACTTGAAGGACATCAAAAGGTGATTATAGGGAAAATTACGCAATATTTTCGCCATGTAACCCTTATTTGTTACCGGTGTAGCCAATATTTGTGTATAAACACCTTTTATACACTACTATACACTTTTATACAAGGTTGATACATTGTGGATAATGCTTTCCCCCCATGTATAATGTTGTATAGTAATATTGTATATTGGGCTACCTGGCGTAATATTTTATGTTGGGCTGTATATTTTTGACAAATTACAAGAATGGGAAGACTCATTATGTGAAATCCTGTTCTGTTTTTATATCTGAATGTTCATTCGCTATTGGGTTGGAACACTGTTGTTAATTAAATGGGTATTGAAACAGGTTGTTACAGGGATTGCTTTGCCATCAGGCTCGGATAAGCTTTATTCGGGGAGTACAGACAAGACAGTACGAGTGTGGGATTGCCAGTCTGGGCAGGTTCTCATCATACTTTTGCCCTTTCAAGTTTTCAAGAATTCGTAACATGAAAATTGGTACAGGAATATCTTGTCGTCTTTGCTTGAATTCCCGATATTGTATAAAAAATCACTGTGAAAAGACTAAGAAATAATGTTACTTGCTCGGTTCTGCTACTAATGACTTTTCTCTTGAACAGTAATGCTATCTTTTTGTTGCATCAGATATTAATAACATACACCAGCCCATTAGCCTGTTAAGATCATAAAATATGGAGCTTCTGCCTTACTGAAAGAAGTAAAAAGGAAAGAAAAAATTGATTCAGTTTGACAAGTTGTAAGAAAACAAGGTGTGAAACTCTAAGCTACGGCGAAAGGGAAAAAAGTAATTTTGAAGTTGAATCTAAAGGAAAGACATGTTGGAACTTGTAAGATATCTTGTCTATGTGATAAACACTCTCCAGATTTCCATCGAAGGGTAGTCAAGTTGTCTCTTGCCAAAAAATTATCAACTGGATATGATGATTTATTCTATTTGTGAGACTGTAGTTTCTAGCTTTGGAGGATCATGAATGAATTCTTATGCTGTGGTTTCCTCCTGTTGTAGTGTGCAGGGGTTGTCAATTTTGATGGTGAAGTAGGTTGTATGCTGAGTGAAGGGCCCTGGATTTTTGTGGGTATAACTAATCTTGTCAAGGTGAGATGTCCAACATAATTATTTTATCATCCTGCTTTCTTTACTCACAGTTCATATCTCTCTCTGCACTTTGGGCATCCCACACAGACATATGCAGATCTATTTACAAATATGTACAACACTCAATATTGTGAAAATTCCATTTCTTTCTTCACGGATGTGTCTGATAACTTTGCAGGCATGGAATACTCAAACAGGAACTGACCTCAGTCTTAATGGGCCAGTTGGACAAGTCTATGCTCTTGTTGTTGGCAATGATATGCTCCTTGCTGGTACGGAGGTAAGTTTGTATGGTTAGTTATATGTTTACTAATTAAAGGAACATGGAACATAAGTGTATGTCTATACAACCTGGTGGCTCAGTCTGTAAATTAACTGGGAAGTACTGCAGGATGGGATATTGACATGGAAATATAATGGGAGCACCAACAATTTTGATCCAATCACAGCATTGACAGGACACACCCATCATGTTGTATCACTGGTCGTTGGAGCTAATAGACTATATTCTGGTTCCATGGACAATTCAATAAGAGTAAGTTGGTCGGGGTGCGATGTGGATTCTCACATCATCTTATGTTTTTCTATTTCCTCTTGATTATTTGAGAAAGCTAGGAATCTAGAGTTATGCATTTTGACCTAGACTTTGCAGTTGCTACCTTTTTGTTCTTACTGTTGCTATTGTGCCTTCAGGTATGGAACCTTGAAACTTTGCAGTGTCTACAGATCTTGACAGATCATACAAGTGTTGTTATGTCTGTTCTATGCTGGGATCAGTTTCTTTTATCATGTTCACTGGACAAAACGATAAAGGTTTATGTTTGTTCCTTTTCTTGAAATTCAGCCCTCTTAAGATTATCTAATCATGTGTTGATTTACTTGTGCTTGTTTTTATAGGTCTGGGCTGCTAACGAGAGTGGGAACTTGGAGGTTACATATACTCATCAAGAGGAACGGGTATGTGAGGCTACTTCTGTCAACATTTACTTTATGATGCTTTGGTGAATGCTCAGATATCATCTAGAAAAATGTAGACTAGGAATATTAATTAAGTCGAAACTGTAACAAACTCATTCGGTGAAGACCAAGTTTTGAAATTTACCTTCTGGAAGTGATATGTTAGAGAAAGAGAGAAATTAGAAAAGAAAAATTGACGGAAGCTCAGAATTATCAATTTGTTTGATAGGGAAGAGAATCATAAAATGGTTCGAGTTTATTTTTGATGAAATATTCTTTAATAATTATACTTCGTAAATAAATTTATACTTCTGTTTCAATATGCTTCCTAGAATAGAAAGTCATACTACTTGATGTTATTGAAAATTCTAGAGTTAATTACTAAAAGAGTAATATATACACGGTACAAACTAAAAAGAAAAATGATATCTTCTGTCCCAAATTAATGGTGTTTGGAGCATGAAAGCAGAACTCTTTAACTTTTAGTTTGGTCTCAGATGATGATTGGTTCTATATGTTGTTTAAAATACAAAGTTTTATTTGGAACTGCATAAAAATATTAGAACACACTCCTTTAAAATTGAGATATTTGAATTTTTTGAGAACGCCATAGCAAAAAGAATATGTTGTTTGAATATCCAAATAGTAATATCTTCTTGTAAAGTGGTTCTTAAGGGAGTCAAGTATTGAAATCCTTCTACAGGGCCTTTTAGCCAAGCAAAACTTATGAGTGAAATTTATATATTATGAAATTGAATTCTGAAAACTTGTGTTTTGTTTTTGTTTTGTATAATGATTATGTAAAAGTTGCTAAATAAAGACAGTAACTATACAAGCTAAAATATTAATTAAAGTCTACAAACAAATTGAATCATTAAGACTTTTGAAAAACAGATAGAATCTAGAAGTTAATTTATTATTCAGCTCTAATAAGAAAAGATATAGGATACCATATTACAAAAAAAGAAATAAGATAGTTGTCTGTAAGATCAATCAACAGTTTTTTCTTTGCATAAAGTTATTGAATTTCTGGACATTATCTGACCTCTTTCTATGGTTTCTCTTGAGCCGAGAGTCTTTCGGAAACAACCTTTCTACCTTGGTAGGGGTAAGTTCTGCGTACACTCTACCCTCCCCAGACCCCATGTTGTGGGATTTCACTGTGTATGCTGCTGTTGTATAGATTTTCCAGAATTGGTTTTGGATTTCTCTCTAATGGAGTCTCTTCTTTGTGGAGGACAATATGCACAGCTTAATAGTGATACCTATACCTTTGCTTCTAGAGTTAATAGATTTTTTGCTATCAAATATGCGGTATGACACTTTTAAATTTGTAAATCAAAGAGTGTAGCCTGGAATTTCGTCTGATCATTTAGCTTTGTCCTATTTTACTGGATTGTGGGAGTGAGACAAAACAAAAACATATTTCAAGATTGACTGATTGAAAAGACTGGTGTGCTAGACCTGGTACCTTATCCCACAGAGTTGCAATTTGGAAGTGCATTAGGAGTCTCGGGGAAGAGTTCCTACATAGGGTATGATCTGATAGGAAGAAGGATAAATTTATTGTCAGTCATATGGATAGACAATACTACTTTGAAAGACAGGTTTCCAGATTTATACATGCTTGTGGTTAATGAAGAAAGTTCTCTACCAGGATGTCTTTAGCGGGTAGTAACTAGAATCTCCAATTTATGAGGAACTAGAATGACTAGGAGATCGATAGAATTAATTTTCTTTTGGAACATTAAAGGAGGTGTGCTTGATTATGTGGAAGACGGTTGTCCAGATGTGCATCTTGTAGAATATCTCAGTAGGGGCATTGGATTTGGAAAATTCAAAGACTGGAAGTGGACAATTGGCAGCATTACTTTTCTTCTAGAACAGTTGAAGGAGGTGAGGTTGATTGAAGACCAAAGCGATTCTTTGAAGTGGATGGTAAATTTTCTTTAAGGTCATGTTTGAGACAATTCTAAATGGCCTTGGAGGAAGATAAGAAAACCAATGCACCAATATCAGTGACTTGTTTTGCTTGTATTATCCTACAGAATGCTTGCTTGACACAGAACAATTTGCAGATAAGAGGCTACGAACTGTGTGCTCTTTTTTTTCTTTTGGTGATGAGCGGAACATGTTTTTATGAGTGGTGACAGTATCTACAGAAACAGTTCACATTTTCTTGCACTGTTAAAGTATGTGGAGAAGCTGGTGTATGTTCCTCAAATTTAATGTGCACATGCATTAAATTTGGAACTTGCGCTATCCAAATGACAGAGACTGAGGAAGGAACTGAGAAAAATCTGGATAAATTTCAGATTTCTTGGACGGTTTGGCATGAAAAAATCATAGGTTCTTTGAGGAGCATCTTTCTTAAAGTTTAGATGTCGATAATGTGAAATACCATTGTAACATGAATTTTGTATGGGACTAAGGGGGTTGTTTGGTTCATTTACTAGGTATGTCAATATTCATTATGCCGGTGATTAATAATGAATGGATTGTTATGTGCTGATTAATAATGAAAGATTGTTATACATGAATTACTTATTTTAAAAGACATTTTGGTCTTTCAATAGTTTAATCCTGCATTTCTAATACCCGTATTCTCACATTTCATCCTGACTCCTATATAAAATAATACATAGATTCTTGCATTACTTAATATGGATAATTGGGTATTATTTAATACTGCAAACCAAGCTCTGCATTAGTTATGCAGCCAATCAAATACTGCCCTATCTTATCCAAGATTTTATGCTGGGACTAATTGTATACCACAACCAAATGACCCCTAAGTGATATAGAGAAACTCAGATACATACTTGAGGAATCAAATACAGTGGATCTTGTCCAGCCAATCAAATACTGCCCTATCTTATCCAAGATTTTATGCTGGGACTAATTGTATACCACAACCAAATGACCCCTAAGTGATATAGAGAAACTCAGATACATACTTGAGGAATCAAATACAGTGGATCTTGTCTTAAGTTAGTACCTTCTTGTTGCTCTAATTATGTGAATAAAATTACTTATGAAAAAAGAGATCAGCAAAATAATAAACTAGACTATTTTATTCCTTTCTTGTCTCTTGTTGTTAAAAATTTTCATATAAAAAAATGTCATGATATTATTGTTTTTTATAACCATCATGATATTGTTGTTTTTAACTTATCATGCGTAATATTTTCAACTTCCTTGGGTTGAGGTGTAGTTGTTTTGTTGTAATATGAACTATTTCAACAGTTGGCTTTACAGGTGTAGTTCGTGTTGTAATATTAACTAGTATTTCAACAATTAGCTTTACATTAAAGCATTAAGTGATAGAAATATCCAAATATAAACTAATAAATTAATTGGTAGGAAATTATGAAGTCCTCTGATATTACATATACATGAAAGTCCTCTAATATACTGCACTATGATTCTTTTTTGTGATCAAAATACATTTTCTTTTATTACAAGTTTTTGAAATTTTGAGAAATATATAATTTCTAGTACCTTTTTATTTATTATTTCTGGTTATCTATTTTCATTTCTGAAAAACTTTGTATATCTTTTTCGAAGTGTTTGATTTCTAGAACATTTTATATTTTTTGTTTCTGGTTATCTATTTTCATTTCTGAAATAGCAAGTCGGTGCCTGATATCAGCCAACAATTTACACTTTTTTTTGTGTTTGATCCCAAATTCTAACGTCATGTTATACAGTTCTGGGCAGAGGGAATAATTGATGTGACAACTTTGAAACTCTAAACTATTATACTCAATTTTTCTCTACTGCATTGCTGATTTGAGTAAATTGCATATAGAGCAGAAAAATGAGGCTTGGTTTCTTTGTCTGTCAAACTCCAATAATGTATTGTTAGATGCATATCTTTGTTCTTTTGAAAAACAATGAGAGTTCTTTTCTCGTTGGATATGTTTTCTTTGTCATTTAACAATGCTGTCTTTATCTTCAGGGTTTGCTCGCTCTCTGTGGCATGCATGATTCAGAAGCAAAGCCTGTATTGCTCTGCTCTTGCAATGACAACACAATTTGCGTCTATGATTTGCCATCGTAAGCTTCACACTCAGTCTCTATGTTGTTGGAACTCATAGTTGGTTCTTGTTATTGAATAAATCGTCTAACACCATTACTTCTTCTGTGGCTAGCTTTTCCGAGAGGGGGAAGATATTCTCGAAGGAGGGTGTCCGTCGAATTGAGATTGGTCCTGCTGGTTTATTTTTTACTGGTGATGAATCAGGTCAAGTTAGAGTCTGGAAGTGGTCAACTGAATCAAGCAGTACATCTTGAGAGGATTGCTGCATTTACAGCGATAATATTTCCTTGTTGCTGGCCAGCAATTATCTTATTTTTCTTCTCCCGACGAGAAAATGTACCAAGGAACATATAATAAGATAAAGAAGTACCAGTTTTGATTTTCAGAGGTAGTACTCCGGGTCACGACCCAGTAGCATAGCTTAGAGCCTTGCCATTTTGTTGCTTTTTAACTATCTCTTGATTGGATCCAGGCATATTTTTTCCTAGTCTGGTTTGTACTCAAAATCATGATATATTCGTGTAAATCTATGGAGGACATCTGGTCTGTCCTGTATTGTTTTTCACGGTTATGGATGTAGCTCAAAAGTCATGTGTACCTTGAATAAGTTTACTCTAGTATGCACGACAGTTCACGGTGAACAATGTTTCTACGCACAGAATCAAGCATTCTTATTTAATTACTGATCTCAGGGTTACTTCTGTAAGGAGATATCTATTATCTGTCCTCTAAATAGACATGTTTCGTGATTGTCTGATGCTCTTCTCCAGCTTAGACATTTATTTTTTCCAATTCCTGTTGTGCAAATGTTCAGTTTCACTTTCCGGTCTCCAACTTTGCCATTTTCTTCCAGTTCATTGCCGTAACAGCAAAAAATGATTGAAGCGTTATTTGTTACAAGTGATTTTGTTGGTTGGTTAATTAGTCACGTTTTATTCATGAAATGGCTTGGATTGGTATTAGTTTTAGATACGGCAAAATCATTCTAATAAGTACCTTGTGTTAGAATTCAGAAATTCTTTGGCTCGAATCTTTAGCATTCTCTTATTTATTACATGTGCCTACTTTTTAAGTTGAATATCCTCACTCATTCCTACTAAGAAACTAAAAGAAGCATATAAAAAACAGAATAAAGAATGGAAAGTGAGGAAGAAAGAGATGTAGAAATAGAAATCGCTTCAAACAAAGCTCATTGATATTGTTATATTTTTTGTTTGACAAATTGATGATCCGAGTTTGTTCTTTATGATATATAAGACTTGTTTTAAATTTGCAGAAGTAGATTTGACTATGGAATCATGTGTTTGAATTGTTAAAATTCAAAAAGACAAACTTTTATTAATGAAGAGAAAATATTAACTGCACTTCAGTAGTTACACATTGACTGAAATTTAGCTAAATTTTACATGCACTTTCCTCATGTATGACCAAAGTGCAAGCAAAAATATGAAAATAAAATTTTACATACACTTCATCACGTATTTCACTTTATCCCACGTAAATACGACAGCAGCTTGTGCCACTGTCGATGTCTCAGACCGAGTTTCACCACTGGCTTCCTAAACTTCAGTAAAATATTAGCTTTAATGTCAGCATTTGAAAAAAATTTCAGTAAAAGATATTTGAAGTTGAGTCTTATCAAGGCCACAATTTCAATTAAGAATGTTTGAAGTCAACTTTACAAAGTCATTATATACCTGAAATCTTGCTCAATTTGGTTACTTGGGTGACAATCTGTCCATTGTCACGTTCAGATTGAAGAGTGTGTTAGGACTGAAGTCTAGATAAATTAGGATTATACATATGTTTGGATTGTAGAGTCCTTATGTAATTACTCTATGTAAACTCACGGTTATAAATACTATTCCATTCGGATAAAAAAGAGTGTCCCTTAGCCATTTGCACACCTCTTAAGAAAAAAAAATATACTAATTTTAGGCAAAAATAAGTAATTTGACTAAACTACTTCTAATTAAATAGGTATTAAAATTTGATCACTTAACACTTAATAAGGGCAATTTGAAAAAATAAAATTATTTATTTTTCATAAGTGAATACTCTTTTTGATCCAAAAAATAAAGGCCAAGTAGACACTCTATTTGATCTAGGGAGTAATAAAGAGCTCTAGAATTGTTGAGCCTCTCCTAAATCTGTTCACATGGTGTGCAAAATTTGGAATAAATAACTCATTTGTTAAATGCCATGTTAATTGCTGAGTACCAATACTAATAAATATGTTCTTATATAAATTAACCAATGAAAAAGAAAGTGGATAATTGCATCAAATGGTTGCAATTATTGTTATCAAGTCAAAAAAGAGCGCACAAAAGGGATTGACATGGTCAAGTAGCTGATGGTGGAAATTTCTTTTAGCACGCCAAGTGCAATCGGCCAAATAACACTTGTAGAAGAAAGTGAGCATTTGGTCCCGTCGATGAATATTCACAATCCTATAACTAATAGCACTCTTTATTGACTTGGATTTTAGTAAAGCTTTGAAGAATTGATCTACTAGGGAGGGTAACCTTTCCTTCACGTCACTCACCATTTTAGTACTCCTCGTTTTTATTAATTACGGTGGTGTTTGAGGCTGTTTGTGCATATCCCAATTATTTTATCAGGTAATTCAACACATGTATCGGATAACTCTGTCCATTAAAACTAAGATATATGAGAATTAATTAATACAATTTTTTCCAACTATACTCTTAAACATTAAATAAGTAATTCTTTTAAATAGTACTACTCATTTCTTAAAAAAAAGATGAAACTAATAACACTACTACAAAATCTCTATTTTCTCACTGATTTCCCACGGAAGAATGTTCATTGACTATTTCCCACTGGATATTGGTAGAGAAAACCTAAATAGTAGTGTTTTCACACGAAAAAATTATGAAATTTTTCAGCGTTTCAACAGGAACCTGGTTCTCCATGCGTTTTTTCTAGTGAGTTGGTTAGGTGGGAATGAGGTGTAAAAACCATATTTTATAGCATAAAATTTTCACTAAATACCGGTGGAAAAAATCTTTATTTCTAATAGTATAAATATGAGTAACTTAATAAATTATATCTTATATTTATTATATTTTGATGGACGTAAAAAGCCAAAGCGACACGGAGGGAGTAATATCTTTTATCTTCACAACGCAATTCTCCTACTAATTTATTGACCATTAAACCTCACCTTGGTCACCATTTTAGTACTCCTCGTTGACTTTTAGATTTTTTAATTTTTTTTTCCTCCTAATTCTATTCTGGAAGTGCTTTTGTTATCATTTGGTCTTTTCTCTTTGTAATTGTTTATCAAACGTGAGGTTTTGTGATATATTATATTATATTATATTATATTATTATAGTTATGTATTTGGTGGTAACCTGTCCATGTTGCTCATGATGCCAGGTTAGTTGCGAGAGAAAAATATTAGTGAAAATTGTTTCTAAATATATTTTTTAACGAGGGGTGCCTAAGGCTAGTTCTTAAATAACTTAATTAAGAAACTTTCATTTGTTTTTATTAAGTACTAGTATCATTTATTCAAATTCCTTTCTGTATTTAGTCAATAGTTATCAGAAAGGAATCAATTAAAATCATGATGTCTTTATAAATTATAATAACGTAAACTTGTCATTCTAATTTTATTAGTTGAAATGTCGCCACGGTTTACTAGTTAGGACTTAGGAGTCAGATATATTGCTCACATATAACTTATACTATAAACTTATTTGAAGGCACGAGGAATATTATATATTAAATTGCAGCAAAATAAGCTTTTTCATATGTCAAACTGAGTTTTTTTTCTCTCAGAGATATTTTGGTTACCTAATCAAGTTTTCATAAATCATAACGGTCTTGCATAATTTGATGAACATAAATTAAGTACACAAATTGTAGTTCAACACTCAACTTGCCTAAAGCAAAACTAAAATTCCAAAAGTCTTCATCAACCTAAAGCCCGCACACAAACTCTCACACCTATATCCATATAAATACGAATCTCTTCACCATCTTTATACACAATATCAAATCATCTTCTTCTCCACATGAATATGGCTTATATAAACAAATCCAAAATAAAAGCTTCAATACTCATAGCCGATGTAGCTTCATGGTTATGTGCAATTAGCCTCATGGCACTTGTACTAATGAGTTCTGTTAGGGAAAATAACCTTAGGAATTGGGATTCTAGAAGGGGAAATCAGATGTTGATGTCTCATCGACCGTGCGACGAAATATATGTGGTCGGAGAAGGAGAAACGTTACATACGATTAGTGATAAGTGTGGTGATCCTTATATTGTTGAGAGGAATCCACATATTCATGATCCTGATGATGTTTTTCCTGGTCTTGTCATCAAGATTGTTCCTTCCAACCATAACAAGTCATTGAGATAGTACCTTTGATGGAACATTTTACTTTCTGCCTCAACAAATATATGTTGAATAATTGCTCTGTATATGTGTAGAAATAGACTGGAGCATAAATTATTACAGAAATTAAAGACCAATATACTGATCGATGTACGTATATACTTCTTGCTTTGAACTCGTTTGCTTCTTTATTTTATATCTCATGGAAATGTTGATATTTTATTTTACTAGCCCATGATTTTACAAAGGCTTCTATGGTAGGTTAATACATCATGGTATAACTAATTAATATACAAAATGTTGGATATCTGAAATGAGGGCTCTTTAGTTATTATTTCTACTCTGAACGTTATTATCAATACTCAAAGAGTATGGGCAGGGAATGCATTAATTAAACTGGAATAACGGAGGCGAACATCTCCACTAATGCAGGTGTAGAAAATGTGTAACTGAACGGTAATGTTGCAACTAAAGACTAAAGAGTTAATCGGGTTGTGGGTTCGGGTCGGAGTCGATCGGTTTGTTTTTTGTTATAAGTCATTAATTTCACATGGACTGAGAAAAAAAAGTCGATGCAGACTAAATAAAATGTCACATCAGTTTTTGTTGGACAGATTTTTTAAAGTGACTTTTGAAGGTGATATATGTAAACAATCTTGTTACAAAAAAAAAGGAAAGATGACTTTAATAAATAATTTTTAATAGTTGAGTGACCTTTTGAGTAATGGTCTCGGTATTTTGATTTCTTTGTTTTATTCTTAGTTAAATGTGTGAAATAGACAAACTCCTAAGAAAGTTTAAAAATCAGGCACAAAACAGCCTCTTTTTTGTTTTCTTCTTCATGTCAAGACTCAAGAATTGCGTTAGAGGTCGTTAGATAGCAATCTGAAAATGAAGAGAGAAATACTGTTTAAAGGAAGAGTTTGGAAATAAGCATATTACTCAATCTCCAAGATTTTTTTTTGGTTGAAAAAAAGAGAGCAGATGCTCCAAAAGACATAATTTCTATTTAAGGGATAAAAATTAAAGAATTTGTGTGAGAATCCGTATAAAACTTATGCTCCAGAAGACTTAAATTTTATTTGAGGGACAAAAATTAAAGACGAGTACAAAATAGGAGCAAAAGTGCAAATGGCCCCTCTTACTTAAGAAGTCGGTCTGGGCTTGGACAAAACTCCTCTTGGTTATATCTTGGTCTAGCTAGACAGACACCTTTTGCCGTGTTTAGGAACAAAACGACGTGACAGTTTCTTTATTTTTCGGATATGAAGTTAAGACCTCTAAATATGATAGATGTTTAATATGGGTGCACCACAAAAAAACAAAAAAAAGTAATAATAAGTGGAAATCAATTTCTATTTAAATAATTTAATATTCAACCAAGTGTACCTGCTACTCATTGAGATCATATAATAGAATATATAAAATATTAGCTTTAAACAAAACTGTAAACTTGGAATTGATGATCATTGATTGCCATAGTTGTAACCCGCCAAAAGTAAGATTGAGAAACAAATCATATAAATATTTTCAGACATCTAAGGAAACAATGTCCATCTTACAGTGTGTCATGTAAGATATGCAGACACAATTATACATAAACTCCTCTTTGTTTTAATTTTCAGATAATTTAATGCATAAACTCCTCTTTGTTTCACTTCTGTTTCAGTCAATCATACAACATATGATTAAATTAAAACACCTCTAAATAATTACTTTGTTGCGAGTTTCACACTCTAATTATTAACTTTGACCTTTTTCTGTATGAACTATCATCATCTATGCATTAAATTACACTTCTTGAAGTTGATGAGGACAATTATCAGTTATTCCTTTTTCCTACTTGAACTATTACAATCTACTCAACTAGGTGAGTTTTAACACATATGTTCATAGAAAAATAGAATAACTGATAGTTTAAGGATAAAATTCGCAAAGAAAAAGTAATAGTTCAAATATGTTTTCGACCATTATTTCTTATTGGAAATTAGCCTTTGGCGGGGAGATGCGTCCACCCATCTTTGATGAATTAAACACTTGTGTTCCGCATGTTGGAGACCTTGTCTCTTCGCACATGCATGATCTACGAAGTGAGTAGATGACCGTAGGGCCAAGAATCGTCTAATTTCGTTGAGAAATGAAAGAGATATTGGTCCACGAAGTAAGGTGTTTGAGACATGGAAATGTGGTGTGGGACAAATCTACCACATCGGTGGGAATAGGAAGAATTGCTCTCTATATAAGTCTCTAATTGGTAAAGGGTTTGGGACCCCAAGGGGTATCCCATGTGTTTAAAGGAGGGAAGACCTAGATGTGCTTGGGTTCAAGGCTAAGCCCACACGCGCGCCGCCGCCGCCCGCCCGTCCGGTTCCGAGTTCCTTGTTCACGGGTTCACGGGTTCACGGGTTCACGGGTTCACGGGTCGTGGGCTGTGGGCCTGTCTGATATTATCTTTTTGGACCAGAGAACTCTGTCAGATGTACAGTTTGATCCCTGAAGTTTCATATGTACATTTTCCCTGAAGTTTCAATATTTACAGTTTGGTCCCCAGAATTTCTGGAGACTTTTTTTGCCTATCGTTGGGACTGTTTTTTGAGGCATTAATCAGCCATTACTTGGCTGATTAACTCCTCTATTAACAGCCCATTACTTGGGCAGTTGGGCAGCCTTTCAATGGCCATTAACAGCCATTACTTGGCTGTTTTAATGCCCTCCTAATGGCCATTAACAGCCATGTTTTGGCAGTTGGACATCCCCTTCTCTATGCTATATATTGAGCTTCATTTGGCTCAATTCAGGGGCATAAAATAGATAAAAATACAGTGAGAAACAGGCAGCAAACAGAGGCGAAAAACTGCCAGTAATAGGCCCGAAAAACAGCCACAAAATAGCACAAAACAGTCAGTGAAATTCAGCGAAAATCAGTGCAATTTTTGACTGAAAAACAGTGACCAAACCCTCACGTATACACAAGATATACACTACAGAGACACACTATAGACACAGAGACAAAAGAGAAGAGTATTGAGAAACTCTTCCTTCCTATTCCATATCTTCAGCAAGTCGAATCATATTTGTTTTCTTCGCCAGGCTCAACCTATTGGCTTTGTAGTGTTGAGATTAAAGTGTTGTTTTATCTTGGGAGACTATTGCCCGCTAACGTAAAAGCTTATATACGGGGCAATCTTGTCTTAAGGATAGAGGGCTATCCTCGACTCAACACACAACGTTGTAACCATCCAGATTTAGTTGTTTCTTGATTTCAGGATATCAACATTTAAGACACAACAAACTTGCGGCAGTTCTCAAGATTGGCTTTGCAAGGTGATCAAGATTCAAGACACAACACATATGCGGCAATTTTGAAGATTGACCATTTATTTATCCTTTCGAACATTTGTAATAGTTATTACTTCCCGTACTGCTCTATAAAAAGTACATAGAAATTACCAACATTTCTAAATTAAGCGTTCTTATGAGTATTCTTTCTGTGATTCCCCTGGACTACTTTTATAAAGATGTTATCTGTACACACACATATCGTTAATTATTTGATGACCTTTTGTTAACTCAATGAATGAATAAAGAAAATACTGTAAATTAGTAAAAGGAAAACTACGACACAACATGAAAGATGTGGAAAAACAAGACAAAGTAAGTAAAATATCTCAATTCATTTTCACCATGGTTTCTTCATTTTTCTTTTAGATTCTGTTTATTGTTTATTATTATTCTGTCATTACACACAAGAAAAAAGAAACTTTTAGAGCGTGTAACGGAAGATTGGGTACTTTCATAAGAGTAGCAAAGAAAATCATATTAAGATTGTCTTTTTTTTTTTTGTTGGTAAGGTGGTTTACCAATTGATTTGGGAAAAAAATTAAAGACGAATATTCACCTAGCTAGGTCGAAGTCGGGATATTATCCACTATTTTATAGTACTCATTTTAATATTAATTTTTGGTCAGATCACTATTTTACACTCCCTTAATATTACTTGACGACTATATAATATACTAGGTTCCCTTATACCATCGACATTTGATGGATGAGGACTGTTTGTTTGTCGAACAATGGAGATGATAAAATTTTGCTTTGTTTTTTCTGATTGTTTTGTGCATGGTGTTGAGCGAAATATAAGAAAATCAGATCATTTGTTGTCAAGTTTAATAAAAGCTTAATTAGAAAGATAATTGGTAGCACAGCTTAAAGAAGATGATTGTGGATTAAAATTAAAAAGGAAATTTCAATTTAACGAGAGATCATATGTCTTATTACTTCTTTTGTCTTTTCCTTTTTTCCCTTTTCCGGTTTTATCACTTCTTCTCTCTTTATTGTTTTAGGGAAATGGGCAAATATACCCTTAATATAGCGATTTATAGCAAATATGTCCTTTATTAAAGAAATGATGTATATATATCTCTGTCGTACACAAATGGTGTAAATATATCACTGTCACCACACAAAATGATGTAAATATACCCTTTCGCCAACATAATTTTTCTAAAAAATTATTTAACTTATTTTTAATTAAAATAATACCACGTAACTTTAAAAAATAAGGCTAGCCATTTTTTCTTAGACTTATTTTTTTAAAGAAATATGTCTACCCATTTTTAGACGAATCAGAATCAACCCATAGAAAAAAAAATCATGTGGCTTTTAAAAACCAAGTCTACTAAAAAATAGGTATATTTTTTTAAATCCACTTGACATTTTTTCAGTTAAAAAATAAGCCAATGATTTTAAAAAATATTATGTCAGCAAAAAATGTATATTTACACTATTTGTGTAACATGAAGGATATATGTTAAAATTGTAGCGGGGACGAGAATTTAGAGAGAAAAAAATAATGAAAAAATTATTTCTGCTTTGTAAGGGTTCCTCCGCAAGGTTCGTCCACGGAGGGTGAGTCAGGGCCTAAGATCATAATGATCTTCTATATACAAGTAAGGTCCTCATTTTTCTAGTCTAATAAGAAAATCTTATTCTAATAAAATCACAATTTTCAATAGTTACAATTTATCAAAAATAAAAATAAAATTATTAGACTTAGAATAGGATTCTACCACCGCCATGACAAACTGGTCCAGTCACATCCAGACATCCGGTCTCTTAATACCCCCCTCAAGTTGGAGCATGGGGGTCTCGAATGTCCAACTTTCCAAGTAAATATTCATGTTGTGATTTGCCCAAACCTTTGTAAACACATCGGTCAATTGCTCATTGATTGACACATAGCTGGGAAGTATTATACCAGATTGGAGTACGTCCCAGACATTATGGCAGTCGACTTCAATATGTTTAGTTCGTTCTTGAAACACCGGATTTCATTTAATACACAGTGCCACTTGACTATCACAATACATTTTCATAGGAGATTTATATTCAACGCCCAAACTATGCAAGATTCCATTCAACCATTTCAATTCACAAATTGTCATTGCCATTGAATGGTGTTCCGTCTCTGCTAATGAGCAAGGGACAATGTGCTGCTTTTTGATTTTCCATGATACAGGTGAATTCCAGGGGTGAAGCTATAGCCACGCAAGGGTGATCAAATGAACACCCTTCGCCAGAAAATTACACGATGTAAATAGGTTAAATTCTATCTTAGATTGTGATATAATATATTTTAAACACCCTTGGTATAAGCTAGCGAGTTGGCCGAGCGGTCGCTTTAATATGCTCAGCTCAGGTTTGATTATCAGTGTAGTCTTTATTTTTTTAGCCATTTTAGTTGAATTCTCATTTTTCAGCAGTGTGAATGTATTTAAAGTGTATATGGATGGGCCTACCTTTTATTTCTAAAAGAGTACCCGACTCTTTTTACTTTTAAAAACCAACCGTTCATTAAAAATAATATTTACCCATTCAAAGTTTTAACACCATTTTTGAAATTTCTTGCTCCGCCACTGATGAATTTTCAAGGGAGATAAATCATTCTGTAGGCGATTTTCGAGTCAATGGACATCCAGTCCAGTCCAAATCACATCATCCGTACAACTGGAGATCACAATCTTGCCTTAACACAATGTCTTTCCTAGGGTTCTTCTTCAAATATTGCACCACGCTGAGAGCGACGTTCCAGTGTGCTTCCTTCAGTTGCTGTATGGATTGGAATAGAACATACACAATAGGACAACTCAGGTTGCGCAAAACTGAGGTATATCAATCTACCGAACAAGCGTCGGTATGGTACCGAATATCAGAAATTGGCCCCTTCGGCCATGCCAAATTGTGATTTTGTTCCATGGGAGTATTGATTGGTTTTTCTCCCAATAACCCAGACTCAAAAATTATATCGAAGGCATATTTTCGTTGACAGAGGAATAACCCAGTTGGTCCACGTGCAACTTCAACCCCTAGAATATACTTTAGAGAGTCCAAATCCTTCTTGCGAAAATATGTGCTGAGATAGTCTTCGAATCGTGCAATGACACTATGGTCATTTTCGGAGATAATCAAGTAATTCACATAAATTAAGACGTTAAGTTGCATACTATTTAAACCCCATATTTCATCAAGACACTTGATAATTTCGTAAATCAGCACCGTGGATCTTTTTTCAACCAATACAAAGATTTTCAGAGTCGACATACTTGCCCCGGATCAGAAACACAGAATCTCTGTGGCAATTTCATAGAAACTTCGTCCACAAGTTCGCCGTGTAAGAAGGCTTTATGAACATCCATCTGATGTAACTTCAAATTTCATGCAGCCACGCACTGCCAAAAAGGTCCGAACGGTTACTACCTTAGCAACTAGAGCGAACATATCATTGTAATCAATTATTTCCTCCTGCTTATTACGAAAGATGATCAATCGAGCTTTATATCGCTCTATTGTGCCGTCCGAGTTATATTTAATCTTGTACACCCATCTACATCTGAGTGCTTTCTTATCCGACGGTAATGTTTCTAATGCACACGTGCCATTACCCTCTAATACTTGGATCTCTTGCTGCATGATTTTTTTCTAATATTCTTTTTTCATTGCTTTCGAGAAGTTTTTGGTTTGATTCCTGTGGTAATTGCTGCAACGAAGCTTTGGTGTTAGAGAGAAAAAATTATCACAAGATATAGAGTGAGCTAAAGGTAAGGTGCACCTAAGGGTTGTTGAGGATTGGAGCGAACACGTTGATGGACTTTCTTTCCGGAATGTTTTAGTAATGTAGTCGCGCAACTGAATCGAGTCATGATTCTGACGTTTACCCCGACCCAAATGTTCCTTCGGTGGCATTTCGTTGGCCCGAATACCTTGCGTCTGTACTTTCTCCACATTTTTTCTATTTGGATCGGCATTTGTCAGGTCTAATTTTGGTTGATCCGTAAGTTCGGTATTCGGTGTCCGTACTTCTTTCATTCTAGTTCTGTTCACACCTACATTATGAGTCTGGTCTTCTTCGAAACCCCGTCGGTTTCTTTCTTCCTCCGTTTCATTCAGGATCACTTTTATGTTGTCGACCAAGTTACCTGATTCTACGGTAAAAGGAAATTTAGTCTCGTAGAAGTCTGCATCTCTTGAGGCTAAATATTCATTGTTCTCTAAGTCATACAGTCTCCAACCCTTCTGTCCGTAGGGGTATCCAAGAAGACACATATGTGACTCCGACTCTCAAACTTATCCATTGTTCTTTCCTTTATGTGTTGCATAGCATAGTGACCCTAGCACCTTTAAGTGATCATAACGGGGCGCCTCCCCGTATAAAATTTTATAAAGGGTTTTCCCATTAAAAAATTAATATGGTGTTTTATTGATCAAGTATCCCGCAATCAAAACACATTCTCCTCAGAATCTGATCGGAAAATTATTTTGAAATTTTAATGCTCCGACTCTCAAACTTGTCCATTGTTCTTCCCTTTATGTGTTGCATAGCATAGTGACCCTAGTACCTTTAAGTGATCATAACGGGGCGCCTCCCCGTATAAAATTTTATAAAGGGTTTTCCCATTAAAAAAATTAATATAGTGTTTTATTGATCAAGTATCCCACAATCAAAACACATTCTCCTCAGAATCTGATTGGAAAATTATTTTGAAATTTTAATGCTCGTGCCACATTAAGAATGTGACTGTGTTTTCTTTCAACTCTTCCATTCCACTGTGGTATCCTTGTGCAAGATATTTGGAAAAGAATTCTTTATTCGAAGAAGTAAGTCTTCATACATGTGAACCCAGTTCCGTTATCACTTCTAACAATCTTCACCCTCTTACAAAATTGGCTATCCACCAGGGCGAAGAAAGTTTTCAAGGTTTGGGACACTTCTTTCTTATAAACTAAATGAAAAACTCACATGGCTTGTGAACGATCATCCACAACAGTCAAGAAATACGAAACACCACACGAAGAAAGGGTTCTATACGGTCCCCATAAATCACAACGAATCATATAAAAAATATCAGAAGCTATATTATCACTTAGAGGAAAAATACTTCGTGTTTGCTTTGCCCTTTTGTATACATCACATTCTTTATCTAATCTAACACTTTTCTCTTTTAATCCTAATGCCGTAATAGACTTCGTTACTTGTGCTGAAGGATGACCTAACTGTTTGACCAAAGATCAAACCAATCAACTGCATCCGTCTTTATGACTCGTATCCGCGACACATTCTGAAAATAGTAAAGTCCACCTCGACGCTCACCCGTTCCAAGCATCTTCCTCGTGGTGGGGTCCTGTATAACACACATAATTTTATTAAATTTTACATCACAATCTAAATGATCAACAAGTTGTGATACAAAAATTAAATTACTTTTAAATCCAGTACATAATCCTTCAATCAAATTCTATTATTTAGTCTAGTTGTTCTTTCTCTCGTGGCCACCGAGCTACTTCCATCGGAAGCCCAAGCAGACACTGAGGAATGTCCCGCTAATCACTCAGTTTCTCCGAATTTCCTGTCCCGTGGTTGGTAGCTCCGGAGTCAATAATGCAGGATGAGTTTTTGATCTTACCATCCATCTTGCCTTCAGATTTATTCCTTGTGAATTCAACACGTGAATCACCGTCTTCCAAATATCTTTGTTCAAATTGTGAGGTCCTGTCCCACATGTGGTCACTTCCTTGACAACCATGATGGTATCCCATTAGTTGCCTCTTTCACAACCGGATCCCAGTCCATTATTCTATTCTTGTTCCTGTCCTCGTTCCATTCTTTCAATTTTTCATCTCCTTTTTTATTCCCGACCACCATTTCGGATAGCCAATGAGTCGAAAACATCCTTCCACAACGTATCCGAATCTCTTTCAATTTGTGCAGAATGCACCATCGTTCTTCCTTTCATCATGGTTACGGTGAGGATTTCTCAATTGTACGCCAAAAGTCATGGTTTCATTCTGACCTTTCATTTTCTGTGTGATTTCTCTCACACGCTCTTCTTGCACTAGCTTCGAATAGATCTTGTTTAATGATGACAATAGTTCCTAGGCCAGTATGTTGGACCTCACCGTTTCATACATTGTCTCATCCAATTCCATGAAGAAAAGATGCATTTTTTCTTCTTTTCTTTTGGTTTCTAGGGCCGTCCCCAGATTGCACGTGCATTCCGCACTTGCAAGTTGGAATCTGTTTGTAATTTTCCAATTCCTTCCACAGTTTTGTGATTTTTTCATAAAAATTCACTATGATCCTTTTCTTCTATTTGCACTCCGCGAGTTCTGCCTTTAGTTGTTGCATCCGAGGGCCGTTGATAATGGCGTACCTCTTGCGGATGTTCGTCCATAATTCTTTCCGCTTTCTCTTTATGTGAAATCGTTGAGCAAAGCGATGGTTCTATGGTGTTGCTAATCCACGACACCAACAATGAGTTTATAGTCCACCAATCTTCCAAGTCTGGTGACTCTTCATCCGACTTCTTGATTGTACCGTTAACGAAGACGAATTTCTTCCTTGCTCTTAGGGCCGTCCTTATGGATCTAGCCCATTCTTCATAATTCTCACCCCTCAATTGGACTTGTGTCACCACAATTCTAGGGTTATCATTCGACGTAATGTCATAAGGAGAGATTATTTTTCTTTGAATTTTATTTTCTTCACTGGTGATTCCTTTTCTTTTATCGCTAGTTTCTCCGTCGTCTACCATTGTTTTAGGGTTTTTATATTCTTTCTAACGTGGCTTTGATACCATGTTAAAATTGAGACAGAGACGAGATTTAGAGAGACAAGAATAATGGGAGAATTGTTTCTGCTTTGTATTCATCATAATGATTTCCTTATATACAAGTAAGGTCCTACTTTTCCTAGTCTAATAATAAAATTCTATTCTAATAAAACTATAGTTTTCCATTATTACTATCTATAATAGGATTCTACCATCCGCCATGACCGGACAAATTGGTCCGGTTACATCCGAACACACTGGTCCGGTTACATCCGAACACACTGGTCCGGTCTCCCAATAATATATATACACTATTTTTTAACGAAGAATATATCTGTTCTAAAGCATAAAATTAAGATATATATTTTCACCTTTTCCTATTTGTACTTTAACTAATTCCATGAGCTAAAGATAAGACAGAAACTGATGAATACTAGAAATAGGAATTCCTTGAATGTAAACTCAGCATATCATGCAGTTGGGTGTTTGTTGAAACCTCTGCAAAAAGTTAAAAAGAAACAAAAATCTAGTTGTACATCGATTACATATTTAAATATTGACACTCCTAGATATGACATAACATGAGTTGTGTATTTAATTTACTTAAAAAATTAAGACGGGTTTACTTAAAATTCATGTTGTGTCCATTTAATTAATGATATCTTGTCCTAATTTATTGTTAGGGTAATTGAATCTCCAGCCACTTTTTAAGGATTTTTGTCACCAAAATGGGATGTTTGTACTATTTCATGTCCACATACCTCTTCTCAAAATGGGAAAGTTGAAAGAAAGATTCGAACAATCAACAATATGACTCGCTCTATCCTTGTGCATTCGTCCACACCACCAAATTTTTGGCATCATGCCCTTCAAATGGCTACATATCTTTTAAATATTCTTCCTAGTAAACTAATCTCCAATGTGTCACCCACTCAGGTATTGTACCGTCTCTCATCAGTTACACATTTACGGGTTTTTGGGTGTTTGTGATATCCCTTGTTTCCTTCCACCACCATTCACAAACTTCAGGCCCGTTCTACTTTTTGCGTGTTTTTGGGATACCCACAAAATCATAGGGGATATAAGTGCTTTGATATGTCAAGTGGGAAAGTCATTATTTCTCGTGATGTCATCCTTGATGAATCTACCTTCCCGTTTGCAACATCTCAAACGGCATCCTCACCTTCATATGATTTTCTAGACAACGAAATTCATCCAATTTTGAGGTATCATCTAAACTCTTAAAACAATAGTGTAGGGCCATCACCAAACCTGCGGCCTCACAACATGACCCAACCACAAAATGTAAATGGGCTGAACCAAGGAACCGAGGCCATTGTCTCTCTTCCCTCAGTCTTGACCCAATCCACATTTGGTGGCAGGATGACCCAACAAAGAGAAGACCCTACACCCGTCATACAACCCTCTTCTCGTGACACACTGGCCCAATTCAGTGGCCATACCGAGCCCACTGCCCCAGCCCAAAATCCCACAACCACCCAAAGATCCAACAGCCCAACTGTTCCACCACGGACCATGGAAACCCGTGCAATGCACATGATTTTTGACCTAAACACCATTTTAACCTAACCACCCAGTCCAACCATCACTATTACCAAAAAATCCAAAAGTTGCCTTATTCGACCCGAATTGGAAAGCTGCCATGTTAGATGAATTTACTGCTCTTATTCAAAATAAGACGTGGGATTTGGTACCACGTCCATCTAATATGAACATAATTCAGTACATGTGGTTTTTTTGCCATAAAATGAATTATGATGGTTCTTTTGCGAGATACAAAGCTCGTCTTGTTGGTGATGGCAGGTCTCAGCAGGTTGGAGTAGATTGCGGTGAAACATTTAGTCCGGTAGTCAAGCCGGAAACTATCAGGATTGTTCTTAGCCCTGACACTTTCTAAATCTTGGTCCATTCATCAATTGGATGTCAGGAATGCATTTTTACATGACCACTTGCAGGAAACGGTATACATGCATCAACCATTGGGGTTTCGTGATCCTACCTGTCCATATCATATGTGCATGTTTAGGAAATCCTTATATGTTCTGAAACAAGCTCCTAGGGCATGATATAACAAGTTTGCAGGCTTTGTTTCCAAATTAGGATCCTCTCACAGCAAGTCAAATCCGTCACTATTTATTTATAGGAAGGGCACTGATATGGCATATATACTTCTGTATGTTGATGACATTATTCTCACGACATCCTCAACTTCACTTCGTCTGTCTATTATGTCCCTTCTTGCAGTTGAATTTGCAATGAAGGACTTAGGTCCATTGAATTATTTTCTTGGCATTGTTGTCACTCACTATGCAGGTGGTCTGTTTCTCAGTCAAAAGAAATATACCGAGGAGATAATTGACAAAGCAGGGATGTCTTCCTGCAAACCATCACATACTCCAGTTGACACTAAGGAAAAATTGAGTAACGCTGCAGGTACTCCATACATCGACCCTACCCATTACCGTAGCCTAGCAGGGGCCTTACAATATCTGACTTTCATAAGACCATATATTTCCTATGCGATTCAACAAGTTTGTTTACACATGCATGATCCGAAGGAAGAACATATGGGGGCTCTCAAAAGGATTCTGCGGTATATTAAGGGTACTCTTCATTTCAGACTTTATCTGTATAAGTCCTCCATCTCGAGTCTTTCTGCCTACACTGATGTGGATTGGGGTGGCTGCCCAGACACACGTCGTTCCACTTCCGGCTATTGTGTGTTCTTAAGTGACAATCTCATTTCATGGTCATCCAAACGTCAGTCCACACTTTCCCGGTCCAGTGCAGAGACAAAATATCGAGGGGTGGCCAATGCAGTTGTTGAATCATGTTGGCTCTGTAATCTACTACTGGAGCTCCATTGTCTGATTGAAAGGGCAACAGTGGTCTATTGTGACAATGTGAGTGCGATCTACTTATCTGACAATCCTGTTCAGCATCAGCGCACGAAACACATTGAAATGGATATCTTATTTGTTCGATAAAAAGTTGCCCGTGGTCAAGTCCGTGTTCTCCATGTACCATCCCGTTATCAGATAGCTGACATCTTCATAAAAGGTCTTCCGCACGTACTTTTTGATGATTTCAGGGACAATCTCAGCATCCGAGAACCTCCAGCTAAGACTGCGGGGGACTGTTAGAGTAATTATGAGGATATCACATAATTACCTCTCATTTATTATAATTGATAGTGTAATATATTGTAATTATTATGATTGTAATTAATATCTTATATTTTAGGTAAGGTAGATTAGTCTTCCATTATTCAAGCATAAGATGATTGTATATATATTGTATCTTTGGGAGAATATTGATCAAGAAACCATTTCCTACCGTTCCGAGATCTAGAGCGAATATTTTATATGTAACTATAAGAGTTTTGATCATGAGAAAGCAATTGCAACAGTATATAAAATGCCAGGAACATTGTTTCATACAACCTGATAAAATCATCTATTTTGTCATAGATAAAAGTAATGTAATTATTAATGGAGTATATTATGTATGAAACTAAATTAATTTAAATAATAAATATTTGTAAGTTCAGATGTACACAGTGTAATTATTTTACATTCAAGCAGTAGCTCATCATAACAATATCAATATATGGTCCATCGTATCTGGGAATTTGCACTTTTAACATACTCCACGACATAATTCAAATAAATGTTTTGGAAGGTCGTATGCGGTTACATTGGAGTATTATTTTTCAATACACGCTTTGTAATATTTAATACCGGATACATGTATATAGTGCACGTAGTTGATGATAAAACCATGAAGATTTGGCAATTTATGTCACGCCTCCTAACTAGGATGAGACATGATTGACACCCAATTTTTAGACCCCAAGCTTGGGTCATTGGCTTTGTTTTTAAAAAGAAATAGAGACCGAAGCGTTGCGGTAATCAATCGGTTTCTATATCAATTCTTGCCGCGAAAGGTAGGAGAAAAATCAATATAGACCTCTTAAGAGAAGTAGAAAAAGAATACCTGCTAGACATCACGCGATACTGAGAGCCAAAGTGCGCGTAGGATTAAGTAGAGACAGTAACAGGGCAGCTCTCCTTTGGCGTGTAAGTTGAAATATGTAACTGCATGCCAATGGAGAGTAGCCCTATCACTGTTTCGCTTATAAATACAAGATTGTTACTATTATTCACCAACTCTCTTTTTTTCTCATTTTCCTGCTTCTGGTTCTTCACTAAGAAGCCTTATCACATTTTATAGAGCATTCGTTCTCAATTTAAGAGACGGAATAAACCTCTTGAGAATCGGCATATCCTATGATTTTTAGTGCTAGCTGTGGCCTGTGGATATCTTCTTGCATTAGGGGATTGCTTTTTCTAGAGTCAGAAAATGAGGTAACTTTCTTATCCTTTACAATTCCATTTAGTGAAAGCAACTCCTTTAAAAATATTTTCGTCAGATTCTCTCAGAAAAAAAGTTACAGAAAGGAGATGCTGCATGATTTTATGCCTTTGAAGTATAGCTGGCCAGTGGGCCGGGCTCGGGTCTGGCGGGCCGGGTTTGGCGGGACTTGCTCCAGTCCCGTCCCGATCCCTATCCCGTCGGAATCGGGTCGGGTCGGGGTCGGGATCGGGGCGGGTTCCGGCGGGTTTTCCTTTTTATTTTTATTTTAATAACATATGTATAAAAAAAACTCAATAAACAAGACAAGATAGTGTAATAAAAACATCCCAAGGCTTTTTTTGTGCCTCTTATATTATTTAATAGACATATGATTTTTTTGTAATACAAATACAATTGTCTAAATTGCAACTTTGTGGTGTTGTCCAAAAGTTGCAAATTACATAATAAAATTGCAATTAAAAAAATTACATTCTCAAAAAAATCTGTTCTAATTGCTTGATAATTTCCTGTGGTTCTTCGGTTGGAATTGGTATTTGTTGGTCAAATTGATCCATGTCGCTTCCACCACCTTCAGATAAGATTTCATTGTAGTTTTCGTCTTCTTCTTCGTTGATCTCCGGTTGACCGCACCTTCTCCGCTCTGCTCGTATCCAATCTCTGAATAATACTGCAATTTCCAAGTTGTCTCCGGCTAATGAGTGTCTGTGGTCTCCTATTTGATATCTGCCGGCAGAAAAAGCGCTTTCAGACGCAGTTGATGACACTTGAATGTTCAAAACATCTCGGGCCATCATTGAAAGTGTCGGAAAGGTCTTCCCATTCCCCTCCAGTATTTCAGCAAGTCTTCATGTCCATCTTCATTGATAACTTCTTGGTACGGTACAGAACCCTGCAAAACAAAAATATCCAACTCACTAATTTGGTTAGTAGCGGTACGGCCGCACATTCTATTTCTGAGGCTTTCAATACTAGCCGCAGAAACAACATGTCTTTTGTGAGGTTGTGTTGAAGATGAAGAAGATGGTATGGAAGCCGGTAAGTTACTAGCATTTTCTTGTTGGTAAAACCTATATATTTTTTTGCATTGGTCTTCTTCGCTATACAACACTTCTTCTTTAGTTTGTTCAATATGTGGTGGGTGATTTAGATTTTTTGGACTTGGAGGTGGTAGTACTTCTATACAATCGTAAATAGTTTCAATAAGTGATTTAGTACCGTCTATTTTAATAGTCGGATTTAATACAACACCAATAATATAAATAGTGGGAATAGGAATAAAATATTTTTTTATTTTGATAAACATTTTTTAATAGCTGCCATATAAGCTGATTTTTCCATATATTCACTAAGTAATAAAAATATTAGAGTTATATAAAACAACATAGTTGAAATAGTAGGATAATATATACCGGAAAATTCTTTTGTTGCTTGAAAAAAATTCTCTAAAAATATAATAAGTTTGGAAATTTTTACCCAATCACTATCTACAATCATATCAGCTGGCTTTTGATTATGAGAGTTAAAAAATAAAGTTATAGGTTTTCTATAGTCATAAGCAACAAGTAGTTGCTCGTATAAAGAATTCCACCTTGTGGATACTTCTTCTGGAATTTTTCTATAAGATAGTCCACAATCGTGACAAGTTTTTTTATATTCTTTTCTTCGTTGTACTCTATTACTTTTAAAAATAAGGTTTATAGCAAATTGTATTTTACTAAGAATGTCTTCAAAAAGTGATAGACCATCCTTTACAATTAAGTTATATATATGGCACGCGCATTTTATATGAAAATGATCTGAAAAAGATGGAGTTAAACTATTTTTTAAAATTGTAATAGCGTAATTATTAGAAGAAGCGTTATCTAATGTAATAGTCATAATTTTATCGGTTATTCCATAATAATGGCACACTTGATAAATATTTTCTGCAATAAAAGTACCAGTGTGCCTATCATCTATATATCTATACGCTAAGATACGTTTTTGCATAGACCATTTATAATCTATCCAATGACAAGTTACCGTTAAATAATCATGACCATTAGTACTACGACCTATATCAGACGTGATAGATACTTTGCCATTAAAATGATATAATGAATAACGTAAATATTGTTGATATTCATGTGCGAATTTAAATACATCTCTCTTAACAGTTGATCTAGGAAAACCGTTAAAAGCAGGATTATATATATCTCTAATGTAATGAATAAAACCAGGAGATGAAGGAAATGAAAAAGTCAAACCCTCCACAACAACTAATTTTGATATTGCTTCCCTATCTCTATGTTTATTGTATTTAGGGCCTACAATTCCCCTCGTCGTGGTGTTAATTTGACCCTGTACTTGATCCGGGATAATATGTAAACCTTGTTCCGATGGAGCGGACGTTTGCGCACCCGGTTTTGAAGCCTGGTATTGGGCATACCTAGCTGGATGAGCACTTACTACGTGTCTAATTAAACCCCCCGTCCCACCGTGACCTTTTCCAGTTTTAAATTTTAAAACATTTTTACAAAATTTACATCTAGCTACTTGATTCTCTACGTCCCTATCAAAAAATACCCATGCATCTGATTTTAATGATCGTTTTGCTGGACCTCGTCTCATACTAGGGGGAATAGAGGCATTTCAGTTGAAGGTGCACTAGTGGGTGTGTTGTCATCAATATTAGTGGGTGTATCATCTAGATCATCGTCTAAATTAAAGTCTTCTTGAGTTCCAGAAAATAGCTCCTCGTCTAAATCTAATGGTATTGTAGGAAAATGTTGAGTATCAATAAAATCATCATGTGTAGGAATAAGATGACTAGAAGAAGTACCCTTGCCCTGGTTGCCCCTACTAGAAGAAGCACCCTTACTCTTACCCTTAAACATACCTCTTAATCATTTCATTTTAATTATGATAATAAATAATTAAAGATAATAAAATTAAGTGCGCTAAATAAAATAAACAGACAATAATAATTTAATGAAGGAACGAATGTACCAAACGTCGACGTAACGTCGACGTGTAATCGAGAGGTTGAAAATTGAAACTTTGCTCGATGGAAGATCCTCAAGCTAGTTGCCAACTTCATTCCCAATTCCCAAATGAATAAATAAACTTGAATATTTAGTAAATAATGTAGACTTGTAGAGAGATATATTGAGAGATTAGAGAGATTGTAGGAAGATTTGTGAGAAAGATGAAGAGAAAATGAGTTATTTATAGTTGAAAAATTGGGTTAAAGTGTAAATATAATAACTTATGGGTTAAAAATAAATATTAAAGGGGTAGGGGGTTGGGGGAGGGGGAGGCCAAAAATGGCCGTTGTCCAACGGCCAAAATCTAAAATGGTCGTTGGTGCAACAGTTATATTTGCAAAGGGGGGCTTTCGGGCGGGATCGGGGCGAGCTCGGGATGGGCTCGGGATGGGCGGGCCTGGGCGGGCTCGGGACGAGACATTGTCCCGGCCCGGTTCGAGTCCCGCTACCGATTTTTTTTATACTAATCGGTGTCGAGCACGGGACGGGTCGGACCGTCCCGGCCCGCCAGCCTTACTTTGAAGTGTGTCATTTGACTCTTGAAACTAGCAGTACTCAAGGACCTCCAAACAGCATATCCTTCCTCATATTCCTTTGAAGTGTGTCATTTAACTTTCTTTTTATCAGTTTACATTTCTATGTTACGTTTTTCGGTTTCGGTTTTTGCTGTACATGTGGCTTTTCAATTTTTTCTAATTCCATGACTGCTTATGTTCTTGATTCCAGGAAATCAAGAGTACTGCTTCATTTGACAATTGGACATAATAAAAGTTCGAAGGTGCTTGTTGAGTTCTCTCATATTACTCAATAGTGTCGTCATTTGTGCCTGTTTACTCTTAAGACATTTGAAGCAGCGGCATAGATCAATACAAAGTCCAATTCTGGATGTTATACATAAGAAAACATGCACAAGTTGGAAAAAAATATTTTCGAGAGACTAACAATTACCAATCCACCATTTTAGTTTCTTCCACCAGCACTAAATGCCTCTCGCGCAAAATGTCAGTTAGAAAATAGTATCACATTTCATTACATAAAATACTCCTCTGTCATTTAAGGGAAAAAAACTGGAGCAACTTTCCTTTTTGAAACAGGCTAAAAAAATAGTATCACATTTCATTACATAAAATACTCCTCTGTCATTTAAGGCTAAAAAACTGAAGCAACTTCCCTTCAATCTAAGAGTGTATTGAGAAAGTATTAAATATTCGATTGAGAATCGAGATATTTAATTTATATTAATTATGAAATATTTCTATTTGATAGAAATTATTTAATTAAGTCGAATTGGATTTTAGATTTAATTAAATGTGTTGAATATATTATATGGGTACTCGGACAAATACATGAAACAATTGTGCCATAAATTACTGGCCCAAAATTGGGACACTAGCCGCCCATTAGGACGTGTGAAGTGGACCAGCTGGGCTGGTTCACTGAACATTAACATGGGCCAGGTTTTCCTGTTTTGTATCTGCTTAGGTTTTATCCTGGACTCCTATATATACAACACATACCCCATAATTACTAGTTGACATAAAATTACTTCTCAGTTCCTGAAGCAAGATTTCCTACCTTTCTTGCAAAGGAAATACACTGGAGTTGGACTTCGCACTAGAGGAGACTAATCGCGTGGATACCTTAGTGGTGAATCTAGCACTCGAAAACCTGTATGTTTTCCTTATCGTGTTTTGAACACTTTATATGATTATCGTATAAGCAATGCCAAGATCATTGTTGGATAAGTAAAATTTTCAAACTTCCGCTGTGCTTACGAACCCAACAAAAACACTACAGTGGTATCAGAGCCCAGACTGGTTTAATGATTATACGATAATCCGTAATACCGATTACGTGGGAAAATTAATTATTTCAATTTATTAAATTAATTTTCGGATTTTTTTAAAAACACTGAATAGTAACCGGAACACTGTTCCGGCGGGTTTTTGATGATTCGACGTGTTCTACCACCGTCTCCACTATTATCGGAAAATCCACTTTATAAGATGGTCGATGAAGGTGTTGAGAGGTGACGGGACGCGGCGTAGATGTCGGAAAAGCCGCCGACGGCGTGGCTATTTTCGGCCGCCTCGGGCGTCGAAATGGTGAAGTAATACCACCACCGTGATCATCTCGACGAGAGGAATTGAACGGTGGTGGTGTTATATGGCGAAAGTTGCTGGAAAAAGGCCACCACTGACTGTTTTTGAAACAGCCGGCGGCGGCTCGAATTCCGGCCGCTGTGGGCCTCCAATCCGGTGATGAAAACCACCGGTGTGTTCGATCTGACGTGGGCTGTCGACCGGTGGTGTTCAATTCCGTCAATTTCGCCCCGAAATCTGAATCCCAAATTTGATTTGGGTTGGAATTGTTTTTGAAAATTTGAAATAGTTCAAGGACCTAATTGAAATTAAATTAGGGTTTCTGAAATTGCAATTTAGCCGTTGGGGAAAATCTGAAAATTTTAGAAGTTTTTGGAATTGTAATTTGGTCCCTGGAAATTTTCTGGAAATTTAAAAGGGTTTTTAAAATCAGCAGATTTGGTCCTTGGGGCAAATCTGTAAACTTCAAAAAAATAGATTCAGTCCCTGGATATATCTGTAAATTTCAGAAAAATAGATTTGGTCCTTGGGGAAGATCTATAAATTCTGAAAAGCAGATTTGGTCCCTGGGAGAATCTGTAATCATTTTAAGGTTCTGAAAATTGCAGAAAACCTCCTGAAAATTAATTTTTAATTTCTGAATTATTAAGGGACTGTTTGGACAAGCAGAAAATTCTGAAAATTGAAGATTGAGTTTTAAATTTGGAATTTAAATATTTTCTAAGTTGAAACAAAATTAACTAGCCCCCGATTATTGTTATTTTGGCATGTTATTTGATAATGTGCGCTTGAATTAATTGTGTTCCTTAATTGTTTAATTGATTGTCATTTAAATAATTAGTATAGTATCCGCATTATATATGTATGGGTAGGCGTCAAACAATATTTGTTAGACCGCATTATGCATGTCTGGGTAGGAGGCACCCAATATTTGTCGGACCGCATTAAATAATGTTTGGATAGGCGGCACCCAAATATGTGCTCTATTTGATCTAGCACGCATAATAAGATTCTTGATAAAACCCCGATTAAAATGTTCCCCAATTTAATATGTCTGATTTGGAATCCACGCGTCATCCGTTATAATTGAATGAGTGTAAAATCTTTTTTGGCTATAAGAGTATTTACACCATAGTGTTTGCTTAAGTCTACGAGGACTCAGACTCTTCATAGATGCATGTGTTTGCAGTAACGAGTGAGAAACATTTGTAAGTATTTACGCCCTAGCGTTTGCTCTACAAGGCCAAACTTGCTTAGATGCACGATTGCAATCGCGTAACGGGATTGACTTACTTAGTTATGTCTTGACGCCCTGGCGTCGGAATAATCTAAGGGCGCAGATCGACTATTTAGAACAGTCGGTCAAACCAAGAATTATAAATTGTTTGTAATTGGTTTGGAGACCTACCAGGTTATACTGTTGAAGTTATCAGCCTAGCAAACGCGGAGACAGTATGAACTTGGATCTTGGCCCATTACGATCATATTTGATATGAGTCCATATTCTTCCATGAGGTCGTAGAATATGTTAAAATAATGGGAGTTAATTAAACTAAAGGCCATGTTAATTAGTTAACGAATGTGTTCATAGAAATTATATTTAATTTCAATCTATCTAATTCTTCAAATTATTTAAAATGTCGAATCTGTCATTGAAATGCTTGGTTGAGACTAATAAGTTGACTGGAGCTAATTATTCGGACTGGTTGCGTAATTTGCGTTTGGTACTAAGATAAGAGAAAATTGAGTATGTGTTAGACATAGACTTTCCAAAAGTTCTCTGTTGAGTATGCTTTGTTTGACAAGGCTGCTTATCAGAAGCATTTGGATGATGCTACCTCGACACAGTATGTTATGTTGTCCTCCATGACTGTAAAGTTACAGAGGCAGCATGAGAACATGGCCCCTTATGAGATGCTAGAACATTTGAGGAGTATTTATGATTCACAGTCTCAAACTATGGAGTATGAGATGTTGAGAGACCTCTTCAAATGTAAGCTGAATGATGGGGGCCAAGTGTCTGGTCATGTTCTGAAGATGATTGGGTTGATAGAAAGGTTGGCTTCGATTGGAACGAAGCTTCCCAGAATGTGTCTGTTAACCTGATTTTGAATTCGCTTCCTGGTTCATTTGAGAATTTCATTGTGAACTTCAACATGAATGTAACCAAGGTGAATCTTATGGAATTTCACAATATGCTAAAGACTT